>CM065809.1:56245643-57634393 GCA_033398695.1 Orobanche coerulescens | reverse complement strand
TTTAAGATTTGTGATTCTGCGCATGTAGCGCACGCTATCGTCTATGTGTAGCGTACGCTAACATGGATCCATAGCGCACGCTACAAAGGAACATTAGCGCACGCTATACGTGGTCAATATGATTGAGACGTGTGGTAGGTGAGATCAGGCCGGGGATCTTGGTCGGATTGTGTCGGGATGAACCTGGACGGCTTTCGGGAAAAGCCAAGTCAACGCCTTAGCGCACGCTACTGACATGAGAATAGCGCACGCTAAGTGCTGAGTACAGTGAAGTCAGTAAGCCGTTAGCGCACGCTAAGAGTATGGACTAGCGCGCGCTAATAACCATTTCCTATAAATAGGACATCATCCTTTTCGTATTTTGAGTCCTTTCTTTTCCCACATCCGAATTCTTATACTTAGAGTATTACTCTCTACATCCTAAACACTTCATATCAGCATCCTAGCTCGTGTTGAAGATTGTAGATCATTGAGGATTGGTGTTCAAGCCTTCCACGTTGGATTGCTTCGATTTCCTCCTTGTTCTTCACTACTTTGAGGTAGGTGATTCTTCACCAATACTAGTAGTGTTCTAAAGGACGTTTAATCATGTTTATCTAGTCAGCTAGATTCGTTAATAGTCGAACATCATGTGTTAGAAGGATATTTTCGATGTTTCGGCACTTATTCATCGTATGAACCTTTGAACCTTTTTAGAATATGGACTCCTAAGCATTTTTCAAACCGATTTGTGATCAGTATATGGAGATTTTCAAGTTCTTATGCATTTATATTAAGGGATCATACGTTTTGGGACATATAACGGATTGAACTCAGGATATCCCTTGAAGATCTAAGATGAGTTATGGTGTTGTGATGATTATACGTATCTTTGTATCTCATAGTCATTTAGTACGTATAGAACTTTCATAAACCTTATTAGCATGCTATGCTCGGGGATGACTTGTATTATTACCATAGTATTCATGAGTTCATCACCGTTAGATCCAGTTTTCTACCAGTAGTGTAACGCCCGGTTTTTTTTTCGGTACGTTAATTATTTTCATGGTATTTAGTTATTTAAATGATGGGTTTAATTAATTAGCCAAGTTAGATTAAAATACAAGTTTTGGGCTAAGTTAATTGAAAGATTTAATTATATTGGGCTAGTAAGAAATGAGTTTTGAGCCTAGCCCATTAGTGAAGTCATTAGGCTTTATCCTTAAATGATTTATAAAAATATCACAAAACCCTAAACTCCCTCCTCTCTCCCTCATTCGGCCGATCCCTCTCTCCCATCTCTCTCTCATTTTTCTCTTCCAAAGCCACAATCATCTTTCTCCTTCACTTCCTTGTTGGTGTAACAAGCTTAGGTAAGATCTTTTAAGGTGTTTTAATCTTTTCTTTTGATTTATATTCAATTAATTGTTTTAAGTGTTGATTATCATCTAGAAATTTCATCACCATCTCCTATACATGGTGTATGATGAGCCTAGATGATCATATTATGTAAAAGATCTATATGATTCATAAAAATCATCAAGTTGTAACTTGTGTGATTTAAAGAAGATAGATCTTATGGTTTTAACCAATGTTGTTATTGTTATAAGTTGTATGTTATCATCATCTCTAGATTATATCTACACCCTATACATGGTGTATAATGGATCTAGATGATTATATAAAATACAAGGTCTAAATGAACCATGGAAATCACCAAGTTTTATTTAGGTGATAAAATGTGATAGATCTTGTGAATGGTTATAATTCTTGTTAATTATTATTTTGATTCTCAACATATCCATATCAATATATTGAGATCTAAGTATACAATTTTATAGCATCTTCTAAGATGTGTATATAAATGTTTGTGTATTTGAAAGATCAAGGAACCCTTAAGAAAGGGGAAAATTATGAGTTTAAATGGTTTGTCATATATTATGTTGATTTGATTCTTTTCCTTGTGACTAAATGAAATGCCAATGACCCCTAGCCCTTTTTGGTGCCACCATGTTCATAGGGGACTGAATTTGGGTGATAAACACATCTAGGAATGTGTTTCAAAAGGGAGAGGAATGGATTGGTTAAAAAGATTAAGGGTTGGCTACGATTCTGTTTCCATCAGATTTGTAGTCATCTTACAAAAATCATAACTTGAATTCTATAACTCAAACGGATCTCAAACCTGTGCCAAAAGTTTACAAATTGTGTTGGGTAACTTTCTTATGAAGGTCACTCTCACTAATTAGGACTTTATCTATGGGCAAGAACAGCACCTTTGCTGGTAGGTCTGATCCGGGTCTGATCTGATAGGTCAACTTGTTTTATTCGTTTCTAGGGCTTGGGAAATGATCTAATGGGATTCCAAGTTCCCACATGTGTGTTATGAACTAAAGTTGTCATCTGGAGTTTATGGGATGTTATCTCCAAGTATTTCTTGGTCATATTGAGTTCACACTCCAGATCAG
Source organism: Orobanche coerulescens (assembly GCA_033398695.1). NCBI lineage: Eukaryota > Viridiplantae > Streptophyta > Magnoliopsida > Lamiales > Orobanchaceae > Orobanche > Orobanche coerulescens. The sequence continues at coordinate 57,631,946 of CM065809.1, read as the reverse complement.
TTTTCTGTCATCAGCTTTTAAGGGTTTTGTAATTAGTCATGTTGTGAATTTCATATCTAGAGTTTGGGAAACCCTTTTTGGTCGGTTCCAACTCTGAGACTTTGATATTTATGTCTATTATCTCTGTGATTTTTAGTTTGGACAATGTCTTCCCACAAGTTGGGTAGAATTGGCCAACACTACTGATTCCTATGATTTGGGACTGCACTGCGATGTCTTTTTAAAAGCATCATAATAAATTCATATTTTGTAGTTAGAGTGAGTTCTTTACTGTTTTAAATAGGGGAAAGACTCTAGTTTCTTATAAAAATTTAATATTGATATGTTAATACTTAGGAAAATTAAGTAAATCCATCTTTAACAGCGGGTCTGTTTTTAGACCTTGCTGTCCAGATTTTTGTTTAAGTCTTTAAGCTTCATCTTTGGGTATATCCTAACTCCTAGTTTATAATAGGTGAAGTTTTGGCATTTGCTCAAGTGTGGTAGCCAGTTTTGATTTAGCAATCTCCCTTAAGTATTCAAGGTGAGTTCTCTCACTCCATTGTCTCAATATTTATGATTGCTAGGTTAGCACGTGAGTGTTAAATTATTATTATGGTATATAATGTGAATGCATGCTTAAATTGTTAATCATACATGTGCACTGTATGTTTATTGTTGAGGGGATCATAGCAATTATCCGGCTTTTGTCCGGTGCGCGTGGTTAGGTATAATTACTCCAATACCCTCTGGGATGTGAGGTGAGGGTAAGATTAACCCAATACTCTTCGGTTTGTGAGATGCGGGTAACCTACTAGCCCTCCTTATAAGCCTTGATTTGTTCTTGGCTTATGTTTAAATGTTATAACGATATATTTTAATCTAGGTCTAGTGATTGTGGATATTGGTATAATGTTGTGTTTGAATTCACTAAGCTTTGTGCTTACGGTTTTACTTAATATTTTCAGGTATTACGATTAAGGAGGCTAAGGACTGACGGGAGCATTCGTGACACACTGTGATTTATTTTAAGTCAATGAACATTCTTAGTACTTCCGCTTTTGACATTTTTATAGTAGAAAGTTTTACTTATGTTGTTTTCTTTAGAAATTTGATAACTTGACTGCCATTATTGGCTTATTAAATTAAATAAATGAAGTTCCTTTATGAATTGGTGTCAAACTTTATATTATTTCCGCAAAAAAAAAAAAAATATAAATAAATTTTGGGTGTTACAAGTTGGTATCGGAGCTTTTCATTTGAGTGAACTAGGCCTTCTTAGGGATGTCTAGACTCAAATTTAAAACATTTTATTTCTCTTGTACAAAGTTTATTAAAAACTAGCAATGAAGATGTCACGGTGCATGGCCACCACCAAGTAAGTTTTATTTACTAATTGAGTTTAAATTTTATTACTTATCAAACACAATAGTATGCTCCATTTATGACATATCCCAAAGACTAGCCTAGGAGGATAATTATATGCCTTTAGTGCTACTATCTACCATGTGAGAATTTAGACCTTTTAGATCTACCATGAGTGTGAATTAAATCACATTACGGCTAGGAGCAAGTCAAATTTTGAAACTAGACTCAAACCGAAATTGGAACTTCTATATTGAATAATAGAAGGGCCCCTATTATTCAATATATTGGAGCCGGTTTTGGGGACGGGGCAAGGTTGAAAAGTTTTCAAAGAAGTCGAGTGTTTTCGATCTCTTAGACATGCATAGGTTGAATCGCTTTTCTTTTCTTATCAATTTTAGATGGCTCCGCCCGCTCGCCTCAATGCAATTCAAATAGCTCAAGTTAGGGAACTCGTTCTTTGAGGAGTTCAATAATGCTTTTAACGAGATCATTCCGAATGTCACGGCTAACATCATTGATCAAGTTCGTGCTCGCTAGATGAGCGTATGGCGATGCACCTCCGCCGGGGGCCTCGATCCTCCCGCTCGTGATTTAATGTACTACTACGAGAAGTTCGGCAAGTGCACCCACCTCATTGGGATGGGGAGGACGATCCAAAGGGCGCCTAAGCACCGGTTATCCGACGTGGAGGGCGCCTTTATGACTATAGGGTGCCTGACCGATTTAGAGTGTTGGTAGCAAAGAACCACCGAGGAAGCGGGTAAGACATGGTGGAACACCACCACGGGAAGAATGATCAAGAAGTCTGTAAGGGCGATTACTTGGGCCCAGCTTTGTGGAGTTGTTCGATGTTCGGTATGTGACTAGGGTGGAGCAACTAAGAATTTTGCAGGAGTTCATGGCGTTACAAATGCACCACCGAGTCTCATAGTGATCCGAACGCCAAGTTCATGGAGATGCTTTCTTGCCATCCTACTTTTGCTAGAGATGAAGCATGGCTTGTTAGTCGGTACATCTCGATTTTACGTACCGACATCCGGAATTTGTGAGCATGCAAGACTTTACGACATTGGGTGCAACATGGGGGCACTGAAGAGAGAGATTGAGCCGCAAACTCAATCTAAGAGGAAACTGGAGAGCACTTTTTCTAAAACTTCTAATGAGGCTCATAAGAAGACAAAGTTTGGGGATAAACCAAGATATGAATACAAGCCATCTCACAAGCGGTGATCGACCCCCATTGGTGTGTTATAACCGTAAGAAGGAAGGGCATCACTGGAAGAATTGCAAGGCTCCAAAAGCCATTACTGACCTCCCGTGTTACTATCATGCAGCGGTACCATTTGTTACAATTGCCAAGAGAAGGGGCACAAGAAGCCCGATTGCCCAAAGTCAAGAAGAAGGGGAATGCAAATCCCAATACCGCCCGACCTCTAACGGACCAACTATGTTGACACGAGGACGTGTCCACCACTACGAGGAAGGAGCTGCGAAGCTCGCGATCAGAAAGGTAAACATCTCTTCCTTATCTTTTATCTTATGCTATGCCATAGAGTAATTGTTTTATTGCTTCAATATTATGAATCAGGCACTTATCTGTTAGATTCTCACCCTGCTGCGGTTATGTTTGATTCTGGCGCTACTCACTCCTTCGTGTCACGCACGTTCATAAATCGTTTGGGGCGTGGTGTCGGGAAACTAGCACGTCCCATGGTTACCGAAGTTGCCGACAATCGAACTATCTTCGTTACTGATGTTTATCGGGGTTGTACCCTTGAATTTTCGGGAGTTGAATTCCCCATTGATCTTATCCCTATTGCTATGAGGGAACTTTGCGTTATTGTGGGTATGGATTGGCTCGATGCATTCGATGCAGAAATTCTTTGTCGCAAGAGACAAGTTCGTGTTCAAAACCCTAGGGGTGGAGAACTTATTATTCAAGGAGATATTCCCCATTTGGATATTGCTTCTTGTACCTCTGCTATTGCGCTCGATAATGTTCCAGTTGTGTCCGACTTTGGTGACGTCTTTCCGAGGAACTCCGGGTTTGCCACCTATTAGGCAAGTGGAGTTTCGCATTGATTTAGTACTGCGCCTGCTCCGATCGCCAAATCTCCTTATCGCTTGGCGCCACCTGAGATGAAAGAGCTTCAAGATCGATTCTGGAGCTTAGTGATAAGGGGTTTATACGGCCAAGTTTCTCGCCGTGGGTGCTCCTATACTTTTCGCGAAAAGAAGGACGGTTCTCAAAGAATGTGCATAGATTATCGGGAGTTGAATAAACTCACGATAAAGAACCGTTATCCTTTACCTCGTATCGACGATCTTTTCGACCAACTCCAAGGAGCGTCTTGGTTTTCCAAGATTGATTTGCGTTCCGGTTATCATCGATGCGAGTTCGTGGATCGTGACATTGAGAAAACGGGCGTTTCAACCCGATACGGACACTTTGAATTTGTGGTGATGCCTTTCGACTCACTAATGCACCCGCTTCTTTTATGGATCTTATGAATCGGGTGTGTGGTCCGATGCTCGACCGCTCGGTCATTGTGTTTATTGATTTATATTTTGGTCTATTCTAAGACTGTGGAGGAGCATGAAAAGCACATTCGGGAACTTCTAGAGACACTACGGAGAGAACGGCTTTATGCTAAATTTTCTAAGTGTGAATTTTGGTTAGAAGAGGTTCAATTCTTGGGCCACGTGGTGAACAAGGAAGGTATCAAGGTCGATCCGGCCAAGATTGATGCGGTTAAGAAATGGGAAGCTCCTAGATCGCCTTCTAAATTCGTAGTTTCTTGGGTTTGGCCGGTTACTATCGTAGGTTTATTGAAAATTTCTCAAAGATTGCTCTACCTCTTACGCGATTGACCAAGAAGTCGGAGAAATTTGTTTGGGGTCCGAACAGTTGCATTTGAAGATCTTAAGACGCGGTTGTGTAATGCCCGGTTTTGACTTTACCGGAAGGAGTGGAGGACATGGTAGTGTATCGCGACGCATCCCTCCCGGGTTTTGGTGCCGTGTTGATGCAACGGGTAAGGTGATAGCTTATGCGTCGCCGCCTAAAACCTCACGAAAGGAACTACCCCACTCATGACTGGAATTAGGAGCCGTTGTTTTTGCTCTCAAGATATGGAGGCACTACCTTTACGGGTTAAGTGTATCATTTACACCGACCATAAAAGTTTGAAGTACCTTTTCGATCAGCGGGATTTGAATATGAGGCAAAGTTAGATGGTTAGATGTGGTGAAAGATTACGACCGTGAGATTCACTACCACCCCGTAAAGCTAATGTGGTAGCCGACGCACTACCGTAAGCAACTGTCGATCTGATTCGAGCTAAATGTCTTCGGATGACTATGGAGACATCATTATTGGGTATGATTCGAGATGCTCAAGATGTGGCGACTCAAGAGGGGAACCCAAATCGTGAAAGGATTGTGAATGAGTTACCTAAGATGGAGCGAGATGGGCGTGGATTACTAACTCGTTATGGTAGGGTTTGGGTTCCATTTATCGTGGGAACCGGAAAACTCTTATGGAAGAAGCTCACAGTCCAAGTTTTCTATTCATCCGGTGCTACAAAAATGTACCGAGATCTTCGTGAGGGTTATTGGTGGCTCGGGATGATGTATGATGTGGCTCGTTATGTAGAAGAATGCCTAACATGCCTAAGGTCAAAGCCGAACACCAAACCTCATGGGAAATTGCAACCTTTGGAGATTCCCGAGTGGAAATGGGAGCACTTAACCATGGACTTTATTACAAAACTTCCTAAGACCGCAAAGGAGCGGATACGATATGGGTAGTTGTGGATCGATTGACGAAGAGTGCTCATTTCCCGCCATCAAGGAAAGTTCTTCACCAAAAATTGGCGAGATTTTTGTTCGGGAGATAGTTTCATTGCACGGGTGCCCGTATCTATTGTCTCGATCGAGATACTCGATTCACCTCTCGATTTTGGCGTAAATTCCAAGAAGAATTGGGTACCCGATTGCATTTCAAGATGCGTTCCATCCGCAAACTGATGGGCAGAGTGAGCGGACGATACAGACTTTGGAGGACATGCTTCGGGCATGTGCAATTGATTTTGGAGGCAGTTGGGATGATCATCTTCATTTAGCCGAGTTTTCATATAGCAACAGTTATTATTCAAGCATCGACATGCCCCCGTATGAAGCACTGTATGGTAGGAAGTGTAAACCCCAGTGTGTTGGGGTGAGGTTGGACAGAGGGTGCTCGGTAGCACCGATATTGTTTTGCAGACCACGGAGAAAATCAAAATGATCAGGGATCATTTGGTCACCGCTAGGAGTCGTCAGAAGAGTTATGCAGATAAGCGACGCTCCGATCTTGAGTTTCAGGTTGGGGATCATGTGCTATTAAAGGTCTCCCCTTGGAAGGGTGTGATTAGGTTCCGCAAGCGTGGGAAGCTGGGACCTCGGTTTATTGGACCTTATAAGATCATAGCTCGCGTTGGTAAAGTAGCGTACCAGTTGGAGCTGCCTGACGAGCTTAGTTTGATTCATAACACCTTCCACGTGTCTCAGTTGAGGAAGTGCATTGTTGACGATACCGCCGTAGTACCTCTGGAAGACATCCAAATTGACGAACGGCTCAACTATGTTGAGGAACCTATCGCGATTGTTGATCGAAAGTCAAAGACCCTTCGGAGCGGTAAGACTGTTTATTCTGTTAAGGTTCAGTGGCAGCATAGGAAGGGATCTGAGTGTACATGGGAACCTGAAGACGAGATGAGGGCGCATTATCTCGAGTTATTCAGAGGGACTGACTTCGAGGCCGAAGTCCCTTCTTAGTAGGGGAGAGTTGTAACGCCCGGTTTTTTTTTTCGGTATGTTAATTATTTTCATGGTATTTAGTTATTTAAATGATGGGTTTAATTAATTAGCCAAGTTAGATTAAAATACAAGTTTTGGGCTAAGTTAATTGAAAGATTTAATTATATTGGGCTAGTAAGAAATGAGTTTTGAGCCTAGCCCATTAGTGAAGTCATTAGGCTTTATCCTTAAATGATTTATAAAAATATCACAAAACCCTAAACTCCCTCCTCTCTCCCTCATTCGGCCCATCCCTCTCTCCCATCTCTCTCTCATTTTTCTCTTCCAAAGCCACAATCATCTTTCTCCTTCACTTCCTTGTTGGTGTAACAAGCTTAGGTAAGATCTTTTAAGGTGTTTTAATCTTTTCTTTAGATTTATATTCAATTAATTGTTTTAAGTGTTGATTATCATCTAGAAATTTCATCACCATCTCCTATACATGGTGTATGATGAGCCTAGATGATCATATTATGTAAAAGATCTATATGATTCATAAAAATCATCAAGTTGTAACTTGTGTGATTTAAAGAAGATAGATCTTATGGTTTTAACCAATGTTGTTATTGTTATAAGTTGTATGTTATCATCATCTCTAGATTATATCTACACCCTATACATGGTGTATGATGGATCTAGATGATTATATAAAATACAAGGTCTAAATGAACCATGGAAATCACCAAGTTTTATTTAGGTGATAAAATGTGATAGATCTTGTGAATGGTTATAATTCTTGTTAATTATTATTTTGATTCTCAACATATCCATATCAATATGTTGAGATCTAAGTATACAATTTTATAGCATCTTCTAAGATGTGTATATAAATGTTTGTGTATTTGAAAGATCAAGGAACCCTTAAGAAAGGGGAAAATTATGAGTTTAAATGGTTTGTCATATATTATGTTGATTTGATTCTTTTCCTTGCGACAAAATGAAATGCCAATGACCCCTAGCCCTTTTTGGTGCCACCATGTTCATAGGGGACTGAATTTGGGTGATAAACACATCTAGGAATGTGTTTCAAAAGGGAGAGGAATGGATTGGTTAAAAAGATTAAGGGTTGGCTACGATTCTGTTTCCATCAGATTTGTAGTCATCTTACAAAAATCATAACTTGAATTCTATAACTCAAACGGATCTCAAACCTGTGCCAAAAGTTTACAAATTGTGTTGGGTAACTTTCTTATGAAGGTCACTCTCACTAATTAGGACTTTATCCATGGGCAAGAACAGCACCTTTGCTGGTAGGTCTGATCCGGGTCTGATCTGATAGGTCAACTTGTTTTATTCGTTTCTAGGGCTTGGGAAATGATCTAATGGGATTCCAAGTTCCCACATGTGTGTTATGACCTAAAGTTGTGATCTGGAGTTTATGGGATGTTATCTCCAAGTATTTCTTGGTCATATTGAGTTCACACTCCAGATCAGTTTTCTGTCATCAGCTTTTAAGGGTTTTGTAATTAGTCATGTTGTGAATTTCATATCTAGAGTTTTGGGAAACCCTTTTTGGTCGGTTCCAACTCTGAGACTTTGGTATTTATGTCTATTATCTCTGTGATTTTTAGTTTGGACAATGTCTACCCACAAGTTGGGTAGAATTGGCCAACACTACTGATTCCTATGATTTGGGACTGCACTGCGATGTCTTTTTAAAAGCATCATAATAAATTCATATTTTGGAGATAGAGTGAGTTCTTTACTGTTTTAAAAAGGGGAAAGACTCTAGTTTCTTAGAAAAATTTAATATTGATATGTTAATACTTAGGAAAATTAAGTAAATCCATCTTTAACAGCGGGTCTGTTTTTAGACCTTACTGTCCAGATTTTTGTTTAAGTCTTTAAGCTTCATCTTTGGGTATCTCCTAACTCCTAGTTTATAATAGGTGAAGTTTTGGCATTTGCTCAAGTGTGGTAGCCAGTTTTGATTTAGCAATCTCCCTTAAGTATTCAAGGTGAGTTCTCTCACTCCATTGTCTCAATATTTATGATTGCTAGGTTAGCACGTGAGTGTTAAATTATTATTATGGTATATAATGTGAATGCATGCTTAAATTGTTAATCATACATGTGCACTGTATGTTTATTGTTGAGGGGATCATAGCAATTATCCGGCTTTTGTCCGGTGCGCGTGGTTAGGTATAATTACTCCAATACCCTCCGGGATGTGAGGTGAGGGTAAGATTAACCCAATACTCTTCGGTTTGTGAGATGCGGGTAACCTACTAGCCCTCCTTATAAGCCTTGATTTGTTCTTGGCTTATGTTTAAATGTTATAACGATATATTTTAATCTAGGTCTAGTGATTGTGGATATTGGTATAATGTTGTGTTTGAATTCACTAAGCTTTGTGCTTACGGTTTTACTTAACATTTTCAGGTATTACGATTAAGGAGGCTAAGGACTGACGGGAGCATTCGTGACACACTGTGATTTATTTTAAGTCAATGAACATTCTTAGTACTTCCGCTTTTGACATTTCTATATTAGAAAGTTTTACTTATGTTGTTTTCTTTAGAAGTTTGATAACTTGACTGCCATTATTGGCTTATTAAATTAAATAAGTGAAGTTCCTTTATGAATTGGTGTCAAACTTTATATTATTTCCGCAAAAAAAATAAAAAAAAAAAATAAATAAATTTTGGGTGTTACAAGTAGTAATCTGCCATGCACGGTTAGCGCACGCTAACATACGTAAGTTAACGTGCGCTATCGGGGATAAGCTAATGCACGCTACGTTTGGTACGTAACGTACGTTATGATATCAGCCGAGTCAGTCGGCTGATCAGAGAGAACTGTCAGTCCATGGCTAGCGTACGCTAGGCTTAGACGATAGCGTACGCTAACAGGCAGGCTTAGCGCACGTTACGTAGAGTACGTAGCGTACGCTAAGTGGTTCAGGCAGACTGCATATTTTGAGCTTTTGGGGCCGTAGACCGAATTGTTAGGCAATCGTTCGACTTGAGATGATTTGTATATCATTTCTTTTGTTAAGGTTCGATCTTGCTACGTTGATCGAAGGAGGCGGCCTTCGAGTGTGTTGAGTGTTAGGAATATGCCCTCGAATGCCACTCAGAGGATGAGAGAGTGAGAGCAATTGTATTGTAATTATGAATATTATATTTATAAGGCAATTATTATTTCTATATTATTGTATATCACTGGCATTGTGATTTGGTATATAGAATAGTAGTCCTTGCATTTGAGAGTGAACATTCTACTCCTTATAGAGATAAGGAGATAGGCACTAGAAGTGTTTAGAGCTCGAATGCTTAACTAGTTCGCAAGTCAATAAAACTTAACAGGACATTAAGTTTTAATAAGACTTGTATAACTGATGCTAGGACGTGTGCACGTCTTGATAGCATAGTTATAAGTATATTGGTGGGACCAAGATACTCGAACACGACTCATACTCGATTCTACCACACGGTATTCACTCTCGAAGAGTCGATGACGAATCGAAAGGTTGTGATAGTATACGTGGACCTTTGACTTGAGGGTTCAGTAGAAGATGTGTCTGTGACGTTTAGTTTGTTATTAGAGTAGTTAGACTCATTTGCTTAATTGCTAAGTCGACCTCGAAGTGCGGACTATACGGGCAGGTAGCAGTCTTTGCTGTACGCCAAGAAAGGATTCTATCTCCTGTTAGTGAGCAGGCGAATGTCCTATACGGTTAATGGCAAATAAGATCATAAGTCTTTGGCCAAAGCATTCTGATATAGTCGTATTAGATACGCTATTAATCAGTCGGTCTTGATTTGCATTAACACATGTATAGAGTTTAGTCAACAGTAGGGTTTGATTTTACCGTGACCCTAAGACTTGACCGGGACATCCGATGAAGGGTCTATACGTATATAGTATTCACGACATAATGGTTCTGGAATGATTCGTTCATTCGTTCTCGCCGGGTTTACAAAGGCGGCCCGCTAGTCGGCTAAGTGTTGCCCGCACTCATTGGTTCCTCCCAATGCCTCCGAGACGAACTTACGGAGTCGCGCAATAGGATCATTGATGGATAAATATGAATTACTAATCTCTCTTATAATATTAGATATTAGATATCTAATTTTGATTTATCGGATAAATCAAATAGCGGTCTAATGAATTGTAAGTAGTTACTGGGTGATTACTTTAATTCATAAATTATATTTCTTAGAGAAATATATATTTGTGTTTGATATAATTAATTAATTGGATTAATTAATTAGTCCAAACACATTGGAAATAAAACGGATTCGTTTGACGAACATCCGATACACGAGGGATTCGTTTGATTTAACATCGATACACGAGCCGAGTAAATTCGACCCGCCTTCTTGAAATTTCCCTTAAGGCCACCCCCTCCATCTCTTGTCTCTTATATACTTATTTTATGTCACTAGGTGACATATGTGAGGTGTATTTGATACCCTCAATCATGTGTTAAAGGTAGACTTTCATTTTTATAAATAAAAGTCTTTAAAAAGGAGTTATGACTACTTCTTCTTGCTTTAACTCATAATCACGAATTTGAGAGAGAGAGTAAGGTAGAAAACTTCATCTTGATCTTAGAGACAAGATATAAGAAGAATACATTGAGAGAGAAAATTCTACAAGCTTCCCTAGCCGCATTCTTGAAGAAAGGATGCTTGTCGATTTTTCCATCAAGTTCCGGCGTGTGAAGTAGAGGCATCTTGCTTTAGGTGCTTGGAACGAAGGGCTCTTCATCATCATCATCATCATACGAAGGTTTTTCAGAGATATCATAGGTATGGGACTTTGATTCCTTGATCTTCGTATTTTCTTTTCGTATATACGTTACTTGATCGATCCTCTTAGGATTCCGTTATTCTTCCGTTGCGTTTATTTTCTCGTGGAATCCCAACGGGATATCGGAGAGAGGTCAAATATATCGTATATACGATCATCTTTGCATTTGGAATGTTATTTGATGATGTTTATGATTTAGAATCATAATAGATATAATCAAGAAATTTAATCGTCGTAGTAAGTCAAGTTTCGACTATTTTATGTGAATTATAAATCTGAAAAATTTGATTTTTGTTGATTTATAAGTTCTTCATGAAGTTAAGAAACTTTTTCGCTTTTGTGTTTAGTCGAAAAATGAGAAAAACGGGGTTAAACACGAATACCGCACGAAGACGCAAATGCCGCACCGCTTACTAAATCACGGCCGGCCGAGAGTGACTCGCTAGCTATCGTAGCTTCTCGCCACTGCTGGCAAAGGCGATGAGAGTGACTCGGTCCGGCGGTTGGGTTTTCGGCCCGATTTTGAATCGGGCCGTGGGTCGGGCCTGATACCGGATTTTCCGACTCCATTTTTGTGTTTATATTTCGTTGTAATAATTTCCGAAATTTAAATTGGATTTAATTAGATTTAATAAAATATTTGGAATATTTTTTTAAGGGAAATTATTAGACGAGAATATTGTTTTGGCCGGATTACTTTGAACGGATTAAAATGACGATTATAAATATTAATTTGATTAATATTGTAGAAATTAAATAAATTAATTTTTATATTAATTGGATTAATATATTAATTGATTATTTAATTTTATTTACCGTTACATGTTGTATGAAATGCCTTATGTGATGGTGATATAGCTCGTGGACTTAGTTGTTGATTTGTTCGATTCGATATGGTTGTAAAGGCCATTTTGAGCCTATTTATTTTTACTAGAAAATATGTATAAAAGGACGTATTGTTCAATGATGTAATTATTCATATGGCTATGACGAAGACCGAAGACGACCGACTGGAAGACGAAGAATCAATACTGTATTTTTCTTTTCGTTATTTGGCTTGGCCCAATACTTAGGAAAAAGTCCATGAGCTATATGTTGGTAGTAACTAGGTTGCTATTTATTGTTTTTCATTTTGAATGATTGACAAACCACAAACCGCGCTTATAAACGGATTAATGTGCAAAGTGTAACATATAATCGCGTTAATACTCCCACTTACAAACACTAAGTTATAAAGGTTACGAGGTTTCCTACCCTCCGTCAAACTCATGGAAAATTGAAATCTAAACCGAAATATTATTCTTCCGAGTATGTCGGGGTAATATTTTTGGGGAAAGTTGATAAATTCCTAGAGTGCATTAGATGCCTTTGGTTGTGACAAATCAAACCCCTATAAACCGTATGGGTTGCCGGGTAAGATTCAATTGTCAGACTAATAGGAGTTGACGGTTTAAACTTAGATAGTTCAGCGAGCCATAGAAACCGAATGGGTTGAGGGCAAGTGAACTAGGGGTAAAAGAAGATCGAATCATCTATTAGATGGGTTGGTATTAGACACCACTTTATAAAGAATAATAGAATATAAACCGTATGGGTTGCCCTCTATTAAACTTTGTAAAGAAATCGATCACCACTATGAAGTCACCCAAGACTTCCGGATTTAACATGGGAGTGTGTAAATGCCGATAAAATAGTGGGAGCCGAGTTATGAATAAAGAAAGTCCTTAAATTCTTTACTCGAATCATAATTAAACAATCACTAACGAATCTCAAATTATTCTCTGCAGTTAACAAAACTCTCAATATGACAATGAACCCACTCGCTATACTACTAGAAAAGAACGTCCCGATCGTCCGAACTATGGATCGCCGAACTTGAGGATTTGCCTAACTATGGAAATGCTGGGATACGTCTTGGAGGCAGACATCCCAGCGGCTCCTGCAAGAACCCGAGCCAATCAGGAAGATGTCGATGCCCATGAGAAATGGGTAAAAGACGACATAAGAGTGCGAGGGTACATGTTAGGCTCAATGACCAATGAGCTTCAACGTGCCCATGAAAAGATGACGTCTTCACGAGCCATCTTAGCGCACCTGTCTGAACTCTATGGAGAGCATAGCCGAACTGCTAGATATGAGATATCAAAGCAATTATTCGGTGCCAGGATGAAGGAAGGAGAGAAGGTTGGGGACCATGTCCTCAAGATGATCTCGATGATTGAGAGATTGGAAGCTCTTGATTTTCAGATGCATGCATCTCTCCAAACTGACCTTATCCTGCAGTCACTTCCTGACTCCTTTTCCCAATTTGTCATGAACTTCAACTGCAATGAGATTGCATGTAACTTAGTGGCTAATGAACATACCGACGACCGCCTGGCCTCGATGAAGACAAAGGGAAAGGAAGTCGCACTTGTGATTTCTTCTAAGACTTGGAAGTCCAAAAATAAGAAGAAAAAGAACAAGAAGCGATTAGGTCCGATAGCCAAGATCGAGAAGGGAAGGGCAAGGCCCCAATGGTTCAAAGAGCAAAGGGGCCAAGAAAACGGATGTATGCCTCAATGCGGTGAGCTAGGCCACTAGAAGAGGTATTGTCCAAAGCTTGACCGTAATGCGCCTCAGTACGGAACTATTGGTTTTAGAAACAAATTGTCAGAATCGTATATTCTACTTCTTGGATACTTGATTCCAAAGTAGTTCTCACATTTGTACAATGAATCAGATCCGGAACGGCAGTAGGAAGTCGGATTCGGGGAGGTGATGGTCACCGTCGGAAGTGGGCATAGTGTCGAGGCTTCGATATCGGATCCCTTATGTTGGATTTAGAATCTGGTTTTATTCTCACTTTAGATGATGTACTTGTTTTGCCCAAGGGGCACAAGAATATTGTATCAATTCCGGTCATGGACCGAAAGGGATTTCACTTCTTTATTGGAGATGGGTCCTCCGTATTTATTTTAAATAAATTGGTTGGTATCTACATTATTAAATGGTTTATACCATTTAAATTTAAAGAATAAGACAATTGTGAACACTATAACTAGGAAGCGTGGTAGGGATGAAACGAACCAAGCATTTAAGTGGCATCTTAGACTTGGTCATATCGGTCGACAAGGTTCATAAAATGGAGAAAGATGGGCTTACGGGTCCATTGGGATCGATCCCTATCCAACTTGTGAATCTTGCCTTCAAGGCAAAATGACTAAGTTACCCTTCGCAGGACTTTTGAAAGAGTCGAAAAACTGGATTGATCCATACCGACGCCTCGTGGCCCTTTGAAGTGGCACGAGACGACTTTCAAGATTTCATTACATTCACCGATGACCATACTGTATGGATTCGTGTACTTAATGAAACATAAGTCCAAGCTTTTGATAAATTCAAGGAATTTAAAGCCCTAGTTGAAAATCAAACAGTAACCGTGTTAAGACTCTTCATCGATCGGGTGGTGAGTACATGAGTACCAAATTTGATGAATTCTTAAAAGAACTAGGAATAGTGTCACAATTCACTCCTCCAGCTACTCCACAATTAAATGGTGTATCAGAAAGAAGGAACCGAACCTTGTTGGACATGGTTCGCTCCATGCTTAACTATACTGATCTACCGATTTATCTGTGGGGTTACGCGCTCTCATCAGTGCATATCTTGAACAGATGTCCTTCCAAATCCGTTCCTAAGACTCCCCATGATATGTGGAGAGGTAGGAAACCAAGTCTTAATCACATTAGGATTTGGGGATGCCCTGCTTATGTCAAGAAGACTAAAGTAGAGAAATTGGAAACTAGGTCTGTGAAAGGTCGTTTCATAGGATATCCAGAGGATTCCATGGGATATCTATTATACATGCACGAAGATCATAGGATCATCGTTGCTATACAAGCACACTTCCTGGAAGATCAGTTTATTCAGGAAGGAGGGGCAGGTAGAAATATTTCTTTGGAAGAAATAAAAGAAACACCAAATGAGACACCTATGCAAGATACAAGAACCGAACCTTCTGAAATACAAATACAACCTCGCAAGTCTAGTAGAATTTCTCAATTACTGGAGAGGTATGGCTATCTCGCATCAAGAGGAACGGGTGTCCATGAGATGACAGAAAGTAGTCAAGAGAAAGATCCTTCTACATACGACTGCGATGGTAGACGTTGACTCCACCAAGTGGCAAGAAGCTATGGAAGCCGAGATAGACTCAATGCATGCTAATCGTGTCCTGACTTTAGTAGATCGTCCTAAAGGCATAGTGCCTATTGGAAACAAATGGATCTATAAGAGAAAGACTGATGGAGATGTCAAGGTTGATACCTATAAGGCCAGGCTTGTGGCAAAGGGTTATTCCCAAAGAGAAGGAATCGATTACTTCGAGACCTTCTCGCCCGTAGCTATGATTAAGTCTATTCGCATGATGCTTGCTATAGCAGCCCACTTAGATTATGAAATATGGCAAATGGATGTGAAAACGGCATTCCTAAATGGATTCCTCGAGGAGGAGATTTATATGGAATGTACTAAGGGATTCATATCTCAAACCAATATTCATAAAGTATGCAAACTTCAGCGTGCCATTTATGGACTGAAGCAAGCTTCACGGAGTTGGAATCTTCGTTTTAACGAGACAGTCAAAGAGTTTGATTTTGTCCAAAACGAAGAAGAGCCCTGTATTTACAAGAAGGTTAGTGGAAGAAAAATTGCATTCTTAATACTATATGTAGATGACATTCTACTTATAGGAAATGACGTAGGAATGCTCAGTTCTGTGAAAGCTTGGCTTTCTAAAGAGTTCTCAATGAAAGACTTGGAAGAAGCTACCTATATTCTGGGTATTCGTCTCTACCGGGATAGAGCGAAAAGAATGTTAGGTCTTTCCCAAGCCATCTACATAGAAAAGATCCTGAGGCGATTTAGGATGGAAGATTCTAAAAGAGGGTTTCTACCTATGCAACATGGTGCAAAACTTTCCTTAGAGATGTGTCCTCAAAGTGAGGAAGATAGAAAGGAAATGAGCAAGGTACCTTATGCCTCAGCAGTAGGTAGCCTTATGTATGCAATGATTTGCACTAAACCGGACATTGCCTATGCTGTGAGCGTAGTAAGTCGGTTTCACCAAATCCAGGCGGCAGAACATTCGATCAGTAAAGAACATTCTTAAGTACCTTAGGAGGACTAAAGACTTGGTTCTTACATACGGCGGTGGAGAACTAAGAGTGATGGGTTATACAGACTCAGATTTTTCTGGGACATGGATGCTCGATCTCCACATCGTGGTATATCTTTACTCGAATGGTGGGGCACTTCTTGGAGAAGTGCCAAGCAAAGTTCGACCGCTATCTCCACATGTCAAGCCGAATATCAGCAAAACCGAGGTCGCTAAAGAAGCTTTTTGGATAAAGAAGTTCGGTGAGGAACTTCAAGTGGTTCCTAACGCAGAAGCCCGTGACATCGCTTTGTGACAACGACGAGTCACAGCAGTGCTAAGGAGCCTAGGGCTCACCACAACACCAAACATATTACGAGAAAATATCATTTTGTTAGAGAAATGGTTCGGGATGGGAATGTTACATCACAGAGAGTAGACACAAGAAATAACGTTGCCGATCCGCTTACCAAGCCACTATCTCAGAAGGTCTTAGAGAGACATCTGGAGAGTATGGGTATTAGATACCATAGTTTGTGGCATTGAGTGCAAGTGGGAATTGTTAGGAATATGCCCTCGAATGCCACTCAGAGGATGAGAGAGTGAGAGCAATTGTATTGTAATTATGAATATTATATTTATAAGGCAATTATTATTTCTATATTATCAGTATATCACCGCATTGTGATTTGGTATATAGAATAGTAGTCCTTGCATTTGAGAGTGAACATTCTACTCCTTATAGAGATAAGGAGATAGGCACTAGAAGTGTTTAGAGCTCGAATGCTTAACTAGTTCGCAAGTCAATAAAACTTAACAGACATTAAGTTTTAATAAGACTTGTATAATCGATGCTAGGACGTGTGCACGTCTTGATAGCATAGTTATAAGTATATTGGTGGGACCAGATACTCGAACACGACTCATACTCGATTCACCACACGGTATTCACTCGAAGAGTCGATGACGAATCGAAAGGTTGTGATAGTATACGTGGACCTTTGACTTGAGGGTTCAAGAGAAGATGTCTCGTGACGTTTAGTTTGTCATTAGAGTAGTTAGACTCATTTGCTTAATTGCCGAGTCGACCTCGAAGTGCGGACTATACGGCAGTAGCGCCTTTGCCGTACGCCAAGAAAGGATTCTATCTCCTGTTAGTGAGCAAAGGAATGTCCTATACGGTTAATGGCAAATAAGATCATAAGTCTTTGGCCAAAGCATTCGATATAGTCGTATTAGATACGCTATTAATCACCGGTCTTGATTTGCATTAACACATGTATAGAGTTTAGTCAATGAGGGTTTGACTTTACCGTGACCCTAAGACTTGACCGACATCCGATGAAGGGTCTATACGTATATAGTATTCACGACATAATGGTTCCGGAATGATTCGTTCATTCGTTCTCGCCTGGGTTTACGGTGCGGCCCGCCAGCCGGCTAAGTGTTGCCCGCACTCATTGGTTCCTCCCAATGCCTACCGAGACGAACCTACGAGTCGCGCAATAGGATCATTGATGGATAAATGTGAATTAATAATCTCTCTTATAATATTAGATATTAGATATCTAATTTTGATTTATCGGATAAATCAAATAGCGGTCTAATGAATTGTAAGTAGTTACCGGGTGATTACTTTAATTCATAAATTATATTTCTTAGAGAAATATATATTTGTGTTTGATATAATTAATTAATTGGATTAATTAATTAGTCCAAACACATTGGAAATAAAACGGATTCGCTTGACGAACATCCGATACACGAGGGATTCGCTTTTGGCAACATCCAAAGACACGAGCCGAGTAAATTCGACCCGCCTTCTTGAAATTTCCTTAAGGCCACCCCCTCCATCTCTTGTCTCTTATATACTTATTTTATGTCACTAGGTGACATATGTGAGGTGTATTTGATACCCTCAATCATGTGTTAAAGGTAGACTTTCATTTTTTATAAATAAAAGTCTTTAAAAAGGAGTTATGACTACTTCTTCTTGCTTTAACTCATAATCACGAATTTGAGAGAGAGAGTAAGGTAGAAAACTTCATCTTGATCTTAGAGACAAGATATAATAAGAATACATTGAGAGAGAAAATTCCTACAAGCTTCCCTAGCCGCATTCTTGAAGAAAGGAAGCTTGTCGATTTTTCCATCAAGTTCCGGCGTGTGAAGTAGAGGCATCTTGCTTTAGGTGCTTGGAACGAAGGGCTCTTCATCATCATCATCATCATACGAAGGTTTTTCAGAGATATCATAGGTATGGGACTTTGATTCCTTGATCTTCGTATTTTCTTTTCGTATATACGTTACTTGATCGATCCTCTTAGGATTCCGCTTATTCTTCCGCTGCGTTTATTTTCCGTGGAATCCCAACAAAGGGTATCGAGAGAGGTCAAATATATCGTATATACGATCATCTTTGCATTTGGAATGTTATTTGATGATGTTTATGATTTAGAATCATAATAGATATAATCAAGAAATTTAATCGTCGTAGTAAGTCAAGTTTCGACTATTTTATGTGAATTATAAATCTGAAAAATTTGATTTTTGTTGATTTATAAGTTCTTCATGAAGTTAAGAAACTTTTTCGCTTTGTGTTTAGCCTAAAAATGAGAAAACGGGGTTAAACACGAATACCGCACGAAGACGCATTCGGCAGCAGCTCATCGATCGCCGCTCGCCGCCGAGAGTGACTCGCTAGCTATCAGAAGCTCGCCACCGCCGGGCGATGGCCGAGAGTGACTCGTCCGGCGGTTGGGTTTTCGCCCGATTTTGAATCGGGCCGTGGTCATTCGATACCGGATTTTCCGGACTCCATTTTTGTGTTTATATTTCGTTGTAATAATTTCAAATTTAAATTGGATTTAATTAGATTTAATAAAATATTTGGAATATTTTTTTAAGGGAAATTATTAGACGAGAATATTGTTTTGGCCGGATTACTTTGAACGGATTAAAATGACGATTATAAATATTAATTTGATTAATATTGTAGAAATTAAATAAATTAATTTTTATATTAATTGGATTAATATATTAATTGATTATTTAATTTTATTTACCGTTACATGTTGTATGAAATGCCTTATGTGATGGTGATATAGCTCGTGGACTTAGTTGTTGATTTGTTCGATTCGATATGGTTGTAAAGGCCATTTTGAGCCTATTTATTTTTACTAGAAAATATGTATAAAAGGACGTATTGTTCAATGATGTAATTATTCATATGGCTATGACGAAGACCGAAGACGACCGACCGAAGACGAAGAATCAATACCGTATTTTTCTTTTCGTTATTTGGCTTGGCCCAATACTTAGGAAAAAGTCCATGAGCTATATGTTGGTAGTAACTAGGTTGCTATTTATTGTTTTTCATTTTGAATGATTGACAAACCACAAACCGCGCTTATAAACGGATTAATGTGCAAAGTGTAACATATAATCGCGTTAATACTCCCACTTACAAACACTAAGTTATAAAGGTTACGAGGTTTCCTACCCTCCGTCAAACTCATGGAAAATTGAAATCTAAACCGAAATATTATTCTTCCGAGTATGTCGGGGTAATATTTTTGGGGAAAGTTGATAAATTCCTAGAGTGCATTAGATGCCTTTGGTTGTGACAAATCAAACCCCTATAAACCGTATGGGTTGCCGGGTAAGATTCAATTGTCAGACTAATAGGAGTTGACGGTTTAAACTTAGATAGTTCAGCGAGCCATAGAAACCGAATGGGTTGATGGCAAGTGAACTAGGGGTAAAAGAAGATCGAATCATCTATTAGATGGGTTGGTATTAGACACCACTTTATAAAGAATAATAGAATATAAATCGTATGAGTGGACATTTGTTTTGATGTTCAGGTAGCCGAGGAGCGGGGAAACAGCCACAGTACCGATGTGACGACGAAGGGGTTCAGTGATGTTTGTCGTTGCTTTTTATTGTCTTCTTGATTCATTTTCAGTACTCGAGTACGAATGTCTTATTAATATCATTTCGATATGGTTGTATTAATTACTCGTTGAACCAGTTGAATCGGTTTTGTAAACATAAATTTCCGTGGTATTGATGTCTTATATTTATATTTCTTTTATTTAGCCTTGTAAATCCTTTCTAAAAGGGTTTACGGCGCTGTAATTATTCCGAATATCTTGGGGTATTACAGAATATGGTATCGGAGCTAAGATTCATGGATATCTTGGCAGTCGGGTTTTAAGTTGGGTCTGTTTACGTTATTGATTTACGAGTCGTTCGTAACATCACTGTTCAGCCAAAAGTCATCATGTGGACCGTGGTTGTAAGTCTCCTAATCTATTATACTACCGTTTTACTTAATTACTGTTTTGTGAGTATTGAAGGGCTTTATTTCGAAAACTTTGTCCTGGATATTGAGGAATTGTGTTTACAGTATGTTGAGAGGAGGACGTGGACGCGGACGCGGTCGTGGACGCGGACGGGGTAACATGAGACAGGAGGATTCCGCAACTACCCCAGAATTATCAGCCAGTCGAACCGATTCCCATTCTGGAGGGCAGCAAGGATCAGCAAATGACGACGCAAATCCTAACATGCCGGGAGTGCTTCAATAGGTGGTGGCGCAGATAAACCAGTTCGCCCAGGTAGTTGACCGCATGCAGACAGCGATGGGACAGCAGCGCCACGAGGATAACCGGGAAGACAGATGGCTTGCTGAGGTGGTCAAATTGCACCCGCCAAAATTTGACGGATCTGCTGAGGCACTTACTTGGGATCATTGGATTAAGGAGTTAGAGAAGATATTCGTGGGTCTTAACTGTCCCAAGGACCGGAAGGTTCCCATTGCCCAGTATTTTCTGACTGGGGAGGCCTTTGATTGGTGGGAAGCTATTCGACCCGAGAATCATAATGCGGATTGGACGGAATTCAAACTAATGTTGGAAGCACAGTATTGTCCTCGTCCAGTTAGAGAGGCAAAGATCCGAGAGTTTTTCTCACCACAGAGTTCGGAAGCATCTGTGACAGATGTAATCAAAACTTTTAATCATCAGCTGACTTGGGTGCGACACTTGGTCAGAACGGAGGCAGAAAAGATTTTTCATTTCGATATGTGGATGAAGCCGGAGATTCAACAGTATATGTCCGGATTCGAGTGCACTACGTTGCGACAGTATCAAGACAAAGCGCTGGCCTACGACATGAAAGAGGCGGCAGTGGAGAAATCAATGGAGGCAAAGAAGCAGAAGGTGACCGGCAGCTTCTCAAAAAACAAGAGTGGTGGGCCCCGCAAGGGCCAGTCTTCCTTTTATTCGGCTAGGAAACCTCCACATCCTTCTAGAGGTGGAAAGAAGTTTCGGACAACATCAGCAGTTTCGGATGCATCAAAGAAATGCTACAATTGTGGTCGAGCAGGGCATATTCGACGTGATTGCCCCGCATCTTCTGTGACTTGTTACGATTGTGGACAAGAAGGGCACCGTGCGGCCTTCTGTGGAGTTGCTACTAGATCTTTTGGTACTCGCACTCCAGCGCCAGTTCCGGAGGAGACAAGTGTGAACCAGACGCAGCAGAGTGGATTTCAGCAGCAGAACGTTGGGAAGAGAGAGACATCCAGTGCTGGGTCCGGTCCTCCGCGCCTGTACGAGATGAGGAAATCTGACGATCAGAACACTGCTGTTGCATCAGGTACAATTCAGATCCTTTTGCAACCAGTTAGTGTTTTATTCGATTCCGGAGCTACACATTCTTTCTTATCATTGAACTGTGTAAATCGTTTAAAAATCTCGTGCTTATTTGATTGTGAACCATATGTTGTGGGTTTACCGAGTGGAGAGAGAATTGTGGGAACCTTAGAGGCTAGAGATTTTCCAGTGTCTATAGGAGGGAGAGATTGGCCATAGAATCTTATTGTAGTTGACATCTACGGTGACGATTTAATTCTCGGAGACGATTGGCTCAACCGTTATGGAGCTATTTTGAATTACCGAGAGAGAGTCATTTTTATCATTGCTGATGACGGATCTGAACACTTATTCCGAGGGTGGAGACCGGGAAGCTCGGGAAAATTGATTAAAGTAATGAAAGCCGTGAAATTACTGAAGCAAGGATGTCATGGAATTTGGTGCTATGCCATGAGGAAAGAGGAAGGAGTAGAGCTCTCGTCTATTTCAGTTGTGAATGAGTTCTCAGATATATTTCCTGACGTACTACCTGGGTTACCTCCGCAGAGAGAAGTGGAATTCACTATCGAATTAGAGCCCGGAGCAGCTCCTATTTCCAGAGCACCATACCGGATGGCGCCAACCGAGATGTATGAACTCAAGAAGCAACTGGAGGAATTGTTACAGAAGGGCTATATTCAACCTAGCGTTTCTCCTTGGGGAGCGCCCGTTCTCTTTGTCCGGAAGAAAGACGGATCCCTCCGACTGTGTATTGATTACAGAGAGCTCAACAAGATGACGATCAAGAATAAGTATCCTATACCTCGGATCGACGACTTATTTGATCCACTGCAAGGGGCAAGGGTATTC
This sequence comes from Orobanche coerulescens, assembly GCA_033398695.1. NCBI lineage: Eukaryota > Viridiplantae > Streptophyta > Magnoliopsida > Lamiales > Orobanchaceae > Orobanche > Orobanche coerulescens. The sequence goes on along the minus strand of CM065809.1, from coordinate 57,609,356 downwards.
TCGAAGATTGACTTACGATCAGGATACCATCAGTTAAGAATTAAGGAATCGGATATACCGAAATCTGCTTTCAGATCCCGGTACGGGCATTATGAATTTGTAGTGATGCCATTTGGACTTACCAATGCTCTTGCGGTATTCATGCAATTGATGAATCGGGTATTCTTGGAATACTTGGATAAATTTGTGGTCGTCTTCATTGATGACATCTTGATTTATTCGAAGGATGCAGAGGAGCATGCCGAACATTTACGTGTGGTTTTGAGCACCTTGAGGAAGGAACAGCTGTATGCAAAGCTTTCAAAATGCGAGTTCTGGCTTAGGGAAGTAACTTTCCTTGGGCATGTGATATCAGCTGACGGAGTTCAGGTGGACCCGAAGAAAGTCAAAGCAATCTTGGAATGAGAGGTTCCTAATAATGTAAAAGAAGTCCGGAGTTTCCTAGGACTTGCTGGATATTATCGCCGCTTTGTAGAGGGATTTTCCAAAATTTCTCGTCCGCTCACTCAGCTGTTACAGAAAACTCAAAAGTTTAAGTGGGATGAGAAATGCCAGGCTGGTTTTGATGAACTTAAGAAGAGACTGACGACAGCACCTATATTAGCGTTACCAGATGGAACTGATGGATTCGTGGTGTACAGCGACGCTTCAAATCAGGGTCTAGGATGTGTGTTGATGCAAAGAGATAAGGTGATTGCCTATGCTTCTCGGCAGCTGAAACCATACGAGGTTAATTACCCAACTCATGATCTGGAGCTAGCAGCTGTAGTCTTTGCATTGAAAATTTGGCGACATTATTTGTATGGCACTCATTGTCGGATCTTTACAGATCATAAGAGCCTCAAGTACATTTTCAGTCAGAAAGAATTAAACATGAGGCAGAGAAGGTGGCTGGAATTGATCAAGGATTACGACTTGGAGATTCTCTATCATCCGGGGAAAGCAAACGTAGTAGCCGATGCATTGAGCCGTAAACCTATTTCTCTTCGAGTGTTGGAAGCTCTTACGTCCCAAACCAGCATTCAACGAGAACTGATCCGCGAAGGGATTGAAGTATGGGCACCAGGAATTCAAGGGCAACTATATGTGATGGAACTGACTTCGTCACTAGTCAAGGAAATCAAATCTAAGCAGTTGAACGATTCTCTGATCCTTCGGTTATGTGACGAAGCAAAGAAAGGAAAGGCCCCATGATTCGTGATACAAGATGATGGAGTTCTGAGATTTCAGAGCCGACTTTGCGTTCCCGATAATGATGAATTGAGATGGACTATTCTGAAGGAAGCTCACAGCGCGCCCTATTCTATTCACCCGGGCAGCAGTAAGATGTATAAGGATTTAAAACAAAACTTCTGGTGGGGGAATATGAAGAAGGACGTAGCAGAGTACGTTTCGAAGTGTTTGACTTGTCAGCAGGTTAAGATTGAACATCAGCGACCTGCCGGAATGTTAAAGCCGCTTCCGATCCCTGAGTGGAAGTGGGAGGATATCTCGATGGATTTCATCACCAGTATGCCAAGGACTAGAACGGGAATGAACATGATTTGGGTTATAGTTGATCGACTAACCAAGTCGGCTCATTTCCTAGGAATTAAAGATACATGGGGACCCGAGAGATTGGCGCGAGTATTTGTTGCGGAGATAGTCAGATTGCATGGGACGCCGAAGACCATTATTTCGGATCGAGATGGTCGTTTCGTGTCACATTTCTGGAAGGTAGTGCACAGGACTTTGGGGACTGAGCTCCAGTTTAGCACAACTTATCATCCCCAAACGGATGGTCAGTCCGAAAGGACTATACAAACGGTAGAAGACATGCTTAGAGCTTGTGCCTTAGATTGGTCGACTGATTGGGAAGTTCATTTGTCGTTGGTTGAATTCACTTACAATAATAGTTGGCATGCTTCTATTAAGATGGCCCCATTTGAAGCTTTGTATGGGAGAAGATGCCGATCACCCCTGTGTTGGGATGATTCTTCGGATTTGATCGGGACGGAACCGGAATTGATAATTCAGACTCAAGAGAAGATAGCTTTGATTCGAGAAAGACTGTTGACTGCCCAGAGTCGACAAAAGTCTTATGCAGACGTACGACGTCGTCCTCTAGAGTTCGACGTTTGGGAACATGTACTATTGAAGGTGTCTCCTACACGAGGGATTTTCCGTTTTGGGAAAAAGGGTAAGCTAAGTCCAAGATATATCGGACCATTTGGGATCCTCGAGAGAGTTGGAGATTTAGCATACAGGTTGGCCTTACCGCCATCGCTGAGTCACGTTCACAATGTGTTTCACGTATCCCAATTGCGGAAGTATGTACCAGATCCCAGTCATATCATTGAGTTCGATGAAATCGAGATAGCTAATGACGGCACCTTCGAGGAGAGACCAATCAAGATACTTGAGAGTCGGATCAAACAATTGAGGAATAAACCAATACACTTGGTTAAAGTACAATGGTCGCGGCACGGAGTTGAAGAGGCCACTTGGGAAACGGAGGACAGTATGAAGACTAGATATTCGGAGTTGTTTTCATCTTAAGTTTCGGGACGAAACTTCTTTTTAGGGAGGAAGGATGTAATACCTGAGATTTCTGATATGTATTTGGAACTTGTGATATTGTAATTGTTGTACTTTAATCTGAGTATTATTCTCCGTATCTCATAGTCCGATGTTGTTGAGCGTATAATTTCATGAATGTGATTTAAGATTTGTGATTCTGCGCATGTAGCGCACGCTATCGTCTATGTGTAGCGTACGCTAACATGGATCCATAGCGCACGCTACAAAGGAACATTAGCGCACGCTATACGTGGTCAATATGATTGAGACGTGTGGTAGGTGAGATCAGGCCGAGGATCTTGGTCGGATTGTGTCGGGATGAACCTGGATGGCTTTCGGGAAAAGCCAAGTCAAAGCCTTAGCGCACGCTACTGACATGAGAATAGCGCACGCTAAGTGCTGAGTACAGTGAAGTCAGTAAGCCGTTAGCGCACGCTAAGAGTATGGACTAGCGCGCGCTAATAACCATTTCCTATAAATAGGACAGCATCCTTTTCGTATTTTCAGTCCTTTCTTTTCCCACATCCGAATTCTTATACTTAGAGTATTACTCTCTACATCCTAAACACTTCATATCAGCATCCTAGCTCGTGTTGAAGATTGTAGATCATTGAGGATTGGTGTTCAAGCCTTCGACGTTGGATTGCTTCGATTTCCTCCTTGTTCTTCACTACTTTGAGGTAGGTGATTCTTCACCAATACTAGTAGTGTTCTAAAGGACGTTTAATCATGTTTATCTAGTCAGTTAGATTCGTTAATAGTCGAACATCATGTGTTAGAAGGATATTTTCGACTTTTCGGCACTTATTCATCGTATGAACATTTGAACCTTTTTAGAATATGGACTCCTAAGCATTTTTCAAACCGTTTTATGATCAGTATATGGAGATTTTCAAGTTCTTATGCGTTTATATTAAGGGATCATACGTTTTGGGACATATAACGGATTGAACTCAGGATATCCCTTGAAGATCTAAGATGAGTTATGGTGTTGTGATGATTATACCTATCTTTGTATCTCATAGTCATTTAGTACGTATAGAACTTTCACAAACCTTATTAGCATGCTATGCTCGGGGATGACTTGTATTATCACCATAGAATTCATGAGTTCATCACCATTAGGTCCAGTTTTCTACCAGTAGTAATCTACCATGCACGGTTAGCGCACGCTAACATACGTAAGTTAACGTGCGCTATCGGGGATAAGCTAACGCACGCTACGTTTGGTACGTAACGTACGTTATGATATCAGCCGAGTCAGTCGGCTGATCAGAGAGAACTGTCAGTCCATGGCGAGCGTAAGCTAGGCTTAGAGGATAGCGTACGCTAATAGGCAGGCTTAGCGCACGTTATGTAGAGTACGTAGCGTACGCTAAGTGGTTCAGGCAGACTACATATTTTGAGCTTTTGGGGCCGTAGACCGAATTGTTAGGCAATCATTCGACTTGAGATGATTTGTATATCATTTCTTTTGTTAAGGTTCGAGCTTGCTACGTTGATCGAAGGAGGCGGCCTTCGAGTGTGTTGAGATCATTGAAGTGTTTCGTTCTTGCCATCTTTGAGGCAAGTATCATAATATGTTAATATTGGTATTTTGAGCATGCGTATGATTATTGTCGAACATGAGATGTATTTCGTTAAATTGTCATGATATTCGTTCTCTAGTGTTTGTATGTTCATGTTGATGGACATGGCGATCTGGACTATATGTATGTATGGGTTGTGTTGGTGTTTGTTGTACGATCTATGCTGAGGGCGCTGGATCGGATGTCCACCTCGTGTTGGTCCGACGGGATCATCTTGGGATCTAGGCTGAGGGCGCTGGATCATTGGACGGGTTATTTCCACCTCGTGTTGGTCCGACGGGATCATCTTGGGATCTATGCTGAGGGCGCTGGATCATTGGAATACCCTTGCTGTGTTAATGGAATCTTGTGGATTCGCATTGTCGGATTCCGGTAGCAGAAGTCCGTGTGGTGTATCTTGTTATGTATTGTTGATGCATATTCGAATTGTTTAATATGATACTTGTACTAGCATCGTTTTGCTAACCCCTTCTGGGGTGGACATTTGTTTTGATGTTCAGGCAGCCGAGGAGCGGGGAAACAGCTACAGTACCGATGTGACAACGAAGGGGTTCAGTGATGTTTGTCGTTGCTTTTGATTGTCTTCTTGATTCATTTTCAGTTCGAGTACGAATGTCTTATTAATATCATTTCGATATGGTTGTATTAATTACTCGTTGAACCAGTTGAATCGGTTTTGTAAACTTAAATTTCCGTGGTATTGATGTCTTATATTTATATTTCTTTTATTTAGCCTTGTAAATCCTTTCTAAAAGGGTTTATGGCACTGTAATTATTCCGAATATCTCGGGGTGTTACAAATTTGACACACTATTATCCATTATCAATACTATTATTTAGTTTTCAGTGATGTATATTAAAAAAAAAAACATGACAATAAATTCATTCTAAACACACAAATACTTTTTTAACATGGCTATTATTCACAATTTATCCACATGAACTTATGTTAACCATCACATTTGTTATCCTTCAGACACATCAATATTTGTCAACATGGCTATTGATTATAATTTCTACGTCAGAAAGCAAATAAATTGTAGCCGTAATGGTTCTTTCGACACATAATTGTATTCACCATGACTATCATATTCCATATTGCCACATTAATTTATATTATCATGTCCTTTTTTTAGATTATGGCACACAATTCTTTTTAAACTGTGACAATAGGGTACATTTTAGTCACATGATTATGTAATAAAGTGACATGTGCTATCATTTTGACACACTGATAATTTAATAAAATATGACCATATATATGTTTTAGCGACATTTGGTTTATATTATATCAGGTCCTCTGTTTAGATTTTGACACAATTGTTTTATTAGGTGTAACTATTTAGTACACTTTAGTCACATGAAATTGTAATAAAATGACATATGCCATCATTTTGACACACTAAAAACGAAATATATTGTGACCATGCGTATTTTATGGACACACAATTTAATTTACTGTAAATAATATATATACAATAGCCACATGAAAATATTACTAAGATGACGTTATTTTTCATTTTAAGACAAAAAAAAATTTGTAAAGTGACCACTGTGTATGTTTTAGTGACAAATAACAAATTTAAATGTGGCATAAGTTGTTTATTGTAGATACACAGATTATTTTGAGCGTGGCTTTTGTCTACCCTTTAGCCACATTAATTAATTTTTACTATTACATTTGCTATGTTTTAGACACGTTAAAAATCAATGTGAAATGATTGTAAACAAAGCCGACAATGTGAAATAATAAATGAATACCAATATTAACAATAAAAGAGAATCCATACATAAGTTCTGAAGATAAATAGCAAAGCAAAAACTTCTAATCCAAACAAATCTACGAAATATCCAAAGGGAATTGAAAAAAAAAAAACATAAACAAAGAACTAGATGTTTTTACTCTTGATCTTATTCATATTGCTCCTTGTCTTGACAATGACTTGTAATGTTGTAAACTGTTTCCGCTTCTTGGGATTTTGAACTTTGTTCTTTTGATTTGATTTTGTATGTGGTTCCTGTAGTAACATTGAATCAAATATGAAAAACACGTTGGTAAGAAATATTGAACCAAATATGAAAAACTAGGTAATTTATAGAATAGTTTATGAAAAAAAAATGTAATGCATTATGAAATTAATTCAAGGAACAAACCTTTAAGTCACATTTGACAAGGAATTTTGTCCAACCAACAAAACTTTTATATGTATCCCCAACTGTCTTGTGCACACTAGTTTCTATTGGTAAAAATGATGTTGCCTTTATCACTTCATCAACGGACACTTTATAGCAGTCATCTTGAAGTGGAACTCCATGAATGCTCTGTTTTTATGATGACAAGGAAATGGTACCACGAGCTACGATATTTCTGATATCCGGATACGACAAAGTACACTTCATTGACTGTAATGACTTATGGCATATTAGCATCATAAAAGCTAAATGAAAATATACATATATATGAGCATGGCGAAATAAATACATGTGCGACATTTGTTGATTGTGTGTTGTGTATCTTTGGTTGTGAATCATTATTCAATGGCATCGCAGGATTTGTAATCGAATTCTTAAGTCCAATGGCTTTTTTTCTGGTTTTCGCAAATTCCTAAAAAGAAAAATAATAGCCATATGCTTTCTGTTATGCACCCGTAAGACTATGATTAATGCAAAACTAAACTGAAAAGAACATGACTATCAGGGCACCTACTGAACTAGATGCAACTCAAAAGAAAGCTTGGGCAGTAGGTCGCTAAGAAGCTGTTGTTGAGGCCAAACGATAAGCAATGAAACATGTAGAGTGTGGATTTCAACCTAAATCCTCTCGATTTCTCATAATTCAAGAATTTAATTATCAACTTGTAGGAGAATAACATCTACACATAATAGAATAATCATATGCAACATGATTGTACAAACAAAACGGATTGAAACAGACAATTTATCAAAAAAACCCAAAGTACCAAAATCAGGTTATGTTTGCTAACAGCAGTACTGCTGTTCAGCCCAAAATGACGAGAAAAATGCAACTAGAAAGGAGACGAAGCACTTACGATGACAATCCATAAACGAGTCTAAGGGCTAATCAGAAACGCGAGTATGACAAGCTAAAGGTGCGGAAAAACGAATACTAAACTAGAAGTCCAGAATATCAAAATTACGAAATAGTCCCAAATACTAGAAAATCATAATCGCGACATTTGTTGACTGTGTGTTGTGTACCTTTGGTTGTGAATCATTATTCAATGGCATCGCAGGATTTGTAGTCGAATTCTCAAGTCCAACGGCTTTTTTGCTGGTTTTCACAAATTCCTAAAAATAAAAATAAAAGACATATGCTTTCTGTTATGCGCCCGTAAGACTATGATTAATGCAAAACTAAACTGAAAAGAACACCTGAAGCTCCGGATACCAAACGAGATGCAATGAAACATGTAAAGTGTGGATTTCAACCTAAATCATCTCGATTTCTCATAATTCAAGAATTTAATCATCAATTTGTAGGGGAATAACATCTACACAGAATAGAATAATCATATGCAACATGATTGTACAGACAAAATGGATTGAAACAGACAATTTATCAAAAAAACCAAAGTACCAAAATCAGGTTCTGTAGAATTTACCAAAATCAGGTTCTGTTTGCTAACAGCAGTACTGCTGTTCAGCTCAAAATGACGAGAAAAATGCAACTAGAAAGGAGATGAAGCACTTACGATGACAATCCATAAACGAGTCTAAGGGCTAATCAGAAACGCGAGTATGACAAGCTGAAGGTGCGGGAAAACGAATACTACACTAAAAGTCCAGAATATCAAAATTACGAAATAGGCCCAAATACTCAAAAATCATAATCGCGACATTTGTTGACCGTGTGTTGTGTACCTTTGGTTGTGAATCATTCTTCAATGGCATCGTAGGATTTGCAGTCGAATTCTCAAGTCCAACGACTTTTTTGTTGGTTTTCACAAATTCCTAAAAATAAAAATAAAAGACATATGCTTTCTGTTATGCGCCCGTAAGACTATGATTAATGCAAAACAACACTGAAAAGAACACCTGAAGCTCCGGCCACCAAACGATATGCAATGAAACATGTAGAGTGTGGATTTCAACCTAAATCCTCTCGATTTCTCATAATTCAAGAATTTAATCATCAATTTGTAGGGGAATAACATCAACACATAATAGAATAATCATATGCAACATGATTGTAAAGACAAAACGGATTGAAACAGACGATTTATCAAAAAAAACAAAGTACCTAAATCAGGTTCTGTAGAATTTACCAAAATCAGGTTCTGTTTGCTAACAGCAGTACTGCTGTTCAGCCCAAAATGACGAGAAAAATGCAACTAGAAAGGAGATGAAGCACTTACGATGACAATCCATAAACGAGTCTAAGGGCTAATCAGAAACGCGAGTATGACAAGCTAAAGGTGCGGAAAAACGAATACTAAACTAGAAGTCCAGAATATCAAAATTACGAAATAGTCCCAAATACTAGAAAATCATAATCGCGACATTAGTTGACTTTGTGTTGTGTACCTTTGGTTGTGAATCATTCTTCAATGGCATCGCAAGATTTGCAGTCGAATTCTTAAGTCCAACGGCTTTTTTGCTGGTTTTCACAAATTCCTAAAAATAAAAATAAAAGCCATATGCTTTCTGTTATGCGCCCGTAAGACTATGATTAATGCAAAACTAAACTGAAAAGAACACCTGAAGCTCCGGCTACCAGACGCTATGCAATGAAACATGTAGAGTGTGGATTTCAACCTAAATCCTCTCGATTTCTCATAATTCAAGAATTTAATCATCAATTTGTAGGGGAATAACATCTACTCAGAATAGAATAATTATATGCAACATGATTGTACAGACAAAACGGATTGAAACAGACGATTTATCAAAAAAAACCAAATTACCAAAATCAGGTTCTGTAGAATTTACCAAAATCAGAGTTTGCTAACAGCAGTACTGCTGTTCAGCCCAAAACGACGAGAAAAATGCAACTATAAAGGAGATGAATCACTTACGATGACAATCCATAAATGAGTCTAAGGGCTAATCAGAAACGCGAGTATGACAAGCTGAAGGTGCGAAAAAACGAATACTAAACTAAAAGTCCAGAATATCAAAATTACGAAATAGTCCCAAATATTCGAAAATCACAATCGCGGCCAAGCGCCAACATACAAGTCCACAATATGACTGGAAACATCAAGCGATTTTGCAGAAACTATGATCCAATTAATATAGACATTATTAACGAGAATCAAGCACAAAAGAGAAAAATCGTATTAATCCATGTACCACTCCAAACAGTCTTAAAACTAGCTCGAATGACAAAAAAGTGAAAAATAAAATAAGTTCAAAACATGATAACAGATACAAGTGAGTCGTCTAAAGTGAAAAACTACGAAAAAAGTACAAATATTACACAAGGCACAACCACGGATACTTCAGCGCAAATTGTATATATATATATATATATATATATATATATATATATATATATATATATATATATATATATATATTGATACTAAATTAAAAGTATGGATGCAAATTCTAGGTAATTAAAAATTAGTGGATGTATTTTTGTAAGTTCACCCTTTGTCAGAGGAGCAACTCTAACCGCTCTGTACTGCTACTGTTTAACAAAGAAGCCTGAAAATTTCCATAGTTTAAAATGCACACTGGCTGAATTTGTTTCAGCAGGATGTATAATGCTACACATTTTCAAGCCAGCTATATGTGTCAGGGGTGTAGGTCACAAGTCGTCCAGGAATAAGTCTAGAGGGGGGGGGGTGAATAGACTTATTGAAACTCTTAAACTCTTTTTCACAAAGAGTAAGTTTCTTCAGCTGATGGATAAACAAATGACTTGGAGTCGTTTGTTATTAATAAGTGCGGAAGTCAGCTGATGACGAATACAAAATAACTAATGAAACACTTAGTAATGAATGCAGCAGTTAAAATATGATGATATAAGACAGTAAAGAACGCAGGCAATTATAGTGATCTCAGAGGTGGGGTAATCCTCTACTAATCCACTTTTCTCCAAACCAGTTGGAGATGAATTCACTATAATTCTCAACCAGTGATAAATATTACAGTGATTCAACCAAACTACAACAGCTTCCAACCAGTGGAAATCCGTGCCGTTGTAACACACTTGACTGCCTTGCACCTCTTGATCCTTGATCCTTGGATGACTTTACATTCTCTTAACTTCAACCAGTGAAGTACCCCGAACTTAGGATTATAGACACGAGTTTTTGTCTTCTCCAACTAAGAGCTTCTTCAAGTATGAACTTTTTAGAACCGCTCTTTTCATGATGCTGTATTTCGCTTTCAGATTGTTTGAAAGCTTTGATCGCTTGAAAGTATGTTCGCACCGTTTAATTGTTGTGTTTGCTCAGCTTTAAATCTTCGGATATATATATAGGTCACGATCTCTGAGCTTTTCCTTCATAGCCGTTGCAAATCTTTTCAACAAATCCGTCCATTGGAGGGAGACTTCTTTGTTTATTTCTTTTCTGAACGTTCCAAGGCTGGATTCCCATATTTTAATCTATCTTCCGACTGTTGTGAAGACTTCTGCATGTGATGCGCCAAATCTTTTGAATATAAAACGTTTAAAGTCTTCAAGGTGGGTCTGGATGAATTATTTAATTCATATCTTTTGCGGGAATCACTCCAATTTGTCTCTTCACGTTGCATGTGACTTTTCGTAATATTTGACTTTTCAACGCATGCTGACGTGGACTTGGAGTACTTGGCTGATCTTGACTAGGCTGATGTGCAGTTAACTTCTCTGCAGTCTGGACCTCTCTGATGTTCACTATTTAGGACTTGTCTGATCAGATGACTTGTCTGAGGTGCCTTGACTGCAGTCTGGTCAAACATCTCTGATAAATTTTTGTTGACCAGGACTACTCTGGCTTGACTCGGATGTACCTCTCTGATGAACTTAGCTGATATATAGTACTTAGCCAATTTTCAGCCTAACTTATTTTTGGCCTATAGAAGATACTCATTTGGTTCTTCTTTACATTTTGCCAAGTTTTACACTTAACATATTTGACCTATGGAAGATACTCATTTGGTTCTTCCTTACATTTTTGCCATGTAATAAATATTTGAATTTATATTGATGACATCATCAAAATCTAACATGTATTCCTAACAAAATCCCCCTATTTTGATGATGGCAAAACTTAAGGAAATATTCAAATGAACAAGTCTGCACTTGAGTGCAAGACACAAACTAAAGTCAGTCTAATTTATGAGACAACTGGGAATTGTCATTCAAAAGACTGTTATAAAATTTTTCTGTTGATTACAAGTACATGGCTTGAAAATACAGAAAAATTAATCAATTACAAAAATTACAATCACATCCAAAAACTATCTGCCCCTTCCTCTACGAACAGTTTGCTTGGGAGGTCTAAATAGTTTTTCACCGATTGGTCTACTTTTGATGGGTGCAAGACCATATTTCCTCCTTATGACTAGGGCAGCAAAGTCTTGGTCTTCTTTTGAAGAGAACTTGTGCTCTTCACATAGCTTTCTAATTTCTTCTTGAAGCTCTAGCTCGTCAAGCTCATTATCCAAACGGGTCGGCGCTTCCACTGCTCTGAATGGAGGAATCATAGGATAAGCATTCCATTTGGCTGCATATTTAACCATTATCTTTCATAGAGTAGGCCATATAGAATCCATGTAGTTGATGAATGACTGTTGGGGCAAGCATTCTTTATCTTGAAGAATCTCCAAGAGGTTGAACTGCTCTGAGAATTGTTTCTTGGCATCCGCCCAATTGGTCATGAATTCTGGTGGTAAGAATTCTTCAACATACCACAACTGTTTGCTTTCCCATTCGAATCTTTGTTCTTCTTTCTCTCTTGTTCTTCTCTTCTTCTCCACAGACTGCTCTTCAGGTTGCCTGGGGGTAGATATCTCCTTTCTTTTCAGACTTGATGGTCCTCCTTCAATTTGGAGAATATCTTGCCTCTTCTTTGTTCTTAGCTCTTTCCTTATTTCTCCTTGAGTACTTCCTTCCCCCTGTATTCTATCTTCCTCCTTTTTTCCAGCATCAACTAAAGTATTCAACTGCTGCTCTATTCTACACATCCAGTCAGACATGCCAAATGGCATTCTATTGTTGGTAGGGGGAGGAGGCTGAGGTACTTCCCTATGCAGCAAAGTGTCAATCTTTGCATTGATGGATTGGAGGTCAAGAGTGACCTGAGATACCAGCAGCTCTCCAATGGTATCCTTCACTATTCACCATATCAGCTCAGTCACCGCAGGTGAGATCTGAGCTGGTGGGGAGTGCTCGCCTGAGCCTTCTGCAAATGAGCCACTTGACTTCAGGCTCCTATCTGCAGCTGGTACTCAATATGGGGTCTTTTCTGGGGTCCCTGATCTGGAGTCCTCAGCCAACTTGGCGTCCAGGCTGGTATACCGGGCAGGCGCCCCAGCCCTATCTGCAGCTTCTACTTCCGGCTCTTTCTCTGGCTCCTTTTCCTTCTCCTCTTCTTCTTTTTCTTTTTCTTCTTCATCTTTTTCTTTTTCTTTTTCTTTCTCAGCTCCTTTATCTCCTCCCTCATCCTTATCATCATCCTCATCATCATCATTATTATCATCATCCTTTTTCTTATCCTTTTTATCTTCTCCTTCATTCTCATCATCTTTTTCACCTTCATCATCATCCTTTTGTCCTTCATCATCTTCCTGTTCGACTTCTTCCCCTTCTTCTCCTTCATCAAACAACTCCTCTGTTTTCTCCGTTTCTTCTGATTGTTTTTCAACTAAAATGTTTTCTTCTTTTCTCTCTATCTGCTCTTCTTCTTCGTCGTCTAAAACAATAACTTCTTCTTCTCCATCTACCTCTTCAATTCTAATTTCTCTCTCTTCTTCCTAGTCTTCTACTTGTCCAAATGAACCATCAAAAATGCTAAACATAATGGAATGGATGAATTGGTCCATGTTGGTTTTAAAATGAGTCATGAACCAATTATCCTAGAGGATTAACACTATGTCTGATTCTTTACAAAAGTGAATCAGTACCTCCTCTGTGGCTTGGGGATATTCCCAACCACTGGTTTCAATGTAAGTTTGAAGATTTGTAAGTGACAGAGATTTGAAAAACTTCCACTCTTCAAAAATATTGACAAAAGAGTTTTTTAAGGCTTGTGGTTTAACAAGCTGTAATTGTTCAATGGACAGGTTGAAAACATTATCTTCCAGCAGATTAAATATGTAATTGGATTCAGGGATTGAGATGATTAAACCTGCTTCTTCTTCCTCTGGAATGTATGATGAGGTGAGGACAGTCACAATCTGAGTCTCCAGGCTGCCTGGAGCAGGCTGGTCTGCCAGGTGAGTAGGTGACCTGGCTGCAGGACTGGCATAGTGATTTGACTGCTCCTCCTGACTAAACTGCAGTCGCCTAGGCCTCTTGGGAGAGGGTTCTGGAGATGAGTGCATGATTGATGGTTCTCCAGGGGCTGGTCCCCTTCTCTTGAATCGGACAGCTATGGGAGTGTTGTCTGACTCGGAGTCCGACTTGGCTGCAGGGGGGTTGTCTTCTGCAGGTTTGTCCGACTCGTCTGATAAATCATATCTGGGGTAGGTGCTTGTGTCAGACAGCTATTTCAACATCTGGGCTGCTCTTCTTGTGCCTCCCAATTTTCTCAACGTCTCTTGGTCCAGGTGACCAAGCCTCTTATTGATGTGAAAGGGATCAGTAGTACCCTTTACCACACCCATCTTTTCCAGCATCCAACTCAGCTGCGTTCCAAACGCCAGCTTGGTTTTAAATCTCTTCTCATCAACAAGCCATTCGGCTTTGTTGACCTCACGAACAAGTTGCCTAAAAATTTAATCTGCCCAATCAATCTGCTCGTCTTGAATCAGTGCTCCCAGCACTGTGAACTTTGCCGATGACAGTTAGTCGTAACTGCCGGCCATTCCCATGATGATTTTGTTGGTAATATCCAACGCATATCGATAGACCTTCTTTATCTCGCTCCTTTTAGCAGTGAGTTTTAGCTTCGTCGGTTAGTAAATCGCCTTGATTTTCTTCCAGGTTTCGGCTGCTGACTGTTTGAGTGCCTCGACGGGTATGCCGCGGTGCCTCATACCAAAGGCTGTACGAATCGAATCCGGCCAAAATGTCGACTTGAATTCCGCCAACAGTACTTCTAATGCCTCCTTGAATCACATATGCTTCGCGATAGAAGGTGATGACGTCTTCCTTGTAGAGGTGCTTTGGGCTGATGTCCAGGAATGGGTAGATCCCTTTGTATTTCATCGAACGGATTAAGTCAAGCACGTCGTAATTTTCCAGATTTGCTTCCAACAAGCCCTCGAAATCAACGACCAGAGAGAAGATAATCTGGTCCTTGACCGCCTTCATGTTAACGCCTTCGAAGTACGATTCCATTTCTGCATACAAAGGATTTTTAGTGTATTTGGAGTTCAAGAATTTTTGCTCTGTAAATCTAGGGTTTTGAAATACTGGTAAGCGTAAAAGGTAAAGTGAAGAGGTTTTCGTCCTTATAAAGAAGATGAAAAGACGTATGGATTAAATTATTATTATTTTGAAATGGTGGTACGCCTTTTGAGATTCTATTTAAGTTTCAAATTTGAAAGCGGTGGTCGAGGTTTTAATTTTGAAATTTGACGGTTGGTTTTAATTGGCCACCGTGGAGGTCGATTTATCAAGTGATCGCCACGTGTATTTAAAATGCCACTTGTAAACCACTTATGAACCAAAATTAATATAATATTATTATACATATGGCAGATAATAATTAAATATTCAGAGGTCGGTTGAGTTTAGAAAACTTAGCCGGTTTGACTGTTGACTGTTGACCGCTCTGCATCAGGTGAGTTGACTCCTTGGACTTCTCGCCTGAGATTCTGTAGGTTCCTTTGTCCTTCCTTCTTCCACTTGCCTGCATCAGCTAGAATCTTATTTCTTTAGTCAGCTGGGTCCGTTCTTCCTCTGAGATGCTTCAGCTTGCTTCTGCACTAGATTCCCAATCTAGTAGACCAAGATCTCTACTCAGCTCCAAAAACATTTCTTCTGGCAGAGGTTTGGTAAAGATGTCAGCTATTTGGTAGTCTATGCTGACTCTTTCAACTCTAACTCTTTTGTTAAGCACGTGGTCTCTGATGAAGTGGTGCTTAACATCAATGTGCTTGGTTCTCGAATGCAAAACTGGATTGTTGGTTATTGCAATAGCACTATTGTTGTCACACCAGATAGGGACTTCATTGGCAATGATATTGTAGTCCCTCAGCTGTTGTCTGATCCATAAAATCTGAGCATAACAGCTACCTGCAGCTAGGTATTCTGACTCTGTGGTGGAGATAGAGTTAGAAACCTGCTTCTTGCTAAACCAGGATATCAGTCTGGTTCCTAGGAATTGGCACGTTCCACTAGTGCTTTTCCTATTGATTTTGCACCCTGCGAAATCTGTATCTGAATATCCTGACAGCTCGAAGTTATCATCCTTGGGATACCATAGTCCAACATTGACTGTAGACTTAAGGTACTTAACTATTCTCTTGGCTGCATCTAGTTGTGACTGCTTCCGCTTGGACAGGAATCGCGCACAAACTCCTACGGCATAGGATACGTCAGGGCGTCTTGCAGTAAGGTAAACCAATGATCCAATGAGTCCTCTGTAGTGGGTTGAATCCACTGATATGCCTCCCTCATCTGCATCTAAGTGAGTACTTGTGCTCATAGGGATTCTTGCTGGCTTGGCTGATTCCATTCCATATCTCTTAATTAGATCTTTGGTATACTTAGCTTGGTTGATGAAAATTCCTTTTTCCATCTGCTTAACTTGTAGTCCGAGAAAGAAGTTAAGCTTTCCCATCATACTCATCTCAAATTCTCCTTGTATGAGGTTGGAGAATTTCTCACATAGCTCTGTATTGGTTGAGCCGAATATGATGTCATCCACATATATCTGGACTATCAATATGTGGCCTTCGTGCTCCACTCTGAATAGGGTCTTGTCCACATTCCCTTTGCAAAAACCATTCTTCTCAAGAAACACAGACAGTGTTTCATACCACGCTCTTGGTGCTTGCTTAAGTCCATAGAGAGCCATCAACAGCTTATAGACTTTGTCTCCTTTGACAAAACCTGGGGGTTGCTCTACATAGACTTCTTCTTCTAGGATGCCATTTAGAAAAGCACTCTTTACATCCATCTGATAAACTTCAAAATCTTTGAATGCAGCATATGCGAGGAATAGTCTGATGGCCTCTAATCTTGCAACGGGTGCATAGGTTTCATCAAAATCTATTCTTTCACACTATGCATACCCTTTTGCAACGAGTCTGGATTTATTCCTAACAACAGCTCTGTCTTCATCACTCTTGTTTTTGTACACCCATTTGGTGCCAATAACTTTCTTGTGATCAGGTCTGTCTGTTAGTTCCTGAACTTTGTTTCTTTCCATCTGCTCCAGTTCCTCTTGCATGGCATTGATCCATGAATAATCTTCCAAGGCTTGTTCTATTGTTTTAGGTTCTATTTGTGACATAAAGCATGAGAACATAGCCATTCCTGCTGGTAGAGTTGACTGTCTTGTCTTAACTCCATCAGTCAGCTTTCCTATGATTTGCTGGATTGGATGGTCTTTGAGCCACTTGGGGATATCGTCTTCTGCTGGGTCTGTTCCCCCTGTTGGATTGCTCTGGTGGATTTCTGCATCAGCTGGGTTTTGTTCTGCAACTGGATCAGCTACCGTCTTGTCATCTGCAGGTTTGGTCTGATCTGCAGATGAGTCTTTATCAGCTACAGTTGGGTCTTCATCAGCAGCAACTGGATCACATAGGTTTGGTGATCCTTTCTGATCTGCAGTTGGGTCTTCAGCAGCTACAGTTGGATCTTCAGGCTGGTCTGCAGGTGAGTCCACCATTCCAGTGTCATGTACAATGACTTCTTCAAGGGTTGCTGATTTAAGCTTGTTCTCAATTAACTCAACTTGCTTCCTATACTCAACAGTAGATTCATCAAAAACAACATGGGGTGTTTCCTCCACAACTAAGGTTCTTTTGTTAAATACTCTATATGCCTTGCTTCTTTGTGAGTATCCCATAAAGAGACCATCACCAGTTTTAGCATCAAAGGCATTTAGTTGTGTTTTACCATTGTTGTTGATAAAACACTTACAACCAAAAACATGAAAATAAGCACCAGTAGGAGTTCTATTATTCCAAACCTCATAGGGAGTTTTGCCATGTCTCTCTACTATCATACTCCTGTTCTGAGTATGACAAGTTGTGTTGACAGCTTCAGTCCAGAACCTTTTGGGCAGGTCCGCTTCTGCAATCATGGACCTTGCTGCTTCTTTCAGCGTTCTGTTTCTTCTTTCAGCAATGCCATTCTGCTGGGGGGTCCTGGCTGCAGAGAGCTCATGCTGGATCCCATTCTGATCGCTGTAATCATTGATCGCCTTGTTGAGAAACTCTCCTCCTCTATCTGATCTGATCTTGATGATGGATAGGGATTTCTCATTCTGGATCCTTCTCAGCAACTCAGGTAGCTTGGTCAAGGTTTCACTTTTCTTATACAAGAAGACAATCCAAGTGTACCTTGAATAATCATCTACTACAACAAGTGCATGCTTTAGGCCGCTTAGAGTCCTTGGATTGATAGGACTAAATAGATCCATGTGGAGTAGATCTAAGATCCTTGTTGTGAGAGTTGTAGGCTGGACTGGATTGAATGATGCTCTAGTCTGCTTTCCTTTCTGACAGGCATCACAAATTGCTTCCTTCTTGAATGCTTCATCTGGAAGTCCTCTGACCAGCTTCTGAGAACTAATCTTGTTGATGGCTTTGAAGTTCAGGTGACATAATCTTTTGTGCCACAGCCATCCGTTCTCAGCTACTGTCTTGGATAGAAAACAGGTGTTGGGAGTTCCTGTGTTCCAATCTATCATATAGACATCTCTCCTTCTGAAACCTTGGAGCTTCACTTCTCCAGATAAGATATCTATTACCATGCATTTCCAGATGGTGAAGACTACTAGATTCTTCTCATCGTAAAACTGGCTTATGCTCAGGAGGTTGTACTTGAGTCCTTTGACATAGTGAAGTTTAGATATCACAATATTTCCTCGCTGCAGCTCTCAAAAGCCTTTTGTTTGTCCTCTAGAGCTATCTCCAAAGGTTACATCAGGACCTCTTTCTTTGGTGTATTTGAACAACATCTTCTTGTTCCCGGTCATGTGCCTCGAGCATCCAGAATCTACAAACCATTCTTCACCTCCAAAGTTTGAATTTGTGGAGATGTGGTTGTAGTCCTTCCACCTTTTCTGCAATCAAACAAGCAGAGATTTAGGTACCCAAATCTGTGTGGGTCCTCTGGGGTTAGTTGGTTTCCTGGAGAATTGATTTCTCCTTGGATTGTGAAAGTTGTTATCATTATAACCCTTATAAGGTGTGTAAGGTCGAGGTCTGAATCTCCTGTTGGGATTGTATACCGGATATTCCTCAAAATATTGATAGTGTGGGCCATTTCTAAATCTTGGCTGAGACCATTTATTAAATCTTTGAGGTCTCCACACTTGTTCATTTTGGAAATTAGGATAACCTTGAGGTTTCCATCTGCCCCTCCCATTTTGAAATCTGTTTTTAGGGAGTTGTTGATAATAGTGGGCATGTTGTCTGGGCTGCTGCTTCTGCCTGGGCCATTGCCTAGTCTCTTGTCTAGGTGGCTGCCTTGTGTAACCTGGCTGCAGCCTAGACTTGTGACTTGGTTGTTGCCTATTTTTAAATATCGGTTTGTATGTAGGCTCAGCAGTCGAGACAATTGTTTCTCCCTTGATAAAAGTGGTTTTAGAACTAGAGGGAGTGTGAGGATCATATCTAAGGCCTGATCTAGAATATAGTGGCCTTTAATTGGTACACAATTCTTCCAGGGTTGAAGACGCCTTCAGGGAGGTTATTTCCTGCGCCTGAGTCTTATTTGCCTGAGTCAGCTTAGTAAATTCAGCTTTGACATGAGCAAGTGCAGCTGATTTTTCTTTAAGTAAAACAGTTAGTCAATTTATCTCAGCTGTATTAACATCAGTCTAGGTTTTCAAGTCAGCTGCAGTTATCTCAACCTTATTTAGTTCTAGGCTGAGTTTTTCAGAATCATTTTTCAGCTGCCTATTCTCATCTTGCAGCTGAGTTTTCTCGACTGATGCAGCTAGGTGTGCAGATTTAAGTGTCTCAAAATCTTTAAATAGCTGATTTACGGATTCGTGCAGATCCATATCTTGTGACATGGCTGAACTATTATTTGAACCAGAGGGTTTTGATGTTACCTCTTCATCAGCTAGATTGGCCATCAGGCATTCATACTCTTCATCATCATCAGAAAAGAATCCGCTGCTTGATTCTACATGATCCTGATCTTCTCCGATGAGGGCCTTCCTTCTGTCTTCTTTTCTGCCCACCTCCTTCTTGCTCTCGTCCTTCTTGAGATCAGGACAGTCGATTTGGATATGTCATGTCTTGTGACAATTATAGCACTCCACCTTCCAGCTTTTAGCTTTCTGATTTCTCCTGGGATTCTCCTTATAATTTTTCTTGTATTTGGAGTAATTCTTTCTGAAGTTGCTGAAACTTTGCATTATAAACGCCATTTCTTCCTCAAAATCTAATGGATTTGGAGGCTTTACATCAGATAAGCTCTTGGCGGGGGACTCGGCTGCAAAGGCTATTCCCTTCTATGTAGGCTCACTTGAGGATGAACTTGGAAGCTCGAACTCATAAGCCTTCAGATCAGAGAACAACTCTTGGATCTTTATCTTATTGAGATCCTTGGACTCTCTCATGGCCACTGCCTTCATGCTCCATTCATGATTGAGAGATCTTAGAACATTCAGTGCCATTTCCCTGTTGCCATAGGTTTTGCCGAGGGAGTTGATCTCATTGATAATCTCAGTGAACCTTGTGTCCACTTGGTCTATGGATTCACCATTCTTCATTTTGAAGTTGTCAAATTTTTGAATAGCAATTGACAACTTGTTTTCCTTGATCAGCTCCGTTCCTTCACACATTAGGGCTAATGTGTCCCAAATTTCTTTGGCATTCTTGCAGTTCTTGATCTTGACCATGGTGGATTTGTCAAGAGTTTGGTATAGCACATCTCTGGCCCGGTTATCAAGATTGGCCAGCTTTCTTTCTTCGGGAGTCAGCTCTGTCCTCTTCTTTGGAATCTTCTCTGGCTTCCCTGATGTGATCTCCTCTGCAGTGTTGTCCTTCTCGAAGATGAATGGACCGTGCTCTATGATGCACCACATGTCATCATGTATTGAAGATAAGTGTGCCTGCATCCTTATCTTCCAAAGATCATACTTGTCAACTGAAAACACAGGGAGTCTAGAATGCATGTGTTCCATTATAAAATGAGAGTAAAGATATATCTCAGATATAGATCTGGTTCGTGAAATAAATGAACCAACCTCTCTGATACCACTTGTAGGTCACAAGTCGTCCAGGAATAAGTCTAGAGGGGGGAGGGGGATGAATAGACTTATTGAAACTCTTAAACTCTTTTTCACAAAGAGTAAGTTTCTTCAGTTGATGGATAAACAAATGACTTGGAGTCGTTTGTTATTAATAAGTGCGGAAGTCAGCTGATGACGAATAAAAAATAACTAATGAAGCACTTAGTAATGAATGCAGCAGTTAAAATATTATGCTATAAGACAGTAAAGAACGCAGGCAATTATAGTGGTCTCAGAGGTGGGGTAATCCTCTACTAATCCACTTTTGTCCAAACCAGTTGTAGATGAATTCACTATAATTCTCAACCAGTGATAAATATTACAGTGATTCAACCAAACTACAACACCTGCCAACCAGTGGAAATCCGTGCCGTTGTAACACACTTGACTGCCTTTCACCTCTTGATCCTTGATCCTTGGATGCCTTTACAGTCTCTTAACTTCAACCAGTGAAGTAACCCGAACTCAGGATTATAGACACGAGTTTTTGTCTTCTCCAACTAAAAGATCCTTCAAGTATGAACTTTTTAGAACCGATCTTTTCATGATGCTGTATTTCGCTTTTAGATTGCTTGAAAGCTTTGATCGCTTGAAAGTATGTTCGCACCGTTTAATTGTTGTGTTTGCTCAGCTTCAAATCTTCGGATATATATAGGTCACGATCTCTGAGCTTTTCCTTCATAGCCGTTGCAAATCTTTTCAACAAATCCGTCCGTTGGAGGGAGACTTCTTTGTTTATTTCTTTTCTGAACGTTGCAAGGCTGGATTCCCATATTTTAATCTATCTTCCGACCGTTGTGAAGACTTCTGCATGTGATGCGCCGAATCTTTTGAATATAAAACGTTTAAAGTCTTCAAGGTGGGTCTGGATGAATTATTTAATTCACATCTTTTGCGGGAATCACTCCAATTTGTCTCTTCACGTTGCATGTGACTTTCCGTAATATTTGACTTTTCAACGCATGCTGACGTGGACTTGGAGTACTTGGCTGATCTTGACTAGGCTGATGTGCAGTTAACTTCTCTCCAGTCTGGACCTCTCTGATGTTCACTGTTTAGGACTTGTCTGATCAGATGACTTGTCTGAGGTGCCTTGACTGCAATCTGGTCAAACATCTCTGATAAATTTTTGTTCACCAGGACTACTCTGGCTTGACTCGGCTGTACCTCTCTGATGAATTTAGCTGATATTTAGTACTTAGCCGATTTTCAGCCTAACTTATTTTTGGCCTATAGAAGATACTCATTTGGTTCTTCTTTACATTTTGCCAAGTTTTACACTTAACATATTTGGCCTATGGAAGATACTCATTTGGTTCTTCTTTACATTTTTGCCAAGTAATAAACATTTGAATTTATACTGATGACATCATCAAAATCTAACAAGTATTCCTAACAAGGGGGACCCCTTCCAACATGGTATTTTGTGGTATTGCTCCCATTTTGGAGAGGTCGGGCCCCTCCAAACCCATAAAATATTAAAAGCAAATATATTGTCAACTACATGACTTACCGGCGTTACGTCTTCCTTTTGCAGTACTTTAGATGTGTTAACATTAGGAGTGTCCTTAGATCCAACATTACTGTCCACTAAAATCACCTGCAAAATGTAAGGAAAAAAGGGTAATTGATGTAATAATTGCATTTTGCTGAAATTGGGACAATTTCTGTAATTTTCTAAATATTTTGTTGTGTTGTTCACACTCATCAATCTATGGCACATAATATCGAGTGTACATCAGTTTATGTTGTGCTGTGAGGAGTTGTTTCTTTATTAACATAATATCTTACTTGTTTATCATTTTAAATAACATATTATCTTTTATTTTCCTATTATAAATAAATATTAAAATAAAACAACTACAAAATAACTTACTTGTTTTGGAGACATTTCATTTGTAGGGGATGTGAGCTCTGGTAACGCCATTCCTTGATAAGCAAGATGAGCTAATACCATATTTAGTGTGTTATTTTGTTTCGTCACCTGGGTGGACAACTCCTTAAGTTGTTCATCTTTCTTCGCATGCTCATGTCTCTCATTCTGTAGTTGAAAGTTAAGGTCTGCAATTACTTCTTTTGATGATCCTTTTGTTCGAGGAAGATGCCAATATCTTGTGGAAGTGACTCCCGTGCCAACCCCTTTTAAAAATCCGCCATGTTCCTTTCCAAAGACTAGTGTGAGGGCATCCGTGCCCGGATCAAGCTTCAGGCCTCCATCATTGATTTGTTTTTCATGATCGATCTATATACATAAGATGTCAAATAGATGTACTCAATGGTTATTTAACAAGTTTCACAATTATTATAGTAAAACAACATACAAGATAGTTTCTTTAAACTTACTATTTTATCTGCAATGACCTTAACAGCATCATCTACCAATTCGCCATTTTTGTTTTCACGTCCTTTCCTCCACATGAATGACTGTTCGGGAAGTTTACCTTTCTCAATCACTTTATCTTTAATCTTATAATATTAAATATACATATTAGTTCACAGTTAAAAACGGAGAAAACCATGGATGTTGTACTGTACATACATACATACGCCATATTTAGCACGGGACAAAAAAAGTAGCATACAATAATTTAATTTGCACAAATGTAAGGGATTGATGTAACCTTGGGAACTATTAAATTATTATTTGACTCTTGAATAGTGAAAATGAATCAAAGACGGATAATGTTTAAATTAAAAAGAACGGTACATTATATGAGCTTGTTTACTACTCTCCTTTACATTGTCACTAACCTTTGAAAAATTCATATAGCGTATCTAGATGTCTTGAAAAAGTTACAGTTTTGGTCGTTGTTCTACATGAAAAAGACTGTTATACCCTTTATAATATATCTTTTCTTTTTTCTATAAAGGGCAACAGCGTGCTAATTTTTGGAGTAAAATATACATAAATATTTCAGATTTTACATTAAAGTATATCAATGTTGATATTTATCAGTAGAGAATAAAAAGCTCATAATTGTAACATATTTTTTTGCTTATATTGAAATAAATGTAAGAAAAAGTAAATGTCAGACATAAGTTAAATAACACATAATAAAGATTAAGCAACCTTTGATTTAGTTTGTTGTATTGTGTGGCAACATAATCAAGAAGCAGATATAATGTCAATAATTGTAAAATAAGATTTGATTATACTACAGAATCAAGAAGCATATTACAGGTTTCAAGAAGAGGATACTCCTTACCAATTTCTCTATTAGCCCTGCATATCCACCTCATCCCATCCGATGCTGATAATGGGAATTCGAACGCGCTATTTTCGTATTATTTCACATATCCTTCCAAAAGAAAATATAAGGATGTGATAAGTATTTTTTTAACGTAAAACCATGAAAACAAAATGATGATGAAGATAACAAAAATGAATAAAACCTTGAATTTGTCCGATTGTGTATGTTGTACAAACTTGTCCCAGTGTTCTTGATTAAGTATTATTGTACGATACTGTCTGGGAATTTTTGCAAGCTTGGTGGGTTTTGTCTATGTCCGGAACTATGTGATTTGCATACAGTTTTCTTCTAAAGTTCCGTAGAAGATTACATAGCCGGTTCATTACAAGCTTTCTTCTACATTCCTCAATATCATAATAACGCTGCAATAATAATTACTAATATGTTATGAATGGAATGAAATTGAAATGTAGCATCAATGCAAGTACCTAAAAAAAAAGATGTTTACCGTTATCTCTTCCCAAAGTTTTTCCTTAACTTCATTTGTCACCTTCTTCCAGGAAAGTTCACTAAGTCCTACTTTGTCCTGTACTAGATCTCCCAAAAAACTAGTAAATACTTACCCGAAAACCGACCCAATTCATCAAAGGTTACTTTGCGTTTTTCTCCACCAGAAGAAGTATATGCAGTCCGCAACTTTGGCAACCGAGTCAAGCCCCTCTTAGTCTTTTTCTTTCTAGTACCCGTATTTTTCATTTCTTGTTCTGCATCTGTCATGCTATCGGACTCGTTTGAACTGTTATCAGATTCATCTTCGTGGTCTGAATCTCCTTCGTTGGGTTCAACATCATCTTCCATTTCATATTCGGGCAAATCCTCAATGAATGTCATTTCTCAAATGATGCTTCATTTCACATGAAACATTAACATACAAGTTTGATATGTGTTACAATAAAGAATAAGGAACCAGAAAATAATATTTGATGAAAAAGGAGATTAGATCAGTACATATTGTTGTCTAAAGTATAATGTGCACCCACGATTGGAAATTTAATGAAAAAAGTAGTTGCATTTACTTATTAGAGCATGATGTTATGACTACATAAATTAGACTGACTTGTGCAATTTTTATTACAGTTGTTCCAGATTTAACTTGAGAAGATCTAACAGAAGGTATTATGAACATTGCTCTTAGTGAGGATGTTCCTCCTAATCCACAAGGTAACAGTTCTGATCTGTACTTGGCAGCAGGAGTACAAGTTAATCTGCAATTTTTTGTACTTGTACAAGATAGATGTTATTCTTCAATTTATGTCTAATATGCAATTTATTTTTCTGTCTACAATTCTACAGGTCCAGTGATTAATAAAACTACAAGGACTGGGTGATTATGTACAGCTTATTTCAGTCTTAAGAGGGTATTCTGAATTTCTAATATTCTCAAAATTTTCACAAAAATGACACAATAGGGTGTTATTTGTAAATCTTCGTGGCCTGAATCTCCTTCGTTGGGTTCAACGTCATCACCCATTTCATATTCAGGTATATCCTCAGTGAATGTCATTTCTCCATTCACGATGAACATTAACATACAAGTTTGATATGTAGTACAATAAAGAATAAATAACCAGCAAATAATATTTGACATAAACCTTTTCATGTAAGCATCTCATCGAAGAGTTGGTGTGCAACAAGCACACCCCCAACTGTTAACAAAAATATCAGTCTTCTAAGGCATAATTCACCTCGTTATACAATCAGTAACATGATCAATCATAATGAAAGATCGTACTAATGTTAACATTCATTGATATACTTACATATTAATGTTAGATTGTTGTGGAGCACCTATAGCAGCCGACTTGGTGTGACAATGGAGATAACGATACAACTGGTGGGATATTTTCATCTAGTTTATAGGGATGATAAGAATCCGTTCCTAATTTCATGGCGCTTACCTAATATCTTGTATTACCTTTCTGGAATGGATTTGGTAAAATTTTTGGCGGTGGTGAAGGATGATGTATTCCCACCTTATTTTGCAGCCGAAAAAACTTCTGGAAATAGATGAAATTACTATCCATTTTTTTGAGATCGCATCCAGTTGTGGTGTGATTCGGTGAGGATGAGAAAAGGAATGTCTCCATGGGAGTCCAGAAACCTAGCAAGTTAAAAAACCCAAACACCCGAATTATATAGATACATTATTATAGTATATTATACATAAAGATAATATTATATTATATATTATGTATATTATTATAAAAAATATAATATTTTAAGTATTTATTATACTAAATTGAATTTATTAATTATATTAAATGTATATATGATATATATTAAAAAATATTTATATTTTTAAATATCAGTTATATGGGTACCCAAATACCCATTGGGTACCCGATTACCCGATGAACAATATCCAAACCGATCTGAATCAAATAGGGTAGGGTATGGAGGAGGCAAACCCGTACCATATCCGACCCATTGACATCCTTATTTATAATTTTTAAAATTAAAAAGAAATGATCAGTCACATCTATCTTTAGATTCTATATGAAATATCGGTTAGTAAATAAAACTAATTTTGGAGTCTAATTAGAAATCAAAGTACTCTTCAATAAAAGAGATAAATGAATATTTTTGTAACACAACAACAAATCGTAGTTTGAGGTATAAGGAAAAATCTCTAAGTTAAATATCAAACATAATTATTTGGTGTATAATTTGCCTCACATTCACAAATATGTAAAATCAATCGAACACCTTTTATAATATAAAGTCATAGAAATTACTCTAGAAAGTACAAAATAGAGACCTAACCGATAATTTGTAAAGCTTAATATATTTACTTACACTCGGCCTCGGTAGAACGCTTCCTCAATAACCTTAAAAATATTGACCAAAGATCAATAACATGTATATTTAATGTAGATTTTACAAGATTAATATTGTTTCAGTATAATTTTTACTTATAAAGAGATACATATCGTGTCCTTGTACGGAGCGCGAGTTGTTTTTCGTTATGGACTAAAATGGATGACTTGGTTGTTCTGTGCCATCCATCATGACTCCTACATGCATATACGAGAAAAATTACCATACAAGGTGATTCAAACTGTCGTGAACCGCCGGTTCTGGGCCCGAACCGGTGGTTCCTGTTCACCAGAAAAGGTGAACCGTAACCGGCTCTGGTATTCTGCAGAAGGGCCGGTTTCTAGGTCCGAAACTGGAAGTTCAAGGCCGGGCCGACAACTGATGGTTCCCGGGCCGAACCTGTAACACCCCCAAGATATACGAGGAGAATTACAGCGCCGTGGACCCCTACATGGGACCCACCAGGCTAACACAAGAAAACACCACTCGACTAACCGCCTCGGTTAGCAAGGAAACAATTGTTAACAATAAGAACATAAAACAACACGTCCGGTACAACCGGCATAAATAACATCAACCAACAAATACAGTAACTCCAACGAAGACCAATCACAATGTCGAAAGGAAAATCCTAAGTACTCGCAAGTACAATCTATAAGTTTACAATTTGGAAAACATCCACATCAAAAGAGACAGTAAGAAATAACAAGACTCGATTGCACATGTCAACAACCTTGGCCGACATCCTCGTACCATCCCAGCGCCCGCTCGTGCAGTGAACATAACCTGAAATCCATAACAAGAATTTCCCCGACAACGGGTCCCCAGAGGGGTTAGCAATTACGCTAGTACAAGTATTCAAGGCAAACCAATCGCTTACACATTTCATAGTACATGCACCAATATCATTTCGAAAACCAAAATAAGACATGTCTTTTCCGGAAAACATACAGTCCACAAGTAGCCTTGAGAACAGGGCGGCAGCATACATTCTCACTCGAGGCCTCATAGGGACCCTAACGAGTTGGCTACAATTACAGAAAAACAAAACCACGCACACGCTATGCCGTGAGAACAGGGCGGCAGCATACATTCTCACTCGAGGCCTTGCAAGGACCCTAACGAGTTGGCTAGCGGTACGAAACTCGTGAAATCCAGGGCGGCAGCATAGATTTCCCTCCTTGACCCCGTCGGGCCAACACAAGGCGAGATACAAACAAGTAATATACATCACCATTTCATGTTAAGCTTAAAGGTTTCCAAAAAATACTTGCCTTGAATTATTGACGACGCAACGAACGGAAAGGAAAGTCACCGACGAACGCTAGGAACCAATGAAACCGAACCTAACGATTCGAAGAATACAATCACAACCATTTCTAAATGAATACGGAATTGGAATACACCCGAAAACCCGCCTACGATTCATGTATATTCGTATATAAACAACAACGAGTGCGGACCACAACCAAACCCTCTCGATTCCGTAAAAATCACGAAATATACCATGAATCCGTAGGGAAACTAAGAATACTAACAAGATTAATCATATTCATCATGAATTAATCAACAAAACGGAACGAATCGGACAAAACACGAAAACCCCCAATTTTACCAAAAGTAGGGTTCTAAAGATCTAACCTTGATTCGCTGGATCAAGGGATGATATCGGACGGATTATTGATGATATAACCTCAAGAACTCCATGGATATGTTGTTAAACAACATGGCTTCAAGTTTAGAACACGCCCAGCTGCGGAAGAGGAGAAGAAGAAGGTGAAAAATGGCAAGAAAAACGTCTGCAGGGCCTTTTATAGGCTGACAGACTCGACCGTGTCCGCCTGACACGGTCGTGGCGCGCAGTTGACCGGCAGGGACTCGACCGTGTCCTGCTAGACACGGTCGCGGCGCGGAGGGGCCTTCCGACAGTGACCCGTCCGACAGCGACTCGGCATGACTCGACCGTGTCCTGGAACACGGTCGGGCGTGTCGGCGATCGTCTCGTGCTTATCCTAAGAGTTCGGCACGGGCCGTGTCGGGACGACGGTCCGGGTCATGAGACGAAACTTCCGGCTTATCCGGACGAGTACGGCACGGCCGTGTCGGACGACACGGCCGAAGTTCGGCCGGCAGTGATCGCCAATAACGAGCGGGTGAGCTAAAACGACCATAACTCTCTCGTCCGACTCGATTGACTCACCGTTCGAACCATTGGAAAGCTAACTCGATGCTCTATAATATTACAAAGATTCAGAATTTTGGAGTTACCAAAAATTAATGGTGATCTAACAAAGTAGAACTCATACTTAGAAAAGTCGTTTAGTAATCCCGAATTCAACAAAACGACACGAAACCCGAACTCGAATACGAACCGAAGATACGGTTACGAAGTACTCACAAAGACGAAACCAAGAGCTTGTAGGACACACGATTCCGACCACCCGAAGGCTCGAAATTCGACAACGGAAGGTAATTACCCCAAACTTTGGGAAATTACGAAAATGGCCCAAATGCCCGAAAATCACCATACGACAACGAATAATCAAACCGAAGCTCACAACACGTATAACGACGTTAAATGAACTTACGAAAACCCCAAACGACGCTAACGAGATTCGCAAGAACCGAACTCAAGCGCGGAAAAGTCGCTAAAAAGCACGGAACTCAACAAAGCAAGACCAAACAAACTCGGATGACAAAAGTGCAGAATTAAATATTCTCCGAATGACGAACGGTCAAAACCGAAGTCGTCAAAACGGACTTTCGCCGAAAAGAAATTTACCGAAAATCGAAAATTTGCGGATATTACATTCTACCCTCCTTAAAAGAAGTTTCGTCCCGAAACTTAAAACAAGTAGGGGGAAGAAATATTCCGCCAGGAAAAACTCAACAAGATACACAAGAATGCGTAACTAACGCCCAACGGCGAAATGTTACAATCAACGCAAAGGAATATACGGCGTGAAAACACGCTCCACGGCGACCAACACAATGTCACCGTTAGGGATACAATAAAACCAACAAATGACAAGCGTCATCAAACGGATAATATATAGCCAATTCAATTATCCGACAATCACAAAACACAACGAACGAAAGTCAGTATGATTGACCAACTCAACTGTACATCAATCGAAACGCGAGCCAATCGCTGAACTAATACTGAATTCCACCGTCCAAGGGTTGGAAGATCGAAAACGAGACTAATTTCCCAAACTTAAGGGAATTAGGAAGGAGCCTGAATGCTCAACGATCACAAAACGAGAACAAAAACTGAACAAGCAAACGATCGAGACAACAAAAATCGAACAATCATGTCCGAAACACGAAGGATAATAAAACTCAAACAACAACTCCCAGGATGATCTGGTGAGAACTACAAGGAATGCATTCCCATAAGATCCACAGGATAGGGAATAGCGATTGAAAAGTCACAGCGACAAACGAGTTATTCCAAAACAATACCACACTCGTTCGATCAACAAAAGCAAGGGATAGGGAAAGTTCAGAAATGTCAACGAACATAAACGAGTCGACAGAGTCGAAAATACAGAAGTTCCAAATCCGATCCACTTCGAATAAAAGAACTAGTAGAACCAAAGATGTTACTTCCGAACAAGGTTCACAAGAATCGAACCGAACTCGGAAAAGTCACAGCGATAACCAGATCGACCCAAAACAAGATCACACTGCTCGAATGATGAACCCGAAATACAAAACAAGTTAAGACAAGATCAACGAACACGAGCGAATCGATAGACCGAGAAAGAGAAAATACGGAAGTCAAAATAGTATGGGTAGTATCCCGACCTCATCCACGAAATTCACAAAACAGAGCAAGGTAACAAGACATTAAGCAACCGACACATAAGCGAACGATTACCGATGATGCACACGGTCATACCAAACCAAGCTCTAACAGCTCGCACATGCGCGACAACGTAGAAATCACTACGAGGCGGCAACATTCGACACTAACATCCCACCTCTCACAACAAATGCGTGGCAACGCCTCGACGTTCATGCCACCAATCCGATCATACTCGGAGCAAACATCATAACGACAACGCAAACATCATACATATATACCCATCCTCAAACGGAATGGATAGGTTTTAAAACGAAAACCTCATTTTGAAAATAATTTAGAAGAACACCGGTTGATCTTGAGTATCACCTTTCAAAAGTACAAACGTGAAACATCGTTATCGAGACTTTGGAGAACCATTTCGCATTTGATAAAAATGAGGACACTTTCTCTTAGTGAAAACTTTCGTAATATTCGACCCTCGGGTCTAAATAAAAGTGTTTCTAAAACATTGAAAATATCTCAAAGCATTTTGGTCCTCGAGGTAGAAGAATTTTGAAACGTGTTGTGGCACCTTGTATGTACTACGAAAAAATAATTCATTTTAAAAGTACGTCTCGAAATTTATTTTCTAAGATACTCAAGGTTTTTCGTATACATAGCCAAAATGCCCGAATTCACACTTGTCAATATTCACTTAAACACATCATAGCACACTCATTAAATCGCTCACAATCAAAACAAGGATATACAATCCCTAGGATATGCTTAACAACATCGTTAAAACAACGATCGGTTTATCAAAACCGGATGGAAAACGACATCAAGAACAAAACTCCAAAAAGTCAACTCTAGGGATTCAAGAAAAATTTCCTGGATTCGGCGAAGAACAATGGATTAGATGATGTTAAAAATCATCTAGGATACTCCAAAACACCTTTGGATGGAAGAAAAAAAATCAGCCCCCAATGCGAAACCTAGTCGCTACGTCTCAATCTCATGGAGGAAGAAGAAAAATGAAGAAAAATGCAACTTCTAGACTGGTGTCCGGTATTTATACTGGGCACAATTAGCGTGCGCTAATCATTAAGGTTAGCGTGCGCTATCACGGCACCAAACAAAACTCCTGACCAAAAATGCACTGTTAGCGTGCGCTAATCCCAAGTGTTAGCGTGCGCTAACGAGAACTTCAGACCCAGTCCAGTAGTTCCTGGACTGCTCTGAACTACCAGGTAGCGTGCGCTATTCTCCCTTTAGTGTGCTACCAACGTACTCTCGCGCGCGTAAGCCGTAAAGCGTAGCGTGCGCTAACGATTCACAGAGACAACAACAGAACATATCATAAAAATTACATACCGTAAACCCTTCTCACAAGGATTTACCAGGCTAAGCATGATTTCCCATCTCATTTCGAAAATGCTAAAAAGACCAATGACGGAGATATTTTTCCAAAACTCAAAAACTCATTTGTCAAACCATCATGAAATATTCAAGGCCAAAATGCCAAAACTTGATTCAAGGAATCGGTTTTACGAAATAAAACTCAGTTTGCAAAATACCGAAAGCCGTTTGAAAGAACTCACGCAGCGGATAAAATACGGTACGAAAATACATCAGCAGTGACGACACTCCTCGTATAAACCAAATACGAGAGTCTAATAAACACATATCGTGAAATCAAAATCCACAGAAGGATTCCATCATTCAATCGACTAATCATACAAATAACTCGTGTCACACGAGGCACAACACAAGGAAGGGAGTATTACATCCATAGGTCGCACGTAAGTGACGACCGCCCTTTGATACTAATCACGACCAATGATCTCAAACGACGCGTCGCGACGCGACCAAGTCAGACAAAATCCGACGAGACAAAACTCAACCAACACAACTTGGCTCGACAGCCTAGGTTTTCCCAGGCTAATCTGATTTTAAAATCGTATACTCTAGTTATTCGAAAATAAAACCGATAAGTTAAAAATCGTTTTCAAGACCCTTTTAAACACGACAAGGGCTTAACAGTGGTAGCATTTTATAAAATGTCCTAAACACTTTTATACACGACCTTTAAATACCGACACAATGTTTTATTTGAAAATACAAGGCTGGCTCGCCCAAATTCATGTCACTTTTCAAAAACCCACAATACGATCAAGTCTAAGAAATTTTCAAGCATGCACGCCGCATGTATTATTATTAATAGAAACACATTGGTTGTAAATAATAATTAGCCAAGTACCAACAATTCCTGGACACACTCATATACGACATTCAAAAATCACTAGTTCAAAAAGCGCAACTCGGAAATACTAATTCCAAGCATATGTCGAACTATCTCTTCAATTTTAACAGCGTAACCAAAGATCACCGATTTGGACATATGTCGAAACCAGCTATGTGAGTTTTTCAACAAACTCTGTCATCGACACCTTTCCCGGAACATATCAATGTTCAAAACATTCACATCATACTGCACCCCTCGGTGTCCAAACCATCAGTACGTTCGGCTCAACATACATTTAGTATATCGCAATTACCAAACACAGATTCCATCACACAGCAAAAGACTAGAGAGTCAAGCCCTCTCACAATATACCACGGAGCCAAACTCGGATCTTTCGATCACCAACGATCCTACCAATGCTAGGAAGTTTAGCGATGGAAGGCTCGCAAAACGACAAACGGTCAAGCCCAGAACGACGCACATACTCCAGAGAGATAAAGAACTGCGCAATACTAGAATCAAAACTGCACGAACCGGATGGATCGAAAAACAACTCGACGATAAGTATGAGAGAGACAATCACAGTTCAAGAAATGGAAATACAATACGAGAAAACAAAAGGATCGAGTAAGGAAAACTTACAAACGCTGGATGTACTGAGATGTCGGCAGCGGTGTGACAATGTGCAAAACAAAACACAACTAGACCCAAATAACCAACAAGCCTAGGTATCCATAAACCTAGAGATCTGATACCATTTCTGTAACACCCCCAAGATATACGAGGAGAATTACAGCGCCGTGGACCCCTACATGGGACCCACCAGGCTAACACAAGAAAACACCACTCGACTAACCGCCTCGGTTAGCAAGGAAACAATTGTTAACAAGAAGAACATAAAACAACACGTCCGGTACAACCGGCATAAATAACATCAACCAACAAATACAGTAACTCCAACGAAGACCAATCACAATGTCGAAAGGAAAAGCCTAAGTACTCGCGAGTACAATCTATAAGTTTACAATTTGGAAAACATCCACATCAAAAGAGACAGTAAGAAATAACAAGACTCGATTGCACATGTCAACAACCTTGGCCGACATCCTCGTACCATCCCAGCGCCCGCCGTCTCGGCCGAACATAACCCGAAATCCATAACAAGAATTCCCCGACAACGGGTCCCCAGAGGGGTTAGCAATTACGCTAGTACAAGTATTCAAGGCAAACCAATCGCTTACACATTTCATAGTACATGCACCAATATCATTTCGAAAACCAAAATAAGACATGTCTTTTCCGGAAAACATACAATCCACAATTAGCCTTGAGAATGTGGCGGCAAAGATACATTCTCACTCGAGGCCTCATAGGGACCCTAACGAGTTGGCTACAATTACGTAAAAACAAAACCACGCACACGCTATGCCGTGAGAACAGGCGGCAAAGATACATTCTCACTCGAGGCCTTGCAAGGACCCTAACGAGTTGGCTAGCGGTACGAAACTCGTGAAATCCAGCGGCAAAGATAGATTTCCCTCCTTGACCCCGTCGGGCCAACACAAGGCGAGTTACAAACAAGTAATATACATCACCATTTCATGTTAAGCTTAAAGGTTTCCAAAAATACTTGCCTTGAATTATTGACGACGCAACGAACTAAAGGAAAGTCACCGACGAACGCTAGGAACTAATGAAACCGAACCTAACGATTCAAGAATACAATCACAACCATTTCTAAATGAATACGGAATTGGAATACACTGAAAACCCGCCTACGATTCATGTATATTCGTATATAAACAACAACGAGGGCGGACCACAACCAAACCCTCTCGATTCCGTAAAAATCACGAAATATACCATGAATCCGTAGGGAAACTAAGAATACTAACAAGATTAATCATATTCATCATGAATTAATCAACAAAACGGAACGAATCGGACAAAAACACGAAAACCCCCAATTTTACCAAAAGTAGGGTTCTAAAGATCTAACCTTGATTCGCTGGATCAAGGGATGATATCGGACGGATTATTGATGATATAACCTCAAGAACTCCATGGATATGTTGTTAAACAACATGGCTTCAAGTTTAGAACACGCCACCGCGGAAGAGGAGAAGAAGAAGGTGAAAATGGCAAGAAAAACGTCTGCAGGGGCCTTTTATAGCCGATGACTCGACCGTGTCCGCTCGACACGGTCGTGGCGCGCAGCTGACCGGGCAGGACTCGACCGTGTCCTTCTAGACACGGTCGCGGCGCGGAGGGGCCTTCCGACAGCTGACCCGTCCGAAGCTGACTCTAAGATGACTCGACCGTGTCCTCGAACACGGCCGGGCGTCAGCGATCGTCTCGAGCTTATCCTAAGAGTTCGGCACGGGCCGTGTCGGACGACACGGTCGGGTCCTGAGACAGAAACTTCCGGCTTATCCGGACGAGTACGGCACGGGCCGTGTCGGACGACACGGCCGAGTTCGGCCGGCAGTGATCGGCCAATAACGAGCGGGTGAGCTAAAACGACCATAACTCTCTCGTCCGGACTCCGATTGACTCACCGTTCGAACCATTGGAAAGCTAACTCGATGCTCTATAATATTACAAAGATTCAGAATTTTTGGAGTTACCAAAAATTAATGGTGATCTAACAAAGTAGAACTCATACTTAGAAAAGTCGTTTAGTAATCCTGAATTCAACAAAACGACACCGAAACCCGAACCTGAATACGAACCGAAGATACGGTTACGAAGTACTCACAAAGACGAAACCAAGAGCTTGTAGGACACAGGATTCCGACCACCCGAAGGCTCGAAATTCGACAACGGAAGGTAATTACCCCAAACTTTGGGAAATTACGAAAATGGCCCAAATGCCCGAAAATCACCATACGACAACGAATAATCAAACCGAAACTCACAACACGTATAACGACGTTAAATGAACTTACGAAAAACCCCAAACGACAGTTTCGAACGAGATTCGCAAGAACCGAACTCAAGCGCGGAAAAGTCGCTAAAAAGCACGGAACTCAACAAAGCAGCACCGAAACGAACTCGGATGACAAATAGTGCAGAATTAAATATTCTCCAAATGACGAAACGGTCAAAAGCGAGTCGTCAAAACGGACTTCGGCAGAAAAAAGAAATTTACCGAAAATCGAAAATTTGCGGATATTACAGAACCGGCAGTTCACCATTTTTTTATTATTTTTTATGTTTGAATGAATTTATATGAATTGTATAGTTGTGTTGAAATTTTCAATGTTGAAACTATTTATGTTGAGTTTTTAGGTAATTTATAATTAATTGTAATATTTTTTATATCTTTTTTTTTGAAATTAAATGATTAGTGATTTTAGTGTTAAAATTTCTAAATTCTATAATTTACAAGTGTTGAAATTTTAAAATTACTTAAGTTAATTTAATAACATGCCTTTGACGAT
Organism: Orobanche coerulescens; assembly: GCA_033398695.1. NCBI lineage: Eukaryota > Viridiplantae > Streptophyta > Magnoliopsida > Lamiales > Orobanchaceae > Orobanche > Orobanche coerulescens. The sequence goes on along the minus strand of CM065809.1, from coordinate 57,573,121 downwards.
AAATTTGAAACACTCTTTTGAGGAATGATTTGTTAAGGTTATCACATGTGTTGGATGAATTCAAGAAGATAAGTGTAGAGGGTGTTCTTCGAGTATAGTTCATGATTTGTAGAGGTTTCTTGATGTGATAATCTTCATATTGATGGTTAGAACGAAGTGATTAGTTTGGTGATGGTCGTAGAGATGAACTAATCTAGAACTCGGTTGGAATATGTTAAAATAATCGAACCAAGTACTGGAATTGATAATCAGAATTGTAGTATGGATTTGTGAGGATTTGAATGAAATCACGAGTGTTTTTTTTTTTTTTTTATGTAATGACTACAGAAGGGCCGGTTCCGGGCCGAACCACCGGTTCGGACCGCAGATTAACGGGCCCAGAAAGTTCGGTCCGTTACCGGACCGTGCTTAATACCAATTCCGGTTACGTATCCGGCCCGCGGTCAACAGTTCGGATCGGAATCGTTGACCAAGGGTCGGTCCGTGCCGGAACCGTCGGTTCCGTTACAACGTGGCAACAATAATTCAAACGTATTTTAAAATGGTGGTCAAATAGATAGACATGATTGATGATCAACTATTCAATGTAGAAGTTATGTAAATTGAAATTGAGAACTTATTAATTGATTGATCATCATTGATTGATCATTTTAAAATGGTGGTCAAATCGTTTATATTGTGTTTGTGTTTGTTATTTTCTAAGTTTACATTGAAATTATATTCATTCTTGATTCCAATACGAAGTAAAGCTAGCGTGAAAATCGACTAGGTTGACCCGATTAACTGATATAATCATTATTTTTTGTTGTCGAAGAACATTTATATAGGATTATGCTATACATATGACAAATTATTAGTAGTTTCCTTTTTCTTTAATTTTTTTTAAAAGCAAATTATTATTATATTAAATTAGCACATAAATTTAAAGGTTGCATCGCGGAGGACTCGAACCCGAGACCTTCAAATTATATTAGTAGTTTATTTGTTATTATGTAAGTTTACACTGAAGTTATATTCATTTTTGATTCCAATAAGAAGTAAAGCTAGCGTGAAAATCGACTAGGTTGACCCGATTAACTGATATAATCATTATTTTTTGTTGTCGAAGAACATATATATAAGATTATGCTATACATATGACAAATTATTAGTAGTTTCCTTTTTCTTTAATTTTTTTAAAAGCAAATTATTATTATATTAAATTATCACATAAATTTAAAGGTTGCGTCGCGGAGGACTCGAACCCGAGACCTACAAATTATATTAGTAGTTTATTTGTTATTATGTAAGTTTACACTGAAGTTATATTCATTCTTGATTCCAATACGAAGTAAAGCTAGCGTGAAAATCGACTAGGTTGACCCGATTAACTGATATAATCATTATTTTTTGTTGTCGAAGAACATTTATATAAGATTATGCTATACATATGACAAATTATTAGTAGTTTCCTTTTTCTTTAATTTTTTTTAAAAAGCAAATTATTATTATATTAAATTATCACATAAATTTAAAGGTTGCATCGCGGAGGACTCGAACCCGAGACCTTCAAATTATATTAGTAGTTTATTTGTTATTATGTAAGTTTACACTGAAGTTATATTCATTCTTGATTCCAATACGAAGTAAAGCTAGCGTGAAAATCGACTAGGTTGACCCGATTAACTGATATAATCATTATTTTTTGTTGTCGAAGAACATTTATATAAGATTATGCTATACATATGACAAATTATTAGTAGTTTCCTTTTTCTTTAATTTTTTTAAAAGCAAATTATTATTATATTAAATTATCACATAAATTTAAAGGTTGCGTCGCGGAGGACTCGAACCCGAGACATTCAAATTATATTAGTAGTTTATTTATTATTATGTAAGTTTACACTGAAGTTATATTCATTCTTGATTCCAATATGAAGTAAAGCTAGCGTGAAAATCGACTAGGTTGATCCGATCAACTGATGTAATCATTATTTTTTATTGTCGAATAACATTTATATAAGATTATGCTATACATATGACAATTATTAGTAGTTTCCTTTTTCTTTAATTTTTTTATAAAAGCAAATTATTATTATATTAAATTATCACATAAATTTAAAGGTTGCGTCGCGGCGGACTCGAACCCGAGATCTTCAAATTATATTAGTAGTTTATTTGTTATTATGTAAGTTTACACTGAGATTATATACAGTCTTGTTTCCAATACGAAGTAAAGCTAGCGTGAAAATCAACTATTGTTACATATAAAAGAATTTCTTGTGCATCGTTTACCGCGGATGCCACTACCGGACAAGGTGGCAGGGGCTCTATCACATTTCCCCTAGGTGCCTGGTTCGATTCTCACCAGGCGCGTTGCAATATTTTTTTTTTGATTTTCTCTATTGGTACATATAAAAGAATTTCGTGTGCATGATTTAATGCAGATGCCACTACCGGACAAGGTGGCAGGGGCACTATCACATTTCCCCTAGGCGCCTGGTTCGATTCTCACCAGCGCGCTACAATATTTTTTTTTTCGTTTTTCTCTATTGGTACATATAAAGCAATTTCTTGTGCATAATTTATCGCGGATGCCACTACCGGACAAGGTGGCAGGGGCACTATCACATTTCCCCTAGGTCCCTGGTTCGATTCTCACCAGGCGCGTTGCAATATTTTTTTTTGTTTTTCTCTATTTTTCTCACCAGGCAACTTTTTTTATTATTATTTAGAACTATTTCGTTTTTCTCTATTTTTCTACCAGGCAACTTTTTTTATCTTTCCCCTTTTTCGAACAACCATCCACCACCACCAGCATAAAAAAATAATCGGCTGTAAGAATCAAAATTTCTTCTTCGGCGCTCGCGCAACCATTCTTTGACTCGGTCGCTGCCTACTGCCGTCCAACCTCGACTTTCCCCGGCTCTCGCAGTATAGTCTAACTCTAACAATTGGATTAGAGACTGAGTCAGGTATGTAACTTAAAGTTTTAATTTTTATTTGTTCAATATGGTTTAAAAAATCCATTATTTTTGATGTCACGGACTGCCTTCGGTAATGTTGTAGTACAGGTTGCATCCTATTATATTGCTATTAATATGATAGATTAAGTTACTGACTATTTCTACTTCACATATTTTGTGTTGAATAAATTAACTTTTTAGTTGGAATACATTACAATGCTTAATGCCTGGTTTTTTTATTATATTTTGTTAAAATCATTATGTGATGGGGTAATCTTCTCTTATAGCTTTCCCTGTGTCTATGATTTAATCGTTTATATTGTGTTTGTGTTTTATTTGTATAGTGTTTTTGAGCTGAGCGAGTGAAAAAATTATCTTCAACTTCTGCAAATTTGTATTCGTGTTTAGTTTATCAGTTTGCTACCAACCAATTGTCAGTGCAATATGCTTATTTTTGTTAAAGATTTTCTTGGCACTATTGTTCAGATTGAAGTTCATTTTTTTGGTTGACATTACTCCATTGTGAAGCTTTAGGCTTGAATGCTTAAGTATAGATAATCATATACATGTATATGTTATATATACATACATAACATAAGAATGGATAGACATTCTTGTGCCGTTCTTTTTTACTGTGTAATATGCGGCTTGGTTTTGCAGACTATGGTGTGGCATTGCCATTTCAAATGCTGATCAGTTTAGGTTTTATTGTTTTGGGATCATATTTTGTACATACATAAGCAATGTGTCTTCACGAGAAGGTAGGATACACATTTATTCTGTTCATAAATAACCTGAATAGTAATTGATAAACACTATGGAAATAACACATTTGAAGCTTCAATAAACTATTATATAAAGCACTCTGATAACCAAACAATAGCATAGTTTTATCTATAAACATTAGTTATACATATGTATATGTGTCCCACTTGTATTGAACGATGTGACAAGTTATTTTTATCTCTAAAAGTACTTATAGATACATGTCCGAATTTTCACTATTATGACAAACAGATGGGCAAGTCTTGGATGGTAACTGATAGACACAAAAAGCCTTATGTATATGGAGTTGCAGCATTTATAGATTATGCGGTCCTTAATTTGAAAATTTTTAGGAATATGGACCCTCTAAAAACTAGAGAAAAAATAAAAATTCCATGTCCGTGTACCAGATATCTAAACCACATTTCTCTTCATGAGGAGGAGGTAGATCATCACTTATTCAGATATGGAATAGATCAAAACAATACCAATTGGAATAAGCATGGAGAAAAAGAGGACCCACCGAAACGTGTGCTTTTTGAAGACAACTATGCAATGCACACAACAAACTTTGTTGCATCTACGAATTTCACAATAGGAATTCCAACAGATGCTGCTGAAACGGTAGAGATGGTTGAAGCTACAGAAGAAAATTTCACTGAGGACCTTGACAAATTTCAAAAACTAATTGAGGATGCTGAGAAGCCACTTTATGAAGGGTGTCCTGACTTCACAAAGTTGTCTGCAATTGTACAACTCCTCAATTTGAATAGTAAGTTTGGAGTTTCAGATAAGTGTTTTACTGAAACACTAGTTTTGTTAAAGAAGATGCTGCCTAAAGGTAACGAAATGTTAAGTAGTACATATAAGGCCAAAAAAACAATGAAAGCAATGGGTTCAGGGTATACAAAGATACATGCATGTATCAACAACTGCATTCTTTATAGAAATGAGTATAAAGACGCGAAACAATGTCCCACTTGCAGAAAATCAATATGGAAGATGGATGAGGCAAAAAAGAAAATTTACGAAAATATTCCTGCAAAAGTATTGTGGTATTTTCCCATTATTCCGCGTATGAAATGACTGTTTCAATCAAAGACCATAGCACAAGATTTAACATGGCATGCGACCGGTAGAATAAATGACGGTGTTTTACGTCACCCAGCAGATTCACCCGCATGGGCTGCCATAGATGACAGATATCCAGAAATTGCTAACGATCCAAGAAATCTACGGCTAGGCATTTCGGTTGACGGAGTCGACGTGAATAGTGGAAATAGGCATCACAGTGTATGGCCACTTTTAACTGTCATTTACAACCTGCCACCATGGTTGTGTATGAAAAGAAAGTTTGTCATGCTTTCATTATTGATATCGGGTGTAATACCCGGTTGTAATTCAGTCATTATCATTCAGTAATTTCATTCGGTATTTGTCGCTATGTAATTTTTCACTTGTTAATAATCATTCATCCATGTTCACCGTTCGGAATAACTTAGAGTTGTGTATCGATATTGTTCATTGTTTCAACCTTACTCGGGAATCGAGACAAGAGTATTATCTTGATTGTTATAATTGATTCATTAGTCGATGTCGACGTTGGAGTTCATGTCATTTCTAACATCCTCATTGTTCAAATTGTGTTTTGTTAGGCGAACCCTTGTAATCATTGCTTGGAACCACCGTTTTGGGGTTTCCATACTTCCATTTCGTGTTATTGTTTCCCAAATATTGATTCCTATTGCTTTTATTCTCTTCCCGGGTCATTTTTCATCATTTTAGGGCCCAAGGGGGGTATGGGCCGCGACACAAGGAGTGTGCGCCGCGGCACACACATGCTGTAATTTTAGCCGACCCGACTGTACCGGGGGCCGCGGCTCATGCCGGCAGGGCCGCGGCACACTACCGAGTCACTGCCGCGGCACATTCGTCTAGTCCGCGGCACGCTGCCGATCACTGGGGGCAGTTTTGGCCCTGTGCCGTGGCACACTTCGGCCGGGCCACGGCACACAGTGCAGTCAACACTATAATTGCGGTTTTTGTGTGGAACAACTCATTTCTTCCCATTTCTTCAACCTATACGAGAGATAGGGCTTGAGCGGGGAGACTTTCCATCATCTATCACTTGAGTGCTTGGTTTTATTCATCTCCTTTCGATCGTGAAGCCCGGATAGTTGATCTAACGCGTGTTCTTCAGATCAAAGTGCTTGGATCTTCAAGAGGTAATTTCTTCAACATCTTGGATTTCGATTTTGTATTGAGATATAATGTTTTGGATGTTAAGATCATGTTGTATGAAGTGATATACGCATGATTATGGATATGTTTGATTATTCATTGGATTATTGAAGGATTATTCAATTTGAATATTGAATTGGATTTGGGGGTTTTCGATTAATTGTGGTTGAAATCACGAATTTGGTTATTCATATTGGATTATTGATCGTATTGAAGATGTTTTGTTGGTTTGAAACACTTCTTGGGGATTTGATGTTGGTATTATTGAAGTTTGGTTGTAAACAATCGAAGTTTGGCCTCAAAGTGTTCGATATAATGCCCCAATGAACTTGGTTTAGTCGTATCGACGTTTTGAGTTCGTTATATTCGTGTTTGATTCGTATGTTGAACAAATTATTGGTAATTGTGTTATTCAAGGTTGTTCGAGCGACCGATATCTCAATTAGGACGTTGTTCGGGGAAGGATAATTGTCACCGGTGTTGTGTAAGTTAATTCTTACTCGATTGAAAGGATATTCATTCCTTTCGTTGTTGTTCGTTCATAATCATAATTCATTCATAATGTATTAACCGTATTGAAACTTGTAATTTGTCAATTAATCACTTCAGTCATGAGGAACTACGGTTCCAATCATTTCATTGAGCTGTCATTCATTTCACTATCATTTCATCTCGGTGAGTCATTATTGATTTCGATGTCACTTTGTTATCTCGTGGCATTCCGGGTCATACTGGCGTGCCGGTTGGTATGTGTAGAATTTTCATGCCGGGCACATTTAAGTCGTGTGTTGGTTGGTGGCCTCACATTGGACTGTGCACACGAGTCGATTGCTCCGTGAGACTAATTAGGTACAAGACCACACGTGTATTCGATCGATACTCGTTGGTGGCTTGTGCACGGACACATATCCATCTCGGGCATAGTTTGGCGCCACCCTTTGAGCTGTACCTTTAGTTGATACATACAACATGTTTGATTGCGTATGTTTTCAACAAGTTTGGGTTATAATCTAACCGATTCATTTTTGATCGAACTTGTGATTTATACAGCATATATATATATATATATATATATATATATGTGATTGTGTTTATTCAACTCTTGAGGATTGTTGTTCTGTGTAACTGACCCCGTTGGGGGATTTTGTTTTCAGGTCACGACAAGGAAAAGGCATGGGAAGAGCATGTTGACGGCGAGGAGTCCCAGTGATACTAGTAGGGGGCCCCAGTCATTCAGTCATTTCAGTCATTCTTATTTCTCTTCATTTGTATTTTCCGCTGCAAGTTCCGTTTGAGATGTTTATTTATTCAGGGTGGTGTATTTTATCTTCACATAAAATATACTAGTATTCTGTATTGTCCTGGTGTATTGTACTTAAGCTCCTCATTGGAGTATTTAGTAATATAATGTGGTTCGGTACTACAGTTATATTTTTTAATTCATCAGCTTTCATTCGCCTGGTGGGTCCCAGTCGGGGGTCCACGGCACTGTAATATCCGCCTAGTTTGGGGTGTTACAGAGTTGGTATCGGAGCGTGGTTTTGAATACTACCTTCCGAGTCATGTCTCATTTGAAATCATCGTCATCGGACTAGTATCATTGGACTTTCGCGTCACGTGTGACCTGTGCAAATGCCGAGCCAATCAGACCGAAAGAACTGTAAGACTTCTAACGCCATAGTATAATTTCTAGCAATAATCATTCATTCATAATTCATCAGTTAACAATCCCCAAACATCATTTTCATTTTGATCAGTCGATCATGTTAATTCATTAATCACTCAGTTCATTTCATTGTCCAGTTGTTGATCTTGATGATCATATCATTAATCTTGTTAACTTGTTCAAGATAATCATTTCAAGAATATCATCAGATAATAATGTCACCTCAGTTAATCATTCATGTAATCACTGTGTCAGAGCGCGTATACTCATTTTCATCATTTCATGACGTAAATCATAATGCGGTACTCATACGAGATCTATGATTATCATGCGACTTTCCTACTTCAGTATGGAGAGAGCTGTCAGGGGATGCACGGGGAGAGGCCGCGGTGAGGGCCGAAATTCGGGAAATAATCACTCACTGCCAGGAAGTCGTACCCAGGACTCAGCTCGATCGGAAGATGTTCGGGTTGATCCACTCACTTTTATGCAGGTCATGATGACCCATATGCAATTGCTCAATCATCATTGCACCACTCTGGCCAAATTAATCGAGAGAACCCTCACGTATGAGCCTGCTGCTAAGGAAATTGCTGAGCAACAACCTTCATCTGCTAGCAAGAAATCAACGGCGTAATCGGTCAAGGCGGACAGCAACCTTCAAGAAGCCTCGTGCAGCCCTAACTTTTCGGAGCAACCTCCTAAGGCGCCTAAACCTGCGGATCTCATTCCCGAGCGGCCAGCGACCATCACCTGTTTCAACCGCGAGGGCGTGGCCATTTCAAAGACTAGGTGTACGACGCCGTCTATCACATGCCATAATCAGGAATTGTTGGGCATAAGGCCCGTTTTGCCGAAGGGACTCCAAGCCAACTCCGGTGGCATCTCAGTCCCGGCGATCAGCGATTCGAATCGATCGCTTCGCTGGCTGCTTAAGATGACGGAAGCAAATAAAGGCGGAGCTCATATTTATCAGACGGGAACGTCCGGTTTGGGGGCCGAGAAGTCCCGGATTCACGAGATGAAGAGGACTGACGATCCGGAGGCCCGAACGATCTCAGGTATACTCGTAATTTTATCTAAACCTGTGTGTACCCTTTTTGATACCGGTGCACCGCATTCATTCATTTCCGAATCATGGTTGAATAGACTTCACTTGGATAGTCCTATTAATTGTGGACCTTATATCATGGGTCTACCTGGTGGTAGAAGAATTTTCGGAAATCATGAGGTTAAGAACTGACTGAATTAAGTTTAAATGACCGCGATTCGTTGATGGACCAAATCGTGGTGGATTTACTTAAGGACGATGTAATATTGGGTATTAGTGGGATGGATCGTCATGATACCATCCTCAATGTTCGTAAACGTATGGTCACTATCATTTCCATCGTTGGAGTCGAGTGTGTACTTCAGGGAGGTGATCCCCGTTGTTCCGGAAGAATTATTAATATGATGGAAGCAGTATAATTACTCAATCGGAGTTGTTCAATCATTATTGGTAGTATTGTCATCGATTGGACGTTCTTAGGCAATCGAGATATTCAATCATTCATTATATCATTGTCATCGATTGGCCGTTCATATGCAATCGAGATATTCAATCATTCATTATATCATTGTCACCGATTGGCCGTTCTTAGGCAATCGAGGTATTCAATCACTCCTTATATCATTGTCATCAATTGGCCGTTCTAAGGCAATCGAGGTGTTCAACCATTCATCGTATCGTTGTCGTCGATTGGCCATTCTCAGGAAATCGAGGTGTTCAGCTATTCGTGGTATCATCATTATCGCTTGACGATGTACTCCCAGACGAGCTACCTGGTTTACCTCCACCGAGGGATGTGGAATTCACGATAGAGTTGGAGCCTGGTACGTCCCCAATATCGAAGGCACCGTACCGGATGACCCCAACCGAAATGCAGGAAATTGAAGAATCAATTAGAGGATTTGACCGAGAAGGGCTATATCCGATCGAGTGTGTCCCTGTGGGGAGCACCAATGTTGTTTGTCAAGAAAAAAGATGGTTCGTTCCACTTGTGTATTGATTACTGGGAATGGAACCGGGTGACGATCAAGAATAAGTATCACTTATCCCGTATCAATGATCTTTTGGATCAATTTCAGGGAGCTTCAGTATTTTTCCAAGATCAACTTAAGATCTGGATATCACCCATTGCGAATCCGAGAGTCAGATATTGCTAAGACGGCGTTCCGAACACGCTATGGTCATTATGAGTTTGTGGTAATGCCGTTTGGGTTAACTAATACACCTGCGGTATTCATGGAGTTAATGAATCGGGTTTTAATCGACTATTTGGATCCGTTCGTGGCTGTCTTCATTGATGACATTTTAATTTATTCTCGTGAATGGGAGGAGCACGAGTTTCACCTTCATCAAGTGCTCGACGTGTTGAGACGAGAGCAACTTTATGGGAAGTTTTCCAAATGTGAATTATGGATGTCCGAAGTGACATTTCTCGGACATGTAATTTCATCAGACGGAGTTCGTGTCGACCCTCATAAGACGGAGGCTATCCTAGAGTGGCAACCTCCGAAGAATGTTAAGGAAATTCAAAGTTTCCTCGGATTAGCTGGTTATTATCGGCAATTTGTGGAAGGATTTTCTAAAATCGCTCAACCCATGACGAACCTTTTAAGGAAGGATAAGAAATACACGTGGTCCGACGTGTGTCAACAGAGTTTTGAGGAACTCAAGAGCCGGTTAATTTCAGCACCTGTCCTTTCTTTACCGCAAGGGACGGAAGGATTTGTATTTTATAGTGATGCATCCGGACAGGGTCTCGGATGTGTAGTCATGCAGAACGGGAAAGTTATTGCTTATGCTTCACGGCAATTGAGACCTTACGAGGTTAATTATCCAACCCACGACCTGGAGCTAGAAGCCGTGGTGTTCGCATTGAAGATTTGACGTCATTATCTTTATGGCGTTACCTGTCAGATATTCACCGATCATAAGAGTTTAAAGTATATATTTACTCAGAAGGAGTTAAATATGCGACAGAGACGGTGGTTGGAACTAATCAAAGATTATGATATCGAGATTCTCTACCACCCGGGCAAGGCGAACGTTGTCGCCGACGCCTTGAGTCGTAAGTCCGTTCAGGAGCAGATGCTTGCTCGATTAACAGTTCAGAAGGAACTTTAGTAGGAATTTCTGAAACCCGAAATCGATGTCTGGTTACAGCGAGTACAAGGGCAACTTTGTACGTTAGAGATTTCATCGCCACTTGAGGAGGCGATCAGGGAGAATCAGGGTTCGGACCCATTTTTATTACGCATTCGAGAGGATGTGACTCAGGGGAAAGCCCCCGAGTTTGTGGTCCACGAGGATGGACTTTTGTGTTTTAAGAATCGCTTATGCGTACCAGAAAATGCCGAGTTGAAAAACTCGATTTTGAGAGAAGCTCTTGCTACCCCTTATTCTGTTCATCCGGGGTCTAGCAAGATGTATAAATACTTGAAAAAAAATTACTGGTGGAGTAATATGAAGCAAGAATTCACAGAATTTGTTTCGAGATGTTTGGCCTGTCACCAAGTCAAGATAGAACATCAGCGACCGGCGGGTATGCTGAAACCTCTCCCTATTCCAGAGTGGAAGTGGGAAGATATTTCAATGGACTTCATCACGAGTTTGCCGATGAGTCGTCGTGGCATGAATACAATTTGGGTAATTGTGGATCGCCTAACTAAGTTAGCTCATTTCCTTGAGATTAAGGAGACGTGGGGTTTCGAGAGACTTGCCCAGTTGTTTATCAAAGAGACAGTGAGATTACACGGTACTCCTAAAAGTATCGTTTCCGATCGTGACGAACGATTCGTGTCTCATTTTTTAAAATCAGTTCATCGTGCTATGGGAACTCACCTTAATTTCAGCACAGCTTTTCATCCTCAGTCCGACGGACAATCAGAGAGGACTATTCAGACATTGGAGGACATGTTGAGGGCATGCGTCCTCGATTGAAGACGATTGGGAAGCCCAAATATCATTGATCGAGTTCACGTATAATAATAGTTGGCATGCTTCGATTAAGATGGCACCTTACGAGGCCTTGTACGGTCGTCGTGGTCGATCTCCTTTGTGTTGGGATGACCCATCCGAATCAATCGGCACCGAGCCCGATATGCTTTTAGCCGCTCGTGAGAAGGTAGCTTTGATTAGGAGTCGTTTGTTGACCGCTTAGAGTCGATAGAAATCTTATGCAGACAATCTTCGTCGACCACTAGAGTTCGAGACGGGTGACCACGTTTTGGTCAAAGTATCCCCGAGTCATGGTATTTTCCATTTTGAAAAACGGGGGAAGTTGAGTCCGAGAATTATTGGACCGTTTGAGATTTTGGAGCGAGTAGAGGAGCTACCTTATCGATTGGCCTTACCTCCGGCGTTAAGCCGAATTCATAATGTGTTTCACCTCTCTCAGCTACGGAAGTATGTTGCCGACCCGAGTCACATACTTCAGTTCGACGAAATCGAGATTGCGGATGATCATTCGTATGAGGAGTGTCCCATACGAGTCTTAGAGCGGCAAATCAAACAGTTGAGGAATAAGGTGATTCCTTTGGTTAAAATTCAGTGGTCTAGACACGGAGTCGAAGAGGCTACTTGGGAAACCGAGGATAGCATGCGGGAGAGTTATCCCGAGTTGTTTGACCCTTAGTTTCGGGGACGAAACTCTTTTAAGGGGGGGTATATGTAATACCCGGTTGTAATTCAGTCATTATCATTCAGTAATTTCATTCAGTATTTGTCGCTATGTAATTTTTCACTTGTTAATAATCATTCATCCGTGTTCACCGTTCGGAATAACTTCGCGTTGTGTATCGATATTGTTCATTGGTTCAACCTTACTCGGGAATCGAGACAAGAGTATTATCTTGATTGTTATAATTGATTCATTAGTCGATGTTGACGTTGGAGTTCATGTCATTTCTAACCTCCTCATTGTTCAAATTGTGTTTTGTTGGGCGAACCCTTGTAATCATTGCTTGGAACCACCGTTTTGGGGTTTCCGTACTTTCATTTCGTGTTATTTTTTCCCACATATTGATTCCTATTGCTTTTATATCTCTTCCCGGGTCATTTTTCATCATTTTTGGGCCCAAGGGGGGTGTGGGCCGCGGCACAAGGAGTGTGCGCCGCGGCACACACATGCTGCAATTTTGGCCGACCCGACTGTACCGGGGGCCGCGGCTCATGCCGGCAGGGCCGCGGCACCGCTGAGTCACCGCGGCACATTAAATGCAGGCCGCGGCACGCCGATCTCTCGGGGCGATTTGGCCTCGTGCGCGGCACACTTCGGCCGGCGCAGTACATGCGATCGGCCAAGACTATAATTGCGGTTTTTGTGTGGAACAACTCATTTCTTCCCATTTCTTCAACCTATACGAGAGAGAGGGCTTGAGGGGGGAGACTTTCCATCATCTATCACTTAAGTGCTTGGTTTTCTTCATCTCCTTTCGATCGTGAAGCCCGGATAGTCGATCTAACGCGTGTTCTTCGGATCAAAGTGCTTGGATCTTCAAGAGGTAATTTCTTCAACATCTTCGATTTCGATTTTGTATTGAGATATGATGTTTTGGATGTTAAGATCATGTTGTATGAAGTGATATACGCATGATTATGGATATGTTTGATTATTCATTGGATTATTGAAGGATTATTCAAGAACACTTTGAATATTGAATTGGATTTGGGGGTTTTCGATTAATTGTGGTTGAAATCACGAATTTTGGTTATTCATATTGGATAATTGATCGTATTGAAGATGTTTTGTTGGTTTGAAACACTTCTTGGGGATTTGATGTTGGTATTATTGAAGTTTGGTTGTAAACAATAGAAGTTTGGCCACAAAGTGTTTGATATAATGCCCCAATGAACTTGGTTTAGTCGTATCGACGTTTTGAGTTCGTTATATTCATGTTTGATTCGTATGTTGAACGGATTATTGGTAATTGTGTTATTCAAGGTTGTTCGAGCGACCGATATTGTAACACCCCAATAAGGCGGCCATTACAGTGCCGTGGACCCCACACTGGGATCCACCAGGCGATACCCAAAGTACAGATTAAATACACAATACATGTGATACCAAACCACAAAACATAGTACTTACTCCGATCTGGAGTTTACAGAGATGGCTACGGCCTTATTACACACAGGATCCAAAAACATAAGTATAATCCATATGGAGATGAAATATACCTTAAATAACAATACATTTGTTCAAACTTAAAATAAAGCGGAAAGATAACATTACACGGTACAAACATGACCGGACACGAAAGACTTGGGGCCCCCGAACTAGTATCCTTCGAACCCTTCGTCATCACCTTGATCTTCCCGTGCCTTGCCTTTTCCTCGACCTAAAATACAACACAAGTATTTCGCCCAACACAGGGTCAGATATACATGATAAATGATTCCCAAGACGTTATACAATTCACGTATATAAGATTTCAAGAATAACGCCCTGACTAACGAACATACCCCTCGGGCGTATGAACGCTCAGTCACAAAACGTCGAACACATCCAAGTATAAAAATGGACTGTGAACGACTAAGATAGTACGGCTCAAGAGGAACATTACAGTACGCCCGATCCGAATATGTGTCAGTGCACATGTCCACCCCGTATATGGAATCCAGGATATACGTGGGACAATGTACCTAATTAGCCTCAACGGACTACGTCTCGTGTGCACAGCCCTTCACGGAAAATATTCACGCATGACTATATATGTGCCCGGCTAAAAATCCTACACAATATCCAATCGGAACGTAGATATGACTCCGGATATGTCACGATGCAACATGACAACGGCTTCAATAATTCACAAATCCGATTAAGGATCGAGGACTCACCAGAATGACAACAAGATCAACAATATCAAGGGTCCAAAAGTAATGAACTTGGGAATACAATCCCACGATGAAAACGGGACATCATTAAGAACAACCTCAAGTCACAAGACACAAGTTTATAAGTGTTTCATATACACGAAATGCATAATCATCATAAGAATCCACACATCATTATAACCAAGCAAGATAACTTGCCTCAATACGGAGGCGAGTAAAGTCCTTCTTTGTCGAACGAACAGCCGGCCCTCGATTCAAAATCGGTTACTCGGAAAATCAACCTTGAATGAAGTATATTTTGCTCAATAATACGTTCATAAGATCATCTATACCAAACTTCAACGAGACAACATCTTAATTCTCATTTGAGTAGTTCAACTTTAATATGTTGAGGGTTACTCCAAGAACCTTATTCAATACCATTCTATTCTTACAATTGATTACAAGATGTTTACCAAATGTTTGCTGGATTATGATGTGTTAAACAATAATCTCCTACTCTTTAAACTTATCAAGAACATCTCAATTGATTAAAAGTAAAATCTGCACTTCAATCAATTACTTATGTTGAGTTAAGTAGTTATAATTCCATATTATGATCAACAAGACTACTTCAAGTTCAACACCTTCCTTATAATCTTCTAGTTAACTTGGAGGTTCAAACATTACTCCTCTGGATTCATTTAGCTTAGGTTCAAGAAGGTGATTCCATTCTTCTAATGATCAACAAGGGTTTCTTAAAACATTTTATGGTAATTACTCCAATAAGTTATTTACATTATAATGAAACAAAGACTATTAGTATTCCATTGGTGTTATTAGTCCAGGAATAAGAGTTTGGTTTAACTAAACATGATCATCACCATTTAAAACACTAAGAACACATCATTACAAAAACCCTTAATCATCATATTCATCATTAAGTTTGTTGGAAGCTTAACTATAAACATGTTTAGCTTGATTAATTCATCACTAGGTGGAGTATACTTAATCACTATCATTATAACTATGAGATTATAGGGTTAAAACGTATGACATACCTTCAGAATTGAAGAACAATACACCAAAACCACAGGAGCACAATCTAAGCTTCAAGAATGACTCCAACTCCCAATCAACAAGCTCCAAAATCCAAATGTAAAGCTCAAACACAAGTTGGAAGAAGGTAATTTTGATCTAGGGATGAAGGGGGATGATTATATTGGTGAAAACTCAGAGTTTGGTCGTGAAAAATGAAAGACACAAGTTGTCTTTTTATAACAGCACAGTTCGTTACGTACGTTATCACAAGAGGATAACGTACGTTAACAGCTCTACGTACACTACACGGAAAGTGTTACGTACGTAAGCTTAGTCCAGAGGCTACTGGACTGAAATACGAACATCGTTACATACGTTACCTATCGAAGCATTACGTACGTAATGTAGGTCAACTAGATTGCCTCCAAAAGATCAGATATTCGAATCCTGTCCGGCCCCACACGCCGAAAGTTGAGATCGGATACGATTACACTGGTTACGTACGTAACAAGTACCCCTTTACGTACGTAAAGGACTTAAAATAACGTACGTTATGCTTGAGGATTAGCGTACGTTAGACTCAGGTTTAGCAGCTCAAAAATGTATTAATCTATGCGACGTTGAGAATCCAATTATAGTGTGAGTGATCGTTATTATTATGTCTATTCATGATATATTCCAACATCAATAATAATACACAAATGCAACAAGACTACAACAGTATTTGAATTATCCGAATGATACAACAGTAAGTAAGAATTTCCGTCGGATATTACATACTCCCCCCCTTAAAAGGGGTTTCGTCCTCGAAACTAAGGAGTAAACAATTCAGGATACCTCTCTTGAATGCTTCTCTCTGTCTCCCATGTGTCTTCCTCGACCCCGTGTCATGACCACTGAACCTTCAGTAGGGGAATCGTCTTATTACGCAGTTGTTTGATCCTCCTCTCAAGTATTCGCACGGGGCGCTCCTCATACGAATGATCCTCCGCTAAATCGATCTCATCGAACTGAAGTACATGACTCGGATCAGCAACGTATTTCCTTAACTGGGAGACATGGAACACGTTATGAATTCGGCTCAGGGCAGGTGGTAAAGCCAGGCGATAGGCTAAATCGCCTACTCGGTCCAAAACCTCAAACGGCCCGATATATCTCGGACTCAGCTTGCCTCTCTTCCCAAAACAAAAAACTCCTCGAGTAGGGGACACCTTCATTAGTACATGGTCGCCGACCTTGAACTCAAGCGGTCGCCGGCGGTTGTCTGCGTAGGACTTCTGTCGCCTTTGAGCCGTCAACAAACGACTCCTAATCAGGGCAATCTTCTCACGGGCTGCTAACAACATATCGGGTTCCGTACCCAGGGTTTCAGATGGATCGTCCCAACACATAGGGGATCTATAACGACGGCCATACAATGCTTCATAAGGTGCCATCTGAATCGAAGTGTGCCAGCTGTTATTATAAGTGAATTCCACCAAGGGTAGTTGGGCCTCGCAATCATCCTTCCAATCGAGAACGCACGCCCTCAGCATATCCTCTAAAGTTTGGATAGTTCTCTCAGTCTAACCATCCGTCTGCAGGTGAAATGCTGTGCTGAAGTTCAAATGCATACCCATCGCACGATGAACTGCTTTCCAAAAATGTGACACGAATCGCCCGTCACGATCTGATACAATACTCTTAGGGGTACCATGTAACCTTACAATTTCTTTGATAAATAGTTGGGCCAATCTCTCGGGTCCCCAAGTATCTTTAATCTCCAGAAAGTGGGCTGATTTGATCAAACGATCCACAATCACCCAAATCGTATTCATCCCTCGATGACTCGTCGGCATGCTGGTAATAAAATCCATCGATATGTCCTCCCATTTCCACTCAGGGATCGGAAGCGGCTTCAGCAATCCTGCGGGTCGCTGGTGCTTAATCTTAACTTGTTGACAGGTTAAACACCTCGAAACGAATTCTGCAACTTCACGTTTCATACCTCCCCACCAATAATATTGTTTCAAATCCTTATACATTTTTCTAGACCTCGGGTGGATAGAGTACGGGGTAGCATGAGCTTCTTTCAGGATAGAATTCCTTAGCTCATCATCAGCGGGTACAGAAACTCGTTTTCTGAAGCGTATCAATCCATTCTCGTGTATTACAAAGCCAGGAGCTTTCCCTTGAGTTATTTCATCGCGAACTCGAGATAAGAATGGGTCCGTAACTTGCTTCGATCTAATTATATCCTCAAGGGACGATGAAATATCAAGTGTACAGAGTTGCCCTTGAATACGCTGTAACCAGACTTCAATTTCCGGCCTCACCAATTCTAAGTGCAATACCCTCTGAGTTGTTAGGCGGGCAAGCATCTGCTCCTGTACTGTTTTACGACTCAAAGCGTCAGCAACTACATTTGCTTTGCCTGGATGATAAAGGATCTCGATATCATAGTCTTTGATGAGTTCTAGCCACATTCTCTGCCTCATGTTTAACTCCTTCTGAGTAAAAATGTATTTCAAGCTCTTGTGATCCGTAAAAATCTGACAGGTAACTCCATACAGATAATGATGCCAGATTTTTAAAGCAAACACCACGGCTGCGAGTTCTAAATCATGGGTGGGGTAGTTGACCTCGTAAGGTCGTAGCTGTCTCGATGCATAGGAGATCACCTTCCCATTTTGCATTAGTACACACCCAAGGCCCTGTTTAGATGCGTCACTATACACTACAAACCCTTCCGTTCCTTTCGGTAGGACTAAAATAGGTGCCGAAATCAACCGACTCTTAAGTTCATCAAAGCTCCGCTGACATGCCTCTGACCATAAATACTTCTTATCCTTCCTCAACAAATTAGTCATTGGTTGGGTAATTTTGGAAAAACCCTCCACGAACCGTCGGTAATAACCTGCTAGTCCCAAGAAAATGCGTACTTCCTTAATGTTCTTTGGTGGTAACCAGTCTCGGATAGCTTCTGTCTTCTGTGGGTCAACTCGCACCCCATCAGCTGATATCACATGTCCGAGAAAGATAACTTCATTCATCCAGAACTCACATTTAGAAAATTTTCCATAAAGCTGCTCTCGCCTTAACTCCTCGAGAACTAGATGGAGATGACGCTCGTGCTCTTCATGGTCACGAGAATAGATCAGAATGTCGTCAATAAAAACGACTACAAAGCGATCCATATAATTAATAAAGACTCGATTCATCAGCTCCATGAATACTGCCGGTGCATTCATCAGTCCAAAAGGCATCACTACGAATTCATAATGCCCATAGCGAGTACGAAAAGCGGTCTTCGAAATATCATACTCACGAATCCTCAACTGATGGTAACCAGACCTCAGGTCGATCTTAGAAAACACAGCAGCCCCTTGAAGCTGATCCAATAAATCATCAATACGCGGCAAATGGTATTTGTTCTTAATGGTTACCCTGTTCATCTCACGATAATCAATACACAGACGTAAGGATCCGTCCTTCTTCCGTACAAATAGTACTGGTGCTCCCCAAGGGGACGCGCTAGGTCTAATGTAGCCCTTCTCGGTCAAATCCTCAAGTTGGCTCTTCAGCTCCTGCATCTCAGTCGGATCCATACGATATGGTGCTTTTGAAAGCGGGGACGTACCAGGCTCTAAATTAAAACGGAAAGATAACATTACACGGTACGAACATGACCGGACACGAAAGACTTGGGGCCCCCGAACTAGTATCCTTCGAACCCTTCGTCATCACCTTGATCTTCCCGTGCCTTGCCTTTTCCTCGACCTAAAATACAACACAAGTATTTCGCCCAACACAGGGTCAGATATACATGATAAATGATTCTCAAGATGTTATACAATTCACATATATAAGATTTCAAGAATAACGCCCCGACTAACGAACATACCCCTTGGGCGTATGAACGCACAGTCACAAAACGTCGAACACATCCAAGTATAAAAATGGACTGTGAACGACTAAGATAGTACGGCTCAAGAGGGACATCACAGTACGCCCGATCCGAATATGTGTCAGTGCACATGTCCACCCCGTATACGGAATCCAGGATATACGTGGGACAATGTACCTAATTAGCCTCAACGAACTACGTCTCGTGTGCACAACCCTTCACGGAAAATATTCATGCATGACTATATATGTGTCCGGCTAAAAATCCTACACAATATCCAATCGGAACGTAGATATGACTCCGGATATGTCACAATGCAACATGACAACGAATTCAATAATTCACAAATCCGATTAAGGATCGAGGACTCACCGGAATGACAACAAGATCAACAATATCAAGGGTCCAAAAGTAACGAACTTGGGAATACAATCCCACAATGAAAACAGGACATCATTAAGAACAACCTCAAGTCACAAGACACAAGTTTATAAGTGTTTCATATACACAAAATGCATAATCATCATAAGAATCCACACATCATTATAACCAAGCAAGATAACTTGCCTCAATACGGAGGCGAGTAAAGTCCTTCTTTGTCGAACGAACAGCCGACCCTCGAATCAAAATCAGTTACTCGGACAATCAACCTTGAATGAAGTATATTTTGCTCAATAATACGTTCATAAGATCATCTATACCAAACTTCAACGAGACAACATCCTAATTCTCATTTGAGTAGTTCAACATTAAGATGTTGAGGGTTACTCCAAGAACCTTATTCAATACCATTCTATTCTAACAATTGATTACAAGATGTTTACCAAATGTTTGCTGGATTAAGATGTGTTAAACAATAATCTCCTACTCTTTAAACTTATCAAGAACATCTCAATTGATTAAAAGTAAAATCTGCACTTCAATCAATTACTTATGTTGAGTTAAGTAGTTATAATTCCATATTATGATCAACAAGACTACTTCAAGTTCAACACCTTCCTTATAATCTTCTAGTTAACTTGGAGGTTCAAACATTACTCCTCTGGATTCATTTAGCTTAGGTTCAAGAAGGTGATTCCATTCTTCTAATGATCAACAAGGGTTTCTTAAAACATTTTATGGTAATTACTCCAATAAGTTATTTACATTATAATGAAAAAAAGACTATTAGTATTCCATTGGTGTTATTAGTCCAGGAATAAGAGTTTGGTTTAACTAAACATGATCATCACCATTTAAAACACTAAGAACACATCATTACAAAAACCTTTAATCATCATATTCATCATTAAGTTTGTTGGAAGCTTAACTATAAACATGTTTAGCTTGATTAATTCATCACTAGGTGGAGTATACTTAATCACTATCATTATAACTATGAGATTATAGGGTTAAAACGTATGACATACCTTCAGAATTGAAGAACAGTACACCAAAACCACAGGAGCACAATCTAAGCTTCAAGAATGACTCCAACTCCCAATCAACAAGCTCCAAAATCCAAATGTAAAGCTCAAACACAAGTTGGAAGAAGGTAATTTTGATCTAGGGATGAAGGGGGATGATTATATTGGTGAAAACTCAGAGTTTGGTCGTGCAAAATGAAAGACACAAGTTGTCTTTTTATAACAGCACAGTTCGTTACGTACGTTATCACAAGAGGATAACGTACGTTAACAGCTTTACATATGCTACACGGAAAGTGTTACGTATGTAAGCTAAGTCCAGAGGCTACTGGACTGAAATACGAACATCGTTATGTACGTTACCTATCGAAGCATTACGTACGTAATGTAGGTCAACTAGTTTGCCTCCAAAAGATCAGATATTCGAATCCTGTCCGGCCCCACACGCCGAAAGTTGAGATCGGATACGATTACACTGGTTACGTACGTAACAAGTACCCTTTTACGTACGTACAGGACTTAAAATAACGTATGTTATGCTTGAGGATTAGCGTACGTTAGACTCAGGTTTAGCAGCTCAAAAATGTATTAATTTATGCGACGTTGAGAATCCAATTATAGTGCGAGTGATCGTTATTATTATGTCTATTCATGATATATTCCAACATCAATAATAATACACAAATGCAACAAGACTACAACAGTATTTGAATTATCCGAATGATACAACAGTAAGTAAGAATTTCCGTCGGATATTACAGATATCTCAATTAGGACGTTGTTCGTGGAAGGATAATTGTCACTGGTGTTGTGTAAGTTAATTCTTACTCGGTTAAAAGGATATTCATTCCTTTCATTGTTTTTCATTCATAATCATAATTCATTCATAATGTATTAACCGTATTGAGACTTGTAATTGTCAATTAATCACTTCAGTCACGAGGAACGACGGTTCCAATCATTTCATTGAGCTGTCATTCATTTCACTATCATTTCATCTCGGTGAGTCATTATTGATTTCGATGTCACTTTGTTATCTCGTGGCATTCCGAGTCATACTGGCGTGCCGGTTGGTATGTGTAGAATTTTTATGTCGGACAATTTAAGTCGTGTGTTGGTTGGTGGCCTCACATTGGACTGTGCACACGAGCCGATTGCTCCGTGAGACTGATTAGGTACAAGACAACACATGTATTCGATCGATACTCGTTGGTGGCTTGTGCACGGACACATATCCATCCCGAGCGTAGTGTGGTGCCACCCTTTGAGCCGTACCTTTAGTTGATACATACAGCATGTTTGATTGCATATGTTTTCAACAAGTTTGGGTTATAATCTAACCGATTCATTTTTTATCGAACTTGTGATTTATACAGCATATATATATGATTGTGTTTATTCAACTCTTGAGGATTGTTGTTCTGTGTAACTGACCCCGTTGGGGGATTTTGTTTTCAGGTCACGGCAAGGCAAAGGCAAGGGAAGAGCATGTTGACGGCCAGGAGTCCCAGTGATACTAGTAGGGGGACCCAGTCATTCAGTCATTTCAGTCATTCTTATTTCTCTTCATTTGTATTTTCCGTTGCATGTTCCGTTTGAGATGTTTATTTATTCAGGGTGGTGTATTTTATCTTCACATAAAATATACTAGTATTCTGTATTGTCCTGGTGTATTGTACTTAAGCTCCTCATTGGAGTATTTGGTAATATAATGTGGTTCGGTACCTGAATTATATTATTTAATTCATCAGCTTTCATTCGCCTGGTGGGTCCCAGTCGGGGGTCCACGGCACTGTAATATCCACCTAGTTTGGGGTGTTACATCGGGAACACCAGGAAATGATATTGATGTTTTCTTAGCACCTTTGATTGATGACCTGCAGCTCTTATTCGAAGTTGGAGTCGAAACATACGATGCATTTGCACAAGAGAAGTTTACTCTACGTGCAGTTGTGTTATGGACGATAAATGATTACCCGGCACTTAGTACACTATGTGGATGTCCTTACAGCGGATACAAAGGTTGTGTAGTGTGTGGTAAACAGACACACTATATTAGACTTCCTAAATGTAAGAAACAGAGTTATGCTGGCCACAAACGATATATACCCTATAACCATCCATTTAGAAGTCAAAAGAAGGGTTTCAATGGAGAACAAGAGTTCGGACATGCTCCTGAACCTATGAATGGGGAAGAAATATATAACGAGGTGAAGTATATTATAAATAAATGGGGAAAGGGAGATGAGAATAAGGAAGCATACATCCAACAAACTTCGACTGGAAGAGGTGGGAAGATGAAAAGAAAGAGGAGAACATCAAAAGAAGTGGGATGTTCAAACGTTGGAAACAAAGAAACCACATATTGGAAGAAATATAATGTGTGGTATCGACGTCTTATGTATTGGCGATATAATTGTGTCTAACATTGTATAGATTTTATGCATATCGAGAAGAATGTGGCTGAGAGTATAGTCGGAACATTGCTAAACGTCACCGGAAAGACGAAAGATTGATTAGAGGCTCGATCAGATTTGGCACATTTTGGGTTGAGACCAGAGTTACAAGCTAAGATAGAAGGGAACATAACCACACTTCCGGCAGCAAGTTACACATTAACAACAGAGGAAAAAGACAAGTTTTGTGAATCATTGTACAATTTAAGGGTTCCACAAGGGTATTGTTCTAATTTTTCTAATTTGGTGAGTCTAAAGGATAGGAAGCTTATCGGACTAAAATCGCATGACTATCACATGCTCATGCAACAATTTTTGCCACATTGCCATACGATCTATTATGCCGAAACCCACTAGAAATGCAATTATTAGGTTTTGTTTCTTTGTGAAATCAATATGTAGCAAAGAAATCAAAGTGGAGGAGATCGATAAGTTACAAGAAGAACTCTGTGTGACAATGTGCCTGCTCGAGAAATACTTTCCTCCATCTTTTTTTGATGTTATGGTGCATTTAACTGTTCACCTTACTAGGGAAGTAAAATTATGTGGTCCAGTATGCTTTCGGTGGATGTATCTATTCGAAAGGTGTATGAAGATTATTAAGAGGCACGTGCGAAATAAAAATAAACCAGAAGGATGTATTGCTGAAGAGAATGTTGCAGAAGAGACGATTGAGTTCTTCAGTGAATTCCTAAAAAGCTTGAAGACTGTTGGTATTCCACATGACAAGCAAAATAGATTTGTAAGAGAGAATGCTGAAGATAATATTTCTCTTAGGGATGGAACTCCACTATCAGCGGGTAAATCGGTTCACGTTTCTCCAGAGCTCTTCATTAAAGCACATTTCTATGTCTTGCAAAATACACCTGAAGTTGTAACCTATATCGAGTAAGTATTATTTACATGCATGTTGTTGTTTTATATTTTACAATATGGTGTAACAAGTATAATACTAGTCGCACATGAATATTTAAAAGGCAGGTAATCAATATCAACTGGACACGAATATATTGAAATAAGGACTAGGAACCAATTATATGCTTAGCTTTATTAAGCTGCAGCTTCACTATTGGTAAATATGGCAGAAATGTTATAGTACTCTTGCTTCCTCTGATTTTTTTTGACTGGAGTTATCATTTTCATGGACCTTTTCTTTCAATTGGGAGCTGCATTTTTTTTCTTTGTACTACATTAACAGATTCAGCATCTGTGCTGCCACTCCTTTTCGAGTGATGACTCAAAGCACCCATTTTTCCTAGTGAGAACATTAACATATTCAACAGCTGTATATTCTAGTGTGTTGCCTTCAAGACTGTCTAGCATCTTACTACTTTAAGTTGCACCATTGGTTACTGTACTTCATATGCTCAGTGTGGTGCGGAATAATTGATCATGCATGTTCTCCTTGAACGTATACTTACCATCGTGCATTAGTTAATAGTGTAAACTACTCTCTATAATGTATTACATCAGCTACACATTTAATAGCACCCCACAATTTGGAACGACAAATTAAATTTTTAGGTTATACAAATCTTCATTAATGTGCTGGTAGTTATCTCGTGTCTGTTTTGCCTAAGAATCACAGCATATGTTGTAGCAAAGGATATACAGAAAGGTCCTTATATGACAAAGTCACTAATTCATGTCCAGTTGACATTATATCAAATATTATATAATCCATATATTCATGTCCATGTTGGTTCCTAGTCCTTATTTCAATATATTCATGTCCAGTTGACATTGTATCAAGTATTATATTTACATGTATGTTGTTGTTTTTACAGTCGTCACATGGTGTTTTTGAAAAACCAACATCCTTTTAAAGGAATAGCATGGCTAGAGAAAGAGCACAGTAAAACATTTGGTCAGTGGTTACGAGAGGAGGTACACTATTTTCATATTGGCGTTAAGTACTCTTTGTTGTATTTATCTTGAGTTGAAGCTCATCCTTGTAATAAATGCCAGGTTGAGAGAGAGTTAGCATTCTCTAGAGAAAGTATTTCAGAGACTGTTAGGTGTATTTCACATGGACCAAACAGCAACGTACTGAAATACGATGTGTATGACATCAATGGATATACATTTCGTACAAAATGCCGTGAAGGTAAAGTTCACCAAAACAGTGGGGTTAGTGTAGTGGAAACTGACATGCACATTTCTAAGGAAGTTGTAACGTATGGCCAAAAAGCTTATTATGGGGTTTTGTAAGAGATATGGGTATTAGATTATCATTTCAGAAATATTCCTCTTTTCATGTGTGACTGGGTAGACAATAGATATGGGGTCAAGAAGGATAGTCTTGGTTACACATTGGTTGAACTTAATAGATTAGGCCATAAGGATGATCTCTTCATATTGGCCTCACAAGCACGACAAGTCTTTTACGTGACAGACCAACTGGATAAGAAAATATCTATTGTCTTCATGACACCTTCCAAAAATTACAGAGATGCATATGACGATGTCGATGAGGAATTTAGTACTGTAGTTCTTCCTAACAATGATAATAAGTTACCACGTGTGGACCCACTTGACTTGGGTAGAGAATCCCGAAATGATTATTTTCGGACCGACTGTCGGGGTATAGTTATACATAAGGTATGACTTTATTATTCATACATTTGTTTATTTTATTTCAACAGTGAACATGCCATGATTTAAATTTGGACAAATAATCTTTATGCTTTATTTACAATAGTCTAATGATTACATTTGTTTGTATCAGATACATGGGAACCCTTGATCCCGGCATTATTTCAATAGGGGGATTATCAGCAGTATCTAATTTTAAGGTAATTTTAAAACACCCTCTAAACCCTTCTGGTCATTTTGAATTCGGCAGTATGTTCTATTTAAACAGGTACAAAGGAACGCATTAGGACCGTTTGGGTACTTTTGGTCATTTAAACCTTATCTTGTCTTTTTTGTCAAAATGAGCATTTGGGTCATTTTGGTGATTTCATCCGGTATAACAGGAGAAAAAGATTATTTTTCTGATCTGAACCTTGGCATTACAGCAAAGTTTAATATCATACGAGGCAGATCATGTGCCATGAGGCAGATCAATATTTCACTGATATGTTCTTGTGCCATGAGGCAGATTAATTGTTGCAGGTGGATCACATATTGGAGATTGACATCTTTTCATTGATATTGTGTTATTGACTGCTTATGTAATTCAAAGTGTAATATCTTTAGTTTTTGGAAATTCCAACGTATGCTTGATAACATTATATAGTATGATCAGATACTTATCACGAATTTTTACAGCTAAAAGGAGTTGAATTGTGAGGAGACAAGTATTTCCAGATCCTTATTTCCTTCTGCTGTCCCACTGTGTGAGTTTGCGTTTCTCATTTTTTCGCTCATTTTCTCACGCGTGTATCGTGTTTTATGTCTTGGGGGTCAGAACATTTTCCATGCTGGTTAATGACCCTACAAATACATAAAAATACAACTAATTAGAATCATCCAAACGTAATCGAATCCAATAAATCATAAGCATACCACTATACTTTACTACACATACAAGAACACTAGATAATACACATGGACATAGTTCCTAAGTGAAACAAGCTCTCTCTATATATATATTCTTAACTGTTGCTTGTTTCTTTTCCTCAACACTTGCTCACCAAGTTCTCATGGGCTCACTATTGTCTCCTCTACTACACTATTGAGCTCAACCCAAAAAAAGAAAAAGGAAAGGAATCTCACAAGTTTTGGTCTCAAATGCATTTTAAATTACTAGATACCGATGATCCCATTTTGAATTCACTGTGATATTATAATCTTACTTTTTTTGTTTGAGATGATAAACTATGTTTTATCCGTTTTTATGTTTGTTACATTGGTGTAATTGCTGAGTAATTCAAACCAGTACTATTTTGGCTATGTTCCTTTGTTAATGATGAAGCTTCTATTATATATAAATATATTTTTTTATAAAAACTGAGGCTTACGCCTTGGTACGCCTCGAGGCTTATGCCTCGCCTCATTTTTTGAGAACGCCTCACACACGCCTCACGCCTTTTAAAACATTGCTTGTATGTTTAAAGAGAAAAAATTGTTTCTTGGAAGTTTGATTGGAAGTGCAGGCTAGTAGCCAACGTTTCTCCCCCGAATAAATTGAAACTACTTTGTCTCATTGGTGATTTGGCCCCAAATTAACAATATTACCCTTATTGCTAAATTTTTTAACAAAATTATGTGGAACTATAATTATACGATAATGGTCAAAGTTTTTCTCCTTGTAATTGTACTACTCCAAGCTGTCATTCCTATTTAATAAAATTTGTTTTCCATTTAAATTATATGAATTTATATTATTTTATTTCATGCTAACGCATGGGCATTTTATGTAAATTTAAATTTACACACATGGTCATACACTAATAACATATTCTTGCCTTCAATGTGAGTAATTATTATATTGTTGACACATGTAATCTATTAAACCATTGCTATAACTACTTTTGCTATTTTACAAAATATAGAGTTCAACTATTACCAAATAAGTATCAGTGACCATACTATATTATAGTAACGTGTTTTTTCTGTTCTCATAACGATTATTTACGTTTAGACACACACTATAAACTACAACGTTACTATAAAATACTTATATACACAAGCTTTAATTTATTTTATCATGAAAATTCTTCAAGTTTAGATACACATAAGAATCAAACTGCAGATAATTAAATACTAATAGTAATACTTTTGTTATTTTATCATGCCCATTGTGTACTTTTAGTCACACATAATAGTAAAGCTGTTACCATAAACCACTTGTAGTCCAACGTTTTTTCATTAAATTGTGACCATAGAAAGCTTATAGACCTATATTTTTTTTAAGCCGAGAAACCAGAAATAATAACATGTTTTTTTCTTTTATCATAACGATTACTGACATGTAGACACACAATAAACTACAACAAGACTATAAATACTTATGTACAAATATTTTAATATATTTTATCATGATAATTCTTCACTTTTAGACACACAAAAGAATTTAACTGTGACCACCGAATACTAATAGGCATATGTTTATTCTTTTATCATGATCATTGTGCACGTTTAGTCACACATAATAGTTAAATTGTTACCATTAATCACTTGTAGTCCAGAGGATTTTTTTCATTATACCGTGACCATATAATGCTTACAGTCCTAGTTTTTTTTCCTGAACCGTGACTATAGAAGACTTAAATTCACAAATTTTTTCTTTTATCATTAATATTTTTTAATTTTAGAACCGTGACCATAAAATAATAAAAGTCATATGTTGTTTATTTTATCATGACTCTTCTTTACTATTATACACACATAAAAAATTACATCGTGACCATAAAACACTTATATTCACATGTTTTCTCAAATATGGCAATATAATACATATAGGCACATTTATATTTATTCAATCATAAATATTTTTGGATTTTACACACACATAATTAATTAATAAGTAACCACTAAATACTTGCAGTTACATATTTTTTTTCTTATTATGACCACTCTTTAAATTTAAACATATATCAATAAAGAGAGACCATAATATAATTATAGTCACACATTTTTCCATTTATCAGGAATATAATTTGCCTTTAGACACACATTAGACATCAAACCGTGACCATAATATTCTTACACACACTATTTTTTTCTTTTACCATGACAAGTATTCATTTCTAGACACACATAATAAAATAAAACATGACCATAAAATAGATATAGAAACTTGTTTTGTTGCTTTTACTAAGTGGCTAATAACGCTACCATATAAACACACAAATAATTATTGTGGCGATATATATTAGCTTTTATCAATATTAGATTAATGTGTCTAAATCATCTCTATGATATAGACACATAAATAGTTGCTTCATGTGACCATATATTTATTTAGCGTCTCTTATAAAAATCATCACAAATTTTTTCATTTATCAAACAAAACACGTGGCAGATGGTGACATTTGGCCACACTATTCGACTGTGGCTCGTAATTATCACATTTGTTATATTTAAGTGTGGCTAGAGTTTTCGATTATCTATCCAATGGTCACGAAATTCAACTTAAAATGTGGCTAAAACAATGACACAATTTTATCAATAACCTTTAGCCACAGTTTTAATAAAAAATATGGCTGGGCTCTTTTGGCAAAAGTGTGACCATAGGTCATTTTTGTACTAGTGTACGACCCTTCTCTGCCAATCACCGCTAGCTGGAGTCGAAGGCCGTAGCCTTTGATTTCACTATCGTCTATTTTATTTTGGTGTGTGTGTATGTGTTATGTGTGTTACTGTGTTTTTGTAATATCCGCATTTTTTCTTTGTTCCGGTATTTTTTATTTTGGTGTACTTTTCATTTCTAGTGAATCGCTTGTAACCGTATTGATATTTCGAGAATATTTAATACTGGACTTTTAGTCATCCGAGCTTATTTCGGACTTATTTTACTCAATTCCGCGTTTAATGTCATTTTCATCGCTATTTGGTTCGATTCCCATCAATCCATTTTGTCATTATGGATGTTGTGGGCTTTTATTTGGTGTTTCGATCGTGTATCATGTATTTTGGATGTTTTGGGACGTTTTGAAATTTCCCAAAGTTATGGGGTATTTACTATCGTTGTCGTTTTTCGAGCCTTTGGGTAGTCAGAATCGTGTTTTCTTTTAGTGATTTACTTCTAATTGGAACTCGTCGTGTGTGTGTCTTCTGCAGTCCATTGTTTAGTGTCGGGTGCACGTTGTTATCATCCGGGGAAGAATTCGTCGTTTTCCAACTTTGAATGTTGTCTGTACTGCTGTCTGCACTCTTTAACGCACGTTAAAGATGCCCTTAGCGTACGTTAACGGGCTAGTCGCGTTAGCGCACGCTATGGCCTACCATAGCGCACGCTAACTGGGCATCCTGTGAGTTTTCATCAGCTTTGTTAGCATGTGGTATTCGAGCCATAACGCATACTAACGGGACATTCCAGAGACCCTCTAGTTGTCTGTTGTAGCTCGTTAGCGCACGCTATGTCCGAGCATGGCGTACGCTAATATGTCAATTAGCGCACGCTAAAACCATTCTTAGCGCATGCTATCTGGGCTCGGCAGTACGTTTTAATCATTCCATAGCTGTCTGGAATAAGCGATTAGCGCATGCTAAGGCACTCCTTAGAGTTTTTAGGAGCTAAAGAGGCATTTGACTTCAGCCCCGATTCTACCATTGCCGTGTGGCAACGAGGGTTTTGCTGTTTATAGCGATGTTTTGGGTCAGGTTCTTGGGTGCATGTTGATGCATCATGATAAGACTATTGTGTATGCGTCGAGGCAATTGAGGTCGTCTGAGCTCAATTACCCTACTCACGACTTGGAATTAGCGGCAGTTGCTTTTGCGCTCAAGATTTGGTGTCATTATCTATTTGGCTCTACATGTCAGATTTTTACCGATTATAAAAGTCTGAAGTACATATTTACTCAGTGGGAGTTGAATATGAGGCAGAGGAGTGGTTGGCATTGATTAAGGATTATGACCTCAAAATCCTTTATCATCCGGGCAAGGCGAACATCGTGGTTGACGCCTGGAGTCGAAAACTGGTTACGTAGCGGACGCTTGAGATACTTACATCTCAATCTGAGCTTCAACATGATTTGATCGAGTTGGGTGTTGAGAATTTATTGCCAGGAGTTGTCGGGTAACTTTGTGCTTTAGAAATTTTGTCGTTGCTAATCGATGAAATTAAACTGAAGCAGTTCGAGGATCCGATGATTACTCAAATCTGAGAGAATATTCTTATGGGGAAGTCTTCTGGATTTGTGATTCACGAGGATGATTTGTTGAGATTCCAGAGTCGTCTTTGTGTACCGAACGACTTGGAATTGGGCAGAGTATTTTGCGTGGGGCCCATGCTATGTCTTCCTCAGTTCATTCTGGTTCGAGTAAGATGTACAAGGACCTAAGGAGGAAATTTTAGTGGAATGATATGAAGGATGAGGTCGCACAATTTGTAGTGAGATGTTTGACTTGTCAGCATGTCAAAATCGAGCATCAGCGACCAGCAGGGTTGTTGCAGTCCCTTCCCGTTCCGGAATGGAAATAGAAAGATATTTAAATGGACTTCGTCATGAGACTGCCGAGGTTGGAGTCTGGTATGAATATGGTATGGGTGATTGTGGATCGGCTGACCAAGTCGGCATACTTTTTGGGCATCAAGGATACCTGGGGTCCGAAAAACTTGGCTCGTGTATTTATCTCGCAGATTGTGAGGCTTCACGGTACTCCGAAGTCTATTATTTTGGATTGTGATGGCAGTTTTGTATCGCATTTTTGGCAGGCGGTACATAAGGCGTTGGGTATTCGTTTGTTCTGAGTACTTCTTTTCATCCTCAGATGGATGGGAAGTCGGAGCGAACTATCCAGACATTTGAGGATATGTTCCGTGCTTGTGCTCTAAATTATTATCGTTGTTGTTTTCCGATCCTTTGGGTAGTCGGAATGGTGTTTTCTTTTAGTACTTTAGTTCTGACTCGAACTCGTCGTGTGTGTGTCTTCTGCAGTCCATTGTTTAGTGTAGGGTGCGTGTTGTTTTCATCCAGGGAAGAGTTCATCGTTTTTCAGCTTTGAGCGCTGTTTGTACTATTTTCTGCACTCGATAATGCACGCTAAGGATGCCCTTAGCGCACGTTAATGGGCTAATCGCGTTAGCGCACGCTATAGCCTAGCATAGCCCATGCTAACTGGGCGTCCTGTGAATTTTCATCAGCTTCGTTAGCGCGCGCTATTCCAGCCATAAAGCATGCTAACCTGACATCCAGAGACCCTCCAGTTGTTTGTTGTAGCTCGTTAGCACACGCTACGTCCGAGCATGGCGTACGCTAATACATCGATTAGCGCCCGCTAAGACCATTCTTAGCGCACGCTATCTGGGTCGGGCTGTACGTTTTAATCAGTCCAGAGCAGTATGGAATAAGTGATTAGCGCATGCTAAGGCACTCCTTAGCGCACACCAAATTGTTTGGGTATAAGTACCCATGAGTTGACCGAGTTCGGTCATTTCCATCAATCTTTTCTCCTTCTCCTTTTTTGAGCGATTCTTGGGTGAATTTGAGGCGATTCGAAGTCTTCTAATTTCAAGCTATCATCTTTCTTCAGTTCTTGGTGTAGATTAATAACATCTACGCGTTTTCCTCATCTTCGATCTGAGGTAATCTCTTAGAACCCTATTTTTGGGAGAATTTGGGGGTTTTCGATTTAATGTCCTATTCTTTCTGTGTTGTTGATTAGTCCGTGATGTATGTGATTAATTTTAGTGGTATTCATGTTTTCCCTACGAGTTCATGGTAAATTACGGGGTATTTGTGAAATCAAGAGGGTTCGGTTGTGACCCGCCCTCATTGATGTTTTTGTATGAATTTACATGATCCGTAGGTAGGTTTTCGGGTGTTTCCCGTTTTCGTACTCGTGTAGAATTGGTTGTGATTGTATTCTTCAATCTTTAGGTTCGGGGTTGTCGGTTCCTAGCGAGCGTGGTTGATTTTTCCATTCATCTCGTCGTCAATTTCTCAAGGCAATTATTCTTGTGAAACCTTTATGCTTAACATGGAATACTAATGTATATGTGTGTGATTTGCTCACTCCGGGAAGGTCCGATGGGGCCTCGGAGGAATCTATGATTTCGCTCCTGATTCACGAGGTTGTTTGGATAGACAGTCCGGGAGGGTCCATAGAGGCCTCAGATGTAACACCCCCAAACCACTCGGAATATTACAGCGCCGTAGACCCCCTCCGTGAGGATCTAGCAAGCTGAATACAGAAACACCACGACACAAAACATACCAACATGGGTAATTAACGAACCATTAGACCGATTTGGTCTTTTACCATAACATACACATCAACCATACATTACTCTTACTCGCAACTCATACCCACGCAGGGGTTAACATAATTCAACATTCCAATAAAACGGGAAAAATAAACACAACAGAAGGACAAAACAACAAGACATCGCCAACTACTCGACACCGGTCTCCATGTGATTAGTATCGTTTGTAACACCCCCAAGTTATTCAGGGTATATTACAGCGCCGTGAGCCCCGCCGTGGGACCCACAAGGCTATTCATGCGCAGAACTGTAAAATTTGACCGAGAAGGTCTAGATACAACGAAAAGAAGGACAATAGAAATGGTATTCAAAACCATAACCAATGAAACCATAGACATCACAACACAATTTAATACCTCGGCAAACACAGGCCGAAACATCAAGAAAAATGGAAAATAATACTGGAGTATTCAATAACCATTCCAGTACAACAACACTGAATGGAAAACTCAAAACATAGCCGGAGGAAAGATACAGTATCACTCTTGCCCACCATCTTCATGCTGACCCGATACCCGCCTGTTCGTTCTCCTAGAACCTGAAATACATAAAAAGTATTTCCCCCATAAAGGGGTTAGCCGTCGAATACCTAGTGCAAGTATATCAAGTATGAAACACAATACTCCTCGACAATAAAGTAAATGTAACCGTCAATTCAATCAATTCAAGACTAGTATTCCGGAATAACTAAATCTCATAGCATCACATCAATACATATATGAATACCGTGGAACCGCACCAGAGGCTACGGAACCCTCAGAGGACCCGTCGGTCCGTCCCGGAGTGGTTAATTCATATTATCCATGGAATCGCACCAGAGGCTACGAAACCCTCAGAGGACCCGTCGGCCCATCCCGGAGTGGATATAAATAATCATGCCATTAATATTTCTTACTTTCAAAGTCGAGAATGCACATTCATAAATATATACTTTCCTTAATAACCGCTACCGAATACTCCGAAGAACACGGTTCGACCGGGAAGCTTCGAAACGCCCGATGCTATCGAAAGGAAAGATGACAACGAATGGAAGGGTTCAACTTGGTTTCTTCACAAGAAACTCGTCCCTAACAACATATAATCAATAAATCATCGATCATACGAGGAAGAATAATCGTAGAACGCCCGAAAACCCCTCTATGGCATTTTACCGGACACCTTCAAGGCGTCGATCCAGAACTCGACCAAAACAACGAATCGATACGATCCAACCATGGAATAATAAAGGAAATGATATAATACATCAAAATAATCATCAATCCATTATAATTCTAAGTTAAATCGGATAAAACGGATGAAATCAACCAAAATACCCAAATTCCCCAAAACTAGATTTCTAGGAAATCTGACCTGATTCGGTAGATCGGGGGATGTTATAGGATGGATGATTGATGATATGAACTCCAAGACTTCATGGATTGATTGTCCAACAACATCTCTCCATGATTAACCAAGCTCCAGCCGCGGAAGAGAAGGAGAAGAAGGAGAAAAATGGCCAAAAAACTCGACTGCAGGGCCTACAGTGTGCCGCGGCCCAGCCGAAGTGTGCCGCGGCACAGGGCCGAATCTGCCCCCAGTGATCGGCAGTGTGCCGCGGCCCTGCCGGCGTGTGCCACGGCACAGGGTACAGACTGCTCGGCCAAATCTGGAAAATGAGAGTGACTTAGCTATTTCGACCATAACTCCCTCATCTGGACTCCGATTGAATCACCGTTTGAACCATTGGAAAGCTAACTCGATGATTTATAATATTGCAAAGATTCAGAATTTTTGGAGTTTCCTAAAATTAATGGTGATCTAACAAAGTCGAACTCATACGTGGAAAAGTCGCTAAAGAACACGGAATTCAACAGAATGACACCGAAACGAACTCGGATGACAGAAAGTGTAGAATTAATCATTCTCAGGATGACGAAACGGTCCTAAGCAAGTCGTCAAAATGGACTTCCGCCAAAAAAGAAAAATTATCAGAAATCGAATTTGCGGATATTACATTCTACCCTCCTTAAAAGAAGTTTCGTCCCGAAACTTAAAACAACTAGGGAGAAGCAATATCCCGC
Source organism: Orobanche coerulescens (assembly GCA_033398695.1). Lineage (NCBI taxonomy): Eukaryota > Viridiplantae > Streptophyta > Magnoliopsida > Lamiales > Orobanchaceae > Orobanche > Orobanche coerulescens. Next base: position 57,537,913 of record CM065809.1, on the reverse strand, counting down.
CAGGAAAACTCAACGAGATACACAAGAAACGCGTAACTTACGCCCAACGGAGAAACGTTACAAGCAACACAACAATACATTACCCGAAGGTAATCCAAGTCAACGCTGAAGTAAATACGAATCACAATGTCTGAAGGCTCCAACAGAAATACCAATACATCGCAATGGCTTGAAAGCCCCTCAACCGAAGCTGTATATCACGATGGCCTGAAATCCGAACAGCCCAAAGCTGTAAATCATCACAATGCAGATCTCAAAGAAGCAAACCTGACTGTCGGACACACCCCTCGGCGTATGAACAACCAGTCGCAAATCATCGGACATATCCAATACAACATGGACTACGAACGACCAAACAATAAGGCTCAAGAGGGACATCACAGTACGCCCGATCCGGAAATGTGTCCGTGCACATGTCCACCCCGTATACAGAATCCAAAATATACGTGTAATAATGTACCTAATTAGCCTCACGAACTACGTCTCGTGTGCACGGTCCATTGCGGAAACATTCACGCATGGCCATCGTGTGCCGGGCTAAAAATCCTACACATAACCAATCGGCACGCAGACATGATTCCAGATATGCCACGATACAACATGACAACGAACTCAAAGGATAACATATCCAATACGGATCATACGACTCACCAAGTGAACGATGACACACGAATAATGAAAGATCGGCACGACCAACAATATTCAAAACAACCATCCTGGGATCAAAATCCTTAAGGACCGATTAATACAAGCAACAATCACGACACAACAATTCGGGAAATCCTCAACCCTCAACAATCACAAAATTACCGAGTTCACAAGAATAATAGTGTGCTGCCTTGAGTCGGCCAACACGACAATAATAATTCGACGGATGGGAACTATCCTCGACAGTCCCAATTTAATACTTCGATTACCGTAGAATGGCCAATCGATAACAACGATACAACGGATGAGAATATTTTTTTACAACGGATGGGAATTATCTTTGATAATCCCAATTCAATATATCGATTACCTTTAGAGCGGACAATCGATAACAATTATACAACGGATGTCTCGGCACCTTTAATCGGTTACCGATAACGAAGATGATAATCGAATACGTCACTGCCTTCAATCGGCAAAAACGACATCAATAGAAAAACACTGATATCAATAAGGACGATTCACAAAAAATATCTTGATGGAACATCAATCAATAATAACAATCGATACGTCGATGCCGCTGTAATACCCGGTTGAAATTCATGTCATTTCAAATCTCTTCATTTTCTTCAAATCGTGATTTGTTGGGCGAACCCTTGTAATCATTGCTTGGAACCACCGTTTTGGGGTTTCCGTACTTCTATTTCGTGTTATTGTTGCCCAGATATTGAGTCCTATTGCTTTTATTCTCTTCCCAGGTCATTTTTTTCATCATTTTAGGACCCAAGGGGGGGTGTGAGCCGCGGCACAAGGAGGGTGCGCCGCGGCACACACATTTCCTAAACCTGGCCGAGCGGACTGTACCGGGTGCCGCGGCACAAGCCGGCAGGGCCGCGGCACACTGCCGAGTCACTGCCGCGACACACCTGGGCTGAGCCGCGGCACACTTGTGTTGCATCCTCAGCCAAAAACCGATCAGATCGGTGCCGCGGCACACTGGCTGAGCCGCGCACACCGCGAGCCACAGGAGCAATTTTGGACTGTGCCGCGCACACCTAGGCTGAGCCGCGGCACACAATGCGGTCAACTGCATTATTTGTGCTTTTTGAGCGAGATGCAGCTCATTTCTCCATTTCCTTCTTCTACCTGCGAGAGAGAGAGTTTGAGGGGAGGAGCTTTTCACCATTTATCACTTGTGTGTTGGATTTTTATCATTTTCATTCGGTTGGGAAGCCCGGATAATCGATCTAACGCGTATTCCTCGGATCATAGAGCTTGGATATTCAAGAGGAAATTTCTTCAACATCTTGATTCTCGATTTTGTTTGGGTATTGACGTTTTGGATGATAAAATCATGGAGTATGAAGTGATATATGCATGATTATGGACATGTTTGAGTATTCATCGGATTATTGAAAGATTTTTCAAGAACACTTTGAATATTGTGTTGGATTTTGGGGTTTTTCGTAGATTCGTTCGATTTATCCAATTTGAAGCTTGAGAACCTTGAGATTATGATGTATCCATACCGTATACATGCCTTTCCTACGATTTTTCGGACTTTTGGGAGTTTGAACTATTTTCCAACCTTTAGTTGTTCACCCGTGTATTTTCTCGAATCGTAGACGAGTTTCGGGAGTCTCTTCGTGTAATTTGAGTATGGATAATTAATTGTCATATTCCTTGCGAATCGTTTAGGTGCCGGAAGCGCGTTCTTGGACCTACCGAACTCATACCTTTCCTCCGTTCGATTTCTCGATGTCTCAAAGGCAAGTATATATTATGATTGTACGCTCTCGACTTTGAAAGTAAGTAATATTGATGGTATGATATGAACGAACCGTTTTTACGGCATTCATAGATATATTGATGGCATATTATGAACGAACCGTTTTTACGGCATTGATATATGTATTAATGGAATGTAATGAACGAACCGTTTCTACGGCATTCCTACATGTATCGGCGTATGATATGAACGAACCGTTTCTACGGCATTCACATACGTATCGGCGTATGATATGAACGAACTGTTTCTACGGCATTCACATACGTCTTAATGTGGCACTATAAGATTTTAGTTATTCCGGAATACTAGTCTTGAATTGATGAATTGACGGTTACATTTACTTTATTGTCGAGGAGTATTGTATTTCATATTGATATACTTGCACTAGCTATTCGACGGCTAACCCCTTTATGGGGGAAATAAGTTTCATGTATTTCAGGTTCCAGGAGGACGGACAAGCAGGTATCGGGTCGGCATGAAGATGGTGGGCAAGTGTGATACTGTGTCTTTCTTCCAGTTATGTTTTGAGTTTTCCATTCAGTGTTGTTGTACTGGATTGGCTATTGAATACTCGAGTATTGTTTTCCATTTTCCTTGATGTTCCGGCCTGTGTTTGTCGAGGTTTTTGATTCGTGCTATGATGTCTGTGAATACATTGGTTATGTTCTGAATACCTTTGTATTGTTTTCTTTTTCATTCCATTGTGTGTAGACCTTATCGGTCAAAACTTATAGTTCCGCGTATGTTTAGCCTTGTGAGTCCCCCGGCGGGGCTTACGGCGCTGTAATATTCCCTGAATAACTTGGGGGTGTTACAGAATATGGTATCAGAGCTTAGGTGTATGGATACCTAGGCTGTCGGTCTTTTGGGTCGAATGAGTCGTCAATTGTCCACAGTATCACTACTCTGCCATCATCACAGTGCGACCGGTACTTGTAAGACCTCTTACTCTTCTGATGTTTCCTTATTCATTATGCTTCTTCTATGGATATTCTTGAGAATCGATCACCTTAATGACGTGTGTTTGAATTGTGCTTACGTACCTTGTATGTTCTTCAGTATGTCAGCTGGTAGGGGCCGGGGCCGTGGTCGTGGCCGTGGACGAGGAAGAGGTCGTGGCGCGGCCGTTTCCATCAGTTCAGTTGCGGGGTCGACCAACCCCAGTTTGTCGAACTCGGTGCATCCCGACACCGAGAGTCAGCACGACCAGTCAGACGGTCAGGGGAACAACGCGGACGTTGGAGTGGCGAATGCACTTCAACAATTGGCTACTCAGATGACTATTTTAGCCCAAACTATTCAACTGAATAACCCGAACCCAAACACGGATGCCTTGCTTCAGAATGTAATCCGTATGCACCCTCCACAGTTTGGCGGTGCCATGCACTGCTAGTCAAAGACTGGCTAGCGGAATTAGAGAAGATTTTCGAGGCGGTTGATTGCCCCGAGGTGAGGAAAGTACCAATTGCTCAGTATTTTCTCACTAAGGAGGCCGCTACTTGGTGGAAGGTCATCAAGCCACAGGATCGTATTGCCTCGTGGGATGAATTTAAGGAGCTCTTGGAGGCCGAGTTTTGTCATTGGCCGGTACGAGAGAGCCGAATCTGAGCCTTCTTCGAAGCTAAACCACAAGAAATTCCCGTTTCGCAGGCGATCGTGGAGTACAACCAACAATTGATCCATGTGAAGGATCAAGTGCGTAACGAGCGTGATAAGATCCGTTATTTTGATATGCGGATGAATTTGGACTTACGGCGGTACATGGCCGGATTTGCTTGTACCACACTGAAAGAGTATCAAGATAGAGCTTTAGCCCATGATATGTTGAGCCCCGACAATGATACCGTTGAAGAACCGAAGAAGCAGAAAGTCGCGGGAAATTTTTCTGGCTCTAAGGGTGGCAACTTTCAAAAGTCACAGACGACTAACCGTTTTGCCGGACAGTCGTCACGTTCTAATAAAGGGAAGAGGGGTTATCGTCCCACCCCGGGTACCTCAAATCGCACAGTGACTTGCTATAATTGTGGTCGTCCTGGCCACTTTAATTCAGAATGCTACTTTCCACCATTAAAGTGTCACACGTGTGGACAGATGGGGCATAGAGCGGTTTATTGTTCCGAGTCGAACCAGACTTTGGACACTCGGGCTTCTGCCCCAACACCACTTGATCAAGGTATTAATCAGCGACAATCTTTTGGTCAACCTCAGCAGAATTTTGGCAGGGGCCGGGGACGGGGTCAGAACGCTGGAGGGGAAAACTCTAGCGTCGGTTCGTTGCAACCACGGGTTTATGAGATGCGTCGAACAGACGAACCCGACGCGGCGGTGGCTTCAGGTACCATCCATATTTTATCTTATCCAGTCCGTGTACTCTTTAATACGGGTGCTACACATTCTTTTATTTCCTTGGAGTGTGTACGCCGTTTGAATATAACTTATTTGACTGCTTGCGATCCCTTTATCGTGAAACTGACTAGCGGGGATAGGATTGTGGGGAATCGGGAGATTAGAGATTTTCCGGTGGTTATATCCTGTATGGAATGGTTATCGAATCTAATTGTAGTTGATATGGAAGGCGAAGACGTAATCCTCGGCGAGGATTGGCTTAATAATCACCAAGCGATTATGAATTACCGTACCAAGGTTATTACCATGATGACTAAAGACGGATCTGAGTACTCATTGTTGGGACGTAAGTCGGGCCAATCCAAGTTACTTATCAGTTCCATGAAGGCCGTAAAACTTTTGAATAAAGGTTGTACGGGCTATTGGTGTTATGCTTTAAAAACGGAAGGAAACGAAGTCGTTTTTTCTTCGATTCCGGTTGTTAATGAGTATCCCGATGTTTTTCCGGATGATCTCCCGGGACGACCGCCAGATCGAGAGATAGAATTTACCGTAGACTTAGAGCCAGATGTGGCTCCGATTTCTAAAGCACCTTATCGGATGGCACCTTCCGAGATGCAGGAACTGAAGACTCAGTTGGGAGAACTTTTGGAAAAAGGGTACATAAGACCGAGCGCTTTGCCTTGGGGTGCGCCTGTCCTCTTCGTGAGAAAGAAAGATGGTTCACTACGTTTGTGCATCGACTACCGTGAGCTGAATAAACTAACCATCAAGAATAAATATCCTTTGCCTCGTATAGACGATCTATTTGATCAATTGCAAGGAGCTGCGGTTTTCTCGAAGATTGATTTAAGATCCGGGTATTATCAACTCAGGGTGAGGGAGTCCGACGTTCCGAAGACGGCGTTTCGGACGAGATATGGGCATTATGAATTTGTAGTTATGCCTTTGGGTTGTGAATGCGCCGGCAGTATTCATGCAGTTAATGAATAAAATATTCATCGAGTACCTCGACAGGTGTGTAGTCGTCTTTATTGATGACATCTTGATCTATTCTCGAGATAAGGAGGAACATGCCCGACACTTGCGTTTGGTTTTAGACATTTTGAGAACCGAGCACCTCTATGCAAAATTCTCGAAATGTGAGTTTTGGTTAGAAGAAGTTATGTTTCTCGGCCATGTGATTTCGGCCGAAGGGGTTCGTGTAGACCCGCAGAAGATCGAGGCAGTGCTAGATTGGGCACCGCCTAAAAATGTTAAGGAAGTCCGTAGCTTTTTGGGCCTTGCTGGATATTACCGTCGGTTTGTCGAGGGGTTCTCGAAACTCGCTCGACCGCTCACGAAATTAATCCAGAAGACCGAAAAGTTTATTTGGACGGATGAGAGACAACAGTGTTTCGATGAACTGAAGAGACGATTGACTTCAGCGCCGATTCTAACCTTACCACATGGTAGCGAAGGCTTTGCGGTTACTGATGACGCTTGGTCAAGGCCTGGGCTGTGTCCTTATGCAGCATGATAAGACAATAGCTTTTGCGTCACGACAATTAAAGCCTTATGAGATGAATTATCCTACTCACGATTTAGAGTTGGCCGCAATCGTCTTCGCACTCAAGATTTGGCGGCATTATTTGTATGGTTCACCGTGCCGGATTTATACCGATCACAAGAGCCTGAAGTATATTTTCAGTCAGAAAGAGTTGAATATGAGACAGAGACGTTGGCTAGACTTGATAAAGGATTATGATCTGGAAATTCTTTACCACCCCGGAAAAGCCAATGTCGTTGCAGATGCTTTGAGCCGCAAATCTGCATCTCTGCAAATGCTCGAGGTTCTTACATCCCAGACGAGAATTCGTCAGGAATTAATTGAACAAGTGATAGAAGTTTGGCTTCGACGAGTACAAGGACAGTTGTGTACTCTCGAAATTACTTCGTCCTTAGTTGACGACATCAAAGGGAAGCAGTGGAGTGACCCGATGATTTCTCAACTGAAGGAAGAGGTAATTAAAGGAAAAGCTCCTGGCTTTATGGTTCACGAGGATAGTATTCTGAGATTTCAGGGCAGGCTTTGTGTTCCGAACGATTTGGAGTTGAGACAGAGGATTCTCCAAGAAGCTCATGCTACGCCTTACTCAATCCACGCCGGAACGAGTAAGATGTACAAAGATTTGAAGCGCAATTTTTGGTGGAATAACATGAAGAAGGATGTTACGGAGTTTGTACTACGATGCTTGACGTGTCAGCAAGTCAAGATCGAACATCAACGACCGTCGAGGTTGTTGAAACCACTTCCCATTCCCGAGTGGAAGTGGTAAGACATCTCAATGGACTTCATCACTGGCATGCCAAGAACTCGGGCCGGAATGAATATGATTTGGGTGATTGTCGATCGGTTGACCAAGTCTGCGCACTTCTTGGGTATTAAGGATACTTGGGGACCGGATAGACTGGCTCGAACCTTTATTGCTGAGATCGTGAGGTTACACGGTACCCCCAAGACCATTGTTTCTGATCGAGATGGCCATTTCGTATCGCATTTTTGGCAGGCCGTTCACTAGGCTCTAGGTACGGAGTTGAGATTGAGCACTTCCTTTCATCCTCAGTTAAACGGTCAGACAGAGAGGATGATTCAGACGTTGGAAGATATGTTACGGGCTTGTGCCTTGGATTGGAGTAATGATTGGGATCTTCACTTACCGTTGATCGAGTTTGCTTACAATAATAGTTGGCATGCGTCGATCAAAATGGCACCCTTCGAGGCACTCTATGGTAGGCGATGTAGGTCGCCATTATGTTGGGACGAGGCTTCTGAGCTAGTTGGGACGGAGCCGGATATGTTGATGGAGACTAAGGAAAAGATTTCTATTATCCGAGATCGATTGCTGGCTGCCCAGAGTCGTCCGAAATCTTATGCTGATACTCGTCGTCGACCCTTGGAGTTTGAAGTAGGGGATCATGTCTTGCTCAAAGTGTCGCCGACCAGAGGAGTTTTCCGCTTCGGGAAAAAGGGGAAACTTAGTCTGAGGTATATCGGACCCTTCGAGATTCTGGACAGACTTGGAGATTTAGCCTATCGCTTGGCGTTGCCTCCAGCTTTGAGCCACGTCCACAGTGTTTTTCATGTGTCTCAGTTGAGAAAGTACGTACCGGATCCGAGCCACATTATCGACTACAGTGAGATTGACGTAGCCGAGGATATTACCTTTCCGGAGAAACCCATGAAGATTCTTGAGCGCCGCGAGAAACAACTTCGGCATAAGACCATTCCACTGGTTAAAGTGCAATGGTCGAGGCATGGGGTCGAGGAGGCGACTTGGGAGATGGAAGAGAAGATGCGGGCGGAATACCCCGAACTATTTATTTCTTAATTTTCGGGACGAAACTCCTTTCTAGAGGGGAAGAATGTAATACCCGGTTGAAATTCTTGTCATTTCAAATCTCTTCATTTTCTTCGAATCGTGATTTGTTGGGCGAACCCTTGTAATCATTGCTTGGAACCACCGTTTTGGGGTTTCCGTACTTCTATTTCGTGTTATTGTTGCCCAGATATTGAGTCCTATTGCTTTTATTCTCTTCCCAGTTCATTTTTTTCATCATTTTAGGACCCAAGGGGGGGTGTGAGCCGCGGCACAAGGAGTGTGCGCCGCGGCACACACATTTCCTAACCCTGGCCGAGCGGACTGTACCGGGTGCCGCGGCACATGCCGGCAGGGCCGCGGCATACTGCCGAGTCACTGCCGCGACACACCTGGGCTGAGCTGCGGCACACTTGTGTTGCATCCTCAGCCAAAAACCGGCTGTACCCGGTGCCGCGGCACACCTGGGCTGAGCCGAGGCACACTTCCGAGCCCTGGGAGCAATTTTTGGACCTGTGCCGCGGCACACCTAGGCTGAGCCGCGGCACACAATGCGGTCAACTGCATTATTTGTGCTTTTTGAGCGAGATGCAGCTCATTTCTCCATTTCCTTCTTCTACCTGCGAGAGAGAGAGTTTGAGGGGAGGAGCTTTTCACCATCTATCACTTGTGTGTTGGATTTTTATCATTTTCATTCGGTTGGGAAGCCCGGATAATCGATCTAACGCGTATTCCTCGGATCATAGAGCTTGGATATTCAAGAGGTAATTTCTTCAACATCTTGATTCTCGATTTTGTATGGGTATTGACGTTTTGGATGATAAAATCATGGAGTATGAAGTGATATATGCATGATTATGGACATGTTTGAGTATTCATCGGATTATTGAAAGATTTTTCAAGAACACTTTGAATATTGTGTTGGATTTTGGGGTTTTTCATAGATTCGTTCGATTTATCCGATTTGAAGGTTGAGAACCTTGAGATTATGATGTATCCATACCGTATACATGCCTTTCCTATGATTTTTCGGACTTTTGGGAGTTTGAACTATTTTCCAACCTTTAGTTGTTCACCCGTGTATTTTCTCGAATCGTAGACGAGTTTCGGGAGTCTCTTCGTGTAATTTGAGTATGGATAATTAATTGTCATATTCCTTGCGAATCGTTTAGGTGCCGGAAGCGCGTTCTTGGACCTACCGAACTCATACCTTTCCTCCGTTCGATTTCTCGATGTCTCAAAGGCAAGTATATATTATGATTGTACGCTCTCGACTTTGAAAGTAAGTAATATTGATGGTATGATATGAACGAACCGTTTTTACGGCATTCATAAATATATTGATGGCATATTATGAACAAACCATTTTTACGGCATTCATATATGTATTAATGGCATGTAATGAACGAACCGTTTCTACGGCATTCCTACATGTATCGGCGTATGATATGAACGAACCGTTTCTACGGTATTCACATACGTATCGGCGTATGATATGAACGAACCGTTTCTACGGCATTCACATACGTCTTAATATGGCACTATGAGATTTTGGTTATTCCGGAATACTAGTCTTGAATTGATGAATTGACGGTTACATTTACTTTATTGTCGAGGAGTATTGTATTTCATATTGATATACTTGCACTAGCTATTCGACGGCTAACCCCTTTATGGGGGAAATACGTTTCATGTATTTCAGGTTCCAGGAGGACGGACAAGCAGGTATCGGGTCGGCATGAAGATGGTGGGCAAGTGTGATACTGTGTCTTTCTTCCAGTTATGTTTTGAGTTTTCCATTCAATGTTGTTGTACTGGATTGGCTATTGAATACTCGAGTATTGTTTTCCATTTTCCTTGATGTTCCGGCCTGTGTTTGCCGAGGTTTTTGATTCGTGCTATGATGTCTGTGAATACATTGGTTATGTTCTGAATACCTTTGTATTGTTTTCTTTTTCATTCCATTGTGTGAAGACCTTATCGGTCAAAACTTATAGTTCCGCGTATGTTTAGCCTTGTGAGTCCCCCGGCGGGGCTTACGGCGCTGTAATATTCCTTGAATAACTTGGGGGTGTTACAGCCGCGAACCGGCTATCAACAACAATATCTCAAAGGAACATCAATCAACAATAACGATCGATATGTCGATACTGCGAACCGGCTATCGACAAATATATTACCAACAAGTATCGCAATGCCTTAAATCGGCCATTTACGAACAATAATAATAATTGGCATAATTTGCCGAAGGGTATCGTATCAAACAATCCCTTGATGTCAACAAAATCATAAAGAGACCAAGTCTCGAAATGATACACACATTCAAACACATAAATGATAACATTAATCTCATTGACTAGTACAAGTATAAAACTTGCCTCGATATCAATACAACAAACTGTTACCAATTCAGTTGATTTCGTCTTACGAGTTCCTCAGTCCCGACCAAGGTAATCTACGAACTCATCAACCTCAACCGCAACACAACAGTCATAATCCATGATCAAACATCATATCTTATTGTAAAACGAAATATTAATAATCAATAGGTTCAATGACGACCAATATCAACACCACCAAAACACAAACTCAACCGTTTCACCATATCTCGACTAATCACAGTCTGAACAATCCAACTCAGACACTTATAAATCCTGTCCACAATACGAGTCGAGACATGATGATCATACCAGCAACCAATTGAGACCAATAATAAGGGTCTAAATGTTCCAAACTTAATTCTTAAATATGAATTGACAAGGTTCCCTTCTCGTAAATCCATCGTTAAAATTTACTTATGACCGTCATCAATTCGAATCATCCGACTGGTTCAAAACAATAGATAATCATATTAAACAGGTTATCAAACAATCCAATCATTTGACTTGAATATTTGCTCCATACGTATGGGCTTCCAAATTCAGAGATGAATAATAGTCTCATCAAACTCATAATCACATTCGTATTCCTATACGAATATTATTTCAAACACATAATTTAGCTCTAGATATGAATATTCCATATTCATTTTCAAAACATCAACACTTCTTAAAAATTTTCATCACTTCGTATAATTCAAGAGTTCTTCAAGAACATGAAATATCCGAAATCACGTTCAGAACAACATATCCGAGGTATATATCTCCATGTTACCATTTTCTTCATCATGCCATTCATACAACCTCAAGAATCGCAACAAAACCATTATCATCAAATGAAGAAGATCTCAATAATCATATCAACATCTGAAATCTCTTATTACAATTCCAATAAATCTCGTATAACATTATCACATGATACCATAATTGTAACACCCCAGATCCTCCTGGGAATATTACACGCCGTAAACCCTTCTCACAAGGATTTACCAGGCTAAGCACAATTTTCCATTTCAAAAATGCCAAAAAGACCGATGACGGTAATATTTTTCAAATACTAAAAAAAATCAATTTTCAAATACCGTCAAAACGATCAAGGCCAAAATGCCAAAAACTCAGTTTAGGGAATCGGTTTTACAAAATAAAAGTTAGTTGGCAAAATACCAAAAGCCATTTCAAAATACTCACGCAGCAGATAAAAGTACAGTCCAATTTATGCATTTACATTGAAATAAGACGAACATCAAAATACACGATTCCCAACATACTCCCTCCCAAGTAGTAATCCTTAAAAAAAACGAACCACTATCAAAGGGATACGAGGATTACCTTGTATGGACGAACCACGAAGAAGAATAATTGAACTCCATTCCAAGAATCATCAAAAACTTCAAGAACAATACTTAAATCGGAGCTCTCCAATCTTAATCTTGTTTAAGAGAATCATCTCTCAATGTTTAGGAACTTCAAGTACTTCCCAAGGCTCTCTCTATTGACTGAAAGAAGGAGAATGGACAAAATGCCTCTCAGCACTCGTCTATCCTCTCTATAAAACACATCACTAGCGCGCGCTAGACCTTATATTTAGCATGCGCTACAGGACTAGCGTGCGCTATCCTTCCTTGATAGCGTGCGCTATCGGGTAGTCCAGAAGCTACTACATTGCTTCGAAATTCATCTAAAGTACGTAATGCCCATGCATTAGCGTACGCAAACAGGCGTTGACTTGCTACAATATCGTGCCCCCACATGCCGAAAGCATCTGCAATTACCGGGATTCCTTTGACCGATATGGAATTAGCATGCGCTAATCATACGGTTTTAGCGTGCACTAGATCTACACGACAAACATTCGCTGACCTTACCTGGACACGCGTCGAACATGGCCGGGTCCACCCGCCGAAAGCTAAGATTCCATTATTGGCGATCTGATGTTAGCGTGCGCTAACCAACATGCGTTAGCGTGCGCTAACTGAATATAAAAATCAACCTGGGCCTACCTGTCGGCCACCTTCCTGAACTAACCCAGCAAGTCGTTACGTACCTTAGGGTTCCTCCTTAGCGTACGTAACCGAACCTCTTAGCGTGCGCTAAGTATGCACCGTAGCGTACGCTAAGTATATATCGTAGCGCGCGCTAGGCATACCCTGTAACGTGCGCTAACGTAGCTGTACTTAACCATTTTCCGATATTTTAGACCAACATCTCGACATAACAAACGATCATACGGCACAATGAATACATATACGCATTCAACAACATTGTCATACGTTCACATCATCCTCAAGCACAATTATCCATCAACGACATCCAACATATGAACGAAAAAAGAAAAAAAAATATATCCGAAAAATTGGGGTATTACACTCTACCCCCTTAAAAATAAGTTTCGTCCTCGAAACTTGCAATCACTCGCAGAAACAACATTTCAACGGGAATTCAAATTCACCAAGAATTATCGAATAATCCGAACAACATACTTACAAGTCTGTGAAGTCGAAGATCTCCCGTGATACTAGCATGCGACTCCTAAACAAAGTCTCAACATAATACCGATACGCACCAATATCGCAATTAGCAATTTAACAAAACCTCAAGGAATAGTTCACGTCCGTGACCACGGCCACGATTCTTCCTACATTCAGCCAACATTCTGAAGGGCACACACGTGCGTAAGTATAATCCAAATCGCACATTCTCGAAGTGACCAATTCCCAAGAATATCAAGCTATAAACGAAACGATTAAAAAATACAAGAAGAGTGAAAGGACTTACAAGTACCGGTCGCACTGTGATGATGGCAGAGTAGTGATACTGTGGGCAAAAGACGACTCAATCAACCCAAAAGACCGACAGCCTAGGTATCCATAAACCTAAGCTCTGATACCATATTCTGTAACACCCCAAAGTTATTCAGGGTATATTACAGCGCCGTGAGCCCCTCCGTGGGACCCACAAGGCTATTCATGCGCGGAACTGTAAAATTTGACCGAGAAGGTCTAGATACAACGAAAAGAAGGACAATACAAATGGTATTCAAAACCATAACCAATGAAACCATAGACATCACAATAAAATTTAATACCTCGGCAAACACAGGCCGGAACATCAAGAAAAATGGAAAACAATACTCGAGTATTCAATAACCATTCCAGTACAACAACACTGAATGGAAAACTCAAAACATAACCGGAGGAAAGACACAGTATCACTCTTGCCCACCATCTTCATGTCGACCCGATACCCGCCTGTCCGTTCTCCTGGATCCTGAAATACATAAAAAGTATTTCCCCCATAAAGGGGTTAGCCGTCGAATAGCTAGTGCAAGTATATCAAGTATGAAACACAATACTCCTCGACAATAAAGTAAATGTAACCGTCAATTCAATCAATTCAAGACTAGTATTCCGGAATAACTAAATCTCATAGCATCACATCAATACATATATGAATACCGTGGAACCGCACCAGAGGCTACGGAACCCTCAGAGGACCCGTCGGTCCGTCCCGGAGTGGTTAATTGACATTATCCATGGAATCGCACCAGAGGCTACGAAACCCTCAGAGGACCCGTCGGCCCATCCCGGAGTGGATATAAATAATCATGCCATTAATATTTCTTACTTTCAAAGTCGAGAATGCACATTCATAAATATATACTTGCCTTAATAACCGCTACCGAATACTCCGAAGAACACGGTTCGACCGGGAAGCTTCGAAATGCCCGATGCTATCGAAAGGAAAGATGACAACGAACGGAAGGGTTCAACTTGGTTTCTTCACAAGAAACTCGTCCCTAACAACATATAATCAATAAATCATCGATCATACGAGGAAGAATAATCGTAGAACGCCCGAAAACTCCTCTATGACATTTTACCGGACGCCTTCAAGGCGTCGATCCAGAACTCGACCAAAACAACGAATCGATACGATCCAACCATGGAATAATAAAGGAAATGATATAATACATCAAAATAATCATCAATCCATCATAATCCTAAGTTAAATCGGATAAAACGGATGAAATCAACCAAAATACCCAAATTCCCCAAAACTAGATTTCTAGGAAATCTGACCTGATTCGGTAGATCGGAGGATGTTATAGGATGGATGATTGATGATATGAACTCCAAGACTTCATGGATTGATTGTCCAACAACATCTCTCCATGATTAACCAAGCTCCAGCCATGGAAGAGAAGGAGAAGAAGGAGAAAAATGGCCAAAAACCCGACTGCAGGGCCTTAAATAGGCTGACTGCACAGTGTGCCGCGGCCCATCCGAAGTGTGCCGCGGCATAGGGCCGAATCTGCCCCCAGTGATCGGCAGTGTGCCGCGGCCCTACCGGCGTGTCCCGCGGCACAGGGTACAGACTGCTCGGCCAAATCTAGAAAATGAGAGTGACTTAGCTATTTCGACCATAACTCTCTCGTCTGGACTCCGATTGACTCACTGTTTGAACCATTGGAAAGCTAACTCGATGCTTTATAATATTGCAAAGATTCAGAATTTTTGGAGTTTCCAAAAATTAATGGTGATCTAACAAATTCGAACTCATACGTGGAAAAGTCGCTAAAGAACACGGAATTCAACAGAACGACACCGAAACAAACTCGGATGACAGAAAGTGTAGAATTAATCATTCTCAGGATGACGAAACGTTCCCAAGCAAGTTGTCAAAACGGACTTCCGCCAAAAAAGAAAAATTACCAGAAATCGAATTTGCGGATATTACATCGTCGTCTTCCATCATCCTTCGTAATGATCATGTGAATCACTCCCCAGCATCCTGCAAATACCTGTACGCAATACAGACATCCACCCCTGAATACTCGGGGGTTAGCAAAACTCCACTGTTTTGCTAGTGCAAGTATAAATACAAAGACAAGCCATACATATCATACTCCAAGAACATAGAAATCGTGAATATACTTCCCGAGATAATTCACTTGATCAAAACATTTTGAATTACGAAAGATAGGAATAAAACCATTTTACATCTTACAAAACGTTTTATGATCTCCGGAGTTTTTGAAAACACTTGGGGTTTGAGAATTCTCAAGCCATCGAAACACTTGGGGACACAACCCAAAAATCATTTATTTCAAAATACGATTCTGATAACAAAATACGGTGTCCACAACCCAATCATAACATTCCAACCACAAGCATGGGGGGTCCGTGACTAAATTTATCCACATCACATACTCACAAGAATAACCCGACAGAAACTACACCGTGTCAAACATTACCATGACAACAGTCTCACAGAATGACAACAGAGAGCACAACTTTGCAACTTGACCATACGGTCGAGCTCAACACACCACAGAGCTACAATACACAGAGCAACCACAGGACTCACGTACCCGAACCAAATTATCACAGCCAAGGTATAAATCACACACAACACATTTACTGGTGCCATTCCATCCAAGTACGATACCATTTGGACTGCCATTCTAATCAGACAAAATATGCACCAAAAATCAAAGTTCTCCAACAAAACATTTCAAAGTTAACCATAGGTACGAGACTCACGGCGGCCGTACCACGCAGAGCCCCATCGGACATCCTTGGGTGGTTAACCCTAGTTCGCGATATGCACACACACGACAATACGTATCCCTAGAGGCCCCGTCGGACCGTCCCTAGGTGAACATACACATATCATCCACAACACCACGGGAAGCCAAAATTCGAATACTAGAATATGCATACAAATGCTAGGTACTTCGCTAGAATGGCCACTTTAGTCGACGTATACTCACAACTATTGTCACACAACCACAAGCAATTACCAATACCAAACTACACCAAGTGCCACAACTTCCTTACGAAGGAATAACAACTAATGTCACACAACGATACATATTTACCGAACAATTACACATATCAATACACAATCCTCGGCAAATAATTTCGGTCTACTAACATCACTAAATATTATTGTAACATCACCAAACATACGCAACCAACACACATATACCGAAATCACATTTGTTTACAAAGTATATGAGTTATCTTTTGGAAGACAACATTTATCGAGAACATACCGATCCTTTTTAGAGTTCATTCGAACATTCGAATTGCACATAAAATCATTTATCAATGATTCCGTCTACGAAACATGAAAAGTATGGGCAAGATACTTGCCTCGATACCACAAGCAATGAAACGACGAACGGACACGGTCGGGTAGCCCTAAAACTTCCAAGAATGAACAAGAACTCGACAACTCCACGAAAAATACGAAAATAACAACACCACGAATCAATAACGTTAAACGGAATTCGAATCAACTCGAAAAAAAGAACAAGGATCCGAGGATTTCTTCAAGACAAATCGAGTATCAATTTCCGGGTGATAAAAATTGATAAATGAGTCACAAAATCCGAAGACCGTGATCAATACAACAAGAATACCAAGAACAATTCATTAATCTCGGACAAAGTCAACGAATCATGAAGAAACCCCCAAAAATCGCACAACTTGGGTTCTAGGGAATAAAGTACCTTGATTCGATGAAGAACAAGGATTTGGCAATGATATAATTGAAAAAAGATATTCCAAAACACCTTGGAAATGATTAGAACCAGCCAAGGGATCCTCTCCTCGAATGCTCCCGTCCGCAGCCGCCACCAGGTGAAGAAAATGTAATACCCCGATTTTTCGGATATATTTTTTGTTTATATATTGTATATCTTGGATGGTTAATTATGCTCGAGGACGTTGTGAATGTTTGATAATGTTATTGAATTGAGTATATGTATTGATGTTGCTGTATGTTCGTATTTGGTATGTCGTGACATTGGACAGGAATTGCTGAAATTGGCTAAGTATGGAATTGTTACGTACGTTAACAAGGTGAGCTTACGTACGTAAGATTGGCATGGTTACGTACGTTAAGGCTAAGGTATTACGAACGTAACGAAGGAATCAGACGATCGAGTCGTGGTCGGCAGGTGGGACCCTGTGTCGGCAACTTTCGACAGAGGATGTTGACAGGTGAGTCAACATATGTGTTACTTACGTTATACAGGACGTGCTACGTACGTAACACGACCATTGTACTGTAGCAACTCAACTGGTATATTACGTGTGTTATATGGCATGGGTTACGTACGTAAGGAAGTTCACGTTTTGAGGCAGTAGGGTCTGGGATGGCATTACGTACGCTAACCAGGACAAGATAGCGTACGTAAGAGGTGTTACGTACGTTAACTTGGGAATGTTACGTACGTAACGAGTGGGGAGTTTATTTAAGGAATGGCCGTCATTTCATTTCACTTCAGCATTTCTCTTCGTTTTTTATCTCTAAACATTGAGAGAGGGATATTTTGGCTCTCCTAATTCGATTTTGAGCTTGAGGGCTTGGATTTGGATCTTGGATATGGAGTTATTGATGATTCTTGAAGTGATTTCTTGTGTATTCCATCTTCTAAGAGGTATGTTGGATAATCCTCCTTTTCATTTCGGATTTTTGATGTTGTTAATGATAAATGATTCGTATGAAGATGATTAAGATGTTGTTGTTTCGATTCTTGAGGTTATATGAGGTGTATGTTGAAGGAAGATGATGATATGTTGGATTATGTCTTGATTATGTTGTTATGATTATGGAATCGTAGTATTCTCGATATTCTTGGTGGTTTGTTGCGATTCATGATGTTATGAGAAGTATATATGTTGAAGGACATGATTATATATACCTTGAATTGTGAATAAGGATTGTTTTGATGTTAGGACACATCGGATTATGTCGTTTGAGGATTTTGAATGTGATGTCGGAATAAGTTGTGTTCTTAAGGAACTCTTGGATTATATATGAATTGATGAACATGTTTGAGTGATGTTGGTGTTTTGGATATGAATATTCCATATTCATATCTAGAACTAAGTTATGTGTTTTGGTATAATATTCGTATAGGAATACGAATATGGTTCCAGGTTTGATAAGATTATGATTCACTTTTGAGTTTGAGAAATCATACGTATTGAACAAGTGTTCAATTCGGATAATGGAATTATTTGAAACCTTTGGAATATGGTTATCTAGAATGTTGAATTGATCGGATTGTCCAGATTGATGATGATAACCGGTAATTGGTTTATATTATGAATTTACAAGGAGGAAACTTGTATCCGTATTTAAGATTGAATTTGGAATCGGTAATGTTAGACCCTTGTTGGTTTAAATTGATTATTGATATGATCTTCGGATTTTGGAATCGTATTGTGGTTTTGAATTCGTGTTTGATTGGTTCGGGTTGTTTGGATATGTGTTTAATCGGGATATTGTAGAACTGTTGTTGATCGGTTATTGATTGTTATTTGTGATCATCGAGTTACGGCTTGTATCGTGGATATGGGTTCGTATTTGTTGAGTTGGATTATTTGGTATTATGTATATGATCGAGGTTCCGTTGAACCGTTGAGTTTGTTGGTTGAGTATGTCGGTTATTGATTTTTATCGAATGTGTGTTAATCGGTTATTGCAATAGGTTGATATGTTTTGATCGTGGATTATGACCGTTGTGTTGCGTTGAGGCTAAAGAGTTCGTAGATTGATTTTGGTCGGGGCTGAGGAGCTCGTATACTAATGCAATGGATTTTGGTAACGGCTTCGTGGTATCGGTATCGAGGAAAGTTTCTACTTGTTCAGTTTATAATATTTGATGAATGGTTTCGTTTTCATTTCATTTATAATTCGTATAGAAATGTTGTTAGAAATGTCAGTTGTCGGGATAATGGTTTGTATATTGTACTCTGGTTGTAATAAATCATAAGGTATATGATTTAATTGTGTTCAGGGAAGACTTGAGTTATCTTTGGTCAAGGATATAGAACATCGGATATCGAGGATAGTTATCGTGATGACATATTTATCGGGATAAAGGGTTATTGGTATTGAATGGATGGTACCTTATTTGAGATTCTTTGTCTAACTATGTATTCGTTCAGGAATGTTGTTCGTGGAAACAATGTTGTCTTAGGCTTTGAGGTAATTTATGTATTGTTCAGTTATGAGATAATTATTATGTTGAGTTGTTGTATATGTTGTATGTTGAGGCTTCGTATATTGAGATTCGTACTGGTTGTTCATTGAGGGATGTTGATCCCAGGACTATTGTTGGTATTAATGGTTGTGTTGATCGTCTCATTGGGGGATGTTGATGGATATGGTCCTCGGCTTTGAGGTAATCTAAGTATTTGTTCAGTCATGTAGGTAATTAGTATGTTGAGTTGTTGTATATGTTGAGGTTTCGTGTAATGAGTTTCGTATCGGTTATTCATTGAGGGATGTTGGTCCCAGGACTGTTGTATTGAGATCGTAGATCATGTTGGTCATTCATTTGGGGATGATGATCCCAGGATTGATGTTTTGGATATTGATTAGTCGTGTCGGATTTTCATTGTCAGTCTGTTGTTGTTCACTTTGGTGAGTCTTTTGATCCTTATTGGATATGTATTTCTTTGAGTTTCGTTGTCATGTTGCATCGTGACATATCTGGAGTCATATCTGCATGCCGATTGGTTATTGTGTAGGATTTTTAGCCGGGCACATGATAGTTATGTGTTGATATTTCCACATTGAACCGTGCACACGAGACGTAGTTCGTGAGGCTAATTAGGTACAAGACCACACGTGTATGTGATCAATACCCGGGGTGGCTTGTGCACGGACACATTTCCGGATCGGGCGTACTATGATTTCCATCTTTGAGCCTTATTGTTTGGTCGTTCATCCTCCATTCATGGTTGGGTATGTTCGACGGTTTGCGACTGGTTGTTCATATGCCTGAGGGGTATGTTTCGACAGTCGAGATTATTTTCTTGAGATCCATTATTGTTGATCATTTGGAGTTTACCTTGTTGATGGTATTCTCGGTTATGGTTGGTCCTTTGTTGATCATTTGGAGTTTACCTTGTTGATGGTATTCTCGGTTATTGTTGATCCTTCAATGATTGCATTCGAGATTTACCTTGTTGATGGTATTCTCAATTATCGTGATCCTTTATTGGTCGTATTGGAGTTATCATGTCGATGATATTTTCAGTGATGTTTTGGTTGATCTGGTTATTGATCGTATATGTATTCGGACTGTACGTCGATGTTCGGGATTTGTTATCATTATCATATGGTAGTTGATCTACAGATATGTTGTGTACTGTTGGTTTATCCAAATTAAGTTTTGATTGTGTAATCCGATGGACAGGATTTGGCACGGATGAATTATTTCATGATTATGAGTTATGATGATGTTTTGAGGATTGTTGGTATTTTTGAAATTCAATACAGATAATTGTTGTTAAGTTCATTTCGGCATTCGAGGATGCGAAATGTAGATTATGGTAAGGGTTGGATTACTATGGATTGGTAAGGTTATAACGGTAAGATTACGTTGGTAGTATTCTTACAGTATTATTACATTGGTATGTAATTATTTATGTTGATGCGATCGATATCATTATTGAGTATTGTGGCTGACCCCGTCGTGGGCTTTATTTTTAGGTACTCGGAGATCGAGCTAGTAGCGGTCCTGAAGGGATGAGCTTCCCGATGTGATACTGGCGGTGGCATGTTTTGGAGTATCGAGCATTTCTTTTCTGGTTATTCATTTCCGCTGCAAATGTGTATTTTGAACTGTGTTTATATCCGCTGCGTGTGTATATTTTCAAAATGGCCTTTTGGGCATTTTACGAACATGGGTTATTTTCGTCAAACTCTTTTTCCCAAATTATTTTATCGGTACGTTTCAGTGGTAGCTTAACGTACATTTTGAACTATCGAGATTTAGCACTTCGCCTTGTATTTTCAAATGGTATTTTATAACGGTATTTCAGAATTTTGTTTTTGAAAATATTTGAGTATTTGCAAAATATTACCGTCATCAGCCTTTCGGTGTTTTTGAATTGGTTTTGTAAATGGTTTTTAGCCTGATGGGTTCCGGCGCGGGACCCACGGCGCTGTAATATCCCGGATGGTTTTGGTGGTGTTACAGAATATGGTATCGGAGCCCATGGTTTTGTGATAACCGGGCATGTGTGTTATGTGGCTCTACGTGTGTGGTAGTTGCGTGATTTTTGTGTGACTGGATTTCTTGCTATTTTGGACTGTGCTGTTTTGGTTCTGTGTGATTTTCGAGTACTGTCGTGGTAATGTGTGGGTTTGGGGATTGTTGGTGTTCCCGAGACCGACGAGGCAGGGAGTGAACGCCGGTGCCGTGGTCATGTGCAATATGCAGCTCCAATCGGGAAGTGAACGCCGGTGCGAGGCACGTGCAATGTGCGACTTTCGATGTGGAGTGGAACGCCGGTGATACGTGCATGTGACAAGGAGCGGCTCATGCGCTTTAGGTGAGGAGACACAGCGTCACAGATCCCACAAAACTCGACAGTGCTCTAAACTTGTTATGGTCTTGGGGGAGACCAATCGTTTTCAAATTGTGATTATTCCTGTTTTGGCATTCTTGTTGTGTCGAGATTTTTGAAATGGTGTCATATGCTATTATCACCGGAGATCTTTGTCTTCACTGACCTGTAAGTATGTTGTTCGGATTATTCGATAATTCTTGGTTATCTTGGTGATTTTGGATTTTCCGTTGAAATGTTGTTTGTGCGAGTGATTGCAAGTTTCGAGGACGAAACTTATTTTTAAGGGGGGTAGAGTGTAATACCCCGATTTTTCGGATATATTTTTCATTTATATATTGGATATCGTGGATGGTTAATTATGCTCGAGGACGTTGTGAACGTTTGATAATGTTATTGAATGGAGTATATGTATTGATGTTGCCGTATGTTCGTATTTGGTATGTCGTGACATTGGACAGGAATTGCTGAAATTGGTTAAGGGGCTGTTTACTTTTTTTCCATTAATACCTGAATGGGTTAAGTATGGAATTGTTACGTACGTTAACAAGGTGAGCTTACGTACGTAAGATTGGCATGGTTACGAACGTTAAGGCTAAGGTATTACGTACGTAACGAAGGCATCAGACGATCGAGTCGTGGTCGGCAGGTGGGACCCTGTGTCGGCAACTTTCGGCGGAGGATGTTGACAGGTGAGTCAACGTACGTGTTACGTACGTTATACAGGACGTGTTACGTACGTAACACGACCATTGTACTGTAGCAAGTCAACTGGTATATTATGTATGTTATATGGCATAGGTTACGTACATAAGGAAGTTCACGTTTTGAGGCAGTAGGGTCTGGGATGGCATTACGTACGCTAACCAGGACAAGATAGCGTACGTAAGAGGTGTTACGTACGTTAACTTGGAAATGTTACGTACGTAACGAGCGGGGAGTTTATATAAGGAATGGCCATCATTTCATTTCACTTCAGCATTTCTCTTCGTTTTTCATCTCTAAACATTGAGAGGGATATTTTGGCTCTCCTAATTCGATTTTGAGCTTGAGGTCTTGGATTTGGAGCTTGGATATGGAGTTATTGATGATTCTTGAAGTGATTTCTTGTGTATTCCATCTTCTAAGAGGTATGTTGGATAATCCTCCTTTTCATTTTGGATTTTTGATGTTGTTATTGATAAATGATTCGTATGAAGATGATTAAGATGTTGTTGTTTCGATTCTTGAGGTTATATGAGGTATATGTTGAAGGAAGATGATGATATGTTGGATTATGTCTTGATTATGTTGTTATGATTATGGAATCTTAGTATTCTCGATGTTCTTGGTTGTTTGTTGCGATTCATGATGTTATGAGAAGTATATATGTTGAAGGACATGATTATATATACCTTGAATTGTGAATAAGGATTGTTTTGAACACATCGGAATATGTCGTTTGAGGATTTTGAATGTGATGTCGGAATAAGTTGTGTTCTTAAGGAACTCTTGGATTATATATGAATTGATGAACATGTTTGAGTGATGTTGGTGTTTTGGATATGAATATTCCATATTCATATCTAGAACTAAGTTATGTGTTTTGGTATAATATTCGTATAGGAATACGAATATGGTTCCGGGTTTGATAAGATTATGATTCACTTTTGAGTTTGAGAAATCATATGTATTGAACAAGTGTTCAATTCGGATAATGGAATTATTTGAAACCTTTGGAATATGGTTATCTATAATGTTGAATTGATCGGATTGGCCGGATTGATGATGATAACCGGTAATTGGTTTATATTATGAATTTACAAGGAGGAAACTTGTATCCGTATTTAAGATTGAATTTGGAATCGGTAATGTTAGACCCTTGTTGGTTTAAATTGATTATTGATATGATCTTCGGATTTTGGAATCGTATTGTGGTTTTGAATTCGTGTTTGATTGGTTCGGGTTGTTTGGATATGTGTTTAATCGGGATATTGTAGAACCGTTGTTGATCGGTTATTGATTGTTATTTGTGATCATCGAGTTACGGCTTGTATCGTGGATATGGGTTCGTATTTGTTGAGTTAGATTATTTGGTATTATGTATATGATCGAGGTTTCGTTGAACCGTTGAGTTTGTTGGTTGAGTATGTCGGTTATTGATTTTTATCGAATGTGTGTTAATCAGTTATTGCAATAGGTTGATATGTTTTGATCGTGGATTATGACCGGTGTGTTGCGGTTGAGGTTAAAGAGTTCGTAGATTGATTTTGATCGGGGCTAAGGAGCTCGTATACTAAGGCAATGGATATTGGTAACGGCTTCGTGGTATCGGTATCGAGGCAAGTTTCTACTTGTTCAGTTTATAATATTTGATGAATGGTTTCGTTTTCATTTCATTTATAATTCGTATAGCAATGTTGTTAGAAATGTAAGTTGTCGGGATAATGGTTTGTATATCGTACTCTGGTTGTAATAAATCATAAGGTATATGATTTAATTGTGTTCAGGGGAGACGTGAGTTATCTTTGGTCAAGGATATAGAACATCGGATATCGAGGATAGTTATCCTGATGACATATTTATCAGGATAAAGGGTTATTAGTATTGAATGGATGGTACCTTATTTGAGATTCTTTGTATAACTATGTATTCGTTCAGGAATGTTGTTCGTGGAAACAATGTTGTGTTCGGCTTTGAGGTAATTTATGTATTGTTCAGTTATGAGATAATTATTATGTTGAGTTGTTGTATACGTTGTATGTTGAGGCTTCGTATATTGAGATTCGTACTGGTTGTTCGTTGAGGGATGTTGATCCCAGGGCTATTGTTGGTATTAATGGTTGTGTTGATCGTATCATTGGGGGATTTTTATGGATATGGTCCTCGGCTCTGAGGTAATCTAAGTATTTGTTCAGTCATGTGGATAATTAGTATGTTGAGTTGTTGTATATGTTGAGGTTTCGTGTAATGAGTTTCGTATCGGTTATTCATTGAGGGATGTTGATCCCAGGACTGTTGTATTGAGATCGTAGATCATGTTGGTCATTCATTTGGGGATGATGATCCCAGGATTGATGTTTTGGATATTGATTAGTCGTGTCGGCTTTTCATTGTCAGTCTGTTGTTGTTCATTTCGGTGAGTCTTTTGATCCTTATTGGATATGTATTTCTTTGAGTTTCATTGTCATGTTGCATCGTGACATATCTGGAGTCATATCTACATGCCGATTTGTTATTGTGTAGGATTTTTAGCCGGGCACATGATGATTATGTGTTGATATTTCCACATTGAACCGTGCACACGAGACGTAGTTCGTGAGGCTAATTAGGTACAAGACCACATGTGTATGTGATCAATACCCGGGGTGGCTTGTGCACGGACACATTTCCGGATCGGGCGTACTATGATTTCCATCTTTGATCCATATTGTTTGGTCGTTCATCCTCCATTCATGGTTGGGTATGTTCGACGGTTTGCGACTGGTTGTTCATATGCCTGAGGGGTATGTTTCGACAGTCGAGGTTATTTTCTTGAGATCCATTATTGTTGATCATTTGGAGTTTACCTTGTTGATGGTATTCTCGGTTATGGTTGGTCCTTTGTTGATCATTTGGAGTTTACCTTGTAGATGGTATTCTCGGTTATTGTTGATCCTTCATTGATTGCGTTCGAGATTTACCTTGTTGATGGTATTCTCAATTATCGTGATCCTTTATTGGTCGTATTGGAGTTATCATGTCGATGATATTCTCAGTGATGTTTTGGTTGATCTGGTTATTGATCGTATATGCATTCGGACTATACGTCGATGTTCGGGATTTGTTATCATTATCATATGGTAGTTGATCTACAGATATGTTGTGTACTGTTGGTTTATCCATATTGAGTTTTGATTGTGTAATCCGATGGACAGGATTTGGCACGGATGAATTATTTCATGATTATGAGTTATGATGATGTTTTGAGGATTGTTGATATTTTTGAAATTCAATATAGATAATTGTTGTTAAGTTCATTTCGTCATTCGAGGATGCGAAATGTGGATTATGGTAAGGGTTGGATTACTATGGATTGTTAAGGTTATAACGGTAAGATTACGTTGGTAGTATTCTTACAGTATTATTACATTGGTATGTAATTATTTATGTTGATGCGATCGATATCATTATTGAGTATTGTGGCTGACCCCGTCGTGGGCTTTATTTTTAGGTACTCGGAGATCGAGCTAGTAGCGGTCCTGAAGGGATGAGCTTCCCGATGTGATACTGGTGGTGGAATGTTTTGGAGTATCGAGTATTTCTTTTCTGGTTATTCATTTCCGCTGCAAATGTGTATTTTCAACTGTGTTTATATCCGCTGTGTGTGTATATTTTCAAAATGGCCTTTTGGGCATTTTACGAACTTGGGTTATTTTCGTCAAACTCTTTTTCCCACATTATTTTATCGGTACATTTAAGTGGTAGCATAACGTACATTTTGAACTATCGAGATTTGGCACTTCGCCTTGTATTTTCAAATGGTATTTTATGACGGTATTTCAGAATTTTGTTTTTGAAAATATTTGAGTATTTGCAAAATATTACCGTCATCAGCCTTTCGGTGTTTTTGAATTGGTTTTGTAAACGGTTTTTAGCCTGGTGGGTTCCGGCGCAGGACCCAAGGCATTGTAATATCCCGGATGGTTTTGGGGGTGTTACAGAAAATGCGCACAAATGAGGTCTGGCCGAAGCCCAGGCCTATATATGGCCGACATCCTTACGACCATAACCGGCAGGGCCTTACGACCATAACTCGGTCAACACCTATAGCGTACGTAACGGCCGACTCCTAGAGTACGCAACGAACATTGCTTATGGTCGTACTCGACATGGCCTTATGGCCATAACCGAACTCCCAGGGCCACTGCCCAAAATCTGCCGACCCATTACGGCCGTAACCGGCCAACGCCTAGCGGCCGTAACAAAGCCTTACGGCCGTAACCGAGTCCTCCCAGGCAAGGGTGTGCGGATGCCTTACGGCCGTAATTGGCCAGGCCTTACGGTCGTAATCAGCCCAGTCAGCCCTCCAATTGCCCGGCTCGATACTCGATGACATCTCGATCACGCGAATGCACCGGTTAAGATCCATAACAATAATGAACAGGCTACGAAACTCAACGTACCACAATACAAGCATGCGATTCCAAAGACGCGGACGACAATAGTCAACCGAAGAAAATTCAACGAAACTGGAATGAAGATCTAGGGTATTACATTCTACCCCTTTTAAATGAAGTTTCGTCCCCCAAATTTAAACATAAAATGATCAACGTGGTACAGTCTCAGATAACACACGCTATCCGTTGCCGACAACCTGCAACGACTCACATGCAGCACGCAACTGCTACCATTCATATCGCCACACCAGAATGATAACAAAACACAATGAATACAATCAACACGGTTGACCTACCCTAACAACATGGTAACCAAACACGAGTTAACCGCTGAACAAATACAGGATTCCACAACCCAAGGGTTGGAAGATCGAAAACGAAGTTAGATTCCTGTACTAAGGGAAATTACGAAGTGATCTGAACGCTCGAAATAAAATCATGATACGAGATCAACAAAAATCGGACAACAAACGATCGGACCATAGCGATCGAGACAACAATGGTCGAATAATCATACTCAAATCGCGACGAACAACAAGAATCAAACCACAACTCCGAGGTTCACACCTCGACTCGATACAATAGGTGATTTGGTAAAGACAGCAAGATATGCGTTCACATAAAATTCACAAGAATGGAACAGAATTCGGGAAAAGTCACAACGGTAAACAGATTAATCCGAATCAATACCACAACTCGTTCGAACAACAAAAATTGAAGAGTAGAACAAGTCCAGAAAATATCGACGAACACAAATGAGTCGATAGAGTCGAACAGAACGAAAGCAAAAAAAATATGGGTATTACACTATATCACCTTTAAAAGAGGTTTCGTCACCGAAACCTAAACAACAAGAACGAAATGCTAGAATAGCAACCCTCCCGGAAATCTTTTCATGGTCCCGCATCTGATCTCCATGACTATCTGTATCGCGGTCATGACTGAGCCCTTTACCCCTCGGCATACTAAGCAGATACTCTCTCAATACAATGGTACAACATCGCAAAATAATATACCAAATTGTCAACTCGGCTTGACATATCACATAAGACAACTAATAGCAACTCGATAAGAAGATCCACGAGGTATCCTTTTAAATGATATCATTTTAAAATCCTTGGATTTTCATGTTTATTCAAAATAAAAATTTGAAAGTATATTTGGTACCTCGGGCTTTTTGTCAAGACTTTTAAACAACGGACTTTCACTGTCTCATTTGAAATTATTTGCAAACCAGTATTTCCTTACAATCGTCCCTATCAAAATCACTATGCCACTACACATCATCATTTTGGAGTGATTCAAGATCACGCACGATAACTGGCTCAGTACAGAAAACTTTTCTAAATCCTAGTTTAAAGTTAAGTCGAGTAAGATTCTTCATATTTCACAATATATTTTTGAAAATAAAATTGTATTGGTTTTTTAAAATAAAAATTTTTATGGTGTGAAAGATTTTTGAAAATCATGTACTCGAATCATTTGAAAATACAACAGTACGTCAAAAATCATTTTTGAAAATTTTCTCAACACTACACAACAATCAACGATGGTAACATTTCAGAAAATGTTCATAGGTACTTTAAAACGACTCTTTCAATACCGTCACGGTTCCTTTAGGAAATTTAAGGCCCGTTCGCCAATTTTAAAGGATTTTCAAAGTCCACACGAAGCCGCCGATTAAGCGAACCGTCAAAACTTTATGAAATTTAATTTCCACAAGTTGCTCAAGTTTATAAATTTTTCAGGAAAGTGTTTTCGAACACACACACAACATACATAATTTATCACTTTATCAAAATACGACCCATTACCATCAAATCCAATCACATGTCAATACCCTCTGTCCACATAATTACATTATCACACGAGAAACCGTCAAAAGATAATTAACATATAAAACTGAAATCCTACCTCTCAGTAATGAGGACTCTCACAACAAGTGCATTTAGGACGACTTAACGTTCACACCACCAACTTAATCACAATTTTGAGCATTATTGACCAAATAATAAGGCCAACTTCACTACATACCCCCGAACCGACGATCATGAAATCAAAAAGTCGGAAGCAAGAGCCATGTTTCGAGAAAATTTTGGTAGACCTCATTTGAGTTTTTAAAATCAAATTTTGAGAACTTGCAATGCATGATGAAAAATAAAATATAAGTAGTTAAGTTAAAAAAAAGGGTCCGGTCTCGAGGTCATCATACGAAATTAAAAAAATTTCTTTCTTTAAGGATGTTATAAAATAAAATTTACGTGACTCTTCAAAAATAATTAAACTTTGAAATATCACATTGACAAACTTTTCTTGCGGGATCACACCAAACCGTTACTCCAGTAAAACGATTCACACAATATATACATATCTATACACCGATATCACTTTTCATTCTAGCACAATACAAGAATCAAACAAGTATGGAGTACGTATTCACGAGGCACATTTAAACTCCACATAATAACACAGAATCACACAAGCTCGTATAACACGAGACACAACAAAGTAGGGAGACTTACATCCACAGATCGCACGAAGATGATGGCTGCACCTCGATATTAATCACGACCGACACCTCAGACGACGCGTCGTGACACGACTCAGTCAGACAAAATCTGACAAGACAAGACAAGACAAGACAAGACGAGACAAGACAAGGCCCAACAACATAAAACTCGACCCGACAGCCTTGGTTTTCGCAACCTAAGCTCCGATACCATATTCTGTAACACCCCCAAACCACTCGGAATATTACAGCGCCGTAGACCCCCTCCGAGAGGATCTACCAGGCTAAATACGGAAACACCATGACAGAAAACCTACCAACATGGGTAAGTAATGAACCATTAGACTGATTTGGTCTTACCGTAACATACACATCAACCATACATTACTCTTACTCGCAACTCATACCCACGCAGGGGTTAACATAATTCAACATTCCCATAAAATGGGAAAAATAAACATAACGGAAGGACAAAACAACAAGACATCGCCAACTACTCGACACCGGTCTCCATGTGATTAGTATCGTCGTCTTCCATCATCCTTCATAACGATCCTGCTAATCACTATCCAGCATCCTGCAAATACCTGGACGCAATACAGACATCCACCCCCCGAATACTCGGGGGTTAGCAAAACTCCACTGTTTTGCTAGTGCAAGTATAAATACAAAGACAAGCCATACATATCATACTCCAAGAAAATAGAAATCGTGAATATATTTCCCGAGATAATTCACTTGATCAAAAAAATTTGAATTACGAAAGATTGGAATAAAACCATTTTACATCTTACAAAATATTTTATGATCTCGGGGGTTTTTGAAAACACTTGGGGTTTAAGAATTCTCAAGCCTTTCGAAACACTTAGGGACACAGCCCAAATCATTTATTTCAAAATACGATTCTGATAACAAAATACGGTGTCCACGACCCAATAATAACATTCCAACCACAAGCACGGGGGGTCTGTGACTAAACTATCCACATCACATACTCACAAGAATAACCCGACAGAAACTACACCGTGTCAAACATTACCATGACAACAGTCTCACAGAACAACAACAGAGAGCACAACTTTGCAACTTGACCGTACGGTCGAGCTCAACACACCACATAGCTACAATACACAGAGCAACCATAGGACTCACGTACCCGTACCAAATTATCACAGCCAAGGTACAAATCACACACAACACATTTACTGGTGCCATTCCAGCCAAGTACGATACCATTTGGACTGCCAATCTAATCAGACGAAATATGCGCCAAAAATCAAAGTTCTCCAACAAAACATTTCAAAGTTAACCGTTGGTCCGAGACTCACGGCCGTCGTACCCCGCATAGCCCCTTCGGACATCCCTGGGTAGTTAACCCTAGTTCGCGATACGCACACACAAGGCAATATGTATCCCTAGTGGCCCCATCGGACCGTCCCTAGGTGAACATACACATATCATCCACAACGCCATGGGAAGCCATAATTCGAATACAAGAATATGCATACAAATGCTAGGTACTTCGCTAGAATGGCCACTTTAGTCGACATATACTCACAACTATTGTCACACAACCACAAGCAATTACCAATACCAAACTACACCAAGTGCCACAACATCCTTACGAAGGAATAACAACTAATATGACACAACGATACATATTCACCGAACAATTACACATATCAATACATAATCCTCGGCAAATAATTTCGGTCTACTAACATCACTAAATATTATTGTAACATCACCAAACATACGCAACCAACACACATATATCGAAAACACATTTGTTTACAAATTATACGAGTTATCTTTTGGAAGACAACATTTATCGAGAACATACCGATCCTTTTTAGAGTTCATTCAAACATTTGGATTGCACATAAAATCATTTATCAATGATTCCGTCTACGAAACATGAAAAGTATGGGCAAGATACTTGCCTCGATACCACAAGCAATGAAATGACGAACAGAGACGTTTGGGTAGCCCTCAAACTTCCAAGAACGAACAACAACTCGACAACTACACGAAAAATATGAAAATAACATTACCATGAATCAATAACGTTAAATGGAATTCGAATCAACTCGAGAAAAACAACAAGGATCCGAGGGTTTCTTCAAGACAAATCGAGAATCAAATCCCGGGTGATAAAAATTGATAAATGAGTCACAAAATCCGAAGACCATGATCAATACAACAAGAATACCAAGAACAAATTCATCAATCTCGGACAAAGTCAATGAATCACGAAGAAACCCCCAAAAATCGCACAACTAGGGTTCTAGGGAAGAAAGTACCTTGATTCGACGAAGAACAAGGATTCGGCGATGATATAATCATAAAGAATCTTCCAAAACACCTTAGAAATGATTAGAACCAGCCAAGGGATCCTCTACTCGAATGCTCCCATCCACAGCCGCCACCAGGTGAAGAAAATGCGCACAAATGAGTCTGGCCGAAGCCGAGGCCTATATATGGCCGACATCATTACGGCCGTAACCGGCAGGGCCTTACGGCAATGCCTATAGCATAGTAATGGCCAACTCCTAGTGTACACAACGAACATCGCTTATGGCCATACTCGGCATGGCCTTATGGCCGTAACCAAACTCCTAGGGCCATTGCCTGAAATATGCCGACCCATTACGGCCGTAACCTGTAATACCCGGTAGTAATTCATTCATTTTCACTCATTATTAATCGCTTATCATTCATGATTCATTCAATTGCGTTCACTGTTGGCATGTTGTAACCGTATATCAGTTACCGATCATCTTTTCATCTCCGTTTATAGATCGAGACGGAAGTATTATCATTTTCATCGTGATTGGTAGTCTTCTATTGGAAGTATCATCTTTGGCATGTGTTGGACTTGTTCACTTTCACATTTGTATGGTATGTCGGCTCATTCATCAATCGTAGCAAGGAATTGGAGTTATCAGTTTTTCCCCTTGTCCAGCCACGAGTTACGGCCGTAAGGATTATAGGTTACGGCCGTAATAGGTGTTCGTTGTTTTCAGACTATTTTGGACGAACGGGACTTACGACCGTAAGGTTGCGACATACGGCCGTAAGTTGAGCAGGTACAGCCGTAGGAGTTGGCCAGTTACGGCCGTACGTGTCCAGCAGGGTGCCCAGACATTTTTGGCCGGAGGCGGGTTACGGTCGTAAGAAGGGTAGGATACGGCCGTAAGTTGTATTCGTTATTTCCAGGCTTTGTCGGACAAGAGGGACTTACGGCCGTAAGGGCTGCGGCATACAGCCGTAAGACGATGAAGGTACGGCCGTAAGGCTTGGCCGGATACAGCCGTACGCTACAGGCAGGGTGCCTGGTCATTTTCGACGAAGGGGGCTTACGCCCGTAAGTTAGGCCAGATACGGCCGTATCGTCCGAGTTACGCCCGTAAGGTGTGCGTGTACGGCCGTAAGGATGTCGGCAGATGTTTTAGACGAGGGTGAGTTACGCCCGTAAGTCAGGAGCGGATACGGCCGTAAGGCTGTCGGCAGGTGTTTGGACGAAGCCGAGTTACGGCCGTACGAGTTGGCCGGTTACGGCCGTAAGGCCGTTGACCTGGAATGTTACGGCCGTAAGAAGGTAGAGTTACGGCCGTAACTTCGGGCAGTTTATATAGGGTTGGCCGAGACTTTTTCTTCATTTTCACCCTTTTCTTCCATCTTGTCCGAGAGAGAGAGAGCTTGAGGGAGGGATTTTCCATCATCAATCACTTGAGTGTTAGATTTTCATCATCTTCATTCATTTGGGAAGCTTGGATACTCGATTTAACTCGTGTTCATCGGATAGAAGTGGTTGGATCTTCAAGAGGTAATTTCTTCAACATCTTGATTTCGATTTTGTATTGAGATATGATGTTTTGGACGTTATAATCATGTTATATGGAGGGATATGTATATGATTATGAGTTTGTATAGAGATTCAATGGATTATTGAAGGATTATTCAAGAACACTTTGAATATTGAGTTGGATTTGGGGGTTTTCGATTAATTGTTGTTGTTATCACAAATTTGGATATTCATTTTGGATTATTGATCATTTGGAAGATGTTTTGTTGGTTTGAAACACTTCTTGGGGTTTTGATATTGGTATAATTGAGGTTGAGTTGTTAACAATCGTGAATTGGCCGCAACATATTCGATATAATACCCCAATGAACTTGGTTTAGTCGTATTGACGTCTTGAGTTCGTTATAATCGTGTTTGATTCGTATATTGAGCGGATTGTTGGTAAATGTGTTATTCAAGGTTGTTCGAGCGACCGACATTTCATTTAGGACGTTTGTTCGTGGAAGGACATTCTTCATCGGTGTTGTGTAAGTTAATTCTTACTCAGTTAAAAGGATATTCATTCCTTTCGTTGTTGTTCATTCATAATCATAATTCATTCATAAGGTACTAACCGTTTTAAAACTTGTAATTATCACTCAATTACTTCATTCACGAGGAACGACGGTTCCAATCATTTCATTGAGCTGTCATTCATTTCACCATCATTTCATCTTGTTGAGTCATTATTCATTTTCGATGTCACTTTTGTTATATCGTGGCATTCCGGGTCATACTGGCATGCCGGTTGGTATGTGTAGGATTTTCATGTCGGGCACATTTAAGTCGTGTGTTGGTTGTTGGCCTCACACTGGACTGTGCACACTAGTCGATTGCTTCGTGAGAGTGATTAGGTACAAGACCACATGTGTATTCGATCGATACTCGTTGGTGGCTTGTGCACGGACACATTTCCATCCCGGACGTAGTGTGGCGCCATTCTTTTGATCCGTACTGTTAGTTGATTCATATAGCATGTTTGATTGCGTATGTTTCGACAGGGTTGTGTGTATTCAACTCTTGAGGATTGTTGTTCTGTGTAACTGACCCCGTTGGGGGATATTGTTTTTCAGGTCATGGCAAGGCAAAAGCACGGGGAGAGCACGTTGACGGCGAGGAGTCCCAATGATAGTAGTAAGGGGCCCCAGTCTTTTCAGTCATTTATGTTTCCTTCATTTTATTCCGCTGCAGACATTCCGTTTGAATACTCATTTTTACTTAGTGTTGTATATTTTATCCCCATATAAAATATACATGTATTCTATAATATCTTGGGTGTCTTGTATGAAACTCCTCAACGGAGTAATTAATGTTGTAATGTGGTTCGGTACTACATTTACCCTGTGTAATTCATTCATATTCATTCGCCTGGTGGGTCCCAGTCGGGGGTCCACGGCACTGTAATATCCGCCTAGTTTGGGGTGTTACATAACCGGCCAACGGCTAGCGGCCGTAACAAAGCCTTACGGCCGTTACCTGATGGACCTTACGACCATAACTGAGTCCTCCCAGGCCAGGGTGTGCAGACGCCTTACGGCCGTAATCGGCCCAGTCAGCCCTCCGACTTCCCGGCTCGATACTCGATGACGTCTCGATCAAGCAAATGCACCGGATGACAACAGTCCGTTGGACCGAAGAAAATTTAACAAAACCGGAATGAAGATCTCGGGTATTACATCGGATGGGACCAATGGTTTAGCCCCGGTACTAGGCGAGTCATGTGCATGATTTTTAACTATGGCCAGTCCGGGAGGGTCCTTAGAGGCCTCGGATGGGACCAGTGGTTTAGCCCCGATCCTAGGCAAATTTTCAACTGTGATTACTGACTGTTTGTTTTTCGGGAAAAGACATGTCTTGATTTTGAAACAATTTGGTGCATATACTATGAGATGTGTAAGCGAAAGGTTTGCCTTTATTACTTGTACTAGCATAATTGCTAACCCCTTTGGGGAACCCGTTTTTGGGGAAATTCGTGTTATGAATTTCAGGTTGTGTTCGGCCGGTCAAGCAGGCACTGGAGTAGTACGAGGATACTGGTCAGTGTTGTTCATGTGTGCAAATGAGTTCCCTTATTTTAGTTGTCCATTTTAAAATGTTTGTTTTCAAACTTGTAAATTGATAGATGGTACTCGCGAGTGCTTAGTCGTTTTAATTTGGAAGATGGATTGTATACTAAACTTTATTTGTGATTTTCAGTGATGTCTGGTTTACCGGTTGTACGGGGCATTTTATTTAAATTTCATCCTGGTGATGTGTGTTTTCTCGCTAACCGAGATGGTTAGACGAGCGGTATTATTAGTTAGCCTGGTGGGTCCCATGTAGGAGTCCACAGCGCTGTAATATACCCTGAATATCTTGGGGGTGTTACAGTTTTTCTGCAAATGCTAGTGAGAGAGAGAGAGACAGGTAGATGATTGAAACAGAGAGAGAAAGAGAGGAGTTGAGAGAGAGAGAGAGAGAGAATGTCAGCATGAGTGGACGGGAGAAGAAGTGAAATATGCAACCGATTATTTAGGGCTAGGGTTTTTATACCCAACCTTCTTTTTAGAGCATTTCCATTGAGTCCTCCATATTGCAGGCCATTCAATTTGACCCCAAATCAATTTTTCAGTGCATTCAATTTCAGTCTCTCAGTTTTCTCAATTCTTTTAATTTGATCCAGCCAGTTTTCAATATTTAAATCAGACCTCTTTCACTCAATATAAAATTCAATAATTTATATTAGTTTATTTTGGATGATATATTAATATTAGAATTTAATTATTATTTTAGGAGACAAGGACTTGGAGCCTAGGACTTGAACTGCATTTGCATATCAAACTCTCAAGGATCATCATCGTATTTCGTGGTGGGGACTTTACACTTGTTCTATTTAATGCATGATGTTGCTTGTTATATGCTTGTTTCTTGCCAAATATTTGTATGCACAAAATATGCATATTATTTCGTTGTATCCTCGAATGAGTAGTAGGCATAATGTGCTCAAAGTTTGCATGCTTATTATGTTGTAGCCTTCAATGAGTAGCAGGTAGTATGCACAGAGTTTGCCTGGCCCTCGGGTAACCACCAGGTTCAGGCATGTGATATCTACTTGACAACATGTATGTACTTAAACTTAACAAAGTGTTCCATCCTCACTGAGTGAGTTGAAAGCTCACCCCATTATTTAAACCTTTCAGGTTGAGGAGTTTGACGTGGCGGGCAAAGGCATGGCGTGATAATAATCTGCTTTTTCATTTATTTCGTTCATCTAAAATTTTAACTTTGGCTTCAATGTCATGGTTGGATATTATGGATGTTTTCAAATGTCACGTATTTATTATATAGTCACTTGTGAAATGGTCGACTTTGTTTCAATTTCCGGTGTGATTATTTAATTATTTTTCTTAAAGATATTTGATCTCTCTTGAAATTGAAAATGACATTTTTTCAAACTAAATTTCCTTTTCGCAAGTTGTTAAAACTTTAATGGCATATATGATTATTATCAGCCACATTCGTCGCTCCACATCAACACAAAGGTACACACTTCAAGTTATGTTTATGTTGTGGAGATAATATGCGATTCAACTCATTTTTGAATCGTAACAAAATTTTACGGTTATGAGATTCAACTCATTTTTGAATCATGTAGCACTACCATGTTTATATTTTGGAGATAATATGCTATTGAGATTCATATATGTTGGACATGTACGTGCTTTCTTATAAATTCATAAAAACATGTATATGCATTAGTATAGTGCTGTTAGAACGTCTATTGGGAGCAGTTAACCCTTAGACGCGATGTATACCTTTATTTCCATCCCTTATGAGGATATTACTAAGAAGTCATTAGGCTATAATGCACCTTAGGACCATGGCAACTCGTGGACGTGGACGCCCAGCTAAAAGAGGTGCTGGTAATCTCGGTGATCAGAATTCCAACCCTAGTGCTGGAGCTGGTGGTGGTGGTAACAGAGGTCAAGATAACCACAATAATAACGTGCCAGATCCTACCCAGGCACAAGTTATGCAACATTTCCGACGTTTCACACCACAATCATTCAACGGTCGAGAAGGACCAGCATTTGTCGATGAACGGCTATTCTCACTTGAGCATACCCTTGAGCTCATTGGTTGCACCGATGCGCAAAGTATTCTTTGTGCCTAGTATCAAATGGTGGAAGATGTTGGACACTGGTGGATGAGCTATTGGCATATGAGGCCGGCAGTCGAACGTGCTGCATTAACTTGGGATTGGTTCAAGGAATTAGTGATGGAACAGTACTATCCACAGCACTACCGAGAGAATATGGAGAGAGATTTCTAGAATCTTGAGCAAGGAAGCTTATCGGCTGAAGAATATGAGAGAAAAATCAACAAAATCAGCTTCTTTGTGGAGCTCATGGTGGAAACTGACCGCAAGCGAGCCCTCAAGTTTTGTAGTGCATTGCGCCCGAGTATTCGCTGGTCATGGAGTGTTGCCTTATACTCATACCGTATTCAGATCTCAAGAGGTTGAAGCTAGTCAGAACTTGAGTCCACAACCAGCTGCTAAGTCATCTTCTGGGAAGAGAGGTTGAAATGGTAATCAATCTAAGTCGGCGGCTTACAATAAGCAGAAAAATGTAGATGAGAAATTTGGACTGGGTGCACCAATCACTAGGCCTGTGTACCCAAAGTGTGGTAAGAATCATGGCGTGTTTGTAAGGAAAGGGTATCAGCTATAACTGCGGGAAGCCAGGACACTCAAGCTAACATTGTCCACAATCTAAGGGCAAATGACAAGCATCGGGAGGTCAAGCTCGAGTCTACTCAATGAAGCAGGCTGATAATAGTCCAGGTACAGTATTAGGTATGCTTATGATCTCTAATGTGCCTGCTTTCGCTTTATTTGACACTGGTGCCACACACTCCTTTATGTCTGCAATATTTTATCATGCCATTGGTCATAGAAGCGTTAAAACTGTTGTGTCTCTTGAGGTTATCTTACCATCAGGAAATACGATACTTACTAATAGAATGATTAACAAGAATATTGAGATAGGACGAAGAGAATTTGATGTTAGCCTGTACTTGATTAACTCTATGGATTTTGACGTGATCCTTGGTATGGACTGGCTCGATATAAATAATGCCGATATAAGCTGCCGTGAGAAGAAGGTTACATTGACGTGTTCTGAAGGCAATTCGATCACCTTTTATGGCACTAAGAGTAGGGCAGTACCAAGAGTAATCACATCCATGAATGCACTGAGAAGTTTAAGGAATGAGATATGTGAAGGTTACTTGGTGAGTTTGGTCGACACTCGTACTAATGACATGTCCCCTACATACGTACCTATATTAAGAGAGTTTTTTGGATGTGTTTCCAGAAGATTTGTCGAG
This sequence comes from Orobanche coerulescens, assembly GCA_033398695.1. Classification (NCBI taxonomy): domain Eukaryota; kingdom Viridiplantae; phylum Streptophyta; class Magnoliopsida; order Lamiales; family Orobanchaceae; genus Orobanche; species Orobanche coerulescens. Next base: position 57,499,151 of record CM065809.1, on the reverse strand, counting down.
AGTCCCACCCGACCGACAAGTGGAGTTTAGTATTGATTTGATCCTCGGGGCGACCCTGACATCCAAAGCGCCATAGAGGATGGCTCCAAAGGAACTTCAAGGATTGAAAGTCCAAACTCAATAGCTGCTGGAGCTCGGATTTGTTCGTCCTAGTGTGTCACTATGGGGTGCACCAGTGCTGTTCGTAAGGAAGAAAGATAGGTCACTTCAGATGTGCATTAATTACAGGGAGCTGAATCGACTCACGGTGAAAAACAAGTACCCATTACCGAGAATCGAGAATCTTTTCGACCAATTGAGGGGAGTCGGAACCTTCTCAAATATCGATTTGAAGTCGGGGTACCATCAACTAAAAATTAGGGAGTGTGACATTCCCAAGACGGCTTTCAGGACCTGTTATAGGCATTTTGAATTTGTAGTGATGCCATTTGGTCAGAGTATTACACCTGGAGTCTTTATAGATTTAATGAACAGGGTGTTCCAAATTCGTGATCGTCTTCATAGATGACATCTTGGTGTATTCTAAGGACAAGGAACAACACCAAGAGAATTTGAGGCTTACAGTGGAGACACTTCGTAAGGAGAAGTTGTATGCCAAGTTCAAGAAATGTGAGCTTTGGTTAAACAGAGTTGGATTCCTTGTACATGTGGTGACTTCTAAAGGAATTGAGGTAGATCCCGACAAGGTTGTAGCAGTGAGTAGTTAGGGAGTACCCAATAATGCGAGCGAAGTTCGTAGCTTTCTAGGCTTAGCTGGCTATTATAGGAAATTTGTCGAATTTTCGAAAATCGCCACTCCTATGACCTAGTTAACAAGGAAAGGTGTGAGATTCTAATGGAATGAGAGGTGTGAGGAAAGTTTCCGAGAGCTGAAAAAGAGAATAACCTCGGCACCAGTATTAATGATTCCTGATCCGACGGAAGACTTTGTTATTTCTAGTGATGTCTCAAAGCAGGGGTTGGGTTTTGTTCTTATGCAACATCGTAAAGTATTAGCCTATGTATCGAGACAGCTTAAACCACTACAAGAAAATATGTCAAAAGTGACAACGAAAAAGTGTTGCAAAAAGTCACTATGTCTCTTTTAATGTAAAACGTGACAATTTAGATTCGTCGCTACCATGTGTCGCATAAAACTTCTTACGGATTCTCTAAAGTGACAAAAAAACCTTAGTTGTTGTATTTATTTATATGCGACTTAAACATTATTTTACTTATTCATTTTTGTTAGTCAAGAAATTGTGTTAGAAAAATCAATATGTGATACGTATATACATAACAAGTACTAGTTTGTGAGACTATATTTATGTTGCGTATATTAGGTTGCAAGACAAACAATTGTGCTGCAGTATGCTACTTTCGACACTTTATATCTCTTGTGATTAGGAACATGTGAGACTTTACTCATGTCACATGATATAATATGTAAGACTTAGTTTGTGTCACAATTAGTACTATGGGATGCTTAACTTTTGTTGCAAAATATAGTTCACGAGATACGTAACTATGTTACCATATACTTTACACGAGAGTTTAAATTTGCCACCATTAGTAACCAGTGAGGTTTTCGTTACATTGCATATCATATTTTGGGATACATAGAATTGTGTTACAATATCATATATGTAAGATTTAATCATACGTCACAATTACTAGTATGCGGGGCTTTATGTATGTTTTATATCTTAATTTTCAAGAGACATGATATGTTACAAAAGAACATATGCAAGGCTCCAATATCCTTGCATGTCCTAGTGTGGGAGACAAAATTATGTTATAATATTCTAAATGCAAGACTTCACCAAAAGTTATAGTTACTATAATGTAAAGCTTTATATATATTTTTTATCCTATTTTCCAACAGAGATAATATGTTACAATAAGTCAAATGTTAAGACCATGCTAATTTATGTCACAAAACATTGCTTTTGAAACATCCACGTTCGTTGTAACAAATAATATTCAAGATCATTATATAGATCTCAAATAATAACACTAAAGGCTAACTGATAAGATCTTTATTATAATACTGAAATTCTGAATAAAATTTTTACTATAAATATTATTCAGAAATTAAAACAAACACAATCTCAAATATCTAAAAAAACAAATTGTAATAATATGATGCCTAACAGTTTACACCAAATGGTGTATCATAATTCATCTTCATAAGATTCATTGTTCTCTTCATAAGCTGCATTGTCATGATCATCACCATCTCTATCTCCACTGTTGTGATAAACCTCATTTATCATATTTGCAGCATTGGTACCTTCTTGGGGTAATTTCTTGAACAATACTTCAATTATTTCCATGAATTTTTTGTTTTGTGATGCCAAACTATTGAAAGTTGATGTCAAGTTCTCCACATTTTCACGAAGACTAGTAACTTCTAAGTTTACTTGCACATTAGAGGATGCAGATATTGTCGGGATCTGAAGCGAGGAAAAGATCCTAAGCCCCGAACTCTTTCGACCTTCCGCCCACACTCATCCCCCATAATTGAAATCTCTTCTTGTGGGCTGACTTCTATGGTTTCTGGATCACTACCTTCAGGTGCCTCAAGTGCTAATTTATCGTTCAACAACTTCTTTTTTTCTTTCAACTTTTCCTACAATGAATAAACAAGTAAATATAAATAGGAGTTCCATATAATAATAATAATAATAATAATAATAAAGGAAAACGTTCAAATGACTCGATAAAGGTCCACATCACTTACAAATTTTTCGTTGGCAGCATCATTGACCCAATTACCCTCAGAATGTTGATACAACTTTCCCCAATTTTCTATAAAAGATTAGAGATTACCTTCCTACTGTAATATCCGGAATTTCTACTACTGTTGTTTAATGTTATTTTATCCGAGTTATGTTGTACAGCGTGGAATCTGTATAGTATGGATAAAATAATTGTAGAACTGAGATATCTATATTGGTATAATTGTCGTACTTGGTCGACAAAGGATATAGGTGCGTCATGTATACGTATCTAGTAGGTTGAGACGACGAGCAAGAATAGCTGAAAATGGCTAAGTTTAGCATTATTAGCGCACGCTAATAATCATGTATAGCGCACATTATCGTACTGATTTAGCGCACGCTAAAGGTAAAAGGCAGCGCACGCTAGTGTAGAACAGATCAGAAGAAATCTATGTGTGGACCAGGCCACTTTCGGCGCATGTTCTAGTCAACTGATGTTTGTCGTAAAGCATTAGCGCACGCTAATGCCTGTTGTTAGCACACGCTAATATCAGATCGGTCAACAGGGAATCTTGGCTTTATTGGTTGCTTTCGGCATGTGGTGTCATGAGCATATTCAGGGTAGGTGCAGACTGTAGCAAGTCAACTACGATTAGCGCATGCTAAGATACAAGATTTTGCGTGCGCTAGATAGTGTAGTTTACGTACGTTATTGCATGGGCATTACGTACGTAAGCTGATGTGCAGAGCAAGTCAGTAGCCTCTGGACCGCGATAGCGCATGCTAATAAAAGAGAGTTACCGCACGCTAAGCATGTAACCTACGTTAAATGAGGACTTTAGCGTACGTCAATAATATACAGTATATATATGTGTAGTTGGGCATTATCCTTTATTCCGTTCATTCTTTCCTTGCAACCGAGAGAGAGAGTTTTTAGAGAGAAGTTTGAGGTTCCAAACACTGAGAGATGATGATCTTTAACAAAGATTAAGCTGAGGAACATGGATTAAAGTCTTGTTCTTGAAATTATTGATGATTCTTGGAATGAAGTTGATTGTTCTCCTTCATGGTTCGTCTATACAAGGTAATAGTTCTTCACTCTTTGGATTTTGTTTGGATTGATTATTGATGTTCTTGAGTTGATAATTATCATATATTCGAGTTGATGAGCATGATAACGAGTTGGATTACCGAACTAAGTTAGTGTTGTTATCAATATATGAGTATTGATATGTTTCGTATGGTTTTGGATGGAATTCAAAAGATATGTGGATGTAATTCCCTTCTTCAATTCGGATTTTTGATGTTTTGTCGTTGGTTACTTCGTATGGTAACGATTATGGTGGTGCTGTTGTGATTCTTGAAGTTATATGAATTGTATGTTGAAGAACATGATGAATAAGGATTTTTAGATGTTAGAACACATCGGATTATGTCATTTTATGGATCATGAACGTGAATTCAGAAAATTCGTGGTCTTGAAGAACTATTGAATTATATATGTCATGATTGTTATGAATAAGAAGTGGAAATTGGAAAGGTTACAGATGATTTTGGAATATGATTATTCATGCTAATAACCGGTAAATTGTTCTATGAATTTACCAAATATGAACAAGAAGGAATCTTGATTCGTGTTTAAAGATTTAAGTTGGAATCGAATATGTTATGATGATATGATGGAAGTGTTAGACGATGCTTGGAATGCATGCCACTGTACAGCATTAGCGCACGCTAAGCTTACTAGGAGCAACTTAGCGCACGCTACGTTATGCGTTTAACGTGCACTAAATAGGCAGACAGTGCAGTATTATTGTGTTGTGATTATGAATGTATGATGGTTTGATTTGGTTTGTTCAGACTGCGTTTATTCGAGGTTTTTGGTGAACCGTTGAGTTCGATTAGTTGGTTTTGCCAGTTGTTGATTATTATCGGATGTGTTGTCATTTGATTATTGCATTAGGTTGCGATAATTGATCATGTAGTACGACCATTGTATTGCTTTGGATTGGGGCTGAGGAGCTCGTAGACAAAGGCAATGGGTTCGGTAAGAGCTTCGTGGTATCGGTATCAAGGCAAGTTATTTCTTGCTCAGTTATAATATTTAATGAATGGTTTCGGTTTCATTTCGTTTATAATGCATATAGCGATGATTATTATAGTAAACTCTGGGTATTTGGATTGTATATCGTTCTTCCTATTCTGGGAGGTAAATCATAATGTATATGCTTTATCTCAGTTATTGTTATGTTCGGGTATCGAGGTTACGTTGCGATAAAGAAGAGGATATGAATATCTATAATTCATTGTACGTTTGGATCGCCGAGCATCGAGGATAATCGCCGGTGATGATTTGACATTGAGATTTCTCCTGAAGGATTCAGGACAGTATCTTAGTTTGATTCGGTTTAGTGTTGACGTTGTTGATCATGCAGGTTGTCATTCATGTTGTTGTACATGAAGTCGTCCTAGTTGTGTCATCATAGTGTCGTTCATGTTTTGATTCATATGTCGTTCATGTTGATGAACATATTGAGTTGCATATCTGTATGCATGATTGTATTGTTTATATTGTAAATGATCTGAAGGGATCATGAGGATCTATGCTGAGGGCGCTGGATTGGATGTCCACCATGCGTTTGTTCGACGGGATCATCATGGGGATCTATGCTGAGGGCGTTGGATCGTTGGATAGGTTTTCCACCATGCGTTGGTTCGACGGGATCATCATGGGGATCTATGCTGAGGGCGCTGGATCGTTGGATTACCAGTATTGTGTTGATGGAATCTTGTGAATTCGCATCATTAATTTTATCATGTGTTGTTTTTCATATGTGTATTGTTGGTTATCCACCTTATGATGATCTGATAGGATCATCAAGGGGATCTATGCTGAGGACGCTGGATCATCGGATTTCCATTGAGTATACATCATTGTTATTGGTGATCATATTGACGTTGTCATATGAGTGCATTTGTAGGTCTTGTATTAGGACCGTGTCCGTATGTTGTTGATCTGATCTTGGATTAGATTGACGTGATTTCGTCGTGACAGTTCATATCTTGAGGTATGTTCCGTATTTCCTTTGGTATTCGTCTTTTGATGGACAATCGGTTATCATCTTGGGATTTGATGATGCTATCCGATGGATCGTATTGGTCAGAACTGGTATATTTCCGTATCGTGAGTTGGTTATGATAGTTTGAGAATCTTGAGTATTGTTTGAGGTACAATACAGATATTATGTTCGACTTTATTGGTTAATCGAGTACGAGATCTGATGAGAATTATTTGAGTAAGTAAAGCTACTACGATAAGATTACATTGGTCGTATTCTTATTATGTATTCTCATTGGTATGTAGTTATTAATGTGATGTGACGGTTATCATTGTTGGATATTATGGCTGACCCCGTCGTGGGCTTTCTTTTTAGGTTCTTTGGAGATCGAGCTTGTAGCGGTCGTGGAGAGATGAGCTTCCTGGAGGATACTGGCTAGGGCATGTTTTTGTATTGAGTTTCCTGATCAGTTGTTGCATTCTGCTGCTAGAGTACTTTTAACTATTTTCTTTTCCGCTGCGTGAGTATTTTGAAATGACCTTTCGTTTCCAGTAACTTGAGTTACTTTGGAAATCGTTTTCTGAACTATTGATTTTCGGCCGTTTGGCCTCGCCCTTTTTAAAACGAGATTTTACGATGGTTTTTCTCAACAAATTTTATATAGTCTTCTAATGTTTTAAAGATAGTACCGTCGTTGGCCTCTTGGGCATTTGTAAATGTTTGCGAAAATTTCATTTAGCCTTGTGGGTTCCATCTCGGGGCCACGACGCTGTAATATTTCCGGTTAAATCTGGGGGTGTTACACCTACGATATCAAAACCCACTCATTAGAAACCAACAAGGTAAAGATTTAAGTATTTAGTAATGCCAAAGTTGATCGAAAATCATTCTTTTTTTACCTGGGCAGCTATTAAAGTATCTTGTATAAAAGGCATAGCACCACCCCGATGCGTACCTTGTTCATTTTTCGGCTATCTGCATTCTTGTTGCATTTTTCCTATGTAAAAGAAATATATATATTCTATGATTTTATTTCTAACACAAACAGCAAGCATATAATTATTTTCTATCTATTGTTATTTCACAATATAACATCTTGGCCTCAGCTTCAAAGTAATAAGTAATTATCTGAGAAGAAATTACATACAATATATTTTGCATAAGAATATAGCTTATCACATAGCCAATACTAATATTCACTTGATCTAGTACCCTAAAGTTCTATAGGGGGTAGTGTTGCTCGTCCATTTGCAGTTGTTCCACATTTAAGATAATGATGATGTAGCTGTAATTACCCGTAATTTCGATTTCCGGTAATTTCTTTTTTTTTTCGGCGGAAATCCGTTTGGACGACTCGCTCATGACCGTTTCGTCATTCTGGGAATGATTAATTATACACTTTTTGTCATCCGAGTTCGTTTCGGTGCCGTTTTGTTGAGTTCCGTGCTTTTTAGCGACTTTTCCGCACTTGAGTTCGATTCTTGCGAATCTCGTTCAAAACTGCTGTTTCGAGTTTCCCGTAAGTCCGTTTAACTTTGTTAGACGTGTTGTGAATTTCGGTTTTGTTATTCGATCACGTATCGTGATTTTCGGGCGTTTTGGGCCATTTTCATAATTTCCCAAAGTTTGGGGTAATTACTTTTCGTTGTCGAATTTTGAGCCTTCGGGAGGTCGGAATCGTGTGTTCTCTTAGTGCTCGAATTCGTCTTTGCGAGTACTTCGTAACCGTACCTTCGATTCGTATTCAAGTTCGGGTTTCGGGGTCGTTCGGGCCGTCGGAGTTGGCCCCGGCCGAGTCATGGCCGGGCAGTCTGGGCCCAGGCCGGTACTGGCCGAGTTACGTATGGTAGCGCTCGGCAGTGACGTACGTAACCCTTGGCCGGTTACGTACGTAAGGATGCCGGCATTTTTGGGCAGCGTCTCAGCCATGGCGATTCGTCGTAAGCCCTTGGCGATTCGTGCGTAACTTTCGGCGGCGGTACTATTTAACGCCCTGCAGACGGGTTTTCACCATTTTTTCTCAATCTTTTCTTTCTCTTCCGTGGATGTGGCCTTGGGGATTCCGAAGCCATGTTGTTGAACAACAAATCCATGAAGTTGTTGAGCTCATATCATCGATTAATCATCCGTTATCATCCTTTGATCCAGCGAATCAAGGTAATCTTCCTTAGAACCCTAAATTCTTGAATTTGGGGGTTTTTGCGTTTTTGTCCGATTCGTTCCGTATTGTTGATTAATTCATGATGGGTATGATTAATCTTGGTAGTATTCTTGTGTTTAACATCATTTAATCCATTGTTGTTCGTCGAATCGAAGTATATTTCTTGATTTCCTTGGAATCGACTTTTTGAGGGATTTGTTCTCGATCTCGTTTTCCATCTGTTTATGATGGATCGATTGTGGTTAAATGATGTTGTTAAACATATTTTATAGATTATATATCCATATTTCAACTTGGAATTCTGTTTTCGTGTTTTGTCGGGACGAATCGTGTTCTTGGCCGTTTTGGGAGAAACACTTGAACATTCGTCGTTCGTTCCTTGAATTCAACGGCTTTGAGTCGTGTTATGGAATTCATTTCATTGTTGTTCTTGTTCTTAGTAGTTTATGATCGCGAGTTGGCGATCGGTGGAGACGGCGGGTTCATAGTCGGTTCGTGCCAACCTACTCCGGTCGATTCTCCGCATTGTGGTTGTTCAAGGCAAGTACCTTGTCCATACTTTTCTTGTTTTGTGAATATGATAATTTGTGATCATCTTGGTGTGTTTGTTTATTTGTTTTAAATGAGTTTTCAAAGGATTCGGCTAGCCTCGTTAAAGGCTCACTTTCAAAACGCGTGTGTTTTGTAATTGTGTGGGTTGTAAGTGACTACGTGAATCCTTTGGATATATTTGGTGTTGATGTTGCGCTTGATAATGCATGCGTACATATATTGCTTATTTTCGTCGCGTTATGGTTGACGTGCGTGTTGTTATTTATTCGTGTGGTCGTGGACTGACGGATGAATTATGTGAATTGGTGTATTGATTTGATAATTGTTACGACGATGACTGTGTACTTGATGTTTGTGACAATGTGAATACTTGTTGTGAGAGACGTCATATCCGGGAGCCTCTGAGGGCGGGGCGTGCGATCTCCGGCCTGGTGTACGCTGCAATGTGCGGCTCCATATGGTTGGTGAACGCCGGTGTTTACCTGATGCGCGTACAAGGGGCGGCTCTTATGTGAGTGATGCCGGCGCGGTGGACACGGAAAATGTGCGGCTGGCATGTGGAGTGAACGCCGGTGCACAGGCGTTTCATTGGAGGCGCCTGGCAGGCTTATTGGTAACGGATATTTGAGTGTTTAGCTAAGACCCCGTTACCGAACGATTATCGTATTACAAATTCTTTCAACTCTTTTCAAATGATGGTCTCGATATAAACCGTGATTCATGTTTTCTGAAAGTGTTTCAACTTGTTTTAAAGTGTTGGTATCAGGGTTAATTAACCAATGACATTTGACGAGATCTCCGAGGGTTAATTAATCAGGGGTCTTGAGCAGTTTTTGGGCGGACGAAAGGATGTGTCCTTGATTATACATTGTTGTCATTTTGTGTTTTGGGTCGAGGACCCCGTGTGATGTTGTGATGTTTGATCTCATTTGATATTATTTGGATTGGGTCGAGGACCCCGTGTGATGTTGAGATGTTGTAATTTGTTCCGCTAGCCAGCTCGGGAGGGTCCTCCGAGGCCTCGAGTGGGATTTGTGGCTTCGTCCCGGTCCTAGGCGATGCGCGTGCGCGATTATGTTTTGTTGATTTTTATGTCCGTCGAGGACACGTGATATTGGGCTCTGGCCCTGTGAATTGTTGTCGGTTTTCTATTTGCGAAAACAAAAGCTGTGGGCTGTGACCCCGGTTGATTTTTGAAAAGAGAAGGATTCGGAAATCCTAAATTGTTTTCTATTAAAACTCTCGATGGCATTTTAAACTGTTTTATAAATTGTTTCCCTTGATTTGTGATCTTTCGGTTTTGGAATGTTTTACCAAACTTATGCCTCGGGAAGTGCTTTTCGTTAAGTTTGGAACTTTGAGGATCCCTGGTTATTGTTATTCGTGGAATGTGAATTGTATGGCTCGTATTTTTTCACTTGTACTTGCACTAGCAAAACAGTGGAGTTTTGCTAACCCCCGAGTATTCGGGGGATGGATGTCTATTTTTGCATTCATGTTTTGGAGCATAACACAGGGTCGGCACGAAGGATGATGAAAGATGATCGATACTAATCACATGAGGAACCGTACCTTATTTATTGGTTCAGTTGTACTTTATTTTCTGCTGCTATATTTTTCCCGTTGTACGGGTGTGGTTGCATTTTGACCCCTGCGTGGGCATGAGTTGTATTTGAGTTGTATGTATTCATTGAAAGACCAAATCGGTCTACTGAGTCATTTTAGCCTTAAAGGCATGGTTGAGTTGTTATATGTTGTTACCAGCCTGGTAGACCCTTGAGGAAATGTTCTACGGCGTGTAATATCCCTGAGCGGATTGGGGGTGTTACATAAATGGTATCGGAGCTTTAGGTTGTGGAAACATAGGCTGTCGGGTCAGTGGTGTCTGTTGAGTTTTGTCTTGTCGGATTTTGTTTGACTAAGTCGTGTCGCGACGCGTCGTCTGAGTTGGTTTGTCGTGATTAGTATCGTGGGGCGATCATCATCTTCGTGCGACCTGTGGATCTAAGTCTCCCTTCTTTGTGTTTGTGCCTCGTCTGATGCGAATTACTGGTATGATTATGTGTTAAGTGACGGAATCTTTATGCAGATTTTTAATCTCATGATTGCGTTTATGTGACTCATATTTCGTCTATATGAGGAGCGGTGTCGCTGCTAATGTATTTTCACACTGTATTTTATCCGCTGCATGAGTTCTTTCAAAATGACTTTCAGTATTTTGCAAACTGATTTTTACTTCATAAAATCGACTCCCTTAGTCGAGTTTTGGCATTTTGGCCTTGAATATTTTATGACGGTTTGATAAATGATCATGTGAGTTTTTAGGCATTTTAGCCTAATAGATTTTTGAAAACCTTGAGTATCTTAGAAAAATAAATTTCGAGACGTACCCTTAAAATGAATTATTTTGTCGCGGTACTTTCAAGGTGCCTTCTAGTGCTGCAATATGTTTCAAAATTATTCCAATTGAGGACCAAAATATTTTGAGATATTTTCAATTATTTTTAGAAATGCAGTTGCTTAGACCCAAGTGTCAAATATTTCTGAAAGTTTCAATTTAAAGGAGAGTGTCCTCGTTTTATCAAATGCAAGATGGTTCTCAAAGTCTCAATAATGGTGTTTATACAACTTTTTGAAAATGTGATACTCAAGATCAACTGGTGTTTTCCAAATTATTTTCCAAAATGTGGTTTTCGTTTTCTTTAAAACCTATCAATTCCCGTTTGCGGTCTGGGAATGTATGTATGATGTTCGCACAGTCGTTATGATGTTAGCTTCCGAATATGATTGAATTGGAGGTGTGAGCGTTGAGTCGTTTTCCACACATTTGTTGTGTTAGCCCCCTGTGAGAGGCGGTGTAACACCCGGAGATATTCGGAATAATTACAGCGCCGTAAACACTTTAAGTAAGGATTTACAAGGCTAAATAAAAGAAATCTAAATATAATTCAACCTTACAACTGAAGTTCAAAATACAGAACTGGTTCAACTGATCCAAAGAGTTAACTTATACAACCATATCGAAAATGACATTATTAAAATACACGTACTCGAGTACTAAAGTGAACCAAAAAGACAAATCACAATAACAATAAACATCAACCACATCACTGAGCCATTTCATCGTCCTGTCGGTACTGTGGTTGCTTGCCCGCTCCTCGGCTACCTGAACATCAAAACAATGTCCACCCCCAAAGGGGTTAGCAAAACAATGCTAGTACAAGTATCATAATACATAAATCATCAGTGAATCATAAAACATGCAAAACGGACTTCCGTCATCAGAATCCAACGATGTGAATCCTCACGATTCCATCAACACAATACAGGGCAATCCAGCGATCCAGCACCCTTGGTATAGATCCCCATGATGATCCCGTCGGACCAACGCATGGTGGAAAACCCGTCCAGCGATCCAGCGCCCTCAGCATAGATCCCCATGATGATCCCGTCGGACCAACGCATGGTGGACATTCGATCCAGCGCCCTCAGCATAGATCCTCATGACCCCCTCGGATCATTTATACCATAAACCAATCAATTATGCATACATATATTCATTTCAATATGTTCATCAATACGAACAATTTACAACGAATACCACGAGAAAATAAAGAAATAAATCTCATATTCGACAACATGAACAAAACCATAAGCATGATCAAAGTTCCAATATAATCAAACTTAACATATGATACTTGCCTCGAAAGTGGCAAGGATGAAATACTCCAACAAATGACACACGTCCGAATGCCACCGCCCCTCGATCGTCCCCTATGCAAGGCTCGAACCTAAGAAATAATAAACAATTTCTCTCACGTCGTACGAATGTCTAATAATCCGGTTTACGGCCGCAAGCTCTAGAAAATGCAATCTGCCTGGACTACTTAGCGTGCGCTACGTACTCTACGTAACGTGCGCTAAGCTTGCCTGTTAACGTACGCAAATGACCAAGTCTAGCGTACGCTAGCTGTGTACTGATAGTCCTCTCTGATCAGCCGACTGTCCTGCCTGATGACATAATGTACGTTACGTATCAAACGTAGCGTACGTTACTCATTCCTGATAGCGCACATTAATATGCCTATCTTAGCGTGCGCTAACTGTGCATGGCAGTTTACAGCTGGGCAGAAAACTCGAGCTAAAGGTGATGAAACTCATGAATTCTTCAGTGTTAATACATGCCATCTCCGTGCATATCATGCTCATACGGTTTGTGAAAGATCTTTACGTATTAAATGACTTCGAGACACAAGGATACGTATCATCATTACAACACCATAATTCATCTTTGATCTTCAAGAAAATATCCTATGTTCAATCCATTTCATGTCCCAAAATGTTTGATTCCTTTATGTAAGGACATAAGAACTTGGTAATCTCCATATATTGGTCAAAATCAGTTTAGAAGATACATGAATATGCTTAGAAGTCCACATACTAAAAGGGTTCAATGGATTATACGATGAATAAGTGCCGCCACGTCAAAAATATCCTTCTAACACATGATGTTCGACTACTAATGAATTTAACTGAATAGATAACCCAAAACCATGATCAAAATGTCCTTCAGAAAAATTACTAATATTGGTGAAGAATCACCTACCTCAAAGTAGTGAAGAACACGAAGGAACTAGAAGAAATCCAACACCGAGAGCTTGAACAACAATCTCCAATGATCTACAATCTTCGACTCGAGCTAGGATGCTGATATGAAGGGCTTAGGATGAAGAGAGTAATTCTCTAAGTCCAAGGATTCGGATGTGGGAAGTGAAAAGACTGAAAATACGAAAAAGGATGCTGTCCTATTTATAGAAAGTAGTTATTAGCGCGCGCTAGTCCGTATTCATACCGTGCGCTAACGGCTTACTGACTTCACTGTACTCAGCCTTTAGCGTGCGCTATCCTCATATGAGACTTGGCTTTTCCCGAAAGCCGTACAGGTTCATCCCGACATAATCCGACCGAGATCCGCAGCCGATCTCACCTACCGCCCTGTCTCAATCATGCTGACTACGTGTAGCGTGCGCTAAGATTCATACATAGTGTGCGCTACGGATCCAAATTAGCGTAGGCTACATATAGTCGGTAGCGTGCGCTACATGCGCAGAATCACAATTTAGATCACTTTCATGAAATCATGCGCTCAACAACACCGGATCATGAAATACGGAGAATAATACTCAGATCAAAATGCAACAATTACAATATCACACCGTCTGCATAAGAATTCTGTCGACTCTAGGAAGTCAATAGTCTTTCTCGAATCAAAGCTATCTTCTCTTGAGTCTGAGCTATCAATTCCGGTTCCGTCCCGATCAAATCCGAGGAATCATCCCAGCACAGGGGTGATCGGCATCTTCTCCCGTACAAAGCTTCAAATGGTGCCATCTTAATAGAAGCATTCCAGCTATTATTGTAGGTGAATTCAATCAACGGCAATGCACTTCCCAATCAGTCGACCAATCCAAAGCACAGGCTCTAAGCATGTCTTCTACTGTTTGTATAGTCCTTTCGGACTGACCGTCCGTCTGAGGATGATAAGCCGTGCTAAAGTTTAGCTCGGTCCCCAAAGCCCTGTGAACTGCCTTCCAGAGGTGCGACACGAAACGACCATCTCGATCTGAAATAATGGTCTTCGGTGTCCCATGTAATTTGACTATCTATGCAATAAATACTCGCGCCAATCTCTCGGGTTCCCAAGTATCTTTAATTCCTAGGAAATGAGCCGACTTGGTTAGTCGATCAACTACAACCCAAATCATGTTCATTCCCGTCTCGGTCCTTGGCATACGGGTGATGAAATCCATCTAGATGTCCTCCCACTTCCACTCAGGGATCGGAAGCGGCTTTAACATTCTGGAAGGTCGCTGATGTTCAATCTTAACCTGTTGACAAGTCAAACACTTTGAAACGTATTCTGCTACGTCCTTCTTCATATTCCCCCACCAGAAGTTTTGTTTTAGATCCTTATACATCTTACTACTGCCCGGGTCAATAGAATAAGGCGCGCTATGAGCTTCCTTCATAATTGTCCATCTCAAATCATCAGCATCGGGAACGCAAAGTCGACTATGAAATCTCATAACTCCATCATCTTGTATCACGAATCCTGGGGCCTTTCCTTTCTTTACTTCGTCACATAACCGAAGGATCAGAGAATCGTTCAACTGCTTAGATTTGATTTCCTCGACTAGTGATGAAGTCAGTTCCATCACATATAGTTGCCCTTGGATTCCTGGTGCCCATACTTCAATCCCTTCGTGGATCAGTTCTCATTGAATGTTGGTCTGGGACGTAAGTGCTTCCAACACTCGAAGAGAAACAGGTTTACGGCTCAATGCATCGGCTACTACGTTTGCTTTACCCGGATGATAGAGAATTTCCAAGTCGTAATCCTTGATCAATTCCAGCCACCTTCTCTGCCTCATGTTTAATTCTTTCTGACTGAAAATATACTTGAGGCTCTTATGATCTGTAAAGATCTGGCAATGAGTGCCGTACAAATAATGTCGCCAAATTTTCAAGGCAAAGACCACAGCTGCTAGCTCCAAATCATGAGTCGGGTAATTAACCTCGTACGGTTTCAACTGCCGAGAAGCATAGGCAATCACCTTATCCTTTTGCATCAATACACATCCCAGACCCTGATTTGAAGCGTCCCTGTATACCATGAATCCATCAGTTCCATCTGGTAACGCTAATATAGGTGCTGTCGTCAGTCTTCTCTTAAATTCATCAAAACTAGCCTGGCATTTCTCATCCCATGTGAACTTTTGAGTTTTCTGTAATAGTTGAGTGAGCGGACGAGCAATTTTGGAAAATCCCTCTACAAAGCGGCGATAATATCCAGCAAGTCCCAAGAAACTCCGGACTTCTTTTACGTTATTAGCAGCTTCCCATTCCAAGATTGCTTCGACTTTCTTCGGGTCCACCTGAACTCCGTCAGCTGATATCACATGCCCAAGGAAAGTTACTTCCCCAAGCCAGAACTCGCATTTGGAAAACTTCGCATACAGTTGTTCCTTCCTCAAGATGCTCAAAACCACACGCAAATGCTCAGCGTGCTCCTCTGTGTCTTTTGAATATATCAAGATGTCATCAATGAACACGACCACAAACTTGTCTAGGTATTCTAAGAATACCCAATTCATCAATTGCATAAATACCGCAGGAGCATTGGTAAGTCCGAATGGCATCACCACAAATTCATAGTGTTCGTACTGGGATCTGAAAGCAGATTTTGGTATATCCGATTCCTTAATTCTCAACTGATGATATCCTGATCGCAAGTCAATCTTCGAGAATACCCTTGCCCCTTGCAGTTGATCAAACAAGTCATCGATCCGAGGTATCGGATACTTATTCTTGATTGTCACTTTGTTGAGCTCCCTGTAATCAATACATAATCGGAGGGATCCGTCTTTCTTCCGGACAAAGAGAACGGGTGCTCCCCAAGGAGAAACGCTAGGTTGAATATAACCCTTCTGTAATAATTCCTCCAGTTGCTTCTTTAATTCATACATCTCGGTTGGCGCCATGCGGTATGGTGCTCTGGAAATAGGAGCGGCTTCAGGCTCTAATTCGATAGTGAACTCCACTTCTCTCTGCGGAGGTAACCCAGGTAATTCGTCAGGAAATACGTCTGAGAATTCATTCACAACTGGAATAGATGAGAGCTCTACTCCTTCTTCTTTCCTCATGGCATAGCACCAAAGTCCATGACATCCCTGCTTCAGTAATTTCACGGCTTTCATTGCTTTGATCAATTTTCCCGAGCTTCCCGGTCTCCATCCTCTGAATAAGTGTTCAGACCTATCATCAGCAATAATGGAAATGACCCTCTTTCGGTAATTTAGAATAGCTCCATAACGGTTGAGCCAATCGTCTCCGAGAATTAAATCGTCACCATGGATGTTCACTACAATAAGATTCGATGGCCAATCTCTCCCTCTTATAGACACTGGAAAATCTCTAGTTTCTAGGGTTCCCACAATTTTCTCTCCGCTCGGTAATCCCACAACATAAGGTTCACAATCATACAAGCACGAGATCTTCAAACGATTAACGCAGTTCAAAGATATAAAAGAATGCGTAGCTCCTGAATCGAATAAGACACTAACTGGTTGCAAAAGGATCTGAATCGTACCTGATGCAACAGCCATGTTCTGATCGTCTGACTTCTTCATCTCGTAAATACATGGAGGAATGGACCCAGTGCTAGATGCTTCTCTTTTACCCACATTCTGCTGCTGGAAACCACTTTGCTGCGTCTGGTTTACACTAGTGTCCTTCGGAACTGGTACAGGAGTGCGAGTACCAAAAGATCGAGTCGCATTTCCACAAAATGTTGCGCGATGCCCTTCCTGTCCACACTCGAAATAGGTCACAGCAGGTGCGAAACAGTCACGTCGAACATGCCCCACTTTGCCACAGTTATAACATTTCTTCCCTGCGTCTGAAACAGTTGGGGCTGCCCGAAACTTCTTTCCTCCTCGAGAAGGATGCGGAGGCCTCCTGGATGAATGAAAAGAGGACTGGCCCCTGCGAGGCCCACTACTCTTATTCTCCGTGAAGTTGCCAGACACCTTCTGTTTCTTTGCTTTTGTTGACTTTTATACTGTCGCCTCTTTCATATCATAGGCCAGTGTTTTGTCCTGATACTGTCGCAAGGTGGTACATTCAAATCCGGACATATACTGCTGAATTTCCGGATTCATTCGCATGTCAAAATGAAAAATCCTCTCTGCCTCGGTCCTGACCAAGTGGCGCACATAAGTCAACTGGTGATTAAAAGTCTTAATCACGTTTGTCACAGATGCCTCTGAATTTTGTGGAGAGAAAAACTCCCGGACTCGGGCCTCTCTAACTGGGCGAGGACAATACTGCACTTCCATCATTAATTTGAACTCCGTCCAGTCGACATTATGCTCCTCAGGTCGAGTGGCCTCCCACCAGGCGAAAGCCTCCCCCATCAGAAGATACTGGGTGACCGGAACTTTTATGTCGTCGGGACAGTTAATCCCCGCAAAAATCTTCTCTACCTCCTTCAGCCAGTGATCCCAAGAAAGCGTCTCAGCAGAACCGTCAAATTCCGTAGGGTGCAATTTGACCACCTCATTAAGCCATTTGTCTCCCCGATTATCCACGTTATGTTGCTGTCCCATCGCCGTCTGCATGCGATCAACAACTTGAGCAAACTGGTTTATCTGGGCAACCACCTGTTGAAGCACTCCCGGCAAGTTAGGATCTGCATTATTATTTGCTGATCCCTGTTGTCCTCCAGAATGGGAATCCGTTCGACTAGCGGTTATTTCTGGGGTAGACACCGAATCTTCGTGTCTCGTATTTCCACGTCCGCGTCCACGACCGCGTCCGCGTCCACGACCTCCTCTCAACATACTGTAAACACAAATACTCAATATACAGGGCAAACTTTCTAAAAGAAAGTCCATCAATGTTCACAAAACATGAATTAAATAAAATGGTAGTATTTGAGATTAGGAAACTTACAACCACAGTCCACACGACGATGCTGGCTCAGCAGTGATGTTACGAACGACCAATAATCAAATAACGTAAACAGACCCAACTAACCCGACTGCCAAGATATCCATGAATCTTAGCTCTGATACCATATTCTGTAACACCCCGAGATATTCGGAATAATTACAGCGTCGTAAACTCTTTAAGTAAGGATTTACAAGGCTAAATAAAAGAAATGTAAATATAATTCAACCTTGCAACTGAAGTTCAAAATACAGAACTGGTTCAACTGATCCAAAGAGTTAACTTATACAACCATATCGAAAATGACATTATTAAAATACACGTACTGGAGTACTAAAGTGAACCAAAAAGACAAATCACAATAACAATAAACATCAACCACATCACTGAGCCATTTCATCGTCCTGTCGGTACTGTGGTTGCTTGCCCGCTCCTCGGCTACCTGAACATCAAAACAATGTCCACCCCCGAAGGGGTTAGGAAAACAATGCTAGTACAAGTATCATAATACATAAATCATCAGTGCATCATAAAACATGCAAAACGGACTTCCGTCATCGGAATCCAACGATGTGAATCCTCACGATTCCATCAACACAATACAGGGTAATCCAGCGATCCAGCGCCCTTGGTATAGATCCCCATGATGATCCCGTCGGACCAACGCATGGTGGAAAACCCGTCCAGCGATCCAGCGCCCTCAGCATAGATCCCCATGATGATCCCGTCGGACCAATGCATGGTGGACATTCGATCCAGCGCCCTCAGCATAGATCCTCATGACCCCCTCGGATCATTTATACCATAAACCAATCAATTATGCATACATATATGCATTTCAATATGTTCATCAATACGAACAATTTACAACGAATACCACGAGAAAATAAAGAAATAAATCTCATATTCGACAACATGAACAAAACCATAAGCATGATCAAAGTTCCAATATAATCAAACTCAACATATGATACTTGCCTTGAAAGTGGCAAGGATGAAATACTCCAACAAATGACACATGTCCGAATGCCACCGCCCCTCGATCGTCCCCTATTCAAGGCTCGGACATAAGAAATAATAAAGAATTTCTCTCACGTCGTACGAATGTGTAATAATCCAGTTTACGGCCGCAAGCTCTAAAAAAATGCAATCTTCCTGGACTACTTAGCGTGCGCTACGTACTCTATGTAACGTGCGCTAAGCCTACCTGTTAACGTACGCAAATGACCGAGTCTAGCGTACGCTAGCTGTGTACTGACAGTCCTCTCTGATCAGCCGACTGTCCTGCCTGATGAGATAATGTACGTTGCGTATCAAACGTAGCGTACGTTACTCATTCCCGATAGCGCACGTTAATATGCCTATCTTAGCGTGCACTAACTGTGCATGGCAGTTTACTGCTGGGCAGAAAACTCGAGCTAAAGGTGATGAAACTCATGAATTCTTCAGTGTTAATACATGCCATCTCCGTGCATATCATGCTCATACGGTGTGAAAGATCTTTACGTATTAAATGACTACGAGACACAAGGATACGTATCATCATTACAACACCATAATTCATCTTTGATCTTCAAGAAAATATCCTAAGTTCAATCAATTTCATGTCCCAAAACGTTTGATTCCTTTATGTAAGGACATAAGAACTTGGTAATCTCCATATACTGGTCAAAATCATTTTAGAAGATACATGAATATACTTAGGAGTCCACATACTAAAAGGGTTCAATGGATTATACGATGAATAAGTGCGGCCACGTGAAAAATATCCTTCTAACACATGATGTTCGACTACTAATGAATTTAATTGACTAGATAATCCAAAATCATGATCAAAACGTCCTTCAG
This sequence comes from Orobanche coerulescens, assembly GCA_033398695.1. Lineage (NCBI taxonomy): Eukaryota > Viridiplantae > Streptophyta > Magnoliopsida > Lamiales > Orobanchaceae > Orobanche > Orobanche coerulescens. Next base: position 57,479,319 of record CM065809.1, on the reverse strand, counting down.
AAATATTACTAATATTGGTGAAGAATCACCTACCTCAAAGTAGTGAAGAACACGAAGGAACTAGGAGAAATCCAATACCGAGAGCTTGAACAACAATCTCCAATGATCTACAATCTTCGACTCGAGCTAGGATGCTGATATGAAGGGCTTAGGATGAAGAGAGTAATTCTCTAAGTCCAAGGATTCGGATGTGGGAAGTGAAAAGACTGAAAATATGAAAAAGGATGTTGTCCTATTTATAGAAAGTGGTTATTAGCGCGCGCTAGTCCGTATTCATAGCGTGCGCTAACGGCTTACTGACTTCACTGTACTCAGCCTTTAGCGTGCGCTATCCTCATATGAGTAGCGTGCGCTAACGCGTTGACTTGGCTTTCCCGAAAGCCGTCCAGGTTCATCCCGACATAATCCGACCGAGATCCGCAGCCGATCTCACCTACCGCCCTGTCTCAATCATGCTGACTACGTGTAGCGCGCGCTAAGATTCATACATAGCGTGCGCTACGGATCCAAATTAGCGTACGCTACATATAGTCGGTAGCGTGCGCTACATGCGCAGAATCACAATTTAGATCACTTTCATGAAATCATGCGCTCAACAACACCGGATCATGAAATACAGAGAATAATACTCAGATCAAAATGCAACAATTACAATATCACAAGGTTCAATTACATATCAGAAATCTCGGGTATTACAGGTGGGATGTTGGTGTTGAATGTTGTCGCCTCGTGGTCATTTCTGCGTTGTCGCGCATGTGCGAGCTGTTAGAGCTTGGTTTGGTGTGACCGTGTGCATCGGTGAGGGTACCGTTATGTGTCGGTTGTTTAATGTCTTGTTACCTTGCTCCCATTTTTGTGAATTTTGTGGACGAGGTCGGAGGTAATACCCGTATTATTTTGACTTCAGTATTTTCTCTTTCTCCAGTCTATCGATTCGCTCATGTTCGTTGATACATTATGAACTTGTTTTGTATTTTGGTTTCATCGTCCGATCGAACTGTGATCTTGTTGTGGGTCGATCTGGTTATCGATGTGACTTTTTCGAGTTCGGATCGATTCTTGTGAACCTTGTTCGGAAGTAACATCATCTGGTTCTACTAGTTCTTTATTCGAAGTGGATCGGATTTGGAACTCTTGTGTTTTCGACTCTGTCGACTCGTTTATGTTCGTTGACATTTCTGAGCTTGTCCTGCCCCTTACTTTTGTTGATCGAACGAGTGTGGTATTATTTCAGAATAACTCGTTTGTCGTTGTGACTTTTCTATTGCTATTCCCTTTCCTGTGGATCTTATATGAATGCACATCCTGTTGTTTTCACCGGATCATATATTGTCTCGAGTCGAGATGTGAACCTTTGAGTTGTTGTTTGAATTTTATTATCCTTCGTATTTCGGACATGATTGTTCGATTTTTATTGTCTCGATCGTTTGTTTGTTCGGTTTTTGTTCTCGTTTCGTGATTGTTGAGCATTCAGGCTCCTTCCTAATTCCCTTAAGTTCGGGAAATTAGTCTCGTTTTCGATCTTCCAACCCTTGAGTGGTGGAATTCCGTATTTGTTCAGCGATTGGCTCACGTTTTGATTGATGTACCGTTGGGTTAGTCAATCGTATTTATTTTCGTTCGTTGTGTTTTGTGATTGTTTGGATAATTGACTTGATTGTATTATCCATTTGATGACGCTTGTCACTTGTTGGTTCTATTATATCCCTAACGGCGACGTTGTGTTGGTCGTCGTGAAGCGTATTTTTACACCGTATATTCCCTTGCGTTGCTTGTAACGTTTCGCCGTTGGGCATGAGTTACGCGCTTCTTGTGTATCTCGTTGAGTTTTTCCTGGCGGGATATTTATTCTCCCTACTTGTTTTAAGTTTCGGGACGAAACTTCTTTTAAGGAGGGTAGAATGTTATAACCCGTAATTTCGATTTCCGGTAATTTCTTTTTTTTTTGGCGGAAGTCTGTTTGGACGACTCTCTCATGACCGTTTAGTCGTTATGGGAATGATTAATTCTACACTTTTTGTCATCCGAGTTCGTTTCGGTGCCATTTTGTTGAGTTCCGTGCTTTTTAGCGACTTTTCCGCACTTGAGTTCGATTCTTGCGAATCTCGTTCAAAACTGCTGTTTCGAGTTTCCCGTAAGTCCTTTTAACTTTGTTAGACGTGTTGTGAATTTCGGTTTGGTTATTCGATCACGTATCGTGATTTTCGGGCGTTTTGGGCCATTTTCGTAATTTCCTAAAGTTTGGGGTAATTACTTTTCGTTGTCGAATTTTGAGCCTTCGGGAGGTCGGAATCGTGTGTTCTCTTAGTGCTCGAATTCGTCTTTGCGAGTACTTCATAACCGTACCTTCGATTCATATTCAGGTTCGGGTTTCGGGGTCGTTCGGGCCGTCGGAGTTGGCCCGGGCCGTGTCATGGCAGGCGATGCAGGCCCGGGCAGTGCTCGCCGAGTTACGTATGGTAGCGCTCGCGATTACGTATGTAATGCGGTTACATACGTAACCCTTGGCGGTTACGTGCGTAAGGATCTGCGGCATTTTTCGGCGTCTCGGCCATGGCGATTACGTCGTAAGCCCTTGGCGATTCGTGCGTAACTCGGCGGCATTTACTATTTAAGGCCCTGCGGACGGGTTTTCACCATTTTTTCTCAATCTTTTCTTTCTCTTCCGCGGATGTGACCTTGGGGATTCCGAAGCCATGTTGTTGAACAACAAATCCATGAAGTTGTTGAGCTCATATCATCGATTAATCATCCGTTATCATCCTTTGATCCAGCGAATCAAGGTAATCTTCCTTAGAACCCTAAATTCTTGAATTTGGGGGTTTTTGCGTTTTTGTCCGATTCGTTCCGTATTGTTGATTAATTCATGATGGGTATGATTAATCTTGGTAGTATTCTTGTGTTTAACATCATTTAATCTATTGTTCTTCGTCGAATCGAAGTATATTTCTTGATTTCCTTCGAATCGACTTTTTGAGGGATTTGTTCTCGATCTCGTTTTCCGTCCGTTTTTGATGGATCGATTGTGGTTAAATGATGTTGTTAAACATATTCTATGGATTATATATCCATATTTCAACTTGGAATTCTGTTTTCGTGTTTTGTCAGGACGAATCGTGTTCTTGCCGTTTTGGGAAAAACACTTGAACATTCGTCGTTCGTTCCTTGAATTCAACGGCTTTGAGTCGTGTTATGGAATTCATTTCATTGTTGTTCTTGTCCTTTGTAATTTATGACCGCGAGTTGGCGATCGGTGGAGACGGCGGTTTCATAGTCGGTTCGTGCCAACCTACTCCGGTCGATTCTCCGCGTTGTGGTTGTTCAAGGCAAGTACCTTGTCCATACTATTCTTGTTTTGTGGATATGATAATTGGTGATCATCTTGGTGTGTTTGTTTATTTGTTTGAAATGAGTTTTCAAAGGATTCGGCTAGCCTCGTTAAAGACTCACTTTCAAAACGCGTGTGTTTTGTAATTGTGTGGGTTGTAAGTGACTACGTGAATCCTTTGGATATATTTGGTGTTGATGTTGCGCTTGATAATGTGTACATACGTATATTGCTTATTTCCGTCGCGTTATGGTTGACGTGCGTGTTGTTATTTATTCGTGTGGTCGTGGACTGACGGATGAATTATGTGAATTGGTGTATTGATTTGATAATTGTTACGACGATGACTGTGTACTTGATGTTTGTGACAATGTGAATACTTGTTGTGAGAGACGTCATATCCGGGATCCTCTGAGGGCGGGGCGTGCGATCTCCGGCCTGGTGTACGCTGCAATGTGCGGCTCCATGTGGTTGGTGAACGCCGGTGTTTACCTGATGCGCATGCAAGGGGCGGCTGTTATGGGAGTGACGCCGGCGCGGTGGACACGGACAATGTGCGGCTGACATGTGGAGTGAACGCCGGTGCACAGGCGTTTCAGTGGAGGCGCCTGGCAGGCTTATTGGTAACGGATATTTGAGTGTTTAGCTAAGACCCCGTTACCGAACGATTATCGTATTTCAACTCTTTTCAAATGTTGGTCTCGATATAGACCATGATTCATGTTTTCCGAAAGTGTGTTTCAACTTGTTTTAAAGTGTTGGTATCAGGGTTAATTAACCAAGCACATTTGACGAGGTCTTCGAGGGTTAATTAATCAGGGGTCTTGAGCAGTTTTTAGGCGGACGAAAGGATGTGTCCTTGATTATACTGTGTTGTCATTTTGTGTTTTGGGTCGAGGACCCCGTGTGATGTTGTGATGTTTGATCTCATGTTGATATTATTTGGATTGGGTCGAGGACCCCATGTGATGTTGAGATGTTGTAATTTGTTTAGCTAGCCAGCTCGGGAGGGTCCTTCGAGGCCTCGGGTGGGATCTATGGTATTACCCTGTTCCCAAGGCGATGCATGTGTGTGATTTGTTCCCCTAGCCAGCTCGGGAGGGTCCTTCGAGGCCTCGAGTGGGATTTGTGGCTTCATCACGATCCTAGGCGATGCACGTGCGCGATTATGTTTTGTTGATTTTTATGTCCGTCGAGGACACGTGATATTGGGCTCTGGCCCTGTGAATTGTTGTCGGTTTTCTATTTGCGAAAACAAAACCTGTGGGCTGTGACCCCGGTTGATTTTTGGAAAGAGAAGGACTCGGAAATCCTAAATTGTTTTCTATTAAAACTCTCGATGGCATTTTAAACTGTTTTATAAATTGCTTCCCTTGATTTGTGATCTTTCGGTTTTGGAATGTTTTACCAAACTTATGCCTCGGGAAGTGCTTTTCGTTAAGTATGGAACTTTGAGGATCCTTGGTTATTGTAATTCGTGGAATGTGAATTGTATGGCTCGTATTTTTGCACTTGTACGTGCACTAGCAAAACAGTGGAGTTTTGCTAACCCCCGAGTATTCGGGGGGTGGATGTCTATTTTTGCATTCAGGTTTTGGAGCATAACACAGGGTCGGCACGAAGGATGATGAAAGATGATCGATACTAATCACATGAGGAACCGTACCTTGTTTATTGGTTCAGTTGTACTTTATTTTCCGCTGCTATATTTTTCCCGTTGTACGGGTGTGGTTGCATTTTGACCCCTGCATGGGCATGAGTTATATTTGAGTTGTATGTATTCATTGAAAGACCAAATCGGTCTACTGAGTCATTTTAGCCTTAAAGGCATGGTTGAGTTGTTATATGTTGTTACCAGCCTGGTAGACCCTTGAGGAAAGGTTCTACGGCGTGTAATATCCCTGAGCGGATTGGGGGTGTTACAGTAGCCTCCGCTTGAACTGTGTATATGTTGTGCGCATTCTATCATTGATATATAGTATAACATTTGGATGGTCTAGGTTCACCAGATAATGTACCTAATATCACATAAATTTAATTTATTAGCCAGCAGAAAAAAATACATGCATCAAATCCACTATATAGAATAAACTTATAGTCAGCCCTTCTCTTAGTTGTCTCTTAATATTATCATCAATCTCGTGCTAGCCTTTGTTGCATACTGGAGCTCTACTCCAACTTCAATTCCTATGCTTGTGGTGAACTTTTTATTAGTAGCTGGATTATTAGTAACCCAAAGTTCCTGTTTGAAAACAACCTCCACTCTTTTGCTCCCATTTGTTGAAATCATCTCCATGAATCCCTTCCAAGTTGTTATTACATGTTTTCTTTTCAGTTTGAAGTGGCTAGTGGAATCATATTTAGCACATAAATGTAGGAAAAAATCAATACATTAATATGAGCTCATGATCATATATTCAATATATGCAATTAGATATGAAACACCATTACCGGCAGCCTCGTGATTAATTGTTTTCTCCAAACTTCAAAATTGATTTGCAGGATTCGTGGGTGATACATGAGTTGTCTGACGTGCCTCATGATCAAGAATTGTCTCCGAGCTTGGCAATTGATTTGCTTGTCTACTTGAGACATTTTCTTTATCACTTCTTGTAGTGACGGTGTTGGGAGTGCATTTTCTACCATTTTTCTTGTGATAATCCTAGGAGATGATGCCACTCCAGGTACCGGTGTTGATATTAGATTTTGCAGTGCTTTTGTGCGTGCTACAGTTGTTGATTTCAGGAGACTTCCTGAGTTCCCTCCAAGGCCCACAATAGGTGACTTCTTCATCTTCTTTCCTGGGCCTCCTTGACAAGTTTAAGATACCATCTATATTGTGTTTCAAAGAGAAATATATGTTAGAATGACAATTCCATGGAAGCAGTAGTCAATCCACCCTCATTCATATATGTTGTCGAAAAAAATAGACATGAGTTTTATACTTTGATTCAATCTGATTCCACCTACATAACATAACATAACATATATGCAGCTAATAAAAAAAGACATGGGTTTTATACTTTGATTCATATATGCAGCCAATAAAAAAAACATGGATTTTATACTTTGATTCAATCTGATTCCACCTTCATATCATATATATGTTGGAAAGTAAAACGCAGCGGAAGCGAAGTTTGGGAAAATATGATTATAGCGCTTTACGCATCTACGAGCATTAGATCTATTTAGGCATGCTAATTAATTAATTACTAAGACTAATAAGCAATTTAAATATGATTTATTATTTATTAATTAAATATGTTGATTAATTAAAATATCCTAATCTAGATCCAAGATCATAGGATATTACCTTTTGAAGCGGTTGGTTATTTCCTTCTTGATCGCCTTGTATCTCTACCTTCAGATCTTCTAGAGTATGATCCGCCTTGAACCGGACGTTGTGTGGGCAACGAGCTACCGGAACTTGCTTGGACACCTTATGGATCGGCCGAATCTACCTTGCCTCACAACTCTCGATTTTATTTTCTTCACGTAATTCCGATATGTAGCAAGAATTAAAGTCTGCCCTTCGGTATTTCATTCCTTTCACTTATATTCCGACGGGAAAGCTAGAGAAGACGATTTGGAGGCCATTTGGGGGGCGATTTTCATCATCTATCATCAGCTTTGGTTGAATAACAAAGATTACACAACATCTAATCCATTTCCATCTTCCAAATCAAGGTAAATTCCTTACAACCCTAGTTTTGGGAAATTTTGGGGATTTTCTTAGATTCGTCTGATTTATCCATTTTGGAGATTGAGATCTTTGAGAATATGATGCATCTACCCCGTACCCATGTTTCCCCTACGATTATATGGATTGTTTTGTACCTTGTTCGGACTTGAGAGGGATTGGGTGATTATCAAACCTCTAGATGATTATCCTTGTAGTTTCGTGAATCGTAGGAGGGTTTCGGGAGTTTCTTCGTGTGATTTGAGTATAGATTATTGATTATCGTATTTCCTTATGAATCATTTAGGTGTCGGAAGTGCGTTCTTAGACCTACCGAACTTATACTCTTTTCCTTCCGATTCTCAATGTCTCAAAGGCAAGTATATGTTTATGATTGTACATTCTCGACTTTGAAAGTAAGGTATATGAATTCTATGATTGTATATATTCACTCTGGGATGGATCGACGGGTCCTCAGAGGGTTTCGTGGCCTTTCATTCGGTTCCATGAATAGTTTGGGTTAGACACTCTGGGAGGGTCCGACGGGGCTTCAGAGGGTTCCGTTGCCTTTGGTGCAGTTCCATGGTTAATCATGTATGTATTGAAATGAGATTTAGTTATTCCGGAATACTAGTCTTGAAATGATGAATTGACGGTTACTTTTACTTTATTGTCGAGAAGTATTATGTTTCATATTCGATATACTTGTACTAGCTATTCGACGGCTAACTCCTTTATGGGGGAAATACTTTTCATGTATTTCAGGATCCAGGAGAGCGGATAGGAATGTACCGGGTCAGCATGAAGATGATGGACAAGTGTGATGCTGTGTCTTGTCTTTGGGTATGCTTTGTATTTCCTCCATTCAACGTTGTTGTACTTGAATGATTTTTGAATACTCGAGTACTATTTTCAGTTTCCTTGGTGTTCCGGCCTGTGTTGCCATTTTATTGAATTGAGATGTGTGGTATTTTGATGTATGTTGGATATGGTTTGAATACCATTTTTTATTGTCCTTCATTTCATTGTATTGGATCTCCTCGATCAGAGTTCGTGTTCCGCGTGTAATTAGCCTTGTGGGTCCCATGGCAGGGCTCACGGCGCTGTAATATACCCTGAATAACTTGGGGGTGTTATAGGTGTACGGCGAGTAATATGTAATACCCGGTTGTAATTCGGTCATTATCATTCAGTAATTTCATTCGGTGATTGTCACTCAGTGGATTTTCACTCATTTATAATCATTCATCAATCATGTTCATTCACTCGTGTTCAGCGTTCGGAAAAACTTCGAGTTGTGTATCGTTATTGTCCATTGTTTCAACTTTCCGCATATGAGTTCGACTTTGTTAGATCACCATTAATTTTTGGTAAATCCAAAAATTCTGAATCTTTGCAATATTATAGAGCATCGAGTTAGCTTTCCAATGGTTCAAACGGTGAGTCAATCGGAGTCCGGACGAGAGAGTTATGGTCGTTTTAGCTCACCCGCTCATTTTTGATTATTGGCGATCATGCCGACCGAACTCGGCCGTGTCGTCGACACGGCCCGTCTTTGTACTCGTCCGGAAATGCGAAGTCTCTGCCCACGAGGACTCGGCCGTGTCGTGCAGCACGGCGAGTCAAACTCTTCCGGATAAGCGAGAACCGCCGGACGCCCGGCCGTGTTCGAGGACACGGTCGAGTCATCTTGAAGTCGCCGTCGGACAGTCACTATCGGAAGGCCCTTCGCGCGCGACCATGTCAAGCGAGGACACGGTCGAGTCCCTGCCGGCCGATTGCGCGCGGCCGTGCTGATCGGCACGGTCCGTGTCCGACAGGGCAGTCAACCCCTATAAATTCGTTTTTTGAGCATTTCAGCCCATTCCTTCCATTTCTTCCACCTTCATACGAGAGAGAGAGGCTTTAGGGAGAAAATTCTCTTCACCTATCACTTGAGTGTGGTTTTTAATCATTTTCATTCGGTTGTGAAGCTTGGATACTCGATTAAACTCGTGTTCTTCGGATCGAAGTGGTTGGATCTTCTAGAGGTAATTTCTTCAACACCTTGGACTTCGATTTTGTGTTGAGATATGATGTTTTGGACGTTATAATCATGTTATATGAAGGGATATGTATATGATTATGAGTTCGTATAAGGATTCATTGGATTATTGAGGAATTATTCAAGAACACCTTGAATATCGGGTTGAAATTGGGGGTTTTCGATTAATTGTCGTTATAATCACGTTTTCGGATATTCATTTCGGATTATTGATCATTTGGAAGATGTTTATTGGTTTGAAACACCTCTTGGGGTATTTGATAGTGGCTCATTGAGATTTGATTGTAAACAATCGGAGTTTGGCCACAACGTATTCGATATAATGCCCCAATGAATTTAGTTTAATCGTATCGACGTTTTGTGTTCGTTATATTCGTGTTTGATTCGTATATTGAACGGGTTGTTGGATATTGTATAATTCAAGGTTGTTCGAGCGAGCGATATCTCAATTAGGACGTTGTTCGTGGAAGGATAATTGTCACCGGTATTATGTAAGTTAATTCTTACTCGGTTAAAAGGATATTCATCCCTTTTGTTGTTGTTCATTCATAATCATAACTCATTCATCATTATATTAACCGTATCAAAACTTGTTGTTGTCAATTAATCACTTGATCATAAGGAGCAGCGGTTCCAATCTTTTCATTGAGTTGTCATTTATTTCATTACCATTCCACCTCGGTGAGTCATTATTCATTTTCGATGTCACTTTTGTTATATCGTGGCATTCGGGTCATCTTGGCGTGCGGTTGGTATGTGTTGGATTTTCATGTCGGGCACCTTTAAGTCGTGTGTTGGTTGTTGGCCTCACATTGGGTGTGCACACACGAGTCATATTGTCTCGTGAGACTGATTAGGTACAAGACCACACGGGTATTCGATCGATACTCGTTGGTGGCTTGTTCACGGACACATTTCCATCCCGGGCGTAGTGTGGTACCACCCTTTGAGCCGTACTGTTAGTTGATTCATATAGCATGTTTGATTGCGTATGTTTCGACAAGATATTTCATAACTTCAGATATAATCATGATTGTGTATTTTCAACCCTTGAGGATTGTTGTTCTTTGTAACTGACCCCGTTTGGGGATTTTGTTTTTCAGGTCTTGGCAAGGCAAAAGTACGGGGAGAACACGCTGACGTCGAGGAGTCCCAGTGATACTAGTAGGGGGACCCGATCTTTCAGTTTTTCATGCTATTGTCCTTTATTTTCCGCTGCAGACTTTCATTTGAATACTCCGTTTCATTCAGTGTTGTGTATTTTATCTTCATATAAAATACACTAGTATTCGGTATTGTCCTGGTGTGTTGTAACTAAACTCCTCATCGGAGTAATTATTGTTGTAATGTAGTTCGGTACTACATTTATCCTGTGTAATTCATTCATTTTCATTTGCCGGGTGGGTCCCAGTTGGGGATCTACGGCACTGTAATATCTGCCTAATTTGGGGTGTTACAGAGTTGGTATCGGAGAGTGGTTTTGAATACTACCTTCCGAGTCATGTCTCATTTGAAATCATCGTCATCAGACTAGTATCATTGGACTTTCGGGTCACGTGTGACCTGTGCAAATGCCGAGCCAATCAGACCGAAAGAATTGTAAGATTTCTAACGCCATGGTATAATTTCTGGCAATAGTCATTCATTCATCATTCATCAATTAACAATCCTCAAACATCATTTTCATTTTGACCAGGACGGTCATTTTAACTCATTAATCACCCAATTCATTTCATTACTCGGTTGTTGATCTGGAAGATCATATCATTAATCTTATTAAGTTATTCAAGATAATCATTTCAAGAATTTCATCAGATAATCATGTCACTTCAGTAAATCATTCATATAATCACTAAGTTAGAGCATGTATACTTATTTTCATCATCTCATGACATAATCATAACGTGATAATCATGCGGGAAATATAATCATTATGCGACCTTCCTACTTCAGTATGGGGAGAGCTGTCAGGGGATGCACGGGGAGAGGCCGCGGTGCGGGCCGAAACCTGGGAAATAATGACTTGCTGTTGGGAAATCGTGCCCAGGACTCGGCTCGATCAGAAGATGTTCGGGTTGATCCACTCACTTTTATGCAGGCCATGATGACCCATGTGCAGTTGCTCAATCATCATTGCACCACTCTGACCGGATTAATCGAGAGAACTCTCCCGTATGAGCCAGCTGCTAAGGAAAGTGCTGAACAACAACCTTCATTTGTCAGCAAGAAATCAACGAAGCGTAATCAATCCGAAGGCGGTCAGTCAACCTTCAAGAAGCCTCGTGTGAGTCCTATCGTTTCTGAGCGACCTCCTACGACGCATAATCGTGCGGGATCTCATTCCCGAGCAGCCAGTTCGGCCATCACCTGTTTCAATTGTGGAACGCTGGGTCATTTCAGCACTGAGTGTCTGAAACCGTCTATCACATGCTATAATTGTGGGAATTTTGGGCATAAGGCCCGTTTTTGCCGAAAGGACTCCAAGTCGGCTCCGGCGGCATCTCAGGCCCCGAAGCAACCAGCGTTTCAGAATCAGACTACTTTGTCATCGTCGTTTAAGGCAATGGAAGCAAATAGAGTTGGAGCTCGTATTTATCAGACGGGAGCGTCCGGTTCGGGGACCGGCAAGTCCCAGATTCATATGATGAGGAGGATCGACGATCCGGTGGTCTGAATGATTACAGGTATACTCGTAGTTTTATTTCAACTTGTGTGTACCTTTTGATGCTGGTACACCGCATTCATTCATTTTCGAATCATGCTTGAATAGACTTATTTCGGGATAGTCCTATTGCTTGTGGACCTCATACCATCGGTCTACCTGACGATGGAAGAATTTTCGGAATCATACCGAATTAAGCTTAATGACCGCGATTGGTTGATGGATCTAATCGTGGTGAATTTATCTTAGGACGATGTAATTTTCGGTATTAGTTGGTTTGATCGTCTTGATACTATCCTCAGTGTTTGTTAGCGTTTGGTCGCTATCTTTCCGTCGTTGGTTGTCGAATGTGTGCTTCAGGGAAGTAATCCCCGTTGTTCCAGAAGAAGTATTATTATGACGAAAGCAGAGAAATTCCGCAATCGAACTATTCAATCATTCATTGTATCATTTTCATCGATTGGCCTTTCTAAGGCAATCGAGTTATTCAATCATTCCTTGTATCATTTCCATCGATTGGCTTTTCTAAGACAATCGATTCATTCAATCATTCATTGTATCATTTTCATCGATTGGCCTTTCTAAGGCAATCGAGTTATTCAATCATTCATTGTATCATTTTCATCGATTGGCCTTTCTAGGGCAATCGAGTTATTCAATCATTCATTGCATCATTTCCATCGATTGGCCTTTCAAAGGCAATCGAGTTATTCAAACATTCATTGTATCATCTTCATCGATTGGCCTTTCTAAGGCAATCGAGTTGTTCAATCATTATTGGTATCTCTTTTTATCGATTGACCATTCTAGGGCAATCGAAATGTTCAATCATTCGTGGTATCATTGTCATCGATTGACGATGTATTTCCAGACGAGTTATCTGGTTGCCTTCACATAGAGTAGGGGAATTCAGGAGTGAGTTGGAGCCGGTACGTCCCCTTTATCGAAGGCACCGTATCGGATGGCCCTAACCAGAATGCAGGAGTTGAAGATTCAACTTGAGGAGTAGTTCGAGAAAGGTTATCTCCGACCGATTGCGTCCCCGTGAGGAGCACCAGTGTGATCTGTCAAGGAGAAGGATGGCTCGTCTCATGTGTGTATTAATTACCAGGAGTTGAACAGGGTGATGATCAAGAGTAGTATCTCTTACCCCGTATTGATGATCTTTTAGATCAACTTCAGGGAGCCTCAGTATTTTCCAAGATCGACTTAAGATCTGGATATCACCAGTTGCGGATTCGAGAGTCGGATATTGCGAGGACAGCATTTCGTACACGCTATGGTCATTATGAGTTCGTAGTTATGCCGTTCGGGCTAACTATTGCACCTGCGGTATTCATGGAGATAATGAATCGGGTTTTCATCGACTTTTTGGATCAGTTTGTTGTCTTCATCGACGACATTTTGATTTATTCTCGTAGCCGATAGGAACACGAGGTTCATCTTCATCAGGTTCTCGACGTGTTGAGACGAGAGCAACTTTATGGAAAGTTTTCCAAATGTGAGTTCTGGAGGTCCGAAGTGACTTTCTCGGGCATGTAATTTCATCTGACAGAGTTCGTGTCGACCCTCAGAAGACGGAGACTATCCGAGATTGGCAACCTCCGAAAGATATTAAGTAAATCCGATGTTTCCTCGGATTAGTTCGTCAATTATCCAACCCACGACCTGGAGCTAGCAGTCGTGGTTTTCGCGTTGGGGATTTGGCGTCGTTACCTTTATGGCATCACCTGTCAGATCTTCACCAATCACAAGAGTTGAAGTATATATTTACTCACAAGGAGTTAAATATGCGACAGAGGCGGTGGTTGGAATTAATCAAACATTATGATATCGAGATCCTTTACCACCCGGTGAAGGCGAACGTTGTCGCTGACGCCTTTAGTCGTAAGTCCGTTCAGGAGCAGATGCTTGCTCGTTTATCAGTTCAGAAGGAGCTCCAACAGGAATTCCTTAGACCCGAGATCGAGGTATGGCTTCAGCGGGTTCAGGGACAGCTTTGTATGTTAGAGATTTCATCATCTCTTGAGGATGCAATCAGGGAGAATCAGGGTTCAGACCCAGCATTGTTGCGCATTCGTGAGGATGTGGCTCAGGGGAAAGCCCCTGGATTCGTGATCCACGAGGATAGACTTTTGAGATTTAAGAATTGGATGTGTGTACCGGCGAATGATGAGTTGAAAAACTCGATTTTGAGAGAAGCTCATGCTACCCCTTATTCTGTTCATCCGGGGTCTAGCAAGATGTATAAGGACTTGAAACAAAATTACTGGTGGAGTAATATGAAGCGAGAAGTCGCAGAATTTGTTTCGAGATGCTTAAACCGTCAACAAGTCAAGATGGAACATCAGCGACCGGCGAGTATGCTGATACCGCTCCCTATTCCAGAATGGAAGTGGGAAGACATTTCTATGGAATTCATCACGAATTGCCGACGAGTCGTCGTGGCATGAATACGATCTGAGCAATCGCGGACTGCTTTACTAATTTAGCTCATTTACTTGAAATCAAGGATATGTGGAGTCCCAAGAGACTGGCCCAGTTGTTCATCAAGGAGATAGTGAGACTTCACGGTGCCCCTAAGAGTATCGTTTCTGATCGTGACGGACGATTCGTGTCTCATGTTGGAAATCAGTTCATCGTGCTATGGGAACTCAGCTTAATCTCAGTACTGCCTTTCATCCTCAGTCCGACGGACAATCAGAGAGAACTATTCAGACATTAGAGGACATCTTGAGGGCTTACGTCCTCGATTGAAAGGACGATTGGGAAGCCCAACTACCACTGATCGAGTTCACGTATAATAATAGTTGGCATGCCTCCATTAAGATGGCACCTTACGAGGCCTTGTACGGTCGTCGTTGTCGATCTCCTTTGTGTTGGGATGACTTGTCAGAATCAATCGGCACCGAGCCCGATATGCTTATAGCCGCCCGGGAGAAGGTAGCTTTGATCAAGAGTCGTATGTTGACAGCTCAGAGTCGACAGAAATCATATGCAGATAATCGTCGTCGACCACTAGAGTTCGAGACGGGTGACCACTTTTTGGTCAAGGTATCCCCAAGTCGAGGTATTTTCCGTTTCGAAAAACGGGGGAAGTTGAGTCCGAGATTCATTGGACCGTTTGAAATTTTGGATCGAGTAGGCAGTTAGCTTATCGATTGGCTTTGCCTCCGGCATTGAGCCGAATTCATAATGTGTTTCATGTCTCTCAGTTGCGGAAGTATGTTGCCGACCCGAGTCACATACTTCAGTTCGACGAAATCGAGATCGCCGACGACCATTCATATGAGGAGCGTCCTATACGAGTATTAGAGCGGCGAATCAAACAGTTGAGAAATAAGTCGATTCCTTTGGTCAAGATTCAGTGGTCTAGACACGGAGTCGAAGAGGCTACTTGGGAAACCGAGGAAAGTATGTGGGAGAGTTATCCCGAGTTGTTTGACCCTTAGTTTCGGGGACGAAACTCTTTTAAGGGGGGGTGTATGTAATACCTGGTTGTAATTCAGTCATTATCATTCAGTAATTTCATTCGGTGATTGTCACTCAGTGGATTTTCACTCATTTATAATCATTCATCAATCATGTTCATTCACTCGTGTTCACCGTTCGGAAAAACTTCGAGTTGTGTATCGTTATTGTCCATTGTTTCAACTTTCCGCATATGAGTTCGACTTTTTTAGATCACCATTAATTTTTGGTAACTCCAAAAATTCTGAATCTTTGCAATATTATAGAGCATCGAGTTAGCTTTCCAATGGTTCAAACGGTGAGTCAATCGGAGTCCGGACGAGAGAGTTATGGTCGTTTTAGCTCACCCGCTCATTTTTCAATTATTGGCCGATCACTGCCGAACGAACTCGGCCGTGTCATCCGACACGGCCCGTGCTGTACTCGTCCGGAAATGCCGAAGTCTCTGCCCACAGGACTCTACCGTGTCGTCTAGCACGGCCGAGTCAAACTCTTCCGGATAAGCCAGAACCATTGCGCCGGGCCGACCGTGTTCCAGGACACGGTCGAGTCATGCCGAGTCGCTGTCGGACAGGTCACTATCGGAAGGCCCTTCGCGCCGTGACCGTGTCAAGCAGGACACGGTCGAGTCCCTGCCGGCCAGTTGCGCGCCGCGACCATGCCGATCGGCACGGGCCGTGTCCGACAGGGCAGTCAACCCCTATAAATTCGTTTTTTGAGCATTTCAGCCCATTCCTTCCATTTCTTCCACCTTCATACGAGAGAGAGAGGCTTGAGGGAGAAAATTCTCTTCACCTATCACTTGAGTGTGGTTTTTAATCATTTTCATTCGGTTGTGAAGCTTGGATACTCGATTAAACTCGTGTTCTTCGGATCGAAGTGGTTGGATCTTCTAGAGGTAATTTCTTCAACACCTTGGACTTCGATTTTGTGTTGAGATATGATGTTTTAGACGTTATAATCATGTTATATGAAGGGATATGTATATGATTATGAGTTTGTATAAGGATTCATTGGATTATTGAGGAATTATTCAAGAACACCTTGAAGATCGGGTTGAAATTGGGGGTTTTCGCTTAATTGTCGTTATAATCACGTTTTCGGATATTCATTTCGGATTATTGATCATTTGGAATATGTTTATTGGTTTGAAACACCTCTTGGGGGATTTGATAGTGGCTCATTGAGATTTGATTGTAAACAATCGGAGTTTGGCCACAACGTATTCGATATAATGCCCCAATGAATTTAGTTTAATCGTATCGACGTTTTGAGTTCGTTATATTCGTGTTTGATTCGTATATTGTATAATTCAAGGTTGTTCGAGCGACCGATATCTCAATTTGGACGTTGTTCGTGGAAGGATAATTGTCACCGGTATTGTGTAAGTTAATTCTTACTCGGTTAAAAGGATATTCATCCCTTTTGTTGTTGTTCATTCATAATCATAACTCATTCATCATTATATTAACCGTATCAAAACTTGTTGTTGTCAATTAATCACTTGATCATAAGGAGCAGCGGTTCCAATCTTTTCATTAATTGTCATTTATTTCATTACCATTCCACCTCGGTGAGTCATTATTCATTTTCGATGTCACTTTTGTTATATCGTGGCATTCGGGTCATCTTGGCGTGCAGTTGGTATGTGTTGGATTTTCATGTCGGGCACCTTTAAGTCGTGTGTTGGTTGTTGGCCTCACATTGGACTGTGCACACGAGTCATATTGTCTCGTGAGACTGATTAGGTACAAGACCACACGGGTATTCGATCGATACTCGTTGGTGGCTTGTTCACGGACACATTTCCATCCCGGGCGTAGTGTGGTACCACCCTTTGAGCCGTACTGTTAGTTGATTCATATAGCATGTTTGATTGCGTATGTTTCGACAAGATATTTCATAACTTCAGATATAATCATGATTGTGTATTTTCAACCCTTGAGGATTGTTGTTCTTTGTAATCGACCCGTTTGGGGATTTTGTTTTTCAGGTCTTGGCAAGGCAAAAGTACGGGGAGAACACGCTGACGTCGAGGAGTCCCAGTGATACTAGTAGGGGGCCCCGATCTTTCAGTTATTCATGTTATTGTCCTTTATTTTCCGCTGCAGACTTTCATTTGAATACTCCGTTTCATTCAGTGTTGTGTATTTTATCTTCATATAAAATACACTAGTATTCGGTATTGTCCTGGTGTGTTGTAACTAAACTCCTCATCGGAGTAATTATTGTTGTAATGTTCGGTACTACATTTATCTTGTGTAATTCATTCATTTTCATTTGCCTGGTGGGTCCCAGTTGGGGATCTACGGCACTGTAATATCCGCCTAGTTTGGGGTGTTACATAATATTCCCATATGGTCTGGGGGTGTTACATTTATGGTATCGGAGCTTAGGTTGGAGAAACCTAGGCTGTCGGGTCAAGTCGAGTAGTGGTTTGTTGAGTAATATGAGATCATGTCATTCGAGTTGCCGGGTGACAAGTTGAGTTGTTCATGGTCACAATGTGTCATATGTATTGTCGGGCGAGATTAGTATCGTAAGCGATCATCTCCGTGCGGCCTGTGGACGTAAGTATCCTCTTTTATGCGAGGTATCGGTGTTCCATGCTTTCATTTATGTGCGATAATTGTGGTGCATAATTTTGTTTGCATGGTGTTGTGAAATGGAATCCATGTTTGATATTCGTGGTATGCCGTTTGTGTATTGAGTTGAATGTATTGATGGTTGGACATCGAATGGTGCAATGCGATGTGAAAATTGTGAACTTTAATATGATCCATAGGTTGTATCGACGGCGGAGTTCGTGAGGAACTCATATGGATGGTTTTGATGTATGTTTGAACTTGGTGTTCACGAATCGTATTTGATTAAATTTGTAATCTCATTTGCCGAGTAGGCATGTGGTTCCAAGTTTGATTATTTTTAATTATGTCTGCTGCGCATAGGTTTAAAACAGTTTTCTAAAATATTTTATGAGCTTGAGTATGGTTGTAAAAGAATCGATTTTTGAAAATATTTCGATGGCGCGGATAAACAACGATTTTGTATGAATTTTGAAATCGATTGAACTTTGACGAATAAGTCATGTATTTTTAAATGACACCTTCATACGGTATCTAAAAAATGTGTTTTAAAATACTTCAGACATTGCAAACTGTTACCCTCATTTTGGATATGGTCGAAAGGATTTTGGAATTTTTTATTTTGCAAAACGACTTTGATTTTTTTTTCAAAATTTAAAACATTATGTGTGTGTGTCGGGACTAAGTTGTTGCGACAAGTTTGTTATGTTGTTATGCTCGTCGGAGAATTTTGCAGTGTTTCTAAATGCCGGATATATTGTTAGGAGTCGAACCTTAACCTTCGGAGCCATTTCGGGGCTACTGGGACAATTCTTTTGTCCTGCAGCTAGTGATTACGGCCGTAAGATGTTTACCATTACGGCCGTAGATCTTAGGAGTTACGTCCGTAAGCTCATAGTTGTTACGGCCGTAAACTACATGTTATTGTTGGGTTTTCTTTGCATCAAATACAAAATAATCGCAGTAAAAATGCAGCGGAACAATAAATGTGAAAACCCAATTTAGGATCTCATGCAGTAATTTAATTGTTTAATTAAAGAGTTAATCGAATTACCTTAATCCGATTGAACAATTCTAGATCCGGACTAGAAGCAGATGAATATCTCCTTCCTCTTTTGGTGATCCACACACGAACAATTCCACAAGCCGGATTGCTAGATCCTTACGAATAATATTGATAAATAGTACAACACAAGTTCCTTACTAGAAGGATTGTACTATTGATCAAGATCAACTAAGGGAAGAGGGTTAGACGACCGACTTCGTTCTCCTACAGTATCAGGAAGAGGTCGACTTTTTCTTCTTCTTGGAGAGGGAGGCGTTCTTTTGATTGAGTTCTTATAACAACTCCTTGTCATGGATCTCTTATTTATACTAAGTAATCCCTAGATTCAATAATATAGTATTTGCTTAGTTGCCCCTCAACTTATTAAATAATACAATATATATAATATCTAATATTATATATTACTTATTATTTAATCTCCTTATAAATATAATATCCAATATTATATTTATTTATTCCTAGTTGATATTTATTCCTACTTGTCTATAATTGTCGTACGTGCGACCCAAAAGGCTTATATTATGTTGGAAATTATTTAATACCTTATTAAATAATAAATCATAAGCGGCCTCTAGCAAGACATAATGATTACCCAAATAATATAAGTTAATAGTCCATTAAACCTTTTAACGTGTCAAATCCCTTTGTCACGCGATATCATATTTGAACTAAGTCATGGAGTCTGTCATACTTATTTATGTTCAAATGCTTTCTCGATCTTAAGTAGACTGATTGATTCAAATGACTCTTCATTGGAGCATGGCCATGCATTTCCTTCAGTCTTACTTATCGAGGGGCCCAACAGATATCTCTCTCACTTAAGAGAGGGACAAATACCCATCTTGATTATTCATTGCCCTCTACATGACTCCCACTAATCCCGATCGCTAACCTTTATGATCACCATGTTTCAGATGACATTGGATTACGTCAAGGCACAGCAGTTATCATGTTGGACTCTATGATAATCTCAGGTTCAAGGATTTATTGACATACTGTTATATTGAGATTCACTTATGACATTTCCATGCAGTGATCTCAATGCGGGTCGGTCCAGTATTAGTTCTCCAACCAATACCCATAAGATTGATCCGTACCATACGCATAATCATCCGATAATTATCAATCAAACTTATACTAGTATATTAATCACTTGAGTCTCTACTCAACGCGATTTTACCAGGGACATTTGAATAATCTTATTATTCGTGAATAACTATTATTCGATTATTATAATATTAAAACATGCACACATTATAATAATCAACAAGAAATAAATGATACCAAATAACTTTATTTAAATGTGACAATTACAAATCTAGGCACATCGAATGTCCTAGGGCACTATTCCCAACAATCTCCCACTTGCACTAGGACCATTCATTCATGACTTTTAGTCTTATCGCTCTAGCATGCTCAACATGCTTTCCTTGTGAGAGAGGCTTGGTAAGTGGATCTGCAACATTCTCTTCCGTTGCTACTTTGCATATTGTAATATCTCCTCGTCTGACGATCTCTCTGACTAGGTGATATTTTCTGAGTATATGTTTGGAATTATGATGGGACCTAGGCTCTTTAGCTTGTGCAATAGCACCATTATTGTCACAATAAAGGCTTATGGGACCCTGGATGGTCGGCACCACTCCTAGTTCGGTAACGAACTTCTTGATCCATACGGATTCCTTAGCTGCATCCGATGCTGCCAGGTACTCAGCTTCTGTAATAGAATCAGCAACCGTGCTTTGCTTGGAACTCTTCCAACTCACAACACCTCCATTCAATACAAACACATAACCAGTTTGCGATTTGAAATCGTCTCTGTCGGTTTCGAAACTTGCATCGGCGTAACCTCTTACAGCCAGCTCGTTTCCCACCCCTCCATAAACTAGGAAATCATCCTTAGTTCTTCTCAAGTACTTTAGGATGGTTTTCCTTCTTTGTCGATGACTTTCACCTGGATTCGATTGGTATTGACTTGTCATACTAAGAGCAAACGATACATCTGGTCGAGTACAAATCATGGCATACATGATCGATCCAATAGCCAAAGCGTATGGTATCTTGCTCATGCAGGCTCGCTCATCAGGAGTCTTAGGACTCTGAATCTCACTCAGATGAATGCCATGTGACATTGGCAAGAGTCCTCTCTTGGAGTCTTGCATATTGAACCTCTTCAATATTTTATTAATGTATGTACTTTGACTCAGACCAATCAATCTTTTTGATCTATCTCTATAGATCTTTATCTCAAGAATGTAAGAAGCTTCTCCTAAGTCTTTCATTGAGAAACAACTTCCCAACTAAGTCTTGACTGTCTGCAAGGTGGGAATGTCATTTCCAATGAGTAATATGTCATCTACATATAAGACTAAGAAAAAAACTATTCTCCCACTAACCTTCTTGTACACACAAGGTTCATCTTCATTTGAATGAACCCAAACTCTTTGTGATTTCATCAAAATGAAGATTCCCGGCTCCAGAAGCTGCTTCAACCCATAAATGGATCTTTGAAGCTTGCAAACCTTTTGAGAATATTTTGGATGAACAAAACCTTCAGGTTGTGTCATGTACACATCCTCGAGTAAGTTTCCATTAAGGAATGCTGTTTTGACATCCATTTGCCATATTTCATAATCATAGTATGCGGCAATGGCAAATAAAATTCTAATTGATTTAAGCATGACTACCGCGAAAAGGTCTCATCATAGTCAACACCATGAATCATGCATAACCTTTTGCCACTAGTCTAGCTTTATAGGCTTGCAGATTATCATCCATGTCTTTCTTCTTTTTATAGACCCATTTGCACCCAATGGTTTTAACACCCTCAGGTGGATCTATCAAGTTCCAAACTTGATTGTCATACATGGATTGCATCTCAGACTTCATGGCTTCTAGCCATTCCTCGGACTCTGGTCATGAAGCAGCTTCTGTATAGGTACTAGGCTCATCATCTATGAGCGATGCATCATCATCCTCTGTTACGAGATAACCATATCTCTCAGGTTCATGTCGCATCCTATCAGATATGCGTGGGACTTGTGTACTTTGAACGGGCTCTTCAACTGATTGTTGAGCTTGTTCGATTTCCATCGGTGAAGCGATGTCTTCTTGTGGTTCTCGAGTTTCCTCGAGAATTACTCTTCTCCCACTGTCTCTTTTGGAAATAAATTCCCTTTCTAAGAATACAGCATTTCGAGCAACAAACACTTTGTTCTCTGCGGGCTTGTAAAAGTAATATCCTTTAGTTTCCTTAGGATATCCCACAAATAAACATCTTTCAGATCTGGCTGCCAGTTTGTCAAACACTTGGCGCATTACGAATGCTTCGCAACCCCAGATCATTAGAAAAGACAAGTTTGGTCTTTTACCAGTCCATTTCTCAAATGGTGTCTTTTCAACTGCTTTAGATAGAAGGCGGTTAAGGGTGAATGCTGTTGTTTCTAAAGCATGGCCCCAAAATGATAATGGAAGCTCTGTTCGACTCATCATGGATCGAATCATATCTAATAAAGTTCGATTCCTCCTCTCGGACACTCCGTTATGCTGAGGTGTGCCGGGAGGAGTAAGTTGCGAAACAATTCCACAACTCCTAAGATGATCATCGAATTCTTGGCTCAAATATTTCCCACCTCGATCTGATCTAAGGGCTTTAATTGTCTTGCCAAGTTGATTCTGTACTTCATTCTGGAATATTTTGAACATTTCAAAAGATTCATGTTTATACTTCATAAGATAAACATATCCATATCGGCTAAAATCATCAGTGAATGTAATGAAGTATTGGTATCCGCCTCTGGCATGAGTGCTAAGAGGTCCGCATACATTAGTATGTATTAGGCCGAATAGATCACTAGCCCTTTCTCCATGACCGGTGAAAGGATTCTTCGTCATCTTGCCCAATAAACAAGATTCGCATGTCCCATATGATTCATAGTCAAAAGAGTCTAAAAGTCCATCATTATGGAGTTTAGAAATGCGTTTCTCGTTTATGTGACCAAGTCGACAATGCCATAAGTAAGTCGGATTAGAATCATTGAGCTTAGGTTTCTTGGATGTAATGTTATAGACTTCCAAAGTGTCGGACTCATCTAGATCAATATTGTAAAGGCCAGTATACAACTTTGCAGTACCATAAATCAAGTCATCAAAGAAAATACGAATGATCTTATTCTTAATAAGAAAACTGTAACCTTCACAATCTAATGTAGAAACTGAAATAATATTCCTATTCATAGCAGGAACATAATAGCAATTGTTCAAAACTAACAAAAGCCCATTGGGCAAAACTAGATCATAAGTTCCTACGGCTAGTGCAGCAACTCTTGCTCCATTACCGACTCTTAGATCTACTTCCCCTTTCTTCAGTTCTCTACTGCTTCTCAACCCCTGCACATTTGTACAAATGTGAGATCCACATCCAGTATCTAATACCCAGGAGTTAGAGGTAGATAAGTTAACTTCTATAACAAATATACCTGTGGCAGTCTCACTGCCCTTGGTACGCTTTAGCTCTCCAAGTAAATCTTGCAATTTCTTTTCCAGTGTCCTGGTTTATTGCAATGATGGCAATTTCCATCTTTGGGAGATTTAGCCTTGAAACCCGGCCTAGTAGGGTCTTTAGATTTGGTAACTTTTGCCTTACCCTTGCCCTTGCCTTTGTTCTTAAAGGATTTCCCTTTGCTGACCATCAACACATGGCTTGGTTTCTTCTTAATATTCTGCTCAGCCGTTTTAAGCATCCCATGCAGCTCAGCAATGGACTTCTCCATCTCATTCATATTATAGTTCATAATGAACTGATCGAAACATTCGGGCAATGAGTTTAGGATCACATCCGTGGAGTGCTCCTTAGAAAGTGGAAAACCAAACCTTTCAAGATGATCAATATATCCTTTCATCTTGAGCACGTGAGCGCTGACATATGTCCCCTTAACCATCTTGCAAGCATACAAGGCTTGAAAGGTCTCATACCTCTCTTGCCTAGCATGCTTCGAGAAAGTTTCCTTGAGCTGAGCATTTAGCTCATAAGCCTCCATTTCCTCCAGATTCTTCTGAAGTTCTGGACAAATGGTGGCCAACATAAGACAACCGACATCAATGGAATCATCACAATGTTTCTTCCATTTGTCTTTTGTTGCTTTGTTTGCATTGTCAGCTGGCTCATCGGGAATTTCTTCCTCAAGAACATACAACTTTCTTTCTTGCTTGAGAACTATTCTCAGGCTCCAGATCCAATCCAGATAGTTGCTGCCATTTTCTTTGAGCTTATCCTTCTCAAGGACGGATCGCAGTGAAATGGTGGATGTGTTGTTTGATGCCATTCTACAAAATTCAATATGCAAAATATTTAGTCACATTATTTTATTTCTCGAAAAATACTCCCACTAAAACAAAGTACCCTCAATTTATAACATTTGTAATTTTAGTGGGCTAAGATCCCATTTCGCACAATCATAAACTCAGCTTTGGCATGACGCCTACAATTGAGCTACTTTAGGTGGATAACTCTTTATCGATTACATCATATGTAACTCTTAGATTATATCATGGGATTTGGCATCATATGCCCAAGCATGTTATAATCCCATCTTATGCCTTAAGGTTCAAAACTATTTTGATTTTCAAATTCATTAAACGTATAGGTATCACCATTACCTATCCTACCTTACTAAGATAATCCGAGCGCCCAGCTTTGGCATGACCCACTCATGATGATCGAAGTCTTGATAGGTGTTTTTCAAATGAACGGCATTTTAAAATTTTAACAAGGGATTTTTATCCTATGTTAATGTCTATGTTTGCTAACATACATCTAAACATACATAGCATCACCTACATGCATAAATTTAAACATACATCGCATCACATGACAATAAAGCATAGGACCGTGTATAGCATGACCATAATCCTAACGTGATTTTCATGAGCCAACATGAAAATCACAAAGGTCATCTAAAGGGTTAAATATGGTCTTCATTGATCTTCCCAACTCCTTGGAACGTCATACGCGATCAATTTGCTCCTCGAGTCCGTCTTTCTCGTCCTTTTTGTCTTCATTACATTAATGAATTTTAATACTACACTAATAAATTAAATTACAAGAAGTGCAAACGACACGCAGACCATAAAATAATAAACAATTTAAATAGACGACTCGCAGGCCGTAAAACCAATTATAATTAAACGACACGCAGGCCGTAAAACCAACCCATAAGAAATTAAATTATCCAATCACATTGGTCAATTTATGGTCATGCCATACACCACACACATACCATAAATAATTATCAAATAATTAATAAAGCATGTAATATACTAAATAATCAATTTGTCTGACAATCAGACAATAAATTAAAACTGTGTCAAAAATGAACAAATCTGGACTTGGCCGAGATGGTTGTCATTCTGCCCGGGAACAGGTCCGCCCGAGTTCGAAACCCGGCGATTGCAGTTGCAACATTTTGCAACTATTATTGCCAAATTTACTATTATATTAAAAGGGCTTATAAAAAGAACTACTTAAAAGTTACCAAAAACAGGATCCAGCCGAGATGGTAAGTGTTGCTGAAGGAGAGCCGAATGGCGCGGGATCGAATCCCAGTTTTTGCGGAATTATTTTTGCAGTATTTAAAACAGATTTATTTGCCTTTAATAAAACCTTCCGTGTATTGTTTCCAAAACAAAATCGCAGCGCACATGGTAAGTCGGCGGAAAGGCCGGCATATGACCAGGGTTCGAAACCCTTCAATTGCAAAAACATTTTTGCTAATAAAATCAGCCCGCGGGTCCAGCTCTGACCCGACCCGAAACCGACCCGACCCGTCTCGGAACAGATATGTTCGAGCGATTCTGGAAGCGAGAAATTTGCAGCTTGATCCGAGAAAATTAATTTTGACGATCCAATTTAATCAAATTAAACTAGAAAAATTATTTTATAAAATCCATATTTTATAAACACAATCAAGAACATAATTTACACATAAATATGTTCTACACAAACAATTAATTACATGCAAGTTGGCTCCGATACCACTGTTGGGTTTTCTTTGCATCGAATATAAAATAATCGGAGTAAAAACGCAGCGGAACAATAAATGTGAAAACCCAATTTAAGATCTCATGCAGTAATTTAATTGTTTAATTAAAGAGTTAATTGAATTACCTTAATCCGATTGAACAATTCTAGATCCGGACTAGAAGCAGATGAATATCTCCTTCCTCTTTTGGTGATCCACACACGAACAATTCCACAAGCCGGATTGCTAGATCCTTACGAATAATATTGATAAATAGTACAACACAAGTTCCTTACTAGAAGGATTGTACTATTGATCAAGATCAACTAAAGGAAGAGGGTTAGACGACCGACTTCGTTCTCCTACAGTATGAGGAAGAGGTCGACTTTTTCTTATTCTTGGAGAGGGAGGCGTTTTTTTTGATTGAGTTCTTATAACAACTCCTTGTCATGGATCTCTTATTTATACTAAGTAATCCCTAGATTCAATAATCTAGTATTTGCTTAGTTGCCCCTCAACTTATTAAATAATACAATATACATAATATCTAATATTATATATATTACTTATTATTTAATCTCCTTATAAATATAATATCCAATATTATATTTATTTATTCCCAGTTGATATTTATTCCTACTTGTCTATAATTTTCGTACGTGCGACCCAAAAGGCTTATATTATGTTGACAATTATTTAATACCTTTTTAAATAATAAATCATAAGCGGCCTCTAGCAAGACATTATGATTACCCAAATAATATAAGTTAATAGTCCATTAAACCTTTTAACGTGTCAAATCCCTTTGTCACGCGATATAAATGCTTTCTCGATCCTAAGTAGACTGATTGAATCAAATGACTCTTCATTTGAGCATGGCCATGCATTTCCTTCAGTCCTACTTATCGAGGGGCCCAACAGATATCTCTCTCACTTAAGAGAGGGACAAATCCCCATCTTGATTATTCATTGCCCTCTACATGACTCCCACTAATCCCGATCGCTAACCTTTATGATCACCATGTTTCAGATGACGTTGGATTACGTCAAGGCATAGCAGTTATCATGTTGGACTCTATGATAATCTCAGGTTCAAGGATTTATTGACATACTGTTATATTGAGATTCACTTATGATATTTCTATGCAGTGATCTCAATGCGGGTCGGTCCAGTATTAGTTCTCCAACCAATACCCATAAGATTGATCTGTACCATACGCATAATCATCCGATGATTATCAATCAAACTTATACTAGTATATTAATCACTTGAGTCTCTACTCAACGCGATTTTACTAGGGACATTTGAATAATCTTATTATTCGTGAATAACTATTATTCGATTATTATAATATTAAAACATGCACACATTATAATAATCAACGAGAAATAAATGATACCAAATAACTTTATTTAAATGTGACAATTACAAATCTAGGAACATCGAATGTCCTAGGGCACTATTCCCAACAGTTATTACAGTCGTCAGCTTGTGACTGTTACGACAGTAAATTTGTTGTTACATTGATATCTGTGCTCTTTGTCGATCGTTTGATTCCATGGATATTATTGACGTGTTATTAATTGTTACCTCTCTTGTTAGCGAATTTTGGTTGTACACTTAAGTGTTGTGACTGCAAGGTATGTTTTAATTGTATTATTCTATGATGTTATCCTCATGGGATAGTTGAAATGTGGTAATGATTAGTGCTAGTACAAGCAGTTTTCCACCTAGGGATGGTTTGGCGAAACCTCTGGGGGTCAATACTAAGGTATATGGCCATGGATTATCATATGTGTTATTCTTGATGATGTGGTGTGGTAACATGTGGTTACCCTGTATGTCATTTTGACGATATCGGTTATTGAGTAAATATGATATTTCGAAATGTTGTTTTGCAAATGACTTCAAACGAAACAATTATGATAATGGAATCATGGTTTTAATTAAACGACCGAGGCATTAAAAGTATTTTTTTTTCAAAAATTTCATTTTGGCAAAATCTTTCAAACTCAAGAATTTTAAAATATTATCATTTGAACGAATACCTTGGAAAATTTTATTTTAAATAATGTTACAGATGTTTGACCCCAATGATATGTATATGATTTTGACAGTGTTTGTTTTGATAAAGGTCGTACATTTCTATTTTTGTGTCCATCTGGATTATTTATGAAATTAAGTTCTATTGTTGCAGTGTTAGTTCGTATAATCGTGTAATGACTTGTGAATATTTTATTAGGCTGTTGTTCATTGTCCTCTGTTGATTCTGTGATGTTTGTTGTGTTGTGCTATTTTGAATGGTTGTCCATTCAGTATGCCGAGAGGTCGAGGCCGAGGACGTGGTCGTGGTAGTAGTCATAATCAGGAGCATGAGAGGGCGACTCGCTCGTCATCGAGTGCTAATCAGCTTAGTACAGATGGTCGAGATGACCAGTCGCGTGATCAGGGGCAATCATCCAGAGGTAATGTTGACGTTGGTTCCGCCACCGTCCTTCGTCAGGTGGTTGATTAGTTGGCACAGACGAATTAGAATGTGCACCGGGATGAGAACCCATATGGGAATAATGGAGCTAGTAAATGGTTACGAGATGTGATGAGAATGCACCCGCCTCGTTTTGTAGGTTCTTTGTACTCGTTAGGTTGGGAGAACTAGCTCTTCCAGTTGGACAGAACATTTGATGTTGTAGCTTGTCCGGATGAGAGGAGAGTACCCATTGCTCAATATCTGCTCGATAAGGAAGTTGCTGACTGGTGGGAGGCCGTAGCGCCTAGTGATCGTGCAACTACTTGGGCTAAATTCAAGACTGCCAGGGAGGCCGAGTATTGTCCGCCACCTTTAAAGAGCATAGGATCGTCGAGTTCTTCTCAGGTACGCCCCAAGATGTGTTGATATCTCAGGCAATAGTCGATTATAATCGGCAATTATGTTATGTTCGAGATCAAGTGAGAAGTGAGGCAGATAAGGTTTGTTATTTCGATATGCGTATGAAACCTCATGTTCGGCAGTGCATGGCTCCTTTTATGTGTACTACGTTGAAGGATTATCAAGACCGAGCCTTAGCATTTGAAATGGATGTATTGTCTACCGAGTCGATATCTATAGCAAAGAAACAGAGGATTTATGATGATGCCTCGGGAAGTAAGGAAATTGGGATTTTAAAATCCCAAGCCTCGTATCAGATGAGAATGGGACCTTCTCGGTCAGCTAGAGAATCTAAAAGACCCAGGCCACTGTCTTTGAGTTTAGGCAGTGCTCCAAGATGTTTCAACTGTAATATACAGGGCCACGAGCATGTGAGTTGTAACAAAACTTCCGGTAACTTGTTATAATTGTGGATGCAAAGGGCAACGAGACCAATACTGTGAGACCGTTGCTAAGATGGTAGGGAACCGGAGTTCCGTTCATACTTCTGGAGGGCTCAGTGATGCCCAGTGATAATATTTTATGTTTGTAGTGCGGATGGTCTCCCGTGTGTAGACTTATTATGTAATGTTTTTATGTTTGGGGCATGATGATTGATATTATGTGTTGGATGAGTCCTTGTGGGTTGTTGAGCCTATGGAGACACGTGACTGTAGGTCACGGGGTCATGAGTTTGATATTTTTATGTTTGAGCGTGGTGTTTTGATAGTACTGCGATGTCTGTGTTTTAAGTTTCAGGACGAAACTTTTTTTTAGGGGGGTAGAATGTAATACGCGAGATTTTCGTTCCAGTTATTTGGATTTTCCGGATATTTCTCGGTTATCGAGTGTCAATATTATTTTCTCGATGATTGATTTTTGTGTTTATATGGTCGCGTGTGATTATTTGTTGCATGATGTTTTCATTTCGGATCCTTGATGTTGTCCGCGAGCATTTTGTGGAGTTCGTTCCATGCGTTTTCGGAAATCGAGTCATCGGGTCATGTTGGTTGGGCACCGGCCGGACAGGTGTGGTAGCTACTGTCGGAAGGGCTGGGCACTAGCCGGGCAGGTGCGGTAGGAACCGGCATAGCGCACTCTACTGTCGGAAGGCTGCGCGCACTACTCGGCAGGCATAGCGCGCGCTATTCGGTTGCCAGTGCACGTTACCTGGCCGAGTAGTTTAGTCCAGGAGGTTCTAGACGGGTCGGCTAGCGCACACTAACGCCCGTCCAGAGTGCCCTATCGCGGCCGGGCAGATGTCTCTGGACTGTCGGTGCCGATCACTAGCGCACGCTAGCGCTGGGGTCTAGCGCACGAGGGTGGGCCCCGGCCAAAGGTTCTAGGCCGAGATTGGCCTGTTATCCCTCGCTAACCCGAAACCCTAGCGCACGCTAAGGCGCGCCCGTATAAATATGACTGAGCAGTCATATTTTCACCCGTTTTTCATTTCTTTCCTTTCCTTTCCACGGCTGGAGTCTTGGTGAGCAAGGAGGCATGTTGTCAAGCGATTAATCCATGAAGTCCTGGAGTTCATATCATCGATTAATCATTCCATAACCTCCTCTGATCGACAAAATCAAAGTTAGATTTCCTAAAATCTTAGTTTTGGGAAATTGGGGATTTTGCTTGGTTTTGTCCGATTTAACCATAGTAACTTAGATCCGTGGCGGATTGATGATTATTAAGCTGTATTCTATCATTTTCCTTGTTTTTCCATGGTTGGATTGTCAAGGATTCGTCATTTTGTTGAGTTCCTAATCGACGCCTTGAAGGTGTTCGATAAAAGGTCTTAGAGGGTGATTTAGGTGTTATACGATTATTATTCCTAGTTCGGTCATTGATATATTGATGATATGTCTTAGGAACGGAATTTTTTTGAAGAACTCGAGTCGGAACCCTTCCGTTCGTTGTCTTCTTTGGGGTTTGAGGTTTTCCGGTAGAACTGTGTTCTTCGGAGTGTTCGATATTGGTTATTGAGGCAAGTATTCTACTTATACGATTTGTGTCTTGTGAATAGAGTTTACTTATTGGATTTACGATGATTTGGTTTCTTTTCGTATATATGATTCGTGTGATTTGGTTATTCGAATGTTTGTTGGTATTAATGATATTCTTGCTTGTTTAATATTGTGAAGTTGTGTTGGTCATGTTAGTCGCGTGATTCGTGTTGGACATGATTGCTCGGGTTTGATGTCTTCTTTTGATTATGATTATTGGGTTGGACTGATTATACACTTGGACATGTATTTTGATGTATGATTGGATGTTCGAACGTATTTGTATTAAGGTGTGTTAGCCATGGTGATGTGTTGCGTTGTTTGATATGTGTTGGGAAGAGTGTGTGTATATGGTCCAGGTACGGTCCGTGTGGCCTCTGGAGTTTGGTACATGATGTGTACGAATAGTGTATGTGGTCCAGGTACGGTCCATGTGGCCTCTAGAGTTCGGTACATGATGTGTACGAACAGTGTATGTGGTCCAGGTACGGTCCGTGTGGCCTATGGAGTTCGGTACATGATGTGTAGGAACAACCTGTGTGGTCCAAGTACGGTCTGTGAGACCTCTGGAGTTCGGTACATGTTGTGTACAAACAGTGAATGTGTGGAACCGGGTACGGTCGGTCGTGACCTACGGGGTTCGTTACTTGACGAGTACGAATAGTGATTGTGTGGATAATGTTTTGATGTTACATCTCGGACACGTTATGATATTTTCACTAATGTGTCTTGAAATAAGAACCGGGCTGAAGCCCTGGCGATTTTAGAAAGAAGGACTCGAGGTCCAACATAAATTATGCTTTAAAAACTCCTGAGATACCGAATTTAATTTTAAAACTTCATCACTTGTTTTCTGATTAATAAAACCTCTTGGGAATGTTTTGACAATTGATTGTGTTACTTGACTCGTGATTGCTTTCTGTTGATACACTTCATATACTATTATACTTGCACTAGTAAAGCAATGGAGTTTTACTAACCCCCGAGTAATTGGGGGGTGGATGTCTGCTTTGCGTCTAGGTTCATGCTGGTTCGAGGGAGCAGTCACAGGATCGGCACAGGGAGTGACGAGCTACGATACTAATACAGAATTGGGAGTTTGGTCGGGTTATGTTGTGTCGACCAAGTTATAGTCAGACTTCCGCTGTCGTGGATCTTTACCCCTGCTGTAACACCCCAAACTAGGCGGATATTATAGTGCCGTAGATCCCCAACTGGGACCCACCAGGCAAATGAAAATGAATGAATTACACAAGATAAATGTAGTACCGAACTACATTACAACAATAATTACTCCGATGAGGAGTTTAGTTACAACACACCAGGACAATACCGAATACTAGTGTATTTTATATGAAGATAAAATACACAACACTGAATGAAATGGAGTATTCAAATGAAAGTCTGCAGCGGAAAATAAAGGACAATAACATGAATAACTGAAAGATCGGGGCCCCCTACTAGTATCACTGGGACTCCTCGACGTCAGCGTGTTCTCCCCGTACTTTTGCCTTGCCAAGACCTGAAAAACAAAATCCCCAAACGGGGTCAGTTACAAAGAACAACAATCCTCAAGGGTTGAAAATACACAATCATGATTATATCTGAAGTTATGAAATATCCTGTCGAAACATACGCAATCAAACATGCTATATGAATCAACTAACAGTACGGCTCAAAGGGTGGCGCCACACTACGCCCGGGATGAAAATGTGTCCGTGCACAAGCCACCAACGAGTATCGATTGAATACACGTGTGGTCTTGTACCTAATCAGTCTCACGAAACAATCAATCTCGTGTGCACAGTCCAATGTGAGGCCACCAACCAACACACGACTATAATGTGCCCGACATGAAAATCCTACACATACCAACCGGCACGCCAGTATGACCCGGAATGCCACGTTATAACAAAAGTGACATCGAAAATGAATAATGACTCACCGAGGTGGAATGGTAATGAAATAAATGACAGCTCAATGAAAAGATTGGAACCGTCGTTCCTTATGACTGAAGTGATTAATTGACAACAACAAGTTTTGATATGGTTAATATAATGATGAATGAGTTATGATTATGAATGAACAACAACAAAAGGAAATGAATATCCTTTTAACCGAGTAAGAATTAACTTACTCAATACCGATGAAGAAAGTCCTTCCACGAACAAATGTCCTAAATGAAGTGTCGGTCGCACGAACAACCTTAATTCAATACAATTACCAACAATTCGATCAATATACGAATTAAACACGAATATAACGAACTCAAAACGTCGATACGATTAAACTAAGTTCATTGGGGCATTATATCGAATACGTTGTGGCCAAACTCCGATTGTTTACCACTAAACCTCAACAATACCAGCCTCAAATCCCCAAGAAGTGTTTCACACCAACAAAACATCTCCAATACGATCAATAATCCATTATGAATATCCAAAATCGTGATTATAACGACAATTAATCGAAAACCCCCAACTTCAACTCGATATTCAAAGTGTTCTTGAATAATCCTTCAATAATCCAATGAATCCTTATACAAACTCATAATCATATACATATCCCTTCATATAACATGATTATAACGTCCAAAACATCATAACTCAACACAAAAATCGAAATCCAAGGTGTTGAAGAATATTACCTTTGAAGATCCAAGTACTTTAATCCGAAGAACACGCGTTAGATAGATTATCCGGGCTTCACGATCGAAAAGAGATGAAGAAAATAAAACACTCAAATGATTTGTGAAGGAAAAACCCTCCCTCAAGCTGTCTCTCTCGATTGTAGGTGAAGAAAAGGGAAAGAAATGAGCTGAAATGCTCAAAAAACGAATTTATAGGGGTTGACTACCCTGCCGGACACGGACCGTGCCGATCGGCACGGTCGTGTCGCACAGCTGGCCGACAGGGACTCGACCGTGTCCTGCTTGACACGGTCGCGGCGCGGAGGGCCTTCCGATAGTGACCCGTCCGACAGCGACTCGGCATGACTCGACCGTGTCCTGGAACACGGTCGGGCGTGTCGGCAGTCGGTTCTGGCTTATCCGGAAGAGTTCGACCCGGCCGTGCCAAACGACACGGTCCAGTCCTGTGGGCAGAGACTCCGGCATTTCCGGACGAGTACGACACGGGCCGTGTCGGATGACACGACCGAGTTCGGTCGGCAGTGATCGGCCAAAAGCTGAAAAATGAGCGGGTGAGCTGAAACGACCATAACTCTCTCATCCGGACTCCGATTGACTCACCGTTTGAACCATTGGAAAGCTAACTCGATGCTCTATAATATTGCAAAGATTCAGAATTTTTGGAGTTACCAAAAATTAATGGTGATCTAACCAAGTTGAACTCATATGAGGAAAGTTGAAACAATGAACAATAACGATACACAACTCGAAGCTTTTCCGAACGGTGAACACAGTGAATGAACATGATTGATGAATGATTATAATTGAGTGAAAATACACTGAGTGACAGTTACAGACTGATAATTACTGAATGAAAATGAATAAATTACAACCGGGTATTACATACACCCCCCCTTAAAAGAGTTTCGTCCCCGAAACTAAGGGTCAAACAACTCGGGATAACTCTCCCGCATACTATCCTCGGTTTCCCAAGTAGCCTCTTCGACTCCGTGTCTGGACCACTGAATCTTGACCAAAGGAATCGACTTATTCCTAAACTGTTTGATTCGCCGCTCCAACACTCGTACAGGACGCTCCTCGTACGAATGATCATCCGCGATCTCGATTTCGTCGAACTGAAGTATGTGACTCGGGTCGGCAACATACTTCCGCAACTGAGAGATGTGAAACACATTATGAATTCGGCTCAATGCCGGAGGCAAAGCCAATCGATAAGCTGACTCACCTACTCGATCCAAAATTTCAAACGGTCCAATGAATCTCGGACTCAACTTCCCCCGTTTTCCGAAACGGAAAAAAAAAACTCGACTCGGGGATACCTTGACCAAAACGTGGTCACCCGTCTCGAACTCTAGTGGTCGACGACGATTATCTGCATATGATTTCTGTCGACTCTGAGCTGTCAACATACGACTCTTGATCAAAGCTACCTTCTCCCGGGCGGCTATAAGTATATCGGGCTCGGTGCCGATTGATTCTGACAAGTCATCCCAACACAAAGGAGATCGACAACGACGACCGTACCTGACCTCGTAAGGTGCTATCTTCATCGCAGCATGCCAACTAAACTATACGTGGACTCAAACAACAGTAATTGGGCTTCCCAATCGTCTACTAATCGAGAACGCATGCCCTCAATATGTCCTCTAATGTCTGAATAGTTCTCTCTGATTGTCCGTCGGACTGAGGATGAAAGGCAATACTGAGATTAAGCTGAGTTCCCATAGCACGATGAACTGATTTCCAAAAATGGGAAACAAATTGTCCGTCACGATCGGAAACGATACTCTTAGGAGTACCGTGCAGTCTCACTATCTCCTTGATGAACAACTGAGCCAGTCTCTCAGGACCCCACATATCCTTGATCTCAAGGAAATGAGTTGATTTAGTTAAGCGGTCCACAATCACCCAGATCGTATTCATGTCACGACGACTCATCGGCAAACTCGCGATGAAATCCATAGAAATGTCTTCCCACTTCCACTCCGGAATAGGGAGAGGTTTTCAGCATACCCGCCGGTCGCTGATGTTCAATCTTAACTTGTTGACAGGTTAAGCATCTCGAAACAAATTCTGCGACTTCTCGCTTCATATAACTCCACTAGTAATTTTGTTTCAAGTCCTTGTACATCTTGCTGGACCCCGGATGAACAGAATAAGGGGTAGCATGAGCTTCTCTCAAAATAGAGTTTTTCAATTCGTCATTCGCCGGTACGCACAACCGGTTCTTATACCTCAAAAGTCCATCCTCGTGGACCACGAATCCAGGGGCTTTCCCCTGAGCCACATCTTCATGGATGCGCAACAATGAAGGGTCTGAACTCTGATTCTCTCTGATTACCTCCTCAAGTGACGATGAAATCTCTAATATACAAAGCTGTCCCTGAACTCGCTGAAGCCAGACCTCGATCTCGGGTCTAAGGAATTCCTGATGAAGCTCCTTCTGAACTGTTAAACGAGCAAGCATCTGCTCCTGAACGGACTTACGACTCAAGGCGTCGGCGACAACGTTCGCCTTGCCCGGGTGGTAAAGGATCTCGATATCAAAATCTTTGATTAGTTCCAACCACCGCCCCTGTCGCATATTTAACTCCTTGTGAGTAAATATATACTTCAACTCTTGTGATTAGTGAAGATCTGACAGGTGATTCCATAAAGGTAACGACGCCAAATTTCCAACGCGAAAACCACGGTTGCTAGCTCCGGCCGTGGGTTGGATAATTAACCAGCTAATCCGAGGAAACATCGGATTTACTTAATATCTTTCGGAGGTTGCCAATCTCGGATAGTCTCCGTCTTCTGAGGGTCGACACGAACTCTGTCAGATGAAATTACATGCCCGAGAAAGTCACTTCGGACCTCCAGAACTCACATTTGGAAAACTTTCCATAAAGTTGCTCTCGTCTCAACACGTCGAGAACCTGATGAAGATGAACCTCGTGTTCCTCTCGGCTACGAGAATAAATCAAAATGTCTTCGATGAAGACAACAACAAACTGATCCAAAAAGTCGATAAAAACCCGATTCATTAACTCCATGAATACCGCAGGTGCAATAGTTAGCCCGAACGGCATAACTACGAACTCATAATGACCATAGCGTGTACGAAACGCTGTCCTCACGATATCCGACTCTCGAATCCGCAACTGGTGATATCCAGATCTTAAGTCGATCTTGGAAAATACTGAAGCTCCCTGAAGTTGATCTAAAAGATCATCAATACGAGGTAAAGGATACTACTCTTGATCATCACCCTGTTCAACTCCTGGTAATTAATACACACACGAGACGAGCCATCCTTCTCCTTGACAGATCACACTGGTGCTCCTCACGGGGACGCAATCGGTCGAAGATAACCTTCCTCGAACTATTCCTCAAGTTGAATCTTCAACTCCTGCATTCTGGTCGGGGCCATCCGATACGGTGCCTTCGATAAAGGGGACGTACCGGTTCCAGCTCACTCCTGAATTCCACTACTCTATGTGGCGGCAATCAGATAACTCGTCTGGAAATACATCGTCAATCGATGACAATGATACCCCGAATGATTGAACACTTCGATTACCCTAGAATGGTCAATCGATAAAAAGAGATACCAATAATGATTGAACAACTCGATTGCCTTAGAAAGGCCAATCGATGAAGATGATACAATGAATGTTTGAATAACTCGATTGCCTTTGAATGGCCAATCGATGAAAATGATACAATGAATGATTGAATGACTCGATTGTCTTAGAAAGGCCAATCGATGGAAATGATGCAATGAATGATTGAATAACTCGATTGCCCTAGAAAGGCCAATCGATGGAAATGATACAAGGAATGATTGAATAACTCGATTGCCTTAGAAAGGCCAATCGATGAGAATGATACAATGAATGATTGAATAACTCGATTGCGGAATTTCTCTGCTTCCGCCATAATAAAAATTCTACTGGAAAAACGGGGATTACTTCCCTGAAGCACACATTCGACAACCAACGACGGAAAGATAGCGACCAAACGCTAACAAACACTGAGGATAGTATCAAGACGGTTAAACCAACTAATACCGAAAATTACATCGTCCTAAGATAAGTTCACCACGATTAGATCCATCAACCAATCGCGGTCATTAAGCTTAATTCGGTATGATTCCAAAAATTCTTCCTTCGTCAGGTAGACCGATGGTATGAGATCCACAAGCAATAGAACTATCCCGAAATAAGTCTATTCAAGCATGATTCGAAAATGAATGAATGCGGTGTGCTAGCATCAAAAGGTACACACAGGTTGAAATAAAATTACGAGTATACCTGAAATCACTCGGGCCACCGGATCGTCGATCCTCCTCATCACATGAATCTGGTACTTGCCGGCCCCCGAACCGGACGCTCCCGTCTGATAAATACGAGCTCCAACTCTATTTGCTTCCATTGCCTTAAACGACGATGACAAAGCAGTTTGATTCTGAAACGCTGGTTGCTTCGGGGCCTGAGATGCCGCCGGAGCCGACTTGGAGTCCTTTCGGCAAAAACGGGCCTTATGCCCAAAATTCCCACAATTATAGCACGTGATAGACGGTTTCAGACACTCAGTGCTGAAATGACCCGGCGTTCCACAATTGAAACAGGTGATGGCCGACCGCGCTCGGATCGAGATCCCGCACGATTATGCGCCGTAGGAGGTCGCTCAGAAACGATAGGATTCACACGAGGCTTCTTGAAGGTTGACTGACCGCCTTCGGGTTGATTACGCTTCGTTGATTTCTTGCTGACAGATGAAGGTTGTTGTTCAGCACTTTCCTTAGTAGCTGTCTCATACGGGAGAGTTCGCTCGATTAATCCGGCCAGAGTGGCGCAATGATGATTGAGCAACTGCACATGGGTCATCATGGTCTGCATAAAAGTGAGTGGATCAACCCGAACATCTCCTGATCGAGCTGAGTCCTGGGCACGATTTCCCGACAGCGAGTGATTATTTCCCGGGTTTCGGCCCGCATCGCGGCCTCTCCCCGTGCATCCCCTGACAGCTCTCCCCATACTGAAGTAGGAAGGTCGCATAATTATTATATTTCCCCGCATGATTATCACGTTATGATTATGTCATGAGATGATGAAAATGAGTATACATGCTCTAACTTAGTGATTATATGAATGATTTACTGAAGTGACATGATTATCTGATGAAATTCTTGAAATGATTATCTTGAATAACTTAATAAGATTGGTAATATGATCATCGAGATCGACAATTGAGTAATGAAATGAATTGAGTAATTAATGAGTTAACATGATCGTCCTAATCATTAACTGAGTAATGAAATGAATTAAGTGATTAATGAGTTAATATGATCGTCCTGATCATTAACTGAGTATTGAAATGAATTAAGTGATTAATGAGTTAATATGATCGTCCTGATCATAATAAATGATGATGTTTGAGGATTGTTAATTGATGAATGATGAATGAATGACTATTGCCAGAAATTATACCATGGCGTTAGAAGTCTTACAGTTCTTTCGGTCTGATTGGCTCGGCATCTGCACAGGTCACACGTGACGCGAAAGTCCAATGATACTAGTCCGATGACGATGATTTCAAATGAGACATGACTCGGAAGGTAGTATTCAAAACCACTCTCCGATACCAACTCTGTAACACCCCAAACTAGGCGGATATTACAGTGCCGTAGATCCCCAACTGGGACCCACCACGCAAATGAAAATGAATGAATTACACAAGATAAATGTAGTACCGAACTACATTACAACAATAATTACTCCGATGAGGAGTTTAGTTACAACACACCAGGACAATACCGAATACTAGTGTATTTTATATGAAGATAAAATACACAACACTGAATGAAACGGAGTATTCAAATGAAAGTCTGCAGCGGAAAATAAAAGACAATAACATGAATAACTGAAAGATCGGGGCCCCCTACTAGTATCATTGGGACTCCTCGACGTCAGCGTGTTCTCCCCGTACTTTTGCCTTGCCAAGACCTGAAAAAAAAAATCCCCAAACGGGGTCAGTTACAAAGAACAACAATCCTCAAGGGTTGAAAATACACAATCATGATTATATCTGAAGTTATGAAATATCCTGTCGAAACATAGGCAATCAAACATGCTATATGAATCAACTAACAGTACGGCTCAAAGGGTGGCGCCACACTACGCCCGGGATGGAAATGTGTCCGTGCACAAGCCACCAACGAGTATCGATTGAATACACGTGTGGTCTTGTATCTAATCAGTCTCACGAAACAATCAATCTCGTGTGCACAGTCCAATGTGAGGCCACCAACCAACACACGACTATAATGTGCCCGACATGAAAATCCTACACATACCAACCGGCACGCCAGTATGACCCGGAATGCCACGTTATAACAAAATTTACATCGAAAATGAATAAAGACTCAACGATGTTGAATTGTAATGAAATAAATGACAGCTAAATGTAAAGATTGGAACCGTATTTCATTATGACTGAAGTGATTAATTGACAACAACAAGTTTTGATATGGTTAATATAATGATGAATGAGTTATGATTATGAATGAACAACAACAAAAGGAAATGAATATCCTTTTAACCGAGTAAGAATTAACTTACTCAATACCGATGAAGAAAGTCCTTCCACGAACAAATGTCCTAAATGAAGTGTCGGTTGCACGAACAACCTTAATTCAATACAATTACCAAAAATTCGATCAATATACGAATTAAACACGAATATAACGAACTCAAAACGTCGATACGATTAAACTAAGTTCATTGGGGCATTATATCGAATACGTTGTGGCCAAACTCCGATTGTTTACAACTAAACCTCAACAATACCAGCCTCAAATCCCCAAGAAGTGTTTCAAACCAACAAAACATCTCCAATACGATCAATAATCCATTATGAATATCCAAAATCGTGATTATAACGACAATTAATCGAAAACCCCCAACTTCAACTCGATATTCAAAGTGTTCTTGAATAATCCTTCAATAATCCAATGAATCCTTATACAAACTCATAATCATATACATATCCCTTCATATAACATGATTATAACATCCAAAACATCATAACTCAACACAAAAATTGAAATCCAAGGTGTTGAAGAATATTACCTTTGAAGATCCAAGTACTTTAATCCGAAGAACACGCGTTTGATTGATTATCTGGGCTTCACGATCGAAAGGAGATGAAGAAAATCAAACACTCAAATTATTTGTGAAGGAAAAACCCTCCCTCAAGCTCTCTCTCTCGGTTGTAGGTGAAGAAAAGGGAAAGAAATGAGCTGAAATGCTCAAAAAACGAATTTATAGGGGTTGACTACCCTGCCGGACACGGCCCGTGCCGATTGGCAAGGTCGTGTCGCACAGCTGGCCGACAGGGACTCGACCGTGTCCTGCTTGACACGGTCGCGGCGCGGAGGGCCTTCCGATAGTGACCCGTCCGACAGCGACTCGGCATGACTCGACCATGTCCTGGAACACGGTCGGGCGTGTCGGCAGTCGGTTCTGGCTTATCCGGAAGAGTTTGACTCGGCCGTGCCAAACGACACGGTCGAGTCCTATGGGCAGAGACTCCGGCATTTCCGGACGAGTACGGCACGGGCCGTGTTAGACGACACGACCGAGTTCGGTAGGCAGTGATCGGCCAAAAGCTGAAAAATGAGCAGGTGAGCTGAAACGACCATAACTCTCTCGTCCGGACTCCGATTGACTCACCGTTTGAACCATTGGAAAGATAACTCGATGCTCTATAATATTGCAAAGATTCAGAATTTTTGGAGTTACCAAAAATTAATGGTGATCTAACAAAGTCGAACTCATATGAGGAAAGTTGAAACAATGAACAATAACGATACACAACTCGAAGCTTTTCCGAACGGTGAACACGGTGAATGAACATGATTGATGAATGATTATAATTGAGTGAAAATACACTGAGTGACAATTACAGACTGATAATTACTGAATGAAAATGAATGAATT
Source organism: Orobanche coerulescens (assembly GCA_033398695.1). Lineage (NCBI taxonomy): Eukaryota > Viridiplantae > Streptophyta > Magnoliopsida > Lamiales > Orobanchaceae > Orobanche > Orobanche coerulescens. Next base: position 57,437,921 of record CM065809.1, on the reverse strand, counting down.
ACAACCGGGTATTACACCTGCGTGGGTATTTATTGTAAAGAGTTGTATTTCATCTCGTTTGCGTTAGTCATGTGACCTCATTGGTCCGTGTGGTTGTATTGTAATTGACATTAATGGTCTGCATTATTGTAATGATTAACTCCGGTCGGTCATATTTTTGGTAGTTCTGTGTTGTTTAGCCTGGTAGGTCCTCATGGGGAGGGTCTACAGCATGTAATATTCCCATATGGTCTGGCGGTGTTATAGTTATGGTATCGGCGCTTAGGTTGCGGAAACCTAGGCTGTCGGGTCAAGTCGAGTCGTGGTTTGCCGAGTAATATGAGATCATGTAATTCGAGTTGCCAGGTGACAAGTTTAGTTGTGCATGGTCACAATGTGTCGTATGTATTGTCGGCGGGATCAGTATCGTGGGCGATCGTTATCTCCGTGTGGCCTGTGGATGTAAGTCTCCTCTTTTATGCGAGGTATCGGTGTTTCATGATTTCATTTATGTGCAATAATTGTGGTGCATAATTTTATTTGCATGGTGTTGTGAAATGGAATCCATGTTTGATATTCGTGGTATGCCATTTGTGTATTGAGTTGAATGTATTGATGGTTGGACACCGAATGGTGCAATACGATGTGAAAACTGTGAACTTTAATGTGATCCAGAGGTTATATCGAGGCAGAGTTCGTGAGGAACTCATATGGATGGTTTTGACGTATGTTTGAACTTGGTGTTCACGAATCATATTTGATTAAATTTGTAATCTCGTTTGCCGATTAGGCATGTGGTTCCAAGTTTGATTATTTTTAATTATAAAACAGTTTTCTAAAAGATTTTATGAGCTTGAGTATCTTTGTAAAAGAATCAATTTTTAAAAATATTTCGATGGCGCGAATAAACAACGATTTTGTATGAATTTTGAAATCAATTGAACTTTGACGAATAAGTCATCTATTTTCAAATGACACCTTCAGATGGTATCTGAAAAATGTGTTTTAAAATACTTCGGACATTGCAAACTGTTACCGTCATTTTGAATATGGTCGAAAGTATTTTGGAAATTTTTATTTTGCAAAACGACTTTGATTTTTTTTTTTTTGAAATCTAAAACGTTATGTGTTTGTGTGTTGGGACTAAGTCGTTGCGACAAGTTTGTTATGTTGTTATGCTCGTCGGAGAATTTTTCAGTGTTTCTAAATGCCGGGATATATTATTAGGAGTCGAACCTTAACCTTTGGAGCTGTTTCGGGGCTGCTGGGACAATTCTATTGTCCTGCAGCTAGTGATTATGGTCGTAAGCTGTTTACCATTACGGACATAAGCTCTTAGGTGTTACGGCCGTAAGATGTTTACCATTACGGACATAATCTCTTAGGTGTTACACCCTAGCGCACGAGGGTGGGCCCCGGTCGAAGGTTCTAAGCCGAGACTGTCCCGTTAGCGCGCGCTAACCCGGAACCCTAGCGCACGCTAAGGCCCGCCCGTATAAATATGACTGAGCAGTCATATCTTTACCCGTTTTCATTTCGTTCCTTCCCTTTCCGCGGTTGGAGTCTTGGTGAGCAAGGAGGCATGTTGTCAAACAATTAATCCACGAAGTCCTGGAGTTCATATCATCGATTAATCATTCCATAACCTCCTCTGATCGACCGAATCAAGGTTAGAGTTCCTAAAATTTTAGTTTTGGGAAATCGGGGGTTTTGCTTGGTTTTGTCCGATTTAACCGTAGTAACTTTGATCCGTGGCGGATTGTGTTGTAGCAATTTCGGTATCAGCGCCGTTGTGCGGATGTATAAATATAAAGTGCGGAAATAAAATGACACACGGATTTATAGAGGTTCGGCCAAACGTGCCTACGTCCTCTTTCGTTATCTTTTTCTATAGTCTTAAGATATAAAACTCTGCACCTCTCTTCTATCGGTCGAGGGATTCCCGTTACAGGCTCGTCTTCTATCAGTCCTAGTAAACCGTTCAATCTCTCTTCTATCGGTCGAGATATTACTGCTTGTACTTGTCTTTATGTCGGTCGAAGTTAAACCGTTTTCCTTTTCTATTGGACAAGGAATCAACCACTCTAGCTTTCTATTGGTACTAGATAAACCTCACTTAGATATTGATTGCGATTCTAACAATGCCGGATCCTTGATCCTAATAACACCAAATCCAATCGTATCTTTTCTTTTACCTCTCGTGTATGTGCTGAATGTATAAACATTAAAACTAACAATATAAGCTCAATATCACAACAACAATATAATGTATATGAGTATCAGATCAATGTCTTGATTGCTTGAAATTTGTTGTATGGTTTAATAGCCTTCTCCATCAAACTAGCCGTTACTGCCAGTTGACTTGCTAGTGTGCGCTAGATCTTCTTCTTAGCGTCCGCTATCGCGCATTGTTGCCTGTAGCGTACGTTATGTACTGCATGTAGCGTATGTTAACATCTTGTAATTCCATCCCAGTGGCTACTGTCTCTCTTTGTTAGCGTGCGTTAATCATTCCTTGTAGCGTGCACTAACAACACATCATTGCATGCGTCATATATCCATTTATACTTTTTGACTTTGTTTCAGAATCTTCCCAATAGATTGATTGACTTGAATTAAAAATGCTATTTAGCGTGCGCTAAATATCATTAGTAGCGTGCGCTATGTCCTACTTTAATGCATACGTCATTCTGTGTTTGTATGTCTTTATAACGGTAAAATATCCTTCGATAGCGTGCGTTAATGAACATGTGTAGTGTGCGCTATCTTCATCGGGTAGGTTTACTTCAGGTAACTTTGAACTCGTCTGATCTGCAGCCAGGACCCGTTAGTGTGCGCTATTGTTTGAGTCTAGCATGCGCTAGCTTTGTAATTTGTCCAGCTTTTTGCGTCTTCGTGTGCTTCGTTGATTTTGCTTCGCCTCTTTGTTGTTTTGCTTTTTTTACAAACTTAATCATCAAAACACTATTTATGAATATATGGAATAAATATTCCAACAATCTTTCCCTTTTTGATGATTACAAAACAACCCTTGAATTGGATAAAACCTGCAAAATAAAAATATATATATTTGTATGTTTCAAAGTTTTCGGCTTTCATCGTTTTGTTAATTTCACCCATCTTTTCTTTTTCTGTCATTTTCAACTTCTTCGTTACGTTATTTTTCAACTCCTTCGTTTCCCCCCTTTTTGTATGCTTTCTTTTTCTCCTTTTCGACTTCTTCGATTTTTATTATTTTCTCCTCCTTTTTACTTTTTATTTTTCTCCTCATTTTTTCATGATGTTTTTATCCGATTATACTCCTTCTCCCCCTTTTTGTATTCAGCAAGAAGTGTAAAAATATATCAATTGAATATAAATATGCATGATACCAATTAATGATGAATAATATATGAATACGATAATTGAGATGCATTAAGAAGGGTATAACACCCCTTGACAAATATATTCATTTTTAAAAAAAAATATACTCCCCTTGAGTAAAATATCAATTGTTAAAAATTAATTTTTAGGGATTCAACCTATAGTTGGTTTTTCTTTCGACACGTAAAGGATGTTTGGATGGTGGTTCCTTTATGAATCTAAATTTTCTTAACTTTAATCGTCCGTCTTGAGCTTTTACAGTTTGAAATATGGTGCCCGATTTTCAAACATTTTTCGCAATGGGGTATCTTGAAATTTACGGATTTCTTTTTAGAATGTGGTTTCAATCCCAACCCCTATTTATTCAACGTAAACTTTTGAACCGAGAGCATTTGTTCAAATTTCTCGTTTCCACACGAGAATTTCTTCGTTAATTTTTTGAGCTCGGTTTGGACTTTAACAAGATCATCCTTTAAAATATTTTCGTTTTCAATGCATTTAGAATGATCGATCTCAATAAATTTTCACTTTTCAAGAATTTTGGAATTTTCAATTTCCAATGATTTACATTTAGATTTAAGGGATTTAATTTCACGTAAAGCATTTTGATAGTCCGTATGTAATAACTCGAATGCTTCAAAAAGTTCATCGTAAAAATTACTTACTTGGCTTTCGACGTCGCTATCATCGAATGAACTCCGGGCCATAAATGCAAGGTTATTTTGATAAATGAAATCATCATCAATATCTTCGTCACCCCTTGTTGCAATTAAAACCTATTTGGGTTTTACACGACAATTCTTTGCAAAGTGGTCTGGTTTACCACATAATCGACAAGTGTTGTCGAATTTCTTAGATTCGCCCTTTTGGATGTCATGTTTTCTCCGGTTTAATAAGTGTTGGAACTTATTAATATTTTTGGCATAATATGCCGATTCTTCGTCGCTTTCGTCCACCAGGATTTCTTCTCTTTTAGACATCTTAGACTTCATGGCTATCGATCTTTCCTTCGGCTTCGGTTTGGCATTCCGAGATTTTAGGACAATCTCGTAGTTGATAAGAGAACCAACGAGAGCACTAAAATCAAGATTATTTAAATCTTTAGACTCCATTATTGCCATCACCGTACCGTCCAATTCTCGAAGTAGTGATCGGAGGATCTTCTTTACTTTCTCACTACTCGAAAGTGGTTTTCCAAAACATGCCAATCAATTTGTGATGACCAAAAAACGGTCGAGCATGATCGTGATGGATTCATCGCCCTTCATTTGAAATAGTTCGTATTCGTGAAGGAGCATGTTTATTTTCGTCTCCTTGACTTGAGATGTTCCTTCGTGTGTTACCTCAAGCATTTTCCAAATTTCTTTGGCACTATCACACGATGATATTTGGTTGTGTTCTTCTGGATTTAAGGCAAAATATAGTTATTGAGTTGCCTTACAATTGTAATGGTCATATTTCCAATCGGAATCGTCATATTCTTCGAAAGTTTTAAGTGTACCGTTGGAATTCGTCGGAATTGTTAGACCAAGACAAATTATTTTCCAAAGCTCGATGTCATAGGCTCGAATGAATATTGTTGCGATATTTCCTACACGCAAGTGCACGTCATCGTTTACAAGTAATAAAGTGATAAGTAGAGTATCATTCCCACGAGGATTGAATCTCTAACTACCGACGTTTTCGTATTCCAATTTTATTTGAACAATCGAAGTTGGGTTTTTGGATTAATAACTAAAAGAATTTCTAAAATACTAACCAGTAGAAAACAATATCTTGGATTAAGGAAATCAAATGATGAATACGTCTAGGATTCTGAATCCACCTTAGTTTATCCGAATTTACTCTCGATTATCCGTAATAAATAATTTTCCCAATTTACTGAAGGCGGAGATTGCTAATATATTCTACCGCCTCTCCCGAGGTCAATAGATTTATCTAACGGCGACCAACGCACTCTATCCCTAGGTGAATTATCTCGTCGATAGGCAAAAAGCATGAAATCTCCTAAAGGCCACGTAGTTTCTATGAGTATATTCCTATCTCACAGAATAAAACGGTCCTCACCAATAGTTCCTCACCAAATCTCCTCTCCCGATTCAAGTGAATGATTAAATCAATACAACTATTGGCCGATAATTGCAAGCATTAAACATAATTGGGAAAACTCAATAAAAAGGTAATAAATTGGATAATCTTAATCAATTCGTCAAAACAAAGGTTTCATCAAAACCCTAGATTAGGGCTTTAGCCCGACATACTAAAAGCGAAAATACAGAATAAATAAACGAAAGCATAAAATTCAAACGCAGATGAAGCTCGGATTCCTCCGTTTTCGGCTCATATACGCCCTTGAATTCTTCCGCTTTCCTCCTCTTCTCTGTCTCCAAGCTTAAGCTCTCCTAGGTTTAGATTCAATGATTCCAAGATAATTAAATTAGGGTCTTAAGCCCTATTTATAGCTCAGCACCTCCACAAATCGCATCCGTATTAATCGGTTGAAAATCGGCCAAACGGCCCGAGAATCCGCGCAGACGTACCAAACCCGCTAAGTGTGCCGCGGCTCATCAACTCGTGCCGCGGCACATCGCCAAAAGTCAATACACGGGCGTAAATAAATCCTTCGTGCCGCGGCTCACCAGGCTATGCCGCGGCACAGAGTACTGACTACTCGCCCTTCGGCCGGTGTCTTCCTGTGCCGCGGCTCGATTCCTTGCGCCGCGGCTCGCCATCGATTTTGCCGTTTTCGCCCGTTTTGCCTCGTTTTAGCTCCCGGACTTCAATTTCCTGTCAATCATACAAAATCAAGGCATTAAAAGCTCATTTAGATGATTTCACTCACCAAAACACTACAAAATAATGATAAATAAGTGTAATACCCAGTAATTATCATTCAGTAATTATCACTCAGTAATTATCATTCAGTAATTGGTACTCAGTAATTTCATTATTGATCATTTATCACTCAGATTCAGTCATGGTATTCATCATTCAGAGTAATTGTATCGTGTATCAATCGTCATTCATCACTAATCTGATTGGAGTTTCGTGCCGTGTTTATCATCATTGTCATTTTCGTTGCAAGCGGTGCTTGAGGGTAGCGCACGCTACATACTCCTTTTAGCGTACGCTAATTGGGTATAGGTAGCGCACGCTACCGCTCAGCTTTAGCGCACGCTAAGGCTACCTTGGCCGCATCCCGAAGGTACCGGACTGCAGTGAGAATATTTGTAGCGCACGCTACGAGTGGTGAGTAGCGCGCGCTAACGGGTTGTAGTAGCGCACGCTTTATGTGTGGAGTAGCGCGCGCTAGGGACGGATCAGGTTGAGTCCAGTGGCTACTGGACTGCACCGGATTAATTCATAGCGCACGCTATGAGTTATGTTTAGCGTACGCAATCAATATCATAGCGCACGCTAATCGGTTGTTGTAGCGCACGCTATCGAGGTTAGATCGAGGGCGACGGTTTTCGGACTCCGGCATCGGGCGTCGAATATTTCGCTAGCGCACGCTAACAATGGATATTAGCGCACGCTAGTAATATGGCCGTAGCGCACGCTACAAATAGGTACGTAGCGCGCGCTACCGTGTTCGGACAGGGGTTACTGGACTACCCAAATTTCACGTTAGCGCACGCTATGCACAAGGGCTAGCGCACGCTAACATGGATAGTATAAATTGGGACGGTTTAGTCGAGTTCGTCATTTTCCATCTCATTTCATTCCTTCGGTAGTTTTGGGCGATTTCGAGCGTTTGAGAGGATTCTTCGAGGTGTAATCATCAATCATCATTTTCAAGCTCATCTTTCGGATTGATCATCATTTCATCATCTTCATCACATCGAATCAAAGGTATTAAACTCTTGGATCTAGAATTTCGGATTTTTGGATTTTCCTTCCGATTTCTTCGTGTAAGCTCGGATTATCATTGGAATATGTTAGTTATGGATTATCTAACTTGGATAAATATATTCCTACGGATTTAAACGGTTATTTTCTGAATTATTCCAAGAACCCTTAAGGTTGACTTGATTAATTGGGGATTTTCCGATTGATGTTGTTGTAATCATGAGTTATGGGTTCCTAATGGATTATTGATATCCTTGAAAGTGTTTTGATGGTTTGAAATACTCATCTTGGAGTTGGTTTCGATTCATTCGAACTCGGATATCGTTGTGTCGATGTTTGAGTCGTTTATGATCGTTTTTGATTTGCGTAATGATCGGATTATTGGTAATTGTGTTATTCAAGGTTGTTCGAGCGACCGATATTTCATTTAGGACGTTGTTCGTGGACGGACATTCATCATCGGTATTGAGTAAGTTAATTCTTACTCGGTTAAAAGGATATTCATTCCTTTTGTCGTTGTTCATTCATAATCATAACTCATTCATCATTGTATTAATCGTATCAAAACTCGTCAGTGTCAATCAATCACCTCAGTCATAAGGAACGACGGTTCCGATCATTTCATTGAGCTATCATTCATTTCACCATCATTCCATCTTGGTGAGTCATTATTCATTTTCATTGTCACTTTTGTCATATTGTGGCATTCCGGGTCATACTGGCGTGCCGGTTGGTATGTGTAGGATTTTCATGTCGGGCACATTATAGTCGTGTGTTGGTTGGTGGCCTCACATTGGACTGTGCACACGAGTCGATTGCTCGTGAGACTGATTAGGTACAAGACCACGCGTGTTTGATCGTTGGTGGCTTGTGCACGGACATATTTCCATCCCGGGCGTAGTGTGGCGCCATTCCTTTGAGCCGTACTGATTAGTCGATTCATATAGCATGTTTGATTGCGTATGTTTTGACAGAATAATTCATAATTTCAGATATATCATGATTGTGTATTTTCAACCCTTGAGGATTGTTGTTACGTATGGCCCGGCCGTTGGGGATCTTTGTGTCATGGCAAGGCTAAGGTACGGGAGAGCACGGTGACGGCGAGGAGTCCCAGTGATACTAGTAGGGGGCCCCACTGCTCACCATTTATTCACCATTTGTGTTTCCTTTATTTATTCCGCTGCAGACATTCCGTTTGAGTGCTCCTTTCATTCAGTGTTGGGTATTTTATCGTCATATAAAATACACATGTATTCTATTTTATCGTGGGTGTGTTGTATAAAACTCCTCGTCGGAGTAATTGATGTTGTAATGTGGTTCGGTACTACATTTACCTGTGTAATTCATTCATTTTCATTCGCCTGGTGGGTCCCAGTCGGGGGTCCACGGCACTGTAATATCCGCCTAATTTGGGGTGTTACAATAAGCGTATAAAAATACGCCTAACAAATACCCCCAAACTTAAGCCTTTGCTTGTCCTCAAGCAAAAAGAATTAAAGTCAATAAAAGAATGTCGTGAAAAATTGTGCAACTCATAGTGTTCAATCTCATCAATACTATCCTGCCATTCTCTCTAAATAACACGAGTGTCATAAAAGCGAGCTGCACTCAGAATAATGATTCCGCAAAGTAATCAAGTTCAGTCCTAATCGCTCGTTCAGCAAGAAAATCCAGCTCAAAGATCAACAAAACGTGAGTCCAATCGACCGTCAATATGAAAGGCTAACATAAACAAGCTAGTTCGTCGCGTTCCACAGTCTAAAGGCACAATTTTCACGAGTCTCATAATAAATAAACCTCGGACAGTATCCCCTTATATATATGCTCAAAAATTTGATTCGAGTCGACCACTAGGTTAGGATCTCGGGATGTTTCATCGGGATAATCCTAGGGTGGAACTTCCATTCTCATGTATTCGGAAACCGTTTGACGTAAAAGACACTCATGGGGCACATGGATGCTTCTAGTTACTAAGTTCCCGTTTACAGCGGAGAAACAACTCGAATACCTAATTTCCGCATGTCCGAATCAAGGTTGCCGTTTTACGCGAGAGTAAACAGCGGGTCACACGAATACCGCCGGTTACTAGGCTTCCTATCATTGGCACATGTGAAATCACTAAATCACTAGTCTAATCGGGGTTGTCGTTTTACGCGAGAGTAAACAACGGGTCACGCGAATGCCCCCGGTTACTAGACTTCCCTTCATAGAACACTTTATCTCGACTTTTAGGGAAAAACTGACCGACTCAAAACTCAAACTAAGTGCTAACACGACTGAAGAAACAGTACGACTCACTATCCGGGAAAATGTAGCCAAACGTATTGATGGGGATTTTAAACAAGTATGTATCGTCTCTTATCTGCCAAGACCTCTACAATCACGAAAAATTTCGGACCTAATTGAATACTAAGCAGAACAGAAATAACTGACTACAACTCGACTAAAACTCGCCCGCTTCTTCAGAGAGAAAGACAGTGTCGTAACATCAGGATCACACAAATAGAAGCACGTAAATTCACGAATAAAGATAAACTACGACAAGCACGGCTATCTGAATAATAATTTTAGGCAAAGAAATGAAAAGTGCAAATGAATATAATGTACTGAAGAAAATAGAGTACAAGAATGAATGTAGACGAATGTAAATCCCCCAAACTTAGGACGTACATTGACCTCAATGGACAAAAATGATATGCAAGAAAAATAAAAGGTCAAGTACTCCTCCACCGCTCAGAGCTGGTGCCGACATCGTCCGGTGAGCTTGCATGCTTCTTGACTACATCATGCGGAATGTGAGTAAACAAGCTTGCATCATCAAAAAGGAAGTTAAGTATAGCTCTCAAGTTGAACATGATGTAGAGGTTGGGGATAATGTGACAACATGATTCATTGCATATAAGTTGGAAAATGCCTAGCTTACCCATTTTTCATTGCTGCAATTTATCAAACACCTTGTGTGCACAAGTTAAAATGAAGAACAAAAATTTTCATGGTTAATTCCAAATCCCAAAAAATAATAACACAGATTATAAACCTAAATTACGAAAACCATCATCAACAATTCGTTCATAAACATCAATTCCATCACAATAATAAATTCCCCATATTCCAACTCCATTTTAGAAACAACAATGAAGAATAACTAGCAATATAAAACTCCAAATCTTTTCACATCAAGAATCATTAATGATTTAGAAATCAAAAATAACCTGGAGAATTTGAGAAGGAGACTCATAGAGTGGAGCCAACTAACCTCCATGTGTGCAGGAAGGAAGGGAGGGAGGGTAGAAGTATCCTATACAGGCCGATCAACTGAATGAGCCTTACCTGGATGCTCTTATTTTGCGACGGGGGCCGCGGCACAATATAAGTGAGCCGCGGCCCAAAGTACAGTCGAACTGGGACGTTTTGGTATGTCGTCGGGTGCCGCGGCTCAAATTTCGTATGCCGCGGCTCAGTGTGTTAGTGTGCCGCGGCTCAGCATTAGTATGCCGCGGCACAAAGTACAGGCGCCCTGGGCGTTTCTCGACCATTTAGTGTGCCGTGGCTCAGTTATCGGGTGCCACGGCTCGGCGACCTGGTGTGCCGCGGCTCAGTAAGATCATGCCGCGGCACAGGGTACAGTTTGATCGGCCATTTTTCCTCAGCTGGTGTGTGCCGCGGCTCACCTGGACTGTGCCGCGGCTCATCATTGAATTTCTCCCCTTTTGCCGATTCACCTTGTAAATTTTACACGAAATCATTAAGATGAGAGGGAAGGATGGATCAAAGAAGAAAGAAGACAAAAAAAAGACTCTAAAAAAGCAAGCAAACAACAAAGAATCTACAACTAATACTCGGGTTGCCTCCCGAGGAGCGCTAAGTTTATAGTCTTCAGCCGGACTTTTCTCGCATTCATCCGGCGGTGGATAAGGTGACGCTCGTTTTTTGCGTGTCTATTGGATTTCCCAAGTATGCCTTCAACCGTTGTCCATTAACTTTGAATTTTCGACCATCTCTTTGAACTTCTACTGCACCATGTGGAAACACTTGAACTACGGTGAACGGTCCCGACCATCGTGAACGCAATTTCCCGGGAAATAACTTTAAGCGTGAGTTGAATAGCAACACCTCTTGACCCGGGACAAATTCTCTCTGCGTGATGTGCTTATCATGCCAAATTTTTGTCCGCTCCTTATAAAGTTTTGCATTTTCGTATGAGTTGTGGCGAATTTCTTCCAACTCGTTCAGCTGCAAACAACGCTTTTCCCCAACGGATTTTAGATCAAAGTTTAGTTTCTTTATCGCCCAGTAAGCACGGTGTTCCATCTCTACGGGCAGATGGCAACCTTTTCCATAGACCAATCTGTAGGGTGACATTCCGATAGGTGTTTTATATGCAGTCCGGTACGCCCAAAGTGCATCATCGAGTTTAAATGCCCAATCTTTTCGGGACGAGCTGACCGTCTTTTCTAGAATCCACTTCAGCTCTCGATTTGATATCTCGACTTGACCACTCGTTTGTGGATGGTATGCTGTGGCAACACGATGAGTGACTCCGTATTTTCTCAAAACCGCATCAAGAAATTTGTTGTCGAAGTGTGACCCACCATCACTTATAATAGCACGTGGAGTCCCAAAGCGTGAGAAGATATGTTGTTTAATAAACTTGATTACAACATTGGACCCATTCGTAGGTAGTGCCACCGCTTCAACCCATTTGGAGACATAATCCACGGCCACCAAAATGTAGAGATTCTTGTTTGATGGGGGAAATGCACCCATGAAGTCGATCCCCCATACATCAAATAGTTCGACTTCAAGTATGGTGTTCAGCGGCATTTCGTGTCGTCTTGAGATGTTTCCTGTCCGTTGACACCGATCACATGTAGACACAAAGGAGTGAGCATCTTTGAATAAGGACGGCCAATAAAATCCCGACTGTAAGACCTTCGATGCTGTTCTATTTCCACTAAAGTGTCCACCGTAGGGCGATGCATGGCAATGGTTCGACACTGCGTGGATTTCCTCATCTGGAATGCATCTACGGATAATTTGATCGGGGCATCGCTTAAAAAGAAAAGGATCGTCCCACAAATAGTACTTAGCGTCCGAGATTAGCTTCTTCTTTTGATGACGTGAGAGATCGTTCGGAATTGTTTTACTTACTAAGTAGTTCACTAGATCAGCATACCAAGGCACATGTGTGGAATCCAACTTGTAGAGCTGCTCGTCGGGGAATGTTTCTATAATTTGTGGCTGACTTTCTTCCTTCTCGAGGGAACTCTCTAACCGTGAAAGGTGATCGGCTATAACATTTTCTATCCATTTCTTGTCCCGAATCTCCAAGTTGAATTCTTGAAGGAGTAGCACCCACCGAATCAACCTTGGTTTGGCATCCTTTTTCTCCAAAAGGTATTTTATTGCCGAATGATCGGTCCACACTATCACTTTCGTTCCTAGTAGATAAGCCCGAAATTTATCAAATGCAAATATCACCGCCAACAATTCCTTCTCCGTTGTGGCATAATTTCTTTGGGCGTCATCGAGCGTTCGGCTCGCATAGTATATGACATGAAACACCTTCCCTCGTCTCTGCCCCAAAACAGCCCCAATGGCAAAGTCGCTAGCATCGCACATTAGTTCGAACGGAAGGTCCCAATCCGGAGCGACTATCACCGGTGCCGTGCTTAGAGCTTTCTTCAGCAACTCGAAACTTTCTTTACAAGACTCGTCGAAAATAAATGGGACATCTTTCATGAGTAAATTGCATAGCGGCTTCGTGATCTTTGAAAAATCCTTAATAAATCGGCGATAGAAACCGGCATGTCCCAGAAAACTCCTAATCCCCTTTACCGAAGTGGGTGGAGGCATCTTCTCAATGGTCTCAATTTTTGCTCGGTCGACTTCAATTCCATGTGAGGATATTCGATGGCCAATCACAATGCCCTCCTGCACCATAAAATGACACTTCTCCCAATTCAAGACTAAATTGGTCTCTTCACATCTTTGCAAGACCTTCTGCAAATTTTCCAAACAAATGTCAAAAGAATCTCCAAAAACAGAAAAATCATCCATGAAAATCTCAATACACTGCTCTACCATGTCAGAAAAAATAGCCATCATACACCGTTGAAAAGTTTCCGGCGCATTACACAATCCGAACGGCATGCGCCTATAAGCGAAAATGCCGTAAGGACATGTAAACGTCGTTTTCTCTTGGTCTTCGGGGGCTATGTAAATCTGATTATACCCCGAATAACCATCGAGAAAGCAATAGAAATCGTGTCCGGCTAATCTATCTAACATCTGATCAATAAAAGGCAAGGGAAAATGATCTTTTCTAGTGGCCTTATTTAATTTCCTATAATCTATGCACATACGCCACCCGTAACAATCTCGTGGGAATTAATTCATTATTATCGCTTTGAACAACTGTTATCCCACCCTTTTTCGACACAACTTGAACCGGACTTACCCACTTACTATCAGAAATTGGAAAGATCATACCTGCGTCGAGGAGTTTTAAAACCTCGACTTTCACCACCTCCTTCATGTTAGGATTCAGCCGGCGTTGATGCTCCACGGATGGTTTGTAGTCTTCCTCCATCAAAATCTTGTGCATGCAAATCGATGGGCTGATCCCCTTGATATCCGCAATAGACCATCCAAGAGCAGATTTGTACTCCCTCAAAACTCTTAATAATTTTGCCTCTTGATCTCCTGCTAAAGTGGCCGAGAGAATAACTGGAAGGGAGTTGTCGGGCCCCAGGAATGCATATTTCAAATGAGGTGGCAGCTTTTTGAGTTCCAATTTTGGAGGTTTTTCAATCGATGGGGTCGGTCGAGTTAGTGAACTTCCTAGCTCCTCGAATGGTTTACGATTAAAAATTGGTGGGGAAGCATCCATGTGTCGTACGTAGGCGGCATGCTCTCCATTTGGTTCGGAAACAGCCCCAATCAAAACGGATTCCAATGGATCGGGTGGATAATTTTCTCGAAAATTTCTACTCACGCACGAGTCAATGACGTCAACTTGGAAACAATTTTCAGCGTCACTTGGATATTTTACGGATCGAAAAATATTGAATGTTACTTGCTCCTCTTGAACACACAAAGTCAGCTTTCCCTTTTCCACATCAATCAACGTTCGGCCTGTTGCCAAAAATGGTCTTCCCAAAATAATTGGGATATCTTGGTCTTCTTCCATATCAAGTACGATGAAATCGGCCGGAAAGATGAACTTATCCACTTTGACTAAAACGTCCTCTATCACACCCCTCGGGTATTTGATGGATCTATCGGCCAATTGTAGAGAGACTGTCGTCGGCTTGGCTTACACAATCTCCAGCTATTTAAAAATTGAAAGGGGCATAAGATTTATACTGGCCCCGAGATCGCATAGGGCTCTTTCAAAAGATGAATTTCCGATGATGCAAGGAATGGTGAAACTTCCCGGATCTCTCAATTTAGGTGGGAGTTTCTTTTGTAATATAGCGCTACACTCTTCCGTTAAAGCGACCGTCTCATATTCCTCGAGCTTTCGTTTATTAGAAAAGATCTCTTTCATGAACTTGACGTAACTCGGCATCTGTTCCAATGCGTCGGCGAACGGAATGTTTATGTGCAATTTCTTGAAGACGTCGAGGAATTTTGAAAACTGCTTGTCCAGTTTTTGCTTTTGGAAACGCTGTGGGAATGGAACTTGAGGAGTGGGCTGAGTAGTCGATACTTCCTTTGGCTTAGGCGTCTCATCCTTTTCCTTCTCGTTTTGCTCGATCGGCTGCTCTTTGTCATTAATAGGCTGCCCTTTCAACTCCTTTCCGCTTCGTAATTCGATCGCTTGCACATTTTCCTTGGATTTCACTTCGTGGCTGGGCTGCACCTTGAGACCGAGAAGACAATAAATTAGCAATCTGCCCCATTTGTGTTTCTAGATTTCGGATGGAGGTCGAATGATTTTGGAGAGTCGTCTCGGTGCGGGTCATGAATTGGCTTGTGTTAGCCGCCAATTGAGCAAGAGCATCCTCCAAAGATACCTTTGGTGATTGAGGGGGCTGCTGTGGTGGTTGCACGAAGTGAGGTTGTGGAGCCTTCATAGCTTGCCCATTTCTCCATGGAAAATTTTGTTGATTCATCCACCCCTGATTATAAGTGCTGGGGTAAAAATTGCTTTGTCGATTTCTATTGGCTACGAATTGAGCTTGCTCCATCTGATGTTGCTCGAACGGATTTCCAAATTGACATTAGAAAAATTTCAATCCCCGGCAACGGCGCCAAAAACTTGTTGCGATATTTCCTACACGCAAGTGCACGTCATCGTTTACAAGTAATAAAGTGATAAGTAGAGTATCGTTCCCACGAGGATTGAATCTCTAACTACCGACGTTTTCGTATTCCAATTTTATTTGAACAATCGAAGTTGGGTTTTTGGATTAATAACTAAAAGAATTTCTAAAATACTAACCAGTAGAAAACAATATCTTGGATTAAGGAAATCAAATGATGAATACGTCTAGGGTTCTGAATCCACCTTAGTTTATCCGAATTTACGCTCGATTATCCGTAATAAATAATTTTCCCAATTTACTGAAGGCAGAGATTGCTAATATATTCTACCGCCTCTCCCGAGGTCAATAGATTTATCTAACGGCGACCAACGCACTCTATCCCTAGGTGAATTATCTCGTCGATAGGCAAAAAGCATGAAATCTCCTAAAGGCCACGTAGTTTCTATGAGTATATTCCTATCTCACAATAAACGGTCCTCACCAATAGTTCCTCACCAAATCTCCTCTCCCGATTCGAAGTGAATGATTAAATCAATACAACTATTGGCCAGATAATTGCAAGCATTAAACATAATTGGGAAAACTCAATAAAAAGGTAATAAATTGGATAATCTTAATCAATTCTTCAAAACAAAGGTTTCATCAAAACCCTAGATTAGGGCTTTAGCCTGACATACTAAAAACTGAAAATACAGAATAAATAAATGAAAGCATAAAATTCAAACGCAGATGAAGCTCGGATTCCTCCGTTCTTCAGCTCCCGCCTTCTGCCCTTGAATTCTTCTGCTTTCCTCCTCTTCTCTGTCTCCAAGCTTAAGCTCTCCTAGGTTTAGATTCAATGATTCCAAGATAATTAAATTATGGTCTTAAGCCCTATTTATAGCTCAGCACCTCCACAAATCGCATCCGTATTAATCGGTTGAAAATCGCCAAACGCCCGTAATCCGCGCAGACGTACTAAACCCGCTAAGTGTGCCGCGCTCATCAACTCGTGCCGCTGCACATCGCCAAAAGTCAATACCCGGGCGTAAATAAATCCTTCGTGCCGCGGCTCACTGGCCGTGCCGCGGCATGCAGTACACCTACTCGCCCTTCGGCCGGTGTCTTCTCGTGCCGCGCTCGATTCTTGCGCCGCGGCTCATCGGGCCCGCTTTTGCTGCTACCTGCTTTGCCTCGTTTTAGCTCCCAGACTTCAATTTCCTGTCAATCATACAAAATCAAGGCATTAAAAGCTCATTTAGATGATTTCACTCACCAAAACACTACAGAATAATGATAAATAAGCGTATAAAAATACGCCTAACAAATATCGACATCTTCTTCTTCCATGTCATGAAGTTTGATCCATCGAAAAATGGTGGTCGGTTAAGAGCAAGACCTTCAACCGAGGCAAGTTGAAATGCCATTTGGATCGACTCCTCGGATGTTAAGCCGCTTATTGGAGGTACCGCTCCGATACCAATTGTTGTAGCAATTTCGTTATTAGCGCCATTGTGCGGAAGCGTAAATATAAAGTGCGGAAATAAAATGACACACATATTTATAGAGGTTCGGCCAAATGTGCCTACGTCCTCTCTTGTTATCTTTTTCTATAGGCTTAAGATATAAACCTCTGCACCTCTCTTTTATCGGTCGAGAGATTACCGTTACAAGCTCATCTTCTATCGGTCCGAGTAAACCGTTCAATCTCTCTTCAATCAGTCGAGGTATTACTGCTTGTACTTGTCTTTATGTCGGTCCAAGTTAAACTGTTTTACTTTTCTATTAGACAAGGAATCAACCACTATAGATTTATATTGGTACTAGATAAACCTCACTTAGATATCGATTGTGATTCTAACAATGCCGGATCCTTGATCCTAATAATACCGAATACAATCGTATCTTTTCTTTTACCTCTCATGTATGTGTTTAATGTATAAACCCTCCAACTAACAATATAAGCTCAATATCACAACAACAATATAATGTATATGAGTATCAGATCAATGTCTTGATTGCTTGAAGTTGTTCTATGGTTTAATACGCAAGATGTGGTATTTATACCCTTCTCCATCAAACTAGCCGTTACTGCCACTTGACTTGCTAGCGTGCGCTATGTACTGCATGGAGCGTACGTTAACATCTTGTAATTCCAGTCTGGACTACTATCTCTCTTTGTTAGCGTGCGTTAATCATTCCTTGTAGCATGCGCTAACAACACATCATTGCATGTGTCATATATCCGTTTATACTTTTTGACTTTGCTTCAGAATCTTCCCAACTGATTGATTGACTTGAATTCAAAATGCTATTTAGCATGTGCTAAATATCATTAGTAGCGGGCGCTATGTCTTATTTCACTGCATACGTCATTTTGTATTTGTATGTCTTTACAACAGTAAAATAGCCTTCGTTAGCATGCGTTAATGAACATGTGTAGCATGCGCTATCTTCATCAGGTAGGTTTACTTCATGTAACTTTGAACTCGCCTGATCTGCATCCAGGACCCATTAGCGTGTGCTAACGTTTGAGTCTAGCGTGCGCTAGCTTTGTATTTTGTCCAGCTTTTTGCATCTTCGTCGTTGTTTTGCTTCGCCTCTTTGTTGTTTTGCTTTGTTTGGCAAATTAATCATCAAAACACTATTTATGAATATGTGGAATAAATTTTCCAACAGATTGATGATTATTAAGATGTATTCTATCATATGCCTTGTTGTTCCATGGTTTGATTGTTAAGGATTCATCATTTTGTTGAGTTCCTAATCAATGCCTTGAAGGTGTCCGATAAAAGGTCTTAGAGGGGGATTCGGGCGTTATACGATTATTATTCCTCGCACGATCATTGATATATTGATGATATGTCTTAAGAACGAAATCTCTGTAAAGAACTCGTGTCAGAACCCTTCCGTTCATTGTCTTCTTTAGGGTCTGAGGTTTCTCGGTTGAACCGTGTTCTTCGGAGTGTTCGGTTTTGTTTATTGAGGCAAGTATTCTACTTATACGATTTGTGTCTTGTGAATAGAGTTTACATATTGTATTTACGATGATTTGGTTTCCCTTCGTAGATATGATTCGTGCGATTTAGTTATTCGAATGTTTGTTGGTATTAATGATATTCTTGCTTGTTTAACGTTGTGAAGTTATGTTGGTCATGTTAGTCGCGTAATTCTTGTTGGACATGATTGTTCGAGTTTGATGTCTTATATTGATTATGATTATTGGGTTGGATTGATTATACACTTGGACATGTATTATGGTGTATGATTGGATGTTCGAACGTATTTGTATTAAGGTGTGTTATCCATGGTGATGTGTTGCGTTGTTTGGTATGTGTTTGGGAGAGTGTGTGTATGTGGTCCAGGTACGGTCCGTGTGGCCTCTGGAGTTCGGTACATGATGTGTACGAACAGTGTATGTGGTCTAGGTATGGTCCGTGTGGCCTCTGGAATTCGGTACATGATGTGTACGAACAGTGTATGTGGTCCAGGTACGGTCCGTGTGGCCTCTGGAGTTCGGTACATAATGTGTACGAACAGTGTGTGTGGTCCAGGTATGGTCCGTGTGACCTCCGGGGTTCGGTATATGATGTGTAAGAACAATGAATGTGTGGAACCGAGTACGGTCCGTCGTGACCTCCGGGGTTTGTTACTTGACGAGTACGAACAGTGATTGTGTGAATAATGTTTTGATGTTAAATCTCGGACACGTGATGATATTTTCACTAATGTGTTTTGAAACAAGAATCGAGCTGAGGCCCTGACGATTTTAGAAAGAGGTTTTGTAATTTGGGACTCGAGGTCCAAAGGAAATTATTCTTTAAAAACTCACAAGATACCGAATTTAATTTTAGAAACTTCATCACTTGTTTTCTGATTAATAAAACCTCTCGGGAATGTTTTGATAGTTGATTGTGTTACCTGACTCGTGATTGCATTCTGTTGATACACTTCGTATTCTATTATACTTTGTTAAATGTATTTTTATGCGCTTAACCATCATTATTCTATACCCATTTTTAGTTTAAATTGGCGTAAATGAGCTTTTAATGCATATCTTTATATGTTTTGAAGGAAATTCGAGTCCGGGAGCTCAAACGAAGAAAAACGGGCCAAAACAACATTTTTCTGGTCAGGGACCGCGGCACACGGATGCTGGGCCGCAGCACAGGAAGCGCCCAGAAGGACCCGATACAAACTGTACCGGGGGCCGCGACACGCAAGATCTGAGCCGCGGCCCGTAAGGAAAAATTTCGCCAGGCCTGGCCGTTGAAGACAGGGGCCGCAGCACACTAATGCCGGGCCGCAGGCCGCCGCGCAGGTTCCCTATTCACAGCTCGCGATTTCGGCAGTTTGGTAGCCTGTTTCTGACCTAATTTCTGGACGCGTTTTTGAGGCTGACGAAAAATTATAAATAGGCATTGAAGGTCAGAAGATATCATGATCAAAAAGAAGGAGAAAATACCAAGGAGTGGAGAGCAGAAGCCAGAGAATGGAGGAATTCAAGTTCTTCAACTATGTTTGATTTCTATTATGCTTTCTTTAATTCTTTGTGTATTATTTTCTAGTATGTCGGGATAGAACCCTATTCTAGGATTGTGATGAAACCGAGGTTTTGACGAATTAACTTTTGATTTTTGCATTATTAATATATATCTCACTTTTTTATTGAGTTTTCCCCAATTGTTCTTAATACATTCAATTATGTGGCCTATGATTGAATTGTTTTGATTACGCAACTCGAATTCGGAGAGGAGAGTTAGTAGGAAAAATTGGTGAGAAACGTTTTATCTTGTGAGATAGGAATATACTCATAGGAATTACGTGGCCTGTCTGAAGATTTCGTACTTTTTGTCTATTGTCGAATTAATTCACATAGGAATAGAGCGATTTAATCGCCTTAGAAAATTCTACTGATCTCGGGAGAGGCATCAGAGTATCTTAGAAATCTTCGCCTTCAGTAAATTGGGAAATCACTTAATTTATATAAATCAAGAGTAATTCGGATAAATCGAGGCGGATTCTTAATCCTAGATTATTCTCCTATTTGATCTTATTTCTTCTAATAATCGATTTTATTAATTGTTCTTAGTTTATCGTTTTATTAATTTTCTTTAATATTCCTTGCACCACCAAATTCGATCGTTTAGATAAAATTAGAATACACAAAAATTGGTAGTTAGTAAGTCAATCTTCGTGGGAATGATATCTTACTTATCACTTTATTACTTGCTTACGAAAACGTGCACTTGCATTCACCGAATTACGTAACCAGTTTTTGGCACCGTTGCCGGGGAGTGATTGTTTTACTAATATCAATTTCAGTATTTATAGTATTAATTTGAACATTATTTTATTTTTTTGTAATTTTTTTTTATTTTGTTTTTCCTTTCAGGAGTTTCGTTTAGTGCATGAGAAAATTTGGTGACGAAGGTCTATTACCTTTGGATACTGAACTCGAGTGCACTTTGTGGAAAAACAAGAAGGAGAGGCGTGAGCTGTCAACAAAAGATACCATGGCCGATAATATAGAAAATCGCGGAGTGGAAAACCCTATTCATCAAGCTCAACCGGCATTGGCACTCCGAAATTATGCATTGCCTCAAATCAACGCGAATTTTTTGGGGATTCGGCGCCCAACTGTCCAAGCAAACAATTTCGAGATAAAGCCGGTCATAATCCAGATGGTACAAGCCAGCTAATTCTGCGGGTTAGCGAATGACGACCCTAATGCTCATATTGCGTCCTTTCTCGAGATATGCGATACGTTCAAGAACAATGGAGTTTCTGATGATGTCATTCGTCTACGGCTTTTCCCATTTTCTTTGAGGGATAAATCCAAGTTTTGGTTGAATTCACTTCCGCCGGGCTCTATCAGGACTTGGTCGGAGTTAGCACAAGCCTTTTTGGCTAAATTCTTTCCGCCGGCAAAGTCAGCGAGACTTCGGAACGAAATAACGACCTTCGGGCAATTTGAGATGGAATCGCCTCATGAAGCTTGGGAGTGATATAAGAATTTACTAAGGAGATGCCCACACCATGGCCTACCGGATTGGCTCCAAATCCAGACATTCTATAACGGACTAAGTGCTTGTACACGCACTCTTGTTGATGCAGCCGCTGGAGGAGCTTTAATGGGCAAGACGATGGTGGAAGCTGATTCTTTATTGGAAGCGATGGCTGCAAATGCTTATCAGTGTCCTTCCGAACGTGTGAACCCAAAGTGAATTATGGGAGTTTCCGACAACGATCCGATCTCTACACTATCAGCCCAAGTTGCAGCGCTGACCCAACAATTGCAAGCTTTTTCACATACCCCTTCTACCAATACCATGTAAACATGTAATTGGTGCAACAGGTCTCATCCTAGTGCTGAGTGCCAAGTCGGAAATCCGTTCGAGCAATCTAGGATGGAACAAGCTCAGTTTGTGGGGAACGAGAATCGGCAGAACAACCCATATTCCAACACTTACAATCAAGGGTGGCGAAAT
Organism: Orobanche coerulescens; assembly: GCA_033398695.1. NCBI lineage: Eukaryota > Viridiplantae > Streptophyta > Magnoliopsida > Lamiales > Orobanchaceae > Orobanche > Orobanche coerulescens. The sequence goes on along the minus strand of CM065809.1, from coordinate 57,415,984 downwards.
CACCCAAATATTTTGTGGAGGAATGGGCAAACTTTAAATAAACCTCCGCAAGCTCAATTCGCGCAGCCCCCACAGTAGCCCCCTCAACCACCGAAGGTATCTTTGGAAGATGCTCTTACGCAAATGGCGGCTAATACGAGACAATTCATGACCCGCACGGAGACTACTATACAAAATCATTCCGCTTCTATCCAAAACTTGGAAGTACAAATGGGGCAGATCGCAAATTTATTGTCCTCTCGACCTCAAGGTGTATTACCCAGCGCCACCGAGATGAACCCCAAGGAAAATGTGCAACAATCGAGCTACGAAGCGGAAAGGAGCTACAAGAGCAGCCTAAGAATAGCAAGGACAAGAGCAACCACAGTGAGAAATCAAAGGAAGAGGAGCCCAAGCCAAAAGCAGTGTCGACTACTCATCCCACTCCATCAATTCCATTCCCACAACGTATGTAAAAGCAAAAATTGGACAAGCAATTCTCCAAGTTTCTTGACGTCTTCAAGAAACTACATATCAACATTCCATTTGCCGACGCCTTGGAACAAATGCCGAGCTATGTGAAGTTCATGAAGGAGATCTTATTGAACAAAAGGAAGCTCGAAGAGTATGAGACAGTGGCATTGACGGAAGAGTGCAGTGCTATTCTACAGAAGAAGCTCCCACCTAAATTGAGGGATTCGGGAAGCTTTACTATTCCATGCACTATTGGAAATTCGTCCTTTGACAGAGCCTTATGTGATCTAGGAGCCAGCATAAACCTTATGCCCCTTTCCATTTTTAAGAAGCTGGATATTGGGAAAGCCAAGCCGACGACGGTCTCTTTGCAATTAGCTGACAGATCTATCAAGTATCCTAGGGGAGTAATAGAAGACGTTTTGGTCAAAGTCGATAAATTCATCTTCCCGACCGATTTTATTGCACTCGATATGGAGGAGGATCATGATATACCAATCATCTTGAGCAAGTTACTTTCAATATATTTCGATCCTTACAATATCCTAGTGATGCTGAGAATTGCTTTCAAATTAACATCATTGACTCGTGTGTAAGTAGAGATTTTCGGGAGAGCTATCCATCATATCCATTGGAGTCCGTTTTAGTTGGTTCCGCTTCCGAATTGAATTCAGAGCATGTAGCCTATTTACGACACATGGATGTTTCCCCACCATTTTTCATCTGTCGACCATGTAAGGAGCTCGGAAGTTCACCAACTTGATCCGTCCCATTAATCGAGAAACGCCCAAATCTAGAGCTCAAGCAGCTACCGAATCATTTAAAATATGCATTTTTGGGACCCGACGATTCCCTGTCAGTCATTCTTTCGGCCACTTTAGCGGGGTATCAAGAGGAGAAATTATTGAGGGTTTTGAGGGAGTACAAATCTGCCCTTGGGTGGTCTATTGCGTATATCAAGGGAATCAGCCCGTCCATTTGTATGCATAGAATTCTGATGGAGGAAGATTACAAACCATCTGTGGAGCATCAACGCCGTTTAAATCCAAATATGAAAGAGGTGGCAAAAGTCGAGGTTTTAAAACTCTTTGACGCATGTATGATCTTTCCTATTTATAATAGCAAGTGGGTAAGTCCGGTTCAAGTTGTGTCAAAGAAGGGTGGGATAATAGTTATCTAAAATGCTAATAATGAATTAATTCCCACTAGGATTGTTACGGGGTGGCGTATGTGCATAGATTATAGGAAATTAAATAAAGCCACTACAAAAGACCACTTTCCTTTACCATTTATTGATCAAATATTGGTTGGATTAGCCGGACACGATTTCTATTATTTTCTTGATGGTTATTCTGGGTATAATCAGATTTATATAGCCCAGAAGACCAAGAAAAGATGACGTTTACATGTCCTTATGGCATTTTCGCTTATAGGCGCACGCCTTTTGGTTTATGTAATGCGCCGGCCACTTTTCAACGGTGTATGATGGCAATTTTTTCTGACATGGTAGAGCATTGCATTGAAATTTTTATGGATGATTTTTCTGTTTTCGGTGATTCGTTTGATATATGTTTGCAGAATTTGCAGAAAGTCCTAAAAAGATGCGAAGAAACAAATTTGGTCTTGAACTGGGAGAAGTGCCATTTTATGATCCAGGAGGGCATTGTACTAGGCCACCGCATATCCGCCCATGGAATTGAGTCGACCGGGCAAAAATTGAAACAATCGAAAAGATGCCTCCGCCTACTTCGGTAAAAGGGATAAGGAGCTTTTCGGGACACGCCGGTTTTTACCGCTGTTTTATTAAAGATTTTTTGAAGATCACAAAGCCATTGTGCAATTTGCTCATGAAGGATGTTCCGTTTAATTTTGACGAGCCTTGTAAAGAAAGTTTCGACTTATTGAAGAAAGCTCTAAGCACCGCCCTGGTAATAGTTGCTCCAGACTGGAGCCTTCCATTCGGGTTGATGTGTGATGCTAGTGATTTTGCCATTGGGGCTGTTTTGGGACAGAGACGAGGGAAAGTGTTCCACATCGTGTATTATGCAAGTCGAACTCTTGACAACGCCCAAAGAAATTATGCCACAATAGAAAAAGAATTGTTAGCTATAATTTTTGCTTTTGATAAATTTTGGGCATACTTATTGGGGACGAAAGTAGTGGTGTGGACTGACCATTCAGCGATCAAATACATTTTGGAGAAGAAGGATGCTAAACAAAGGTTGATTAGGTGGGTGCTTCTCCTCTAAGAATTCAACTTGGAAATTCGCGACAAAAAGGGGACTAAGAATGTTATTTCCGATCACCTTTCACATTTAGAGAATCCCCTTGAGAAGGGGGAGAGTAATCCACAAATTGTGGAAAACTTCCCCGATGAACAGCTCTACAAGTTGGGTTCGCAACACGTGCCTTGGTACGCTGATCTAGTGAACTATCTGGCGAGAAAAATAATTCTGAATGATCTCTCACGTCATCAAAAGAAGAAGCTGATTTCAGACGCTAAGTATTACTTGTGGGACGATCCCTTTCTCTTTAAAAGATGCCCTAATCGAATCATTCGCAGATGTGTTCCGGATGATGAAATCCGCAGTGTGCTGAATCATTGCAATGCATCACCCTACGGTGGGAATTTTAGCGGAAATAGAACAGCGGCAAAGGTCTTACAATCGGGTTTCTATTGGCCATCGTTATTCAAAGATGCTCACTCATTTGTGTCCACGTGTGATCGGTGTCAATGGACGGGAAACATCTCAAAACGACATGAAATGCCATTGGACACAATACTTGAGGTTGAATTGTTCGACGTATGGGGGATCGACTTCATGGGTCCATTTCCTCCATCAAATAAGAACCTCTATATTCTAGTAGCAGTGGACTACGTCTCAAAGTGGGTCGAAGCGGTGGCACTACCAAAAAATGGGTCTAATGTCGTGATCAAATTTATAAAAAAATATATTTTCACGCGTTTTGGGACTCCACGTGCTATTATCAGTGATGGTGGTTCACACTTCGACAACAAATTCCTTGATGCAGTCTTAAGAAAATACAGAGTCACTCATCGTGTTGCTACAGCCAACCATCCCCAGACGAGCGGTCAATTCGAGATAACAAATCGAGAGCTAAAGTGGATCTTAGAAAAAACAGTCAGCTCGTCTCGAAAAGATTGGTCCTTTAAACTCGATGATGCACTTTGGGCGTACCGTACTGTGTACAAAACACCTATCGGCATGTCACCTTACATATTGGTTTATGGGAAAAGTTGTCATTTAATAGTAGAGATGGAGCATCGTGCATACTGGGCGATAAAGAAATTGAATTTTGATCTTAAGTATGCTGGTGAAAAGCACTGTTTGCAGTTGAACGAGCTAGAGGAAATTCGTCATGATGCGTACGAGAATGCAAAGCTTTATAAGGAGCGGACAAATATTTGGCACGGTAAGCACATCACACATCGAGAGTTCGTTCCGGATCAAGAGGTGTTATTGTTTAATTCTTGCTTGAGGTTGTTTCCTGGGAAATTGCGTTCACGATGGTCGGGACCGTTTACAGTAGTTCAAGAATTCCCACACGGAGCAGTGGAAGTACAAAAAAATGACCGAAAATTTAAAGTTAATGGGCAGCGGTTGAAGGCCTACATGGGTAATCTAATAGACGCGCAGAAGATGAGCATCATCCTATCCACAACAGAGTGAATGCTAGAAAAGTCCGGCTGAAGACTATAAACTTAGCGCTTCTCGGGAGGCAACCCGAGTATTAGTTGTAGATGTTAATTTTCGTTGTTTTTATTCATTCTCAGAGTCTATTTTTTCGTCATTTTTGCTTTGATATGCTCTCTCTCACGTTCTATGTGTTTTCGCTCTAAAAATTTTTTTGTGCAGGAGATTCCAGGCCAGAGGCCACGGCACATACATGGCGAGCTGCGGCACACAAAAGTCCAAAATCGATGAAAACCTTCTGTACTATGTGCCGCGGCACGAAGAGGCTGAGCCGCGGCACACTAAGCTAAAGAGCCGCGGCACGTTGAAGCTGAGCCGAGGCATGCCGAGACCCAAAATATGTGCACAGGAGACTGTACTGTGTGCCGTGGCATGCAATCTCTGAGCCGCGGCACACTAACCCCAGGAGCCGTGGCACCCGTTCAAGGAGCCGCGGCACACGTCGAGATACCCAGCGCCCCAGAATTAACTGTACTACGGGCCGCGACTCACTTGATACGTTCCGCGGCCCCTGCTGTGAATTTTAAACGTGCAGGGCTGCCTTATAAACTCAGTCGACCCAGACACCAGGTATAGCTCTAAATTTTTCTTCTTCGCGCGGCGCAAACATCCTTCAAGTCTCTTCTTCTTCTTACCTTCTTCAATCCAACACAAGGTAATTCTTATCCCTAAAACTTCATTGCAACATGGATTGAGAGTTGGTGTAATATTCCTCATTCGTTTATGAACTTGTGTTTAGTTCTTAAATTTCTATCCAAATTTATAACGGAGTATGCTAAGATTCTTGATTGATTGATGGTGTTTTGTTATTATGTCATGGATTGCTGTGATATTTGATTCAATAAGCGTTTTTGAGGATTGATTTGAGTATGTTATTGTTTTTTGTTCTTCATCTAAGCTAACGCACGCAAGGTGTTCGATGAAATGCCCCAATGAATTTTTTTGAGCTAAACATCTTCAAATTGCATGCAACGAATTTAATTATCGGATTAAATTGTGCCCCCAACCCTTACGCCAAGTTTAAGCTTAAATCTTTACCTCATTTCCCCTCATATGAACGTGCGAGTTCATTCGACTCTATATTCATTTTCCGCACGTTTTAAGTCGAGAGTGGTGTAGTTATCTTTAAAGTTGTTTAATTTCTGGTATTTATTTTTCAGGAACTTCATCATGGCTAGGAAAAGGAAGTTGAGCACGAGGGCTAGAATGCGATCGTCCACAAGAGGGGAAACGTCACAAAACCGAATAGATATGGAATCCCACCAATTCTCTGATCCTGACATCCATAGAATATTCAATGAGAAAATCTGTCCTCGTCCAATAATTTCAGAGCAGGGATTCACTCCCGCCCCCCAGGACGGCGAGCTATTGGCTATGATCAACGAGATGGGATTGACTCGATTCACTGCACCACCCGAGCCGAAGGTGATTTCTATTGTCCAGGAGTTCTACGCCAGTGCTCTATTGCGACATATCCAGGTGGGATAGATGATGGGGTGACCAGATACACGGACTGAGGTCGTCGTCCGGGGCTAAACTGTGGACTTTTCGGTGGCCGCGATTTGGAGGCTGTACGAGCTACTGGAGGTAGACGAATCGGAGTACACACGGATTACGAGTAGCCTCACGAGGGAGTCTCTGCTGGAGGCACTTGCTCAGCCTAGTTCCGTCTGGGAGACGCGCGTCCCGGGTTCCACAGCTTTCTATTTCAAGAGTTCTCGCCTCAGTTAGCTCGGGCGAGGTTGGCTTTATTTCCCGTGTGCACGAGTCGACCCTACATCACAGATCCGCTCGGTCTTGCTTCCTCGTGCCTGATTATTGTATGCTATCATGACGGGACTCCGGTTTGATGTGGCCCCACGATTGTCCCGTTCTATATTTCAGTGCATCCAGGGAGGGGCGAAGACGAGATTAAAACATCCCTCGCCGATATGTGCTCTATGCCGCCAGTCGGGCGTGACGTGGTCCAACGACGAGCCGTCTATTGCAGCCCAGGGTCCGATCGACCACCGTATTATCTCCCATTTTGACCAGTGGGGTGGCGCGAGGGCACACAAGCGGGGGCGAAGATTTTTTATCGATGAGCCACACGAGCACTCTCCCGATCCACTACTCCTGACACATGAGCCGACGACGGATGCTGATGATCGGACTGAGTCCACTCCACCGCCAGCGAGAGAGCACCTTCAGGCGATGTTTGACAGCCTGAGGGAGGAGATGCGGAGAGAGAGAGAGACAGCCTCCTCGCAGCTGTTCGGGAGAAGTTGCGCGAGCAGGCCCGCCGGGCCAATCGACATGAGGAGAGGCGCTTAGCGGCGAGGGATGCTTATTATCAGGACTATCTAGATGCGGGGACGAGCCATATACTCCATTCGGGCAGACCCTTCATTCCACCAGTCAAGCCATCTACACCACCCTCCTTGCCGGACGAGGCCGGCACCAGTTCCTGAGCTGATATTAGGGGAGTACTTGACCTTTTCTCATATTGCATATTACTATCTGTGTCCATTGAGGTCAATGTACGTTTTAAGTTGGGGGGGGTCACTATTAGTTGTTATTTACTTTTTCGTTGCTATTGACTCTAGCCTTGCTTGTCTTAACTTTATTTGCATTCGTGGATTTTTCGTGTAGCCTTGTGTAAAACTGATGTTATGATACTGATTTCTTTTTAAAGAAATGGTTGAGTTTTGGTCGAGTTTGCAGTCTGCGATATTAGTTTCCTTTGAGCATTCATTTAGGTCTGAATTTTTGCGTTATTGTAGAAATCCTAGCATATAAGAAATGAGACATACGTGTTTACGAACCGCCGTCTATACTTTTGGTTACACTTTTCACGTAGCTAGTTGTCCAGTAACATGAGTCTTTTTGGCATTTAATTTGAGTTTAGAGTCGGACAGTCTTTCCCAAAAATTCGAGAAATTATACATGTTCTATGATGGGAAGTCTAGTAACCGGGGGTATTCATGCGACCCATTGTTTACTCTCGCGTAAAACGACAACCCTGATTAGAGTAATGGTTCAGAAAAATCGCATGATGATGAAAAGAAGCCTAGTAAGCGGATGTATTCACGTGACCCATCGTTTACATTCGCGTAAAACAGCAACTTTGAATCGGACATGCGGGAATAGCCATTTGAGTTTTTTCTCCACTGTAGAAGGAGACTTAGTAACTAGAAGCACTCATGAGCCCCATGAGTGTCTTTTACGTCAAACGGTTCCCCAATACATGAGAATGGATTTCCACCCTAGGGTCATTTCATGGAACATACCGAGATTTAGAACCTAGTGGATAACTCGAATCATTATAATGATTATATATAAGGGAATACTGTCCGAGGATTATTATTTACGATGAAACTCTTGCATTTCTGCCACGAGACTGTGGGACTGGGCGAGTTGGCTTGTTTAATCTAACCCTTCATATTGGCGGTCGGCTAAATTCACGCTTGTTAATCTTTGAGCTTTGATTTTCTTCATGACCGATAGATCAGAACTAAAAATGATTGCTTTGTGGAATCCTTATCCGTGATGTGACTCACTAAAACGATACGTATATTTTTCTTTGAGATTTTTAGGGTAGTATTAATCAGGTGAACACTATGGATATTGCACGTTTACCCACGATACTTGTCATCTCATTTTTGCGCTAATTAATGGGAGGAAGAATTTTTGCTTGAGGACAAGCAAAGGCTTAAGTTTAGGGGTATTTGTTACTTGTATTTTTATGCGCTTAACCATCATTATTCTATACCCATTTTTAGTTTAAATCGGCGTAAATGAGCTTTTAATATATTATCTTTATATGTTTTGAAGGAAATTCGAGTCCGGGAGCTTAAACGAAGAAAAACGGGCCAAAACGACATTTTTTGGTCAGGGACCGCGGCACACGGGCCGCAGCACAGAAGCGCCAAGGACCTGCATACAATCAGACGGGGCCGCTCCACGCAAGATCTGAGCCGCGACCCGTAAGGAAAAATTTCGCCAGGCCTGGTCGCTTGAAGACAGGGGCCGCGGCACACTAATGCCAGGCCGCAGCCCGCCGCGCAGGTTCCCTATTCACATCTCGCGATTTCGGCAGTTTGGAAGCCCATTTCTGACCTAATTTCCGGACGCGTTTTTGAGGCTGACGAAAAATTATAAATAGGCATTGAAGGTCAGAAGATATCATGATCTAAAAGAAGGAGAAAATATCGAGGAGCAGAGAGCAGAAGCCAGAGAACGGAGGAATTCAAGTTCTTCAACTGTGTTTGATTTCTATTATACTTTCTTTAATTCTTTGTGTATTATTTTCTAGCATGTCGGACTAGAACCCTATTCTAGGATTGTGATGAAACCGAGGTTTTGACGAATTAACTTTTGATTCTTGCATTATTAATATATATCTCACTTTTTTATTGAGTTTTCCCCAATTGTTCTTAATGCGTTCAATTATGTGGCCTATGATTGAATTGTTTTGATTACGCAACTTGAATTGGGACAGGAGAGTTAGTAGGAAAAATTGGTGAGAAACGTTTTATCTTGTGAGATAGGTATATACTCATAGGAATTACGTGGCCTGTCTGAAGATTTCGTACTGTTTGTCTATTGTCGAATTAATTCACCTAGGAATAAAGTGATTTAATCGCCTTAGAAAATTCTACAGACCTCGAAAGAGGCATTAGTGTATCTTAGAAATCCTCGCCTTCAGTAAATTGGGAAATCACCTAATTTATTTAAATCAAGAGTAATTCGGATAAATCGAGGCGGATTCTCAATCCTATATTATTCTCCTATTTGATCTTCTTTCTTCTAATAATCGATTTTATTAATTGTTCTTAGTTTATCGTTTTATTAATTTTCTTTAATATTCCTTGCACCACCAAATTCGATCGTTCAGATAAAATTAGAATACACATAAATTGGTAATTAGTAAGTCAGTCCTCGTGGGAATGATATCTTACTTATCACTTTATTACTTGCTTACGACAACGTGCACTTACGTTCACCACTAGTAAAACAATGGAGTTTTACTAACTCCCGAGTAATCGGGGGGTGGATGTCTGTTTTGCATCCAGTTACATGCTGGTTCAGAGGAGTAGTCACAGGATCGGCACAGGAAGTGACGAGCTACTATACTAATCAAGAGTTGAGAGTTTGGTCATGTTATGTTGTGTCGACCTAGTTATAGTCAGACTTCCGCTGTTGTGGATCTTTACCCTACGTGGGTATTTATTGTAAAGAGTTATATTTCATCTCGTTTGCGTTAGTCGTGTGACCTCATCGGTCCGTGTGGTTGTATTGTAATTGACCTTAATGGTATGCATTATTGTAATGATTGACTCCGGTAGGTCAAGTTTTTGGTAGTTCTGTGTTGTTTAGCCTGGTAGGTCCTCGTGGGGAGGGTCTACGACTAATATTCCCATATGGTCTGGGGGTGTTACAGTAGGATCGCACCAAAAATCCAACTGAACAAAATAATTCGGAACAATCGACAAATAATTCAAATTAACAAAAATCTCGGGTATTACATTCTACCCCATTAAAAATAAGTTTCGTCCCTAAACATAAAACAAGAAACAATCAGAGCAAGGCGACCCTAGATAACACACGTTATCGGCTGCTGATAGCGTAGAAATGATCCATGCAGTACAGAACTGATACAGTCCAATTCAATACGCAAGAATGTTTTCGAAATGTAACGAACATGAATTACTACGGTTGATTAACCCGAGCAGTACAACAATCAAAACACGAGTCTAATGCTGAAAAATTATGAAATTTCAATAACTCAAAGATTTGGAAGATCAAATATGAAGACAATTTCCTAAAACTTAAGGAAATTACGAAGTGGCCCAGACGCTCAATAATCACGGTACGAGATCAAACAATAACAATCGGACAACAACGGTCGAATAACAATGATCGAACAACAACAATCAAAAAACAACTCTGAAGTTCACACCTCAAATCAAGACATCAATAAGCTTGTAGGACCCACGAGGTGTCAATTTTGCACAAGGTTCACAGGAAATCATACCGAACTTGGTAAGGTCACAACGATAAACAGATCAATCAGGAACAATATCAAAACTCGCTCGAATGACAACGGCGAAAAACAATACAAGGTCAGAAGTATCAATAAACACAAACAAGTCGATAGATTCGAACAATACGGAAGCGAACAAAATGGTTATTACACTCTATCACTATTAAAAGAGGTTTCGTCCCTGGAACCAAAACAACGAGAGCGTGATGCTGGCAGAGCGAGCTTCCCAGCAATATTCTCTTGGTCCCGCATTTGATCTCCATGACCATATGTACCATGGTCACGACCACATCCTCTGCCCCTCGGCATACTGAACAAGTAACCATTCAGCACGATGAAACCCAACATCTCAAAACGATACACTAAAATGCCAAAGCAGCACAACATATCGACATAAGGCATCTAATAACAACACGATAAAAATGGCCACCCCGTATAATTACAAGAATTCAAAATTACAATCGCAACAAATGAAACTTATGGTCGTAACTAACGGATCACATAGCCGTATCAACAGAAAATTATCGACCATAATCGTTACGATCACGGCCATAGTATACTACACATGATAGCCAATTATTTTTAACATTTTTTTAAAACTTCACTTGGTATCTATTTAAATAATATCATTTGAAAATCATTGAATTTGTATGTTTATTCGAATAGAGAATTTTGAAAGTACTTTTGATACCTTGATAAGTGGTAATTTTACCACTTATTTCTAGGATTTTATACTGGGTTTTTATCTCGTTTCGTGATTAATGTGCTCGTATTTGGCTTATTTATGATTAGTCGAGCCGTATTACGCGTTTGGATTGGTTTTAGTGTGTTTGCAGGTTTTTAGAGCCAAAAGGACCCAAAACGAGACAAAGGACCAAGAGTCGAGTCACGGACGGAAAAGACGGAATTTTTGCAAGAGACAGACCACCCTATCGGCCCAGCCTATCGGCCGATAGGTGTGCCCGAAAGGAATCCCTGCCCTGCCGAGTGAAGAGAATGACGAAGCAACTATCGGCCAGCCTATCGGCCGATAGGCCAGGCCGAAAGGCTTCCCAGCGGACTCTCGTTTTTGGACGGATTTTGACTCTTTTAGATAGATTTTATTTCCTAGATTAGGGCTAATCGGGAATGTAACCCCCTTAGGCTATATAAACCTCATTCTAGACCTAGTTTGAGTATTCTCTATCAGCTTTGATCATATTGGATCATTCTTTATCATTCTTTTTCATCTTTTACAATTTTTAGATCTTCTTAGCAAGATTAATTTCTTTGATGCAAGAACTTTTTGGAGGAGAATTATTATTGTTTTTGGGAGATTGAAGACTCGGAGTTCATCCATAAGGGTTGTAATCTCTCTTTTCATATTAATAATATGCATTCTTCATCAATTTCTTGTTTAATTTCAATCATGTCTGGCTAATTCATTGATTGATTCTAGGGTTAGTAAATTTAATTGATGATCACATGATATTCCTTTGATTACCTTTTGACCTTTCATCCTAGGCTTGTGTTCAAGTTGTGTTAAATCTCATGTTAGATTAAAGGGCCCTTAATTGATGCATGTTAGCTAATTAATTTTGTCCGGAAGGAGTAATTGATTAGTGGAAATAACTGATGCACATTATGATTTTATCTTGAGACCTAGCGGAGAAAGATAAATCATAGATAAATAAGTTGGTGCTTTTTAAGTGATTTCAATTCTTTGAGCCCTGGCGGGGAAAAGGGTTTTAATTAACTATCTTTCTAGGTTGCCTTGACAGGAATTCTAGATCGACCGAGTGATTATTTCTAGGATTGAATTAAATTTTGGGGAGAAGGAATCAAGTGAATGGATTGTGTGAACTCAATTAGATGATACTACCCTAGGATCAATTACCTTTCGACTTGTGATTTTATCTTGTTAATTTGCTTTATTTGCTTAATTTAGATTATTCATCTTTTATTCAATTTTTGTTCTTCGATTTTTAGTTAGATAATTAGAATCAAAACAATTTTTCGGACTCCTAAATAGCAACAAATTTTGAGTAGAGTTAATTCCTTTATTTTCGACACATCAATTCCTTGGGTTCGACACCTTGGAAATACTCCGAGGTTTTACAAATTTTAAAATTGATCGGATTTGAAAACCATACTACGCGAAAACAAGCGATCAATTTTTGGCGCCGTTTCGGGAATTGATAGAAAATTTAAGGGAATAATTCGAAAAAAGAGATTGTTACTTTAGGTAGTTTACTTTTATTAATAATATTCGATCTCGTTTCCTCACATCTTGTTTTCTTTTCCTTGTAGGCGGTGCATGATCACGAGATCCCAAGGAAAGAACTTATTTCCTTTGGACCCGGAAATCGAGAAGTCTTTGAGGAGGAAGAAGCAAGAAGCGAGAACCGAGACTATTACTATACCTTTCGTTGATACCATGGCCGGCATTGTTGACCAACCACGAGAACTCGCTCGTCCCGAGAAGATCCCTTTGAATGCCCGCTTTCGACCTAAGCTGGACGATTATCAAGAAGGAGGTTGGGGAAAGATTGATGCCAACAACTTCGAGCTTAAGCCGTCCCTCATTGCTACAGTGAAGTCTCAAACATAAGGAGGGGGAGTGAATGAAGATCCAAATGCTCATCTTGAGTCGTTTTTGGACATATGTGCCACCATCAAGCAAAACGGAGTGCCTCCAGATGTCATTAAGCTCCGCCTATTCCGGTTTTCTTTAGAAGACGATGCGCTAGATTGGTACAAGAGCCTAGATCGGAAGGAAATTGGTACTTGGAGAGAGATGACCCGGTTGTTCTTAAGATGCTTCTATCCTCCCTCGAAGGTGCAAAAACAAATCAACGATATCTTGCAATTCGAGCAATATGAGGATGAATACTTATACGAGGCATGGATCCGATTTAAGAAGCTACTTCGCAAATACCCACAGCATGGAATTGACAAAGAGGAGATCTATATTCGGTTTTATCGGGGTTTGACGAGGAAGGCTAGAAGAGAATTGGACTATTCATCGAAAGGGGGATTTCTAGCTAACGATTATGAAGAGGCCAAGAATCTCATTGAAATGGGCAATAACAATGATTATGAGGAGGTGACCGATAGGAAGATGACGAGAAGAAAGGTTCCATCCGGTGACGAGGACGCCTACGGTGATTTGAAGGCGAAATTTGAAAAACAACAAAAAGAGCTTGAGATGCTAAAAAAGAAGACTTTGGGAGTCAATGCAGTTTTTGAAGAGCTAAACGAGCCTATTGCAATTGAGGAGGATGTGAATTACTTGCAAGGAGGAAACTTCCGGCAAGGGGGAAATAGGGGAAACTATTATCCGAACAATCGAAACCACCCTAATTTCTCCTATGCCAACCCGAACAATGCTCTCCAGCCACCACCGGGATTTAACGTGAAAAATGGGGTTATTCAAGAGCCGATTGCTAAGACACCTATGGAAGAGATGTTGGAACGATTAGAGGCGAGCCAAAAAGATTTTATTTATAAAGTAGACAAGAGGTTCGGAGCTCTCGAGCATAGTGTGACATCTATTGGAAACTCGGTGATAGCCTTGACAAAGCAGATGTCGATGGTGGAGACCCAAATGAGTCAAATGGCGAACGCCTGCCGGATTTCATAAGCCGGGCCATTTTCCGAGCAAAGACCGAGACCAACCCAAGACGCAACAATGCAACGCAATCGAGCTTGGAGTGGGACAAGGTACAGAATCATGGGGCCGGAGTTAAGGAATCCGAAACGAGGATGTATTAGAAACGGAGCCGAGAACGGAAAGAAGATGAAATGCAAGAGCCCATCGCCAAGCCTATCGGCCGATGTGCCCAACCGATACCTGCATGTAAGGCCGGCGGTGGATCCTATCGACCCCCTATCGGCCGAAAGGTCCCCGGAGGTTCGAAAGTGAATGATTTTGAGGAAAAAGCTCCATTTCCACAGCGTTTGGCCAAGTCGAGATATGATGAAAAGCTTCAACAATTTATCGACATGTTTCAAAAGGTGAATATCAACATTCCACTTCTAGACGCTTTGAGAGACATGCCGGGGTACGTGAAATTCTTGAAAGACGCTGTGGCAAGCAAGAGGAAGTTGAGGAAGTTTGAAACAATAAATATGACAGAGGAGTGTAGCGCTATCATTCAAAACAAGCTCCCACTCAGCGTAGGATCCGGACGTTTTACTTTGACATGCATGATTGGCGACCAAACGTTCCGTAATGTGTTGTGTGATCATGGGGCAAGCATAAATCTTATGCCTCTATCCATCTTTAAGAGGTTGAAGATTGGGGAGATGAAGCCGACTACCATTTCTCTACTCATGGCGGACCGGTCGATCTCTTATCCGAGGGGAGTTGTGGAGAATGTGTTAGTTAGAGTCCAACACTTAGTCTTCCTACGATTTCGTAGTTCTTGATATGCCCGAGGACGAGAATCAACCACCGATCTTTGGGAGACCATTTCTAGCGACGGGAGAGCACTTATCGACGTTCAAGAGGGTGATCTTACCTTCCGGTTAATGACCAAAATCTGAAAATTTCCATCTATGACTCGATGAAGAAGCCCGAGGATGCGCCCGAGGAATGTTATGCATTGAGTCTATTATGCCGCCCGACCGACTTGTTGGAGCATTGCATTTCACAATCCATTTACTCACATTCCGAGGTTGAAGAAATTTACGAGGAATTGCGCAGTATGTTCGAATGTTGGAGGCGAACGAGTCTCGATCTAATGAGAGAGATGTATGCTATCTTGATGTCAACAAACCCGTTCAAGGGGAGTTGTCGCCGAGGACCGATCGATCGAGGTGCCGAAGTCGAACTTAAGCCTTTGCCGGATCACTTACAATATTGCTTCTTGGCGAGAACGAGTCCTATCCCGTGATAGTTTCTTCTTCTCTCGGACCTACTAACTTGGAGAAGCTATTACGGTGCCGCGAAAACACAAAGGGGCAATTGGATGGACGATCTCGGACATTAAGGGAATAAGCCCTTCTATTTGTATGCACAGGATTTTGCTAGAAGACGATCATAAGCCGAGGGTGCAAACAACGAAGATTAAATCCGCAATGCAAGAGGTTGTGAGAAAAGAGGTGCTCAAATTGTTAGATCTGGGATGATATATGCGATTTCCGATAGTGAGTGGGTGAGTCCTACTCAAGTCGTCTCTAAGAAAGGGGTATGACCGTGATCAAGGACGAGAAAGATGAATTAATCGCGACAAGGCTAGTCACGGGATGGAGAGTTTGTATCGACTACCGGCTACTTAATGCGGCGACGAGGAAGGATCATTTTCCACTTCCATTTATTGATCAAATGCTAGATCGTTTGGCCGGATACGAGTATTATTGCTTTTGGACGGGTATTCGGGTACAATCAAATTGCTATCGCTCCTAAGACCAAGACAAGACCGCTTTCACGTGCCCTTATGGGGTATTCGCCACGGAGGATGTCAGTTTGGCTTGTGCAACGCACCCGCAACTTTTCAAAGGTGCATGATGGCCATCATTCACGGATTAGTCGAGAACATAATGGAGGTCTTTATGGATGATTTTTCAGTTTTTGGTTCATCTTTCGACCATTGCTTGAAAATTTTATCTTTGGTACTTGCCCGGTGTGAGGAGACGAACCTTGTTCTAAATTGGGAGAAATGTCACTTCATGGTGCAAGAGGGAGTAGTCTTTGGGGCATAAAGTATCTTCGGAAGGATTGGAGGTTGATCGAGCAAAGGTGGTTGCTATCGAGAAATTACCGCCTCCAACCAATGTTAAATCAAGATTTAAGCTTCCTAGGCCATGCGGGGTTCTATAGACGGTTCATTAAGGATTTCTCAAAAATCACGAAGCCGTTATGTTCCTTGCTCGAGAAAGACACAAAATTTGAGTTTGATGATGATTGCTTGAGGGCGTTTGAGACATTGAAACAAGCCTTAATTTCGACGCCGGTCTTGATCACTCCGGATTGGGGTGCACCATTCGAGTTGATGCGACGCGAGCGATTGGGGCCCGTTTTGGGTCGAAACGGGATAAGCTTTTCCGGTAATTTATTATGCGAGTAAGACGATGGATTCAGCCCAAATGAACTACACCACGACGGAAAAGAGTTGCTCATTGTGGTCTATGCATTCGACAAATTCCGACCTTACCTAGTGGGCACTCACACTATTGTTCATACCGATCATGCGATTCGCTATCTATTTGCCAAGAAGGATTCAAGCCGAGATTAGTGAGATGGATACTTCTTCTACAAGAGTTCGACATGGAGATCCTGGATAGGAAGGGGTGCGAGAATGTTGTTGCCGATCACCTTTCCCGTCTCGAGAAGCCGGTTGAGGGAGAAGATTCGAGGATCGAAATAAAGGAGAACTTTCCAGACGAGCATATCCTAGCCTTGGCCGACGTTACACCATGGTACGCGGACTATGTTAATTTCCTTGCTATCAAGCATGTTCCAACGGGTCTTTCTTCTCATCAAAGAAAGAAATTCTTCCATGACGTTAAATTCTACTATTGGGAAGACCCTATTCTTTATCGGAGGTGCGCAGACGGGATTATTCGCATGTGTGTTCGACAAAGCGAATGGCAAAGGATAATTGAAGAATGCCATAGTGCACCGAGTGGGGTCATTTTGCAAATAATCGAACGGCCATGAAGGTATACCAATGTGGCTTCTATTGGCCTTCTATTCATAAAGATTGCCAAGCTTTTGTGAAACATTGCGATAGATGCCAACGATTGGGAACATAGCAAAAAGAGACGAGATGCCGCAAAGACACTATTATGGAAGTAGAGTTGTTTGACGTATGGGGTATCGATTTTATGGGTCCGTTTGCAAAATCACGAGGCTATTCGTATATTCTACTGCGGTCGACTACGATCGAGATGGGTTGAGGCAATGCCGACGATTACGAACGATTCGAAAGTAGTGATTAAATTCCTTAATAAGAACATTTTGACTCGTTTCGACTCCACGAGCTTTGTTGAGTGACGGGGAGCCAATTTAATAATAGGTGGTTAGGAACCCTTCTTGCAAAATATGGAGTTAAACATAAGATTACGTCCGCATATCATCCGCAAGCTAATGGACAAGCCGAGCTCGCCAATCGGGATATCAAACAAATTTTAGAGAAGACGGTCACGAACAAGAAGGATCGGCTAAATATCTAGATGATGCACTTTGGGCTTATCGGACAGTATAAGACTCCAATCGAATGTCTCCATACCACTGCCTTTGGGAAATCCTGTCATTTACCTAGAGCCGGGAAGTTAAAGCGTATTGGGCCACTAGACGGATTAATTTCGAATTTCTTGAGGCTAGTGGATCGAGAAGAGAGAAGTCACTGAAATCGACGAATGGAGAAACGAGGCTTTCAAAATGCAAGGATTTACAAGGAAAGAGCGAAAAGTTTCACGATGATCGCATTCGGAAGAAGGACTTCGTCCCGGAGACGAAGTGCTCGTTTTTAATTCACGGCTTCGTCTATTTCCGGGAAATTGATGTCAAAGTGGACTGTCCATACACCGTCTTTCAAGTAAATCAAAATGGATCATGTGTCGTGATGACAAGATGGGAACAAGTTCATTGTGAATGGACATCGGTTGAAGCACTATTTCAAGCCCTAGCACCACGAAGAGAAGTATGTTACTTACCTCGAAGACCCGGAATGAATGAGGTATCGTCTAGCTACAGACGTTAAACGTAGCACTTGTTGGGAGGTAACCCAACGTATGTATATTAGTTCGTTTTATTCGTTTATTTTCGATTTTTCGTTTGCGTGATTTTTGTAGTTTCTAGTTTCGTAGTAGCTTTGTTAGTTTTGTTAAGTTCTAATCCATGCACGCCGAGTTTTGAATACTTGCAGGTCTTTAATCGCCATATCCAAGCAAAAACGGGACCAAGTATGTGAAGTAGAACGAGCTGAAAAATATTTTGAGACAGAAAATCCTATCGGGCGAGCCTATCGGCCGATAGGCCCGGACGATAGGCTGAGGAAAATAAAAAATTTTTTATTGATTACAAGCAGTGGTCGATAGGGTCTGCCTATCGACCGAAATCCCACCCGATATGAGCATGGTAAGAGACAGAAGTTCCTATCGGCCCAGCCTATCGGCCGAAAGGCCTGGCCGATAGGACATACCCGGCCCAGTATACACTACGAGCTCGCCGACAAACCCGCCATTTCAGCCACAGTGATCAGGTACTCCATTAACAAAGCCACTCCTTTCTCTTTTCAAACTTATTCCTCCTTTGGGATGCGAAATAAGTTTGGGGGGAGGGAGAAGTGCGGCTTTGTTAATTTCTTTACGTGTGAGTACCTTGTTTGCCTTGTATCTTCATTTGCTTGTGTTGGTTTCTAATTTCTTTACGTGTGAGTACCTTGTTTGCCTTGTATCTTCATTTGCTTGTGTTGGTGCCCGTTGTGTTTATTTGTGCTTATCATTTTGGTGTTGCATGGTTTTGGCTTTTGGTTGCTTAGTTTTTAGATTTTTTTTTGTTCATTTTCGTTCGGTGTGTTTGCTAGTTTCTATTTTCTATTTTTTTGGTCGTAGTAGTTTTTTTTTTTTTAGATTTCGTGTTTGCTTTTATTTGCTTTTCGTTGTTTGTTTTAGATAGCCTTGCTTGTCTTTAGTTTTTCCTTATTAGTGAATTTTTCGTGCTTCTAATTGTGTGATACCGTTGTTACGACACTGTTTTTCTCTCTGAAGAAACGGTCGAGTTTTAGTCGAGTTGTAGTTAGTAATTTCTGTTTTGCATAAGTATTCATTTAGGTCCAAAATTTTTCGTGATTGTAGAGGTCTTGGCAGATAAGAGACGATACATACTTGTTTTAAAATCACCGTCAATACGTTTGGTTACATCTTCCGGATAGTGAGTCGTACTTCAAGCTACCGTGTTGGCACTTAGATTGAGTTTAGAGTCGGTCAGTTTTTCCCAAAAGTTGAGATAATGTTGTTCTATGAAGGGAAGTCTAGTAACCGGGGGCATTCGCGTGACCCGTTGTTTACCCTCGCGTAAAACGACGACTCTGATTAGACTAGTGATTTAGATATTTCACATGTGCCAATGATAGGGAACTTAGTAACCGGGGGTATTCGCGTGACCCTGCTTACTCTCGTAAAACGGCGACCTTGATTCGGACATGCGGAAATTATATATTCGAGTTGTTTCTCCGCTGTAGACGGGAACTTAGTAACTAGAAGCATCCATGTGCCCCATGAGTGTCTTTTACGTCAAACGGTTTCCTAATACATGAGAATGGAAGTTCCACCCTATAATTACCCCGATGAAACATCCCGAGATCCTAACCTAGTGGTCAACTCGAATCAAATTCTTGAACATTTATATAAGGGAATACTGACCGAGGTTTATTTGTTATGAAACTCGTGAAAAATGTGCCACTAGACTGTGTAACGGGACGAGCTAGCTTGTTTATTTTAGCCTTTCATATTGACGGTCGATTTGACTCACGTTTTGTTAATCTTTGAGCTGGATTTTCTTCATGAACGAATAATTAGGACTGAACTTGACTACTTTGCGGAATCATTATTCTGAGTGCAGCTCGCTTTTACGACAATCGGATTATTAGGAGAATTACAGGATAGTATTGATTAGGTTGAACACTATGAATTGCACGATGATTCACGACTTTCTTTTTCTTTTCTTTTTGTTGTTCGGGACGAACAAGGCTTAAGTTTGGGGGGGTTTGATAAGTGGTAATTTTACCACTTATTTCTAGGATTTTATACTGGGTTTTTATCTCGTTTCGTGATTAATGTGCTCGTATTTGTCTTATTTATGATTAGTCGAGCCGTATTACGCGTTTGGGTTGGTTTTAGTGTGTTTGCAGGTTTTTAGAGCCAAAAGGACCCAAAACGAGACAAAGGACCAAGAGTCGAGTCACGGACGGAAAAGACGGAATTTTTGCAAGAGACAGACCACCCTATCGGCCCAGCCTATCGGCCGATAGGTGTGCCCGAAAGGAATCCACCGCCGAGTGAAGAGAATGACGAAGCAACTATCGCCACTATCTACGATAGGCCAGCCGAAAGGCTTCCCAAATGACTCTCGTTTTTGGACGGATTTTGACTCATTTAGATACATTTAATTTCCTAGATAAGGGCTAATCGGTAATGTAACCACATAAGGCTATATAAACCTCAAAATAGACCAATTTTGATTATTCACTATCAGATAAGATCATATTGGATCATTCTTTATCATTCTTTTTCATCTTTTACAATTTTTAGATCTTCTTAGCAAGATTAATTTCTTTGATGCAAGAACTTTTGGAGGAGAATTATTATTGTTTTTGGGAGATTGAAGACTCGGAGTTCATCCATAAGGGTTGTAATCTCTCTTTTCATATTAATAATATACATTCTTCATCAATTTCTTGTTTAATTTCAATCATGTCTTGCTAATTCATTGATTTATTCTAGGGTTAGTAAATTTAATTGATGATCACATGATATTCCTTTTATTACCTTTTGACCTTTCATCCTAGGCTTGTGTTCAATTTGTGTTAAATCTCATGTTAGTTTAATGGGCCCTTAATTGATGCATGTTAGCTAATTAATTTTGTCCTAAGGAGTAATTGATTAGTGGAAATAATCGATGCACATTATGATTTTATCTTGAGACCTAGCGGAGAAAGATAAATCATAGATAAATAAGTTGGTGCTTTTTAAGTGATTTCACTTTGAGCCACAAGGGAAAAGGGTTTTAATTAACTATCTTTCTAGGTTGCCTTGACAGAATTCTAGATCGACCGAGTGATTATTTCTAGGATTGAATTAAATTTTGGGGAGAAGGAATCAAGTGAATGGATTGTGTGAACTCAATTAGATGATACTACCCTAGGATCAATTACCTTTCGACTTGTGATTTTATCTTGTTAATTTGCTTTATTTGCTTAATTTAGATTATTCATCTTTTATTCAATTTTTGTTCTTCGATTTTTTAGTTAGATAATTAGAATCAAAACAATTTTTCGGACTCCTAAATAGCAGTCAAATTTTGAGTAGAGTTAATTCCTTTATTTTCGACACATCAATTCCCTTGGGTTCGACACCTTGGAAATACTCCGAGGTTTTACAAATTTTAAAATTGATCGGATTTCAAAACCATACTACGCGAAAACAAGCGATCATACCTCGGCTGTTTTATTAAGACTAGAACCACAGTTCATAATCGTTTGTTTTAGAAAACTTTACAAAATCAGTAATTCGAAACAGCAAGTTTCCTCGAACTCGACATCATCAAGATGACCATCGAAAGTTTTTCCGAACTGCTATCAATTGGACAAACCATTATTATTAGCACTAATCACTTCCACAACTAACAATCTCATTCAAATAACATCATACGAGCTAGAAGGAAGGTCCAACTCATGCAAAACACAATTGAATACTCGACCAAAATTCCTTAGCAAGAAAACTAACACACGCTACCTGAAGACCACTAGAGCATGCTATCTATTACATGTTAGCGCATGCTAACTGTTCAAAATACTACCGTTAGTCATTCAACCGTTGGAACAACAAAGTCAACAAGGAAATCACGCCTAATCTGGAAAGCGAATCTTGACCATCTAGCGCACGCTAAATATGAACATTAGCGCACGCTAAGTTCAAAATTTATCCGTTGGAAAGAGACGTTAAGAGACAAGATCGTATCATTGTCAAAGCCAAAAGTAAAGCTGGATTGACCAGGCCAATAACGCACGCTAAGGATAAGTGTTTAGCGCACGCTAAACATGATATTTTACCATGAGAGAGATTGCAGACCGTTCAAAGCAACAAAGTCAAAAGTCGGTAGCGCACGCTACACTTGATAGTTAGCGCACGCTAACGATACAATACAGTAACGACTATATGGCTTGAAAAGCCTATAAATACCATCACATATGGTATGAATCAATACACAACTTCAACCATACTTGCAATACACTAAGCTCTACTGCCATTACTATATTTGCTTAATTTAAGTTGTGAGCAAGAGAAATACGAGTGTTGGTCTTATATTGTAAAATTTCATATACTTCGTATTTTATTCATTTGTTGTGAGTATTGCATCACTCCTTCACGAGTCTGAGAGAAACGATTTTAAGAGTCTTAATCCGGTGTTATTAGAATCATTGATCCGACATTATTAGGATTAAACTCCAACAATCGTAAGTGAGGATCTTCTAGTTCCTATAGAACACTAGAAGTAAAATTTATTATTGAGTGATTGTTTGCGCTTGGACCAATAGAAGACAAGCTGTGTAAAGGTTGTGCTCGGACAAATAGAAGATGAGGCAAAGCTGT
Source organism: Orobanche coerulescens (assembly GCA_033398695.1). Taxonomy (NCBI): domain Eukaryota; kingdom Viridiplantae; phylum Streptophyta; class Magnoliopsida; order Lamiales; family Orobanchaceae; genus Orobanche; species Orobanche coerulescens. The sequence continues at coordinate 57,393,490 of CM065809.1, read as the reverse complement.
GTGTCGTTTTTCTTAAGCCAATAGAAAAAGAACGGAGAGAGGACGTAGGTCACATTTTGGACCGAACCTCTATAAATTTTGTGTTGTTTATTTTTTCGCATATTGTTAATTTTCAGAAAAAAGTCCCATCCACTATTCAACACCCTCTTCTAGTGGAGACTTTCCTCTATCAGAGGTATCTTGCTATAGAATGGCCTTATTATCTGACACATACTCACTACCAGGAAACAATACCATCAATATTAGAATCCAACGATGCAACTAGTACCAATCACAAAGCAACTAGAAAGAATACCTTTCCAACCATGCCGAATGGCACAATCTCCTCATAAAGGAGTTACAATCTTTATCACACAAGGTTACTTGATTATCAATAAACACACGTATCCTCACACACGCTTTCACGAAAAGCTAACACTTTAAATCGACAAACCACATAATCACACACTTCGATAATCACCTTTAACCACAAAACACACAAGTTGTATTTAAGGAAAATCCTTATTGAAAAACGTATCGATTCTTTGGAAAGTTAATTATAGAAATTCATTTAGCACACATCCTCGATTACCAACAATTAGATTCACCAAAATACGTAGTGTATCGGCAAGATACTTGCCTCGAAACCACGAGTAATGGAACAACGAACGGACACGGTCAAGTAGCCACTGAACTTCCAAGAACAATCACGAACCCGACAGTCCCACGAACACTACGAGGGTGAAACCTCCACGAATCAACAACACTAAACGGAATCCAAGTCGACATTAAGAACGACAAGGGTTCAAGGGTTTCCCAAGAAAACCAAAATCATGTTTCGGGTTAAATGAAATCATAAACGAGTTTCTAATCCAAAGGTTACAACCAAAACAACAAGAATACATAATTGATCGGATGGAATCGGCTAAGAATTACGAAACAAAGGAAAAACCCCCAAATTCAATGAAACTAGGGTTCTAAGAAGAAATTACCTCGACCCGAAGAAGAAGGATGATTTTATGATGTTAGAAGTGCATGAATTCGCCCCATGATGAAGCTTGGTGAAGAAAATCGCCCCAGATCACCTTAGGAACTCGCTTCCGGTAGATATAAATGAAGAAAAATGAGAGGACGAAAAAGGGGACTGTTGTCCTGTATTTGTACAAGACAGTTAGCGTGCACTACATCTCCCCCTTAGCGCGTGCTAACGGTCATGAGTTCAGTCCAGTAGTTTCTGGACAGTCCCGAAACTTCCAAGTAACGTGAGTTAAGGCATAGGATATCGTTCGCTAAGACAAACAGTAGCGTGCGTTAACTACAAGCGTTAGCGTGTGCTAACGAGACCTCCAGTCCCAGTCCAATAGCTTCTGGACAGATCTGCACCCACCAGGTAGCGTGCACTACAACACTCAATGGAGTGTGCTAATAATACCTCGGTAGCACGCGCTATGAAGTAGCATAGCATGCGGTATGCCTACTGCACAAACAGTAGGATCACACCAAAAATCCAACATAACAAAATAATCCGGCACAATCGACAAATAATTCAAAATAACTGAAAACAAAAATCTCAGATACTACAAATCCAACTTCGCCTAATCTGAAAGGGAAATTATAAAAAGTGGTGAGTTTTTGACAACTCATCGGCTCATACCAGCTCATATCATTAGTAATAATGAATAATACTATTAACCATCATTTTAGAAAATATTTTATCATATGGTGCTGTGGGTTTCTCCAAAGATCCTTGGATCCCGTCATCGCGTATGATACCCCGACTGAATCTTACCTCTTACCATCACGCGACTCTGTGTGCACATAGTGTGTAAGTATTTATATTAATTATTAGATAACTAATATTTAAAAAATAGAGGGGATATTATTCATCAAAATTAATGGGGAGGAGTCGAATAGGATTGTTGTGAAATTAAAAGGAATAAAAAGGATTAATTATAATTAATTATATTTTAATTCAGGACTGAATTGATAATAACTAAAGTTAATCAGGTCCAATCTGCATAAATTCAAAAGTAGGGGGATGAATTGAATAACATGTAAAAGTCAGGGTTATAAAACCATAATTCACGATGAACTCGGTCGATAATCTCAGCTTCTATCACGTTTTCTCATCCTCTCTCTACAATTCTCCCCCTTTCTCTCCCTACCTTCAACTCTCTGCAAAAAAATCCATGCACATACACATCACACACACACACACACACACACACATATATATATATATATATATATATATATATATATATATATATATATATAGAGAGAGAGAGAGAGAGAGAAACATACATACACTAAATCACAAATACATGGTTTTGGGAAGGAGCCTAAGAATAAATCCGTGCGGGCTTGACCTAATCATACTAATGTGACAGAGTGGTGGTGGTGGCGGTCCTAACAAGTGGTATCGGAGCCACGGGATTTGTTGTTTCGTGGTTGTTTAGTATCTCAATTGTAAGATGGAAGCCAACACGAGTAGAATGGTTAACTTGAATGGTTCAAACTACCACGTATGGAAGGGGAAGATGGAAGACCTTCTATACGTGAAGGATTATTATTTACCGATTTTTAGCAAAGATAAACCGGAAGGCAAGTCCGACGCGGAGCGGACTATTTTTCATCGCCAAGTTTGTGGATATATTCGATAATGGGTTGATGACAATGTTTTGAACCATATCAGTGGAGAGAAGGATGCTCGATAGTTATGGCACAAGCTCGAGTAATTGTACGCTCGGAAGACGGGGAATAATAAGTTGTTCTTCATTAAACAAATGATGAATTTGAAGTATCGAGACGGGACTCCTCTATCGGATCATTTAAATGCATTCCAAGGCATAATTAATCAACTTGCCGGAATGGGAATTAAATTCGAAGAGGAGGTGCAAGCTTTGTGGTTGTTAGGCACATTGCGGGATTCTTGGGAGACGTTTCGAACGTCGTTGTCTAACTCCGCCCCCGATGGAATCATTTCGATGGAATTAGCAAAAGGGAACATGTTGAATGAGGAGGTCCGAAGAAAAGCACAAGGATCTTCATCATAGTCGGATGTTCTAGTTACCGAAAGACGGGGAAGAGGTCAAAGTAGAGGTCCGAGCAATAGAGGGCCACAAAGGAGTAATTCCCAGGGGAAGTATGCCAATATCGAATGTTACCATTGTGGTAAGAAAGGGCATACTAAGAAATTTTGCCGACAATTGAAGAAGGAGAATCGCCAAGGCCGAGAGAATTCACAAAAGAAGGAGAGCGGTAGTAATGATAAAGCCGAAGTAAATACTACTACCGAAGAATTCTTTGTATGTTGTGACTATGATATGGTGAATCTTGCTAGAGATGATTCGAGTTGGGTGGTCGATAGTGGAGCTACGTGTCATGTTACATCACATAGAGATTTTTATTCCTCTTATACTCCGTGTGACTTTGGTATAGTCAAGATGGGTAACGATGGGTTATCCAAGATTGTTGGAGTGGCAGATGTACATTTGAGATTCGACACCGGTATGGAACTTGTTTTACGAAATGTAAAGCATGTTACGGATATGAGGCTTAATGTTGTGTCCGTTGGTTTACTCGATGATGACGGTTATCATAGTGGTTTTGGCGAGGGGTTGTGGAAACTCACTAGAGGCTCCTTGATTGTCGGGAGAGGAGCAAAGGAAGGGAAATTGTATGTGACACTTCCGAAGGTCACGACTAATTCCGTGAACACAATCGACAATAATGACATGGCCGACCTATGGCATAAAAAGGCTTGGTCATATGAGCGAGAAAGGGATGGCGCTATTGTCGAAGAAGGAGCCTTTGTCCGGGGTTCACAAGGTACACCATAAAGATGCTCTCATTGTCTAGCCGGGAAGCAAAGGAGAGTCACTTTTAAGAGTCATACTCCTTCACGGAAGGAAAGTGTTCTTGATCTTGTTCATTCCGATATTTGTGGTCCTATGAAGAATAGGACGCTCGGTGGTTTCGGATACTTTGTCACATTCATCGATGATCACTCGAGGAAGGTGTGGGCATACACCTTGAAGACCAAAGATCAAGTGTTAGATACTTTCAAACAAGTTCATGCCTCGGTGGAAAGAGAGACCGGGAAGAAGCTAAAGTATATTCGGACGGACAATGGTGGAGAATACACCGGCCCCTTTGATAAATATTGCCGAGAGCAAGGGATCCGACATCAAAAGACGCCCCGGAAGACTCCGCAACTTAATGGATTGGCGGAGAGAATGAACCGGACTTTGGTCGAGAGAGCTTGATGTTTGCTCTCACATGCCGGATTGCCAAAGTCATTTTAGGGAGAAGCTTTGAACACGGCGGTTCATGTTATTAATTTGATGCCGTGTGTTCCTTTGGAGTTTGATGTCCCGGATAAAGTGTGGAGCGGTAAAGACATCTCATACCGCCACTTAAGGGTTTTCGGATGTAAAGCCTTTGTTCACATTCCGAATGACGAGAGGTCGAAGCTTGATTCCAAGACGAAGCCATGTATTTTTATTGGTTACGGGCTTGATGAGCTCGGGTATAGATTGTATGACCCGATTACTAAGAGGCTTATTCGGTCTAGAGATGTTGTTTTTGTTGAAGATCAAACGATGAAAGATACTGAGAATGGAGAGTCGGATCCATAACATGACTATGATCTTATTGATTTGGACCCCATTCCTCCACAACATGTTGAGACACCCGGTGGAGAGGATGTCCAAAATGATGAACAACATGATGCCAGTGACAATGATGAGTTGAGACAAGATGACACCGATGGATCTCATCTCTAGATACCCGTGACGAACATGCTATCTTTTGTTCCACATAGGCGGTCGACGAGGGACCGTCATCTCTCCACTCGTTATTCGGCCGATGAGTATGTCTTACTCACCGACGAGGGAGAGCCCGAATATTTTTTGGAGGCTATGGAGGATGAAAAGAAGAAAGAGTGGATGGATGCCATGCAAGATGAGATGAGTTCCTTGCATGAGAATAACACGTACGAGTTGGGGAAGTTGCAGAAAGGCAAGAGGGCTTTGAGAAACAAATGGGTGTATAGGGTGAAGTCGGAGCACACCTCGTTGCCCCGATACAAAGCTAGACTCGTAGTGAAAGGATTTAGTCAAAAGAAGGGTATTGATTTTAACGAGATTTTTTCTCCGGTTGTGAAAATAGGATCGATTCGAATGGTCCTTGGTATTGCGGCTAGCCTTGATCTTGAGGTTGGGCAAATAGATGTCAAGACGGTTTTTCTTCATGAAGACCTTGACAAAGAAATTTATATGAAGCAATCGGAAGGATTTGAGGTTGAAGGAAAAGAGCATTATGTGTGTAAACTCTGGAAGAGTTTATACAGGTTGAAGGAAGCACCACGACAATGGTATAAGAAGTTTCAGTCGGTTATGGGGGAGCAAGGCTACCGGAAGACGACTCTCGAACATTACACGGGATAGAGCAGCCCGGAAATTACACATGTCGCAAGAGCAATATATCGAGAAGGTGCTTAAACGCTTCAACATGGACAAAGCTAATGTTGTTAGTTCACCTCTTACAAATAATTTTAAATTTTCGAGCCAAGATTGCCCTAAGACGAAGGAGGAGATTGAGGATATGGATAAAATTTCTTATGCCTCGGTGGTCGGGAGTTTGATGTACGCTATGGTATGTACTAGTCCCGACATTGCTCATGCGGTGGGAGTGGTGAGCCAGTTTGTATCAAATCCGGGAAAGAAGCATTGGGAAGCCGTAAAATGGATATTTAGATATTTACGGGGTACTTCCAAATTGGGGATTACGTTTGGAAATGGGAAAGCAATGCTTGTTGGTTATTCCGATTCGGATATGGCCGGTAATGAAGATAACCGAAAATCCACCTCCGATTATTTGATGACATTTGCAGGGGGAGCAGTGTCATGGCAATCAAGATTGCAAAAGTGCGTTGCCTTATCTAAAACAGAGGCCGAGTATATTGTGGCGGTGGAAGCGCGTAAAGAGCTCTTATGGTTGAAAATATTTTTACGAAAGCTAGGCTTCCGACAACGACGTTACGTGGTTGTTTGTGATAGTCAAAGTGCGATTCATTTGGCTAAGAATGCGACTTTTCACAAGAGAACGAAACATATCAATGTGAGGTACCATTGGATCCGAGATGCATTGGAGGATGGTTTATTTGAACTTGATAAAGTTCATATCGATGATAATGGTTCCGATATGTTAACCAAGGCATTGAGTAGAGAAAAGGTGAAAGTGTGTTGTTCGATCACCAGGATGGCGAATTCTTCCTATGTTTCGGAAAGGGGGAGATTTGTAGGATACATTTCCGAAACATAGGATGAACTGTACTCCGGGCCGCGACACATCCCTGCCGAGCCGTGGCCCCCGTCGAAATTGCTGGAACTCGCTTGACCCGACTGTAATCTGTGTGGCGGCCCCTTCCAGCCAGGCCGCGGACCCTGCCGAGCGGGCCCTGCCGAGTGGCCCCTACCGATCACCCCTGCCAAAACACCTTCAACAAGGCCGAGTGGCCTGTACTCTGGGCCGCGGCACCCTCCTGCCGGGCCGCGGCCCCTACTCAATAACCTGGGCAAAATTTTCTGTACGTGCCGCGGCACACCTCGGCCGAGCCGCGGCACACTCACCCTACAAATTAGCGATGGTGTAGGCTGTACTACGGGCCGCGGCACACTGTGGCTGGGTCGCGGCCCCCGAAGTCAACAGGCCGGATGTCTTCCTTTTATGCAGTTTTTCTGCGGGTGTTTAATCACTTCATCACATACATTTTGAAGAACATCAAGAGAGAGATAGAGAGAGAGACAAGAGAGATAAATAGATTACTTCAATTTCCCGGAGATTTATCGGTCGGATCGTCGTGATATTTTGACAAGAGCTTGGTAGCAATTGGACAAATCCTTTCACTGGTGTAGATCGAGATTTTGAGTCCAGAAGTTCAGGTATTTCGTTAGCTTTTTGTGTAAGCTATTTATGGTGTTTTCTTTTCTCGATCTTGTTGTTATTGTGTATTCCAAATACTTGAAGAACATTTATTACCAAGTATTTGACGATTGGTGTATACCCCTAGTTTGTATTAGGGACAATTGTGTATTGCATGTATTGGTGATAGTGGATTTAAGCAGCTTCGGTCCCGTGGTTTTTACTCTCGTCTTGAGGGGTTTTCCTCGCTAAAATATTGTGTCTCGTTTTTATTGTTTTTCGGATATCATTTGTATTATATTATCGAGTTGTAATCGATTTGCTCTACTCGTCGGTAACCACAAAGCTACAATTGAAGAGTGGGAAGTTGTCAAACGAGGCTCCGCATTATTCGTTGTGACGTGACATTAGTCGTGTTTTTCCCAACACATGGAACACCCATCAGACGTGCACGAGGCTTTCGATCACGACTGAGTCGATTCGGCAGAGCTTCCTGGATTGCGGCATGCACGATGGAAAATGGCGGCTAGAGTAGCATGAAAGACCGACAGAGGGCGACGATTAGGGCTTCTCGTACGAGTTCTGTTTTAACTTTGGTAAGGATTTGGTTTTGGTCGCCTCTTATTTGATATTCAGGTTTCAATAATAGAATTAGGGGTTTCTTGATTTTGGTTCTCCGGTGGCCGTGGGTTGGACCTGAATGGCGATTTTGATTTTGATTTAGGAGTTGGGATTAGAATCTTACGGGTTTGATTCAATTGGTGATGGATAATTAATTCTGGTTCAGTATGGATCGAGACAGGCATAAAGGGTAGTTGGTCTCGGGTCAGAACCAAGGCATGTGCGGATCGGCTGCTGCAATTCGGGCCGAAGAAGATGGTTCAGGCCGCTTAGGTTTCAATTACAGGTTATGTTTGAGATTTGTATTGAAATTTTCTGGTTAATGTGAAATATCGATTGGCAAAAATACATAAAAGATGAAGAGATTTGTATAAGAGTATTCACCTTGACAGAGAAAAGTCGAGGTGTCGGAGAGCGTTGTGAACGACTGGGCTAAGTGAGATTTCTTGAGATGTCGGGTGGATGCCAGGCAGAAACTTCAATTTTGGGCAGGACGTTGCTGATGCTTCTTCTTGTTTAACAGTAGAACTGTAGTAGGAATAATTTGTGTAACTTGCGTGACTGTGTAAAAAGAGCAGATGACTAGTTTTATTTTTTATTCTGCCGATGAATTTTTTATGAGGGTTTGGTTCTAAAATAGAGAGCAGATAACTTGTTTCGTTTTTTATTCTGCCGATGAAAATTGTATGATGGTTTGGTGCTGAAATTTTGATTTTTATTTGAAGGGTTTTAGCGGGAATTTGGGTATAAAAAGGACTATTTGTTTGGTTAAGAGATAAGTATCGTCATTATTAAAACAAATTCTATTATTATTTGTATTTTATTTATTTATATTTTTAGAACTTGTAGAGTACAAAATTAGTCATTGATGTTTTGCCCTTTTAGTTGTATTAGTTATTATTGTAGATAATTTGTTTAATTATGATTTAATTAATTAAATCATTTATGCTTAATTATTTAACTCAGGAGTGTATTCTAACTAGGGGTGTTCAAAATCGGATTTCCGAAATTTCCGATATCCGAATTTCGGATATCCGAAATTTTGGATAGTGGATATCCAAAATTTCGGATACGGATTCGGATATCAATTCGGATATCCGAAATATTGTTATTTCAAAATATTTCAAAAAATATTTTCAAAAATGTCAAGTTGTTAATAAATTAAAAAACATTATTAGAGATTAGAAAACAACATTATAAAAAATATTAAGATTTTTTATGGAGCTAAACTTAAACTTATGGAACTAATTTTTTTTATATTTTTTAAAATAATAATAAAAAATAAAAATTATATATTTTGGATATCGGATATCCGAAATTTTTTAAAATCACTATCCGAATCCGAATTCGAAAAATTGGATATCCAAATTTCGGATACCGGATATTCTTGAACACCCCTAATTCTAACATGAAATGATGAAATGAAAATAGATGCAGTTTCAATGATCAAATCAGTTATTCAAATATAAAAATAAAAATAAATCCATGATCCAACTTAAAAAATATTTGAATATAATTCATGGTTCTATTGGACCTATACATGTCATGAATTATATCAGTTATGAAATTATTGGACATGACTTTTAACATGTAAAATAGTACTATTTCAAATGCTAGTAGAATTTACCAGGCTGGGCCCAATAAAAATTCATTTATTAAAATAGAAGGTCGGGTCATTACAATCTACCCTCCTAAAGAAAATTTTATCCTCGAAATTCGTTACTCACCAGCTAAAAGAAGTCGGGATAAGCAGCTTGCATCTCTTCCTCGCGCTCCCATGTAGCTTCGTCTTGGTGGTGACGTCGCCACCGCACCTTGACCAACGACACATTTTTATTTCCGAGTCTCAAAACTTTGCGTTCCAAGAAGACTTCCGGAACCTCTTCGTACGAAAGATCCTTTGCAACTTGCATTTCTTTATAGTTCACCACACGAGTTGGGTCGTGAACATGCTTCCTTAGTATTGACACGCGAACAACATTGAGCATGGATGATAATTTCGGTGGCAATGCCAATTCATATGCTAATTCACCAACTCTCTTAAGTATTTCAAACAGACCGACAAATCTTGGCCTCAGTTTACCCTTATTACGAAATCTTACTACTCCTCTTACCGGAGCTACCTTAAGGAAAACATGATCTCGCACCTCAAACTGCATGTCTTTCCTTCGGCAATCGGCATACGATTTCTGTCAATTCTGTACTACTTTTGATCGATCCTGGATCTTTATAACTGTTTTAACTGTCTGCTCGATCAATTCGGTTACCGATATCTTCCCTTCTCCAACCTTAGTCCAGAATAACAGTGATCTACACACTCCTCTTGTATAGTGCCTCTTATGGGGCCATCCCAATAGTTGCATGATAACTGTTGTTATATGTGAATTCCACCAATGCAAAAAAAATTCCCACCTATCTCCAGGATCTAGGATGCATGACCTCAACATGTCCTCTAAGGTTTGTATTGTCCTTGCATACTGACCATCAGTCTATGGATGATAATATGTACAAAACCTGAGCTTCAACCTCATTGCCTTGTGCAAGCTTCTACAAAATTTAGAGGTGAATCTCGTGTCTCTGTCAGACACTATCGATACAGGAATCCCATGCAATCTCAAGACTTCCTGGATGTACAATTGAGCATACCGATCCATATTAAAGATTATCTTTACCGACAAGAAATGTTCCGACTTGGTCAGTCTATCGACAATAACCCATATCACAGTAATCTCCGAGCCGATTGGGGCAATCTAATAACAAAGTTCATTATTACATGCTCCCATTTCCACTCGGGAATTTCCAATGGCTTAAGTAGCCCTGATTGTCGTTGATGTTCAGCCTTAACTTGTTGACACACCAAGGACCTTTGGACGAATAATCCAATATATCTCTTTATACTCCTCCACCAAAACAATTTCCTCAAGTCACGGTACATCTTTATACCTCCTTGTTGCACCACATAAAGCGTGTTATGTACTTCTTCTAGCACTTCTCTTGTCAATAATTCATCCTTGGGCACACGAAGTCTCTCTTCCTACACAAGAGTACAATATGTAACTTCTGCGAACCCCTTGATGCTACCCTCTCGAGCTCGAGATTTCATCTTAACAAGAAGATTATCTTTTCCTTGCACGTTCTTAATTCTATCGCTCAAGGAAGGGCAAATTGTGAATAAAGATACGATAACATTAGCTTTACTTGGAGGTTGCAACACTTCAATCCTCAGATTTTCAAAATCTCCAATTAGTTGAAGTTGTCTTGTAATGAGGCTAGCTACTTGTCATGTAGCCTTATGACTCAAAGCATGTAATATCCTAGAATTTCGCGATGAATTTTTCGCATTATTTTATCTGAGTTGTACTATACAGAGTGGGACCGATGCAGTATGGATGAATAATTTTGGGAACCGTGACAGCTGTACCAATATCTCTATCGAGGCTATATTTAATTCTAGGATATTACATGCTTGATATGTCTTTCGATGTCAGGTATACTGTATGAGTATTAGTATAATTGTCGTACTTGGTCGACGATTGCATTTGAGGGTATCGTGCATCAGGCTTATCATATGAGAATGTTATCAGAACAAGTATATGTATTCAGTACGTCGCGTGTACGTGTTCGGTGTATTGAGACGGCAGACAGGAGCAAAAATGGATAAGTATAAAAGCCATTGCGTATGTTAAGCGTAGGAGATTACGTACATAAAGGTGCGAGTGTAGTGTACGCTAAGCAGAGGAGCTTACGTACGTAATGAGGCGAGATTAACTTACATTAGGTTAAGTACATAACGTACTTTATGAAGGGAATCGTATAGGTCCGAGCTGTGGTTGGCAGGTGGTCCCGGTGTCGACAGCTTTCGGCGCGGATGTAGACAGGCGAGTCAACCTCGAGCCTTATACACGTTAAGGATATGCCATTGCGTATGTTAAGCAAGTATGGCACTGTAGCAAGTTAACCGCTACATTACGTACGCTACGGTAAGGAAATTACGTACGTAATGCATGCCACGAAATATGACAGTTAACCTTGGATGACTATTACATACGAGAGGAAACACATGTTTTCCACCACAGCTCATCCCTCTTCACTTTCAATCCCATTTCAGACCCTTCTACCTTAGTGGAGACCTTGATGATTTGATGAGAAGCTTGAATCTTGGAGTCCTTGATGCTTATTGAAGTGTTTGATCCTTGTAGTTCTTCTTCAAGAGGTATGCTGAAAAACTCCTCTCTTTGATTCGGATTTTGATATTGCTGTTGAAATTCTTAATCGGATGATGGTTATGGTGTGTTGTTGTGATTCTTGAGGTTATATGAACTGTATATTGAAGGACACAATGATATATGCCTTGGATTGTGAATTAGATGATGGTTTAGATGTTATAACACATCGGATTACTGTCATTTTGTTGGCTACAAACAGGATTATGGATTAATTCATGTTCTTAAAGAACTCGAGTTATATATATCGTGATTTTATGGAATTTGGAAGGATTACGATTAATTTTGGTATATGATTATTCGTGATAGTAAACGGTAATTGGTTTTCTATGAATTTATGGATATGAACAAGAAGGAACCTTGTTAAAACCGTAATTAAGGTTGAACTCGGAATTGAGAATATTGCGACACTTGTTAGAATTGATTGATTATCGAATTGCGGCTTGTATTCGTATTGGTTGAATTGTAATGGTTTAGTTTCGTATGATCGAGATATCATTGAACCATTGAGTTTGATTGGTTGATTATATCGGTTATTGATTGTTATCGAACATATCATATTATTGTATTAGGTTGTGTTAAGTGATCACTGATGATTACCCGTTGTGCTGCGGTTGAGATTGGAGAATGCATTGATCGCCTTGGTCGGGGCTGGGGAGCTTGTAGATGAAGACGACGGGATTGGTAACGGCTTCATCGTATCGGTATCGAGGCAAGTTATGCTTTCTCAGTTCATAATGTTTAATAAATGGTTTTGATTTCATTTCATTTGTGATACATATAACAATGGTATTATGGAATATGAATTGTCGGGATGATGGTATGTATATTATGCTTGGACTGGGATAAATCATAATCTATATGATTTTAAAGATGTCTAGTAGAAACGGAGATGTGAATTACCTTGGTCTATTGTATGAAATGGTGGATGTCGAGGGTAGTCTATCGTGCCGACATTGAACTCGAGATGGTGGTTTGGTAATAGTGATGGACTGTACATCATTTTGGCCTATTCGAGTAACCGTGTATTCGTTCAGGGACATTGGTCTAGGAAGGGTTAGCGTCTCCGGCTTTGAGGTAATTTAGTATTACTGAATTATGACAATTATCATGTTGCATTGTTGCATATGTGTGTGTTGATGTTTCATGTAATGAGTGTGCATCATTGTTTGGTATATTGTGATGTGCTCTTTCTTTGAACTGTAATTTGTTGGGCCGATGTGTTGGGGATAAAACCTGTATGGTACCCGTATGGAAATGTGTTGGGGGATAAGACCCAAATTGGGCACCCATGTTCTGGGGTATTCCTGTGTGGATATTTTCGTGACCCTTGGTTGCGACCTTGGGATATTTTGTGATTGCATGTAATGTGTTGAGAGATAAGACCAGAATATGGCACCCATGTTCCCTAGTATTCTTGTGAGATGCTTCTGTGACCCTTGGCTGCGGCCTTGGGGTTTGTGTGCTAATATTATATGCATTATTGAGCACGCTGCGAACTTTTGTCTAGTGGAAATACGACATTGTGGTCATGTCGATCTTTCATTGTCGAACTGTCGTTGCTCACTTGGGGATTTTTCTGATCCTTATTGGATATGCGTTTCTTCGAGTTTCATTGTCATATTGTATCGTGACATATCTAGAGTCAGATACGTTCTGATCGATCATGTGTAGGATTTTTAGGGCGGGGACGTGTAGCATGTGTTGGTTTCGACCTCATATTGAATCGTGCACACGAGACGTACTTCGTGAGGCTAATTAGGTACGAGACCAGACGTGTATCAGATCAATACCCGTGGTTGGCTTGTACACGGACACATTTCTCGATCGGGCGTATCGTGACATCCATCTTGAGTCATATTGATTGGTCGTTCATAGTCCATGTATAATCAGATCTGTTCGATAGTCGGGTTTGTCTTCGAGACCCCATATATGTGATTTGTATACGGTTGACGATTTTATTCTATCGTGTATCTATCCCTGTTGATCCTTTATCGATATCGTTTGGAGTTACCATGTCGTTGGTAATCTCGTTTGTTATTGATTCCCTACTGATCTCGTTTGGAGTTACCATATCGTTAGTAATCTCATTTGTTACTGATTCCCTACTGATCTTGTTTGGAGTTACCATACTGATGGTAAACTCGTTTGTTATTGACCCTTTATTAATATCATTTGGAGTTCACCCTATCGCTGGTTAACTCGTTTATTATTGACCCTTTATTAATCTCGTTTGGGGTTCACCCTGTCATTGGTTATTGACCCTTTATTAATCTCGTTTGGAGCTCACCCTACCGCTGGTCAACTCTTTTGTTATTGATCCTTATTGATTCCGTTTGGAGTTTGCCTTACCGTTGGTATTCTCGGTCACTGTTGATCCTTTATCAATCTTGTTGGAGTTTACCATATCGATGATATTCTCGATTGTTGATCCTTTATTGATCTTGTTGGGATTTATCGTATCGTTGGTAGTCTCGGTCGTTGATCCTTTATTGATCTCATTGGAGTTTACCACATCAATGGTATTCTCGTTCGTGGTTGGTCATTTGTCGATCTTGGGTGGAGTTATCATGTCATTGATATTCTCGTTCTGATGCATTGGTTGCTTATTATTATTGACTGTGTGCGCATTCATACTTTGTATCGATATCCGGGACTTGTCATTGTTTTGGGGTAGTTGATCTACAGATGCATCATGTATTATCGGTTTTTATCAGAATTGGGATTCGATTGTGCGATCCAGCGGACGGAATTGGACATGGACAGATTATTCCATATTTGATATATATTATGTTTGAGAACCTTGATATCGTTTTGAATACAGTACATATGGTTATTTTTGAATTCATTCATCGCCTGATAATGCGAAGTGTGGATTGAGATAGAGGTTGGTTCGATATGAGTTACCACGAATTGGTAAGATTACTATGGTAAGATTATATTAGCAGTATTCTTACCTTGTAATTACATTGATATGTAATTGTTTATGTTGATGTGATCGTTATCATTGTTGAGTATTATGGCTGACCCCGTCGTGGGCTTTATCTTTTAGGTACTCGGAGATCGAGCTAGTAGCAGTCATGAAGGGATGAGCTTCCCGGTGATACTGGCTATGGCAAGGTTATTTGGGATTCTAGTATTCTCTTCTATTTGTTATGACTCCGCTGCAAATGTATTTCTATCTTGTCTCTATCCACTGCGTGTGTATTTCCAAATGGGTTTCGGTATCTTTGCCTTGTGCTTTCAAATGGTATTTTATGACGGTAATTGGAAATTATGTTTTGAAAAATATTTGAGTATTTAAAATATTACCGTCTTTGCCTCTTTGGCGTGTCTGTAACGTTTGCTAAAATGATTTTTAGCCTTGTGGGTTCTGATGTGGGGCACACGGTGCTGTAATATTCCCGGTTGGCTTTGGGGGTGTTACAGAAAATTGTATCGGAGCTTGGGTTTCGTAAAACCCGGGCATGTGTGTTATGTGGCTCTACCAGTACGGTAGTAGCGCGGCTTTTGAAAATGATTTTCTGACTTTTGAATCAAACCGATTTTTGGAGGTTCCAAAATTTTTGAAATATTTTCAAATTGCTATATTTGCGATGCCGGTGTGTTGAGGCTTTGTCTGGGAGTCGTATGCTAGTATCACGGGGGATCATCAACTTCACGGACCTGTAAGTATGTTCTTTCAGTTATTCGGTTTTGATGATGATTATTTGAGCATGGTGACATGATTTTGAGATATTTCGGGATTGAGATATTGATTATGACAGGTGTTAAGTTTGGAGGACGAAACTTATTTTAGTGGGAAGATATGTAATATCCTAGAATTTCGCTACGAATTTTTCGCATTGTTTTATTTGAGTTGTACTGTATAGAGTGAGACCGATGCAGTATGGATGAATAATTTTGGGAACCGTGACAGTGTACCAATATATCTATCGAGGCTATATTTAATTTTAGGATATTACATGTTTGATATCTCTTTCGATGTCGGGTATACTGTATGAGTATTGGTATAATTGTCGTACTTGGTTGACGATTGCATTTGATGGTATCGTGCGTCAAGCTTATCGTATCAGAATGTTATTGGAACGAGTATATGTATTCAGTACGTCGCGTGTACGTGTTCGGTATATTAAGATGGCAGACAAGAGCAAAAATGGCTAAGTATAAAAGCCATTGCGTACGTTAAGCGTAGAAGCTTACGTACGTAAAGGTGTAAGTGTAGCGTACGCTAAGCAGAGGAGCTTACGTACGTAACGAGGGGAGAGCTTAACGTACGTTAGGTTGAGTACATAACATACGTTATGAAGGGAATCGAACAGGTCCGAGCTGTGGTCGGCAGGTGGGCCCGGTGTCGGCAGCTTTCGGAGCGAATGTAGATAGGCGAGTCAACATGGAGCCTTACGTACGTTAAGGATATGCCGTTGCAGACGTTAAGCAAGTATGTCACTGTAGCAAGTCAATCGCTACATTATGTATGCTACGGTAAGGAAATTACGTACGTAATGCATGCCACAAAATAAGACAGTTAACCCTGGATAACTATTACGTACGCTATGCAGGACAGGTAGTATACGTTAAAGGGGCTTACGTACGTTAAGGTTGGGTCTTAACGTACGTAACAAGCTATGCAGATTATATAATAAGAATTGGTCTTTCATTTCTTCACGAGAGAAAACACATTTTTTTCCCCCAGCTCATCCCTCTTCACTTTCAATCCCGTTTCAGACCCTTCTACCTTGGTGGAGACCTTGATGATTTGATTAGAAGCTTGAATCTTGGAGTCCTTTATGTTTCCTGAAGTGTTTGATCCTTGTAGTTCTTCTTCAAGAGGTATGCTGAAAAAACTCCTCTATTTGATTCGGATTTTGATATTGCTGTTGATGTTCTTCTTCGTATGATGACGGTTATGGTGTGTTGTTGTGATTCTTGAGGTTATATGAATTGTACATTGAAGGACACAATGATATATGCCTTGGATTGTGAATTAGATGATGGTTTAGATGTTAGAACACATCGGACTACTGTCGTTTTGTTAGCTACAAACATGATTATGGATTAATCCATGTTCTTGAAGAACTCTTGAGTTATATATGTCGTGATTTTACGGAATTTGGAAGGATTACGGTTAATTGTGGAATATGATTATTCGTGATAGTAAACGGTAATTGGTTTTCTATGAATTTATGGATATGAACAAGAAGGAACCTTGTTAAAACCAGAATTAAGGTTGAAGTCGGAATTGAGAATGTTGAGACACTTGTTAGAATTGATTGATTATCGAATTGCGGTTTGTATTCGTATTGTTTGAATTGCAATGGTTTGGTTTCATGTGATCGAGCTATCATTGAACCGTTGAGTTTGATTGGTTGATTATATCAGTTGTTGATCGTTATCGAACATATCGTTAATTGATTATTGCATTAGGTTGTGTTAAGTGATCATTGATGATTAACTGTTGTGCTGCGGTTGAGATTGGAGAATGCATGGATCACCTTCGTTGGGGCTGAGGAACTTGTAGATGAAGACGACGGGATTGGTAACGGCTTCATCGTATCGGTATCGAGGCATGTTATGCTTGCTCAGTTCATAATGTTTAATAAATGGTTTCGATTTCATTTCATGTATGATTCATATAGCAATGGTATTATGGAATATGAATTGTCGGGTTGATGATATGTATATTATGCTTGGACTGGGATAAATCATAATGTATATAATTTTAAATATGTCTAGTGGAAACGGAGATGTGAATTACCTTGGTCTATTATATGAAATGGTGGATGTCGAGGGTAGTCTATCGTGCCGACATTGAACTCAAGATGGTGGTTTGGTAATAGTGATGGACTGTACTTCATTTTGGACTATTTCGAGTAACTGTGTATTCATTTAGGGACGTTGGTCGAGGAAGGGTTAGCGTCTCCGGCTTTGAGGTAATTTAGTATTGCTGAATTATGACAATTATCATGTTGCATTGTTGCATATGTGTGTGTTGATGTTTCATGTAATGAGTGTGTATCATTGTTTGGTATATTGTGATGTGCTCTTTCTTTGAACTATAATTTGTTGGGCCGATGTGTTGTGGATAAAACATGTATGGTACCCATATGGATATGTGTTAGGGGATAAGACCCAAATTAGGCACCATGTTCCGGGATATTCCTGTGTGGATACTTTCGTGACTCTTGGTTGCGACCTTCGGGTATTTTATGATTGCATGTAATGTGTTGAGGGATAAGACCAGAATATGGCACCCATGTTCCGGAGTATTCTTGTGAGATGCTTTCGTGACCCTTGGTTGCGGTCTTGGGGTTTGTGTGCTAATATTATATGCATTATTGAGCATGCTGCGAACTTTTGTCTAGCGGAAATACGACATTGTGGTCATGTCGATCTTTCATTGTCGAACTGTCGTTGCTCACTTGGGGATTTTTCTGATCCTTATTGGATATGCGTTTCTTCGAGTTTCATTATCATATTGTATCATGACATATCTAGAGTCAGATACGTTCTGATCGATCATGTGTAGGATTTTTAGGACCGGGGCGTGTAGCATGTGTTGGTTTCGACCTCATATTGAACCGTGCACACGAGACGTACTTCGTGAGGCTAATTAGGTACGAGACCAGACGTGTATCAGATTAATACCCGTGGTTGGCTTGTACACGGACACATTTCTCGATTGGGCGTATCGTAACGTCCATCTTGAGTCATATTGATTGGTCGTTCATAGTCCATGTATAATCGGATCTGTTCGATAGTCGGGTTTGTCTTCGAGACCCCATATATATGATTTGTATACGGTTGACAATTTTATTCTCTCATGTATCTGTCCCTGTTGATCCTTTATCGATCTTGTTTGGAGTTACCATGTCGTTGGTAATCTCGTTTGTTGTTTATTCCCTACTGATCTCGTTTGGAGTTACCATGTCGTTGGTAATATCGTTTGTTACTGATTCCCTACTGATCTTGTTTGGAGTTATCATATTGATGGTAAACTCGTTTGTTATTGACCCTTTATTAATCTCGTTTTGAGTTCACACTATCGTTGGTCAACTCGTTTGTTATTGACCCTTTATTAATCTCGTTTGGGGTTCACCCTGTCGTTGGTTATTGACCCATTATTAATCTCGTTTGGAGTTCACCCTACCGATGGTCAACTCGTTTGTTATTGATCCTTATTGATTCCGTTTTGGAGTTTGCCTTACCGTTGGTATTCTCGGTCATTCTTGATCCTTTATCAATCTTGTTGGAGTTTACCGTATCGATGGTATTCTCGGTTGTTGATCCTTTATTGATCTTGTTGGGATTTATCGTATCGTTGGTATTCTCGGTCGTTGATCCTTTATTGATCTAATTGGAGTTTACAACATCAATGGTATTCTCGTTCGTGGTTGGTCCTTTCTCGATCTTGGGTGGAGTTATCATGTCATTGATATTCTCGTTCTGATGCATTGGTTGCTTATTATTATTGACTGTGTGCGCATTCATACTTTGTATCGATATCCGGGACTTGTCATTGTTTTGGGGTAGTTGATCTACAGATGCATCGTGTGTTATCGGTTTTTATCAGAATTGGGATTCGATTGTGCGATCCAGTGGACAGAATTGGACATAGACAGATTATTCCATATTTGATATATATTATGTTTGAGAACCTTGGTATTGTTTTGAATATAATACATATGGTTATTTTTGAATTCATTCATCTCTTGAGAATGCGAAGTGTGGATTGAGATAGAGGTTGGTTCGATATGAGTTACCACGAATTGGTAAGATTACTATGGTAAGATTATATTAGCAGTATTCTTACCTTCTAATTACATTGATATGTAATTGTTTATGTTGATGTGATCGTTATCATTATTGAGTATTATGGCTGACCCCGTCGTGAGCTTTATCTTTTAGGTACTCGGAGATCGAGCTAGTAGCGGTCGTGAAGGGATGAGCTTCCTGGTGATACTGGCTATGGCAAGGTTATTTGGGATTCGAGTATTCTTTTCTGGTTGTTATGACTCCACTACAAATGTGTTTCTATATTGTCTCTATCCATTGCGTGTGTATTTCCAAATAGCTTTCGGTTTCTTTGCCTTGTGCTTTCAAATGGTATTTTATGACGGTAATTGGAAATTATGTTTTGAAAAATATTTGAGTATTTAAAATATTACTGTCTTTGCCTCTTTGGCGTGTCTTTAACGTTTGCTAAAATGATTTTTAGCCTTGTGGGTTCTGATGTGGGGCCCACGGCGCTGTAATATTCCCGGTTAGCTTTGGGGGTGTTACAGAAAATAGTATCGGATCTTGGGTTTCGTAAAACCCGGGCATGTGTGTTATGTGGCTCTACCAGTACGGTAGTAGCGCGGCTTTTGAAAATGATTTTCTGACTTTTGAATCAAACCGATTTTTGGAGGTTCCAAAATTTTTGAAATATTTTCAAATTGCTATATTTGCGATGCCGGTGTGTTGAAGCTTTGTCTTGGAGTCGTATGCTAGTATCATGGGGGATCATCGACTTCACGGACCTGTAAGTATGTTCTTTCAGTTATTCGATTTTGATGATGATTACTTGAGCATGGTGACATGATTTTGAGATATTTTGGGATTGAGATATTGATTATGACATGTGTTAAGTTTCGAGGACGAAACTTATTTAAGTGGGAAGATATGTAATATCCTAGAATTTCGCTACGAATTTTTCGCATTGTTTTATTTGACTTGTACTGTACAGAGTGGGACCGATGCAGTATGGATGAATAATTTTGGGAACCGTGACAGTGTACCAATATATCTATCGAGGCTATATTTAATTCTAGGATATTACATGCTTGATATCTCTTTCGATGTCGGGTATACTGTATGAGTATTGGTATAATTGTCGTACTTGGTCGACGATTGCATTTGAGGGTACCGTGCATCAAGCTTATCGTATGAGAATGTTATCGGAACGAGTATATGTATTCAGTACGTCGCGTGTACGTGTTCGGTATATTGAGACGGCAGACAAGAGAAAAAATGGCTAAGTATAAAAGCCATTGCGTATGTTAAGCATAGGAGCTTACGTACGTAAAGGTGCAAGTGTAGCGTACGCTAAGCAGAGGAGCTTACGTACGTAACGAGGGGAGAGCTTAACGTACGTTAGATTGAGTACATAACATACGTTATGAAGGGAATCGAACAGATCCGAGCTGTGGTCGGCAGGTGGCCCCGGTGTCGGCAGCTTTCGGAGCGAATGCAGATAGGCGAGTCAACCTAGAGCCTTACGTATGTTAAGGATATGCCGCTGCAGACGTTAAGCAAGTATGTCGCTGTAGCAAGTCAACCACTACATTATGTACGCTACGGTAAGGAAATTACGTACGTAATGCATGCCACGAAATAGGACAGTTAACCCTGGATAACTATTACGTACGCTATGCAGGACATGTAGCGTACGTTAGAGGGGCTTACGTACGTTAAGATTGGGTCTTAACGTACGTAACGAGCTATGCAGATTATATAATAAGAATTGGTCTTTCATTTCTTCACGAGAGGAAACACAGTTTTTCCACCCCAGCTCGTCCCTCTTCACTTTCAATCCAATTTCAGACCCTTCTACCTTGGTGGAGACCATGATGATTTGATTAGGAGCTTGAAGCTTGGAGTCCTTGATGTTTCTTGAAGTGTTTGATCCTTGTAGTTCTTCTTCAAGAGGTATGTTGAAAAACTCCTCTATTTGATTCGGATTTTGATATTGCTGTTGATGTTCTTCTTCGTATGATGATGGTTATGGTGTGTTGTTGTGATTCTTGAGGTTATATGAATTGTATATTGAAGGACACAATGATATATGCCTTGGATTGTGAATTAGATGATGGTTTAGATGTTAGAACACATCGGATTACTGTCATTTTGTTAGCTACAAACATGATTATGGATTAATCCATGTTCTTGAAGAACTCTTGAGTTATATATGTCGTGATTTTACGGAATTTGGAAGGATTACGATTAATTTTGGTGTATGATTATTCGTGATAGTAAATGATAATTGGTTTTCTATGAATTTATGGATATGAACAAGAAGGAACCTTGTTAAAACCGTAATTAAGGTTGAAGTCGGAATTGAGAATGTTGAGACACTTGTTAGAATTGATTGATTATCGAATTGCGGCTTGTATTCGTATTGTTTGAATTGCAATGGTTTGGTTTCGTATGATCGAGCTATCATTGAACTGTTGAGTTTGATTGGTTGATTATATCAGTTGTTGATCGTTATCGAACATATCGTTAATTGATTATTGCATTATGTTGTGTTAAGTGATCATTGATGATTAACCGTTGTGCTGCAGTTGAGATTGGAGAATGCATGGATCGCCTCGTTGGGGCTGAGGAGCTTGTAGATGAAGACGACGGGATTGGTAACGGCTTCATCGTATCGGTATCGAGGCATGTTAAGGTTGCTCAGTTCATAATGTTTAATAAATGGTTTTGATTTCATTTCATGTATGATTCATATAGCAATGGTATTATGGAATATGAATTGTCGGGTTGATGATATGTATATTATGCTTGGACTGGGATAAATCATAATGTATATGATTTTAAAGATGTCTAGTGGAAACGGAGATGTGAATTACCTTGGTCTATTATATGAAATGGTGGATGTCGAGGGTAGTCTATTGTGCCGACATTGAACTCAAGATGTTGGTTTGGTAATAATGATGGACTATACTTCATTTTGGACTATTCGAGTAACCGTGTATTCGTTTAGGGACGTTGATGGAGGAAGGGTTAGCTTCTCCGGCTTTGAGGTAATTTAGTATTGATGAATTATGACAATTATCATCTTGCATTGTTGCATATATGTGTGTTGATGTTTCATGTAATGAGTGTGTATCATTGTTTGGTATATTGTGATGTGCTCTTTCTTTGAACTATAATTTATTGGGCCGATGTGTTGGGGATAAAACCTGTATGGTACCCATATGGATATGTGTTGGGGGATAAGACCCAAATTAGGCACCCATGTTCCGGGATATTCCTGTGTGGATACTTTCGTGACCCTTGGTTGCGACCTTGGGGTATTTTGTGATTGCATGTAATGTGTTGAGGGATAAGACCAGAATATGGCATCCATGTTCCGGAGTATTCTTGTGAGATGCTTTCGTGACCCTTGGCTGCTGTCTTGGGGTTTGTGTGCTAATATTATATGCATTATTGAGCATGCTGCGAACTTTTGTCTAGCGGAAATACGATATTATGGTCATGTCGAGCTTTCATTGTCGAACTGTCGTTGCTCACTTTGGGATTTTTCTGATCCTTATTGGATATGCGTTTCTTCGAGTTTCATTGTCATATTGTATCGTGACATATCTAGAGTCAGATACGTTCTGATCGATCATGTGTAGGATTTTTAGGACGGGGACGTGTAGCATGTGTTGGTTTCGACCTCATATTGAAGCGTGCACATGAGACATACTTCGTGAGGCTAATTAGGTACGATACCAGACGTGTATCAGATCAATACCCGTGGTTGGCTTGTACACGGACACATTTCTCGATTGGGTGTATCGTAACGTCCATCTTGAGTCATATTGATTGGTCGTTCATAGTCCATGTATAATCGGATTTGTTCGATAGTCGGGTTTGTCTTCGAGACCCCATATATGTCATTTGTATACGGTTGACGATTTTATTCTCTCGTGTATCTGTCTCTGTTGATCCTTTATCGATCTCGTTTGGAGTTACCATGTCGTTGGTAATCTCGTTTGTTATTTATTCCCTACTGATCTCGTTTGGAGTTACCATATCCTTGGTAATCTCGTTTGATACTGATTCCCTACTGATCTTGTTTGGAGTTACCATATTGATGGTAAACTCGTTTGTTATTGACCCTTTATTAATCTCGTTTGGAGTTCACCCTATCGCTGGTCAACTCGTTTGTTATTGACCCTTTATTAATCTCGTTTGGGTTCACCCTGTCGTTGGTTATTGACCCTTTATTAATCTCGTTTGGAGTTCACCCTACCGCTGGTCAACTCATTTGTTATTGATCCTTATTGATTCCGTTTGGAGTTTGCCTTACCGTTGGTATTCTCGGTCATTGTTGATCCTTTATCAATCTTGTTGGAGTTTACTGTATCGATGATATTCTCGGTTATTGATCCTTTATTGATCTTGTTGGGATTTATCGTATCGTTGGTATTCTCGGTCGTTGATCGATTATTGATCTAATTGGAGTTTACAACATCAATGGTACTCTCGTTCATGGTTGGTCCTTTCTCGATCTTGGGTGGAGTTATCATGTCATTGATATTCTCGTTCTGATGCATTGGTTGCTTATTATTATTGACTATGTGCGCATTCATACTTTGTATCGATATCCGGGACTTGTCATTGTTTTGGGGTAGTTGATCTACAGATGCATCGTGTGTTATTGGTTTTTATCAGAATTGGGATTCGATTGTGCGATCCAACGGACAGAATTGGACATAGACAAATTATTCCATATTTCATATATATTATGTTTGAGAACCTTGGTATCGTTTTGAATACAGTACATATGGTTATTTTTGAATTCATCCATCGCTTGAGAATGCGAAGTGTGGATTGAGATAGAGGTTGGTTCGATATGAGTTACCACGAATTGGTAAGATTACTATGGTAAGATTATATTAGCAGTATTCTTACCTTGTAATTACATTGATATGTAATTGTTTATGTTGATGTGATCGTTATCATTATTGAGTATTATGGCTGACCCCGTCGTGGGCTTTATCTTTTAGGTACTCGGAGATCGAGCTAGTAGCGGTCGTGAAGGGATGAGCTTCCTGGTGATACTGGCTATGGCAAGGTTATTTGGGATTCGAGTATTCTTTTCTGGTTGTTATGACTCCACTGCAAATGTATTTCTATATTGTCTCTATCCGCTGCGTGTGTATTTCCAAATGGCTTTCGGTATCTTTGCCTTGTGCTATCAAATGGTATTTTATGACGGTAATTGGAAATTATGTTTTGTAAAATATTTGAGTATTTAAAATATTACCTTCTCTGTCTCTTTGACGTGTCTGTAACGTTTGCTAAAATGATTTTTAGCCTTGTGGATTCTGATGTGGGGTCCGCGGCGCTGTAATATTCCCGGTTGGCTTTGGGGGTGTTACAGAAAATTGTATCGGAGCTTGGGTTTCGTAAAACTCGGGCATGTGTGTTATGTGGCTCTACCAGTACGGTAGTAGCGCGGCTTTTGAAAATGATTTTCTGACTTTTGAATCAAACCGATTTTTGGAGGTTCCAAAATTTTTGAAATATTTTAAATTGCTATATTTGCGATGCCGGTGTGCTGTTATTGTGTTGAGGCTTTGTCTGGGAGTCGTATGCTAGTATCACGGGGGATCATCAACTTCACGGACCTGTAAGTATGTTCTTTCAGTTATTCGGTTTTGATGATGATTATTTGAGCATGGTGCCATGATTTTTAGATATTTCGGGATTGAGATATTGATTATGACAGGTGTTAAGTTTCGAGGACGAAACTTATTTAAGTGGGAAGATATGTAATATCCTAGAATTTCGCTCCGAATTTTTCGCATTGTTTTATTTGAGTTGTACTGTACAGAGTGGGACCGATGCAGTATGGATGAATAATTTTGGGAACCGTGACAGCTGTACCATTTATCTATCAAGGCTATATTTAATTCTAGGATATTACATGATTGATATGTCTTTCGATATCGGGTATACTGTATGAGTATTGGTATAATTGTCGTACTTGGTCGACGATTGCATTTGAGGATATCGTGCATCAGGCTTATCGTATGAGAATGTTATCGGAACGAGTATATGTATTCAGTACGTCACGTGTACGTGTTCAGTATATTGAGATGGCAGACAAGAGCAAAAATGGCCAAGTATAAAAGTCATTGTGTACGTTAAGCGTAGGAGCTTACGTACGTAAATGTGCAAGTGTAGCGTACGCTAAGCAGAGGAGCTTATGTACGTAACGAGGGGAGATTAACGTATGTTAGGTTGAGTACATAACGTACTTTATGTAGGGAATCAAATAGGTCCGAGCTGTGGTCGGCAGGTGGGCCCGGTGTCGGTAGCTTTCGGCGCGGATGTAGACAGGCGAGTCAACCTCAAGTCTTACGTACGTTAAGGATATGCCATTGCGTACGTTAAGCAAGTATGGAACTGTAGCAAGTCAACCGCTACATTACGTACGCTACGGTAAGGAAATTACGTACATAATGCATGCCCCGACTTATGACAGTTAACCCTGGATGACTATTATGTACGCTATGCAGGATATGTAGGCTTACGTATGTTAAGGTTGGGTCTTAACGTACATAACGAGCTGTGCAGATTATATATTAAGAATAGGTCTTTCATTTCTTCACGAGAGAAAACACATTTTTTCCACCCCAGCTCGTCCCTCTTCACTTTCAATCCCATTTCAGACCCTTCTACCTTGGTGGAGACCTTGATGATTTGATTAGAAGCTTGAAGCATGGAGTCCTTGATGTTTCTTGAAGTGTTTGATCCTTGTAGTTCTTCTTCAAGAGGTATGCTGAAAAACTCCTCTCTTTGATTCGGATTTTGATATTGCTGTTGATGTTCTTCTTCGTATGATGATGGTTATAGTGTGTTGTTGTGATTCTTAACCTTGAAAAATATAACTATGTTGAGTATGATTTTAATGAGACAAATGAATTCAATATTTTGAAATGGTGGTCCCAAAAGGCTTGTGAATTCCCAATTTTGTCCATGATGGCCAAAGAGATTCTCGCTATACCGGTATCAACAGTTTCAGTGGAGCAAGCCTTTAGTTTAGGAGGTTACACATTGAATGAGAGATGCTCAAGCATGACGCCTGAAAATTTAGAAGCTCAAGTATGCTATGCCGATTGGATAAATGCTGAACGCCGGACTCAAGATCAATATTCAGCTGATGAAGAAGACGATGATGGTTCTGAAACCGAAACAGATGGCTCCACATATAGTACGACTTGAGAGTTT
Source organism: Orobanche coerulescens (assembly GCA_033398695.1). NCBI lineage: Eukaryota > Viridiplantae > Streptophyta > Magnoliopsida > Lamiales > Orobanchaceae > Orobanche > Orobanche coerulescens. The sequence goes on along the minus strand of CM065809.1, from coordinate 57,366,749 downwards.
AAGTCTTTTTGAGTTATTTGTTGTATTTAATTATGCACACTATGTTATTTTTTATATCAATATCCACGTCTTTTTTTCCTAGTTTTTTAAGTTATTTTGCTATATTCAATTATGCATATTAAGTTATTTTCAAGATCAATACATCCACATCAAGTTTGACTCCTTTTAATTTATTTTGTTGTATTTACTTATGCACATTAATTTTTTAACTAAAATAAAATCAAATTTCAAATGAAAAAAAGTTTAAAAGTCCAACTTTCATTTAAAAAATAACAATAAAATATTAAGGTTCGAAACCGTGCCGAAACCGTGAAAAACCATAACCGTAAACCGAACAGGCGGTTCGCGAACCGCCACTAAACCGTTAGTATAAGGTTACGGTTAAGGTTCAACATTTCTTCGAACCGTGAACCGGTGGTTCCAAACCGTAACCGACAGTTCTTTAGCCGTGGTCAGGTCTATGTCCAAGAAAATTCACGCGGCTTAGCCAAAACTCGCACTTCTAGAACATGGCATACCATTTTTCGCTTCTCAAGTTACTGAGTACAATTCTCATGCTCTTCATGCAGTGCCTTGTTACTCTAGTACACCAAGATATCATCTATAAATACAATCACAAACTAATTAAGGTAAGGTTGAAAAAGTCGATTCATCAGATCCTGATGGGATAAACCCAGCCTGTTTTGATAATCGCCATCGTACAATAAGAAGTCTTCAGAGTCGGTATTTCGCTAAGTATGGAAGCTGTTAGGAAACTCCGTACAGCATATCCATACAACAATAGATCTTTCTACTGAGTCCAATCCTATAGTGTCTACATCTTTATACAACAGAAGTTGAAGAGTGTTGGATACAGCAGTCTGGCTGTAGGAGTTTTACTTAGGAAAAGTAAAACTCATCCAATAAGACTGAAGAATAGGTTTAAACCGTTGTGAAATAAACTTTTTTTATTCATAAGTATTCACGATTAAAGCAGCATTTATTGCGGGCAGGACAACATTTAATGCTGTCGAACGAGACAACAGTCTGAACACGCTGAAGAGCATTTAATGCAAAGTAAAAAAGAATGTCCGAAGCATTAAATGTGAATTGCCTTTAATTCAAATATTCTGCCTCCAATCAGAGACATCTAAATCTCACCAACTGGACGACGGCTACATTTATAACGAATCTATTTCCATGGTTATAAATAGCCCCAAGTAAGAGGACATTGCTCACTTGAACTTCACTTACTGAATCTCGCCCAAAACATCTGACAAATAGCTCTGACAATCAAGCTAAGAAAGTGCGGTATATTTCCTGAGCATACAACATTATCTAAGCGAAGAAATACACAAATTCCTCAAAGCAAACATCACAACATACAACTATCGCTTGTCAAATTATACAACTACTTTCCGAACTTGTTATACCATCTTTACCATGGAGATCAACGTTAGCCCTGTGTGGACTAAGTCCTTGCTAGTTCCAACCTATGTGGGAAGAATAGCATTGAAGATGAAGCTTCAATCTGTCCGAGAAGAAGCAAGTCGAAAGAGATATAGCCAATCTGTGTGAACGTCCAAAGCTGTGGAACTTGTATCAATCTATGTGAACGATATAGAGACAGGTTTAGTTAATGTCACATAGTTGTGTACGTAGTGATTTTAATAAATGTTTTACTCCTGTGTGGAGGACCAGTGGACATAGAGGGGTTTACCTCCAACCACTTATATATATGTGTTATTTACATTATGTCCTTACTGTTTTCATTTATAACTATGATTTAAAGTATACATTGTGAAAACCCTGTACACATCAAGTAAACAGGAGAGTACCTAGTTGTTGTACTTGCAACAACTCACCATTAGTCTTCCACTATGAATTAACTTCGAAAAACATACATCTTATTATACTCTCACTTCCTAAGTTGTTTCAAGTGGTATCAAAGCGGTAGATTCTAAAAGAATCAGTCGATTTTTAACTGAATCAGATCCACAAATCATCTATTTTGAAAACTTTGTATTATATCTTCATCATTTATACTATTTCTAATATGGACACCTCTATGATAAATAAGGTTACTTTGTTTTCTATTAACGAATTTGATGACTGGAGAATTAGGATGAAAGCCCATCTTGCAGCAATGCACGAAGAGATGATCTATGTCATCTAGGAAGGACCTATTAAGATTATGAAGGTCAATACAGCCGCAAGAATGTAAGGGCAACCCTATGCTGAGATGCTCGAAAAGGACCGTGATCAGTGGACGACCGATGTGCGCAAGCGTGCAAATCTGGGAAAAACTAAAGTTCATTTGCGAGGGTACTGAGCTCTCAAAAGAAAATGAAATTTCTAAACTTACTCAGCAATTTGAGTCTTTTGAAATGAAAACTACAGAAACGCATGAGGAGCTTGACCTTAGAGTTACCGGCATTGTCGGTAAACTTGAATCAGTAGGCAAAATGTATACCCAAAAGGAGAAAATTTGAAAATATTTAGATCATTCCCTGCCCGATGTGTCATAAAAACCACAGCTATGCGTGTGTCCTGTAACTTTAACGATATTTCTACTTTTGATCTCTTTTCTGACCTTAAGGCATTTTAGTATGATATAGACACGGGAGAGAAATTTGAAAAATCGCCTACCAAGACTATAACACTGGCCGCTGTATATGACAGGATACATAGTTCAGCACCCATTACATCCAAGTCGGCACACAAGGCAGAAGACAACAACGATGACATCCTGTCGTAAGATGAAATGGCCTTGCTCATGCATAAGTTCAGAAAGTTCATCAAACAGTCTGGAAAGACTCCATATAGGCCCAAGCCATTTAACAGTGTAAGTTCTGAATTCCCTTCATCTGGTGATTCTAACCTATACTATAATTTTAGGAAGCCAGGACATTATGCAAATAAGTGTCCTCATCCAAAAGTGCAAAAGTTGCCCGAAGTTGAGCAACAGGAAAAAGATGAGAAAAGACGTGCCTGGAGAAACAAGCTTAAGGCCTTGATTGGTGTATCAGAAGCCTCGCCCGCATCAAAAAAGACTGAGTAGTGCCTACAGGCGATCACTGACAGTGATTCCTCCGACGATGAAATTGAGGATAAAGCATACATGTACATTATGGCCAAAAAAATACCAGATGATGATGACAATGATGATGAAGTAAGCTCAAATTCAACTATTCCCATCAATGCATCGCATGCTTTTAAAAACATGATGAATGAATTTAAAAACATTCAAACAACCCATGAGACGGTTAAACGAGAAAATTTATAGCTCGACATTTTAAACCCGGAGCTGAAAGACGAAAAAGACTTGCTTAAAAACAACTATGAAAATATGTCTTTAGATTACGAAAACAGCAAAGTCACTTATGAAAGACTCATGGAAAGCAATCATCAACTTGCAAAAGATCTAAATGAGGCAAAGTCTCATAGTGAGTGCAAGACAAATGATTATGCTTTACTCGAAGATAAAGTAAAAACACTCAAGAAACGACAAGGAGAACTAGAGACCATCCTGAAATCATTTGAAAAATCTTCTTGAAGGATGGAAGAAATTCTAAGCACTGGGCAACATGCCCACGATAAACGTGGCTTAGGATATGACTCGTTCTCCCATAAGGAAAAATCTAGTACGGTGTTCGTCAGGAGAGTGGAACCCATTCCTGAACCCGAAGAGGCCCCAAGTCCCACAATGGTTACAACTGCCCCTCCTCGTACAGCGAAGGCTGCGATTATGCCCCCAAGTTCCTATAATAGATAGCGAAAACCTCAACCTCCAAGACCTGTGAGACGTAATCAACAGTATGCTCCCCGAGCATACCAATAGCGCTAGCAGCCATTCAGAAAGAAGGTTGTATCTAAGTATCAAAGGCATGCACCCAGTACTTCCGAAAGTACAGTGCGCCTAGATTCTGGATACAGGAGCCCCGTTATCCATCCAGGAAACAGTCTATTGCGCAGTACCACCAATAGCACTAGGAATCCAAGTGGAAACCTAGAAGGCAAGCTGTAAGGCCGAAGAAAATGGTTCCTCTCCAAGACGGCAATCGTACTGGAATTAAAACCCTAAAATTTTCATGCATAATAATCAAGGTTATAGCGACTACGTGCCTGCCCCACACATATATTGCAAGACTGGACCAAAAGTAACCTACAACAAATCAATTGCTATCAGGAAAATTTGGGTACCAAAAGACACTAACAGCCATGGACCCAATAATCAAAAGGGACCTAAATCGACCTAAATTATTTGCTTACATGATATCAAGGAATAAGACATCTGGTACTTCGATAGCAGATGTTCTCAGCACATGACATGAGATATTAGCAAGCTATCAGATTATCTAGAGGTCATGGTCCAAAGGTACGATTCAGTGAAAAATCTAAAGAAAGAACAAGAGGAAAGGGAACCCTGCTTGTATGAAAGTTTAAAGTCACTTACGTAGCCTATGTTGAAGGCTTACAGTATAATATACTTAGTATTATCTAGTTCTGTGACAAACAGTTGACGGTCAAATTCTTTATAGATCACTGTAGGGTGAAGGACATCAAGACCAAAGAAGTCGTCCTCACAGGAAACCGATTAGGTAATATGTACATTGCTGACTGGAAGCCAACGAGCTACGCTATTCTATGTTTTGTTGCCAAAGACACTACAGATCGAAGCTGGCCATGGCACAAAAGGATGTCGCACATCAATTTCAAGACTATCAACAAACTCGCTAGACAGGGAATGGTTAGAGGTTTTCCCGATGTGTCATTTCATAAAAACAGCATATGTGGACCATGTTAAAAAGGCAAACAAGTCAAGACCTTCCTGAAAAGCAAGTCATACCTTTCCACCCACAGTGTACTGGGAGGTAAGAAATACTGTCTTGTTATTGTTGACGATTTTTCTAGGTATGCTTGGACAATCTTTCTGAGCAAAAAGAAAGATACCATCACAAAGTTGCCAAAGCACCTGAAGAAGCTACTGAGTAAGAAAGGGTTGAGTATCGTGTCCATTCGTTTGGACAGAGGTAATGAATTCACAAATTGCTCTATAGAGCAATACTATTCGGACAATGGAATACAGCATGAATACACAGCAACCCGAACTCCTCAATAAAATGGCATTGCCCTGCGAAAGAACAGGACGATCAAATAAGCAACAAGGGCCATGTTAGCTGCAAGCAAATTGCCGCAGCAGTTCTGGGGAGAAGCAACAAATACAGCATGCTACACACAAAACTGCTGTATCGTCAACAAGCATCATAACAAAACAGCATATAAGGTATGGAACAATAAAACTCCAATGGTTGCATACTTTCACATTTTTGGATGCAGGTGTTATGTTCTAAACAATGGGAAGGACCAACTCAAAACCTTCGACGAAAAGTTGGATGAAGGTATATTCATATGATATTCCCCTGGCAGCAAAAATTTCAGGATATTTAACAAGAGGATGCTGACAATAGAGGACTCCATCGATGTAGTATTCCATGAACCCCATTGTGAGCCTAAAGGAGTATAAGGCATAACCTATAACATCCAAACACTTTTCATTGATGATCCCTAAACTCCAATAGAACCTGTCGTGGATTTTGAAATCAATCCCGCCACTGTAAGATCAGAAGTAGTCAAAGCTAATGCTGTACAAGCTGAAGCCGAGACTCCAGCACCACAAGATATAGCAGGGATGCCGAATTAGAACCTGATAGGAGATGGCTACGAGATCACCCCCAGGAATTGATTGTAGGAGATATTGATGTTGGTGTAACCACCCGTAGGAGAATACAATGTACACAAGGAACTATACTCTGTGCACAAGAAGAAACAGATTCTAAAAAGTCTCAATTTTCTGTATGAAAATTTCAAGCCGAACTTAGGAGACTAGCTATGTGCACTCTATCTATATTCTTAGCCCAATTCGAACCTGTTTCGACCAATGAAGCCCTGAACAATTCACACTGAATCACTTCTATGGAAGAAGAGATAAATAGTTTCGAAAGAAACAATGTGTGATATATTGTACCCAGACAAGATCATCAAGATGTAATTGGAACTAAATGGGTACTTAGAAACAAAAAGGATGAAAATGGACTGGTTATAAGAAACAAATCCCGACTAGTATATCAAGGTTACAGACATGAAGAAGGCATAAACTATGATGAGACTTTTGCCCCTGTATCCAGACTAGAAGCCATAAGGATATTCCTAGCATTTGCCGCCAATAAGAACTTCATAGTATATCAAATGGACGTTAAAAGTGCATTTCTGAATGGAGATATATATCACCGGAGAAGTCTATGTTGAACAACCATGTCAACACTGATGGTGGAGACCTAGTATACAGGCTACGAAAAGCACTGTATGGAGTTAAGCAAGCACCTAGAGCCTAGTATGAAACCCTGATCCTGTACCTAATCAAGAATGGATTTGAGAAAGGTGAAGTATAGAATACCCTCTTTAAGATACATGAAGGTGGCGATCTTTTAATGGTACAAATATATGTCGATGATATCATATTTGGTTAAACTAAATTCGCTCTATGTCAAAGGTTCTCTCATCTCATGCAAAGTAATTTGAAATTAGTATGACGGGAGAACTTAGCTATTTTCTAGGATTGTAGGTTAAGCAATAGCCTACAGGCATATTCATCAACCTGGAAAAGTACAGCAAGGAGCTTCTCAACAAATTCGGGATGAACAACTCCAAATCCTAGTCCACTCCTATGAGCACTTCCATGCATATTAGGGCTGACAAAGCTGGAAAGCCAGTTGATCAATCACTCTACAGGAATCTAATAGGCTCGCTCCTGTACCTTACAGCTAGTAGGCCTGATATCTAGTTTGTTGTAGGCGTGTGTGCTCGGCATCAAGTAGCACCTAAGAAGTCACACTTCAACATAGCCAAACGAGTCCTTAAGTACGTAAAAGGAACAATCGATGTAGGATTGTGGTATCTTAAGGAAGGAGGATTCAATTTGGTTAGCTACCGCGACTCGGATCTTGGAGGCTGTAAGTTGGATAGGAAGAGTATAAGCGGTACTTGTCACTTTCTTGGACCTAGACTTATGTCATGGTTCAGTAAGAAGCAAATGGCCAACTCGATCTCTCCATCTGATTTGGAATATTATTCCGCTGGAAGTTTGTTGGCCACTAAGTATACAGGATACAGCTTGGAAAGTGTTTTAAATAACAAGCTGTACGGTTTTCAAATCTGAATGCGTAGCAGAAGTCTTGTTAAAGTGAGTTGCTGTAAATACAGCAACTAGATATGAAGTGTATACTTAAAAATAATCATAAATATTAAAATAGTAAATGCACAAAGTAACTGACATGGTAATTAAAGTGGTTCGAGGTAAACCCCTCTACGTCCACTAGTCCTTCACACAGGAGTGAAAATGTTTATTATAAATAGTACGTACACAACTACGTATTTATAATCAAACCTAATCAATATATCGTTCACACAGAGTGATATAATGATCTTAGCCTTCAACCATTCACACAGATTGGTTTAAGCTTTCACTTGACTGGCTTCTTCACACACAGTTCCGAAGCTTCATCTCTTCAATGCAAGTCCGTCACACACAGTTCAGGAATAGCAAGGTTTCTCAGTCCACACAGGGCTGATGGGTTTTGTTCAAGGTTAGAACAATATTTGAACAACAACTTTGACTTTCTGAGCTTTTAGCTGATGATGTGTTGTTCACAGTTTGAGCACTTATATATCTCTTCTTTCGGAATAGCAGTATGCTTTTGGGAGATATGTTTGCTTAGATGTATATGATGATAACTTCGTTGTAGTTTATTTCGTGTCATTTGATCTTCAAAGACTTGGGATATATATATAGCCTTCTTGAATATATCCGTTGAGATAGATCTGTTGAGAAAAAGTTCATTCCAACGGGATAATGTGTTTGAATAAAACACGATCTGGATTTTACGCTTGATTGAAGATCTCTGACGGCTTGATACTTAAATACTTTATCCTTTAGTATTTAAATATATCTTCTTAAACGGGACTTTGACTTTAGCGAATAACAAAGATTCCTTCTTGTCTTGTTTGGATATTGTATGGAATCATAGCTATATTGTCGATTCGAGACAGCTTCCATACTTAGTCTTTATGAGACTCCTTTGTTGTATGATTGGTTCATTGTATGCTGGGGCTACGAGAAGTATTCGATATAGGTTGACACCTTTGATCAGCGTTTTGATACAGCTGTTTGTTGTATGATGGATTGGCACATTGTCAAAACATTCTATCAAAACTTTCGATACAGGGTTTGTTTATCCCGACAATTTCGATACAGGGATTGCTATCCCAACAATTTCTCCATTTTTTATAATTTGCCAAGTCCTTCCAAGTCTTCCTTTTAAAACCTTATGATGTTATCCAAACATCCTTGATGATGCCAAAACTTTGACACTTAGCATCTTGAAGGAGGGCGGACTTCTTGGTCTTCTGTTCGAATGTTCTGGCCTTCAGCAATTAGCCTAATACTAAGAACTGCTCGCAGGCAAGTTCAGCTTTTATCAAAAGAGTGTTACATGGTTAAACTTATGATTGGCGCACAGGCACAATCTTACATAGTATTCTAGATATATACAACTTAAACTATGAACTGTTCGCAGACAAGTTATTACAACTTATGTATTAAAAACAAGTTTTATACTTGTATACAGCAAGGATAAATTAAGTGTTTGTAAACATATAATAACACAGTAGATTACGAGTTGTAATCTTTCAAGACAGGCAAATATTTTATTGATATTGAAACAAAGAGTACAATATTTTGCTGTTTTGAAAATAAAATTACGAAAAAATAATACAAGGAATTCAACTCCTGTAGTCTGAGTGTCTTCACGGCATTTTAGGGTCATTCTTGGTATTCTTCCACCAGTTCTGATGAGCGTCCCTGTCTCGATTCAGATATAAGGCTCGTCCGTCATACGACTTATCGAAGACTAGGATCCAATCTTCTGGATGGGTAACCAAGTCACCTTGTCTTTGCTTAGACTTCATCTGCTGCTGTAGCGGGAGCGTTCCTTGTTCCAACCTTTTCTTAAACTCCTCTGCGGCTTCCTATACCGTACTGCATCTGTTGAATAATGAGGATTCCCTGATAAGAACAACAAAGTATCTTAGCAGTTCATTCCTCTCTAGTTCTTGATCTCTTCAGCAGTAGGCTATCGGTCGGCCGGGAGGTTCATAGCTTGCGGCTTTCGAACTAAGCTCTTCCAAGGATAGTTAGGGTCCTGGAATTATGGGTAATCTCCCTGTATCCTAACGTTCGGCGTTGAAATACGGGCTATATCAGCAGTGATGGAGTCTTTAAAAGGAGCTAACATTTCCTTCTCTTGCTCCAGCCTTGTTCTCCTAGCATCTTCCCTTGATTCTTCCCCCTTTTTAGCGTCATCAAGGTATGACACCTTCTCATCAAGGCGTTCCAGGATTTGCATAGCAGCATCCTGTTTCGTCTCAAAACTTGTCATTTTGTCAACCAGGGAGGAGATCACCTACGACATATCTTGAATTTTCTTGTCATGGGCTCGAAGCTGGGCACCAGTTTCAATCATAGCTGATGCTGTCTTGGCTTCAGACACGCGTAGATTAGATTGTTCTTCTCTCAGGGTCTGCTCCTCTTTTTCTTGCAATATGCTTAAGGCCTACTTGAAGACTGATGGCAATATTCTAAAGGATTCTTCCACTCGGGAAACTTCATGCCTTAGGCCTGTCATCTCTTCAACGGCTGATTGGTGCATCCAATCAAGAGTTTTTTCGACAGAATACAGGGCGTTTACGGCTTCCTGGATGAAAACAGTTTGAATGCCAAGAGCATGTAATCGCTCTTTCCTTGTGGCAGTCCTTGGAGAATCTGGCTGGGCGAAATCTTCAACTCTATTCAACCGTCTCGAGTTCACATTAAGACGTGAATTGAGTTGGACATCCTCACGTATAATACCATTGTCAGATTCCAAGACAGTTGAGGTTTCGAGAGCATCAGAGGGTGGCTCGGCAACAGGGGTTGATGATTTCTCTTGTTCGACAGTGGGCTATGAAGACAAAGGTACAGGAGGGACTGATTCCTCCTGCTGTCTCTTAGCTTCCGCCTGCTCCTGCAGAGGGACTGATTCCTCGTGCGGGATGGTGTTGGATTCTTCTTCGGCTTGGGCAGCGACAGGCTAGGGTGCCTGTTGGGTAGCCGGTTTTTCCTCTACGACATGAGGGACTGAATCCTCGTTGTCGGGAATAGTGTCTTGTTGCTGGGGAGTAGATTGGTGTTGACTGGAAGTTCCTGTGCCCATCTGAAATTCAGATTCTTCGTGACTCATTCTTAAACCAGCCTGAAGGGCGTCGTCATCATCGTTCGAGTCGTTATCTGATTTTGGACTTTCGGGAGATTCCACGGACTTAGCTTTTCCTTTCTTTCGTGCTTCGGCTTTGTGAAAAAGATGGCTCTCAGTAAGCTCTTTAACACATAGGTTGTCTCATTGGATCAGGATAGCAACATCTTGAGCGTCCGTCACTTCCAAAACAAATCTTTCTTCGTTGCTCCATTCGCTCCAGTTGTACAGGGTGTCGTACGGAGAAAGTCTGTTATTCTTCCATTGGACAAACCGTTCACAAGCCTGTTCAATTTGCACAGAATGTAGGGTTTTGGTAATAATTGTGTCCGGGAAGGGGCTGCGTACAACGCCTGAGTCCGCTTTAGGCATGGGTTCCTCTACAGGGGTGGGATCCTGTATCGGAGAGGGATCCCGAACAGGGGATGGTACACTGATGGGAGATGGATCCTTAACGGGTGTGGAATCCCGTATAGGAGAAGTAGCTCTAGGCTCCAAAGTGGGAGCCGACTCGCTAGAGTCTTATATGTTGGCCGATGTTTGAGCATCCGTCATAGCCGCCAAGGTCTCGGGATCTACTGTATCGACAGTAGTAGGCATATCTTCCACAGGGGTTGGGCCCAGGGGGATTTGTTCAGTGGGTTGAGCCACGGAAGGAGCATCCTTGGAGGTTTCTGTAGCCTTAACTTTTGAAAGCCTCCTTAGCTTCCTTTTCGGCTTCTCAACAGTAACTGGAGTTTTGCTGTGAGATCTTTTTCTCTTCCGAGAAGTCTCCTCGCTCTGAGACTTCAAAGATACATCCCTTGGGTCGGCAGAAAGGGGTAATTTTCAGACGTAAGGCCTGTTTGCAATAAGGGGTCCTTTCTTGAAGACAGTGGGTCTGATGCTTCCCATATAAATGTGAGAAGTGATCTTTGCTTTTTCATCTTGCGGAACACCGCATCTGATCAGAATATAATTCAAAAGCAAACCAAAGGTCATAATTGCAACCATCATCCTGAACCTAAGATTGGTGCACATCTCGAACGCACCTGTTATGTTCTCAATAACACGGTAATAGAAATCGTGTAAATATACAAAAGGTAAACAAAAGTTTTTCTTATGACACGAGGTGTGAACCGTTTCATCCAATGCTGAACCGGTGAAGAACCCATAGTAAGCGGTCAACAGTTCTTGGGACCCAAAGGTCTCAAGATCTTCCATTGTGAGGCCATCATCAGGAACTCTGTAGAGATTCTGGAGAAGCTCCAGGTCAACACAGATCTCTACTCCGTGAATGATAGCTGTGATGTAAGCAACATGTCCTCCCTGAACCAGTGAAAGGAGACGAACAACAGCATTGAGGTAGAACTCCTCAACCAGATGAACATCAAATCGTTCAGCAGTGTGGCTTCCAAGGAGATAAAGGGCTTGTTGACGAATCCAAATGATGACGTACTCCATCAATTCGACGTCATCCACTTCGGAACGAACATGTTCAAGCACGACAGATCTAGAAAATATCCGTCCGTCGATGATGTTGGAGGATTTCTTGAGAGAGATGGAAGAGGTCTGAGAAGATGCCATGATGATTCTCGAAGAAAATTTAAAAAGGATTCAAAGGGAATGCAGTAAACACAAAAAGGTTTGTAGGCTGTATGCTCAAGAACTCTTACAATATGCAGAAAGCGTAAAGAGTCTCAAATGGCATTTACAGTCCTTTTATAGTGGGCGGCGAAGAAGGGTTTTCATAGAATGAACGGTCAGATTTAAGGGATGAGAACCATTGTTTGAAATGAATGATCATGATGTACTGAGTGTAACCGGTACAACTTATCCATCTAATTTTAAATAGGAGTGGGTCCTACTTCTGACTTATCAAATTACCCTTATTGCCCGAAAAGGCGGTGTACAATTAATAAAGCAACTTGAAACATCGCGGATTTGAAAATACCAATGTCCAGATGTCGTGTAAAGCATTTAATGCAAATGACTTGTAATAATAACAAGGCACATGGACATAAAATATTGTTTAAAATAAATAATATGATAATGGATTTCCCATAGTATGTGCTGTATCCGCGAAGCGTTCTTTCTTAAAAGGTACATACGGGTTTCAATTCGATACAACAGCTTTCTGATGAATGCTGTATTCTTGGGTCATACTGTATTCCCCCTTAATTATTGCACACTCCAGCTGTAGGATAATTCATATCGCTTGGTTCCTACAGTGCTTTTCTGATAGACTGAGTGCACAGTTAACTAACGGTGGATACTGTATTCTTGGGTCTTACAGCATTCCCCCTCAATTTGCTGAGTAAAAGCATTAAAAACTTACAGGGAGTTAGGCTGTAGCAATCCCAATTCATGTCGAAGCATGCAGAATCTTGCTGTGTCGAGAGGTTTGGTAAAGATGTCGGCTAACTGGATATCTGTATGAACTTTTTCCAGCCGAACATCCTTGTTCTCAACATGATTCCGAATGAAGTGATGTTTCATGTGAATGTGCTTGGTGCGAGAGTGCAATACAGGGTTGTGTGTGATAGCAATTGCACCGGTGCTGTCGCACATAATCGGCATTTCTTTGGCTCCAATTCCATAGTCTGACAGCTGTTGTTGCATCCAAAAGATTTGCATACAGCAACTACCAGCAACATAGTATTCTGATTCAGCTGTTGAAAGCGAGTTTGCCAGTTTTTTCTTGTTGAACCAAGACACAAGTCTAGGTCCAAGAAAGTGACAAGTTCCACTTGTACTCTTCCTATTTAGCTTGCAACCTCTGAGATCCGAGTCGCTGTAGCCAACTAAATCGAATCCGCCTTCTTTAGGATACCACAGTCCTACATCGACTGTTCCTTTGACGTATTTCAGGATTCATTTAGCTGTTGCGAAGTGTGATTCTATAGGTGATACTTGATATCGCACACACACTCCCACAGTAAACTGCATATCGGGCCTGCTAGCCATTAGGTACAAGAGTGAGCCAATAAGCTTCCTGTAGAGTGATTCATCAACTGGCTTTCCAGCTTCATCAGCACTGATTTGCACGGAAGTGCTCATGCGGGTTGACGATGATTTGGAAGTATTCATTCTAAATTTGTTGAGAAGCTCCTTGCTGTATTTTTCCTGGTTGATGAAAATCCCTGTAGGCAACTGCTTTACTTGCAAACCTAGGAAATAACTAAGTTCTCCCATCATACCCATTTCAATTTTACTTTGCATGAGATGAGAGAACCTTTGACATAAAGCAAGGTTAGTTGAACCAAATATTATATCATCTACATAGATTTGAACCATCAGGAGGTCATCACCTTACTGTATTTTGAACAAGGTCTTGTCCACAACACCATTCCCAAATCCATTATCGGTTAGATACTGTGACAGAGTCTCATACCATGCTCTAGGGGCTTGCTTAAGTCCATACAGTGCTTTCCTTAGCCTATATACTATGTCTTCGCCTTCTGGATTGACAAACCCTGGTTGTAACACCCCCAAAACCGACCGGGAATATTACAGCGCCGTGGGCCCCATATTGGAACCCACAAGGCTAAAATCATTTTCGCAAACGTTTAAAAATGCAAAAAGGCCCTTTAAAAGTACACACACACGCAGCTGATGAAAACACAATTCAAAGAATACCAAAAGCCATTTTAAAATGTACACACGCAGCGGATAAAAACGTAATTAAATACAATTGCAGCGGAGTTAGAAAAATTAGAGAAGAATACACAATCCCAACAATCACGCCATAGCTAGTATCACCGGAAAGCTCATCCCTTCACGACCGCTACTAGCTCGAACTCCGAGTACCTAAAAGATAAAGCCCACGACGGGGTCAGCCATAATACTCAACAATGATAACGATCACATCACAAAAACAATACATATCAATGTAATTACAAGGTTAGAATAATTCCAATGTAGTCTTACCGACATAACCTTACCAACCCATCACAATCCTTATCAAATCCATCCTTACCATAATCACATCTCTCGTCCTTAAGTAATGAACGAATTCAAAAGTAATCACCTGTACTGTATCCGAAACACTACCAAGATTTCCAAACATAAACATATCTCGAGTATAGAATAATCTGGCCAAATCCGATTCTGCTGGCTGGGTCGCACAATTGGATCCCAATACTGATAGAAACCGATATCACACGATACATCTGCAAATCAACTGTCCTGAAACAATGGCAACTCCCGGATATCAATACAAAGCATGAATGCTCACACAATCAATAATGATAAACAATCAATGCATCACAATGGAAATATCAATGACATGATAGTTCCACACAAAATCGACAAAGGATCAACCACAAACAGGAATACCATGATGTGGTAACTCCAACAAGATCAATAAAGAATCAAAAATCGGGAATACCGGCAATACGGCAAATCCCAACAAGATCAATAAAAGGTCGACAACCGAGAATACCGACGACACGGTAAGGATCAACGAACAATCGATAACCGAGAATACCGACGATACGATAAGGATCAATGAAGAATCAATAACCGAGAATACCGAGGACACGGTAAACTCCAACAAGATCAATAAGAGTCGACAACCAGAAATACCGACGGTACGATAAACTCCAATAAGATCAATAAAGGGTCAACAACCGAGAATACTGACAACACAATAAACTCTAGCAAGATCAATAAGGACCAACAACCGGGAACACCAACGATACGATAAACTCCAACAAGAGCAATAAGGAATCGACAACCTAGAACACTGACGACACGGTAAACTCCAATAACATAAATCAAGGACTAATAACCAAGAATACCAATGGTGAGGCAACTCCCAAACAGAATCAATAAGGATCAATAAGAACGAGATTACCAATGACAGGGTGAACTCCAAACGAGATTTATAAGGATCGATATCAATGAGTTGACAATCAATATGGTAACTCCGAACGAGATTAATAAAGGTTCAACGGCGACAGATACACGAGAGAATAAAATTTTCAACCATATACAAATCATATATACGGGATTTCAAAGAAAACTCGAATATCGAACAGATCCAATTATACATGGACTGTGAACGACCAATCAATAAGACTCAAGATGGACGTCACGATACGCTCAATCCGGACATGTGTCCGTGTACTAGCCAACCACGGGTATTGATCAGGTACCCGTCTGGTCTCGTACCTAATCAGTCTCACGAAGTACGTCTCGTGTGCACGGTTCAATATGAGGTCGAAACCAACACATGATACATGTGCAAGTCCCGAAAATCCTACACATGAACGATCAGAACGTATCTGACTCCAGATATGCCGCGATACAACATGACAACAATTCTCAAAGAAACGCATATCCAACAAGGATCAGAAGATTTCCCAAAAGAGCAACAGTAACTCGATCATGAAAGCCCGACACGACCACAATGTCGTATTTCCATCAGACAACAGTCCACATCATGCTCAACAATGCATATAATATTAACACATAAACCCCAATGCAGCAGCCAAGGGTCACAGAAGCATCTCACATGAATACCCCGGAACATAGGTACCATATAGGTCTTATCCCCTAACACAGTCCATGCAATCACAAAATACCCCAAGGTCGCAATCAAGGGTCACGAAAGTATCCACGCAGGAATACCCCGGAACATAGGTGCCATATAGGTCTTATCCCCTAACACATCGGCCCAACAGATTACATCTGAAGGAAAGAGCACATCACAAAACGTAACAAACAATGATGCACACTCACCACATGAAATATCAACACACACATGCAATAGTGCAACAGGATGATTATCATAATCCAACAATATTAATTTACCTCAAGCTGGAGACGCTAAACTTTCCACGACCAACCGCCCTGAACGAATACACGGTTTATCCGACAATCCAAAATGAAGTACAGTCCATAACTAATACCAAACCACCATCCCAAGTTCAACATCGACACGATAACTAACCTTGATATCCAACTTCTCATGCAATAGACCAAATTATAATTCAAGTTCCCATTTCCACTAGACATCCTTAAAATCATATACATTATGATTCATCTCGATCCAATCATAATATAGATACAATCATTCCGACAACCCATATTCCACGATACCATTGCTATATGAATCATAAATGAATGAAAACGAAATCATTTATTAACATTATGAACTGAGCAAGCATAACTTGCCTCGATACCGATACGATGAAGTTGTTACTAGTCCCGTCGTCTTCATCTACAAGCTCCGCAGCCCCGACTCACCGCAGCACAATGGTTAATATCAACGATCATCTAACGCAACCTAATACAATAATCAATCAACGATACGTTCGATAACAATCAACAACTGGTATAATCAACCAATCAAACTCAACGGTATCTCGATCGTACAAAATCAAACCATATCAACTCTTATCGATACGAATACAAGCCGAACTTCGATAATCAATAGTTCTATCAACGTCTACAACATTCTTGGTTCCGACTTCAATCTTAAATTCGGATTTACATGGCTCATTCTTGCAAATTCATAGGAATACAATTACGGCTATCATCATGAATAATCATATACCAAAATTATTCGTAATCCTTCCAATTTATGAAAATATATCATTCAAGAATTCTTCAAGAACATGAATTAATCCATAATCATGTTTGAAGCCAACAAAACGACGTAATTCAATGTGTTCTAACATCTAACCATCATCAAATCCATACTCCAAGGCATGTATCATCATATTCTCCAACATACGATCCTCCTAACATCAAGAATCGAAGCAATACTACCAAGATCACCAAGAACAACATGATTCTATAATCATAGTCAACATATTCAAGACAAAAACCAACATATCATCATCTTTCTTCAACATATAGTTCATATATCCTCAAGAATCGTAACAACAATACCATAATCATCTTCATACGAAGAAGAACATCAACACTAACATCAAAATCCGAATTCAAGGAGTAGAGTGTTAGGCGTATTTTTATACGTTTATTCATCATTATTTTGTAGTATTTTGGAGTGTGAAATAATCTAAATGAGCTTTTAATGCCTTAATTTTGTATGATTGACAGGAAATTGAAGTCCGGAAGCTTAAACGAGGCAAAACGGGCGAAAACGGCAAAACTGGACTATGAGCCGCGGCACAAGGAAGCTGAGCCGCGGCAAAGGAAGACACCAGCCGAAGAGCAGAGTAGGCTGTACTCTGTGCCGCGGCACAGCCCATGTGAGCCGCGGCACAGAAGGATTTAATTACGCCCAGGTATTCAGATTTTGGCGATGTGCCGCGGCACAGTTGATGAGCCGCGGCACACTTAGCGGGTTTGGTACGTCTGCGCGGATTTTGGGCCGTTTGGCTTTCAAGCCGCCAACCAACGAATACGGACGCGATTTATGGAGATGCTGAGCTATAAATAGGGCTTAAGACCCTAATTTAATTATCTTGGATTTGATTGAATCTAGACCTAAGAGAGCTTAAGCTTGGAGACAGAGAAGAGGAGGAAAGCAGAGGAATTCAAGGGCAGAAGGCGGAAGCTGAAGAACGGAGGAATCCGAGCTTCATCTGCGTTTGAATTTTATGCTTTCGTTTATTTACTTTGTATTTTCGTTTTTAGTATGTCAGCTAAAGCCCTAATCTAGGGTTTTGATGAAACCTTTATTTTGACGAATTGATTGAGGTTATCCAATTTATTACCTTTTTATTGAGTTTTCCCAATTATGTTTTATGCTTGCAATTATCGCCAATAGTTGTATTGATTTAATCATTCACTTGAATCGGGAGAGGAGATGTGGTGAGGAACTATTGGTGAGGACCGTTTTATTCTGTGAGATAGGAATATACTCATAGGAACTACGTGGCCTTTAGGAGATTTCATGCTTTTTGCCTAGCGACGAGATAATTCACCTAGGGATAGAGTGCGTTAGTCGCCGTTAGATAAATCTATTGACCTCGGGAGAGGCGGTAGAATATATTAGCAATCTCCGCCTTCAATAAAATGGGAAAATTATTTATTACGGATAATCAAGATTAAATTCGGATAAATAAAGGTGGATTCAGAACTCAAGACTGATTTATAATTTGATTCCATATATTCAAGCTATCGTTTTCTGTTTAGTCTTTCGGTAATTCTTTTAGTTATTAATCCAAAAACCCAACTTCGATTGTTCAAATAAAATTGGGATACGAAAGCGTCGGTAGTTAGAGAGTCAATCCTCGTGGGAACGATACTCTACTTATCACTTTATTACTTGTAAACGATGACGTGCACTTGCGTGTAGGAAATATCGCAACAAGTTTTTGGCGCCGTTGCCGGGATTGAAATTTTTCTAATATCAACTTAAGTATTTCAGTCTTAATTTGAGCGTTTGTTTTTATTTTTTTGCGTATTTAATTTCGTTTATTTGTTCTCCTTTTCAGACCTTTCGTGTAGTGCATGAGAAGACTCGTAACGGAGGCTTACTACCTTTGGACACCGAGCTCGAGCGCACTCTAAGAAGGAATAAAAGAAAAAAGAGAGTTGCGGGCAGCGGTGAAGATGGCCGAAAATATTGAAATCCAAGGAGGAGACAACCAAGTGCGGCAAGTTCAACGGAACTCGCTCTTGAGATTATGCCATGCCGCAAGTCAACGCAAATTTTTCGGGAATTCGGCGTCCCACCGTCCAAGCTAATAATTTTGAAATCAAGCCCGCCATTATTCGGATGGTACAAAGTAGCCCTTTACGTGGATTGCCGAAGGATGACCCGAATGCCCACATTGCTTCGTTCCTTGAGATATGCGACACATTTAAAACAAATGGTGTCACCGACGATGCCATCCGATTGAGGCTTTTCCTTTTTCTTTGAGGATAAAGCAAAGTTTTGGTTGAATTCCTTACCACGGGTCGATTACAACTTGGGAGAGGTTAGTGCAAGCCTTCCTTGCAAAATTTTTCCCACCCGGCTAAGGCAGCGCGGTTGAGAAACGAGATAACTACCTTTGCCCGATTCGATATGGAATCGCTCCACGAGGCGTGGGAGCGATATAAAGAATTACTTCGAAGATGCCCTCATCACGGCATTCCTGATTGGCTTCAGCTGCATACGTTTTATGGTGGTTTGAGTGCTTCTACACGCACTCTTGTCGATGCAGCCTCCGGAGGGACATTCATGGGAAAATCTATGGCCGAGGCTCACGTGCTTTTGGAGGATATGGCCGAAAACGCTTACCAATGGCCAGCAGAAAGATTGGCACCGAAGAGGGTAATGGAAGTTTCGAGCAATGATCCGATCTCCGCCTTGTCAGCTCAAGTCGCCGCTTTGACACAACAGCTCCAGAACTTTTCGCATGCACCAGCCCCCGTTACCATTGAGACGTGTAATTGGTGTAACGGATCACACCCGAGTGCGGAATGTCAATTTGGAAATCCGTTCGAGCAAAATCATATGGAGCAGGCTCAATTCGTAGGAAATGGGAATCGACTGAATAACCCGTACTCCAATACTTACAATCCGGTGGCGCAATCACCCCAACTTTTCATGGAGAAACGGACAGACGCACACCAGCCCCCTTTCACTCGGAATCAACAGCGGCCCACTTCCGCTCCTAAAGTGTCTCTCGAGGAAGCACTTGCAAAATTGGCGGCAAATACGAGTCAATTTATGACTCGGACGAAGCTACACTACAAAATCATTCTGCTTCCATTCGAATTTGGAGGTTCATTTGGGCCAAATCGCTAATGTATTGTGACTCGTCCGGAGGGAGCATTGCCGAGTACAACAGAAACTAACCCTAGAGAGAGTCTAAACGCAGTTAGCTTGAGAAGCGGGAGAAAGTTCTTTGGATCAGCCCGAGCGGGGTAAAGAGGAGAAGGTGATTGAGGAGTCGAAGGAATTTAAGCCGGAGGAGTCGAAAAACTTGAAGGCGGAGATCTCGAAGACATGTGTCCCCCAGTTCCGTTTCCGCAGAGACTACGGCAAAGGAGGCGGACAAACAATTTTCTAAGTTCCTTGAGGTGTTCAAAAGCTTCACATAAATATTCCGTTCGCGAAGCATTGGAGCAGATGCCGAGTTATGTCAAGTTCATGAAAGAGATATTATCTAAGAAGAGAAAACTTGAAGAGTTTGAAACGGTTGCCTTGACAGAGGAGTGCAGTGCAATTCTTCAAAAGAAGCTTCCACCTAAATTGAAAGATCCGGGAAGCTTCAACATACCATGCACCATGGGGAATCTTTCGTTTGATAAGGCATTATGCGATCTTGGTGCAAGTATCAACCTCATGCCTCTATCGATTTTCCAAAAGTGAATATTGGGGAAGCCAAGCCAACCACAGTCTCCTTACAATTGGCGATCGATCGATTAAGTATCCGAGGAGTGATCGAGGATGTTTTAGTTAAAGTCGATAAGTTCATCTTTCCGGCTGATTTCATCGTACTAGACATGGAGGAAGATGAAAATATTCCGATCATCTTGGGACGACCATTTCTAGCTACGGGCCGCACCCTTATAGACGTGGAAAAGGGGGAGTTAACTCTGAGGGTCCAAGGCAGGCAAGTCACTTTTCAAGTGTTCAAATCGCTCCCATGTCCCGGAAGTGCTGATAAAGAGTCTCAAATTGAAAGCATGGATGTTGTTGAAAGAGGAAAGCACCGAAAACATCGTCGGTGGAAAAATTCAGATTTTGTGTTGAATGGCCCAAGTTTTAAGAAGGATGTTGAGCGAGTGGCATTCCTCGAGCATGAGGAAAAATCTGCTGGATCGTGAGTTCGTTGGCAAAGGAGGAGAGTGAGCCGAAAGCCAAGAGAAAAATTAGTCATGGAGAAACCGGGTGTTTCGGGAAGTTTTCAAGTCGAAACCTCTTCGCAAACACCATTTGATTAGAACCGAGAATCGAAGCTGAGATGACCGATGGTCATAATTTTAACCAAAATATAAGCGGTTCGATAAGCGGGCGGAAGCGAATGGAGTTTGCGAAAAGCAAACTAACGTTGTTCAATAGGTCCGGCTGACGACTATAAACTTAGCGCTTCTCGGGAGGCAACCCGAGTATTAGTTGTAGATTCTTTGTTGGTTGCTTGCATTTTTTTTAGAGTCTCTTTGTGTCTTCTTTCCTCTTGGATCCATCCTTTCCTCTCATTTTAATGAATTCGTGTAAAATTTCTGTGCAGGAATCAGCAAAAAGGGGATAAATTCAATAATGGGCCGCGGCACAGTCCAGGTGAGCCGCGGCACACATCAGCTGAGGAAAAATGGCCGATCAAACTGTACCCAGTGCCGCGGCATGATCTTACTGAGCCGCGGCACACAAGGTCGCTGAGCCGCGGCACCCGAAAACTGAGCCGCGGCACACTAAATGGTCAAGAAACGCCCAGGGCGCCTGTACTTTGAGCCGCGGCATACAATGGATGAGCCGCGGCACACTATAACACTGAGCCGCGGCATACGAAATCGGAGCCGCGGCACCCTACGGCATATCAAAACGTCCAAATCCGACTGTACTTTGGGCCGCGGCTCACTTTTATTGTGCCGCGGCACCCGTCGCAAAATAAGAGCAGCCAGGTCAAGCTCTTTCAGTCGATCGGCCTGCATATAGACTTCTTCCCTTCATTCCTTCCCTCCTGCACACGATAAGGTTAGTCGGGTCCATTCTATCAGTCTCCTTCTCAAATTCTCCAGGTAATTTTTGATTTCTAAATCATAGGTGAATTTTGATGTGAAAAGATTTGAAGTTTTATATTGCTAGTTGTTCTTCATTGTTGTTTCTGAAATGGAGTTGGAATATGGGGAATTTGTTATTGTGATGGAATTGATGTTTGTAAACGAATTGTTGATGATGGTTTTTGTAATTCAGGGCTACAATCTGTGTTATTATTTTTGGGATTTGGAATTAACCATCAAAATTTTTGTTCTTCATTTTAACTTGTGCACACAAGGTGTTTGATAAATTGCAGCAATGGAAAATTGATCATTCAGAAACACCACCTTCCTCACCGGACGATGCCGCACCGGCTCTGAGCAGATGGAGGAGTACTTGACCTTTTACTTTTCTTGCATTTCATTTTTGTCCATTGAGGTCAATGTACGTCCTAAGTTTGGGGAGGGTTTACTTTCGAGTCTACATTCAACTGCTGTACTCTATTTTGTCTTGTACATTATATTTTGTTGCACTTTTCTTTCTTTGCGAAAATTTTTTTAATAGCCTTGCTTGCCGTAGTTTTTCTTTATTCGTGAATTTTCGTGCTTCTATTATGTGTGATATCGATGTTACGACCTTGTCTTTCTCTTTGAAGAAGCGGGCAAGTTTTAGTCGAGTTGTAGTCGATTATTTACGCTCTGCTTAGTATTGATTAGGTCCGAAATTTTTCGTGGTTGTAGAGGTCTTGGCAGACAGACGATACATACTTGTTTTTAATCCCTATCAATACGTTTGGTAACATTTTCCGGATATTCAGTCTTACTGTTTCTTTAGTAGTGTTGGCACTTAAATGGAGTTTAGAGTCGGTCAGTTTTCCCCAAAAGTCGAGATAATGCGTTCTATGAAGGGAAGTCTAGTAGCAGGGGTATTCGCGTAACCCGTTGTTTACTCTCGCGTAAAGCAGCGACCCCGATTAGACTAGTGATTTAGTGAGTTCACATGTGCCAATGATAGGAAGCCTAGTAACCGGGGTATTCGCGTGACCATTGTTTACTCTCGCGTAAAAGGGCAACCTTGATTCGGACATGCGGAAATTTTGTATTCGAGTTGTTTCTCCGCTGTAAACGGGAACTTAATAACTAGAAGCATCCATGTGCCCCATGAGTGTCTTTTACGTCAAACGGTTTCCTAATACATGAGAATGGAAGTTCCACCTAGGATTATCCCGATGAAACATCCGAGATCCTAACCTAGTGGTCGACTCGAATCAAATTCTTGAGCATATTTATATAAGGGGATCTTGTCAGGTTTATTTGTTATGAGACTCGTGAAAAATTGTGCCTCTAGGCGTGGGCAACGGCGAACTAGCTTGTTTATGTTAGCCTTTCCTATTGACGGTTGATTTGACTCATGTTTTGTTGATCTTTGAGTGAGTTTTCTTCATGAACAAATGACTAGGTGAGCTTGATCTCTTTGCGGAATCATTATTCCGAGTGCGGCTCGCTTTTATGACACTCGTATTATTTAGAGAGAATGGCGGGATAGTATTGATTAGGTTGAACAACGTGAGTTGCACGATGATTCACGACATTCTTTTATTAACTTTAATTCTTTTTGCTTGAGGACAAGCAAAGGCTTAAGTTGGGGTATTTGTTAGGCGTATTTTTATACGTTTATTCATCATTATTTTGTAGTATTTTGGAGTGTGAAATCATCTAAATGAGATTTTAATGCCTTAATTTTGTATGATTGACGAAATTGAAGTCCGGAAGCTTAAACGAGGCAAAAGCGGCAGCGGCAAAGCGGACTATGAGCCGCGGCACAAGGAAGGCGAGCCGCGGCAAAGGAAGACACCACCGAAGAGCGAGTAGGCTGTACTCTGTGCCGCGGCACACCCATGTGAGCCGCGGCACGAAGGATTTAATTACGCCCGGGTATTCAGATTTTGGCGATGTGCGCGGCACGAGTTCGATGAGCGCGGCACACTTAGCGGGTTTGGTACGTCTGCGGATTTTGGGCGTTTGGCTTGATTTTCAACCAACGAATACGGACGCGATTTATGGAGATCTTTGAGCTATAAATAGGGCTTAAGACCTTAATTTAATTATCTTGGATTTGATTGAATCTAGACCTAAGAGAGCTTAAGCTTGGAGACGAGAAGAGGAGGAAAGCGAGAGGAATTCAAGGGCGGAAGGCGGAAGGCAAGAACGGAGGAATCCGAGCTTCATCTGCGTTTGAATTTTATGCTTTCGTTTATTTACTTTGTATTTTCGTTTTTAGTATGTCGCTAAAGCCCTAATCTAGGGTTTTGATGAAACCTTTATTTTGTGAATTGATTGAGGTTATCGATTTATTACCTTTTTATTGAGTTTTCCCAATTATGTTTTATGCTTGCAATTATCGGCCAATAGTTGTATTGATTTAATCATTCACTTGAATCGGGAGAGGAGATGTGGTGAGAACTATTGGTGAGGACCGTTTTATTCTGTGAGATAGGAATATACTCATAGGAACTACGTGGCCTTTAGGAGATTTCATGCTTTTTGCCTAGCGGCGAGATAATTCACCTAGGGATAGAGTGCGTTAGTCGCCGTTAGATAAATCTATTGACCTCGGGAGAGGCGGTAGAATATATTAGCAATCTCCGCCTTCAATAAATTGGGAAAATTATTTATTACGAATAATCAAGATTAAATTCGGATAAATTAAGGTGGATTCAGAACTCTAGACTTATTTATAATTTGATTCCTTTTATTCAAGCTATCGTTTTCTGTTTAGTCTTTCAGTAATTCTTTTAGTTATTAATCCAAAAAAACCCAACTTCGATTGTTCAAATAAAATTGGGATACGAAAACGTCGGTAGTTAGAGAGTCAATCCTCGTGGGAACGATACTCTACTTATCACTTTATTACTTGTAAACGATGACGTGCACTTGCGTGTAGGAAATATCGCAACATAGAGTTCATCAACATACCTTTTGAAGATGAATAACACAATCAAACATTTCCAAAACTCCAAGAACTCCAAGTTTCAAGCTTCCGATCATCCTTATCACAGTCTTAACAACGGTATGAGGGTCTGAAATGGATTTGAGAGTGAAGAGGGACGATTTGGGGAGGAGGAAATGTGTTTTCTTACGTGAGGAAATGAAAGTCCCGTTCTTATTTTATAAACTGTGCATCTCGTTATGTACGTTAAGTCCCAAAGTTAACGTACGTAAGGCCTTTAACGTACGCTATATGTCCTATATAGCGTACGTAATCGTCATCCAGGGTAATCTGTACTATTTTGCACCTTGCGTTATGTACGTAATACCATCACCATAGCGTACGTAATGTAGCGGTTGACTTGCTATAGTATCAACCCATATTACGTACGTAATATGCCATGCATAGCGTACGTAATGCCGGGGTTGATTCGCCTGTCCACATCCTGCGCCGAAAGCAGCCGACAGCGGGCCCACCTGCCGACCACAGCTCGGACCCGCTGATTCCATTCTTAACGTACGTAATGTACGCAGCTTAACGTACGTTAAGATTACTTAGCTACGTATGTAATCTCCAACATATAACGTACGTAATGGCTTTCATACTTAGCCATTTTGCTCCTGTCTGTCATCTCAATATACTGACTACGTACACGCGACATACTAAATATATATGCTCGTTCCGATATCATTCTCATACGATACTTCTGATGCACGATACCTCGAATACAACTGTCGACCCAGTATGGCAATGGTACAAGTACTCATACAGTATATCCGACATCGAAAAACACACCAAGCATGTAATATCCTCGAATCAAAATAACCTCGATAGACATACTGGCACGGCTGTCACGGTTTCCAAATTTATCCACTCATATCGTGTCGGTCCCACTCTGTACAGTACATCCCAGATAAAATAATGCGAAAAATTCATAGTGAAATTCTAGGATATTACATATACACCCACTTAAATAAGTTTCGTCCTCGAAACTCAACACCTGTCATAATCTGTATCTCAATCTCGAAATATCTCAAAATCACGACACCATACTCAATAATCATCATCAAAACTGAAAGAACTGAAAGAACATACTTACAGGTCCGTGAAGTCGATGATCTTCCGTGATACCAGCATACGAATCCCATACAAAGTCTTAACACACTAACAACACACCGGCATCGCAAATACAACAATTTGAAAATATTTCAAAAAATTTTGAAACTTCCAAAATCGGTTTGACTCAAAAGTCAGAAAATCATTTTCAAAAGTCACGCTACTACCACACCGGTAGAGCCACATAACACATACGCCCGGATTTTACGAAACCCAAGCTCCGATACCATTTTCTGTAACACCCCCAAAATCGACCGGGAATATTACAGCGCCGTGGGCCCCATATTGGAACCCACAAGGCTAAAATCATTTTCGCAAACGTTTAAATATGCAAAAAGGCCCTTAAAAAGTACACACACACGCATCGGATGAAAACACAATTCAAAGAATACCAAAAGCCATTTTAAAATGTACACACAAAGCGGATAAAAATGTAATTAAATAAAATTGCAGCGGTGTTAGAAAAATCAGAGAAGAATACACAATCCCAACAATCACGCCATAGCTAGTATCACCGGGAAGCTCATCCCTTCACGGCCGCTACTAGCTCGAACTCTGAGTACCTAAAAGATAAAGCCCACGATGGGGTCAGCCATAATACTCAACAATGATAACGATCACATCACAAAAACAATACATATCAATGTAATTACAAGGTAAGAATAATTCCAATGTAGTCTTACCGACATAACCTTACCAAACCATCACAATCCATATCAAATCAATCCTTACCATAATCACATCTCTCGTCCTTAAGTAATGAACGAATTCAAAAGTAATCACCTGTGCTGGATCCGAAACACTACCAAGATTTCCAAACATAAACATATCTCGAGTACAGAATAATCTGGCCAAATTCGATTCTGCTGGCTGGGTCGCACAATTGGATCCCAATACTGATAGAAACCGATATCACACGATACATCTGCAAATCAACTGTCCCGAAACAATGGCAAGTCCCAGATATCAATACAAAACATGAATGCTCACACAATCAATAATGATAAACAATCAATGCATCACAATGGAAATATCAATGACATGATAGTTCCACACAAAATTGACAAAGGATCAACCACGAACGGGAATACCATGATGTGGTAACTCCAACAAGATCAATGAAGAATCAAAAATTGGGAATACCGGCAATACGACAAATCCCAACAAGATCAATAAAAGGTCGACAACCGAGAATACCGACAACATGGTAAGGATCAACGAAGAATCGATAACCAAGAATACCGACGATACAATAAGGATCAATGAAGAATCAATAACCGAGAATACCGACGACACGGTAAACTCCAACAAGATCAATAAGAGTCGACAATCAGAAATACCGACGGTACGATAAACTCCAATAAGATTAATAAAGGGTCAACAACCGAGAATACTGACAACACAATAAACTCTAGCAAGATCAATAAGGACCAACAACCGGGAACATCAACGATACGATAAACTCCAACAAGAGCAATAAGGAATCGACAACCGAGAACACTGACGACACGGTAAACTCCAATAACATAAATCAAAGACTAATAACCAAGAATACCAACGCTGAGGCAACTCCCAAACGGAATCAATAAGGATCAATAAGAACGAGATTACCAATGACAGGGTGAACTCCAAACGAGATTTATAAGGATCGATATCAATGAGTTGACAATCGATATGGTAACTCCGAACGAGATTAGTAAAGGTTCAACGGCGACAGATATACGAGAGAATAAAATTGTCAACCATATACAAATCATATATACGGGATTTCAAAGAAAACTCGAATATCGAACAGATCCAATTATACATGGACTGTGAACGACCAATCAATAAGACTCAAGATGGACGTCACGATACGCTCAATCCGGACATGTGTCCGTGTACTAGCCAACCACGGGTATTGATCAGGTACCCATCTGGTCTCGTACCTAATCAGTCTCACGAATTACGTCTCGTGTGCACGGTTCAATATGAGGTCGAAACCAACACATGCTACACGTGCAAGTCCCGAAAATCCTACACATGAACGATCAGAACGTATCTGACTCCAGATATGCCGCGATACAACATGACAACAATTCTTGAAGAAACGCATATCCAACAAGGATCAGAAGATTTCCCAAAAGAGCAACAGTAACTCGATCATGAAAGGCCGACACGACCACAATGTCGTATTTCCATCAGACAATAGTCCACATCATGCTCAACAATGCAGATAATATTAACACATAAACCCCAAGGCAGCAACCAAGGGTCACGGAAGCATCTCACAGGAATACCCCGGAACATAGGTGCCATATAGGTCTTATCCCCTAACACAGTTCATGCAATCACAAAATACCCCAAGGTCGCAACCAAGGGTCACGAAAGTATCCACGCAGGAATACCCCGGAACATAGGTGCCATATAGGTCTTATCCCCTAACACATCGGCCCAACAGATTACATCTCAAGGAAAGATCACATCACAAAACGTAACAAACAATGATGCACACTCACCCCATGAAATATCAACACACACATGCAATAGTGCAACAGGATGATAATCATAATCTAACAATATTAATTTACCTCAAGCTGGAGACACTAACCTTTCCACGACCAACCGCCCTGAACGAATACACGGTTTATCCGACAATCCAAAATGAAGTACAGTCCATAACTAATACCAAACCACCATCCCGAGTTCAACATCGACACGATAACTAACCTTGATATCCAACTTCTCATGCAATAGACCAAATTATAATTCAAGTTCCCATTTCCACTAGACATCCTTAAAATCATATACATTATGATTCATCCCGGTCCAATCATAATATACATACAATCATTCCGACAACCCATATTCCATGATACCATTGCTATATGAATCATAAATGAATGAAAACGAAATCATTTATTAAAATTATGAACGGAGCAAGCATAACTTGCCTCGATACCGATACGATGAAGTTGTTACTAGTCTCGTCGTCTTCATCTACAAGCTCAGTAGCCCCGACTCACCACAGCACAATGGTTAATATCAACGATCATCTAACGCAACCTAATACAATAATCAATCAACGATACGTTCGATAACAATCAACAACTGGTATAATCAACCAATCAAACTCAACGGTATCTCGATCGTACAAAATCAAACCATATCAACTCTTATCGATACGAATACAAGCCGAACTTCGATAATCAATAGTTCTATCAACGTCTACAACATTCTTGGTTCCAACTTCAATCTTAAATTTGGATTTACATGGCTCATTCTTGCAAATTCATAGGAATACAATTACGGCTATCATAATGAATAATCATATACCAAAATTAATCATAATCCTTCCAATTTACGAAAATATATCATTCAAGAATTCTTCAAGAACATGAATTAATCCATAATCACGTTTGAAGCCAACAAAACGACGTAATTCAATGTGTTCTAACATCTAACCATCATCAAATCCATACTCCAAGGCATGTATCATCATATTCTCCAACATACGATCCTCCTAACATCAAGAATCGAAGCAATACTACCAAGATCACCAAGAACAACATGATTCTATAATCATAGTCAACATATTCAAGACAAAAACCAACATATCATCATCTTTCTTCAACATATAGTTCATATATCCTCAAGAATTGTAACAACAATACCATAATCATCTTCATACGAAGAAGAACATCAACACTAACATCAAAATCCGAATTCAAGGAGTAGAGTTCATCAACATACCTTTTGAAGATGAATAACACAATCAAACATTTCCAAAACTCCAAGAACTCCAAGTTTCAAGCTTCCGATCATCCTTATCACAGTCTTAACAAGGGTATGAGGGTCTGAAATGGATTTGAGAGTGAAGAGGGACGATTTGGGGAGGAGGAAATGTGTTTTCTTACGTGAGGAAATGAAAGTCCCGTTCTTATTTTATAAACTGTGCATCTCGTTACGTACGTTAAGTCCCAAAGTTAACGTACGTAAGGCCTTTAACGTACGCTATATGTCCTATATAGCGTACGTAATCGTCATCCAGGGTAATCTGTACTATTTTGCACCTTGCGTTATGTACGTAATACCATCACCATAGCGTACGTAATGTAGCGGTTGACTTGCTATAGTATCAACCCATATTACGTACGTAATATGCCATGCATAGCGTACGTAATGCCGGGGTTGATTCGCCTGTCCACATCCTGCGCCGAAAGCAGCCGACAGCGGGCCCACCTGCCGACCACAGCTCGGACCCGCTGATTCCATTCTTATACCAAAAGACTAAACAGTAGAAAACGATAGCTTGAATAAAGGGAAATCAAATGATGAATAAGTCTAGGATTCTCAATCCACCTTGGTTTATCCGAATTTACTCTCGATTATCCGAAATAAATAATTTTCCCAATTTATTGAAGGCGGAGATTGCTAATATATTCTACCGCCTCTCCCGAGGTCAATAGATTTATCTAAAGGCGAATAACGCACTCTATCCCTAGGTGAATTAATTCGTCAATAGGCGAAAAGCATAAAATCTCCAAAAGGCCACGTAGTTCCTATGAGTATATTCCTATCTCACAGAATAAAACGGTCCTCACCAATAGTTCCTCACCAATTCTCCTCTCCCGATTCGAATTGAATGATTAAATCAATACAACTATTGGCCAGATAATTGCAAGCATTAAACACAATTGGGACAACTCAACAAAAAGGTAATTAATTGGATAATCTCAAGCAATTCGTCAAAACATAGGTTTCATCAAAACCCTAGATTAGGGTTTTAGCCTGACATACTAATAAATAAAAATACAGAATAAATGAATGAAAGCATTGAAATCAAACGCAGATGAAGCTCGGATTCCTCCGTTCTTCGGCTTCCGCCCTCTGTCTTTGAAGTCTTCTGCTTCCCTCTTCTTCTGCCGTCTCCAAGCTTAAGCTCCAAAAGACAAAAGATTCAAAGATCCAAAGATAATTAATTAGGGTCTTAAACCCTATTTATAGCTCAGCACATCCTCCAAATCGCGTCCGTATGAGTAGGTCGAAAACTGGCTTCGAAACGGCCCAAATCCGTGCGGACATACAAAAACCGCCAAGTGTGCCGCGGCGCACTAAATCTGTGTCGCGGCACAGAACCTTCAGCTGGATGCCTGGGCGTCATTTAATTCTTCTGTGCCGCGGCTCACAGGTGTGCCGCGGCACGCAGTCTGATTTACTCTGCGCTCATTGGTGTCTTCTGTCCGCGGCCCTGCTTCCTTGTGCCGCGGCTCATAGCCCAGATTTGCCGTTTTCGCCCGTTTTGCCTCGTTTTATCTTCCGGACTTCAATTTCCTGACAAATATACAAAATTAAGGCATTAAAAGCTCATTTAAACAATTTCACTCTCCAAAATAATACAAAATAATGATAAATAAGCGTATAAAAATACGCCTAACAAATACCTCCAAACTTAAACCTTTGCTTGTCCTCGAGCAAAAAGAATTAATTTTCAATAAAAGAATGTCGTGAATCATCGTGCGACTCGTAGTGTTCAACCTAATCAATACTATCCTGTAATTCTCTCTAAATAATACGAGTGTCATAATAGCGAGCTGCACTCAGAATAATGATTCCGCAAAGTAATCAAGTTCAGTCCTAATCACTCGTTCATGAAGAAAATCCAGCTCAAAGATTAACAAACGTGAATCAAATCGACCGTCAATATGAAAGGCTAAAATAAACAAGCTAGTTCGCCCCGTTCCTCAGTCTAATGGCAAAATTTTCACGAGTTTCATAAAAATAATCCTCGAACAGTATTCCCTTATATATATATGCTCAAGAAATTTATTCGAGTTGACCACTAGGTTCGGATCTCGGGATGTTTCATCGGGATAATCCTAGGGTGGAACTTCCATTCTCATGTATTGGGAAACCGTTTGACGTAAAAGACACTCATGGGGCACATGGATGCTTCTAGTTACTAAGTTCCCTTCTACAGTGGAGAAACAACTCGAACATATAATTCCCGCATGCCCGAATTAAGGTCGCCGTTTTACGCGAGAGTAAACAACGGATCACGCGAATACCCCTAGTTACTAGGCTCCCTATCATCAGCACATGTGAAATTTCTAAATCACTAGTCTAATCAGGGTCGTCGTTTTACGCGAGAGTAAATAACGGGTCACGCGAATACCCCCGGTTACTAGACTTCCCCTCATAGAACAACATTATCTCGACTTTTGGGAAAAACTGACCGACTCTAAACTCACTCTAAGTGCCAACACGACTAATGTAACTGTACGACTCACTAACCGGAAAATGTAACCAAACGTATCGACGGTGATTTTAAAACAAGTATGTATCCTCTCTTATCCGCCAAAACCTCTACAATCACGAAAAAATTTCGGACCTAAATGAATACTAAGCAGAAACAGAAATCACTGACTACAACGCGACTAGAACTCGACCGTTTCTTCAGAGAGAAAAACAGTGTCGTAACATCAGTATCACACAAATAGAAGCACGAAAAAAATTCACGAATAGAGAAAAATTAAGACAAGCAAGGCTATCGAAAAAAAAAATAACGCAAAGTAATGAAAAGTGCAACAAAATAAAGTACAGCAATGAATGTAGCAAATGAAAGTAAATCCCCCCCAAACTTAGGACGTACATTGACCTCAATGGACAAAATATGATATGCAATAAAAGTAAAAGGTCAAGTACTCCCCTCCAGTCCTCTCACGAGCTGGTGCCGGCATCATCCGGTGAGCTTGCACGTTTCTTGCCCACATCATGCGGAGTGTGAATAATTGAGCTTGCATCATCAAAAAAGAAGTTAAGTACGAGCTCTCAAGTTTAACATGATGTAAGGGTTGGGGATAATGTAATTTGATAACATGATTTATTGCACATAATTTGAAAAAGCCTGGCTTACCAATTTTTCATTGCTGCAATTTATCAAACACTTTGTGTGCACACGTTAAAATGAAAAACAAAAATTTTGATGGTTAACTCCAAATCCCAAAAACAATAGCACAGATAATAACCATGAATAACGACAACTAGCATCACCAATTCGTTCATCAATATCAATTCCTTCACAATCAATAATCAAATTCCCCAGATTCCAACTCCATTTTCGAGAAAAACTTTAAGAACAACTAGCAATATATAACTTCCATTCTTTTCAAATCGAGTATCACTTATGACTAAGAAATCAAGAATTACCTGAAGAATTGAGAAGGAGACTAAGAGAATGGTATCTACAGACCTCATTGTGCGAAGGAAGGAAGGAAGGGAGGGAAGAAGGTACCTTGTGCAGGCCGATCGATTGTATGAGGCCTACCTGGTTGTTCTTATTTTGCTACGGGGGCCGCGGCACAATAAAAGTGAGCTGTGGCCCAAAGTACAGTAGGCCTGGGACATTTTGTAATACCGCCGGGTGCCGCGGCTCAGTTTGGGCGTGCCGCAGCTCAACGTGTTAGTGTCCCGCGGCTCATTTGCCCCGTGCCGCGGCACAAAGTACAGTCTCCTGGGCGTTTCTTGGACATTTGGTGTGCCGCGGCTCAGGGTATGTGTGCCGCGGCTCAGTGACCTGGTGTGCCGCGTCTCAGTAAGATCGTTCCGCGGCACCGAGTACAGATTGTTCGGCCATGTTTCATCAGGTGGTGCGTGCCGTGACTCACTTTTGTTGTGCCGCGGCCCATCATTGAATTCCTCCCCTTGGCTGATTCCTGCACAGAATTTTTACACGAAAACATCAAGACGAGAGGGAAGGACGGATCAAAGAAGAATGACGACAAAGAAAGACTATAAAAATGCAAGAAAACAATAAAGAATCTACAACTAATACTCGGGTTGCCTCCCGAGGAGCGCTAAGTTTATAGTCTTCAGCCGGACTTTTCTTGCATTCATCCGGCGGTGGATAAGGCGACGCTCGTTTTCTGCGTGTCTATTGGATTTCCCAAGTATGCCTTCAACCGTTGTCCATTAACTTTGAATTTTCGGGCATCTTTTTGTACTTCTACTGCACCATGTGGAAACACTTGAACTACGGTGAACGGTCCCGACCATCGTGAACGCAATTTCCCGGGAAATAACTTTAAGCGAGAGTTAAATAGCAACACCTCTTGTCCCAGGACAAATTCTCTCTGCGTGATGTGCTTATCATGCCAAATCTTTGTCCGCTTCTTATAAAGTTTCGCATTTTCGTATGAGTCGTGGCGAATTTCTTCCAACTCGTTCAGCTGCAAACAACGCTTTTCACCAGTGGATTTCAGATCAAAGTTTAGTTACTTTATCGCCCAGTAAGCACGGTGTTCCATCTCTACGGGTAAATGGCAACCTTTCCCATAGACCAATATGTAGGCCGACATTCCGATAGATGTTTTATACGCAGTCCGGTATGCCCAAAGTGCATCATCGAGTTTAAATGACCAATCTTTTCGAGACGAGCTGACCGCCTTTTCTAGAATCCACTTCAGCTCTCGATTTGATATCTCGACTTGACCGCTCGTCTGAGGATGGTATGCTGTAGCAACACGATGAGTGACTCCGTATTTTCTCAAAACCGCATCAAGAAATTTGTTGTCAAAGTGTGACCCACCATCACTGATAATAGCACGTGGAGTCCCAAAGCGTGTGAAGATATGTTGTTTAATAAACTTGATTACAACATTGGACCCATTCGTAGGTAATGCCACCGCTTCAACCCATTTTGAGACATAATCTACGGCCACCAAAATATAGAGATTATTGTTTGATGGACGAAATGGACCCATGAAGTCGATCCCCCATACATCGAACAATTCAACTTCAAGTATGGTGTTCAGCGGCATTTCGTGTCGTCTTGAGATGTTTCCCGTCCGTTGACACCGATCACACGCGGACACAAAGGAGTGAGCATCTTTGAATAAGGATGGCCAATAGAATCCTGATTGTAAGACCTTCGCCACTGTTCTATTTCCACTAAAATGTCCACCGTAGGGTGATGCATGGCAATGGTTCAGCACACTGTGGATTTCCTCATCCGGAATGCATCTACGGATAATTTGATTGGGGCATCGCTTGAAAAGAAAAGGATTGTCCCACAAATAGTACTTAGCATCCGAGATTAGCTTCTTCTTTTGATGGCGTGAGAGGTCGTTCGGAATTGTTTTACTTGCCAAGTAGTTCACTAGATCAGCATACCAAGGCGCGTGTTTTGAATCCAACTTGTAGAGCTGCTCGTCGGGGAAGGTTTCTATAATTTGTGGCTGACTTTCTTCCTTCTTGAGGGGACTCTCTAATCGTGGAAGGTGATCGGCTATAACGTTTTCCGTCCCTTTCTTGTCCCGAATCTCCAAGTTGAATTCTTGAAGGAGTAGCACCCACCGAATCAACCTTGGTTTGGCATCCTTCTTCTCCAAAAGGTATTTTATTGCTGAATGGTCGGTCCACACTATCACTTTCATTCCTAGTAGATAAGCCCGGAATTTATCAAATGCAAAGATCACCGCCAACAATTCCTTCTCCATTGTGGCATAATTTCTTTGGGCATCGTCTAGTGTTCGGCTCGCATAGTATATGACATGGAACACCTTTCCCCGTCTCTGCCCCAAAACAGCCCCAATGGCAAAGTCGCTAGCATCACACATTAACTCGAACGGAAGGTCCCAATCCGGAGCGACTATCACCGGTGCCGTGCTTAGAGCTTTCTTCAACAATTCAAAACTTTCTTTACAAGACTCGTCAAAAGTAAAGGGAACATCCTTCATGAGTAGATTGCACAGCAGCTTCGTGATCTTCGAAAAATCTTTAATAAATTGGCGATAGAAACCGGCATGTCCCAAAAAACTTCTAATCCCCTTGACCGAAGTGGGCGGAGGCATCTTCTCAATTGTTTCAATTTTCGCTCGGTCGACTTCAATTCCATGTGAGGATATTCGATGGCCAAGCACAATGCCCTCCTGCACCATAAAATGACACTTTTCCTAATTCAAGACCAAATTTGTCTATTCGCATCTTCTCAAGACTTTCTGCAAATTTTGCAAACAAATGTCAAACGAATCTCCAAAAACAGAAAAATCATCCATAAAAATCTCAATACACTGCTCTACCATGTCAGAAAAAATAGCCATCATACACCGTTGAAAAGTAGCCGGCGCATTACACAATCCAAAAGGCATGCGCCTATAAGCGAAAATGCCGTAAGGACATGTAAACGTCATTTTCTCTTGGTCTTCGGGGGCTATGTAAATCTGATTATACCCCGAGTAACCATCGAGAAAGCAATAGAAATCGTGTCCGGCTAATCTATCTAACATCTGATCAATAAAAGGCAAGGGGAAATGATCTTTTCTAGTGGCCTTATTTAATTTCCTATAATCTATGCACATACGCCACCCCGTAACAATCCTAGTGGGAATTAATTCATTATTATCGTTTTGAACAACTGTTATCCCACCCTTTTTCGACACAACTTGGACCGGACTTACCCACTTGCTATCAGAAATTGGAAAGATCATACCTTCATCGAGGAGTTTTAAAACCTCGACTTTTACCACCTCCTTCATGTTAGGATTCAGCCGGCGTTGATGCTCCATGGATGGTTTGTAGTCTTCCTCCATCAAAATCTTGTGCATGCAAATTGACGGGCTGATCCCCTTAATATCCGGAATAGACCATCCAAGAGCAGATTTGTACTCCTTCAAAACTCTTAATAATTTCGCCTCTTGATCTCCCGCTAAAGTGGCCGAAAGAATAACTGGAAGGGAGTTGTCGGGCCCCAGGAATGCATATTTTAAATGAGGCGGCAGCTTCTTGAGTTCCAACTTTGGAGGTTTTTCGATCGATGGGGTTGGTCGAGTTAGTGAACTTCCGAGCTCCTCGAACGGTTTACGAATAAAAATTGGCGGGGAGGCATCCATGTGTCGTACGTAGGCTGCATGCTCTCCATTTAGTTCGGAAACAGCCCCAATCAAAACGGATTCCAATGGGATCGGGTGGATAATTTTCTCGAAAAGTTCTACTCACGCACGAGTCAATGACGTCAACTTGGAAGCAATTTTCAGCGTCACTCGGATATTTTACGGATCGAAAGATATTGAATGTTACTTGCTCCTCTTGAACACGTAGAGTAAGCTTCCCCTTTTCCACATCGATCAAAGTTCGGCCGGTCGCCAAGAACGGTCTTCCCAAGATAATCGGGATATCTTGATCTTCCTCCATATCGAGCACAATAAAATCCGCTGGAAAGATAAATTTGTCAACCTTTACTAACACGTCCTCTATTACTCCCCTTGGATATTTGATAGATCGATCCGCTAATTGCAAGGAGACCGTCGTCGGCTTGGCTTCCCCAATGTCCAGCTTTTTAAAAATAGAAAGGGGCATAAGGTTTATGCTGGCCCCGAGATCGCATAGGGCTCTTTCAAAAAATGAATTTCCGATGATACAAGGGATGGTAAAGCTTCCCGGATCTCTCAATTTAGGTGGGAGCTTCTTTTTGTAAAATAGCGCTGCACTCATCCGTTAAAGCGACCGTCTCATATTCCTCGAGCTTTCTTTTGTTGGACAAGACTTCTTTCATGAATTTCACATAACTCGGCATTTGTTCCAACGCGTCGGCAAATGGAATGTTTATGTGAAATTTCTTGAAGACGTCGAGGAATTTTGAAAATTGCTTGTCCAGTTTTTGCTTTTGGAAAAACTGTGGGAATGGAATTTGAGGAGTGGGCTGAGTCGTCGATACTTCCTTTGGCTTGGGCGCCTCATCCTTTTCCTTCTCGTTCTGCTCGATCGGCTGCTCTTTGTTATTAATAGGCTGCCCTTTCAACTCCTTTCCACTTCGTAATTCGATCGCTTGCACATTTTCCTTGGGTTTCACTTCGGCTGCGCTGGGCGATGCACCTTGAGACCGAGAAGACAATAAATTAGCAATCTGCCCCATTTGTGTTTCTAGATTTCGGATGGAGGTAGAGTGATTTTGGAGGGTCGTCTCGGTGCGGGTCATGAATTGGCTCGTGTTAGCCGCCAATTGAGCAAGAGTATCTTCCAATGATACCTTTTGTGATTGAGGGGGCTGCTGTGGGGGCTGCGCGAAGTGAGCTTGTGGAGGTTTCAAAGCTTGCCCGTTTCTCCACGGAAAATTTTGTTGATTTCGCCACCCTTGATTATAAGTGCTGGGGTAAGAATTGTTTTGTCGATTTCCATTGCCCACAAATTGAGCTTGCTCCATCTGATGTTGCTCGAATGGGTTTCCAACTTGACATTCCGCGCTCGGGTGGGATCCGTTACACCAATTGCATGTCTCAATGGTAACGGGGGAAGGTGCGTGCGAAAATGCTTGGAGTTGTTGGGTCAAAGCGGCGACTTGAGCTGACACTGTGGAAATCGGATCATTACTTGAAACTTCCATAACTCGCTTCGGCGTCAATCTTTCCGATGGCCATTGATATGCATTTGCGGCCATAGCTTCCAACAGCGAGTGTGCCTCGGCCATAGTCTTTCCCATCAAGGCCCCACCGGCGGCCGCATCTACGAGAGTGCGTGTAGAAGCACTTAAACCGTTGTAGAACGTCTGGATTTGAAGCCAATCAGGAAGGCCGTGATGAGGGCATCTCCGTAACAAATCTTTATATCGCTCCCAAGCCTCGTGGAGCGATTCCATATCGTACTGACCGAAAGTGGTTATCTCGTTTCTTAATCTCGCCGTTTTAGAAGGTGGGAAGAATTTGGCAAGGAAGGCTTGCGCTAACTCTGCCCAAGTTGTGATCGACCCCGGCGGTAAAGAATTTAACCAAAATTTCGCTTTATCCCTCAAAGAGAAAGGGAAAAGCCGTAATCGGATCGCGTCGTCGGTGACACTATTATTTTGAACGTGTCACAAATTTCCAGGAAAGAAGCAATATGAGCATTCGGGTCGTCATTCGGCAGTCCACAGAATTGGCTCGCCTGCACCATCTGAATAATAACAGGCTTGATCTCAAAATTATTGGCTTGGATAGTGGGACGCCGAATTCCCGAAAAATTAGCATTGATCTGCGGCATGGCATAGTCTTGAAGAGCTAGTTCCGGTTGAACTTGCCGCACATGGTTATCTCCTCCTTGGATTTCGATATTTTCGGCCATGTTGACCGTCGTCTGCAACTCTCTTTTCTCCTTCTTGCTCCTTCGAAGAGTGCGCTCGAGCTCGGTATCCAAAGGTAGTAGGCCTTCATTACCGAGTTTTCTCATGCACTAAGCGAAAGATCCTGAAAGAAAAAACAAATAAACAAAATTAAATAAAAAAATAACAAAATAAAAACGTTCAAATTAAGACTAGAAATACTTAAATCGATATTAGAAAATTTCAGTCCCCGGCAACGGCGCCAAAAACTTGTTGCGATATTTCTTACACGCAAGTGCACGTTATCGTTTACAAGTAATAAATTGATAAGTAGAGTATCGTTCCCACGAGGACTGAATCTCTAACTACCGATTTTTATGTATTCCAGTTTTATTTGAACAATCGAATTTGGGTTTTGCAATTAATAACTAAAAGAATTACTAAAAGACTAAACAGTAGAAAACGATAGCTTGAATAAAGAGAAATCAAATGATGAATAAGTCTAGGATTCTGAATCCACCTCGGTTTATCCGAATTTACTCTCGATTATCCGAAATAAATAATTTTCCCAATTTATTGAAGGCGGAGATTGCTAATATATTCTACCGCCTCTCCCGAGGTCAATAGATTTATCTAAAGGCGAATAACGCACTCTATCCCTAGGTGAATTAATTCGTCAATAGGCGAAAAGCATAAAATATCCAAAAGGCCACGTAGTTCCTATGAGTATATTCCTATCTCACAGAATAAAACGGTCCTCACCAATAGTTCCTCACCAATTCTCCTCTCCCGATTCGAATTGAATGATTAAATCAATACAACTATTGGCCAAATAATTGCAAGCATTAAACACAATTGAGACAACTCAACAAAAAGGTAATTAATTGGATAATCTCAAGCAATTCGTCAAAACATAGGTTTCATCAAAACCCTAGATTAGGGTTTTAGCCTGACATACTAATAAATAAAAATACAGAATAAATGAATGAAAGCATTAAAATCAAACGCAGATGAAGCTCGGATTCCTCCGTTCTTCGGCTTCCGCCCTCTGCCTTTGAAGTCTTCTGCTTCCCTCTTCTTCTGCCGTCTCCAAGCTTAAGCTCCAAAAGATAAAAGATTCAAAGATCCAAAGATAATTAATTAGGGTCTTAAACCCTATTTATAGCTCAGCACATCCTCCAAATCGCGTCCGTGTGAGTAGGTCAAAAACTGGCTTCGAAACGGCACAAATCCGCGCGGACATACAAAAACCGCCAAGTGTGCTGCGGCGCACTAAATCTGTGCCACGGCACAGAACCTTCAGCTGGATGCCTGGGCGTCATTTAATTCTTACGTACGCGGCTCACAGGCGTGCCGCGGCCTGTACAGTTTACTCTGCGCTCGCTGGGTGTCTTCCTGTGCCGCGGCCCTGCTTCCTTGTGCCGCGGCTCATAGCCCAGATTTGCCGTTTTCGCCCGTTTTGCCTCGTTTTAGCTTCCGGACTTCAATTTCCTGACAAATATACAAAATTAAGGCATTAAAGGCTCATTTAAACAATTTCACTCTCCAAAATAATACAAAATAATGATAAATAAGCGTATAAAAATACGCCTAACACGAGGCTGGCGCGCTTTCTTTCGTCAGAAGTCCATTGTTCGCGCTCTTTCTCGAGCATCTCTGCATGAGCTTGGACTTCAATCTGTTAGGAATATGCCCTCGAATGCCACTCAGAGGATGTTGAGTGAGGGCATTGTACTTGTATGTTGGGATAAATAATTTTGTTTTGATAATTGCCAAAAGCTTGATACAGCAAGCCCTGTATCGAAAGCCGGTTGAAGTTGCAATCCTGTATCGAAGACCTTCTGATAAGCACCAGCATACAGCAAGCTCTCGCGCTACCAAGATACACCAACAAAATAAAAGCCAAGTATGGAAGCTGCCTCGAAACCTCAATACAGCATCTTTCCATACAGCGCCGGTCTACTCCAAGATGCCTACAGCACTAGTGGATACAGCATTCACATCGGAACAGGACTGAAGACCGTTTGAAAAGGAATCTTTAGTATTCACTAAAAGTCAAGTCCCGTTTGATAAAGAAGTATTTAAATACTGAAAGGATAAAGTATTTAAAATACTGAAGCTGTCAGAGATCTTCAAATCCCGCAATATCCGGATCGTGGTCTATTCAAGTCATCTATTCAAGTTGTCACGGAATCTTGCCCAACAGATCTATCTCAACGGATATATTATTCAGAAGACTATATATCTCATAAGAGCGTTGAAGATTATATACATATATACACTGAAGTTACCAAGTGAAGAAGCTATCATTATATACATTAGAGCAAAACATATCTCCAGAAGCTTTCTGCAAATTAAGATCTAAAGATATATACAGTGCTCAACATCAAGAACAGTCATCATCAGCTCAAGAACTTCATATTCAAAGCTGCTATTCTTACCTGGATACCTACCTTTTACCTTGTGTAAAAACTGAGCTCTGTGTGAACTCAACAAGTTATTCTGACCTGTGTGGGACGAATAAGAGGACAAAGCTCATGATCAAGAAGTTTTTGAATCATCAAAGTAGTTTTGGAAATTATCAAAAAGGGGGAAATTGTTGGGATAAATAATTTTGTTTTGATAATTGCCAAAAGCTTGATACAGCAAGCCCTGTATCGAAAGCCGGTTGAAGTTGCAATCCTGTATCGAAGACCTTCTGATAAGCACCAGCATACAGCAAGCTCTCGCGCTACCAAGATACAGCAACAAAATAAAAGCCAAGTATGGAAGCTGCCTCGAAACCTCAATACAGCATCTTTCCATACAGCGCCGGTCTACTCCAAGATGCCTACAGCACTAGTGGATACAGCATTCACATCGGAACATGACTGAAGACCGTTTGAAAAGGAATCTTTAGTATTCACTAAAAGTCAAGTCCCGTTTGATAAAGAAGTATTTAAATACTGGAAGGATAAAGTATTTAAAATACTGAAGCTGTCAGAGATCTTCAAATCCCGCAATATCCGGATCGTGGTCTATTCAAGTCATCTATTCAAGTTGTCACGGAATCTTGCCCAACGGATCTATCTCAACGGATATATTATTCAGAAGACTATATATATCTCATAAGAGCGTTGAAGATTATATACATATAGATACATACTGAAGTTACCCAAGTGAAGAAGCTATCATTATATACATCAGAGCAAAACATATCTCCAGAAGATTTCTGAAAATCAAGATCCAAAGAGATATACAGTGCTCAACATCAAGAACAGTCATCATCTGCTCAAGAACTTCATATTCAAAGCTGCTGTTCTTACCTGGTTACCTACCTTTTACCTTGTGTAAAAACTGAGCTCTGTGTGAACTCAACAAGTTATTCTGACCTGTGTGGGACGAATAAGAGGACGAAGCTTTGGAACTGTGTGTGAAGAAGCAAGTCAAGAAGGAAACTTTAACCAATCTGTGTGAACGGTTGAAAGCGACGATCTTTATATCAATCTGTGTGAACGATATATTGATTGTGTGTGTTGTTATAATTACGTAGTTGTGTACGTAGTAATTATAATAAACGTTTTACTCCTGTGTGGAGGACCAGTGGACGTAGGGGGGTTTACCTCGAACCACTTAAATACTGTGTTATTTACCTTTCGCCGTTACTGTTTTCATAACTGTGATTTATACGAGTATACACTGCAAAACCCTGTACGCACCAAGCTAACAGGAGAATAGACCGAGTTGCTGTATCGACGGCAACTTACTATATTAAAGACTT
Organism: Orobanche coerulescens; assembly: GCA_033398695.1. Classification (NCBI taxonomy): domain Eukaryota; kingdom Viridiplantae; phylum Streptophyta; class Magnoliopsida; order Lamiales; family Orobanchaceae; genus Orobanche; species Orobanche coerulescens. The sequence continues at coordinate 57,323,919 of CM065809.1, read as the reverse complement.
CCAATACGCACTCAGATTCGAAAACCATACAGCCTGTTGCTTAAACATTTCCCAAGCTGTATCGAGTATACTCAAGAAGAGGGGCCAACAATTGGTATCGGAGCGGTTGATTCTAAAAAGAATCAGTCGTATTTTTAACTGAATTAGATCCTTAAAAACACTTATTTTCGAAAACAGTCTTTGTAATTCCCATCTTCTAATATGGATACCTTTATGTATAATAAGATATCTATGTTTCACATTAACGAGTTTGATGACTGGAGAAACAGGATGAAGAACAAACTCAAAGCCTTCATTGGAGAATCAAAAGCTCCACCCGCATCAATAAAGACCGAAGAATGTCTTCAGGCGGTCACTGACAGTGACTCGTCAGATGATGAGCTAGAAGATAGAGCCTATGTGTGCTCTATGGCCGAAGTTAAAGAAGAAAATGAAGACGGCGATGATGATGAGGTAAGCTCTACCTCAACTATTCCTATAAATGCATCTCATACCTTTGAAAATATGCTGAATGAATTTAATAACATTCAAACGGCCCATGAGATATTGAAAGGAGAAAACATACATCTTGAAATTTATAACTTAGAGGTGAAAGAAGAAAATGACTTGCTGAAGAATAATTACGAAAATATGTCAGTTGATTGCGAAAACAGCAAAGTCAATTTAGAAAAACTCATGGAGAGCAATCATCAACTTGCTCATAATCTAAATGAGACTAAGTCTCACCTTGAAAGCAAGACAAATGATTTGGCTCTACTCGAAGCCAAAGTAAAATCTCTCGAGAAACGTGAAGGAGAATTAGAGACAATCTTGAAATCCTTCGAGAAATCCTCTAAAAGAATGGAAGAGATCCTAAGTACTGGGAAACATGCTCATGATAAACGTGGCCTAGGGTACAACTCGTTCTCCAACAAAGAAAAATATAGTACGGTATTCGTCAGGAGTGAGGAATCCATTCCTATATCAAAAGAAGTTCCGAGTTCTGTGAAGGAACCTGTTGCACCGCGAACAGCAAAAGCTGCCATTCCACCCCCGCAATTCTACAATTCGAGACAGTGGAACCAACAGCCACTCAGAAGGCGTACTCAACAGCATGCTCCACAAGCATATCAAAAACGCTAGCAGTCATTCAGGAAGAAGGCTGTATCCAACCAACAAAGGCCCGTACAGCAGCACTCTCGGTACAACATGCCTAGTCATTGGATACAAGAGCCCCGTTATCCATCAAGAAAGTAGGTGTCCGCACAGTATCAACAACATAATTGGGAATCCAACTGGAGACCCAGGAGGCAATATGCAAGATCTATGAAAATGGCTCCACCTCCGAGACGACAATCGTACTGGAATAACAACTAGAATTCTTGATTTTTCATGCATTATAATGATTACAACGACTACGTGCCTGCCCACGTAGATATCGATATAATGGACCAAAAGTAGCCTACAACAAACAAATTGTTGCCCGGCAAATTTGGGTACCAAAAGGCAATATCACACCAGGACCCAAAGTTACTTGATATTCATGCGTTGACATGAACTGGAAGCACTACAACCAGAAATCCCTGTAAGTTTTTATGCTTTTACTCATTAAGTGAGGGGGAATACTGTAAGACCCAAGAATACAGTGTTAATCCGAACATTAATTAAATCCTGTATGTACCTTTAAGGGGGAACGCTATATTATTCGCGGATACAATATTTTTTTTCACTACATGACATCAATTTTTGATTGATAATTTTTTTATTGCTGTAAGAACTCGTCTACGAACAGTTCATAGATTAAGTTGTACTCAACTAGATCACAAATGTAAGATTGTGCCTGCGCGCCAATCATAAGTTTAAGATGTAATAAACTTTCCTATCATGTTAGAAATTGCCTGCAAGCAGTTCACATTTCTTTTAGATCAAGTGCTGAAGACCAGATCATTTGACAAAAGATCAAGAAATATGCTTTTGATATTTTCCAAAAAGAGGAAATAGTGGGATTAAAACATCTCCTGTATCGAAGTCTTCTCATGTTACCAACAAGTGGTTATCGAAAGGGAAATTGTTTTTAGCCTGAAGGGGTTTTGATATCAAGAACTTGGCATGATCAAGAAGTTTTTGAATCATCAAAGTAGTTTTGGAAATTATCAAAAAGGGGGAAATTGTTGGGATAAATAATTTTGTTTTGATAATTGCCAAAAGCTTGATACAGCAAGCCCTGTATCGAAAGCCGGTTGAAGTTGCAATCCTGTATCGAACACCTTCTGATAAGCACCAGCATACAGCAAGCTCTCGCGCTACCAAGATACAACAACAATATAAAAGCCAAGTATGGAAGCTGCCTCGAAACCTCAATACAGCATCTTTCCATACAGCGCCGGTCTACTCCTAGATGCCTACAACACTAGTGGATACAGCATTCACATCGGAACAGGACTGAAGACCGTTTGAAAAGGAATCTTTAGTATTCACTAAAAGTCAAGTCCCGTTTGATAAAGAAGTATTTAAATACTGAAAGGATAAAGTATTTAAAATACTGAAGCTGTCAGAGATCTTCAAATCCCGCAATATCCGGATCGTGGTCTATTCAAGTCATCTATTCAAGTTGTCACGGAATCTTGCCCAACGGATCTATCTCAACGGATATATTATTCAGAAGACTATATATATCTCATAAGAGCGTTGAAGATTATATACATATAGATACATACTGAAGTTATCCAAGTGAAGAAGATATCATTATATACATCAGAGCAAAACATATCTCCAGAAGCTTTCTGAAAATCAAGATCCAAAGAGATATACAGTGCTCAACATCAAGAACAGTCATCATCTGCTCAAGAACTTCATATTCAAAGCTGCTGTTCTTACCTGGTTACCTACCTTTTACCTTGTGTAAAAACTGAGCTCTGTGTGAACTCAACAAGTTATTCTGACCTGTGTGGGACGAATAATAGGACGAAGCTTTGGAACTGTGTGTGAAGAAGCAAGTCAAGAAGGAAGCTTTAACCAATCTGTGTGAACGGTTGAAAGCGACGATCTTTATATCAATCTGTGTGAACGATATATTGATTGTGTGTGTTGTTATAATTACGTAGTTGTGTACGTAGTAATTATAATAAACGTTTTACTCTTGTGTGGAGGACCAGTGGACATAGGGGGGTTTACCTCGAACCACTTAAATACTGTGTTATTTACCTTTCGCCGTTACTGTTTTCATAACTGTGATTTATACGAGTATACACTGCAAAACCCTGTACGCACCAAGCTAACAGGAGAATAGACCGAGTTGCTGTATCGACGGCAACTTACTATATTAAAGACTTCCGCTATGCACTCAGATTCGAAAACCATACAGCCTGTTGCTTAAACATTTCCCAAGTTGTATCGAGTATACTCAAGAAGAGGGGCCAACATTGTAATTATGTAAATTATTAATATAAGGCAATGGATGTTTCTTTATTTACTGGCAGTTACTGGCATTCCTAACTCGTAAATATATATATAGAAACCAGTCTGTGTATTTGAGAGCAAAACGTTCCACTCCTTATTGGATAAGGGGGTCGGCACTGGAAAGTTTTATAGCTCAAATACTTAATCGTTCGCAAGTCGATGAAACTTGACTAGGCGTTTAGTTTATGTGACGACTTGTATGGTGTGTTCTTTGACATGGAGAGTGCCTGTCGAACACTAATGGTTAGTGGGAGCACATGTTATAGGTATGCTAATTGGATTAGTATACTCGAACCGACTCACCCTCGATTCGTCACACGGATTTCACTCCGGGATAGTCAATGACGGAATCGAAAGGTTGTGATAGGTATTCGTGAACCTTAGACTTGAGGATTTAATAGGGATGTGCTTGTGATGTTAAGATTTTCATTAGAGTTGTTCGACCCTATAAACCGGGAGGTGGGGGTCAACCTCGACGTACATCTTAACGGACAAGTAGCAGGTCCTACTGAATACCAAGATAGAATTCTTTCTCCCGTTAGTGAGCGGGTTATATGTCCTATGCGGTTATTGGCAGATGAGATCATAAGTCTTTGGCCAAAGCATTGGAGCAAGTTGTATTGGATACACGAGAGCTCGATGATCTCGATTTGCATTAACGCATGCATAGCATCAATACAGATAGGGTTTGACTGACCGTGACCCTATAACTTGATCGGGACATTTGGAAGAAGGGTTTATACGTTTACTGGTATTCATGAAAGAATGGTTTTTGAATGATCCCATCATTCGTTCTCAGTTGGGGTTCAGTGTAGGCCGCGAGGCTGGCTAGGTGGTGATACTACTATTTGGTTCCTCCCATTGCTGACTGAGACGAACCTACCGAGTCGCGCAATAGGATTGACAACGGAATGAATCAAGCTAATTCTCTCATTATGAATATTAGATATTAGATATCGAAATTTGGGACATTAGATGTTTAAATCGATTTATCGGATAAATTGATTTACGGCTTAATGAATTAAATATATCACTGGGTGATTAAGTTAATTCATGAATATAATTATTTCTTGGAGAAATTAATTATGTTATTTTGTATTTGATATGTTTAATTAATTGGATTAATTAATCGATACAAATACATCAGAACGGAATCGTAGTTTATCTGTTTGGACTCACGGGAGTCCGAAACGAACCGAACTCGTCCGTTTTTGCATAGCATCCCCCCTCCCTTTGTTTCCACTCACTTTACTCTTGTCTTGTTGCTTTCATTTTATATGAAAGAACATGACATTGTGGGGTTTAAAATCATGTGGCATGATTTGTATTATTGAAGTGAGAGTTGAATAAAGTGAAGAAGACATCTCATATCACATGAACCTTTTGATTCCTTGTGTGAAATCATACGTGAGTTGTATTGGAGAAAGAGAGAAAGCACTTTGATTTCATTTCATAACTCTTTAGTCTTCTTCTTCCTTTCTTCATTTTGTTCTTGATAGTTCTTAGAGAAAAATCAAGAATTGAAAGAGATTGTGAGTTAAACACTTAGAGTGTTAATAATAATCAATAGCTTCATCACCTAGATCTAGCCGTATCCTTGGAGGATAGCAAGGTGTTGTCATTCCGTTCGTTTTTCCTGCACGTGACAAGTAGAGGCGCGGTTTTTCGGTGTTGGATCATTCAAGTGCTTGGAGAGCTTCGGATCGTAGAGAATTCAACTAAAGCTTGGAGAATAGCTCAATAGAAGGTTATCCATCTAATCAATGGACTACAAGGGTGAGTTTCTATATCTATTGTGAATTCGTTTTTGATATTCGTATATATGTAGCTCGATCGATACTCGTAGGGATTCAGATCGAATTAATTTTCGTTTTACCGCTTCCGCTGGGCCTTCGTTTTAGGCACCGAATCCCAACAGTGGTATCGGAGCACAGGTCTTGCGATCGTATATACGATATTGGCATTTGGAATGCTTAATTAGATGGTATATGATTTGGAATCATAATCGTATTAATCGTTGATTTTCTATTGTTCATCTAAAAATTAATTTTTCATGATTTTATGTTACAATATAAATCTATTTTTCTTTTGAAAAACTGATTTAAATGAGTAATATAAATATTAGAAAAATATTATTTTGGAATCGGGGCGAAAAATGAGCCGAAAACGTAAACGGACCGGAAGCTTGAGTCGTCTCGGCGCCGCCTCGCGATGCCACTCTGGACCGCGACCCACTGCCGGACATTCTCGGCATCCTATCGGCCGCACTGGAAATGGTCCCACTGCCGGTCTGATCGGCATCTGCCGGGCGCCTTGGCCGGGCAAGGTTCGGCCGTGTTTTTCGACTCCGTTTTTTATATTTCGTTCGATAATTAATTTTCCACAAATTAAATTGGATTTAATTTGACTAAGATTTAATTATGGTAATTTTAATCTTAGGGGAATTGATTTAGTGAAATATTTTATCGTCCGGAACAAGTTAAAATTGATGGTTGTTTGAATTAATTGGATTAATTCGTTTTGAATGAATCGATTGGATCGGTTCGTATTGTTGATTGGATCAATGTATCTCTACGCTTTCCATTGAGATAGTATTTATTGGATGAATGCTTTTGAATGGGGATGTGGTTCATGGACTTAGTTTTGAATCATTCGTTTTATTCGATTGGGTTGTAAAGGCCGTTTTGAGCCTATTTATTTTACTAGAAATATTTGTATCTAGGATGCAATTTTCAATGTAAAATTTATATGTAATGACGAAGACCGGAGGTAGATCCGTTTCGAGAAGACGAAGATTCAAGACGAAGACTTATAATTAGATTACAGAGTTTTTGTTTTCTAGGAACGGTCCATGAACCACATGTTGGTAGCAACTAGGTTGTGTATGGTTGTTTCATATTGTATGAATGCCACAAACGTGCTTAAATGAATTAATGTGCAAAGTGTAATATTAATCGCGAAAATTCTCCCACCACAAATTATTAAGTTTATAAGGTTTCAAGGTTTTCCTTCCCTCCATCGATTTTTCGGGAAATTGAAATCCAAACCGGATGTGCTATGCTTCCGAGTTATCAGGGTAGTCATTCGGGGAGGACGCATAAATTACCGGAAGCACATTAGATGCCTTCGGTTGGAGCAAATTTTATCCCTAGAAACCTGATAGGTTGCTGGATAAGATTCAATTGTGAAACTGATTTGTCGATGGTATAAACTTAACTTGTTCACAAACCATAGAAACCGTATAGGTTGAAGGGAGTGAACAAGGGGAAAAAGTGTAACACTCCCAAGACATTCAGGGCATATTACAGCGCCGTGGACCCCACACTGTGGAATCCACCAGGCTAACGTACCAAACAAGACATTTGACAACGACAAACAATCATTAATAAAACGACAATTCAAATAAAGGACTACAAACCGACAAATAAAATCTGACATCAAATCCATTTCCCAAAACGGGAACACAACCTTAACAAATTCAAACAGGAAGTACTCGAGTACTTAAACCAATTTTATAATACAGAAATCCCAAAATCAGACATCAATAATAACTGACAGACAGAACACCACTAATCAACTACTGGACAATATCATGCTTGCCTATCATCCTCATACGGCTCGAGTGCTCGCTTGTCCCCACGATCAATACCTGAAATACAAAAAGTATTTCCCCCATTTAAGAGGTTAGCGACAACTGCTAGTGCAAGTACAATCCATTTGAACTACATTCTAATCAAATGAATATATGCGCCAAAAAGTCATTTTAGAAAACATTTTATATTCCGGAATATTATACGGTGCACAAGCACAAAATACATTTTCTCCAACCAAAACAATTCAAAGTTAACCTTGGTACGTGACTCACGGCCACCGTACCCCGTAAAGCCCCGTCGGACATCCCTGGGTGGCTAACCACAGTTCATGATACGCACACACACAACAATACGTATCCCTAGAGGCCCCGTCGGACCGTCCCTAGGTGAACATACACATATCCATCCACAACCACCACGATACAGCCATAATTCAAATACTAGAACACGTAAACAAATGTAAAGTACTTGCCTTTGTGACATCTTCGAAGAATCGGAAGTGCAAAAAGACTATGGATGATCCGAGTGGAAGACGATGTTTCCTAACGAAGAATTAACATAACTCAGTCCCAACGGACATCAATAATCAAAAGGAATACTCCCATAACCCCGATTACAATACACGACAATAGACGATCAATCGATACGGGCGAGGGTTTACCCAAAATCTCCCCGTATCAACAATTCACGGATTAATTCGAAGAAAAACGGATTGGGAATCACCCAATAACAACAATCGGTAAGAAGTTTCACAACATACATGAACAATTCGGAATCAATCACGAAAAACCCGAAAACCCCCCAATTTATACAAGTTAGGGTTCCTGAAGAAAATACCTCGGATTCGGACAATGGAGGATGATTACGCTGATGGTGATATGCTAATACGATTCTACGGTGATGGAACACGAAGAATTCTTCGATCAAAACTGAAGGAAATTGCCTCTGGAGTCGCCCCGTGAAGAAAACGAAAGAAAAGGATAGAAAATGAGGTGTTGACCTCGCCTACTGCTTTAAAGCAATGGTCATATCGCAGAATAGGGGTACTTACGGCCGTAACATGGCCAACTTACGGTCAGAACCCGGGTGTTACGGCCGTAACACCCTACCGATGCAGCCTGCAAACCGATGTCTAAACGATTCCGGACGACCCCGAAACCTGGACCTGCTATCGAAAAAAAAATACGACTACGAAGAATATTCGATGGCGAGTCTAACCATCACAAGAAAACATCAATCCGTAATACGACAATGAATATGAAATTCCCTAAACTTATAGGAAATTACGAAAATGGCCCAAGTGCCCGAAAATCACGATACGACGTCGGATTTGCAAACCGAAAGTCTCAACACGACCAACTCAATCATACGAACTTGTACAAACCAAGAAACAACGAATACGAACGAGTTTTACGAGAATCGAACCTCCATACGGCAAAACATGTCATAAAATGGAATTACGTGAAAACACCACCAAAACTCATCCAAATGGAAAAACTCCAAGAATAAAGTAGATTCAAAATGTCGAAACGGTTACAAGCGAGTCGATAAAAATAGACATACACCAAAAATGGAAACTGCTAAAAATGGAAAGGTACGGATATTACATTCTCCCCCTCTAAAATAAAGTTTCGTCCCGAAACTTAAGAATCAAAAAGCTCGGGGTGCCTCGAACGCATATCTTCCTCTAATTCCCACGTCGCTTCTTCTACTCCATGCCTCGACCATTGCACCTTAACCAACGGAATGGTTTTGTGCCGTAATTGCTTGTCTCGACGCTCCAAAATTCTAACGGGCCTCTCCTCAAACGTAACATCCTTCTCGATCTCCACGTCTCCAAAATCAATAATGTGGGACGGGTCCGGAACGTACTTCCTCAACTGGGAAACGTGAAATACGCTATGAACATGACTTAGCGACGGAGGCAAAGCCAAACGGTATGCCAACTCGCCGAATTTCTCCAATATCTCGAAAGGCCCAATATATCTCGGGCTGAGCTTCCCCTTTTTCCCAAAACGGAAAACTCCCTTCGTCAGAGACACTCTCAACAGAACATGATCTCCCACATAAAACTCCAAAGGTCGACGCCTAACATCCGCATAAGACTTTTGTCGACTCTGAGCAGCCAACATTCTCTTTCTAATCAACTCAACTTTCTCCCCCGTCTCTAACACGAGGTCTGGCTCGGTGCCAACTAAATCGGACGGCTCATCCCAACATATCGGTGATCGGCAACGTCGGCCATAAATTGCCTCATACGGTGCCATCTTAATCGACGCGTGTCAGCTATTATTATAAGTAAACTCAATTAAGGCCAAATGTTCCTCCCAGTCACTACTCCAATCTAACGCGCACGCGCCCAATATATCCTGGAACGTCTGAATAGTACGCTCGGACTGCCCATCGGTCTGGGGATGGAAAGAAGTGCTCAAACGTAACTGTGTCCCCAATTCCTTATGTACCGCCTGCCAAAAATGCGATACAAATCGGCCATCTCTGTCCGAAATAATGGTCTTCGGCGCACCATGAAGTCTCACTATCTGCGCGATAAAAATACGAGCCAATTTTTCTGGACCCCAAGTATCCTTGATGCCCAGAAAATGCACCGGCTTAGTCAGTCAGTCTACAATCACCCACACCATATTCATACCAGTTTTCGTCCTCGGTAAACCCGTGACAAAATCCATAGAGATATCCTCCCACTTCCACCCCGGGACGGGAAGTGGTTTCAACAGCCCAGCTGGCCGCTGATGCTCAATCTTGACTTGCTGACAAGTCAAACACTTAGCCACAAACTGAACTACCTCATTCTTAATGTCGTTCCACCAGAAATTTTTCCTCAAATCCTTATACATTTTACTCAAGCCCGGATGGACTGAGTAAGGTGACGCATGAGCCTCTCGCATAATACTCTGTCTCAATCCCGATTCGTTCGGAACACACAACCGACCTCGGAATCGGAACACACCATCCTCATGAATAACGAATCCCAGGGCTTTCCCATTCCCTACACTCTCTCGGAGCTGAATACACATCGGGTCCTCCAACTGTCCCGATTTAATGTCATCGACCAGAGATGAAGAAACCTCAAGAGTACGCAACTGCCCGAAACTCTCTGGTAGTACAATCTCAATGCTCAACCTCACAAACTCTCGCTGAAGTCCCGACTGGGCCGTAAGCAACTCAAGCGCCCGAAGCGCTACCGATTTTCGGCTCAAGGCATCTGACACCACATTTGCCTTACCCGGATGATATAGAATCTCGAGGTCATAGTCCTTAATCAACTCAACCATCTCCTCTGTCTCATATTAAGCTCTTTCTGCGTAAAAATGTACTTCAGGCTCTTGTGATCGGTGAAAATCTGACACGACGAGCCATACAAGTAATGACGCCATATCTTTAGCGCAAATACAACTGCGGCCAACTCAAGATCATGCGTAGGGTAATTCAACTCGTACGGTTTCAACTGACGGGAAGCGTAGGCAATCGTCCTCCCGTGCTGCATAAGTAATGTCCGAGCCCTTGGCTCAAAGCATCGCTAAAAACTACGAAACCCTCATTACCACTCGGTAAAGCCAAGACAAGAGCGGTCGTCAACCGCTTCTTCAACTCCTCAAAACTATTCTGTCTCTCGTCGGTCCACACAAACTTCTCTGACTTCTGTAACAACTGAGTCAGCGGTCGAGCGAGCTTAGAGAACCCCTCGACGAATCTACGGTAATACCCGGCCAAACCCAGAAAACTACGGACCTCCTTCACGTTCTTGGGCGGTGCCCAATCCAACACTGCCTCTACCTTATATGGGTCCACATGAACGCCTTCGGCCGAAATCACATGACTGAGAAACATAACCTCTCGTAACCAAAACTCACACTTTGAGAACTTCGCAAAAAGATGTTGAGTTCTCAAAATATCTAATACGATATGCAAATGACGGGCATGCTCCTCCTCGCTCCTCGAGTAAATCAGGATGTCATCGATAAAAACGACTACACACTTATCGAGGTACTCGATAAAGACCTTGTTCATAAGCTGCATGAACACGGCTGGGGCATTGGTTAGCCCAAAAGGCATAACCACAAACCCGTAGTGACCATATCTCGTCCGAAAGGCCATCTTCAGAATATCGGTATCCTTCACTCGGAGCTGATAATACCCCGATCTCAAATCAATCTTCGAAAACACGGTTTCCCCTTGAAACTGATTAAACAAGTCATCAATCTTCGGGAGCGGATACTTGTTTTTGATGGTCACTTTGTTCAACTCTCGGTAGTCGATACACAAACGAAGTGATCCATCCTTCTTCTTCACAAACAGGACCGGTGCGCCCCAAGGTGAAGCGCTCGGTCGAAAATACCCCATGTCTAGCAACTCTCCCAACTATTTCTTCAACTCAAGCATCTCGGCAGGCGCCATACGCTATGGCGTCTTAGAAATCGGGGCTGCACCCGGCTCTAAATCGACGGTAAACTCAACCTCTCGGTCCGGCGGCAAACCCGGCAACTCGTCCGGAAAAACATCAGGATACTCACACACTACCGGAATAGACGAGAGTTCGACTCCCCCTTCTTCCGATCTCAAAGTGTAACACCAATAGCCTGTGCAACCTCCTCGAAGAAGTCTCACCGCCCTCAAGGCGCTGATCAGGAGTCTCTGGTTATTCCGCTTATGCCCCACAAAAGCATGCTCGGCACCGTCAGAAGCTAACATCGAAATGGTTCTTGTTCTATAATTCATGATCGCCCCATGACGGTCCAGCCAATCCTCACCCAGAATCAAATCCTCATCTCTAATATCTACCGCAATCAGATTAGAAGGCCAAACCCTCCCCGCGATACTCACTGGAAAATCTCTAACCTCACGATCCCCCACGATGCTATCCCCACTAGGAAGTTTAACAACAAATGGTTCACACGCAACCAAGCAATCAACATGCAGACGACGCACACAATCCATAGATATAAAAGAATGCGTAGCACCAGAATCGAACAATACGGAAACGGGATGATCAAGGATGTGGACGGTACCTGTAGCCACCGTCGCGTCAGGATCTCCTGCTCGTCTCATCTCATACACTCGGGGCGCAACAGACCCCGCACTAGAAGCTCCCCCTCTAGAAGGCTGCCCACGTCCTCGACCTCTACCAAAACTCTGCTGCGGCTGAGGAACTGTCGGTGCCTGATTCACACTCGGCTCTCCCACGGCTGGGGCTGATATCTGAGTAACTGGAGCTCGATCTGCCTCCGTACAAAACTTAGCACGATGACCCATCCGACCACACGCAAGACACCGAATCGGTGGCATATCACACTCACTCATCATGTGGCCCGGACGACTACAGTTGAAGCACGTAGGACCACGAACGGAACCAGTAGGAGCAGACCTAGAACCGTTTCCTCGCCCAATTGATGGCGACTGACTCCCAAAGAGTCGCGAACCAGACTGAGCCTTCGGATACCCTCCTGTCTTGCCTCCCGAAAACTGACCGGAGGTCTTCTGCTTCATTCCTTCGGTTGCCGTCTCTGTCGCAGAAAACGACATCTCATAAGCCATCGCTTTATTCTGATACTCTTTAAAAGTCGTGCACCCCAGACCAGACATGTAGTGGAGCACCATCGGTTTCATCCGCATATCAAAGTGGCGGATCTTATCAAGCTCATCTCGGACTTGGTTTCTCACATAATGCAGCTGTTGATTGTAGTCTTTGATAGCTTGAGAAATAGGAACATCTTGGGGCTTAGCCTCAAAAAAGGCTCGGATCCTCCCCTCTTTCACTGGCCATGGACAAAATTCATCTTCCATCAGATCCCGAAACTCTGCCCACGTGGCTGCCCGGTATGCATTTTCACCGCTTGCCACCACGTTGCTGCCTCCTTGGCGAGGAAGTACTGAGCAATGGGTACTTTTCTCTCCTCAGAACAATTAGCAGCCTCAAATACTTTTTCCATCTCAAATAGCCAACTCTCCCATCCGGAAGGGTCGGAAGCACCATCAAACTGCGGAGGACGCATACGAATCACATCCTGAAGTAACTTGTCATTGCCGGATCCAGTAGGCGGAACTGGGTTGGCATTGGCTTGGCCGACCAGAACGGCCTGAGTCAGTAGCGTCATCTAGTTCGCTACTTGTTGCAAAATATTAGCCACCCCAACATTCTCATTAGCATTACCGGAGCTAGCAGATTGGTCCTGCTGACCTCCGGAACTAGGGGGAACACTGTTCGACAAAAAAGGCATCGCCGAATCAGTTCCCGAGTGATCGGACATGGCTGCCCCACAAGATGCGCCACATCCCCTACCGCATCCGCGACCGCGTCCGCGTCCTCTACCAGCAGGAATTCTGAAGAAGTAACGGGTAAGTACAATTCAAACGCAAAATGCAACAAGATACTAAGACAGGAATAGAATAGAAAGGTGAAACGAATCAAGTTAGGAAAAACTTACGAGCACCGGCGTACTGATATGATGGCATAGCAGTGATACTGTCCCAAAAACGACACTTGACTAGACCCAAATAACCGACATCCTAGGTATCCATAAACCTAAGCTCTGATACCATATTCTGTAACACCCCCAAGAGATTCAAGGCATATTACAGCGCCATGGACCCCACACTTTGGAATCCACTAGGCTAACGTACCAAACAAGACATTCGACAACGACAAACAATCATTAATAAAACGACAATTCAAATAAAGGACTACAAACCGACAAATAAAATCTGACATCAAATCCATTTCCCAAAACGGGAACACAACCTTAACAAATTCAAACAGGAAGTACTCGAGTACTTAAACCAATTTTATAATACAGAAATCCCAAAATCAGACATCAATAATAACTGACAGACAGAACACCAATAATCAACTACTGGACAATATCATGCTTGCCCATCATCCTCATACGGCTCGAGTGCTCGCTTGTCCCCACGATCAATACCTGAAATACAAAAAGTATTTCCCCCATTTAAAGGGTTAGCGACAACTGCTAGTGCAAGTACAATCCATTTGAACTACATTCTAATCAGATGAATATATGCGCCAAAAAGTCATTTTAGAAAATATTTTATATTCCGGAATATTATACGGTGCACAAGCACAAAATACATTTTCTCAAACCAAAACAATTCAAAGTTAACCTTGGTACGTGACTCACGGCCACCGTACCCCGCAGAGCCCCGTCGGACATCCCTGGGTGGCTAACCACAGTTCATGATACGCACACACACGGCAATACGTATCCCTAGAGGCCCTATCGGACCGTGCCTAGGTGAACATACACATATCCATCCACAACCACCACGATACAGCCATAATTCAAATACTAGAACACGTAAACAAATATAAAGTACTTGCCTTTGTGACATCTTCGAAGAATCGGAAGTGAAAAATGACTATGGATGATCCGAGTGAAAGACGATGGTTCCTAACGAAGAATTAACATAAATCAGTCCCAACGGACATCAATAATCGAAAGAAATACTCCCATAACCCCGATTACAATACACGACAATAGACGATCAATCGATACGGGCGAGGGTTTACGCAAAATCTCCCCGTATCAACAATTCACGGATTAATTCGAAGAAAAACGGATTGGGAATAACCCAATAACAACAATCGGTAAGAAGTTTCGCAACATACATGAACAATTCGGAATCAATCACGAAAAACCCGAAAACCCCCCAATTTATACAAGTTAGGGTTCCTGAAGAAAATACCTCGGATTCGGAGGATGGAGGATGATTATGCTGATGGTGATATGCTAATACGATTCTACGGTAATGGAACACGAAGAATTCTTCGATCAAAACTGAAGGAAATTGCCTCTGGAGTCGCCCCGTGAAGAAAACGAAAGAAAAGGATAGAAAATGAGGTGTTGACCTCTGCCCGCTGTTTTAAAACAGCGGGCTATTACGGCCATAACAGGGGGTACTTAAGGCCATAACATGTCCAACTTACGGCCGTAACTTCTGGGTGTTACGGCCGTAACACCCTATCGATGCCAGCCGGGCAAAGCCGCCCAAACGATTCCGGACGACCCCGAAACCCGAACCTGCTATCGAACCAAAAATACGACTACAAAGAATATTCGATGACGAGTCTAACCGTCACAAGAAAACATCAATCCGACTACCCGGGAATCCATAATATGACAATGAATATGAAATTCCCTAAACTTATAGGAAATTACGAAAATGGCCCAAGTGCCCGAAAATCGCGATACGACGTCGGATTTGCAAACCGAAAGTCTCAACACGACCAACTCAATCATACGAACTTGTACAAACCAAGAAACAACGAATACGAATGAGTTTTACGAGAATTGAATGTCCATACGGCAAAGCATGTCATAAAATGGAATTACGTGAAAACATCACCAAAACTCATCCAAATGGAAAAACTCCAAAAATAAAGTAGATTCAAAATGTCGAAACGGTTACAAGCAATTCGATAAAAATAGACATACACCAAAAATGGAAACTGCTAAAAATGGAAAGGTACGGATATTACAAAAAGAAGATCGAATCATCCATTAGATGGGTTGATGTTGGACACCACTTTATGAAAATTAATAGACTAGAAACCTGTTCGGTTGCCCTCTATTAAGATTTATAAAGAACTCGATCACCACTATGAAGTAGTGTGAAGATACATCCGGATTTTACATGGGAGTGTGTTGTTCCGATAAAAATAGTGGGAGCTGGGTAACAAGAATAAAAAAGACCTTAATTCTATACTCAGAACATAATATAACAAGTCACTAATTAATCTATTATACTTAATGCAGACATAACTCTCAATATGACAATGAATCCACTCGCAATTCTACTCGAAAAGAACACCCTGATTGGACCTAACTTTGTGGACTAGCTCCGCAATCTGATGATTGTCCTCAGTATAGAGGCACTGGGATACGTCTTGGAGACGGACATTCCGGTGCCTCCTGTGCGGACCAGAGCCAATCGGGAAGAGATTGAAAACCACGAAAAATGGGTTAAAGATGACATAAAAGTCCGTGCATACATGATGGATTCTATGTCTAATGAGCTTCAGAGAGCTGATGAGAAAATGACTTCTGCTAGGCAGATTCTATCTCACGTAACCGAACTTTATGGTGAGCACAGCAGAACTGCTAGATATGAGTTATCCAAGCAACTGTTTGGTGCAAGGATGAAGAAAGGTGAGAAGGTTGGGGAACAAGTCCTCAAAATAATATCCATGATCGAGAGATTGGAGGCTCTTGATATTAAAATGGATACTTCTCTCCAAACCGACCTTATCCTTCAATCTCTCCCTAATTCCTTCTCACAGTTTGTTATGAACTTCAACTGCAATGAGATTGCATGTAACTTAGCTGGGCTAATGAACAAACTGGTGACCGCTCAGTCTCAGATGAAGACTCCGCGTATGAAGGAGTCTATCCTTGTGATTTCTTCTGGACTTCGGAAGTCTAAGAATAAGAAGAAAAAGACCAAGAAGCAGACTGGACCACAAGTTAAGGACCTTAAAGGTAAGGGCAAGGCCCCGACAGTTCCAAAGAACAAGAAGAAGAAGGATGCCTGTCTCAAGTGCGGTGAGCTGGGCCACTGGGCTAGAGACTGTCCGATTCTTCATGGCACTTCTTTTAGTTTTGGAAACAAATTGTTCTGCAACTGTATTTTCTACTTCCTGGATACTGGATTCTGGTGCCAGTTCTCATATTTGTACCGTGAATCAGGATCTGGAACAAAGTAGGAAACTTGGAGCTGGAGAAGTTATGATCACAGTCGGAAGCGGGCATAATGTCGAGGCGACAGACATAGGATCACTTCTTTTGGGTTTAGAATCCGGCTTTGTTTTGACTTTAGAAGATGTACTTGTTTTGCCCAAGGGGCACAAAAACATTGTATCCATTCCAGTCATGGACCGAAAAGGCTTTTCATTTTTCATTGGTGATTGTTCGTGAAAAATTTATTTCAGAAATAAACTAGTGGGTACTGCTACATTGTTAAATGGATTGTATCATCTAAATCTCAGCAACAAAGTAGTTGTGAATACTATGGCTAGAAAATGTGGTAGGGATGAAACCAATCAAGTTTTGAAATGGCATCTTAGACTTGGTCATGTTAGTTAGACCAAGGTTTACAAGATGGAAAAGGATGGACTTATGGGTCCATTGGGATCGGATCCCTTTCCTAATTGTAAATCTTGCCTTAAAGGCAAAATGACTAAGTCCCCCTTCACATAGACTTTTGAAAGAGCCACTGATAAACTGGGATTAATCCATCCCGACGTATGTGGTGCTTTGGAAGCAGCACGTGACGGATATCAATATTTCATTATGTTTACGGATGATCATACTAGGTATGGTTATGTATACTTAATGAAACATAAATCCGAGGCCTTTGAGAAATTCCAGGAATTCAAGGCCTTAATCGAGAAACAAACTGGTAATCATATCAAATCACTTCGGTCGGACCGAGGTGGCGAGTATATGAGTACGGATTTTGACGAGTTCCTTAAGGAACATGGAATAGTTTCACAACTAACACTGTAACACCCACAAATCCGATTGGTTCATTACAGTACCGTGGACCCCACACCAGGAGATCCACCAGGCGAACACGACTGACATTACATTAAATTAACCAACAAGGGTAACCACAGCCCTTAATATGATAACTGACACAATATTCCGAAAAGGAATTTTAAAGACAATGATTGGCCTACATGAACAACTCAGACTAGTATCGCTCGAATGCCTCGTCGCCATCATCATGCCCCTGTGTCTCAACTCTCTCCTCACAAGCACTTAAAACATAAAAACATGTTCCGCCCCCAAGGGGTCAGTCATCCAGATAATGAACAACAAATACATGTATAACATGATATGCATCCAAAGGCAGAATGAAACGGTAAAATGATAATAATACGACATGCTCACAAACCAAGTTAAGAACCACGCATTCGTGAAACACTATGCCCACAGCATATGAATAATACCTGCTCAACAGGTTAGAACATGAATGCCCAATGGCGAATCATAACTTATAAAGCACCCTAATGAATTACACGAATAGGAACCACACCAGGACTGAATTAAATATAAATCACAATACCCGAAGGCTCCAATGAAATTACCAAGACATCACAAATGCCTGAAAGCCACTCAACCGAAGCTGTAAATATCACAATCACCTGAAACCGAAATAGCCCGAAGATGTACTAATGAGGGCCAAATCCACGGCATGAAGTCGTATCACAATGAGGGCCGAAGCCACGGCACGAAGCCGTATCACAATGAGGGCTGAAGCCACGGGACGAAGCCGTATGACAATGAGGGCCGAAGCCACGGCACGAAGCCGTATCACAATAAGGGTCAAAGCCACGGCACGAAGCCGTATCACAATGAGGGCCGAAGCCACGGCACGAAGCCGTATCACAATAAGGGCCGAAGCCACGGCACAAATCCGTATCACAATGAAACCATCCAATGGCCGTTGACCTACTGAGTTGTAGGTGTTGGGGGAAACAACCGCGAAGGTTCAGGCCCCACCAAACTTATCCCATAATGAAACTATCCAATGGCCATTGACCTATTGAGTTGTAGGTGTTGGGGGAAACAACCGCGAAGGTTCAGGCCCCACCAAACTTACCCCATAATGAAACCATCCAATGGCCGTTGACCTACTGAGTTATAGGTGTTGGGGGAAACAACCGTGAAGGTTCATGCCCCACCAAACTTACCCCTTAATGAGCACTAGCCGAGACTAGACTCGAAAACACAATTAAACACAGACGGAAACGATTCAAAGATTACCGAAATCACAAGCATGATAGTGTGCTTCCTTGATTTGGCCCACACGAAGACAGTAATTCACGGATGGGCACCATCCTCGACAGTCCCAATTCATTACCTCGATGGCCTTAGAATGGCCAACCGATAACAATGATGCAGCGGATGATTCAGTAAACGATTGAGTACTTCAATTGCCTTAGGGTGGCCAATAGATAACAATGATATAATGAATGATTGAACACTTTGATTTGCCTGAGAACGGCCAACCGATAACAATGATGTGATGAATGATTGAACACTTCGATTTGCTTGAGAACGGCCAACCGATATCAATGATATGATGAATGATTGAACACTTCAATTTGCCTGAGAACGGCCAACCGATAACAATGATATAACGAATGAGTGAATACCTCGACTGCCTTTGAACAGCCAATCGATAACATTAATACGAAGAATGCTTCGGCACCTTTAATCGGTTACCGACGACGAAGATGAGAAATGAATACACCAATGCCTTTAATCGGCCAATATAGTTTTAATGACAATACACCAACATGAATAACAATGATTACAACAATGTCTTAATTCGACATCCATATCAACGACAACAATCGATACATCGATACCGCGAACCGGCCATCGACAATAACATTAATTAACATTTGGCACCATTGCCGAAGAGTAACGTATAGAACGATCCCTTAATATCAATGAACTTATGAAGAGACAAAGTCTCGGAATGATACAACATATTAAAACATATATATGATAACATTAATCTCATTGACTGGTACAAGTATAAAACTTGCCTCAATCCGACGGCGAGAAAGTCCTTCCACGATCAACGTCCTTGAAGAATATCGGCCGCTCGGACAACCTTGAACAATACAAATACCAACAATTCGCTCAATATACGAATCAAGCATGATCACCACCAACTCAAAAGTCGAAACAACACTACCCGAAGCTCATTGGGGCATTTAAACAAACAAGTTGTAAACAATCTCCAATTGTTTACAACCAAAACCCAATTATATCAAAAACCAACCTCCAATGGATGATTCAATCACACAAAATCTCATGAATACTATCAATAATCCAATAGGAATACTTAAATCGGGATTTCAACAACATCTAGTCGAAACCCCCCAAAAATCCAAAGTCAACACCAAGGTGTTCTTGAAAAATTTCTCAATGATTCACAAATTCCGAAAATTACATCAATGAATCCGTAATAATACAAGTATCCAAGATAGATAATCCATATCTAACACATTCCAACATAAAAGCAAGCTAACTCAAAAGATGGGGAATAAAACCTTCAAATCCCGAAATTCAAGCTTCAATGAAAAATTACCTTGATTAGGATGAAGAATCCACAAACATGTTGTTAATCCACACCACAACTTGAAGAAGATGAAATTATCTGAGTTTGATGATGCTAAATCGCCCAAAATATCGCCCACAAATCGCCCAAGGAGGAGAGGAAGAAGGAAAATGATGAAAATGAGCTTGATTTTCATGAAACCCGCTGAAATAGGCAAACCTGCACTGTGTGCCGCGGCACAGGCTGAGTGTGCCGCAGCCCATGGCCAAAAACTGCCCAGCACACTGGCTTTATGCTGCGGCCCGGCCAGAAGGGGCCGCGGCCCGCGGTACAGCCCGCTCCACCATCAAAAGACACACGGTGCAGTTTTAGCTATTTCGACCATAACTCCTTCGTCCGGACTCCGATTGATTCACCGTTTAAACCATTGGAAAGCTAACTTGATGCTCTATAATATTGAAAAGATTCAGAATTTTCGGAGTTTCCAAGAATTAATGATGATTTTACAAAGTCGAACTCATACGTAGAAAAGTCGCTTAAGAACACGGAACTCAACAGAACGACACCGAGACGAACTCGGATGACAAAAAGTGTAAAATTAATCATTTTCAGAATGACTAAACAGTCACAATAGAGTCGCTAATATGGACTCCAATATCAACATCGATTAATGAAGTAATTAAAACGATCAAGATAATATTCTCGTCTCGATTCTCAAGCAAGGTTGAAACAATGAACGATATCGATACACGACTCAACATTAGTCCGAACGGTGAACACGAATGAATGAACATGAATGATGAATGATTAGTATTGAGTGAAAAAATTTCTGAATGACAATTACTGAATGATAACAGTGACTCCAAGGTCGGGTATTACATACTCCCCCCCTTAAAAGATTTTCGTCCTGGAAACTAAGGGTAAACATCTCGGGATATGAACCGCCCATCATGATCCGAAAACATCACTGCACAAATATCAATCACATGCCCAAGTCCCCTTGGCTAGACGTCTCGAATCTAAATGAACAATTACCCAGATAATCATGAAATCTCGGTTACAATACCAAAGTAACACATAAATGATCTCAAAATCTCAAGATTCTCAAATACGATCCTTATAAAATAGATCAACCATAAATGATTCACAACAACGATACATCACTACAGATTGGGTTACCTAGTCATCCGGAAAAACAAGGCCACATCTCAAATGTACCCAACATCAATATCCTTCATATCATCGATCTCCTCGATCCCAACGATTCAAAGAAGACTCAAATCTGAACTCACCGCTTAATATGACCCCGAAAGGTTACCAAAATCGAGAGTGACTATGATGAATGATAAATGATTAGAAATCCGACAAGGATCAAGAATGACTCACCGAGGTGAACTAATAACGCAATGAGTGATAACTCAAATGAAATGATTGGAACCGTTGTTCCCCGTGAAATGAATGATTAGTTTGATAATTATAAGTCCCAACATGATTGATATATGATGAAAGAATTATATGAATGAATGAACGACAATGAAATGAATGATTATCCTATTACTGAGCAAGAATTAGCTTGTTCAAAACCAGTGATGAATATCCTTACCTCTGGCTCTCGAAGCCTGGTAGGACCCCTTGGATGATGCAATGGTTGTTGGAAGATCGCATTATGATTACGTTACGTAATGATGATAATGAGCATACATACTCTAACATAATGAACGCATTAATAATGCGGTAAAATGATCGTCCACATGACGCCAGAATATGATAAGATCGCATGAAAGATCAAATGAGGTAACATGATTACCTGATAAAATTCCTGAAATGATTACCTTGAACAAGTTAACAAGGTTGAAAATTAGATCCACAAGATCAACAACTGAACAATGAGATGGACTGGATGATTAATGAATTGACTGAGCAATTGGTGAGTGATGAATGAACTAACTGAGCAATGAGATTGACTAAGTGATGAATGAATTAACTGAGCAATGAGATTGACTGAGTGATGAATGAATTAACTGAGTAATGAGATTGACCGAGTGATGAATGAATTAATTGAGCAATGAGATTGACCGAGTGATGAATGAATTAATTGAGTAATGAGATTGACAGAGTGATGAATTAATTAATTGAGCAATGAGATTAACTGAGTGATGAATGAATTAATATGATCGACAAGATAAAAAATGATGATTGAGGATTGTTGACTGATGAATGAGTTGATCCTTATCGCACGCACAGGTCACACGTGCTCCAAAACAATTAGTCATGAATCAATCGTAGTATTAATATCACATATAGTTTCAACAAAGCATGTATAATTAATGACATGATGAATGTATGAACATAAAGAGAATCGAGTCCTTACACAGGTCATACGAAGCTTCGAGGTCTTGCGATACTAGTCTTCACTGATGACGACTCGATGAATGAATGACTCATGCATCCGTACTAACTTAACGACTCACAAAACTCGACTATCCAGATTGTCACAATCTGGCAGCCCCCTACTACCGCGACGGTAGATCCACATAACTCACATATCAGGGTATCTCACAACCCAAAGCTCTGATACCATCTTATGTAACACCCCCAAATCCCATTGGTTTATTACAGTGCCGTGGACCCCACACCAGGAGATCCACCAGGCGAACACGACTGACATTACATTAAATTAACCAACAAGGGCAACCACAGCCCTTAATATGATAACTTACACAATATTTCGATAAGGAATTTTAAAGACAATGATTGGCCTACATGAACAACTCGGACTCGTATCGCTCGAATGCCTCGTCGCCATCATCATGCCCCTGTGTCTCAACTCTCTCCTCTCAAGCACCTAAAACATGAAAACATGTTCCGCCCCCACGGGATCAGTCATCCAGATAAGGAACAACAAATACATGTATAACATGATATGCATCCAAAGGCAGAATGAAACGGTAAAATAATAATAATACGAGATGCTCACAAACCAAGTTAAGAACCGCGCATTCGTGAAACACTATGCCCACAACATATGAATAATGCCTGCTCAATAGGTTAGAACATGAATGCCCAATGGTGAATCATAACTTATAAAGCACCACAATGAATTACACGAACAGGAACCACACCAGGACTGAATTAAATATAAATCACAATGCCCGAAGGCTCCAATGAAATTACCAAGACAACACAAATGCCTGAAAGCCACTCAACCGAAGCTTAAAATATCACAATCACCTGAAACCGAAAGATCCCGAAGCTGTACTAATGAGGGCCGAAGCCACGGCACGAAGCCGTATCACAATGAGGGCCGAAGCCATGGCACGAAGCCGTATCACAATGAGGACCGAAGCCACGGCACGAAGCCGTATCACAATAAGGGCCGAAGCCATGGCATGAAGCCGTATCACAATGAGGGCCGAAGCCACGGCACGAAGCCGTATCACAATAAGGGACGAAGCCACAGCACAAAGTCGTATCACAAGAAAACCATCCAATGGCCGTTGACCTACTGAGTTGTAGGTGTTGGGGGAAACAACGGCGAAGGTTCAGGCCCCACCAAACTTACCCCATAATGAAACCATCCAATGGCCGTTGACCTACTGAGTTGTAGGTGTTGGGGGAAACAACCGCGAAGGTTCATGCCCCACCAGAATTACCCCTTAATGAGCACTAGCCGAGACTAGACTCCAAAACACAATTAAGCACAGACGGAAACGATTCAAAGATTACCGAAATCACAAGCATGATAGTGTGATGCCTTGAGTTGGCCCACACGAAGACAGTAATTCACGGATGGGCACCGTCCTCGACATTCCCAATTCAATACCTCGATGGCCTTAGAATGGCCAACCGATAACAATGATGCAGCGGATGATTCAGTAAATGATTGAGTACTTCAATTGCCTTAGGGCGGCCAATCGATAACAATGATATAATGAATGATTGAACACTTTGATTTGTCTGAGAACGGCCAACCGATAACATTGATATGATGAATGATTGAACACTTCGATTTGCCTGAGAACGGCCAACGATAACGATATGATGAATGATTGAACACTTCGATTTGCCTGAGAACGGCCAACCGATGACAATGATATAAAGAATGAGTGAATACCTCGATTGCCTTAGAACGGCCAATCGATAACAATGATACGAAGGATGCCTCGGCACCGTTAATCGGTTACCGACGACGAAGATGAGAAATGAATACGCCAATGCCTTTAATCGGCCAATACAGTTTTAATGACAAAACACCAACATGAATAACAATGATTACAACAATGTCTTAATTCGACATCCATATCAACGAAAATAATCGATACATCGATACCACGAACCGGCCATCGACAATAACATTAATTAACATTTGGCACCATTGCCAAAGAGTATCGTATCGAACGATCCCTTAATATAAATGAACTCATGAAGAGACTAAGTCTCGGAATGATATAACATATTAACACACATATATGATAACATTAATCTCATTGACTAGTACAAGTATAAAACTTGCCTCAATCCGACGGCGAGAAAGTCCTTCCACGATCAACGTCCTTGAAGAATATCGGCCGCTCGGACAACCTTGAACAATACAAATACCAACAACTCGATCAATATACGAATCAAGCATGATCAAGACCAACTCAAAAGTCGAAACAACACTACCCGAAGCTCATTGGGGCATTTAAACAAACACGTTGTAAATAATCTCCAATTATTTACAACCAAAACACAATTATATCCAAAACCAACCTCCAATGGATGATTCAATCCAACAAAACCTCATGAATACTATCAATAATCCAATAGGAATACTTAAATCGGAATTTCAACAACATCTAGTCGAAACCCCCCAAAAATCCAAAGTCAACACCAAGGTGTTCTTGAAAAATTCCTCAATGATTCACAAATTCCGAAAATTACATCAATGAATCCGTAAGAATATAAGTATCCAAGATAGATAATCCACATCTAACATATTCCAACATAAAAGCAAGCCAACTCAAAAGATCGGGAATAAAACCTCCAAATCCCGAAATCCAAGCTTCAATGAAAAATTACCTTGATTAGGATGAAGAATCCACAAACATGTTGTTAATCCATACCACAACTTGAAGAATCTGAAATTATCCGAGTTTGATGATGCTAAATCGCCCAAAATATCGCCCACAAATCGCCCAAGGAGGAGAGGAAGAAGGAAAATGATGAAAATGAGCTTGATTCTCATGAAACCCGCTGAAATAGGCAAACCTGCACTGTGTGCCGCGGCACAGGCTGAGTGTGCCGCGGCCCATGGCCGAAAACTGCCCAAAGACACCGGATTTGTGCTGCCCGGCCAAGCGGCGCGGCCGCGCCCGCGGACACCGCTCCCCAAAGATCAAAAGGCACACGGTGCAGTTTTAGCTATTTCAACCATAACTCCTTCGTCCGGACTCCGATTGATTCACCGTTTAAACCATTGGAAAGCTAACTTGGTGCTCTATAATATTGAAAAGATTCAGAAATTTTGGAGTTTCCAAGAATTAATGGTGATTTTACAAAGTCGAACTCATACGTATAAAAGTTGCTTAAGAACACGGAACTCAACATGACACCGAGACGAACTCGGATGACAAAAAGTGTAGAATTAATCATTCTCAGAATGACTAAACGGTCACAATAGAGTCTCTAATATGGACTCCAATATCAACATCGATTAATGAAGTAATTATAACGATCAAGATAATATTCTCGTCTCGATTCTCAAGCAAGGTTGAAACAATGAACGATATCGATACACGACTCAACATTAGTCCGAACGGTGAACACGAATGAATGAACATGAATGATGAATGATTAGTATTGAGTGAAAAAATTTCTGAATGACAATTACTGAATGAGAACAGTGACTCCAAGGCCGGGTATTACAAACACCTCCAGGTACTCCTCAGTTAAATGGTGTGTCAGAAAGAAGGAACCGGACCTTGTTGAACATGGTCCGTTTCATGCTGGGCTATACTGACTTACCGATTTACCTGTGGGGGTATGCACTCCTGACTACCCCTTACATCTTGAACAGATGTCCTTCCAAATCCGTTCCTAAAACTCCACATGAGATGTGGGAGTGCAGGAAACCAAGTCTTAATCATATTAGGATTTGGGGATGTCCCGCCTATGTCAAGAAGACTAAGGTGGAGAAGTTGGAAGCTAGGTCCGCAAAGGGACGTTTCATTGGATTCCCGTATGGGACGATGAGATATCTATTCTACATGCCCAAAGATCGAAAGATCGTTGTTGCTTTACAAGCACACTTCCTGGAAGATGAGTTCATTCAGGAAGGCGGAGCAGGTAAAAGTATTTCTTTAGAAGAATACAATGAAACTCCTCGGGAGACACCTGTGCAAGAAACTGGAACCGAACCTTCTGAAACACAATTACAACCACCTCGTAGGTCTAGTAGGGTGTCTCATTTACCTGATAGCCAAGAGACCGACCCAATGACCTATGACCAAGCGATGGTGGATCTAGACTCCGCGAAATGGCGTGAATATATGGAAGCTGAGATAGACTCAATGCATGTCAATCAGATCTGGACTCTAGTAGACCGCCCCAAGGGCATAATGCCTATTGGGAACAAGTGGATCTACAAGGGAAAGACTGATGGTGATGGCAAGGTTGACGCCTATAAGGCCAGGCTTTTTTTTTTCTTTTTTTTTTTAAAAAAAAAAAGAAAACGTCCAGAGTGGACGGGGGGTTGAGGCGGGACCCACCAACCTGTAGATAATAAAATCAAGAAACACATAGTATCAGCCCCGAGTTATGACCAAAAATGGGTCATAATTCGAGTCCAAACATCGGAGAAATCTACGGCCCGCTAAAGAAGTACAAAGTGCACCACAAATCGTGGGCTAATGTGCGGACCCGTATATCAAATAACTCAAAACCGAATTATGACCAAAATTGGACATAATCCCGGACCTAAAAACTAAAGTGCCTACGGCCTGCTAGATCAGTACAAGGTGCACCACTAAAACCGTGGGCTAATGTGCGGACCCATAAGCAACCAAGCAATCGAATAAAAATAAAACCTATCTAAATCTGAAGGACGGATAACCAAGCTGATCCATCCGTGTAAGGGAGAGGAGAAACGGAGGAGCAGTATCGTAAGTATAAGTCTGAATGCCGAGGGACGACATGCCGAGCTCAGAAAGATAGTCGGCCGGCCTGTTGCCCTCCCGGAAAATATGAGTGACTCTGAACTGAATATCTCTGAGAATGTGTCGGATACGCATAAGAGTGTGACGAACCTGCCAAGAGCCCCGATGGCCAGATGATAGGAGGGTCACTACAGCAGCAGCATCAAGCTCAATCCAAACATGTCTCGATCTCTGGGAGGCTAGAATCAATCCAATTGCCAACGCCTGGACCTCAGCATCAAAACTCGAAGAGGCCTGAAAAGAGGAATGGAAAGCAAGAAGGAGCTCTCCGTGATGATCTCTAATCAGACCTCCCCCACCCGCAATCTGTGTGTCTCTATCGAACGAACCATCCGTGTTCAGCTTGATCCAAGGGGTCTCGGGTCGAAGCCAAACGACCGAGATGGGGCGACGAGTCTGAGCGGGGGAAGATGTAGCTCGCTGGAAGCGATCAGGAGGCGAGCAACCCGCCCAGAACTCAGAGCAAATAAGCCCCGCACCAGCTAATAAAGCAACATGATGCTCCACCTGCACAATAACATGAGAGGAAACAAAAGTAACCGCCCTATGCTTTGCACTATTCCTTTCTGTCCAGATGAATCATAGGATCAGACAAGGAATAATGAAAGTCGTGTGCCTAAAGTGTGTGCCATGTGCTTAAAAACTCAGGAGCTCAAAAATATTCTGAGAATGGGGTAGGGATAAATGAGTCCAAGCGCCAAAATACTCCCACACGTCACAGGCCACATCACTCTACAAGAAAAGGTGGGCAATGGTCTCGGTATGGAAGGTCTGGGTAAGGGAATGCGAACAGCACAAACATCTAGAAGCCAATGAAACGCCCCTCCTCTGTAGGATGTCATCAGTCGGGATCCGTCGCATGAGAAGACGCCAAATAAACACCGAAATGGTCGGTGTGAGTAAAACTGTCCATATGGCCCCGTAAATAAGATTAGCCTGACCCCTCACCCTGATGTGAGACCAAGCCGACGATAATGAGAACGCACCCGAAGAGGTAAGAGTCCAGCACATACTATCCGAATCCTCCTCGGCAATGGGAATCGCGGAGATCTCCTGGATGAACTGAGGGGTAAATCCTAGCTCCTCTCCAACAATAGTCTCCAACCTACCCATGTCCCAAGACCCATCAACCCATAACTCATTAATCCTAAGATGGGGTCTACCAGAAACCTGACAATAAGAAGATATCGGCCTATCCCCAATCCAAGTATCATCCCAAAAGCTGACCTCCCCGCATCCACGACCAAGAGTCCAGTGAATGAACTCCTGGGCCTCAATACCCACGCGCAGGAGACGGCGCCAAGGGTGGCTGGCACGAGCTTTAAGAGCAGTACGCATAGGCATATAAAGGCCAGCAGAGCAGTTTCTGCGGAGCATAAATTGCGCCCACAGAGACGTGCCCGCGCGTAGGCGCCACCAGAGCTTATAACTAAAAGCTCTCGCCATATCCAAAAGGCTCCGAATCATGAGGCCTCCCTCAGAGACCGGACGACAAATCTGCTGCCAACTGACCCAATGCGTCTTCCTCTTTGGACCAACAGCACCCCAGAAGTATCTCGCAATGATCTGCTCGAGTTCCTGGATAATGTACTGTGGGGGATCCAAAACTTGAAGCAGGTGAAGAGGAATCGTGCAGAGAGTGCTCTTAATAAGAGCCAAACGGCCCCCAAAAGCAAGGTGGCGATGGGACCAACCAGAGATCCTATCCAACATCCGTTGCTTCACCCCAGCAAAGAGCTCTCGTCTCTTAAAGCCTTTGTAAAGGGGCATATCTAGATAGGTGATGGGGAGATCGCCCTGGCGAAAACCAGTAAGATCGTAAACTCTCTGATGCCAACGAGATGCATGCTTGGGAGCGATAATAAAAGTGCTCTTCTGGATACTAACCATCTGGCCCGAAGCCATAGAGTAGTGATCCAGGAGACGCATAAGATCAACCAGACCATCATCCACAGCGCGTGTGAATATAATGATGTCATTGGCGTAGGATTAGTGCGAGACGGGGAAAGGCCGTCCAGCCGTCCTATACCTCATCAAAGGATGATCTCGAATGAATCGATCCAAGCAGCACGATAAATAATCAGCGGCAAGCACGAAGAGCGACGGAGAAATAGGGTCACCCTGACGCAAACCCCGGCTAGAGGCAAAATAGCCGGCCGGACTGCTGTTCACCAAAATAGAGAACGTGCAACTCTCGACGCAATGACGGATGAACAAAATCCATCTAGCCGGGAAACCCATCCTCACCAGGACCTCTCGTAAAAAATGCCAGTGAACCCTATCATACGCTTTAGCCATATCAAGCTTAAGCGCAAGGTTCGGGACACCATGAATGTCCGCGACGTGGAGGTCGTGAATTAGTTCTTGGGCCAAAAGGATATTATCAGAAATAACCCGCCCGTGAAAAAATCCACTCTGGTTCGGAGAGATAAGAAGAGGGAGGAGAGGAGCAAGCCGAGCGTTCAGGATTTTCGTGATAATCTTATTGGTCACATTACACACACTAATAGGCCGGTAATCTGACCAACCGCTCGGAACAGGCTTCTTCGGGATCAAGACGACCGTAGTCGCCGTGAAAGCCGGAGGCATAGGATGACCCTCGAAAAAGTCGAGCACAGCCCCCTCCACGTCGGAAGAAACAATCTCCCAACAATGCTGAAAAAACAAAGAAGAGAACCCATCTGGCCCAGAAGCGCTGTGAGGATCGATATCAAAAACCGCAGCATGAATCTCAAGGGGAGAGGGTGGGACACACAAACTATCAGAATCAAAAGAAGAGGGGATAGAGGGAAAGCAAGTGTCATCCGGGGGGACGAGGACATCAACTTCGGATGTAAGCAGAGTCCTAAAGAAATTCACAGCGGATGATCTGATGTCCGACTCTACAGCGATCGTCGTACCACCATCCTCAATGCTGTGAATATGCGACTGACAACGTTTCTGCTTCGCAAAACTCTGAAAAAACCGGGTGTTGCGCTCGCCCTCAGTAATCCAACGAAGTGCGGCCTTCTGTTTCCAGAAATCTTCCTCCATAGAGAGACGAAGATGGTACTCAGCACGAAAACGGTGCATAGCGGTTCTATTCTCCGGAGTAGGATCCGAATCATATCGCCGCTCGGCCTCGTCAGCAGCCTTCAAGGCCTCATCCAACTTCGTAAGAAGATTACCAAAAACAGACCAGTTCCACTGTTTCAGTCTACGCTTAACCCTGAGGAGTTTGGCCTGTAGGTTACACATGCCAGATAATCCGGTCGGAGTCAGCCAGACCTCCCTAACAGTGTCCAGGAATGTGTGATGCCGGACCCACATACTCTGGAAACGGAATGACGACTTGTGACGAGTCGCGGAGAAGCGACACTGGATAAGAAGAGGCGCATGGTCAGACCGAAGTCGAGGCAGGTGAGTGATGGTAGAGACCGCAAACACGTTCGACCATGCTTCATTAAATAAAGCACGATCTAGCCTTTCCCTCAAACCATTGCGCTCCCAAGTGAAAATATCGCCCGCGTCAATCAACTCACAGTCAGCAATAGCCTGTGCGAAGTCCAGAATCTCTGGAGAACGGTCAGTGGTACTACCCTCGCGCTCATGTCAATGCAGGAAGATGTTGAAGTCACCGCTGACTAGCCACGGCAACCCCTCTACTTCCAAAGCAATCTCACGGAGGGTGTCCCAAAGGGCGTAACGACCAGCACGGTTAGTGCTGGCATAGACATAAGTGACGTAAATCATCTGAGGAAGAAGGGAAGAAGAAATAGAAAGATGAATGACTTGGTCGGTATCCAACAAAACTTGATGCTGAAAGTGGGAGGAAGAAAAGAACCAAATTTTGTTAGACCGATTATAAAGTCCCGACGCAAAACCTAATGAACGAATATAAAAATCAAAATTAGCATTGGAACCCATGGGTTCTAAAATGCCAATAAAAGCAAACTTATGCACACGGTTGAGATGTCGAATGCGCTTCTGTGCTCCGGTGTTAGCCAGACCATGAGCGTTCCATGTAAGAATGGGTATCGACATAAACAAAACAACGAGCTCAGACGGGGACCTAGGACGCTGACTGGAGCAGCCCCGTCTCCAAGGAGTATCCTGCCGGGCAGATGTTCCCTCTTTCAGGGGCGATGAAGATCGCCCCTTAGAGGAGGAATACGGTCCGCGAGAAGCTGCTCTTCCACGTGTGGCTATCGTGGAATCAGAAGAAGCTTTGCCCCTAGTCGTGACACCAGGGGCAGCAGTAGTAGACATCAACCATCTCTTAACCGGGGGCTTTGGTGCCGACAGGAGAGGCACCATCGTCGAGGAAGAGAGACTCGACTCAGAGATCTCAAATTGAGTGCGTTTAAGACCGCACTCAGTCTGAGAGAGAGAGGGAAAAGAAGAAGAGGGAGGAGGGCGAGGCTCGAAAACCACCATGGCCAAGGACTCGGGCTGAACGACGATCTAGTCGTCGATGCGGACGTTACTGTGATGGCGGGGGGAAATAGACTCAAAGATCCTATAAGAGAGAGGGACGGTAGAGGACTCTGTGTCATCCTCTAGAACGAGATCGTCATGAATCTTGTGACCACTGCAATCGCTACCCGACACACTATTTTTATCACCCATACTAATGATATCGTCAGTGCCAACTAAATCCTCCTCCTCTCTAGCAGAGGAGTCTAAAGATGCAAAGTAAGAGTGCTGGACAGTAGCAGCTGTGCCCTTGGGAATCAATCCCGTCTCCTTGGGCCCTTTTTTGGCAACTACTTGCCATGCGGCAGGCTCCTTAGGGGCTGCCTGGGAAGTACTAGCCTTAGTGGCTTTAGGAGGGGCAAGCTGCGTCTTCTGCTGACGAGAAGGGGCAGCCTGAGGTTTCTTACGCTGGGGCGGTGGAGGCCATTCTTTGTTGCCAACTATGTAGCAGCTGGACGGCTCGTGTCCAACGTGAGAACAGAGAGAGCAATAAAGTGGCACTCTCTCGTAAATAATGCGCTGTGTAATGACCTGATCACCAAACTCAACCTCGATCTCAGGCAGTCTGGGTGCAAGAAGGTCAATCTCGACGCACACACGGGCGACGGATAGTCGTGAGTGTGTGGCCGTCGGGGTGTCAACTAAAATGGGATTGCCAATAGCCTTGGCAATCGTGTATAATGCACGTGGATGAAATAAGTGAAGAGGTAGGCCCGGAAGTCTAATCCAGACCGGACAAACAGACGTCTCCGTCCTAATCGAGAAATTAGGTGACCACTTAAATACTCGTGCAGGACATCCAGAAAAATTCCAGGTAGAACCTAACCAAATACGTCTAAAATCCTCATCATTATCAAATCTAACCGCAACATGACAATAATTCATCCAACTCCAACTAAATTTACCCCTCAATTTCATGTCAGTTAAACCCGCAGACACATCTCGAGGGGCGGTAATAGCATGCGAAAATTTAAGAATTAGAGTGCGCTCCCATGAAGCGGCAAGAGTAATCATATCAGAAGAAGAGAAGGTTACACGCATTTTCTCATTTACGGAGGAGAGGGTACAAAAAGGACTCACCTTAGCTCCGTCGAAATTAAATGATTTTATTGTCGAACCGGGTTGTTGGGAGAAACCGGGCTGCATCGAACCATTTTGGTTGTTGACCATTTGAGCGTAGGACGGCTTCGGCCTCGGCTGCTCAGTTGCGCCATGTTGGGTCGGTTGAGATGAGCTCGCGAATGCATGGGGAGGGGGCGCTGCTCGCTGGGGAGAGGACATGAGGATAGGCTGGACTGGTGGTTTGGGGTTATGGGGACTGGGCTGGGTTTGGAGGCAGCCGGCTGGGTCAGGAGGGTTAGCTGGGCTGGTGGTGTTTGAGGTCTGGGGGGAGATGGGTTGGGGAGGCTCGAAGGGGTGGGCTGCAGCTTGGGCAGCGGATGTGGGTTGTTTTAATGGGCCGGTCTGAATTTTGTTTGTGGGCCTGAAATAATTAAAAAGGGTATTGAGTTTAGAAGGTTTGGGCTGAGTAGGAATGAAATTATTTGATTGGGCTAAAAAAAATCAGGCTGGTTGAGATTAAGTGAGATGGGTTCAGAAGATTTAGTTTTTAGGTTGAGTGGGCTAGAAGAAGAATTTTCTGGGCTTAAAGAAGGTAGAACGATTGGGCCAGATTGCATATAAGAACTAGGCCAAAGTTGAGCAGGCCCATGGTGATTAGGTAAGAAAGCAGTTGGGCTAACCTCCATTTTCGTGGGCTGGGCTTCAATATTTAATTGGAGGCCCGTGAAATTCCGACCGTCTGATGGGAAAGGCCCTAAGATGGACGGCTCTCCTCCATCCATCGTCTTGTTTGAGGCATGAACTTCATCCGCCGCTAGGGTTGTGAGTGACGGCGACGGCGCAAACGGCAGCTGCTGTGAACACGGGACGGCGATATTTCCGGTCGTTGCAACCGACGGCACTACCAGCGGCGGACGCGATGGCGACCGTGATGGCGACGAGGTTGGCGAGGAAGATGGTGCCGGTGACGAAACCGGCTTACTGCAGATGACGGCTACTGAAGCCGGTGAGATGACATTAGTTTTAGAGGGCGACCGAGACTTTCTTTTTTTCTTCGGCATGATGACGAAGCTTCAGGCGTCGTGAGCTTCGGCGACGACCATGGATCTGTGCAAATGAAAGGTGCATAATGATACGGCAATGAGAGATCTCCATCGGTTGGAGGACTGTGGAACCGGATCAGGCTAAAAGGTGCAGACGAAGGGTCGGGCGGTGAAGGCGGAACGACTGGAGGGTGAGATGGCTGGAGAGGTGGCCGGACGGCGGTGCGGGAGATGGCTGGAGGGTGAGAAGATGGGATGGTGTTCAACATATATTGTAGCTTCTCGCCCGTAGTTTCCTGCCCTCCCACATCTCATGTGGAGTTTTAGGAACGGATTTGGAAGGACATCTGTTCAAGATGTAAGGGGTAGTCAGGAGTGCATACCCCTACAGGTAAATCGGTAAGTCAGGCTTGTGGCTAAGGGTTATACCTAGAAAAAAGGGATCGATTACCACGATACCTTCTCGCCCGTAGCCATGATCAAGTCTATTCGCATGATACTTGCTATAGCTGCCTACCATGATTATGAAATATGGCAAATAGACGTAAAGACGGCTTTTCTTAATGGATTCCTCGAGGAGGAAATCTATATGGAGCAGCCTAAAGGCTTTATGTCCGAATTCGATATTCAAAAAGTGTGCAAGCTTCAGCGTTCCATTTATGGACTGAATCAAGCGTTGCGTAGTTGGAACCTTCGTTTTGACGAGGCGGTCAAAGAGTTTGACTTCGTACAAAATGAAGAGGAACCTTGTGTATACAAGAGGGTTAGTGGGAGCAAGATCGCATTCTTAGTACAATATGTAGATGACATTCTACTAATAGGAAATGATATGGGAATGCTCAGTTCTGTGAAAGCTTGGCTTTCGAGTAATTTCTCCATGAAAGACTTAGGAGAAGCAACATATATTCTTGGTATTTGGCTCTACCGGGATAGAGCGAAGAGAACAATAGGTCTTTCCCAAGCCCTCTATATAGATAAGATCTTAAAGCGATTTAAGATAGATGATTCTAAAAGAGGGTTCCTACCGATGCGACATGGAATAAAACTCTCCTCGAAGATGTGTCCTCAAAGTGAGGAACAACGAAAGGAAATGAGTAATATACCATATGCTTCGGCCGTGGGTAGCCTTATGTATGCTATGTTGTGTACAAGACCTGACATCGCGCATGCTGTAAGCGTGGTGAGTAGTTTTCAGGCAAACCCAGGTAGGGAACATTGGACTGCCGTAAAGAACGTTCTCAAGTACTTAAGAAGGACTAGAGATATGGTGCTGATGTATGGCGGTGGAGAATTGGATGTGGTGGAATTCACTGATTCGGACTTCCAAGGACTGAAGGAAGACTCGATGTCTACTTCTGGCTATATATTTACTCTTAATAGACGAGCAGTATCTTGGCGTAGCGCCAAGCAAAGCGCGAGTGCTGATTCCACCTGTCAGGCTGAGTATCAAGCAGCCCCGGAGGCTTCCAAGGAAGGGTTCTGGATTAAGAGCTTTCTGGGAGAACTTCAAGTGATACCATGTGCTGAG
This sequence comes from Orobanche coerulescens, assembly GCA_033398695.1. Lineage (NCBI taxonomy): Eukaryota > Viridiplantae > Streptophyta > Magnoliopsida > Lamiales > Orobanchaceae > Orobanche > Orobanche coerulescens. Next base: position 57,288,494 of record CM065809.1, on the reverse strand, counting down.
CAGCCTGGTCTGCTGTACTGCGACAATGACGAAGCTGTAGCGCAGGCCAAGGAGCCCAGGTTTCACAACAGCACCAAACATATTGAGAGGAAGTATCATCTCGTAAGAGAATTTGTTCGCAAGGGATATATTGTGCGGCACAGAGTAGACTCGGCCGACAACATCGCTGATCCACTGACCAAGCCACTTTCTCAGACTAGCTTGGAGCGTCATCTGGAGAACATGGTTATTGGATACCATAGTGTGTGGCATTGAGTGCAAGTGGGAGATTTTTAGTAGTATGCCCTCGAATTCCACTCAGAGGATGTTGAGTGAGGGCATTGTGCTTGTAATTATGTAAATCATTAATATAAGGTAATGGATGTTTCCTTATTTACCGGTAGTTACTGGCATTCCTAACTCGTAAATATATATATAGAAACTAGTCCGTGTATTTGAGAGCAAAACGTTCCACTCCTTATTGGATAAGGGGGTCAGCACTGTAAAGGTTTATAGCTCAAATACTTAATCGTTCGCAAGTCGATGAAACTTGACTGGGCGTTAATTTTATGTTAAGACTTGTATGGCATGTTCTTTGACATGGAGAGTGTCTGTCGAACACTAATGGTTAGTGGGAGCACACGTTATAGGTATGCTAATTGGATTAGTATACTCGGACTGACTCACCCTCGATTCGTCACACGGATTTCACTCCGGGACAGTCAATGACGGAATCGAAAGGTTGTGATAGGTATTCGTGAACCTTCGACTTGAGGATTTAGTAGGGATGTGCTTGTGACGTTAAGATTTTCATTAGAGTAGTTCGACCCTATAAACTGGGAGGTGGGGGTCAACCTCGACATGCATCTTAACGGGCAAGTAGCAGGTCCTACTGAATACCAAGATAGAATTCTTTCTCCCATTAGTGAGCGGGTTATATGTCCTATACTGTTATTGGCATATGAGATCATAAGTCTTTGGCCAAAGCATTCGAGCTAGTTGTATTGGATACACGATAGCTCGATGATCTCGATTTGCATTAACGCATGCATAGCATCAAGTACAGATAGGGTTTGACTGATTGTGATCCTATAACTTGATCGGGACATTTGAAAGAAGGGTTTATATATTTACTGGTATTCACGACAGAATGGTTCTTGAATGATCCCATCATTCGTTCTCAGTTGGGGTATAGTGTAGGCCGCCAGGCTGGCTAGGTGGTGCTACTACTCTTTTGTTCCTCCCATTGCTGACTGAGACGAACCTACCGAGTCGCGTAATAGGATTGACAACTGAATGAATCAAGCTAATTCTGTCATTATGAATATTAGATATTGGATATCTAAATTTGGGACATTGGATGTTTAAATCGATTTATCGGATAAATTGATTTACGGATTAATGAATTAAATATATCACTGGGTGATTAATTTGATTCATGAATATAATTATTTCTTGGAGAAATTAATTATATTATTTTGTATTTGATATATTTAATTAATTGGATTAATTTATCGATACAAATACATCGGAACGGAATCGTAGTTTATCTGTTTGGACTCACGGGAGACAAAACACACCAAATTCATCCGTTTTTGCATAGTAGCCCCCCCTCTGTTTCCACTCACTTTTCTCTTGTCTTGTTGCTTTCATTTTATATGAAAGAACATGATATTGTGGGGTTTAAAATCATGTGGCATGATTTGTATTATTGAAGTGAGAGTTGAATAAAGGGAATAAGACATCTCATATCACATGAACCTTTTGATTCCTTGTGTGAAATCATACGTGAGTTGTATTATAGAGAGAGAGAGAGAGAGAAAGAACTTTGAGTTCATTTCATAACTCTTTAGTCTTCTTATTCCTTTCTTCATTTTGTTCTTGATAGTTCTTAGAGAAAAATCAAGAATTCAAAGAGAGATTGTGAGTTAAACACTTATAGTGTTATAATCAATAGCTTCATCACCTAGCTCTAGCCGTATCCTTGGAGGATAGCAAGGTGTTGTCATTCCGTTCATTTTTCCGGCGCATGACAAGTAGAGGCGCGGTTTTTCGGCGTTGGATCATTCAAGTGCTTGGAGTGCTTCGGATCATAGAGAATTCAACTAAAGCTTGGGGAATAGCTCAAGAGAAGGTTATCCATCTAATCAACGGACTACAAGGGTGAGTTTCTATATCTCTTGTGAATTCGTTTTTGATATTCGTATATACGTAAGTCAATCGATCCTCGTAGGGATTCAGATCGAATTAATTTTCGTTTTACCGCTCCCACTGGGCCTTCGTTTTAGGCACCGAATCCCAACACAATCCTTGGGTTTGGATTTACCTTCATAATCTTTATAGGGCAATCCTGTATGACAAAAATAATCTCTTCATGCATTGCTTCAAGATGAGACTCCATCCTAATTCTCCAATCATCAAATTCGTTAATAGAAAACATAGGAACTTTATTGATCAATGATGAATCCATATGAGAGTATAGGGAAGAAAAAGACTGTTTTCAAAAATAAGTGATTTAAGGATATGATTCAATCAAAAATACAACTGATTCTTTTTAGAATCAACCACTCCGATACCACTTGTTGGCAACTAAGTATACATGATACAGCTTGGAAAGTGTTTTAAATAACAAGCTGTACGGTTTTCAAATCTGAGTGCGTAGAAGAAGTCTTGTTAAAGTGAGTTGCTGTGAAAACAGCAACTAGACATGAAGTGTATACTTAAAAATAATCACAAATATTAAAACAGTAAATGCAGAAAGTAACTGACACGGTAATTAAAGTGGTTCGAGGTAAACCCCTCCACGTCCACTGGTCCTCCACACAGGAGTGAAAATATTTATTATAAATACTACGTACACAACTACGTATTTATAATCAAACCTAATCAATATATCGTTCACACAGATTGATATAATGATCTTAGTCTTCAACCGTTCACACAGATTGGTTTAAGCATTCACTTAACTGGCTTCTTCACACACAGTTCCGAAGATTCGTCTCTTCAATGCAAGTCAGTCACACACAGTTCAGGAATAGCAAGGTTTCTCAGTCCACACAGGACTGATGGGTTTTGTTCAAGGTTAGCACAATATTTGAACAACAACTTTGACTTTCTGAGCTTTTAGCTGGTGATGTGTTGTTCACAGTTTGAGCACTTGTATATCTCTTCTTTCAGAATAGCAGTATGCTTTTGGGAGATATATTTGCTCAGATGTATATGATGATAACTTCATTGTAGTTTATTTCGTGTCATTTGATCTTCAAAGACTGGGGATATATATAGCCTTCTTGAATATATCCGTTGAGATAGATCCGTTGAGCAAAAGAACATTCCAACGGGATGATGTGTTTGAATAAAACACGATCCAGATTTTACGATAGATTGAAGATCTCTGACGGCTTGATCTTTAAATACTTTATCCTTTAGTATTTAAATATATCTTCTTAAACGGGACTTTGACTTTAGCGAATAACAAAGATTCCTTCTTGTCTTGTTTGGATACTGTATGGAATGATAGCTGTATTGTCGATTCGAGACATCTTCCATACTTAGTCTTTATGAGACTCCTTTGCTGTATGATTGGTTCATTGTATGCTGGGGCTACGAGAAGTCTTCGATACAGGTTGACACCTTTGATCAACTTTTCGATACAGCTATTTGCTGTATGCTGGATTGGCACATTGTCAAAACATTCTATCAAAACTTTCGATACAGTGTTTGTTTATCCCAACAATTTCGATACAGGGATTGTTATCCCAACAAAGTTGCTGTATACAGATTCTCTGGATGCAACAGCAGTTACAAGATTATGGAATCGGCACCAGAGAGACTCCAATCATGTGAGATAGATTGAGTGCAATTGCAATCACGCACAACTCTGTATTGTACTCGCAAACTAAGCGTATTGATATGAAGCATCATTTCATCAGGAATCATGTTGAGAATAAAGATGCTCGTATTGAGAAGATTCATACAAACATACAGTTAGCGGACATCTTTACAAAACCTCTCAGCACAACCAGATTCTGCATGCTTCGCTAGGAATTGGGAAATTTACAGCCAGACTCCCTGTATGTTTTTATATTTTACTCATCAATTGAGGGGGAATGCTGTAAGACCCAAGAATACAGTATCCATTATAATTAATTGTACACTCGGAACAAGTCAGATCTTACTGTTGGAAAAATAAGGCATAAAACCTTCCTACAGGTGACGTGTACATTACTTAAGGGAGAATACAGTACGGCCCATGAATACAGTATTAATCCAAATATTGCTGTAAGAATTGAATCCTATATGTACCTTTTAAGGGGGAACGCTGTGTTTACGTGGATACAGCATATACACTGTAGGATGTCAATTAATATTATAACAGTATATAATTCGTACACTTTCTCACAGTAAACTATTTTTAGTCCACGTGCTCTGTCTGAATTTAAAGCGTTCAATTCTTTAAAAGTTTTAAGTACACCTAGAATTTACTGCCTCAAATACCGCGATTTCAAAACTCAAACCGCCGTTTCGTGCAATAGTGGAAGATGAACTGTTATAAATGGGACCGACTATCATTTCAGAATCGATGGATTAGACGTACAAGTTACATATGATCCCATCCTGTACATTCTTTCAAAAGATGGTTCCCATCGCTTAAATCTGACCATTCAATGTTGACCTAATATTCCCTGCACCCTATAAAAGGACAATACATTGCTCCCATAGATTCTTTATGCTTTCTGCAATATTAACGAGTCTTTAGCAATCTATCTACGTATTTTCTGCACTTTCTTTGCTTAATTCCCTGTCACTTCACTTCTCTTTGCTTGAAAATGTCTAGCTCACAGGCCTCTTCCATCTCTCTGAAGAAGAAGGAATCCATCATCGATGGACGCATATTTGCCAAATATGTTTTAATGGAGAGGATTGCTCTTGAAAGAGAAGACGAAATCGGAATGGACCTAGTTGTTGCTAGAGTGAAGCAACAAGGTCTGTACCGCCTGGGAAGTCATTATGCTAACACCTACGGCGAACAGATACTGGAGGAATTATATCTGGATGCTACCGTCAAATACTCTTCGTAGAGAAAATGCGCCAAAATCACTGATATTATTGGGACTGTGCAAGGGATTGAGATCCCTTTGAACAAGGATCTTGTGGAGAAGATATACAAGCTGCCTTCAGATGGGCTGAAGATAGAGGAACTAGAGACCTTTGAGTCTGAAAGCCTATTGTCTGAATACTGGAAGTTGTTAAGTGGAACTTCCACAGCAACGTTCATTCTTCAAGAATTTCACTCTCCCATATGTCTACCTTCATGGTTTTTGCTGCCGTGTTGATGAGAACATGACTGGTGCTTTCGAAATGTGCACCAACTTGAGATTCAGAATGATGGTCGCCATCATGTCTTGTGAAAAGGTTAATTGGATTCAAATTATCTTGAAATGTATCCAAGAAGAGGCTTCTAAGCCCGAGTCTGCCAAGAAATCATTTGTCCTTATCCTGAGCCACTTTCTCACTCGCTGCTGAGTGAAGCAATCCGTAGACGCCAAAAAGATTGGTACTGGAAAGTTTATCGGTGGAATCAGGCCTACTGTATACAACAAAACTCCCATCCATGATGACAGGCCCAACCCTCTCAGCATGACAACCTCAAGTGACCTGAGGGACGTCACTCTGAAAAGCTCGAGTGATGGGAAGAAAAGAAAAAGAAGTATTCCCAACAGTAGTTCCCCCAAGGCTGTCGAGAAGAAAAGAAAGAAGACCAAGAAGTCTTCTATGGCTGAACCTACGGTGACTATAGCGGTATTGTATAAGTCCCATAGACCGCTCCTATTGCTGAAACTCTCCCACAGAGCGCAACTCCTACTGAAGAAACAGTTGGTGCTCATACAACAGATCTCGGGCCTGTGGTAGCTATGACGGATGAACAACTATTTTCCAAGTTGGAAGGATCTGGCGTATCGGCTGACCCTTTGGAGCCGAAAGATGCAAATCTAAACAGGGCACCCACCACTGTACGGAATCACTCTCCCCACAAGGTACCCACCCCTGTCAGGGATCCCTCTCCAAAACAGGCTTCCATACCTACTGCGGATCCCAACCGAATAGTAGAGCCCAGTACTGTGCCGAGTCCCTACCCAACCGATATTATAAATAACACTCTGCACTTTGAGGAGTCTGACTAATAGGAGTCTTCTCATTAACACTGTTTTCCATGGGAGCTGGAGCTGACTTCTGAAACCTGGATGCCCTGCGGCAGCCTTACAGTGAACGACTCTATGACCATTGTGGACACAAGTGAAACAAATAATCGGTGGTGACGGACAGTCATGGTAGATATGATCAAGCAAACCACAATTAAAACAAGTTTTCCCGATACTATTGAAAGTTTGGGTCTGACTGAAACTTCTGGAGCCACTGCCCTGAAAAACCAAACGACTAGCTGATGAGTGGGCAGACTGCGGTCTCATTAATCCATTGTTTTTACCTTATGAAAACCCACCAGATGTCTTCAACTTCTTATTCTCAGAGCCTGGATCTGCCGTAGAAATTGCCATCTCTATGGCTAAATCTCGATCCTGGTATTCTTTCAGAGTAGTGCGCATAAAGCCTGCCATACCCTCTCGGATTCTAGGTTTCATACGAAGGTTTAAATAGCGGATCTTATCCGCTTCGCTTCTCGCTTGATCCCGAACATAGCCCAACTGTTGATTGTAGCTGATAATAGCCTGAGAAACATCCTGATGTGATGTTATGAAGAAATCAGTGATCATGCACTCTCAGACGGGCCACGGAAAATACTCAGCTTCCATCGTCGTCTTAAGCTCAGCCCAGGTGGCCACGCGTTGTGTAGGCCTCACCGCCTCCCACCAATCGACAGCTTCCTTATCAAGGAGATATCAAGCAATCAGTACTTTTCGCTCTTCAGGACAAGCCACTGCATCGAACATTCTATCTAACTGTAAGATCTAACCTTACCACCCCAAATAGTTCGCTAAAACAGAAAAACGAGGTGGATTCATCTTCATCACTTCAAATAACCATTTACTCTCTCTGTTGTTCTCATCTGGACAGTTATTACGAAGTCCAGCCTGGTTAAACTGAACCAATTGCTCTGCTACTTGCTGAAGAATAGTAGTAACAACAAATTCCAGATGATTACCAATCAGCTAATCCTGACTGATAGAATGGTTATGAAGATCTTCAGAACTAACAGGATAATGTTCGACCTCGTACGAGATGCCGAACCCGAAGTTGACTAAGAAGGTGTAACCTCCTCGCCGGCTATACCACGACCACTACCTTGGCCGTGTCTATGATTACCTCTACCTCTCAACATACTAGAAAATAAGGACAAAGGTAAATGTGAGGATGATATTCAATCACTAGTTCATTAATTGACCCAAATGGATCAATATACTCATATAATAAAGAACTAACGAAAGTTTAAGAAGTCTTACAGTCACGGTTTGCATGGCATGACAGAACCACAGTGATGTTAAGATCAATTGCTGACTGACCAATATAACTCAATAGATAGACCCAACGGTCCAGCAGGCCAGGTATTCACAACCTAGTGTCTGATACCGTAAATGTAACACCCCCGATTCAACACGGGTTGCTACACACCATAGAACCTTCCACCGATGTCTACCAGGCTTAAACAATCCATTTCATAACATTTAAAACATGCAATAACATTCCATAACACAAGATAAAATGGTTAGGCCATGGACTCGGTCAAAACAGTTAAGTAATCAAAGTAAAACCCGACGTCATTTAAATATTATAGTTTTTCCCACGCAGGGGACTTTCACAGTTATTCGACATACTCGAAACTTCCATGACAACTTGACAAAACATACTTAGAATAATATTTAGGCCCGATCTTTTAACATCGTTGTTGACCGTCAATCCCATGCTGTTCTGGTGCCCGCCTCTCAGAAGAAACGTCACCTGGAATGCATGAAACGCATTTCCCCCATTTCAGGGTTAGAATTCGAATAGCTAGTGCAAGTACAAAATTACATAACATTATACAACATCGTTCCAAATAAAAGATTCTCATTTTCAACAGCATTTTTAAATATTTCGGAATATTCATCAAGAATTCAATTAAATCATCATCACACAACACTCAAAGGTAATTCCCGTGATCAGGCCCATTACCACAGATCCCTTGAGGTCCCATCGAACCGACCCAAGGTGGGAAAACCACGTCCATGACGAGGCCCCTTAGAACAGGTCCCTTGAGGTCCCGTCGAACCGTCTCAAGTTGGACATCTCACATTCACATTTCACATTTCACATTTCACAATATCACATTGGAAACAACATGCAATATAATCAGTTTAATATAAGTACTTGCCTTAACAACTTGGACACAGAGAAAAATAACTACAATGCTTAGATGGAGAGTTTCGATTCGGGTTCTTCACATATCCCTTGACTATGATACACAACAACATTAAAATCACACATATGGTCGGAACTAATAGGTAATGATAACACATTGAGACATTAAATTAGATACGGGCGTGATTCAAAACCAACTCAATACAGTCAAAATGACGGGATAAAATCTCCAAAATGGTGAAATGTACTCACAATTAGCGTAATATTATCATTACTATGTATCCACTATCATTAATTCAGACTCAAGAAGAACAATCTAACAAATTCCCAAATTAAACCAATCAAAAGGTGTAAGGATGATTTACCTCAATTAGAGAATGAATGATGGATATGAATGATTAAATTGTGATATAATACCTAATTCCAAGCCTTTATGATGAAAATACGCAACAGCCGTTTGGAATCACCCAAAATCACCCAAGAAGGAGCGAAAAACCAAGAGAGGAATGAAAATGAGGCTGAAAAAATGCAAGTGTCCTATATATACTTATTCGGAACACAGTTCAACCAGCACCATATTGACTATCGTGTTTCAAAACATCATGCATACCTAAACAACACGGCATAATATGTCGTGTGTCCAGCATCGTGTTCCAACACGGCGCATCACCTACGGCATAAACTTGCACGTGTGTCAGGCCATGTCTTGGTTTGGAGTATAGAGGGCTCCGAGTGACACGCGCGATCACTCGGTGCATGACCCGGCGCTCAGCAGTGTTGTTTGACAAATGACGCACAAAACATCACAAATTTGACCATGTTCATCGCTGTTTTGATCAGGCTTGTACAGGAAATCTCCGGTTGCAAAACGTCTCCACCACATTCCGGGGAAAATGATAAAAGAATAACATAACCCGTCGAACCAACGCTCCAATAAGGTTAAAATCGAAAATAAGTGAGGTCCCGCAATGGGATAATACATGAAGAATAAAAATCTATGAAGCGGCAACTAATCAAGAATCTTATCGAGACTAATCGTATAACACAGTCATACCAAAACAATAACGAGTCAAGAAATACACACAAATGAGGCGAGAAAACAAAGTCGTGCTGAAAATCATAATAAACCAGAAATTAAAAAGTGCGAATATTACAATGTCCAACAGGAACCTACCTAATGGATGATTTGATCTTATTTTACCCCTAGTTTACTTGCCCTCAACCCATGCGGTTTCTATGTCCTGCTGAACTATCTATGTTTAAATAATCTACTCTTATCCGGTTAGTAAATGAATATTACCTTGCAAGGCATATGGTTTATGGGGTAAAGTTTTCCATAATTGGAGGCATCTAATGCACACTAGAAATTTATCGACTCTCCCCAAATGCACTATCCCGACATACTCAAAAAGCAATACGTCAGTTTATGTTTTTATTTTCCTAGGCTTGATGGAGGATCGGGTACCTCGTAACCTTTTCAGAATTAGTGTTTCGTAGGGAGAGTAATTTGGCATTAATGTTACACTTTCCATGTTGATCCATTTAACAACGTGTTTGTCATTCATACAGTATAGACAAAATAATTAACAACCTTCTTGTAACCAATATGTTGATCATGAATGTTTTCCTAAGTATAGGGTCAAGCGAATGACACAATAAATATAAGAAAATAAAATAAAATTAAAATTACATATCTTGAAGGGTCGTCTTCATGGTGGATCATCCCAGGCTTTTGTCAAACTAATTATTTATTACATTGAATTTTTTTTGCACATTATACAAGTTTTCTAAGAAACATAAATAGGGCAACAACATTTATAGCTCGTCCATAAAAATACACCGATTCAAACTAAGTCCATGAACTTTATCTTAGGACAAAAGCATGCATAAAAATACAACTATGGAACAAATTAATCCATTCAGTACATATATTTATCTATTTAATTATTCGAGGTAATTTTTGCCAAAAATATTTTTCGTCATAATTAAATTTTCTGTTTTATTGAATTCCAAATTTATAATTTAATAAATTTAAATCCAATTTAACAAAGCCGTGGAAATTAATTTTCTAGAAAAATTAGAAAAATGGGACTGCCACCCAACAACCCGAGCCCATCTGCAACTTGGCAGCCACTGTCCGGCCAACCCGGGTGCTTTGATTTCACACGCAGTCAACGTATTTTAATGCGCAAGTATGGGGATCTCAATATCGTTGATGCGGTCAATGTATTTTAAGGCGCAAAGACCAGGCACTCAATACTGTTGAATTGTGCTAGAACTGCGCTACACATGAAACTGATCAACGCCCAGAATAGTGCTAGCAAGTGTTGGGCAGCGCTAGACTCAGCGACTGTGGCATGCGACTGATTTCGCATGGAATTCAAAAATCTAAAATTTTTATGGTCCCATTTTATAGCAATAAATCATATTTTTAAAAATTTTGGAATTATATATCAAATACAAAATTATAAAATTCCATTTTACCAAGAACAATTAAATAAATTCATCATTATGATTCTAAATTGTCATCCATCAAACATCGAGCAATCAAAATGCACAAAAAATTGCATATACGATCTCATTGACCTTGTCCAGGTACCACTGTCGGGATCCAGGCCAAAAATCAATACGCGGTGGGGGAATAAATAATCATGTGAATCTTGACCGAGGATTGTATACATAATTTTTTATAAAAAGACAAGTGCCAAAATCATGCCCTTGTAGACTCAAGGCTGATGTTGTTTGATAATGATATTGATGATGACTCCAATTCAAAAGCTCCTTGAAAATCCAACACTGTAATTATGAGGCCTCTACGTATCACGCGTCTGATAAACAAATAGAGAAAAATATAATCCTTCATACATGGCCCAAGGCCGACTTCTAGAGGAGAAGGGGAGAGGAGGAGCTCTTGTTTTTCCTCCCTTTTTTTCTCTCTCCAAGAGTGTTAGAAAAAAACAATAAGAGTTTTCTTGAGGAGTGTTGCTATCTATTCTCATGTCTCCCTCTCAAGTGTTCCCCACAAGAACAGTACATCCCTCTTACAAGTCTTAGGTCATACTTAATTAGTGGAAGAAATCAAGACTCGTGAGTTATCTTAAAAGGGTAGGGGGTTTGGTCATCAGGGGAATAGATGAACCATTCCACTTAGTCTGTGAATCAGAACCTCGTATGTCTAGTCTTTTAGATATATATTGGTTCATCTTTAAACAATTAATTAATCTAAATAATTAATTATATCCAATACAGTTTAAATCATTTCATTAAGAAAATATTATTTATGAATAAAATTAATTATCGACTAATCTATTTAATTCACAAGACTGAATTAATTTATCCAATAAATTAAATTAGATTAATATCCAATATCCATAAAGAGAGAATAAGCTTAATTTAATCTTGTCTATCCTATATACATGACTCTGTAGGCTCATCTTAGTTAGCAATAAAGAGTCTGGGTAACACCTAGCTGGTCCCATTGCTCATAACCCAACTAGAACGAATGTCAGGGATCATTCAAAAATATTTTCTATAATAAATACGGTATACATATAAACCCTTCACTCAGATGCCCTGATCAATTTTTGGGGTCATGGTAGAGTCAACTCCTATCATAACTTGATGTAATTGCTGACTTAGTGCAAATTGAGATCATTAAGCTCTCGTTTATAAAATATAACTGCTCATTTGCTTTGAACAAAGACTTCTGATCTCATCTGCCCCTAACCACATAGGACATTCACATACTCATTTACAAGTGAAAGAATCATACCTTGGTATTCAGTAGTGACTGCTGCATGCCTACCAAGTTGCACTTCGAGGATGACTATACCGTTAGGAGATTGGATCGAACTACTCTAATGACTGACTTAATATCACATGCACATCTCCTACTGAAACATTAAGTCCAAGGCTCACATGTACCTATCATAACCTTGCAATTCAGTTATTGAATATCTCAAGGTGTAATCCATGTGACCGAACCGAGTCGTGTCTGAGTATACTAATTCCATTATCATAACTATAATGTGTGCTCCCACTACCACTCAGTGAAAGCAGTCACTCTACATGTCAGAGCACACATTATACAAATCTTGGCTAAACTTAATGCTCAATTAAGTTTTATCAACTGGCTGCTCAGCTAAATATTTGAGCCCTAAACACTTACAATGCCAACCTCATTCTCCCACAAGGAGTGGAATGTTTTCTCTCAGATGCAAGGACTATACTTTTATATAAACCAATCATGAACCCAATGACATAATAAATATAGAAACATCAAATGCCTTTAATTAATTAGAAGCAAGTTTATAGTAACAAATGCCGTGCAGTATCTCTCATCCTCAGAGTGCATTTAGGAGTATATTTCTAACAATCTTCCACTTGCACTCGATGTCACAAACTATGGTATATAATACCCATCCTCTCCATATGTTGTTCTAAGACCATCTGAGATGGTGGCTTGGTCAGCAGGTCGCCATCTGTTGAGGCTATACTCTGCAGTGTAATTTATCCCTTTTCACCATCTTTTTGATAATATGATACTTTCTGTCAATATGTTTGGTCCTCTGGTGAGGCCTAGGCTCAATAACCTATATAATAAATTCTCATTGTCGTAGAATAGTCGTATGGGCAGCTCCGTGCTAGGAACCACTTGAATTACTTCAAGCAACTTCTTGATCCAAAAAGCTTCAATTGTAGCCTTCCAGGTTGCCAGATACTCGGCTTGACATATGGAATTCTAATCATGTTTTGCTTTGTTATCATCCAAGATACTACCCACCTTTCAGAATGAAAATAATCTAAAGTGGACATATGTTCGTCCACGTCGTACTAGAAGTCCGATTCTGTGTAAACATCCACTTTCAATTCTCCACCACAGTATGTAAGAACCAAATCTTAGTCCTTCTAAGGTACTTAAGAATATTCTTCATGGACAACCAATGTTCCTTCCTACATTTGCCTAAAACCGACTGACTATGCTCACAACATATGCAATACCTATTCTCCTGCCCAACATAACGTATATGAGGCTACCGAACACTGAACCATAGGGTACCTAACTCATGGCTAAGTTTTGATAATCTGATGGTGTCCCAGCTCCTCTTGATGCAGATAGCTATACCTCTCACATAAATGAGAAACTCTACTTTACTTACATGACGGTGGTTGTGATTTCAGAGGGTACGTGTAACACCCCCGATCCACTCAGGGATATTACACGCCGTAGACCCTTCCCTCAAGGATCTACCAGACTGGTAACCAAAATCGAACATTAAAATATCGCGTTTAAGGCTAAATGACGACCCAGTAGACCGATTAGGTCTTTCTATTATACATAAAAATCAAATCACAATACATACCCACGTAGAGGTCAAAACACAACACGCACCCGTACAACGGGGTAAATGCTACAGGGGAAATAACTACAACAAAACCAATACCACATCGTACGGGTCCCTATGTGATTAGTATCGATCATCATTCTTCATCCTTTGTGCCAACTGTAACACCCCCAATCCGCTCAGGGATATTACACGCCGTAGAACCTTTTCTCAAGGTTCTACCAGGCTGGTAACCAAATTCGAACAACTCAACAATGCCTTTAAGGCTAAGATGACTCAGTAGACCAATTTGGTCTTTCAATAAATACATACACTCAATCACAATACATGCCCACGCAGGGGTCGAATACAACACACTCCCATACAATGGGGAAAGAATACTGCAGCAGAAAATAAAATACAACTAAACCAATACGACATCAACAGGTCCTCGTGTGATTAGTATTGTTCATCATCCTTCATGCCGATCCTGTGCTTTGCTACAAAACCTGAATTTAATACCGACATCCACCCCCCGCATACTCGGGGGTTAGCAAAACTCCACTGTTTTGCTAGTGCAAGAATAAGTGCAAAAATACGAGCCATCCAATAAAAGTTACAAGAACAATAATAATCAGGAATCCTCAAAAATTCAAATACAACGAAACAAACACTTCCCGAGGCAAGAGTTTGGGTAAAACGTTCCAAAACCAAAAGATCACAATCCAGGAGAAAACAATTTACAAAATGGTTTAATAAGCCATCGGGAGTTTTTGTAGAAAACAATTTAGGATTATCAAATCCTTCTCTTTCCAAAATCAACAGGGGTCACAACCCAAAGGTTTTGTTTTCACAAACAGAAAACCGACAACAATTCACAGGGTCAAAACCCAATTCATGTGTCCTCGACGGACATAAAATCAACACGGCATAATCACACACAAGCATCGCCTAGGACCGGGAAGAAGCCAAAAATCCCACTCGAGGCCTCTAAGGACCCTCCCGAGCTGGCCACAATCATAAAACAAATCACGCACATGCATCGCCTAGGACCAGGACGAAACCACAAATCCCACTCGAGGCCTCTAAGGACCCTCCCGAGCTAGATAGCTAAACAAATCACACACCATATGTCACGGTTGGATCATTCACTTGTTGCATCCTGACCCCATGATCACAAGCCATGTGTCACCGTAGATTATCTCAGGCTCTCACGGTTGGATCAATCACTTGTTGCATCCTGACCACATGATCACGTGCCATGTGTCACCGTAGACCTTCAACCATATCCACACTTTCACACAAATAACATATTACATCAATAATATCCAAGTAATTCACATCAATGGCAACAAACACAATGCACGACGAAATGGTCAAATCACAATGCACCGATATGAGATAATATATACATATATTATCAAACCACAACGATAACACCAAATGTATTCATAGTAATTCACGTAACCATCCACGAACACAATGTCCACAAAACACACACGTTTTGAAGGAGGGCCTTTAACAAGGCTAACGGAATCTTTGAAAGTGAAATTCAAACGATCAAATAAACACAAGGAGACGATCACTAATTATCATATCCATAAAACAAGAATTGTATGGACAAGGTACTTGCCTCGAATAACCACAACACGGAGAATCGACCAAAGTAGGTTGGCACGGACTGACTACGAACTCGCCGACTCCACCGAACGCCAACTCGCGATAATAAACTACGAAGGACAATAACAACAATGAAAATGAATTCCATAGCACGACTTAAAGCCGTTGAATTCAAAGAACGAATGACGAAAGTTCAAGTGTTTCCCCCAAAACAGCCAAGAACATGATTCGTCCCATCAAAACACGAAAACGGAATTCCAAATCTAAATATGGATATACAATCCATAGGATATGTTTAACAACATCATTTAACAACATTCGATCCATCAAAAATGGATGGAAAACGAGATCAAGAACAAATCCCCCAAAAAGTCGATTCGAAGGAAATCAAGAAATATACTTTGATTCGACGAAGAACAATGGATTAAATGATGTTAAACACAAGAAAACTACTAATATTAATCATACCCATCATGGATTAATCAACGAAACGGAACGAATCGGCCAAAAATGCAAAAACCCCAAAATTTCTCAAAATAGGGTTCTAGAAAATCTCACCTTGATTCGCTGGATCAAAGGATGATATAGGATGATCAATCAATGATATGAACTCAAGAACTTCGTGGATTTGTTGTTCAACAACATGGCTTCAAGATCCACAAGGCACCAGCTGCGGAAGAGAAAGATCGAAATGGGAAAAATAACCGAAACTGGACTGCTCTGTCACATTTATACTGGTGCAGCCTAGCGTGCGCGAGGCTGTCGAGCTAGCGTGCGCTATCGGCCCGGGCCGCAATCCAGAACCTCATTGCCCTACTGACTCGGCCAGGTAGGGCCGCAATTACCGAAATCCGAAATTGCGGATATTACATTCTACCCTCCTTAAAAGAAGTTTCGTCCCGAAACTTAAAACAAGTAGGGAGAAGCAATATTCCTCCTGGAAAACTCGACGAGATACACAAGAAACGCGTAACTTACGCCCAACGGCGAAACGTTACAAGCAACGCAAAGGAATATACAGCGTGAAAACGCGCTCCACGACGACCAACACAATGCCACCGGTAGAAACATAATAAAACCAACAAGTGACAAGCGTCATCAAATAGATAATACAACCAAGTCGATTATCCAAACAATCAGAAAACACAACGAACGAAAATCAATACGATTTACCAACCTAACGGTACATCAATCAAAACGGGAGCCAATCGCTGAATAGATACGGAATTCCACCACCCAAGGGTTGGAGGATCGAAAACGAGACTAATTTCCCGAACTTAAGGGAATTACGAAGGAGTCTGAATGTTCAACAATCACGAAATGAGATCAACAAAAACCGAACAATCAAACGATCGAACCACAACGATCGAGACAACAAAAATCGAACAAGCATGTCCGAATCATGAAGAATAATAAAATTCAAACAACAACTCCAAGGTTCACATCTCGACTCGAGACAATAAATGATCCGGTGAAAACAACAAGATGTGCATTCCCATAAGATCCATCGGAAAGGGAATAGCAATTGAAAAGTCACAACGACAAACGAGTTATTCCGAAAAAATACCACACTCATTCGATCAACAAAAGCAAGGGACAGGACAAGCTCAGAAAATGTGAACGAACATAAACGATTCGACAGAGTCGAAAATACAGAAGTTCAAAATCCGATCCACTTCGAATAAAAGAACTAGTAGAACTAAAAGATGTTACTTCCGAACAAGGTTCACAAGAATCGAACCGAACTCGAAAAGGTCACAGCCATAACCAGATCTACCCAAAACAAGATCACAGCTCATTCGAACGATGAAACCGAGATACAGAACAAGTTTAGAAAGTATCAACGAACACGAGCGAGTCGATATACTTGAGATAGAAGAAATGCAGAAGTCTAAAAACAATACGGGTATTACATTCGACCTCTTATAAAAGAAGGTCGTCCCTGCTACTCACAATAACGGAAACAAGGCAACAACACAAAAGCAGCTGATGGAAACATTTCCCATGGGCCTCTTAGAGCCGATCCTGATATCTGTACTGAGGTTCAAGCCTCGAAAGACTCGGAACCCAACTCGCAAAACTGAATCCTGTGTCTCTCGGGTCCACACTTGAAATGCGTTACTGACGAGAAGGACAATTGGTACGTGCATACCCCCGGCACATCACGGTTGAAACGCCTCGGCTCAGCGTACCGAATATATAAATGCTAGATACAACGGAACGTAACATCGCAAAACAACATATCGGAGATGCCAACTCTGCATAACATATCAACACATACAAAAATCACAACAACAATGGCATCGTTCGACGATCACAACAGCCCGAACGCTAGCCAGCACACAATCACAAACATCATGAAACAATCACACATGTACATAAATGTACAAACCCAAGCTTTAACACCCCACACTCGTGCGACAACACGCAAATCACCACGATGCGACAAACAATGAATATCAGTACACACCTCTTACAGAGGGCTAGTACAACAAATGCGTGGCAACACCTCAACGTTCATGCCACCAATTCGATCATACTCGGTAGCTAACATCATAACGACAATGCGAACATCATACATACATTCCCAGACCGCAAATGGGAATTGATAGGTTTTTAAAAAATATGAAAACCACCTTTTGAAAATAATTTTGGAAACACTAATTGATCTTGAGTATCACCTTTCAAAAAGTACAAACGTGAAACATCGTTATCGAGACTTTGGAAAACCATTTCACATTTGATAAAAATGAGTACACTTTCTTTTCGTGAAAAACTTTCGAAAATATTCGACCCTCGGGCCTAAGCAAAAGCATTTCTAAATTATTGAAAATATCTCAAAACATTTTGGTCCTCGAGGTAGAAGAATTTTGAAACATATTGTGGCACCTTGCAAGTACCATGAGAAAACAATTCATTTTAAAAGTACGTCTCAAAATTTATTTTCTAAGATACTCAATATTTTCAAAAATAATTCAATGGGCTAGAATGCCAAAAAATGCTCATGTAACAATATTCGTTAGGCCCGGGCTTGAATGCTCTCACGAGATATTATTAATACAAATATTCGTGGATACAAGTATTAATGTAAGAATCTAAATACAATGAGTGTAAAAGATCCTATTTATCTAACTCTTGAGCGAAGCCTTGGTGTTCTTGCTCTCTGCCGATCGTGTAATATCCGCAATTTTCGATTTTTGGTAAATTTCTTTTTTTCGGCGGAAGTCCGTTTTGACAACTCGCTCATGACAGTTTCGTCATTCCGAGAATGATTAATTCTGCACTTTTTGTCATCGGAGTTCGTTTCTGTGTCGTTTTGTTGAGTTCCGTGCTTTTTAGCGGTTTTTCCGCACTTGAGTTCGATTCTTGCGAATCTCGTCCGAAACTGTTGTTTCGACTTTCTCGTAAGTTCATTTAATGTTATTATTCATGTTGCGAGCTTTGGCTTGTTTTTTCGATCACGTATCGTGATTTTCGGGCGTTTTGGGCCATTTTCGTAATTTCCCAAAGTTTGGGGTAATTACTTTCCGTTGTCGAATTTCGAGCCTTCGGGTGGTCGGAATCGTGTGTTCTCTTAGTGCTCGGATTCGTCTTTGCGAGTACTTCGTAACCGTATCTTCGATTCATACTCAGGTTCGGGTTTCGGGGTCGTTCGGGCCGTCGAAGTTGGTCCCGGCCGAGTCATGGCCGGGCATGCCGGGCCAGCGCTGGCCGAGTAACGCACGGTAGTGATCGGCGCTACGCACGTAAGGCCGATTACGCACGTAAGGCCCCTGGCCGTAACGCACGTAACGCCTTGGCATTTCAGCAGTGAGTTCGGCCATGGCCGGTTACGACGTAAGCCATGGCGGTTACGTGCGTAATCGTAACACCCCAATCCACTCGGGGATATTACACGCCGTAGACCCCTTTCCACAAGGAGCTACCAAAGTGAGACTACAAATCAAAACCCACATGCGGTCAACTTGACCAAAACATAATACCGTAGACCGATTAGGTCTCTCAAAGCATAGCATAACCGTACATCCGATGAAACTAAATTACAACTCGATCACATAGTACATAAAATGTCCATCCCTCAAGGATGACAAGAACTCAAACTCGACATATCACCGAATGACAGACTACAACCGTGACTAGTATCGCCGCATTGCATCATCCTCCGAGCCAATCGTGGTTGCTCACTCTCCACGAGAACACCGGAATAAATAACAAAATCCCCAACGAGGGGTAAGCGATGGAAACGCAAGCAAGTAACCACGCTATACAAATATACATCAAGAATACAACCGGTATGAAAATAACATTTCGACAAGCTAGAAACACTATCCCCGAGTCTATATTCTTGTGATAATTTATTCCTTTAAAACAAACCATGGGGATTACTCCGAAATCATTGTAAGAGATTATTTAGAGACTTCGGGGTCTCGGTGTAAAATCTGAAATATGAATGTTTATCCTTTTCAAAAGTTTTTCTTTCAAATTAATACAAATGATTTTATTATCAACTCAAACCTCATGATCAAAAACATATTCACCAATATAATCTGGATTCAAGATTCAAAACATAAACAATTGAGATATCAAATCAACGGTCAAAACGTCTCCGTGGCCCGAAGGGTCCCACCCGGATTAGTCATCAAGAATAAACTCGAACACACCCATAAGTTATCTTGACATCGCACTCGCAAGTGACGATTCTCGAGCCCTCTCCAGACCTACCCGATTAGATAACCTTATGGTCAAATCGTAACATCCGGCCGTACTCGCAAGCACGCGCCTCCGAGGCCTCGACGGACCCTACCCGGATAACATCATTCAAATACACCCATAAGTTATCATGACATCGCACTCGCAAGTGTCGATTCTGAGCCCTCCCGACCTACCCGAATTGATAACCTTATGGTCACAACGCACGTCCGGCCGTACTCGCAAGCACGCGCCTCCGGAGGCCTCGACGGGACCCTACCCGACAACATCTCAATTCGCTAAGATACACAACAACAAAGGCACAATATTCACTACAACCGAAACACGTAACATATAAGTTAATGTAACATAACTTCCACAAAGGCACAACATCCACAAAGAAACCATCATTCAGAAAAAGGCCAACGAGCAAATAATACAAGTATTACGCGATTCCACAATTCTTCAGTTAACTACTCATTTCTAGTATTTATTTTAATCACAAAATAACATGATGAGGTAGTTATCATTATTCTTGAAACTAAAGTTTACGTTGGTAATTACCTTCATAAAATCACATCTTCATTTAAAGTAAGTTACGGTTAAATATACCGTCACTAACGAGTCCACGTTAAATTCACGACACATCACATTCTCAAAGTATAAAGAATATAGACGAGATACTCGCCTCAAGTCCAACGCACGCGGAGCAACGGGAAAGCTCGACTTAATGACCGCTAGGACACTCCGAAGAACACGATTCAACCGGGAAGCTCGGACCCCGAAGAAGACAACGAACGGGAGGGTTCCGACTCGAGTCCTTCACAAGAATTCGACCCTAACAATATATAATCAATAAATCATCGATCATACGAGGAAGAATAATCGAAGAACGCCCGAAAACCCCTCTATGACATTTTACCGGACACCTTCAAGGCGTCGGTCAAGAACTCGACCCAAATAACGAATCGATACGATCCAACCATGGAATAACAAGGGAAATGATATAATACATCTAAATAATCATCAATCCATCCTAATCCTAAGATAAATCGGATTAATCGGACGAAAACAACCAAAATACCCAAATTCCCCAAAACTAGATTATCAAGAAATCTAACCTTGATTCGGTAGATCGGAGGAGGTTATGAGGTGATGGATTGATGTTAGAAACTCAAG
This sequence comes from Orobanche coerulescens, assembly GCA_033398695.1. NCBI lineage: Eukaryota > Viridiplantae > Streptophyta > Magnoliopsida > Lamiales > Orobanchaceae > Orobanche > Orobanche coerulescens. The sequence goes on along the minus strand of CM065809.1, from coordinate 57,267,348 downwards.
AACTTCGTGGATTGATATATAAACAACATCTAATCACGTACTCCAAGCCCCAGCCACGGAAGGAAATGAGAGGGATGAGAAAAATAGGTGTAAACCCGACTGCTCGAACATATATATACTCCCCAAAGATCCTCGCCGACCACTTACGGCCGTAATCGGCCGACCTTACGGCCGTAACGGCATTCGTCAAAATCCGCCAAGCGCATGCCGATCGCTTACGGCCAGAATCGACAGACCTTACGGCCAGTAACTCGGTCTTACGGCCGTACACGGCAGTCCTTACGGCCGTAACTGCATTCGTCCGGAAGTTGCACAGCACCCGTCACGGCCGTAACTCGACCCTTACGGCCGTAACCGGCATTCGCCGTGCCAGCTCGCCGAACACTTACGGCCGTAATCGCACCTTACGGCCGTAACTCGGCCGTACTCGCACTGCGCGCCGCCCTTGGTCGTGGCCACTCCGACGATCCGAACGACCCCGAAACCCGAACTCAATACGAATCGAACATACGGTTACGAAGTACTCGCAAATACGAATCCGAGCACTAAGAGAACACACGATTCCGACCACCCGAAGGCTCGAAATTCGACAATGGAAAGTAATTACCCCAAACTTTGGGAAATTACGAAACGGCCCAAAACGCCCGGAAATCACGATACGTGATCGAATAACCAAACCGAAGTTCACAACACGTCTAACAAAGTTAAACGGACTTGCGGGAAACTCGAAACAGTTAGCTTTGACGAGATTCGCAAGAATCGAACTCAAGTGCGGAAAACCGCTAAAAGCACGGAACTCAACAAAACGACACCGAAACGAGCTCGGATGACAAAAAGTGCAGAATTAATCAATCTCAAATGACGAAACGGTCATGATCGAAGTCGTCAAAACGGACTTTCAAAAAAAAGAAATTACCGGAAATCGAAATTACGTATTACATTCTACCCTCTAAAAAAGTTTCGTCCCAAACTTAAACTAAAAAAGTGAAGTCACAAACAACAAAGCACGGCCGACAAAATCTCAACGGTACCGACAAACCGATCCCGATACCGATGCCGAAACACGATTCGGGAAACCTCATGGAATAATTCACAATATCAACTCGTGGCCCTCGAGTCCACAATTATAACAAGTAATCCGCGAAGGACAATTAGCTTGCACATGACCGACAAAATTGCGATTAAAGCACCTCCCGGTCGACTAGGAGTCAAAGAAGACAACTTGGAACTCTTGGTTCCACCGAACGAAGAAATTGAAGGTTTCGCCGCACGACTACGCGAAACTCGATGAGAAGAATTTCCATCTCTTGCACCGTCCGAAAATCTCCACGTCCTCTGTCTCTTCGACTCATGCGAAGGCCCAGAGATAACGATGCCATCTCGTACGCCATGGCTCGATTCTCGATACTCTCTCAAAGTAGCACAAGTGAAACCCGACATGTACCGTCGAATCTCTCGGTCTCATCCGCATATCAAAATGACGGATCTTGTCCTCCTCGGTCCTCACCGATTCTTCACAAAGGCGAGCCGCCGACTATAATCGACAATAGCTCGCGACACGGTACATCCCGTGGCTCGGCTAGGTAAAAATCTCGGATCCTGCTCTCGAATCGGCCTCGGGCAAAATTCCGCTTCCATCAACTTCTTGAACTCTTCCCAAGTAACAAGATGATCTTGAGGCTCAACGGCCTCCCACCCGATTAGCGGCGTCATCAACGAGAAGGAATCGGGCGATAGGAATCCTCCGCTCCTCGGGACAACCAATCGCCTTGAAAATCTTCTCCAATTGGATAAGCCAACCGTCCCACCCAAAGTATCACCCGCTCCCGCAAAGCGAGGGGACGACACGAACCACTTCTCTAAGCCACCGAGTCGATCCAACATCCTCATTCGCAGTATGGTTACGCCGAACCACCCGAGCTAAATGTGTCATCTGGTCCGCCACCTGTTGGAGCACGGTGGCAACACGATACTAATTCCATTACCGGTAGTACGATCCTGGTCGCGCGGAGGGTTACCACGACCTCGACCTCTCGGCATACTGAGTGGGCAACCGATCAGAACAACAAAACAACCACCACATAATCAATATAGAGCAACCAACAATAACACAATAAAATACTCATTCCGAGTTGTAGCACGAATACATGAACTATCACTGCAACGACAGGAATTCAAATTCATAAATCATTCACTTAGCCATGTTAACATAACGTACGACCTTTACCAAGTTTATCACGGTCAAAACCACAAACATATCATCAGGGTCGAATATGGGTAATATTTTAAAAACAAATTTTTTTTTTTTTTTTTTTTTTTTTTTTTTAAGGTGCTCGTCCAAATGATAGTATTTTAAAATTCCTGAATTTGAAAAATTTGCTGAAGCGAATTTTAGAAAAGAAAAGTTTGATCAAAACTACGAATCTATTATCATCTCTGTCTCGTTTTGAAAACAATGTACAAGACATTCCAAATTACCACATCCGGATAACGTCAAAGAAACACACAATTATACCGAACTATGAAATCATCGTATCTGGGCGTACACCCATAACTTGCTAACAAGAATTGTGACAATATATAATACGTCAATAATATCCACACAGGTGAAGCAACTAAGTGCAATCGATATCGCATTAGGGTTCACGATCGTCCTGAGACGGACCATATGATTAGGTCGATAGAGATTGAGCAACAGAAAATGATCACCTATAGAATTGTAACAGAAAGGTACTGTAAAAATTTTCCGACGGCAAAACAACATAACAAACATATAACATAAATTTTTCAAAATTCTTTTGGTCTCAACCGAAGGTGACGGTAATATTTTGCGGTGCCCAAAATACATTAATATACATTTTTCCTCATACCGCTTTGATGGTGTCATTTGAAAATACAGGATTAACTATGTCAAAACTCGACGGATTTCAAAATTCATACGGGCTGCTGGTTTAATCGAACCATAAAAATATTTTCAAAATCAACTTTCACAAAAATGTTCCGACCCTTATGGCCCCTCAAAAATATATTCTCAAATCTACCCGCAATGAATAATTACGATAGTCCAAACAAACTGATCGAACTAAAAACCACCTGCTCAAACGACAAACAAAATCACAAATTCAACCAAACACATTTCGGGCGCATCAAGTTAAAACATATATCCAGACTATCATTTGAGCTTTTCACCGAATTAACTGTCGGCACACTTTCGAAACCCATCAAAGTTCACAAATTTCACAACATACCACCCCACATGGCGGTTCAAAGTCAAAACATCAATACGTCCAGTCATATTCGTATATCGTGCGTCACGAGCATCGAATACAACTCCCTTACACAACACCGTGTAAATAAGGACACACATCACATTTAATTCGCACACGTAAAAACATGAAATACAGGTACCTCACATAAAGGAGGAGACTTACGTCCACAGGCCGCACGGAGATAATGGCTGCAACACGATACTAATCACAACGAACCACAATTGATCACAACGGATCGCAATGATCTCGCTTGTTCACAACTGCTCACCCGGGTGACACGACAAGACACGACTCCGACAAGACACGACTCGACAAGACCCAACTAGACCCAATCGCCTAGGTTTTCGCAAACCTAAGCTCGATACCATTTATGTAACACCCCAATCCACTCGGGGATATTACACGCCGTAGACCCCTTTCCACAAGGAGCTACCAAAGTGAGACTACAAATCAAAACCCACATGCGGTCAACTTGACCAAAACATAATACCGTAGACCGATTAGGTCTCTCAAAGCATAGCATAACCGTACATCCGATGAAACTAAATTACAACTCGATCACATAGTACATAAAATGTCCATCCTCAAGGATGACAAGAACTCAAACCGACATATCACCGACAGACGACGACTACAACCGTGACTAGTATCGCCGCATTGCATCATCCTCCGAGCCAATCGTGGTTGCTCACTCTCCATCGAGAACACCGAATAAATAACAAAATCCCCAACGAGGGGTTAGCGATGGAATCGCTAGCAAGTAACCAAGCTATACAATTATACATCAAGAATACAACCGTTATGAAAATAACATTTCGACAAGGTAGTAACACGATCCCCGAGTCTAAAGTCTTTTGAAAATTTATTCCTTTAAAACAAACCATGGGGATTACTCCAAATCATTGTAAGAGATTATTTAGAGACTTCGGGGTCTCGGTGTAAAATCTGAAATATGAATGTTTATCCTTTTAAAAGGTTTTCTTTCAAAATCATACAAATGATTTTATTCTCAACTCAAACCTCAAGATCAAAACCATATTCACCAATATAATCGGGATTCAAGATTCAAAACATAAACAATTCGTAGATATCAAATCAACAATAAAACGTCTCCGTGGCCCCGAAGGGTCCCACCCGGATTAGTCATCAAGAATAAACTCGAACACACCCATAAGTTATCTTGACATCGCACTCGCAAGTGACGATTCTCGGAGCCCTCTCCGACCTACCCGATTAGATAACCTTATGGTCAAATCGTAACATCCGGCCGTACTCGCAAGCACGCGCCTCCGGAGGCCTCGACGGACCCTACCCGGATAACATCATTCAAATACACCCATAAGTTATCATGACATCGCACTCGCAAGTGTCGATTCTGAGCCCTCCCGGACCTACCCGAATTGATAACCTTATGGTCACAACGCACGTCCGCCGTACTCGCAAGCACGCGCCTCCGGAGGCCTCGACGGACCCTACCCGACAACATCTCAATTCGCTAAGATACACAACAACAACAAAGGCACAATATTCACTACAACCGAAACACGTAACATATAAGTTAATGTAACATAACTTCCACAAAGGCACAACATCCACAAGAAACCATCATTCAGAAAAAGGCCAACGAGCAAATAATACAAGTATTACGCGATTCCACAATTCTTGATTAACTACTCATTTCTAGTATTTATTTTAATCACAAAATAACATGATGAGGTAGTTATCATTATTCTTGAAACTAAAGTTTACGTTGGTAATTACCTTCATAAAATCATATCTTCATTTAAAGTAAGTTACGGTTAAATATACCGTCACTAACGAGTCCACGTTAAATTCACGACACATCACATTCTCAAAGTATAAAGAATATAGACGAGATACTCGCCTCAAGTCCAACGCACGCGGAGCAACGGGAAAGCTCGACTTAATGACCGCTACCGGACACTCCGAAGAACACGATTCAACCGGGAAGCTCGGACCCCGAAGAAGACAACGAACGGGAGGGTTCCGACTCGAGTCCTTCACAAGAATTCGACCCTAACAATATATAATCAACAAATCATCGATCATACGAGGAAGAATAATCGAAGAACGCCCGAAAACCCCTCTATGACATTTTACCGGACACCTTCAAGGCGTCGGTCAAGAACTCGACCCAAATAACGAATCGATACGATCCAACCATGGAATAACAAGGGAAATGATATAATACATCTAAATAATCATCAATCCATCCTAATCCTAAGATAAATCGGATTAATCGGACGAAAACAACCAAAATACCCAAATTCCCCAAAACTAGATTATCAAGAAATCTAACCTTGATTCGGTAGATCGGAGGAGGTTATGAGGTGATGGATTGATGTTAGAAACTCAAGAACTTCGTGGATTGATATATAAACAACATCTAATCACGTACTCCAAGCCCCAGCCACGGAAGGAAATGAGAGGGATGAGAAAAATAGGTGTTAACCCGATCGCTCGAACATATATATACTCCCCAAGATCCTGCCGACCACTTACGGCCGTGAATCGGCCGACCTTACGGCCGTAATCGCATTCGTCAAAATCCGCCAGCGCATGCCGATCGCTTACGGCCAGAATCGACAGGACCTTACGGCCGTAACTCGGGTCTTACGGCCGTGACACGGCAGTCCTTACGGCCGTAACCGCATTCGTCCGGAAGTTGCACAGCACCCGTCGGCGTAACTCGACCCTTACGGCCAGAATCGGCATTCGCCGAGCCAGCTGCCGAACACTTACGGCCGTAATCGGCACCTTACGGCCGTAACTCGGCCGCGATCAGCACTGCTGCGGCCGTCTCGGTCGTGGCCACTCCGACGATCCGAACGACCCCGAAACCCGAACCTGAATACGAATCGAACATACGGTTACGAAGTACTCGCAAATACGAATCCGAGCACTAAGAGAACACACGATTCCGACCACCCGAAGGCTCGAAATTCGACAATGGAAAGTAATTACCCCAAACTTTGGGAAATTACGAAAACGGCCCAAAACGCCCGGAAATCACGATACGTGATCGAATAACCAAACCGAAGTTCACAACACGTCTAACAAAGTTAAACGGACTTGCGGGAAACTCGAAACAGCAGTTTCGGACGAGATTCGCAAGAATCGAACTCAAGTGCGGAAAAACCGCTAAAAAGCACGGAACTCAACAAAACGACACCGAAACGAGCTCGGATGACAAAAAGTGCAGAATTAATCAATCTCGAAATGACGAAACGGTCATGATCGAGTCGTCAAAACGGACTTTCGCCGAAAAAAAAGAAATTACCGGAAATCGAAATTACGGGTATTACAGTAACCCGACCGGCAGTCAGCCTATTTAAGGCCTGACAACGTTTTTCTTCAGCCATTTCTCATTCTTTTTCTTCCCGTACGCATCTGTGGGTGTGTGAATCATCTAGAGATGTTGTTGGACAATGAATCCATGAAGTGTTGAGGTTCATATCATCAATCATCCGTCCTATAACATCCTCCGATCTACCGAATCAAGTCAGATTTCCTAGAAATCTAGTTTTGGGGAATTTGGGTATTTTGGTTGTTTTCGTCCGAGTAATCCAATTTAACTTAGGATTATGATGGATTGATGAATATTTAGATGTATTATATCATTTCCTTTATTATTCTATGGTTGGATTGTATCGATTCGTTGTTTGGGTCGAGTTCTTGACCGACGCCTTAAAGGTGTCCGGTAAAATGTCTTAGAGGGGTTTTCGGGCGTTCTACGATTATTCTTCCTCGTATGATCGATGATTTATTTATTATATATTGTTAGGGTCGAGTTTCTTGCGAAGAAACCGAGTTGAACCCTCCCGTTCGTTGTCGTCTTTCTTTTCGATTGCATCGGGCGTTGCGAAGCTTTCCGGTTGAGCCGTGTTCGTCGGGATACTTGCATGCCGATTTTGAGGCAATTACCTTGTCCATATAATTCTTGTTTTGCGGATATGATAATTGGTGATCGTCTAAATGTGTTTGTGTGGTCGTTTGAATTGAACTTTCAAAAGATTTGATTAGCCTTGTTAAAGGCCCTCTTTCAAAACGCGTGTGTTTTGTAAATTATGTGGGTTATAAGTGACTATGTGAATCCTACGGATATGTTTGGTGTTGATGTTGCGCTTGATAATGCGTGTATACATATATTATCTCCTTTCGATGCATTATGGTTGGACGTGTTGTTATGTTAGGTGTTTGATGCCTCTTATTGAGTTGTTTTGGATATCCTTGGTGTGATATTATATTTGTGCTTGATTGTTTCGCTAGCCAGCTCGGGAGGGTCCTTAGAGGCCTCGGGTGGGATTCATGGTGGCGTCCTGGTCCTAGGCGATGCCTGTGCGTGTATGTTTGGTGAATGTATTTTGCTCACCCTGGGACGGTCCGACGGGGCCTCGGGGGAATCTATGACTTCACTCTGGGTTCACGAGTAAAAACTTCACAGCTTGGTGTGTATGTTTAGTGAATGTATTTTGCTCACCCTGGGATGGTCCGACGGGGCCTCGGGTGAATCTATGACTTCACTCTGGGTTCACGAGTAAAAACTTCACAGCTTGGTGTGTATGTTTAGTGAATGTATTTTGCTCACCCTGGGACGGTCCGACGGGGCCTCGGGGGAATCTATGACTTCACTCTGGGTTCATGAGTAAAAACTTCACGAGAGCGTGTGTATGTTTTGTGAATGTGTTTGCTCACCTCGGGAGGGTTCGACGGGGCCACGGAGGGAGTCCAATGGTTTCGCCCTGGATTCACGAGTGAAACTTCACGGGTGCGTGTGTATTTTATGTCCGTCGAGGACACGTGATGTTGGGCTCTGGCCCTGTGAATTGTTATCGGTTTTCTATGTGTGAAAACAAAACCTTTGGGCTGTGACCCTGTTGATTTTGGAAAAAGAAGGATTTGATAATCCTAAATTGTTTTCTATTAAAACTCCCGAGGGTATTTTAAACCATTTTGCAAATCATTCTCGTTATTTGTGATCTTTCGAATTTGGAAAGTTTTACTCAAACTCTTGCCTCGGGAAGTATTCATTTCGTGTATTTGAATCTTTGAAGATTCCCGGTTATTGTTATTCTTGGAACTTGAATTATATGGCTCGTATTTGCACTTTGTATTTGCACTAGCAAAACAGTGGAGTTTTGCTAACCCCCGAGTATTCGGGGGGTGGATGTCTATTTTTGCATTCACGTTTTGGAGCATAGCACAGGGTCGGCACGAAGGATGATGAAAGATGAATGATACTAATCACACGAGGATCCGTTGATGTCGTATTGGTCTAGTTGTAATTTCTTTTCCGCTGCAGTATCTTTTCCCAGTTGTACGGGAGTTTATTGTATTTTGACCCCTGCGTGGGTAAGTGTTTGGAATTGAGTTGTATGTTATTATTGAAAGACCAAATCGGTCTACTGAGTCATTTTAGCCTTAAAGGCGATGTTTAGATGTTTGATTTTAGTTATCAGCCTGGTAGATCCTCGAGGAGAGGGTCTACGGCGTGTAATATCCCTGAGTGGATTGGGGGTGTTACAGAATGGTATCGGAGCTTAGGTTGTGGAAACCTAGGCTGTCGGGTCAGTGGTATCTATTGAGTTTTTCTCTCGTCGGATTTTATCTGACTGAGTCGTGTCGCGACGCGTCGTCTGAGTTAGTTGGTCGTGATTAGTATCGTGGGCAATCATCATCTTCGTGCGACCTGTGGATGTAAGTCTCCCTTCTTTGTGTTGTGCCTCGTGTGACAGGAGCTATTTTTATTATTATGAGTTAATTGACGGAATCCTCTTATGGATTTTGATTTCGTGATATGTGATTGTTTGACTCCCATTTTTCGTTCATATGAGGAGTAATGTTGCTGTCCTGTGCATGTTTGACTTTATTTATTTTATCCGCTGCGTGAGTTCTTTTGTAATGGCTTTCGGTATTTTACCGACTGAGTATTATTTCGAAAACCGATTCCTTAACCGAGTTTTTGGCATTACGGCCTTGATCGTTTTGGCAAAATTCTTATGACGGTATTTATTATTTTCTAAATTACTTCTGTGAGTTTTTTGAAATATTACCGTCATCAACTTTTTGACGTTTTTGTAAATGGTTTTTAGCCTGGTGGGTTCTGGCGTGGGGCCCACGGCGTTATAATGTTCCGCGTAATTACCTGAAATTTTTGGGCATTCTAGCCCATTGAATTATCCTTGAAAAACTTGAGTATCTTAGAAAATAAATTTCGAGACGTATTTTTAAAATGAATTATTTTCTCGTGGTACGTCCAAGGTGCCACAATATATTTCAAAATTCTTCTAACTCGAGGACCAAAATATTTTGAGATATTTTCAAATGTTTTATAAACACTTTTACTTAGACCCGAGGGTCGAATATTCTGAAAGTCTTTCACCAAGAGAAGATGTCCTCATTTTTGTTCAAACGCAAGACGATTTTCAAAGTCTCGATAACAATGTTTGCACTACTTTTTGTAAAGTGATACTCAAGATCAACTGGTGTTTCCAAACTATTTTCAGAAGGTGGTTTTCGTTTTTAAAACCCATCATTTCGTGCTTGTGGTCGGAGAAGGTGTGTATGATGTTGGTATTGTTGTTAGGGTGTTAGCCCTCCGAATTGTAATTGAATTGGTGGCGTGAACGTTGAGTCGTTCGCCACGCATATGTTTTGTTAGCCCGTTGTAGGAGGTGTGATGACGATCTTTAATGTTGTCATTTCGTGGTGGCTTGCGTGTCATCGCACCTGTGTGAGCTGTTAAAGCTTGGATTTTTAGGCGTTTATGCACATTAGTGATCGTTTCATGATGTTTATAGTTGTGTGCTGGCTATCGTTTAAGCCGTTGTAATCTTCGAACGATGCCGTTGTTGTGATTTTTGTATGCGTTGATATGTTATGCTGAGTTGGCATCTCCGGTATGTTGTTTTGCGGTGTTAGTTCCATTATATCTAGCATCTGTATTTTCGGTATGTCGAGCCGAGATGTTTCAACCGTGATGTGTCGGGGCATGCACGTGTAAATTGTCCTTCTCGTCAGTAACACATTTCAAGTGTGGACTCGAGGGACACCGAATTCAGTTTTGCAAATTGACTACCAAGACTTTCGGAGTTCGCGCTTCAGCACAGTCATTGGAATCGGCTTTGAGAGGACTTTGAAGGATGTTTCTATCGGTTGCTTGTTGTGTTGTCACATTGATTTCGTTGTTGTGAGTTTCGGGGACGACACTCCTTTTAGATGAGGTCGAATATAATACTCGTATTATTTTTGGCTTCTGCTTTCCCTCTTTCTCAAGTCTATCGACTCGCTCGTGTTCGTTGATACTTTCTGAACTTGTTCTGTATTTCGGTCTCGTCGTTCGAATGAGCTGTGATCTTGTTTTGGGTCAATCTGGTTATCGCTGTGACTTTTCGAGTTCGGTTCGATTCTTGTGAACCTTGTTCGGAAGTGACATCATCTGGTTTTACTAGTTCTCTTATTCGAAGTGGATCGGATTTGGAACTTCTATATTTTCGACTCTGTCGACTCGTTTATGTTCGTTAACATTTTCTGAGCTTGCCCTATCCCTTTCTTTTATTGATCGAACGAGTGTGGTGTTTTGAAATTACTCGTTTGTCGTTGTGACTTTTCAATTGCTATTCCCTTTTCTATGGATCTTATGTGAATCACATCTTGTTGCTTTTACCGGATCATATATTGTCTCGAGCCGAGACGTGAACCTGAGAGTTATTGTTTGAATTTTATTGTTCTTCGTGATTCGAACATGATTGTTCGATTTTTGTTGTCTCGACCGTTGTGGTTCGATCGTTTGATTGTTCGGTTTTTGTTGATCTCGTTTCGTGATTGTTGAGCGTTCAGACTCCTTCCTAATTTCCTTAGATTCAAGAAATTCGTCTCGTTTTCGATCTTCCAACCCTTGGGCGGTGGAATTCCGTATTTCTTCAGCAATTGGCTCGCGTTTTGATTGATGTACCGTTGGGATGGTCAATCATATTGATTTTTGTTCGTTGTGTTTTGTGATTGTTCGGATAATCGACTTGGTTGTATTATCTGTTTGATGACGCTTGTCACTTGTTGGTTTTATTATGTCTCTATCGGTGGCGTTGTGTTGGTCGTCGTGGAGCGTGTTTTCACGCCGTATGTTCCTTTGCATTTCTTGCAGCGTTTCGCCGTCGGGTGCGAGTTTTCGGTTTTTAGGTATCTCGTCGAGTTTTCCTGACAGTGGATATTGCTTCTCCCTACTTATTTTAAGTTTCGGGACGAAACTTCTTTTAAGGAGGGTAGAATGTAATATCCGCAATTTTCGATTTTCGGTTAAATTTCTTTTTTTCGGCGGAAGTCCATTTTGACGACTCTCTCATGACCGTTTCGTCATTCCGAGAATGATTAATTCTGCACTTTTTGTCATCCGAGTTCGTTTCTGTGTCGTTTTGTTGAGTTCCGTGATTTTTAGCGGTTTTTCCGCACTTGAGTTCGATTCTTGCGAATCTCGTCCGAAACTGTTGTTTCGACTTTCTCGTAAGTTCATTTAATGTTATTATTCATGTTGCGAGCTTTGTCTTGGTGTTTCGATCACGTATCGTGATTTTCGGGCGTTTTGGGCCATTTTTGTAATTTCCTAAAGTTTGGGGTAATTACTTTCCGTTGTCGAATTTCGAGCCTTCGGGTGGTCGGAATCGTGTGTTCTCTTAGTGCTCGGATTCGTCTTTGCGAGTACTTCATAACGTATCTTCGATTCGTACTCAGGTTCGGGTTTCGGGGTCGTTCGGGCCGTCGGAGTTGGTCCCGGCCGAGTCATGGTCGGGCATGCTGGGGCCAGGCCAGCCCTGGCCGAGTAACGTACGGTAGTGATCGGCAGTTACGTACGTAAGGCCGGTTACGTACGTAAGGCCCTGGCCGGTAACGTACGTAACGCTTCCGGCATTTCCAGTGATGAGTTCGCCATGGCCGTTACGTACGTAAGCGTGGCCGATTACGTCGTAACCCGATCGGCAACTATTTAAGGCTCGGCGGCGTTTTCTTCAGCCATTTCTCATTCTTTTTCTTCCCGTACGCGTCTGTGGGTGTGTGAATCATCTAGAGATGTTGTTGGACAATGAATCCATGAAGTGTTGAGGTTCATATCATCAATCATCCGTCTTATAACATCCTCCGATCTACCGAATCAGGTCAGATTTCCTAGAAATCTAGTTTTGGGGAATTTGGGTATTTTGGTTGTTTTCGTCCGAGTAATCCGATTTAACTTAGGATTATGATGGATTGATGAATATTTAGATGTATTATATCATTTCCTTTATTATTCCATGGTTGGATCGTATCGATTCGTTGTTTGGGTCGAGTTCTTGACCGACGCCTTAAAGGTGTCCGGTAAAATGTCTTAGAGGGGTTTTCGGGCGTTCTACGATTATTCTTACTCGTATGATCGATGATTTATTGATTATATATAGTTAGGGTCGAGTTTCTTGCGAAGAAACCGACTTATAACCCTTCCGTTCGTTGTCGTCTTTCTTTTCGATTGCATCGGGGGTTTCGAAGCTTTCCGGTTTAGCCGTGTTCGTCGGGATACTTGCGTGCCGATTTTGAGGCAAGTACCTTGTCCATATAATTCTTGTTTTGCGGAGATGATAATTGGTGATCGTCTAAATGTGTTTGTGTGGTCGTTTGAATTGAACTTTCAAAAGATTTGATTAGCCTTGTTAAAGGCCCTCTTTCAAAACGCGTGTGTTTTGTAAATTATGTGGGTTATAAGTGACTATGTGAATCCTACGGATATGTTTGGTGTTGATGTTGCGCTTGATAATGCGTGTATACATATATTATCTCCTTTCGATGCATTATGGTTGGACGTGTTGTTTTGTTAGGTGTTTGATGCCTCTTGTTGAGTTGTTTTGGATATCCTTGGTGTGATATTATATTTGTGCTTGATTGTTTCGCTAGCCAGCTCGGGAGGGTCCTTAGAGGCCTCGGGTGGGATTCATGGTGGCGTCCTGGTCCTAGGCGATGCCTGTGCGTGTATGTTTGGTGAATGTATTTTGCTCACCCTGGGACGGTCCGACGGGGCCTCGGGGGAATCTATGACTTCACTCTGGGTTCACGAGTAAAAACTTCACAGCTTGGTGTGTATGTTTAGTGAATGTATTTTGCTCACCCTGGGACGGTCCGACGGGGGCTCGGGGGAATCTATGACTTCACTCTGGGTTCACGAGTAAAAACTTCACGAGTGCGTGTGTATGTTTTGTGAATGTGTTTGCACACCTCATGAGGGTTCGACGGGGCCACGGAGGGAGTCCAATGGTTTCGCCCTGGATTCACGAGTGAAACTTCACGGGTGCGTGTGTATTTTATGTCCGTCGAGGACACGTGATGTTGGGCTCTGGCCCTGTGAATTGTTATCGGTTTTCTATGTGTGAAAACAAAACCTTTGGGCTGTGACCCTGTTGATTTTGGAAAAAGAAGGATTTGATAATCCTAAATTGTTTTCTATTAAAACTCCCGAGGGTATTTTAAACCATTTTGCAAATCATTCTCGTTATTTGTGATCTTTCGAATTTGGAAAGTTTTACTCAAACTCTTGCCTCAGGAAGTATTCGTTTTGTGTATTTGAATCTTTGAAGATTCCCGGTTATTGTTATTCTTGGAACTTGAATTATATGGCTCGTATTTGCACTTTGTATTTGCACTAGCAAAACAGTGGAGTTTTGCTAACCCCCGAGTATTCAGGGGGTGGATGTCTATTTTTGCATTCAGGTTTTGGAGCATAGCACAGGGTCGGCACGAAGGATGATGAAAGATGAACGATACTAATCACACGAGGATCCGTTGATGTCGTATTGGTCTAGTTGTATTTTCTTTTCCGCTGCAGTATCTTTTCCCCGTTGTACGGGAGTTTATTGTATTTTGACCCCTGCGTGGGTAAGTGTTTGTAATTGAGTTGTATGTTATTATTGAAAGACCAAACCGGTCTACTGAGTCATTTTAGCCTTAAAGGCGATGTTTAGATGTTTGATTTTAGTTATCAGCCTGGTAGATCCTCGAGGAGAGGGTCTACGTCGTGTAATATCCCTGAGTGGATTGGGGGTGTTACAGATCGTCTTCCGTGTAGGAGATGCTGAGAGAGAAGAAGGAACCGGGAGATAGCTGTTTCCAAGAGTTAGGAAAGCCAAGTTGTGAGTATTGCTTGTCAAGAAGTCGAGAGTTGGAGACATTTCCAAGTGCAGGCAGCCTTCTATTTATAGGGGCTAAGATGTCTTGTTTCCTGGCGGGTGATCGACTTTCGTCTAATATAATAATGGGACTATCGTCTTTAAGTCACATGGCTGTCTGCCTAAAGTCCAAGGCTGCTGCCGGCAGCCAGCTGTGCGGTCCAATGAGGAAAAAACATGCGTCCGGAGTTGCTGTCACGGGCGGTCCTACAGACACCTTTCGGCGGGCTTGTCGGCTGGTGGAAAGATGCTGATAGGCTGTGGTCAATGATCCGTGAAAAACGGATCTTGTCTAGGCACTGCACGTGGGTTCTGTCCTGAGCTTCGGCCATTGCCGACTGGACGATCATCGACTTCGACGCAGCATGAGGCGTTCGTCATTGTTCGGTCACCAGGGGTCGGCATCGGTCGGTCACCAAGGGTCGATCGGCAAGTGCCGAGAGATGATCGTTTGCTAGTCGGACACCAGGAGTCGATCACCAAGTACCGAGAGACGATTGTCTTGGTTTTCGATCGCTCGGCACCGGGACTTGTCCTGGGACCTTCGGTCGGCAGTTCTGCCTTTGTTGCTCGGCTACGGCACGGTCGCCCAGTCCCTGAGGCGATCGCCGGTCGAGAAGTATAATTCTCAACACAACAATTGCCCCCCAGCTTGCTCCAATGTTGAAGACATGGGGCGAGGTGGTTCTTGCTGGCGATCGTGTAGGATGAGGACGGGCGATCCGTTGAGCGGACTCTGGTTTCGGACTTAGGCGATCTGGTCGATTGGCTAGCTATCTTTCGGTCTTGTACCTGCAAAAAACAACATTGGCCGATCCCTCGTAGAAACTTGATTGTTTCATCGCTGAGGAACCGTGCACAGTCGCGGAGTTCGATGGACCGACTCCATGACCGTGTCTTATGCACGAACGACATTGACTGTCTTGTGACTCATTTTATTGTGAGGGTCCTCTGTTAGGCTGCGCCTCGCCTCGTATTTAAACGAAGGGCGTGCGGTCTTGGTCTAGAGGAGTTCTTGCGTGTGGCATTGTCGGATTAATCAACTCCACTTCCGCGGCTTGTTAGCTCTGCTTCCACCTCGGCCCGCCATGAAGATGGCGAACCTCGACGTTGTATGTTGAGACGGAGGTAGTGATGTGTCGCATTGTCCGGGTTCACCATGTTAAATGATGAACCTTTGAGGGCGGGCGATCGTGTCCACTGATTAGTTTTGGAGGGCCCTCAGACTAGGCCGGCCTCGTATTTAAATGAAAGGCGGGCGATCTTGGCCCAAAGGGACCTTGCATGGCCGAAGCAGCCGGTTCCATCGACTACCAGGACCATGGCTGTACGCTGTGCCGTGGAGGCGATCCCGTGCCTTAGTCCATCATGTTAGATGATGAACTGTCGATGGCGAACGAGTCCTCCGGTTTTGGTGATGTAGCTTGAGATCGGTGATCGGACTGGAAGACTGGAGATCGTCATTCGGGCGCCGATCGTGCTGCTCAAAGGCTGAGAAGAAACCTTTGCCTGGCCAGAAAGTCTGCGGCTTTAGCGCGGAAGATCGCGTAGGTCGAGGGTTGGTTCTTCGTAAGGTGACTGAACATAGGCGAAAGACCATGGAATCCTCCTAGGACCGCATAGAGGGTGATCTCATCGCTTATGGGCTCGCCGTTGAGGATGATCTCGTCTACCCAGTCGATGTAGTCCGAGTCGGACTCTTCTTCCCCTTGTTTGATTCGCATCATGCGATGGGGACCTTCTGGCCGAGCGACCCTGGTGGCGAAGTATGCTGTGAAGTCGTTCGCCAGTTGGTTAAAGGAGCCGATGGATCGAGGCGGCAATGAGGTGTACCACCTGTGGGCAAGGTCGTCCAGCGTCAGAGGGAACATTCGGCACCTGGTCGCGTCTGATGCCCCACACCCAGTCATGTAGATGTTGAACTTGCTCAGATGAGTTTTGGGGTCTGATCTCCCTTCGTACAGAGGTGTTTGCGGGGGAGCCATCTTGTGCTATACGGGGGCGAGCTCGATGTGGACCGCGAGCGGCTCGCTCGGCCCGAAGATCTTGCTCTTGGCGCCTGCCCCGGATTCCATGAGCGCCTTCATGTCGTTGAGCTGGCGTTGCATTGCGGCTATCGCTGTAGCATGGTCGCTCGTGGATCGGCTTTTGGAGCGGGAGCCGAGGCGATTGTGTACCGATCTCCTGACTCCGCTGTTGCCGACCTCGGCTATCTGTCGAGGAGGAGCCACATGGCTCGTCGGCCTTCTGGGAGTCGGATACACCGAACTCCTGGTGACGGACTCGAGCTCCGCCGTCTCATGGCTGGGGCCGGACTGCCCCGGTCGCCATGACAGGTCACTGCTTAGGCGATCGAAAACGTAGGTGCCCCGGCTAGAGAGCACCTCTTCTTTCGAATGGGAGCCTCCTGGCGATTGCTCGGTCAGCAACGCCTTGAACTTCCGTCTGGTCATCCGGTGGATGGCCGAGGGGGTGATAGCGGGAGGTGCGTCGAGAGCACACCGTCGCTCCTATAGGATGGCCATGGCCTCCTCGATCTGTTCCGTAGTTTAGAACTGATCGAGCGAGAGACTTGGGCCGTCCCCCAGGGGCGGGATCGAGCGTCTACGACCGCGGCGGCTACCCTCCGCCATCGGCTGTGGCTCGGACTGCGACGGAACGAGGCATCTGGCGGATCGACCAGCGGCTTTCTTCGACGCGGAGGCGGAAGACATAATTCTGAAATCTTTCTCTGAAGAATAGTGAGTGTTTCTTCAGGTATATGCCCCGGAGAACAGTGAGTGTCCTTCGAGACGGTAGGAATAAAATTGAGGGTTAGATCGCCTTCCTCTAGCGCCAATTGTTGTTGCCCAAAATATTTCTCCGAAGATGAAATACTGCTGGAATGGACGAGCAACAGCAAATTGCGAGAACACTTTCCGTGGGGGTGTGAATAACACAAGATTTGCCGGGTTTGTTAGGCCCGGGCTTGAATGCTCTCGCGAGATGTTATTAATACGACTATTCATGGATACAAGTATTAATGTAAGAATCTAAATACAATGAGTGTAAAATATCCTATTTATCTAACTCTTGAGCAAAGCCTTGGTGTTCTTGCTCTCTGCCGTTCGTCTTCCGTGTAGGAGATGCTGAGAGAGAACAAGGAACCGAGAGATAACTGTTGCCAAGAGTTGAGAAAGCCAAGTTGTGAGTATTGCTTGTCAAGAAGTCGAGAGTTGGAGACATTTCCAAGTGCAGGCAGCCTTCTATTTATAGGGGCTGAGATGTCTTGTTTCCTGGCGGGCGATCGCCTTTCGTCCAATATAATAATGGGGCGATCTTCTTTAAGTCACATGGGTTGTCTGCCTAAAGTCCAAGGCTGCTGCCGACAGCCAGCTGTGCGGTCCAATGAGGAACCAGCACGCGTCCGGAGTTGCTGTCACGGGCGGTCCTACTGAAACCTTTCGGCGGGCCTGTCGACTGGTGGAAAGATGCTGACAGGATGTGGTCAATGATCCGTGAAAAGCGGATCTTGTCTAGGCACTGCACGTGGGTTCTGTCCTGAGCTTCGGCCATTGCCGACTGGACGATCATCGGCTTCGACACAACATGAGGCGGTCGTCATTGGTCAATCACCAGGGGTCGGCATCGGTCGGTCACCAAGGGTCGATCGGCAAGTGCCGAGAGATGATCGTCTGCTAGTCGGCCACCAGGAGTCGATCGCCAAGTATCGAGAGACGATCGTCTTGGTTGTCGATCGCTCGGCACCGGGATTTGTCCTGGGACCTTCGGTCGGCAGTTCTGCCTTGGTTGCTCGTCTACGGTACGGTCGCCCGGTCTCTGAGGCGATCGCCGGTCGAGGAGTATAATTCTCGACACAACAATTGCCCCCCAACTTGCTCCGATGTTGAATACATGGGGCGAGGTGGTTCTTGCTGGCGATCGTGTAGGATGAGGACGGGCGATCCGTTGAGCGAACTCTGGTTTCGGACTTGGGCGATCTGGTCGATTGGCTAGCTATCTTTCAATCTTGTACCTGCAAAAAACAACATTGGCCGATCCCTCGTCGAAACTTGATTGTTTCGTCGTTGAGGAACCGTGCACAGTCGCGGAGTTCGATGGACCGACTCCATGACTGTGTCTTTTGCGCGAACGACATTGACTGTCTCGTGACTCATTTTATTGTGAGGGTCCTCTGTTAGGCTGCGCCTCGCCTCGTATTTAAACGAAGGGCGTGCGGTCTTGGTCTAGAGGAGTCCTTGCGCGGGGCGTCGTCGGATTAATCAACTCCACTTCCGCAGCTTGTTAGCTCTGCTTCCACCTCGGCCCGCCATGAAGATGGCGAACCTAGACCGTGTACATTGAGACGGGGGTAGTGACGCATCGCATTGTCCGGGTTCACCATGTTAAATGATGAACCTTTGAGGGCGGGCGATCGTGTCCACTGATTAGTTTTGGAGGGCCCTCAGACTACGTCGGCCTTGTATTTAAACGAAGGGCGGGCGATCTTGGCCCAAAGAGACCTTGCATGGCCGAAGCAGCCGGTTCCATCGACTACCAGGACCATGGTTGTACGCTGTGCCGTGGAGGCAATCCCGTGCCTTAGTCCATCATGTTAGATGATGAACTGTCGATGGCGAACGAGTCCTCCGGTTTGGGTGATGTAGCTTGAGATCGGCGATCGGACTAGAAGACTGGAGATCATCGTTCGGGCGCCGATCGCGCTGCTCAAAGGCTGATAAGAAACCTTTGCCTGGCTAGAAAGTCTGCGGCTTTAGCGCGGAAGATCGCGTAGGTCGAGGGTTGGTTCTTCGTAAGATGCCTGAACATAGGCGAAAGACCATGGAATCCTCCTAAGACCGCGTAGAGGGCGATCTCATTGCTTATGGGCTCGCCATTGAGGATGATCTCATCTACCCGGTCGATGTAGTCCGAGTCGGACTCTTCTTCCCCTTGTTTGATTCGCATCATGCGATGGGGACCTTCTGGCCGAGCGACCCTGGTGGCGAAGTACGCTGTGAAGTCGTTCGCCAGTTGGTTAAAGTAGCCGATGGATCGAGGCGGTAATGAGGTGTACCACCTGTGGGCAAGGTCATCCAGCGTCAGAGGGAACATTCGGCACCTGGTCGCGTCTGATGCCCCACACCCGGTCATGTAGATGTTGAACTTGCTCAGGTGAGTTTCGGGGTCTGATCTCCCTTCGTATAGAGGTGTTTGCGGGGGAGCGATCTTGTGCTGTACGGGGGCGAGCTCGACGTGGACTGTGAGCGGCTCGCTCGGCCCGACGATCTTGCTCTTGGCGCCTATCCCGGATTCCATGAGTGCCTTCATGTCGTTGAGCTGGCGTTGCATTGCGGCTATCGCTGTAGCATGGTCGCTCGTGGATCGGCTTTTGGAGCGGGAGCCGAGGCGATCATGTACCGATCTCCTGACTCCGCTGTTGCCAACCTCGGCTATCTGTCGAGGAGGAGCCAGATGGATGGTCGGCCTTCTGGGAGTCGGATACGCCGAACTCTTGGTGACGGACTCGAGCTCCGTCGTCTCGTGGGGGCCGGACTGCCCCGATCGCCATGACAGGTCGCTGCTTAGGCGATCGAAAACAGAGGTGCCCCGGCTAGCGTGCGCCTCTTCTTTTGAATGGGAGCCTCCTGGCGATCGCTCGGTTAGCAACGCCTTGAACTTCCGTTTGGTCATCCGGCGGATAGCCGAAGGGGTGATAGCGGGAGGCGCGTCGAGAGCACTCCGTCGCTCCTGTAGGATGGCCATGGCCTCCTCGATCTGTTCCGCGGTTTGGAAATGACCGAGCGAGAGACTTGGGCCGTCCCCCATGGGCGTGATCGAGCGTCTCGGACCGCGGCGGCTACCCTCCGCCTTCGGCTGTAGCTCGGACTGCGACGGAACGAGGCGTCTAGAGGATCGACTAGCGGCTTTCTTCGACGTGGAGGCGGAAGACATGATTCTGAAAGCTTTCTCTAAAGAAAAGTGAGTGTTTCTTTAGGTATATTCCCCGGAGAACAGTGAGTGTCCTTCGAGACGGTAGGAATAAAATTGAGTGTTAGATCCCCTTCTTCTAGCGCCAATTGTTGTTACCCGAAATATTTATCCGAAGATGAAATACTGCTGGAATGGACGAGCAACAGCAAATTGCGAGAACACTTTCCGTGGGGGTGTGAATAACACAAGATTTGTCGGGTTTGTTAGGCCCGGGCTTGAATGCTCTCGCGAGATATTATTAATACGAATATTCGTGGATACAAGTATTAATGTAATAATCTAAATACAATGAGTGTAAAAGATCCTATTTATCTAACTCTTGAGCGAAGCCTTGGTGTTCTTGCTCTCTGCTGATCGTCTTCCGTGTAAGAGATGCTGAGAAAGAAGAAGGAACCGAGAGATAGATGTTGCCAAGAGTTGAGAAAGCCAAGTTGTGAGTATTGCTTGTCAAGAAGTCGAGAGTTGGAGACATTTCCAAGTGCAGGCAGCCTTCTATTTATAGGGGCTGAGATGTCTTGTTTCATGGCGGCCGATCGCCTTTCGTCTAATATAATAATGATGCGATCGTCTTTAAGTCACATGGGCTGTCTGCCTAAAGTCCAAGGCTGCTGCCGGCAGCCAGCTGTGCGGTCCAATGAGGAACCAGCACGCGTCCGGAGTTACTGTCACCGGCGGTCCTACTGACACCTTTCGACGGGCCTGTCGGCTGGTGGATAGATGCTGATAGGCTGTGGTCAATGATCCGTTAAAAGCAAATCCTGTCTAGGCACTGCACGAGGGTTCTGTCCTGAGCTTCGGCCGTTGCCGACTGGACGATCATCGGCTTCGATGCAGCATGAGGCGGTCGTCATTGGTCATTCACCAGGGGTCGGCATCGGTCGGTCACCAAGGGTCGATCGGCAAGTGCCGAGAGATGATCGTCTGCTAGTCGGCCATCAGGAGTCGATCGCCAAGTACCTAGAGACGATCGTATTGGTTGTCGATCGCTCGGCACCGGGACTTGTCCTGGGACCTTCGGTCGGCAGTTCTGCCTTGGTTGCTCAGCTACGGCACGGTCGCCCAGTCTCTGAGGTGATCGCCGGTCGAGGAGTATAATTCTCGACACAACAGATTCGTTGTTTTATTGAATATCTTATCGACGCCTTGAAGGTGTTCGATAAAATGTCGCAAAGAGGATTCGAGCGTTCTACGATTATTCTTCCTCGTTCGTTTGTTAATTTATTGATGGTATGATGTTAGGGTCAGATTTCTCGCAAAGAATTCGAGTCGGGACCCTTCCGTTCGTTGTCTTCTTCGGGGTCCGAGCTTCCTGGTCGAATCGTGTTCTTCGGAGTATTCGGTAGCGGTTATTAAGGCAAGTATTTTACTATACGAATTGTGTCTTGTGAATAGGTACGTCGTGTTATGGTTGTGATGAATTTGGTTTACTTTTGTGAATATGCTTCGTAAGAATTAATTATTATGAATGATTGATGGTAGCGATAATACCCTCACTTAGCTAACGTTGTGGAATTATGTTGGTCGTGTTGATCATCTAAGTTTGTGCCGGGTATGGTTGGTCATTGTTGAGTTGTTGTGATGATTATTATAATTGTGTTGTTTTGGTTTACATACTTGATTATACATCCCGGTGTAATGTGGAATGGCTTGATATTTGATGATTATGAGTTGTGTCGTGTCGATGTGTGTGTGTGTGTGTTCCAGGTAGGGTCTGACGAGGCCTCTGGAGTTCGGTACATGATGTGTACGAACAAGGTGTGTGATCCAGCTAGGGTCTGACGAGACCTCTGGAGTTTGGTTCATGATGTGTACGAACGATGTTTGTGGCTGGGTAGGGTCCGTTGAGGCCTCCGGAGTTCGGTACATGATGTGTACGAACAGTGTGTGTGGTCCGGGTAAGGTCCGTTGAGGCCTCCGGGGTTCGGTACATGATGTGTACGAACAATGTGTATGGTCCGGGTAAGGTCCGTCGAGGCCTCCGGAGTTCGGTACATGATGTGTACGAACAATGATCGTGTAGCAGTGATTGTTTGGGTAACATTTTAAATATGGGTCTCGGACTCATAATGATATATTATCTAGTGTGCTTTGAAACGAGAATCGGGATAAGGCCCTAATGTTTACGAAAAGGTTTTGTAAATAGGGACTCGAGGTCCAAAAGAATTTCTGCTTTAAAAATCCCCAAGATGATGTGTTTCTTTTCAAATATCTCTTACTTGAGTTCGAAATTCTAAAACTTCTCGGGAACATTTTGATAATTGTTTTCCGTATTAAATTCGTAGTTGCTATTTACTTGTTGCATTTCATATCGTTTTATACTTGCACTAGTAAAACAGTGGAGTCTTACTAACCCCCGAGTAATCGGGGGGTGGATGTCTGTTTTGCGTCTAGGTACATGCAGGTTCAGGGGAGCAGTCACAGGATTGGCACAAGGGGATGACGAGCTGCGATACTAATCAAGAGTCCAGAGTTGGTAGAGTTTGGTTGTATTGTTAGAGTTGATTCAGTCTTCCGCTGTATTGTGTTTCAACCCCTGTGTGGGTAATCTTGTTAGTCAGTTCTGTTGATAGAGTTGTGTGACCTCATCGGTCTGTGTGTTTATGTGTAAGTGACCTTAACGGTCTGTATCATTATATTGTTTGACCCTGGCCGGGCAAG
Organism: Orobanche coerulescens; assembly: GCA_033398695.1. Lineage (NCBI taxonomy): Eukaryota > Viridiplantae > Streptophyta > Magnoliopsida > Lamiales > Orobanchaceae > Orobanche > Orobanche coerulescens. Next base: position 57,244,244 of record CM065809.1, on the reverse strand, counting down.
CATTTGGTTGTTTATGGATGTTTAGCCTGGTAGATCCTTGGGGAAAGGGTCTACGGCGTGTAATATTCCCATAGGGTTTTGGGGGTGTTACACAAACGATCGTACCACAACGATCGAGACAACAAAAATCGAACAAGCATGTTCGAATCACGAAGAACAATAAAATTCAAACAACAACTCCAAGGTTCACATCTCGACTCGAGACAATATATGATCCAGTGAAAACAACAAGATGTACATTCCCATAAGATCCATAGGAAAGGGAATAGCAATTGAAAAGTCACAACGACAAACGAGTTATTCCAAAACAATACCACACTCGTTCGATCAACAAAAGCAAGGGGCAGGACAAGCTCAGAAAATGTCAACGAACATAAACGATTCGACAGAGTCGAAAATACAGAAGTTTAAAATCCGATCCACTTCGAATAAAAGAACTAGTAGAACCAACAGATGTTACTTCCGAACAAGGTTCACAAGAATCGAACCGAACTCGGAAAAGTCACAGGGATAACCAGATCGACCCAAAACAAGATCACAACTAGTTCGAACGATGAAACCGAAATACAGAACAAGTTCAGAAAGTATCAACGAACACGAGTGAGTCGATAGACTTGAGAAAGAGGAAATGCAGAAGTCCAAAAATAATACGGGTATTACATTCGACCTCTTATAAAAGAAGGTCGTCCCCGCTACTCACAATAACGGAAACAAGGCAACAACACAAAAGTAGCTGACAGAAACATTTCCCATGGGCCTCTTAGAGCCGATCCTGATATCTGTACTGAGGTTCAAGCCCCGAAAAACTCAGAACCCAACTCGCAAAATTGGATCCTGTGTCTCTCCGGTCCACACTTGAAATGCATTACTGACGAGAAGGACAATTGGTACGTGCATGCCCCCGGCACATCAGGGTTGAAACACCTCGGCTCGGCGTACCGAATATATAAATGCTAGATACAACGGAACGTAACATCGCAAAACAACATACCGGAGATGCCAACTCAGCATAACATATCAACACATACAAAAATCACAACAACAATAGCATCGTTCGACGATTACAACATCCCGAACGATAGCCAGCACACAATCACAAACATCATGAAACAATCACGCATGTACATAAACGTACAAACCCAAGCTTTAACAGCTCACACTCGTGCGACAACACGCAAATCACCACGAGGCGACAAACAGTGAATATCAGTTCACACCTCTTACAGAGGGCTAGTACAACAAATGCGTGGCAACGCCTCAACGTTCATGCCACCAATTCGATCATACTCGGGAGCTAACATCATAACGACAATGCGAACATCATACATACATTCCCAGACCGCAAATGGGAATTGATAGGTTTTTAAAAAAAAATGAAAACCACCTTTTGAAAATAAGTTTGGAAACACTGATTGATCTTGATTATCACCTTTCAAAAAGTACAAACGTGAAACATCATTATCGAGACTTTGGAAAACCGTTTCGCATTCGATAAAAATGAGGACACTTTCTTTTCGTGAAAAAACTTTCAGAAATATTCGACCCTCGGGACTAAGAAAAAGCGTTTCTAAATCATTGAAAATATCTCAAAACATTTTGGTCCTCGAGGTAGAAGAATTTTGAAACATATTGTGGCACCTTGGAAGTACCACGAGAAAACAATTCATTTTAAAAGTACGTCTCGAAATTTATTTTTTAAGATACTTAAGGTTTTCAAAAATAATTCAATGGGCTAGAATGCCCAAAAATGCTCATGTAAAAATATTCGTTTAAACATATTATAATATACGCATCAAATCGTACAAAATCAAGACAATACATGTCTTTTATCGGGAAAACAAACAGTCCAATATCACAGTCAAAAGGACATAAATAATGACAACACTCCTCATATAAAGGAAATATGAGAATCACATGAATGCATCACGAAACCATGAATCTACATGAAGGTTCCATCACTTAACAAATAATCAATCAAATAGCTCGTGTCACATGAGGCACAATACAAAGAAGGGAGACTTACGGCCACAGGTCGCACGAAGATGATGATCGCCCCACGATACTAATCACGACCAACAAACTCAGACGATGCGTCGCGACACGACTCAGTCAGACAAAATCCGACGAGACAAAACTCAACAGACACCACTTGACCCGACAACCTAGGTTTCCACAACCTAAAGCTTCGATACCATTTATGTAACACCCCCAATCCGCTCAGGGATATTACACGCCGTAGAACCTTTCCTCAAGGTTCTACCAGGCTAGTAACCAAAATCGAACAACTCAACAATGCCTTTAAGGCTAAGATGACTCAGTAGACCGATTTGGTCTTTCAATAAATACATACACTCAATCACAATACATGCTCACGCAATGGTCGAATACAACACACTCCCGTACAACGGGCAAAGAATACTGCAGTGGAAAATAAAATACAACTAAACCAATACGACATCAATGGGTCCTCGTGTGATTAGTATTGTTCATCTTTCATCATCCTTTATGCCGACCCTGTGCTTTGCTCCAAAACTTGAATGCAATACAGACATCCACCCCCCGAATACTTGGGGATTAACAAAACTCCACTGTTTTGCTAGTGCAAGAACAAGTGCAAAAATACGAGCCATACATTACAAGTTCCAAGAACAATAATAATCAGGAATCCTCAAAAATTCAAATACAACGAAACAAACACTCCCCGAGACAAGAGTTTGGGTAAAACGATCCAAAACCAAAAGATCACAATCCTGGAGAAAATAATTTACAAAATGGTTTAATAAGCCATCGGGAGTTTTTGTAGAAAACAATTTAGGATTATCAAATACTTCTCTTTCCAAAATCAACAGAGGTCACAACCCAAAGGTTTTGTTTTTACAAATAGAAAACCGACAACAATTCACAGGGTCAAAACCCAAGTCATGTGTCCTCGACGGACATAAAATCAACACGGCATAATCACACACAAGCATCGCCTAGGACCGGGACGAAGCCACAAATCCCACCCGAGGCCTCTAAGGACCCTCCCGAGCTGGCCACAATCATAAAACAAATCACGCACATGCATCGCCTAGGACCGGGGCGAAGACACAAATCCCACTCGAGGCCTCTAAGGACCCTCCCGAGCTGGATAGCTAAACAAATCACACACCATATCTCACGGTTGGATCAATCACTTGTTGCATCCTGACCCCATGATAACAAGCCATGTGCCACCGTCGATTATCTCAGGCTCTGACGGTTTGACCAATCACTTGTTGCATCCTGACCACATGATCACGTGCCATGTGTCACCGTAGACATTCAACCATATCCACACTTTCACACAAATAACATATCACATCAATAATATCCAAGTAATTCACATCAATGGCAACAAACACAATGCACAACGAAATGGTCAAATTACAATGCACCGATATGAGATAATATATACATATATTATCAAATCACAACGATAACACCAAGCGTATTCATAGTAATTCACGTAACCATCCACGAACACAATGTCCACAAAACACACGCGTTTTGAAAGAGGGCCTTTAACAAGGCTAACCGAATCTTTGAAACTGAAATTCAAACGATCAAATAAACACAAGGAGACAATCACTAATTATCATATCCATAAAACAAGAATTGTATGGACAGGGTACTTGCCTCGAATAACCACAACACGGAGAATCGGCCGAAGTAGGTTGGCACGGACCGACTACGAACTCGCCGACTCCACCGAACGCCAACTCGCGATAATAAACTACGAAGGACAATAACAACAATGAAGATGAATTCCATAGCATGACTTAAAGAAGTTGAATTCAAAGAACGAATGACGAAAGTTCAAGTATTTCCCCCAAAATGGCCAAGAACACGATTCGTCCCGTCAAAACACGAAAACGGAATTCCAAATCGAAATATGGATATAAAATCCATAGGATATGTTTAACAACATCATTTAACAACAATCGATCCATCAAAAACGAATGGAAAACGAGATCAATAACAAATCCCCCAAAAAGTCGATTCGAAGGAAATCAAGAAATACACTTTGATTCGACGAAGAATAATAGAATAAATGATGTTAAACACAAGAACACTACTAAGATTAATCATACCCATCATGGATTAATCAACGATCCGGAACGAATCGGCCAAAAATGCAAAACCCCCAAAATTTCTCAAAATAGGGTTCTAGGAAATGTCACCTTGATTCGCTGGATCAAAGGATGATATAGGATGATCAATCAATGAGATGAACTCAAGAACTTCGTGGATTTGTTGTTCAACAACATGGCTTCAAGATCCCCAAGGCTCCAGCCGTGGAAGAGAAAGATAGAAATGGGAAAAATGACCGAAACTGGACTTCTCTGTCACATTTATACTGGTGCAGCCTAGCGTGCGCTAGGCTGTCGAGCTAGCGTGCGCTTTCAGCCCGGGCCGCAATACAGAACCTCACTGCCCTACTGACTTGCCCAGGTAGCGTGCGCAGCCTTCCGGCCCTAGGGCGCGCTACCTGTCGGTCGTAGCATGCGCAGTGCCCGACAGTAGCGTGCGCTACCTGCCGATCCACCCGAGTCCAAAACCCCACTGCCCTACTGCCTCGGCCGACTAGCGCGCGCAGCCAACCGGCCGTAGCGTGCGCTACCTTCCGGCTGTAGCGCGCGCTACCTTCCGGCCGTATTGCGTGCTACCTTTCGGCCGTAGCGTGCACTATGCCGGTTCCTGCAGCCGTCCGGCCAGGACCCGCAACCGTCCGGCCAGGACCCGCAACCGTCCGGTCAGTGCCCGACCACCAGGACTCGACGACTCGATTATCCGAAATCGCACGGAACGAACACTACAAAACACTCGTGGGCAACATCATCATCCCGAAATGAAATACCATGCAACAATTAATCACACGCGACTATTAAAAGGGTCAAGACAACAAATACAAATGCGGATACCCACAATTTTGGGTAAATTACAAAATGGCCCAAAACGCCCGAAAATCACGATACGTGATCGAATAACAAACCGAAGTTCACAACACGTCTAACAAAGTTAAACGGACTTACGGGAAACTCGAAACAGTAGTTTCGAACGAGATTCACAAGAATCGAACTCGAGTGCGGAAAAGTCGTTAAGAAACACGGAACTCAACAAAAGAACACCGAAACGAACTCGGATGACAAAAAGTGTAGAATTAATCATTCTTAGAATGATGAAATGGTCCCAAGCGAGTCGTCAAAATGCACTCTTGCCAAAAATGAAAATTATCGAAATCCGAAATTGCGGATATTACATCAACCCTATGTTATGCTCCCCAAAACCTGAATGAAACTGGATGAAAAACATCCATCCCTGATTACTAGGGGGTTAGCAAAATTCTACTATTTTGATAGTGCAAATACAAAGTGCAAATACGAGTCATACAAATCATATTCCAAGAATAATAATAATCAGGAATCCTCCAATATTCAAACATAACGAAAATAAATACTTCCCGAGGCGGGGAGTTTGAGTAAAACTTTCCAAATTCGAAAGATCACAAATCCAGAGAAGAATTTATAAAATGTTTTAAAATGCCCTCGGGAGTTTTAACGGAAAACCATTTAGGATTTATCGAATCCTTCTATTTTACAAAACCAAAAGGAGTCACGTCCCAAAGATTTGCTTTCTCAAATAAAAACCAGCAATAATTCACGGGGTCCACAACCTACACCACGTGTCCTCGACGGGTATAAAATCAACAAAACATAACCACTCAAGATACGAAATTCTGGTAGCACGTCCAAGGTACTCGACCCTGGAAACACACATCCACAATCATATCCATGATACCGTGATCGCTTGCCACGTATCACCGCAAGTCTTCTTAATCTCTCACGGTTGGACCAATCACTCGCCGTGTCCTGACCACCATGATCACAAGCCATGTGTCACCGTAGACCTCGTCCGAACATCACGGCTGGACTATGACAAATACTTCACATTCACAAATCAGTACACTACGGTACACATCACAATATCAAGCAAAAAAACCCATCTGTAATCATATCCCTGATACAGTGATCGCTTGCCACGTATCACCGTAAGTCTTCTTAGGCTCTCACGGTTGGACCGATCACTCGTCATGTCCTGACCATCATGATCACATGCCATGTGTCACCGTAGACCTCATATGAATATCACGGTTGGACTATGACCACACATTCATCTCACCCAACATAATACACCAAGGATATCAAATAATCCACCCAAAGGCAACAAACACATAGCATGACACAATTGTCGAATCACAACGCACCGAAATGAGATAATATATGTATATCTGATTCGTGATTGATGTTTGCTTGCTACATTTGTTATGGTTATGATACTTGTACTAGCAAATTCGAATTGCTAACCCTTAAATGGGGGAATTACATTTCGTGCATTTCAAATATACTTAGTTCGAGGGAACAGTCACAGGGTCGACATGGAGGATGATGAGCTACGATACTAATAAAGAGTTAGAGATTTCAGTCCGATTTCGTTTGTATGGTTGAGTTGTATTGTATTTTCTGCTTCACTATATTTTGACCCCTGCGTCGAAATGTGTTGAAGGAGTTTTTATTTTGGATTGATTTAGTTGTGTGACCTTGCTAGTTCGTGTATTCTTAATATTTGACCTTCTCACTCTATGTCCTTATGTATCTTGACCCCGGCTGGTCAATCATTGGTAGTATTGTGGTGTTTAGCCTGGTAGATCCTTGGTAGAAGGGTGTAAGTCGTGTCACATTCCTGGGTGATTTTATGGGGGTGTTGCATTTATGGTATCATAGCCTAGGTTGTGTAAATCTTGGCTGTCGGGTCGAGTCGAGTCGTGTTTTCGTAACGTCATTTGAGTTATTGATTGACAAGTTAGTTGTGCATTGTCACATCATGTCATTTACATTTTTGGTTGAGATTAGTATCGCGGGCGACCTTCATTTACATACGACCTGTGGATGTAAGTCTCCTTATTTATGTGATATCTTAGGTTTAGTGACTTTGTTTGTGTACATGATGTGAGATGAAGCCTATGTTGACACTTGTGGTATATTGTGCATGAAGAGATCAGGATATAACAATGCACTAGATTATGAGTGGTGTAATGTGTTGTGAATTTCTGAATATTTATGTGTTCCAGAAAGCGAGTCAGTGTTAGAGTTTTTTGAGAACTCAGATAGGCGGTGTTGGCCTTTGTCTGAATTCTGTGTTTATGAATTATGCAGGTACTTAAACTAGTAACTTTGGATGTCAGATAGTCATGTGTTTGAGAGTTGATTGCTTTTTACTGACTGTTGTTTTTGGTCACAAACCTATTCTCATTATTAACTATATTCGCTGCGTGCTTGTTTGGAAATGGTTTGCTGAAAATTTTATAGACTTAGGTATACTTGTAGAAAACTGATTTCCGAAAACAATTTGTCGGTAGGCATAAGCGGTTATTTGGCATACACTTTTTAAACATTTTAGGTTTTGGCTAACCGGCTGTGTATTTTCAAAAGGAACCTTACGACAGTATTTGAAAAATATGTTTTGAATATTTTACAAGATGTTACCGTCCGTAATCTTTTGGCAGGTTTGAAAGGATTTTAGGAGTGATTTTTAGCCGATCGGTTTTATTTTTAAATAACTCAAGTATATGATTTGAAAATCTTTCACACCATAAGAAAAATTGGATTCTAAAACAAAAAATGTGATTTTATTTTCCAAAAATGGTTAAAGATGAAAATATTTATTTGAACTGGTAATGATATTCTCTCTTGGATGAATGATGATAGTTCTCACTTGTTGAACGAAAAGTATTTCACGATCTTACTCGACTTAAATTTTTAGTTCAGATTTGTAAAATTTTTCTGAATTGCAAATTTGCTCTCATTTTCGAAATTAAGGTACATATAATCGGTTTGGATGTAAAGTGTGCATTATCGGGATGTATTGCTTCTGGCGATACCAATAGAGTTTGGGGCTAAAGCATTGGTGTGGGAGCCAAGTCTTTTTCATATATTCATTACGTTGTTATCCTTGTTGAAGGATTTTGGTTGCGTTCCTAATTGTTGTATTACATAGTTTGAGGTTGTTTCGCGACCTGTGTGATATTGCTTTCATGCAAAATGATAGCGCTTATATTCGTATGTGGCATACATACATAAGGCTTCATGACCTTTCTCATTTTGATGTCGTGGCTATCTTTTGGAGCTGTTTTGGGGATGTCGAACTATTTTTGTCGTCCAGCAGTATGTTATGACCGTAAGCCCCATTTGTTACAATCATAATTTGTGTGTCCGTTTAGCTACTCTGAATAGATAATTTCGTTAAGTTGCTGGTTGTGGCCGTATTTCATTGTGTTGTGTTTATAAGCATTTTTGATATATTATCAAGTGTTGTTTCTTTTCATTATGTTGAACGATTGTATGTTCAGTATGGCGAGAGGTCGAGGCCGTGGTCATGGTCGTGGATGTAACCATGAGCGTGGTGAGGTGACTCGTTCGTTGACAAGCACTGTACATCCCAGTACTGGTGGTCATGAAGACCAGTCGCATGATCAGAGGCAAGCAACTGGAAGTAATGTTGATGTGGGCGTCACCACCATTCTTCAGCAGGTGGCAACCCAATTGACGCAGATGAATCAGGGTGCACACCGGAATGAGATTCCGGATGGAGATAACAGAGCAAGTAAGTGGCTAGGAGATGTGATGAGAATGCATCCACCTCGTTTTGTAGGTTTCTATGATTTTTTAGGTTGGGAGAACTGGATCCTCCAGTTGGGTAGGACATTTGATGTTGTAGCTTGTCCTGATGAGAGGAGGGTACACATTGCTCAGTACCTCCTCGATAAGGAAGCTGCAGAGTGTGAGAGGCTGTAGCGCCTAGAGACCGTACAGCTACTTGGGTTGAGTCCAAGACTGCTATGGAGGTAGAGTATTGTCCTTTGCCTATTCGAGAGCACAGAATTGTTGATTTTTTCTCGGTTATGCCCCAAGATATGTCGATATCCCAGACTATAGTCAATTATAGTCAACAATTATATTATGTTCGGTAGCAAGTGAGAAGCGAAGTGGATAAGATTCATTACTTAGATATGTATATGAAACCTCGTCTTCGGTAGAGTATGGTTCCTTTTATGTGTACCACTTGGAAAGAGTATCAGGATCGAGCCTTAACCATCGATATGGCCATTTCCGTGACATATACTGGTTCAGAAGGTAAGAGACAGAAGATCACGGGTAACTTCTCATTGGGTCAGAGGAGTGAGTTCCATGAGCCGGTTGTTTCGTGTCATTCTTCTTGGAGGATTCCCTGTTCGTATGATAAGTCCAAGAATCTTAATCCTATAGTGATTAGGGTAAGTGGTGTGAAGACGTGTTTCAACTGTAGCCATGTGGGCCACAGGTTATCGAGTGGTTGTAATTATTTTCTCGTTGACTGACATGTGTTGATTTTCATGCTATAATGTTTACCATTTAAAGTGGATTATGTGGTGCTTGTGTTTATGTGATCGTGTGTCATGCGTTGTCACGTGTATATTTTCAATTCTGATCGCTGGTGTTGTACGTTAGCATTTCATCGCATGTTTTGTGATTGTTGTTTCATTGTGGAGTTTCGTTGTTGTGTCGGGTTCTTGGAGCAGTCATTCTTCGAGCAGTCCTGTTGTACAGTAGGCATAACGCATGCTATGCAGTATCATAAAGCGCGCTAATATGAAGTTTTAGTGCGTGCTATTGAGGCAGTTAGCGCATGCAAACGGGAGGCTGAGACAGTCCAGAAGCTACTGAATGGAATCAGGACTCATTAACGCACGCTAACACGCTTAACTAGAATGCACTAACTGCAATGATGGGCATAACCTGCTGGATTTTTGGCCCGTTAGTGCATGCTAATGAGGGTTGCTAGCGCGCGCTAACTATACTGGTATATACACCAGACAGCAACCCCTTTCTTCTCATTTCTCATTTCTCACCCTTAGAACCGACGGGAGGGAGAGTGCGACGACTTGGAGGCAGCATGGTGCGATTCTTCACCATTTATCATCGATCTTGAGTTCCTAGTGTGGATTAAACAACACCTCATCCTTCATTCTTCGTAGGATCGAAGATAATGTTCTAAGATCTCTAGAGTTGACTTTTTGGGGTTCTGTTCTTGAATTCGATTTCAATATGATTTTAATGAATCGGTATTGGAATATTTATTCTACATATTCATAAATAATGTTTTGATTATTAAGTTGCTAAACAAAACAAAACAAAACAACAAAGAGGCGAAGCAAATCGACAAAAAAATTGAAGACGCAAATAGCTGTAATCTGGACATGATTAGCGCACGCAAGAGCTGAAAGTTAGCGCACGCTAATAGGTTCTGGATGCAGATCAGACGAGTTCGAAGTTACCTATAGTCGAGTCATCTGATGAAGATAGCGCAAGCTACACATGTTTACTAACGCATGCTATCGAAGGTTAGTTACCATTGTGAAGATATTCAAACACTGTATGACGCAAGCAATGATGAAATCATAGCGCACCCTAAGATTGAGTAATAGCGCACGCTAATGTGTTTGAAATCAAGTCAATCAATCCGTTGGAAAGATTCTGAAGGAAATTTAAAAGTATAAACTGATATATGACGCAAGCAATGACGCAAGATTAGGGCACGCTACAAGAAAATGTTAGCGCACGCTAACTGTCATGGACAGTAGCCACTGGACTGGAATTACAAATCATTAACGTACGCTACATGGAGTTCATAACGTACGCTAAGGCAAAAATGCACGATATCGCATGCTAAGAAGAAGAGCTAGCTCACGCTATCAAGACAAAAGTCAGCAATGGCTAGTTTTAATCCATACAACAACTTCAAGAAGGCTATAAATACCACATCCTTGGTATTAATCCATACAACAACTTCAAGTTTTCAAGACATTGATCTGACATTCATATACATTATATTATTGTTGCAATATTGAGCTTATATTGATAGTTTGAGTGTTTATACATTCAACACATACACGAGTGAGAAAAAGAAAATATACTATTGGATTCGGTGTTATTATGATCAAGGGTCTGGCATTGTTAGAATCACAATCGCTATCTTAGTGAGGTTTATATAGTACCGATAGAAAGCTAGAGTGGTTGATTCCTTGTCCAATAGAAAAGGAAAACGGTTTAACTTGGACCGACAAAAAGACAAGTAAGTGAACGGTTTTACTCGGACCGATAGAAGACGAGCTTCTAACGGTAATCCCTCGATCAATAGAAGAGAGTTGCAGAGGTTTTGATCTTCATCCTATAGAAAAAGATACCAAGAGAGCAGACGTAAGCACGTTTGGCCAAACCTCTATAAATCCTTGTGTCGTTTAATTACCGCACTTTATATTTACGCTTCTGCACAACGGCTGTAATATCCGACAGAAATTCTTACTTGCTGTTGTACTATTCGGATAATTTAATACTGTTGTACTCTTGTTGCATTTGTGTATTGTTATTGGAATATATCATAAATAAACATAATAATAATGATCACTCGCATTATGTTTGAATTTTCAGTGTTATAGAGATAAGTGCTTATTGAACTATTAAAAACCTGAGCCTAACGTACGTTAATCGTTAGGCATAGCGTACGTTATTTTGAGGCCTTTACGTACGTAAAGGTGTACTTGTTACGTACGTAACCAGTGCAATCGTATCCGATCCCAACTTTCGGCGTGTGGGGCCGGGTAGGATTTGAATATCTGATCTTTTGGAGCCAATCTAGTTGACCTACATTACGATTTAATGTCACGATAGGTAACGCACGTAACAAAGTACGTATTTCACCAAAGAGCTCTGGACTTATCTTACGTACGTAATACTTTCCTTGTAGCGTACGTAAAGCACTTAACGTACGTTATCCTCTTGTGATAACGTACGCAACGAACTGTGCTGTTATAAAAAGAGAGCTTGTGTCTTTCATTTTGCATGACCAAACTCTGAATTTTCACCTAGATAATCATCCTCCTGCACCCCTAGATCAAATTACCTTCTTCCAACTTGTGTTTGAGCTTTACATTTCGATTTTGGAGCTTGTTGTTTGGAACTTGGAGACTTTCTTGAAGCTTATATTGTGTTCTTGTGGTTTGGTGTATTGTTCTTCATTTCTGAAGGTATGTTCTACGATTTAACCATATAATCTCATAGTTATAATGATAGTGATTAAGTATACTCCACCTAGTGATGATTTAATCAAGCTAAACATGTTCATAGTTAGACTTCCAACAAACTTAATGATGAATATGATAGTTAAGGGTTTGTAAGGTTGTGTTTTTAGTATCTTCAAAGATGATGATCATGTTTAGTTAAACCAAACTCTTATTTCTGGACTAATAACACCAATAGACTATTAATAATCTTTGTTTCATTATGATGTAAATAACTTCTTAGAATAATTACCATAAAATGTTTTGAGAACCCTTGTTGATCATTAGAAGTTTGGAATAACCTTCTTGAACCTAAGCTAAGTGAATCCAGAGGATTAATGCTTGAACCTCCAAGTTAATTAAAAGATTATAAAGAAGGTGTTGAACTTGTAGTGGTCTTCATAATCATAATATGGAATTGTAACTACTTAACTCAACATAAGAAATTGATGGTAGTGCAGATTTTCTTTTTGATATCCTTGATGAGTTTAAGGAGTAGGAAATTATTGTTAACACATCTTAATCCAGCAAACATTTGGTAAACATCTTGTAATCAATTGTAAGAATAGAATGGCATTGAATAGGATTCTTGGAGTAAACCATCAACATCTTAATAAGTTGAAACTACTCAAATGAGAATTAGGATGTTGTCTCGTTGAAGTTTGGTATAGATGATTATATGAACGTATTATTGAGTGAAATATACTTCATTCAAGGTTGATTGTCCGAGTAACCGATTTTGAATCGAGGGCCGGCTGTTCATTCGACAAAGAAAGACTTTACTCGCCTCCGTATTGAGGCAAGTTATCTTGCTTGGTTATAATGATGTGTGGATTCTTATGATGATTATGCATTTCGTGTATATGAAACACTTATAAACTTGTGCCTTGTGACTTGAAGTTGTTCTTAATGATGTCCCGTTTCCATCGTGGGATTGTATTCCCAAGTTCGTTACTTTTGGACCCTTGATATTGTTGATCTTGTTGTCATCTCGGTGAGTCCTCGATCCTTATTCGGATTTTGTGAAATTCTTGAATTCGTTGTCATGTTGCATCGTGACATATCCGGAGTCGTATCTACGTTCCGATTGGATATTGTGTAGGATTTTTAGCCGGGAAAATATATAGTCATGCGTGAATATTTTTCCGTGAAAGGCTGTGCACACGAGACGTAGTTCGTTGAGGCTAATTAGGTACATTGTCCCGCGTATATCCTGGATTCCGTATACGGGGTGGACATGTGCACTGACACATATTCGGATCGGGCGTACTGTGATGTCCCTCTCGAGCCATACTATCTTAGTCGCTCACAGTCCATTTTTATACTTGGATGTGTTCGACGTTTTGTGACTGAGCGTTCATACGCCCGAGGGGTATGTTCGTTAATCGGGGAGTTATTCTTAAAATCTTATATACGTGAATTGTATACTATCTTGAGAATCATTTATCATGTATATCTGACCCTGTGTTGGGCGAAATACTTGTGTTGTATTTTAGGTCGAGGAAAAGGCAAGGCACGGGAAGATCAAGGTGATGACGAAGGGTTCGAAGGATACTAGTTCGGGGGCCCCAAGTCTTTCGTGTCCGGTCATGTTCGTACCGTGTAATGTTATCTTTTCGCTTTATTTTAAGTTTGAACAAATGTATTGTTATTTTAAGGTATAATTCATCTCCATATGGATTATACTTACGTTTTGGATCCTGTGTGTAATAAGGCCGTAGGCCATACTGTTGTAAACTCCAGATCGGAGTAAGTACCTTGTTTTGTGGTTCAGCATCACATGTTTTGCGTATTTAATCTGTACTTTTGGTATCGCCTGGTGGATCCTAGTGTGGGGTCCACAGCACTGTAATGGCCGACTTATCGGGATGTTACAGAAGATGGTATCAGAGAGAAAATTTATTTTGCTAGAGGTCGTTTTCTTTCTTTTTGAGTCTTTGTGTATTGAACTAGTATCAAGAGACCTTCGTGTCACGTGTGACCCGTGCGAGCGCCTAATCCTACGAGCCAAATGCGGTACGTACTTAATGAACCATGAATAAATTATTGACATGATATTGATCTCTGAATAGATCTCCTTGTTGATCTTGGTATTTTAAGGGTTTGTGGCAGGAATTATCTGATTGATGATTCAAATAAAATTCTGGATTGATTATATGATTGAAATCATTCGACTCAAATGTCGATCTGATATTCTGTGTGACTTTCGTAGTAACGATAATTCATTACGAACTGCTTTCTTGAATATGTAATTTCTTACTGCCATTAACTTAGCATGAATTCTGATTTGTATTATGAACTGTACTTATGATTATCATCTCAAAATTGATTCTTTCAGTATGGAAAGAAATTTGAGAGGCCGTGGAAGAGGGGGACGAGGCCGCGGAAGGGGCCGAATCCCGATACCGCGAGCCAACAGACGTGCGAACGCAGAGCATAGTTCCGCAGGCAGTGATTCGCCTTCTAGGGACCAATCGCACCATAATGGACACGAGGATGCTCGTGTCGATCCTTACACTGTAATGCAGGGCATGATGGCTCAGATGACCCAAATGGGTCAGTTAATCAAAACAATGCAGAGAGTCGCACGACCAAAGATCGAGGCCACCTCCTGTACATGGCGGGCCGGTGAATCGGATCATCAGCGACATCTCGCGCCAACGACCCCCGATTTTTGAAGGTTCCTATGAGACGGCTGATATCGTGCATTGGATCGAACACTTCGAGAATTTGTTCGATATGGTAGACTGTCCAGTAGAGAATCGCGTTTCCGTGGCAGCTTACTACTTGAGCAAGGGCGCCCACACTTGGTGGCTTTCGGTGAGGCCAGCTGATGGCGTATGCACTTGGGTAGAATTTAAAAATCTCATGCTAGATCGTTACTATCCAGGTCCTCTCCGCGAGGCCAAATTATCAGAATTGCTGAATCCGGAACCGTCCGAAGATGATGACGTACTATCTATCGCCGAGAAATTTTAGGCACTTCTCCCTTTTGCTGCGACGATTGTCCACACAGAAGCTGATAAGATTAAATACTTTCTCAAAAGGCTTAAACCCCGAATGAGAATGCAGCTGTTGAACCATCATTGTGTGACCCTACCGGAGTTCATCGAGAAAGCTCTGGAGTACGAATTGACCGTGAAGGAAATTTCCAAGAAGCAACCGCAGTCTAACAACAAGAAATTCAGAACCAACTACCGACAAAGAATCGGGAACATTCAAGAGACCCCAACCAGTGCCAAATCCTTCTGAACGGCAACCTACGGCATCGAAGCTAACCGGATCGCAACCTCGAGCGGTTAGCCTATCTGTTGTATGCTATAATTGTGGAGTCCCGGGGCACATCAATTCGAAATGTCCTAGGCCAGCCGTGTCATGCCATACATGTGGGAAGAACGGACATCGTGCACGTTATTGTAGGAGTGGACTAGGACGTATTCCCGCAGCATCTCATGCTCCAGTACAATCTTCAGTTCAGGACCGAGTACCTCCATCCGCTTCTTATCAGACTACCGGGGCAAACAAAGGGATGGGACGTGGAAATCAAGCAGGTACATCTGGTACATGGGCTGCAAAACCTAGAGTTTACGAGATGAAGAGGGTCAAGATCCCGGCCGCATGATTGCAGTACTCTCGAGATCCAATCTCACTGTCTGTGTCCTTTTTGATACCGGTGCTTCACACTCCTTTTTATCTACTTCTTGTTTGAGTCGTTTGCAATTAGAGCATGTTATCAATAGTGAACCTTATATAATTTGTCTACCCGATGGTATAAGAATTGTTGGGAATCGTGAAGTACATGACTGCTCGATTCGAATGAACGACCGTGAGTGGTTGTCAAATTTAATCGTGGTCGATTTACCTAAAGATGATGTGATCTTGGGAATCGATTGGATGGACCGTCATGATGCCATAATTAGTGTCCGCAAGCGGACAGTGACCGTCACATCTGACGATGGTGTTGAGTGTACCTTCCAGGGTGATAATCCCATCCGTTCCGGGAAAATCATCAGCGCTATGAAAACGGTGAAACTGCTTAATCAAGGATGTATTGGCTATTGGTGTTACATGACCAAAACAATGGATCGACCAGTTAAATTGATCGATATTCCGGTAGTCCGAGACTACCTGCATTTATTTCCAGATGAGTTGCCAGGCTTACCTCCACATCGTGATGTAGAGTTCAATATTGAGTTAGAGCCTGGTACGTCCCCGCATTCAAAAGCACCGTATCGTATGGCTCCGACTGAGATGCAGGAGCTGAAGAGCCAACTTGAGGATTTGACTGAGAAAGGCTACATCAGACCTAGCGCGTCCCCTTGGGGAGCACCAGTACTATTTGTACGGAAGAAGGACGGATCCCTACGTCTGTGTATTGATTATCGTGAGCTGAATAGGGTAACCATTAAGAACAAATACCCATTGTCGCGTATTGACGATTTATTGGATCAGCTTCAAGGGGCTGCTGTGTTTTCTAAGATCGACCTGAGGTCTGGTTACCATCAGTTGAGGATTAGAGAGTCTGACATTTCAAAGACAAAGATTCCGTACTCGTTATGGGCATTATGAGTTTGTGGTGATGCCTTTGACCGACGACGAATGCACCGGCAGTATTCATGGAGCTGATGAATCGAGTGTTTATTAATTATCTGGATCGCTTTGTAGTCGTTTTTATTGACGACATCCTGATCTATTCTCGTGACCATGAAGAGCACGAGCGTCATCTCCATCTAGTTCTCGAGGCGTTAAGGCGGAGCAAACTTTATGGAAAATTTTCTAAATGTGAGTTCTGATGCGTGAAGTTATCTTTCTGACATGTGATATCGGTGATGGGGTCCGAGTAGACCCAATGTACGAAGCTATCCGAGATTGGTTACCACCAAAGAACGTTAAGGAAGTACGCTGTTTCTTGGGACTAGCAGGCTATTACCGACGGTTCGTAGAGGGTTTTTCCAGAATTGCCCAACCAATGACCAATTTGTTGAGAAAGGATAAGAAGTATTTATGGTCAGAGGCATGTCAGCAGAGCTTTGATGAACTTAAGAGTCGGTTGATTTCGGCGCCTATTTTAGTCCTACCAAAAGGAACGGAAGGTTTTGTAGTGTATAGTGACTCATCTAAACAGGGCCTTGGATGTGTACTAATGCAGAACGGGAAGGTGATCTCCTATGCATCGATACAGCTACGACCTTACGAGGTCAACTATCCCACCCATGATTTAGAACTCGCAGCTGTGGTGTTTGCTTTAAAGATCTGGCGTCATTATCTGTATGGAGTTACCTGTCAGATTTTTACAGATCACAAGAGCTTGAAATACATTTTTACCCAGAAGGAGTTAAACATGAGGCAGAGAAGGTGGCTAGAACTCATCAAAGACTATGATATCGAGATCCTTTATCATCCGGGCAAAGCAAATGTAGTTGCTGACGCTTTGAGTCGTAAAACCGTACAGGAGCAGATGCTTGCCCGCCTAACAACTCATAGGGTTTTGCAGTTAGAATTGATGAGGCCGGAAATTGAAGTCTGTTACAGATATTCAAGGGCAACTCAGACACTTGAGATTTCATCGTCCCTTGAGGATATAATTAGATCGAAGCAAGTTACGGACCCATTCTTATCTCGAATTCGCGATGAAATAACCCAAGGAAAGCTCCTGGATTTGTAATACACGAGGATGGATTGATACGTTTGAAACCGAGTTTGTGTACCCACGATGATGAGTTGAGGAGTTCTATCCTGAAAGAAGCCCATGCTACCCTGTACTCTATCCACCCGGGGTCTAGCAAAATGTATAAGGATTTGAAGCGGAATTATTGGTGGGGAAATATGAAACGTGAGGTTGCCGAAATTGTTACGAGATGTTTAACCTCACAACAGGTTAAGATTGAGCACCAGCGACCCGCAGGAATGCTGAAACCGCTCCCGATTCCCGAGTGGAAATGGGAGGACATATCAATGGATTTTATTACTAGATTGCCGACGAGTCGCCGAGGAATGAATACGATTTGGGTGAATGTGGATCGTTTAACCAAATCAGCCCACTTTCTGGAGATTAAAGATACTTGGGGACCCGAGAGATTGGCCCAACTATTTATTAAGGAAATTGTGAGATTGCACGGTACCCCCAAGAGTATTGTATCAGACCGTGACGGGCGATTCGTGTCACACTTCTGGAAAGCAGTTCATCGTGCGATGGGTACGCATTTGAACTTCAGCACAACATTTCACCCACAGACGGATGGTCAGACTGAGAGAACTATCCAAACTTTAGAGGATATGCTGAGGGCATGCGTTCTCGATTGGAAGGATGATTGGGAGGCCCAGCTACCCTTGGTGGAATTCACTTATAATAATAGTTGGCACGCTTCGATTCAGATGGCACCGTATGAGGCATTATATGGCCGTCGCTGTAGGTCCCCTTTGTGCTGGGACGAACTATCAGAATCTCTGTGTACGGAACCCGACATGTTGCTAGCAGCCCGTGAGAAGATCGCTCTGATCAGGAGTCGTTTGCTGACGGCTCAAAGCCGACAGAAGTCCTACGCAGACAACCGCCGGCGGCCGCTTGAGTTCGACGTCGGCGACCATGTACTAATGAAGGTGTCACCTACCCGAGGAGTCTTTCGTTTTGGAAAACGAGGCAAGCTGAGTCCGAGGTATATCGGGCCGTTTGAGGTTTTGGAACGAGTAGGCGATTTGGATTATCGCTTGGCTTTACCACCAGCCCTGAGCCGGATCCATAACGTATTCCATGTCTCCCAGCTAAGGAAATACGTTGCTGATCCGAGTCATGTACTTCGGTTCGATGAGATCGACTTAGCGGAGGATCATTCATATAAGGAGCGCCCCGTACGAATACTTGAGAGGAGGATCAAACAACTGCGTAATAAGACGATTCCCCTACTGAAGGTTCAGTGGTCACGACACGGGGTCGAGGAAGCCACGTGGGAGACGGAGCACAGCATTCAAGAGAGGTATCCCGAATTGCTTACCCCTTAGTTTCGAGGACGAAACCCCTTTTAAGGGGGGGAGTATGTAATATCCGACAGAAATTCTTACTTGCTGTTGTACTATTCGGATAATTAAATACTGTTGTACTCTTGTTGCATTTGTGTATTGTTATTGGAATATATCATAAATAAACATAATAATAATGATCACTCGCATTATGTTTGAATTTTCAGTGTTATAGAGATAAGTGCTTATTGAACTATTAAAAACCTGAGCCTAACGTACGTTAATCGTTAGGCATAGCGTACGTTATTTTGAGGCCTTTACGTACGTAAAGGTGTACTTGTTACGTCGTAACCGGTGCAATCGTATCCGATCCCAACTTTCGGCGTGTGGGGCCGGGTAGGATTTGAATATCGATCTTTTGGAGCCAATCTAGTTGACCTACATTACGCATTTAATGCTGCGATAGGTAACGACGTAACGGCACGTATTTCATCCAAAGAGCCTCTGGACTTATCTTACGACGTAATACTTTCCTTGTAGCGTCGTAAAGCACTTAACGACGTTATCCTCTTGTGATAACGCATTTAACGAATCGTGTCTTTATATAAAAGAGAGCTTGTGTCTTTCATTTTACACGACCAAACTCGAATTTTCACCTAGATAATTATCCTCCCGCACCCTAGATCAAATTACCTTCTTCCAACTTGTGTTTGAGCTTTACATTTCGATTTTGGAGCTTGTTGTTTGGAACTTGGAGACATTCTTGAAGCTTATATTGTGTTCTTGTGGTTTGGTGTATTGTTCTTCATTTCAAGGTATGTTCTACGATTTAACCCTATAATCTCATAGTTATAATGATAGTGATTAAGTATACTCCACCTAGTGATGATTTAATCAAGCTAAACATGTTCATAGTTAGACTTCCAACAAACTTAATGATGAATATGATAGTTATGGGTTTGTAAGGTTGTGTTTTTAGTATCTTCAAAGATGATGATCATGTTTAGTTAAACCAAACTCTTATTTCTGGACTAATAACACCAATAGACTATTAATAATCTTTGTTTCATTATGATGTAAATAACTTCTTAGAATAATTACCATAAAATGTTTTGAGAACCCTTGTTGATCATTAGAAGTTTGGAATAACCTTCTTGAACCTAAGCTAAGTGAATCCAGAGGATTAATGCTTGAACCTCCAAGTTAATTAAAAGATTATAAAGAAGGTGTTGAACTTGCAGTGGTCTTCATAATCATAATATGGAATTGTAACTACTTAACTCAACATAAGAAATTGATGGTAGTGCATATTTTCTTTTTGATATCCTTGATGAGTTTAAGGAGTAGGAAATTATTGTTAACACATCTTAATCCAGCAAACATTTGGTAAACATCTTGTAATCAATTGTAAGAATAGAATGGCATTGAATAGGATTCTTGGAGTAAACCCTCAACATCTTAATAAGTTGAAACTACTCAAATGAGAATTAGGATGTTGTCTCGTTGAAGTTTGGTATAGATGATTATATGAACGTATTATTGAGTGAAATATACTTCATTCAAGGTTGATTGTCCGAGTAACCGATTTTGAATCGAGGGCCGGCTGTTCGTTCGACAAAGAAAGACTTTACTCGCCTCCGTATTGAGGCAAGTTATCTTGCTTGGTTATAATGATGTGTGGATTCTTATGATGATTATGCATTTCGTGTATATGAAACACTTATAAACTTGTGCCTTGTGACTTGAAGTTGTTCTTAATGATGTCCCGTTTCCATCGTGGGATTGTATTCCCAAGTTCGTTACTTTTGGACCCTTGATATTGTTGATCTTGTTGTCATCTCGGTGAGTCCTCGATCCTTATTCGGATTTTGTGAAATTCTTGAATTCGTTGTCATGTTGCATCGTGACATATCCGGAGTCGTATCTACGTTCGATTGGATATTGTGTAGGATTTTTAGGGCACATATATAGTCATGCGTGAATATTTTTCCGTGAAAGGTCAGGTACACGAGACGTAGTTCGTTGAGGCTAATTAGGTACATTGTCCCGCGTATATCACGGATTCCGTATACGGGTGGACATGTGCACCGACACATATTCGGATCGGGCGTACTATGATGTCCCTCTCGAGCCATACTATCTTAGTCGCTCATACCCATTTTTATACTTGGATGTGTTCGACGTTTTGTGATCGAGCTCATACGCCCGAGGGGTATGTTCGTTAATCGGGAGTTATTCTTAAAATCTTATATACGTGAATTGTATACTATCTTGAGAATCATTTATCATGTATATCCGACTCGTGTTGGGCGAAATACTTGTGTTGTATTTTAGGTCGAGGAAAAGGCAAGGCACGGGAAGATCAAGGTGATGACGAAGGGTTCGAAGGATACTAGTTCGGGGGCCCCAAGTCTTTCGTGTCCGGTCATGTTCGTACCGTGTAATGTTATCTTTTCGCTTTATTTTAAGTTTGAACAAATGTATTGTTATTTTAAGGTATAATTCATCTCCATATGGATTATACTTACGTTTTGGATCCTGTGTGTAATAAGGTCGTAGGCCATACTGTTGTAAACTCCAGATCGGAGTAAGTACCTTGTTTTGTGGTTCGGCATCACATGTTTTGCGTATTTAATCTGTACTTTGGGTATCGCCTGGTGGATCCTAGTGTGGGGTCCACAGCACTGTAATGGCCGACTTATCGGGGTGTTACAACGGCGCAAATACCGATATTGCTCCAAAAATTGGTATCGGAGCGGTACCTCCAATAAGCGGCTTAACATCCGAGGAGTCGATCCAAATGGCGTTCCAATTTGCTCCAGTCGAAGGTCTTGCTCTGTACCGACCACCATTCTTTGACGGTTCAAATTATATGACATGGAAGAAAAAGATGTCAATATTCATCCGAGCATATGACTTTGAGATTTGGAAGAACATTTATCTAGGCCCGAAAGTTCCAATCAAACCCGATAGATCTCTTAAGAGTTTCAAAGAATATAACAACGAGGATTGGAAAAATGACCATCTAAATTGTAAGGCTACTCAACTTCTATAATGTGCCTTAAATCCAGAAGAGGTAAATCATATCTCATCGTGTGAAAGTGCTAAAGAGATATGGCAAATTCTTAAAATCACACACGAAGGAACAACTCAAATCAAGGAGACGAAGATCAATATGCTTCTCCATGACTATGAGTTATTCATGTTAAAGGGTGACGAGTCCATTACCAACATGCTCGACCGATTTTCGGTCATCACCAATGGGCTAGCTTCATTCGGAAAACCATTATCTAGTAGTGAAAAAGTCAACAAAATTTTACGATCACTACCTATCGAATGGGACGGCACCGTGACCGCGATCATGGAATCTAAAGATATCAATACGCTTGATTTTAGCGCACTAGTTGGTCCGCTAATTATTTATGAGATAGTTCTCAAATCACGAAATGTCAAACTGAAGCCAAAGGAAAGATCAATAGCCTTGAAGGCTAAGATGTCAAAAAGAGAAGAAATACCGGTTGATGAAAGCGACGAAGAATCGGCATACTATGTCAAAAATATTAATAAGTTTCAAACCTTATTAAACCGGAGAAAGAAAGACATCTCGGGCGAATCTAAGAAATTCGACAACAATTGTCGATTATGTGGTAAACCAGGCAACTTTGCAAAGAATTTTCGTGTAAAACCCAAAGAGGTTTTAATTTCAACATGGAGTGACGAAGATATTGATGATAATTTCATTGATCAAAATAACCTTGCATTTATGGCCCGGAGTTCATTCGATGATAGCGACGTCGAAAGTCAAGTAAGTAATTCTTACGACAAACTTTTTGAAGCATTCGAGTTATTACATACTGATTATCAAAATGCTTTAAGTAAAATTAAATCCCTTAAATCTAAATATAAAACTTTGGAAATTGAAAATTCCAAAATTCTTGAAAAGGGAAAGTTTGTTGAAATCGATCATTCTAAATACATCGAAAACGAAAATATTTTAAAGGGTGATCTTATTAAAATCCAAACCAAGCTCAAAAATTTAACGAAGAAATTCTCTTTCGGAAACGAGAAATTTGAAAATATGGTCTCGGTTCAAAAATACACTTTAAATAAACAGGGGTTGGGATTCAAACAAAATTTTAAAACTGAATTCGTGAACTTGAAGATACCCCATTGCGAAAAATGTTTGAAAATCGGGCACCATATTTCAAACTGTAAAAGCTCAAGACGGACGAATAAAGTTAAGAAAATTTGGATTCCTGAAGGAACCACCATCCCAAACATCGTTTACGTCTCGAAACAAAAACCAACTATCGGTTGGATCACCAAGAATTAATTTTTAAATAATTAGTGATATTTTACTCAGGGGGAGTATTTTTTAAAGGGAGATAATATCTTCAGGGGAGGAAATATCCTATTCTACTATATTTTATCATATATTCATCAACTGGTATCATGCATATTTATATTCAATTGGTATATTTATTTACACTTTTTGCTGTATACAAAAAGAGGGACAAGGAGTAGAATCGGATAAAAAGCATCATGAAAGAATGACGAGAAAAATAAAAAGTAAAAAGGAGGAGAATATAATAAAAATCGAATAAGTCGAAAAGGAGAAAAAGAAAGCATACAAAAGGGGGAGAAATGAAGAAGTTGAAAAATGAGAAACGAAGAAGTCGAAAATGGGTGAAACTAACGAAACGATCAAAGCCGGAAACTTTGAAACGTACAAATATATATATTTTATTTTGCAAGTTTTATCCAATTCAAGTGTTGTTTTGTAATCCTCAAAAAGGGGGAGATTGTTGGAATATTTATTCCACATATTCATAAATAGTGTTTTGATGATTAAGTTGCTAAACAAAACAAAACAACAAAGAGGCGAAGAAAATCGACGAAGGAATTAAAGACGCAAAAAGCTGCAATCTGGACATGATTAGCGCAGACAAGAGCTGAAAGTTAGCGCACGCTAACAGGTTCTGACTGCAGATCAGACGAGTTTGAAGTTACCTGAAGTCAAGTCATCTGATGAAGATAGCGCACGCTACACATGTTTACTAATGCACGCTATCGAAGGTTAATTACCGTTGTGAAGATATTCAAACACTGTATCACACAAGCAATGAAGAAATCATAGCGCATGCTAATATTGAGGAATAGCGCACGCTAATGTGTTTGAAGTCAAGTCAATCAATCCGCTGGAAAGATTCTGAAGCAAAGTCAAAAGTATAAACGGATATATGACGCATGGAATGACGCAAGATTAGCGCACGCTACAAGGAAATGTTAGCGCACGCTAAATGTCATGGACAGTAGCCACTGGACTGGAATTACAAATCATTAACGTACGCTATAGGAGTTCATAACATATGCTAAGGCAAAAATGCGCGATAGCGCACGCTAAGAAGAAGAGCTAGCACATGCTAGCAAGTCAAAAGTCAGCAATGGCTAGTTTGGAGAAGAAAGCTATAAATACCACATCCTTGGTATTAATCCATACAACAACTTCAAGTATTCAAGACATTGATCTCACATTCATATACATTATATTGTTGTTGTAATATTGGCCTTATATTGATAGTTTGAGTGTCTATACATTCAACACATACACGAGTGAGAAAAAGAAAAGATATGATTGGATTCAGTGTTATTAGGATCAAGGATCCGACATTGTTAGAATCGCAATCACTATCTTAGTGAGGTTTATCTAGTACCGATAGAAAGCTAGAGTGGTTCATTCCGTGTCCAATAGAAAAGAAAAACGGTTTAACTTGGACCGACAAAAAGTCAAGTAAGAGAATGGTTTTACTCATACCGATAGAAGACGAGCTTGTAATGGTAATCCCTTGATCGATAGAAGATAGGTGCAGAGGTTTTGATATACATCCTATAGAAAAATATACTAAGAGAGAGGACGTAGGCACGTTTGGCCGAACCTCTATAAATCCTTGTGTCGTTTAATTACCGCACTTTATATTTACGCTTCTGCACAACGGCGCAAATACCGATATTGCTCCAACAATCGGTTAGTGTTAAACAATGTTATTGATCATGTTCTATGGGTTTTATATCCATATCTTCAATTCCTTTAACCTAGTTGATGATTTTTATGTTCTTTGGGAAACCTTGAATATTTAATATCCGATTAAATGTTTTAATGAGTTTCCTTTGGTTGTAGTGTGTATTTTCCATCGTTATTGATATTTATTCTCATAGTTACTATGTTATCGTTGTTTATCGTGTAGGTTGTAGGTTTTCGAGGCTGTCTGATCGAATGGTGTTCTTTGAAGTATTCACCTTGTCAATTATCGAGGCAAGTATCTTGCATATATGGTTTGTATCTTGTGAATAGAAATTACGTGTTGGTTTTGTGATGATTATTTTATCTTCGTAAACATGGTTCATGTGAATTGGTTATGAATTTCTTGGCACAAAAGTTTGGTGGTATTTATGGTAATCTTGAATGTTCAACGTTGTGGAGTTGTGCTAGTGGTGATAAATGTGTTGGTTTGATTGTACACTTGGATGTATATCGTGTTTTGTGTTGATAATAAGATATGATGACTGTGCATTGTTTTTTATGATGGTTGGAATGTCGATATTGTGCTATGTGTGTTGGTTGTGTAAAGTTCGTGATGATTGATGTAATGACTAACTTTGTACATTGTTGGTGAAATGTGAATGTTGTGTGCTGTGTCGCTAAGTTCACTTGTGTGGGTTCGACGGGACCTACGAGGACTCATGGCAAAGGATTATGGGATCGGAACATAGTATGTGTGACACATGGCAGGAGATCATGGAGTAAGGGCACAGTACGTCCAACCGTGTGGGTTTGACAGGGCCTATTGTGACACATGGCATGGGATCATAGAGTTGGGACTGTTTGTTATGCAATTCGAGCGGGTTGTTGAACCTACAGATACATATGGCAGAATATCACAGGATCACAAGCATGTTGATATTTGATGTTGTGATTGGTTCAATCCGTATGGGTTGTTGAACCTACGGATAGACGTGGCAAGAGATCACGGGATCACGAGCATATTTGATATTTGATGTATAGTTTGGCTCAATCCGTGCGGGTTCTTGAACCTACATATACATGTGGCAATAGATTACGGGGTCACGAGCATGTTTTGACGATCAAAACTTTTGAAAAGGAAGTTTTATGAAAATGAATGTTGGGTCGAGACCCAAACGATTTTTGGAAAGGTTTTCCATTGGGTAAAACTAATGTGATGTGAAATGAGATTTGGGCCGACACTAATGTTCTCAAATATAGTTTTTATAACTTAGGATTTGAGGTCCTAAGTTATAAACCCACGATATGATGATTTTGCTTTCAAAGACTTCTGCTTTTTTTGTTTTTCTTATTATTAAAATCTCTCGGGACTATCTATTGAATGAATCTCATTATCTGATTCATGATTGATGTTTGCTTGCTACATTTTGTATGTTATGATACTTGTACTTGAAAATTTGAATTGCTAACTCCTTAAATGGGGGAAATGCATTTCGTACATTTAAGATATACTTAGTTCGAGGGAACAGCCACAGGGTCGACATGGAAGATGATGAGCTACGATACTAATCAAGAGTTAGAGAGTGCAGGCTGATTTTGTTTGTATGGTTGAGTTGTATTCTTTTTGCTGCATTGTATTTTGACACATGCTTGGGAATGTGTTAAAGGATTTTATATTTCAGATTGGTTTAGTTGTGTGATCTTGCCGTGTATTTTGAATATTCGACCTTATCGGTCCATGTCGTTATGTAGCCTGACCCCAGCCGGTCAAGCATTTGGTTGTCTTGTGGTGTTTAGCCTGGTAGATCCTTTGGAGAAGGGTCTATGGCGTGTGATATTCCCGGGTGATTTTATGGGGTGTTACAATTTTTATCCTGTTAGGCTGGTGGACTCCTTGTGTAGGGTCCACATCATTCTAATAACCCAATGGTATTCTAGGGGTGTTACACCAAGATATTAAACTACTTATTTAATTCTGCACTCTCTTGATTATCTATAATTTTTTATCGTCAAATCATTCTCAACTTGTATATCAAAATAACAAAATAAATCATGAGGCATCCAAGCCAAGATTTCATTTTTTTGAGTTTTTATCAAAAATCAAACTATCGAACAAGGTAAAAAAATGCAAAAGTACCAACTAAAGTAACAAAAATACTAAAAAATAACTATGTTAAAGCAATAAATGCAAACTACATTCAATCCAAAAATGAAATACAAAAATAAAAAAAAATACAAGTATTTTTCTTGACCCAAAAGTTCAGCCCCAAACTTGAAGTAAATGATATGATTACTTGGGAAAGTATAGTATGTACTAGTCGAGATCAATAAATACTTACAAGTGGACTATGAAGGAGGAGCTTCGATCGTGGTCGTTGATTATTTGAACATCATCATCAACCAACTCCTTCTCATGCTTTGCTTCTTCCTCTGTCTCCAGCCTCGTTGGTTATCATCATGTGCCATGGATACACACCAGAATTATTCAATAAAATGCATTTCCATGGCACTTAACTACAAAGTACAATATTTCTTAATATCACATCTTCCCTTCCCCAGACTTATATGGAATTCAAGAATTACCCCAACTTTTATTTCATCTTAAAAAAATTAATGCCCTCCAAAATTAAGAACATCGGTCCACCTAATCATATGGCTACACATTGGCCAAAACTCAACTTCAAAAATCAACTCTTAACAACTCACCGAACTCAAGTTTTTCATAAAATTAAGAAATTCCCAAAATAATTTTCAACAAGATAAATCAATCCATAAAGAATTACGAGTTATACCTTATCAAACATGCATCATATACAAGAACTAAAAGCACAAAATCGAAAAGTTACCTCAAAATTAAAGCAAAATCGAGATACAAAGAGATGAAAGTTCTTGAGTTTTTCCTTAAACTTTTTACACAAATTCAAGTTGAATTGATGGAATGATGATAGAAAGAAGTTATATTAACATGTTCAATTTGGTGGATTGTACCTTTGAGTTTTCGAAAATTATGAATAGAGAAATTGGCTATTAGAATTGCGAGAGGGATTGAGAAGAGCAAAGGAAGAAGAAGAACCACACGGTTAAAGTGTCTTTTACTCGCTCTGATCGATAGGGTCCATGTCAAATGACATTGCCATGCCATACTGTCGCCCAGATGGTTATTCTCGGTTTATAAGATTACACGGACGTTTTTGGGAAAATATAAGCCCTGTATCGAAATAGCCGGGATAACCAATCCCTGTATCGAATAGTGTTGATAAGAGGTTTTGACATATATGCCAATCCTCAATACAGTAAGGAAACTGTATCGAAGAGTTGAAGTGTCAACCTATATCGAAAGCCTGTCTCGAATCCAGCATACAGTAGAACCTTTCATTACAGCAAAGAAGTTTTATAAAGACCAAGTATGGAAACTGTCTCGAATCACCAATATAGTGATCTTCCATACAGCTCTCAACAGGACAAAGAAGGAATCTTCAGAAGTCAAGTCTCGTTGATAAAGAAGTATTTAAATACTCAAGGATAAAGTATTTAAATACTGTCAGTCAACAGATCTTCAAATCCCTCTAAATCTAGATCATGTTTTTCATCCCGTTGGAATAGAATCTCACTCAACGGATACATCTCAACGGATATATTTTCCAGAAGACTATATATATCTCATCAAGGCATCGAAGATCAGTTACCAAGTTAACCAAGTTACTCAATTACCAAGTTACCCAAGTACTCAAGTAACAAAGCTATCAATATATTCATCAGAGCAAAACATATCTCCATAAGCTTACTGCAACTCAGATCTAAGAGATATACAGTGCTCAACATCTTGAACAACACTTCGTCAGCTCGAAGCTCATAAAGTCAAAGCTGTTGTTAATACTCTGTTCTCTACTTTGAACAAACCCAGATCAGACCTCTATGGACAGAGGAAGACGAAGCTCCAGAACTCTGTGTGAAGAAGTCAGTCAAGCTTTAGCTCAAACCAATCTGTGTGAACGGTTGAAGCTAAGATCTTTATATCTGTGTGAACGATATATTGATTGTATACTGTTATAATTACGTAGTTGTGTACGTAGTAATTATAATAAACATTTTACTCCTGTATGGAGGACCAGTGGACGTAGAGGGGTTTACCTCGAACCACTTTAAATAATATGTTATTTACCTTCAGTTTTTACTGTTTTAATTACTGTGATTAATTAAGTATACACTACACATCTAGTTGCTGTATTCACAGCAACTTACTGTATTTAAGACTTCCGCTATGCACTCAGATTTAAAATCAATACAGCTTGTTGTTTAAACTACTTTCCAAGCTGTATCCAGTATACTTAGTGGCCAACAAGTGGTATCGGAGCCATTCACGGGTGCGAATTCCCTCGAAGTATCCTACAGTGGAGGCTGCCAGAGTGTTGGAACTAAGAGGCGGGCATACAGCAAATATTGCCACTTGGCCGGAACTGAGATGCTGGTGCAGTGGAGGTTGTCAGGTGCTGGAGGGCTATGTGATCAAATCTAGTATGCTGGAACTGAGATACTGGCGCAGTAGAAGTAAACGGAGGTGGAACAGATGCTGATGTCAAGTGTTGGAGGACTGTGTGAATGAATCCAACCGCTAGAGGGTTGTGTGATCAAATCTAGTTCGCATAGGTTTCCAGACTATGGGGCTGAGATGCTGGCAGGTACTGGGAGGGGGGTTGTTGGACTTCGGTCAGCATCCTGCCTGCATGAGCTTAAAAATGTGCGAGGCGCGGCTTGCGATTCGACCTGTGAGATCTGCACTAGAAAGTGGTTAAAATGAATTGATTTGGACTACTCATACCAACAAGATGCATCTTATTTTCTCGTAGCCATCTCATAGAAACTCCAAAGTTAAGCGTGCTTGGCCTGGAGTAGTTATGGGATGGGTGACCCCCTGGGAAGTTTCTCATGTGCGCATGAGTGAGGACAAAGCGCGCTAGAAAAGACTCGTGTTGGTACAGTGAGGACAGTCTTCATCAATCTGGGGACCAACAAGTGGTATCGGAGAGGTTGATTCTAAAAAGAATCAGTCGTATTTTTAAACCGAATAAGATCCAAAATTACTTAATCTTTAAAACAGTCTCTTTCATTTCCTTATTTTCAAATGGATACTTCTATGATCAACAAAGTGCCTATGTTCTCTATTAACGAATTTGATGATTGGAGAATTAGGATGGAGTCTCATCTTGCAGCAATGCATGAAGAGATGATTTTTGTTATACAGGATGGACCTATCAAGATAATGAAGGTAAACACGGCCGCAAGGATTGAAGGCCAATCTCATGTTGAGATGCTCGAGAAGGAGCCCGAGAAATGGAACACAGATGAAAGAAAGCGCGCCAATCTCGACAATGTTGCTAAGAACGCGTTATTTGTCACTCTTGACAAAGGCACGTTCTCGGAGGTAAAGAGATGCAAAACAGCCAAGGAAATCTGGGATAAACTCAAGTTAATTTGTGAGGGAACTGAGCTCTCAAAAGAAAACAAGATTTCAAAACTGACTTAGCAATTTGAATCTTTCGAAATGAAACCAACTGAGACACTTGAGGAACTTGACCTCAGATTCACTGGTATTGTTGGTGAACTTGAAGCATTGGGCAAAATTTATACCCAAAAGGAGAAGAATTTAAAAAATTTCAGATCTCTCCCAGCCCGATGGGACATTAAGACCACAACTATGCGTGTGTCTTGCAATCTTAATGAAATAACTTCTTTTGAGGAGGGTTGCGGTAGGTTAGTGGCAGCCAGCGTAAAACTCGTCACATTCCATGGACAAGAACAAGATATTGGGAATTTAAACATCCCCTCAAGTATGGTTAACCGAGAGTTTAAGAGAAGAATCCAAAAGGGTGAAGTGACAATTGCATTGAAGAAGATGGGGTCAAAGAAAGCAGAAGGACCAGATGGTATACCTATTGAAGTTTGGAG
Organism: Orobanche coerulescens; assembly: GCA_033398695.1. Taxonomy (NCBI): domain Eukaryota; kingdom Viridiplantae; phylum Streptophyta; class Magnoliopsida; order Lamiales; family Orobanchaceae; genus Orobanche; species Orobanche coerulescens. The sequence continues at coordinate 57,213,144 of CM065809.1, read as the reverse complement.
GTGTTTGGGGGAGAGAGGGATCGAATGGGTAACTATGCTTTTCAATAAGATTTGGGGAAGCAATAAGATGCCATCAGCATGGAGGAAAAGTATTCTCGTCCCTTTGTATAAGAACAAAGGTGATGTTCAAGATTGTTCTAATTATCGCGGAATTAAGCTAATCAGTCATACCATGAAGTTGTGGGAACGAGTGATTGAACAAAGGATCAGGAAATGTGTGAAGATAACAGAAAATCAGTTTGGATTTATGCCTGGAAGATCGACCATGGAAGCAATTTATCTTATTCGGCAGTTGATGGAAAATTATCGAGATAAAAGGAAAGATCTGCATATGGTTTTTATTGATTTAGAGAAGGCATATGATAAAGTACCAAGAGAAGTACTTTGGAGGGCCTTAGCAAAGAAGGGTGTATCGTGGAAATATATTGACATTATAAAGGACATGTATGAGGGAGCTAGTACAAGTGTACGTACTAATGTTGGGAGGACAGAAGAATTCCCTATTACGATTGGGGTGCATCAAGTATCTGCTCTTAGTCCTTTTCTCTTTGCCATAGTCATGGACGAATTGACAAGAGAAATTCAAAATGACGTTCCGTGGTGTATGATGTTCGCAGATGATATTGTGTTGATTGATGAAACGAAGGTTGGAGTGCAACAAAAATTGGAACTTTGGAGGCATACTTTGGAAACTCGGGGCTTTAGGCTGAGCAGAAGTAAGACTGAATATATGGAGTGTAGGTTTAGCGAAAACAGTGATAGAGAGGCGCGGATGATCAAATTTGATGGGAAAGTTGTTCATGGATCCACTTTCTTTTGGTATCTTAGATCTATTATCCAAAAGGATGGAGAGCTACATAGCAATGTGGCTCACAGAATAAAGGCAGGGTGGTTGAAGTGGAAGAGTGCCACAGGGGTTTTATGTGATCCTGACATGCCTCATAGATTAAAGGGTAAATTTTACCGCACGGCAATTAGGCCTGCGCTGTTTTATGGCACGGAGTGTTGGGCTGTAAAACAGTGTCATGTTCAAAAGATGAATGTGGCAGAGATGCGTATGCTACGATGGATGTGTGGTCATACAAAAAAGGATCGTCTCAGAAATGAGGTGATCAGAGAGAAGGTAAGAGTTGCGTCTATAGAAGACAAGATGATGGAGAATCGATTACGATGGTTTGGTCATGTGTGAAGAAGACCTATTGATGCCCCAGTGAGGAGGCTAGAAAGTTGGGAACAAGTAATGTTGTGAAAGGTAGAGGAAGACCCAAAAAAACTTGGATAAAGATGATTGAAAATGATATGCGGTTTCTTGGAATTGGAGAAAGTATGGCGATGGAGAGGCAAATGTGGCGGGAAAGAATACGGATGGTGGATGGAGTCTGATTTTTTTTTTTTAATTCCTATTTTCTTTTATTTCATGTTATCTTTTTTTCTTTTACATTCATTCTCTTTTTTTATTTGCTTTTTTCTCTATTTTTCCCTCTTTTTTCCTTTTATGTTATTTATGTAACGATTATTGACGGTTTCAAAGTTTGATTCATGTTAGCCGACCCCAAATCATTTTGGGACTAAGGCTTAGATGTTGTTGTTGTTGTTGTTGTTGTTGTTGTTGTATTCATTCTCTTTTTTTATTTGATTTTTTCTCTACTTTTTTCCCTCTTTTTCTCCTTTTATGTTATTTATGTAACGATCATTGACGGTTTCAAAGTTTGATTCATGTTAGCCGACCCCAAATTATTTTGAGACTAAGGCTTAGATGTTGTTGTTGTTGTTGTTGATCTCTTCTCTGACCTCAAAGCTTTTGAGTATGATATTGACAGAAGAGAGAAAGCTGAATAACCTCCTTCCAAAGTCACAGCACTAGCCGTTGTATCGAGTCGTCGACACAGCATGCCTAGCTCGTCGAAGCCTAGTCACAAGAATGCTGACAGTGACGACGACATTTTGTCTCAAGATGAAATGGCGCTTCTCATGCACAAATTCAAAAAGTTCATCAAGCAGACTCCTACGAGCCCAAACATCCCAAAGGTAAGTACCGAAACTTCATCCGGTAATTCTAACCTGTGCTATAATTGTAGGAAACCAGGGCATTATGCAAATAAATGTCCTCATCCCAAAGTTCAAAAGTTGCCTGAAGCCGAGCAACAAGAGAGAGATGAAAGAAGACGTGCTTGGAAAAACAAGCTCAAGGCCCTGATTGGAGAATCAGAAGCCTCCCCCACACCATCCAAATCAGAAGAATGTCTTCAGGTGGTCACTGAAAGTGATTCATCTGATGATGAGTTCGATGATAAAGCATATATGTGCTTTATGGCCAAGGAAATTCCGGAAGGTGAAGACAGCGATGATGAGGTAACCTCAACCACAGCTATTCCATTAAATGCATCTCATACTTTTGAAAACATGATGAATGAGTTAAAAACATTCAAAAGTCCCATGAGACATTGAAAACTGAGAATATACAGCTTCAATTATCTAACCTAGAGCTGAAAGATGAAAATGACTTGCTGAAAATAAATTATGAAAATATGTCTCTTGATTATGAAACCAGCAAAGTCGATTATGAAAAACTCATGGAGAGCAATCATCAACTTGCTCACGAACTAAGTGAGGTTAAAACTCATAATGAGAGCAAGACAAATGATTTGGTTCTACTTCAAGCCAAAGTCAAAACTCTCGAAATACGAGAAGATGAACTTGAGACCATTCTAAAATCGTTCGAGAAATCGTCCAAAAGAATGGAAAAAATTCTGAGCACTGGGCAATATGTTCATGATAAAAGTGGCTTAGGATACAGCTCATGTTCAAACAAAGGGAAAACTAGTACAGTGTTTGTCAAAAGTGTGGAACACATTCCTGTATCGAAAGATACCCCTAGTCCCGTTAAGGAACCTGCTGCACCACAAAAACCGAAGGCTGCTATTACGCCCCCGCAATCCTATTCCAGACAGCGGAATCATAAGCCGTTCCAACCTGTCAGGCGCACTCAACAGCATGCTCCCCGAGCATATCAACAGCGCCAACAGCCGTTCAGAAGGAAGGCTGCATCCAACTACCAAAGGCCCACACGGCAGTACTATCAGTACATCACACCTAGGTATTGGATACAGGAGCCCCGTTATTCCTCGAGACAGCAGATGCCCGCTCAGTATCAACAACAGTGTTGGGAATCCAACTGGAGACCCAGAAGGCAAGTAGTTAGGCCAAAGAAAATGGCTCCACCTCCAAGACGGCACTCGTACTGGATTAATAATAATAACCCTGAATTTTTCATGCATAATAATTATCATGGTTATAGCGACTACGTGTATGCCCCACGTAGATACTGCAACACTGTACCGAATGTCACCTACAGTAAACCTATTGCTGTCAGGAAAATTTGGGTACCTAAAGGCACTAACATACATGGACCCAAAAATCAAAGGGGACCTAAAACTACTTAATCTTTTTGCATAGAAGACACTCTAGAGGAAGACACCTGGTACTTCGATAGTGGATGCTCTCGGTACATGACTGGAGATAGAAGCAAGCTATCAGATTTCGTGGAAGGATGCGGTCGAAAAGTTCGTTTCGGTGATAAATCAAAAGGCAGAACAAGAGGGAAAGGAAACCTTCTTGTAGGAAAATTCAAAGTCACTGATGTTGCATATGTTGAAGGCTTACAGTACAATCTACTTAGCATTAGCCAGTTCTGTGATAAATAGTTCTCGGTCAAGTTCTATATAGATCGCTGTAGAGTCAAAAACATCCAGACCAAAGAAGTTGTGCTTACAGGAAGCAGATCAGGTAACATGTATATTGCTGACTGGAAGCCTATGAGCTCCTCAATTCCATGCTTTGTTGCCAAAGGCACTGCAGATCTTAGCTGGTTATGGCACAAGAGGATGTCTCACGTCAACTTCAAGACGATCAACAAGCACTCAAGATAGGGAATGGTAAGAGGATTGCCAAATGTGTCATTCAAGAAGGACAACATCTGCGGAGCATGTCAGAAAGGCAAGCAAATCAAGTCAACCCTGAAGAGCAAATCCTACCTTTCAACCCAAAGAGTGTTGGAGATGCTACACATGGATCTCCACGGTCCCATTGACCCAGTAAGTTTGGGAGGTAAGAAATACTGCATGGTTGTTGTTGATGATTATTCCAGGTATGCTTGGATAATTTTCCTTAGCAAGAAGAAGGAAACAACATCAAAGCTACCAGAGCTCCTAAGAAAGCTTCAAAATGAAAAGGCATTGAGTATCGTGTGCATTCGTTCTGACAGAGATACAGAATTTACTAATCGCTTTATAGAGCAATACTGTTTGGAGAATGGGATACAACACGAATACTCAGTTGCCCATACACCTCAACAAAATGGTGTTGTCGAGCGAAAGAACAGGACGCTGAAGAAATTCTGAGCACTGGGCAATATGCTCATGATAAAAGTGGCTTAGGATACAGCTCATGTTCAAACAAAGGGAAAACTAGTACAGTGTTTGTCAAAAGTGTGGAACACATTCCTGTATCGAAAGATACCCCTAGTCCCGTTAAGGAACCTGCTGCACCACAAAAACCGAAGGCTGCTATTACGCCCCCGCAATCCTATTCCAGACAGCGGAATCATAAGCCGTTCCAACCTGTCAGGCGCACTCAACAGCATGCTCCCCGAGCATATCAACAGCGCCAACAGCCGTTCAGAAGGAAGGCTATATCCAACTACCAAAGGCCCACACGGCAGTACTATCAGTACATCACACCTAGGTATTGGATACAGGAGCCCCGTTATTCCTCGAGACAGCAGATGCCCGCTCAGTATCAACAACAGTGTTGGGAATCCAACTGGAGACCCAGAAGGCAAGTAGTTAGGCCAAAGAAAATGGCTCCACCTCCAAGACGGCACTCGTACTGGATTAATAATAATAACCCTGAATTTTTCATGCATAATAATTATCATGGTTATAGCGACTACGTGTATGCCCCACGTAGATACTGCAACACTGTACCGAATGTCACCTACAGTAAACCTATTGCTGTCAGGAAAATTTGGGTACCTAAAGGCACTAACATACATGGACCCAAAAATCAAAGGGGACCTAAAACTACTTAATCTTTTTGCATAGAAGACACTCTAGAGGAAGACACCTGGTACTTCGATAGTGGATGCTCTCGGTACATGACTGGAGATAGAAGCAAGCTATCAGATTTCGTGGAAGGATGTGGTCGAAAAGTTCGTTTCGGTGATAAATCAAAAGGCAGAACAAGAGGGAAAGGAAACCTTCTTGTAGGAAAATTCAAAGTCACTGATGTTGCATATGTTGAAGGCTTACAGTACAATCTACTTAGCATTAGCCAGTTCTGTGAGAAATAGTTTTCGGTGAAGTTCTATATAGATCGCTGTAGAGTCAAAAACATCCAGACCAAAGAAGTTGTGCTTACAGGAAGCAGATCAGGTAACATGTATATTGCTGACTGGAAGCCTATGAGCTCCTCAATTCCATGCTTTGTTGCCAAAGGCACTGCAGATCTTAGCTGGTTATGGCACAAGAGGATGTCTCACGTCAACTTCAAGACGATCAACAAGCACTCAAGATAGGGAATGGTAAGAGGATTGCCAAATGTGTCATTCAAGAAGGACAACATCTGCGGAGCATGTCAGAAAGGCAAGCAAATCAAGTCAACCCTGAAGAGCAAATCCTACCTTTCAACCCAAAGAGTGTTGGAGATGCTACACATGGATCTCCACGGTCCCATTGACCCAGTAAGTTTGGGAGGTAAGAAATACTGCATGGTTGTTGTTGATGATTATTCCAGGTATGCTTGGATAATTTTCCTTAGCAAGAATAAGGAAACAACATCAAAGCTACCAGAGCTCCTAAGAAAGCTTCAAAATGAAAAGGCATTGAGTATCGTGTGCATTCGTTCTGACAGAGATACAGAATTTACTAATCGCTTTATAGAGCAATACTGTTTGGAGAATGGGATACAACACGAATACTCAGTTGCCCATACACCTCAAAAAAATGGTGTTGTCGAGCGAAAGAACAGGACGCTGAAAGAAGCTACAAGGATAATGATTGCCGCAAGCAAGTTGCCACAACATTTCTGGGGTGAAGCAACCAATACAGCATGCTACACTCAAAACCGCTGTATCGTCAACAAGCACTACAACAAAACAGCATATGAGGTATGGAACAACAAAACTCCGTTAGTTTCATATTTTCACATTTTTGGATGCAGGTGTTATGTATTAAATAATGGGAAGGATCAACTTAGAACCTTTGATGAGAAATCAGACGAAGGACTATTTGTAGGATACTCCTCCGTCAGCAAAGCTTACAGGATCTTTAATAAAAGGAAGCTGACAATCGAGGAATCAGTCCATGTAGTGTTCGAAGAACATCACCATGACCCTACACGAGTAGAAGATGTTACCCAAAACATCCAAAAACTCTCTATCTTGGATCCTCCAACTCCTATAGAACTTGTCGTTGACCTAGAAATCAACCCCGCAGCTGTAAGAATCGACGTAGATGAAGCCGACGCTGTACAAGCTGAAGCTGTATCTACAGAAACTCTCGATACAGTACGGGACCTCGAATTAGAACCCGACCGAATATGGTTGAGAGATCACCCGCAAGAGCTGATCATTGGAAACATAGATGCTGGTGTTTCTACCCGTAGAAGAATACAGAGTACACAAGGAAATATACTTTATGCACAAGAAGAACTAGATACTGAGATATCTCAATTCCCTGAATGTAAATCTCAATCTGAGCTTAGAAGACTCAACATGTGCACTATTGCTGTATTCTTAGCCCTGTCCGAACCTGTTTCGACCATAGACGCTCTTAATATTTCTCATTGGATAACATCTATGGAAGAAGAGCTTAACGGTTTCGAAAGAAACAATGCATGGTATTTTGTACCTAGACCTACACATCAATCGGTTATAGGAACCAAATGGGTATTTCGAAACAAAAAGGATCGAAATGGACTAATTATAAGGAACAAATCCAGACTAGTCGCACAAAGATATAGTCAGGAAGAAGGCATAGACTATGATGAAACCTTCGCTCCTGTAGCCAGACTAGAAGCCATTAGGATATTTTTATCCTTTGCCACCCATAAGAGCTTCATTGTATATCAAATGGACGTCAAGAGTACATTCCTGAATGGAGACCTTGCTGAAGAAGTTTATGTTGAACAACCACCAGGGTTTGCCAACACAGACGGTATCGATCTAGTATATAGGTTAAGGAAAGCACTGTATGGACTTAAGCAAGCCCCTAGAGCCTGGTATGAGACCCTGTCCCAGTATCTAACCAACAATGGATTTGAGAAAGGTGCTGTGGACAAGACCTTGTTCAAAATACAGGAAGGCTATGACCTTCTGATGGTGCAAATCTATGTAGATGATATAATTTTTGGTTCAACTAACCTCGTTTTGTGTCAAAGGTTCTCTCATCTCATGCAAAGTAAATTTGAAATGAGTATGATGGGAGAACTTAGTTATTTCCTAGGTTTGCAGGTAAAGCAGTTGCCTACAGGTATCTTCATCAACCAGGAAAAATACAGCAAGGAGCTTCTCAACAAATTTGGAATGAACACTTCCAAATCTTCGTCAACCCCCACAAGCACTTCCGTGCAAATTAGTGTTGATGAAGCCGGAAAGCCGTTTGACCAATCACTCTACAGGAAGCTCATTGGTTCGCTCCTGTACCTAACGGCTAGCAGGCCCGATATCTAGTTTGTTGTTGGAGTGTGTGCGAGATATCAAGTAGCACCTAAGGAATCACACTTCAATACAGCTAAACGAATCCTGAAGTACATTAAAGGAGCAGTCGATGTAGGACAATGGTATCCTAAAGAAGGCGGATTCGATTTAGTTGGATACAGCGACTCGGATCTTGGAGGCTGCAAGCTAGATAAGAAGAGTACAAGTGGAACTTGTCACTTTCTTGGACCTAGACTTGTCTCTTGGTTCAGTAAGAAGCAATTGGCTAACTCACTTTCCACGGCTGAATCAGAATACTATGCTGCTGGTAGTTGCTGTATGCAGATCCTTTGGATGCAGCAACAGTTGTCAAATTATGGAATTGAAGCCAGAGAGATGCCAATCATGTGTGATAGCACAAGTGCAATTGCAATGACGCACAATCCTGTCCTGCACTCGCGCACTAAGCATATCAACATGAAGCATCATTTTATAAGGAATCATGTCGAGAATAAGGATGTTCGGATCGAAAAGGTTCATACAGACATTCAGTTGGCCGACATCTTCACCAAACCTCTCGACACAGCAAGATTCAACATGCTTAGACAAGAATTGGGAATGCTACAGCCCGACTCCCTGTAAGTAATTTACTGGTTTTACTCAACAATTGAGGGGGAATGCTGTAAGACCCAAGAATAAAGTATCCACCGTTAATTATCTGTGCACTCAGAGACTTCAATACAGCACTGTAGTGAACAAATACATATGAATTATCCTACAACTGACGTGTGCAATAATTAAGGGGGAATACATTATGACTCATGAATACATCATTAATCCAAAAGTTGCTGTATGGAATTTAAAACCTATATGTACCTTTTAAGGGGGAACGCTGTATCGTCGCGGATACAGCACATACAATAGGATTTCGATTCAGTATATATTATATTATTTCATTTTAAAAATAATTTTTGTCCACGTGCCCTGTTTTATGTCAAACGTCATTTATATTAAATGCCTTACACGACATCTAGACAACTGAATCTCAAAAGCCGCGATGTTTTCAAATTGTTTAATGTTTTAAAACGACCGTTTCAGGCATTTAGGGTATCAACAAATGTCAGAAGTGGGGCCCGCTCATATTTTAACATTTTAATGGATAAGTGTACCAGTTACACTCAGTCCCTCTTGACCGTTGGTTTCAAAAACCGGTTCCCATACCTTAAAATCTGAACATTCGTACTCTGCAAAACCCTAGTTCGCCGCCCAATATAAAAGGACTGATACTGCCATTAGAGACTCTTTACGCTTTCTGCATAATTTAAGAGTTCTCAAGCAAATACAGCCTACAAAGTTTTCTGCGTGTTACTGCAAATTTCGTGTATTCTCTTTCACATTTTCTTGCAATGACTGGTCAGACATCTTCTCCTGCACTCAAGAAGACCTCAAACTTCATCGACGGACGGATCTTTTCCAGATCTGTCATCATTGAACGTATTCTCTCTAAAACTAATCATGTTGAACCCATGGAGTTCATCATCACCCGACTTCATCAGCAAGGCCTCTACCGCCTCGGAAGTCACCCCGCTGAGAAGTATGACGTTCACTTGGTTGAGGACTTTTACCTCAACGCCGCCGTTCGTTTTCTGCCACTGTCCCAGGGAGGCCATGTCGCTGATATCACTGCTACCATTCAAGAAGTGGAGATCTGTATCGATCGAGACCTCCTTCAGAACATTTACAGGCTACCTGCTGACGGCCTTACCATGGAGGAAATTGAATCCTTCGGGTCTCAAGACCTGATAACGAAGTATTATGGGCTGTTCACCGGCTCAACTGTTGTTGACATGGTTCACACCACATGTCACAAGAAGTATTTTTGTCTACCATATGTGTATTTACATGATTTTTGCTGCAGGATCATTGAGAATCGAACTGGTGCATTCGAAATGTGTACCAATATGAGATTTAGTATGATGGTTGCTATTTTGACCTGTGAAAAGGTCAATTGGTGCCAGATTTTATTGAAGCGCTTGCAGGAGGAAGTATGCAAGCCTGCCACCCAAAAGAAGTCGTTTGGTTTAATTTTAAACCATATTTTGACGAAATGCGGACTTTCGCAATCCGCTGATGCGAAAAAAATCAACACCCATATCTACCTAGGAGGCGACAAGCCTACAACGTATAACCAGAGCACTATGGTCTGCAACCACCCTAAAACCAAAAGCATGCCAGTTTCTGCAGATCCAAGGGATGTTTCTTTGAAGTCCCTGGATGTGGAGTCTTCAAGGAAGAGGAAAAGATCTCACAGCAAGACACCCATCGCTGGTGAGAAGCCGAAAAGCAAGCTAAGGAGGCTTTCTAAAGCTAAATCCACCAAAACCTCCGAAGATGCTTCTATAGTGGCGCAACCCACTGAGGAACTACCCCAGGGCCCAACCCCTGCGGAAGAGGTGCCCGATACTGTTTCGACAGTAGATCCTGAGCCTTTGGCGGCTAAGACGGATGATCGGACATCTGCCAATGTAGAAGACTCTAGCGAGTCGGCTGCCCCTTCGTAGCCAACAACTACTTCTCCTATGCTGGATTCCACACCCGTACAGGATCAATCTTCCTTCGGGGCACCATCCCCTGTAAGGAATCCCACTTCCCTACAGGATCCCATACCTGTAGAGGAATCCCTCGCTACAGCAGATTCAGACGTTGTACGCAGTCCCTCCCCTGACACCATTATCAACAAAACCCTTCTCTCTGTTCAGATTGACCATGATTACGAAAGATTCCTCAAATGGAAAAGCTACAGGATAGCTCTGTATGACACATTATACAATTGGAGCGAATGGAGCCAAGAAGAGAGATTTGTATCAGAAGTGACGGACTTGACGGAAGTTGAGGCCCTGATCCGATGGGACAACCCCTTCTGCAAAGAACTAATTGAAAGCCATCTACTGCAAAAATCTGACACAAGGAGAAAAGGAAAAGATAAGTCAGAGGACTCTCCCCAAAATCCAAAAGATGACGATGACTCAGACGACGGTGAGGATGCTTTACAAGCTGGTCTGAGAATGAGTCTTGAAGAGGCTCAAGACAGAGATGCCTCTCAACCCAAGGATGACGAAGGGCCATCAAACTAGAGTAAGCCCCCTTCGCCACAGCACGAGATCATTCCTGACGACGAGGAATCAGTCCCTCAAGTCGAGGAAGTCGAAACTATTTTGGAACAGGCACCCGAGCCTGTTGCCACAGAAGAGGAAGATGTGTCCCGCGCCATCCAGCAAGAGGATTCAGTTCCTCTCCCGGAACAGGCGGATGCTCAGAGACAACAGGAGGATTCAGTCCCTCCTGTATCCATGTCTATACACGCACCTTCGCAACAGGAGGACACAGCACCCCATGCCGCCGAACCAGAAAATGCTGCTCCCGCCCCATCAACCGTGGAATCCAAGGACGGTTTTGTACTTGAGGATGTCCAACTTAATTCACGCCCTACCGTGAATCTAAGAAGGTTGAACAGAGCTGAAGATTTTGCTCGGCCGGATTCTCCGATTACTGCTGCTAGAAATGAGCGATTGCGTGCTCTTGGTCTTCAAACTGTCTTCATCCAGGATGCAGTGAATGCCCTGTCTTCACTTGAAAAAGCCTTGAATTGGATGCATACTTTTGCCGTCGAATAAATGACTACCTTACAGCATGAAGTTTCTCGAGTAGTCGAGGCCTTCACTGTATTGCCGGAAGTATTCAAGCAAGCACTGAAGATGATGCAAGAGAAATAAGAGCAACTCCTGAGAGAAGAGGCAACCAAAACGCGCATATCAGAAGCCAAGACCGCATGCGCTATGATCGAAAACAGTTCTCAATTGCGAGCCCACGACAAAAGTATCAAGGATATGTCGGAGGTTCTTTCCACCCTTGTCGAGAGAATAACCAACATTGAGACGAAATAGGATGCCGCACTGGAGATCCTAGGACGTCTTGATGACGCCAAAAAGAGGGAAGAAGCAAGAGAAGCTGCAAGGAGAATCAGGTTACAGCACGAAAGGGAATTTGATGCTGCTCAAGACAGCATTACCACTGAATTGAACAAGCTAGCCCCTCCCTCTCAAAGTTTTAAAATTTCAGGCTCCCGACCCGAATTTAACGACCGCAATGTCCCCTGGCAAACTCTAATTCAAAGACCTTCTGAGATCCGTCTGCCAACCAACCGCCATCCAACTGCCGATGAGGTGAAGCAATGGAGGAAGAATGAACTGATGAGATACTTCGTTAAATTCGTCAGGGAATCCACCATCTTCAAAAGCTATAAGACATTAGCGGATGCTGCAGACAAATTCTCGAAGATGCTAGAAGATGGAAAGCTCCCTCTCCAGCTAGATATGAAATCCAAGCATAGAAGAGGAAATTGGATCACCCATCCAGAAGACTGGATTCTTGCTTTCAATAGATCATACGAAGGTAGAGCTATCTATCAAAATCGAGGAAATGACTCCTTACAGCACTAGTGGCGTGGAACCGAGAATGATCCAGAAAAGAGGCCATGGAGACATGCGGACTATAGGAGCTGAAATCCTTGTTATATTTGTTTAGTTATTTGTAATTTTTCTTTTGAAACAGCAAACCATGTACTCAATCTTTGAATATTAATAAAAATGTTTGCTTGTCTTGAAATATTACAACTCGTAATCTACTGTGTCGATGTATGATTACATAATTTAAATTGTTTGATAACTATCACAAGTATAGAATCTTGTTTGATAAATAAGCTGTATGAACTTGTCTACGAACAATTCATAGATTCAGTTGTATGCAACTTAGAATACATTGTAAGATTGTGCCTGCGCGCCAATCATAAGCTTAAGTTGTAAAAAGTCTTAGCTGTATCGAACTCGCCTGCGAGCAGTTCATAAATTAGAGTAAGTTACTGAAAGACAGACCATTTGACAGAAGACCAAGAAATCTGCCAGAAGTCATCTCAGAAGATTATTTTATGAAGAAGGTTTTGGCATTATCAAGAAGACCTGAAAGTTTTAAAGTCTTGGCGAATTGTCAAAAAGGGAGAAATTGTTGGGAAAACATAAACCCTGTATCGAAACAGCCAGGATAACCAATCCCTGTATCGAATAGTGTTGATAAGAGGTTTTGACATATATGCCAATCCTCAATACAGTAGGGAAACTGTATCGAAGAGTTGAAGTGTCAACCTATATCGAAAGCCTGTCTCGAATCCAAAGATACGATAGGACCTTTCGATCTGACAAAGAAGTCTTATAAAGACCAAGTATGGAAACTGTCTCGAATCACCAATACAGTGATCTTCCATACAGCTCTCAACAGGACAAAGAAGGAATCTTCAGAAGTCAAGTCCCATTGATAAAGAAGTATTTAAATACTCAAGGATAAAGTATTTAAATACTGTCAGTCAACAGATCTTCAAATCCCGCTAAATCTGGATCATGTTTTTCATCCTGTTGGAACGGAATCTCACTCAACGGATACATCTCAACGGATATATTTTCCAAAGACTATATATATCTCATCAAAGCATTGAAGATCAGTTACCAACTTAACCAAGTTACTTAGTTACCATGTTACCCAAGTACTCAAGTAATAAAGCTATCAATATATTCATCAGAGCAAAACATATCTCCAGAAGCTTACTACAACTTAGATCTAAGAGATATACAGTGCTCAACATCTTGAACAACACTTCATCAGCTTGAAGCTCATAATGACAAAGCTGTTGTTCATACTCTGTTCTCTACTTTGAACAAACCCAGATCAGCCCTGTGTGGACTGAGGAAGACGAAGCTTCAGAACTCTGTGTGAAGAAGTCAGTCAAGCTTTAGCTCAAACCAATCTGTGTGAACGGTTGAAGCTAAGATCTTTATATCAATCTGTGTGAATGATATATTGATTGTATACTGTTATAATTACGTAGTTGTGTACGTAGTAATTATAATAAACATTCTACTCCTATGTGGAGGACCAGTGGACGTAGAGGGGTTTACCTCGAACCACTTTAAATACTGTGTTATTTACCTTCAGTTTTTACTGTTTTAATTACTGTGATTAATTAAGTATACACTGCACATCTAGTTGGTGTATCCACAGCAACTTACTGTATTTAAGACTTCCGCTATGCACTCAGATTTAAAATCAATACAGCTTGTTGTTTAAGCTACTTCCCAAGTTGTATCTAGTATACTTAGTGGCCAACAGACGTGTCATTTGACACGGCCCGTGTGCGGCCTCAATGCTAATTTCGTCCTCTAGGTGCATTTTTCGTGCAAATCAAACCCCAAGCTTCAACTGATTAGTCCAAAACTAAAAATAATCTAAACAAAAATAAAAACAACAAAATTAAAAACACACAAGACAAAGCAACCAACTAACAAAGAATAAAGAAAGCAACAAATATACAAACACTATTGGGTTGCCTCACAACCAGCACTAAGTTTAACGTCTTCAGCCAGATGCATGTTTCATTAATCCCCGATATTTGATGAGCTCCCAAGTTCGGCTTACATGCAATTTTTTCGGGAGACTCTCCATTCGCCAATCCAACATATCTATGGTTTTACCAAATAAGACGTAGCTAGAGATGGGCGCACAAAAATGTCAATTTCCCTCGGTCCACATCAATCAAGGCTCTTGCCGTAGCTAGAGATGGGCGCACAAAAATCTTCTCTCCGTCTTGCTTTTCACCATTTAAGTATGACGAAATAAACAAGGTAAGATAAATGATAAATCTTAAAGATCCCATCCTATGCAAATACCTTCAGAACAACTAATTAATGTTCCATGAATTTCAAGTGCACTGGTGATGGCTTCAATTCCTCTATTCCAAGTGTCCTGAAAGTACAATAAGGCAAAATATTTACACTTGAACCAAGATCACATAGCATATTATTATAAGAAAAACCTAAAATGTAATAAATACTTGATCCTTAAGCTTTGTTGGTAAGCACTCTATCTCCTTTTCCTTAGAGGCCATAGTTTTGAAAAATGTCGCAAAGTCCCTCTCCTCTTGTTCATCTACCATAGAAACTCGATTGACCACATCATCATCCATTATAATTGTCAACACAAAATCATCAGATCTCATCTCGGTATCGGGCATGAAAAGGTCTATGCTTTTCTTCTCACCATCAAGCTTAGGTATCTTCATGTCCATCCGGTATGTGAAAACCGCATTGCACTGCTCTTCCATGTTCACATTTGTGTTCCTTATAAATTGGTCTCTTTGATGTTGACTACCCACAACCTTAGCTAATTAACTAATTTGCGTCTCACATTTTTTAACTTGAGCGCCAACATTGTTCGCCAATTGTGTCATTTAATTTTCAATACGATCTTTTCCTCTTCTTTGGTAAACCGACCTCTTGTCTCCATCATGAATATGGCAATAACGTTCTCTAGTTCAAACTAGGCTTTGGTTCCTTACTTACCTTGTCATTAGATACTTTTAAACCCGATAGGAGGTTGTAGTGAACTATTCAGATTCCCATAAGTCAAAATCTTGTGATCGCGATTGGAAGGATGATAGAACACAGAAGAGAAGAACTATTTTGGTAAATGTTGAAATTCTATACTTAACATCCCCGAAAGGATCCGGTGGCACTGTATTCATCCGTTCCGTTAGTTAATACGCCCAATGGATTCGCGAAGAGAGACATTTGTGCCATTAATGTTCTAATAGGATTGGAGACTTCAGCCACTATTTGCATATTCATTCTCTCGGTAGGCCACTGATAACTGTTCATTGCCATCTCCTTGATCAATTTATATGCTTCCTTCGTGCTCCTTGCTTGTAATGCCACCTGAGATGATGCATCCACAAGATTTATCATCTCTCTGGCTAACCCGTTGTAAAAGAAATACATTTGTTGGTCTTTCAGAAAGTTGTAGAGAGGACAACATCTAAGTATGTCCTTTAATCATTCCCACACCTTATATAATGTCTCCGAGTCCATCTGCTGGAATTGCGTGATTTCATTATTCAACCTCATGGTTTTGTTAGGTGGGAAGAACTTAAACAAGAACACCTCACTCAACTCATCCGATGTACTTATGCTGCCCAAAGCAAGAGTACCGATCCAGCTATGTGCTTTCTCTCTCAATGAAAATGAGTTCAAACATATTGCATCACTGGACCCCATTCATCTTGATGGTATCACAGATCTGGAGAAATTGGAATAGATGAGCATGCAGATGCTAAGTGGAAAATCCCCCAAGCTGATTATGATGAACCACCGATATCATAGGTAATGATAGGAACATGTGGTATTCCCGATTAATTCTGAGCCTCGGTTGGAATCCGTCAAGAATTGATTGTACCCGAGCTGCCGATTGTTGGACCTATGCGCCTCAATCGCAAAGATTATTGTGAGTTGCATTCTCGTTCTCTTGATTTACTATCACCTCATTTTTTTCCAACTTTTACCCCGCTCTTTCCATCTCGTGTTTATCCTTCGTTTCCTAGTGGTTGCACTTATTTTTCGATCAAATGCTTCGAATTCTGGAATAAAGGCTTCTAGAGACTTCTTGGATGCGCGAGTGTTCATGCACGTCATGAAACAGGACCAAAAGAGAAAAAGGAAGTAACGAAATAAAATAAAATAAAACATAATAAAATATATTAAAGCAAGACCAGAAACACTTATCAATACTAATAAAAATAACTTAGTCCCCGACAATGGCGCCAAAAACTGGTTCTCTATTATTCTGCTACATACAAGGGTACAGAGTAGATGTTGAAAATGGAGTTTAACTTTTGTTTAATGTTTTACTTGTCTTCCTAATATGATAGCCACTACACCTATTTATAAGTCCCTCTCGAGATACAGTCAAAGTATAGATTAAATAAATTATGATCACGTCTTCATCTATCATAAGTTTTCTAACTCCAAAAAGTCAAAAGCCCAAAAGTCATCATAATCAATCACCATCCTCTCAATCTCATAATCAGTTATGTCAATTCAGTGGGACCTATTATTTGTAACACCCCCAATCCACTCGGGAATATTACAACGCCGCAGAACCTCTCTGTGAGGATCTATCAAGCTAATTACAGAAACAAGACATCACATTACATGCCGACATAGCTAAATAACGAACCATTAGACCGATTTGGTCTTCCACCACAAACATATAACTTAAACTTCATATACTTCTCTCTTTCAAAGCTCATACCCGCATAGGGGTCAAAATACAACAACATTCCCATACAGCGAAAAACACTACAGCGGAAAAGAAAATACATTACGACCACCAGTACCAAGCACTAGTCATCACGTGATTAGTATCATTTGTCTTCCATCATCCTTCGTATCGATCCTGTGATTAGCTCCCCAAGAACTTGCATGTACCTGGACACAATACATACATCCACCCCCGATTTCTCGGGGGTTAGCAAAATTTAACTATTTTGCAAGTGCAAATATGAGCCATACATAACATACTCCGAAAACATAATACTCGTGAATGGTCATCCAGTTACAAATAAAAAAAGACTTTCCGAGATAATTCACTAGAATAAAACAGTTCGAACCACGAAAGATAGGAATGTAACTCGATATACATTTTGAGAAAACATTTTTAAGATCATGGGAGTTTTAAAAAATATTTAGGATTTAAGAATTCTCACTTATCGAAACCACTTAGGGACACAACCCAAAGATCATTTTCCAAAATACAGATCCGATCACAAAATACGGGGTCCACGACCCAATCATACATATCAACATATTCCCAAGGATTATTCGCATCCCGTGCTAGCAAGCCATGAACCTCAGAGCCTCCTCGAGACATACCCGAGTGAATAACTCAATAGGAAACCACACAATATAACATATCACCGTGACAACAGTTACAATAACCACAACCATGACATACTTTCATAGTTATCCCGACATCGGGCTAGCAAGACACGAACCTCGGAGCCTCCGCGAGACCTACCCAGTTTGGACAACCCATGACACGTACGTCACACAACCAAACCACAACCATAAGTTATCCCGGCATCGGGTTAGCAAGCCACGAACCTAGGAGCCTCCAGGATACATACCCAGTTTGGATAACCCAATGGTCATGCTCGATCCTTACTAGCAAGGATGGATCCCGGAGGTTCAACAAACCCTACCCGGTGGCACATCACTTTACAATCATCCCACAACAACAAGGAAGTACAATTCCCAAACAATACTGAACATCACAACCTCTTTACAAAGGAGTCACAACTAATATCACATAACATCACATATTTACCATACGAGTACACGTATCAATACGCAATCCTCGACAAACAAAAAAGGACTACTATAACCATGTAATCACTACTACAAAAACAACACTTACTACATATTGCATATCCTCTAGTTGGTTGTAATTGTCTTGTACAATTTTAGAAGGACCTATAGATAATCTACTCAGCATTCCGCGACATTCCAGAATGTTGCAGTACAGGTTATGTGTACATAAGGCAGAACTCGCTGTCCTAATTCATTACCTGCAACGGTGAGTAGAAGAACTCAGCTTCGAAAGACAAAAAATCCTTTTAACATGGTACGTACATAGGCTTTTTCAATGTTCAATTTATGGTTTTGAGCCCAATTATTTTGATACTAAAATAGTTAATTTTTTGATGGTGATGAAAGTTTCACTGGTTAACAAAAAATTTCGATGGTGTTTTAAACTTGAACTTCAAATTGAATCTTCAACTTTGTAGCTTAATCGATGAGATTTTTTTGGGTGTAATTGCTTAACTTGATGTGCTTTGAGTTTTGTCTCCCTCAACTCTGGGTATTCTTATTCGATCTCTTGTTATTGATATGTTGTTGATGTATTTAACATCAACAACTCCGAAGTTCACACCTCAACTCAAGACATTAAATGAACTTGTAAGAACTACAAGACGTTCATTTCGCATAGGGCTCACGAGAGTCGAACTGAACTTGGAAAAGTTATAGCGATAAA
Source organism: Orobanche coerulescens (assembly GCA_033398695.1). Taxonomy (NCBI): domain Eukaryota; kingdom Viridiplantae; phylum Streptophyta; class Magnoliopsida; order Lamiales; family Orobanchaceae; genus Orobanche; species Orobanche coerulescens. The sequence continues at coordinate 57,194,477 of CM065809.1, read as the reverse complement.
CGGATTAATCCGAAACAATATCACAACTCATTCGACCTTCAAAAACCAAAGAACAGAACAAATCCAGAAAGTATCAACGAACACAAGTGAGTCAATAGAATTGAAAATATAGAAGTTAAAAATCTGCGTATTACGATCCACTTCCAATAAAAGAAGTCTGTCCCCGAAATTTAAAATAATGAAAACAAGGTAATAACATAGCAAGAAACTGGCAGGAAACACCATTCAGGGACTTCTCAGAGTCGATCCTGATATCAGTGCTGGAGTACGTGCCTCGGAAGACGCGATGATCAACTCGCAAAACTGAATTCGGGGTCCCTGAAGTCCGCACTTGTAACACGTTACTGGCGGGGGAAGACAGTGTGCACGCACATGCCCCGACACATTACAATTGAAACACCTCCTGGCTTTACTAGGAGTCAATGCTAACGACTTGAAACTCTCAGTTCCCCTCATCGAATAATGAAGCATCATGGCAGAAAGACCACGGTGTTGCGGTTTAGAAACTTCAACTCCTGTACTGACCATAAGATCATCAGACTTCCTCTGTTTCTGCAAATCGGGCACACATTCCTATGATAATGAAGCTAGCTCGTAGGCTAAGGCTCGATTCTGATATTATCTCAACATAGTGCAAGTGAATCCTGTCATATACTGGCGAATCTCCAACTTCATCCGCATGTCGAAATGACGGATCTTCTCTTCTTCAGTCGTCACCTGATCGCACATAGCCGAGTTGTCTGCTATAGTCGACGCTAGCTTGCAACACCGATATATCACGCGGTTCTGCCAAATAAAAATCACGAATCCTCTGATCTATAATCGGTTCCGGACAAAACTCAGCTTCCATTCATTCATGGAACTCCGCCTACGTCACAACGCGATCCGAACGCTTAACAGCCTCCCACCAGTTAGCATCATCTCTGTCAAGAAGGTACTGAGCGATAGGCACCTTCCGTTCTTCGGGACAATCAAATGCCTCAAATATCTTTCCCAACTGAAAAAGCCAACCATCCTAGTCCAACTCATATGCAGCACCAACAAATCGAGGGGGATTCATACGAACTACCTCTCGAAGCTATTGGTCTACACCAACGTTCTGAGTCGCGTCAGTGTTCCATTGAACCGCCTGGGTCAACTGAGTCATCTGTATCGCTACTTGTTGCAATATAGTAGCAACACCAATACCTATATCATTCCTGGCAACATTCTCTTGGTCCCACGTCTGATCCTCATGGCCATCTGTACCACGGTTACGACCACGAACTCTGCCCCTCGGCATACTAGCAAGTAACCACCTAGCACAACGAAAATCATAATACATAATCACACACAACAATTGTCATTACCAGACAACACACATAGAATACCATCACAAGTTATCTGTTTGCAAAAGTTAGACCCAATGGCTAAAAATGCAGTCCCATAGCTTCTGCCCAGTTTAATTAGCGCGCTCTACAATAGAGATTAGCGTGCGCTACCCATGCAACATTAGCGCGCGCTAGCCTCATATTTAGCATGCGCTAACTGTTCTGACTCAGTAACATAATCGTGAACACATCCCAAACAGTACTAGAACTGAAGGTTACAAATAAAAAACAACATACAAATCCAAACGCCAATAGTTCACATAATAACGATATCACACGGGCAACCATCAAAAGACAATTAATATCTAAACTGAAATCCCCCCTATCAGTAAAGAGGGCTATCTCAATGAGTGCATACTGAACGAATCAACGTTCACACCACTAACTTAATCACAATACTGAGCACTATTGCCGAAACAACAATATCATCGTCACCACATACATCCTGACTGACAATCATGAAACCGTAAAGTTAAAAGCGAGAGTCACGTCTTGAGTAATTTTGGTAGACCTCATTTGAGTTTAAAAATCATGTTTCGAAAAATTATAGTACAAAATAAAAATGAAATATCAATAGTTTGAATTCTCAAAATTTTTCGGCCTTGAGGTCATCATACGAAAATCAAAATTTTTCCTCCATTGGAGGATGTTTTAAAATAAAATTACATGACTCCGCAAAAACAATCAAAGCCTTATAATACCAAAGTCATTACTCCTGTAAAAATGGTTTATACAAAGATATATATACCGGCACCACTCTTCATTCAAACACAATACGAGAATTTACAAATATATGTCACGTACTCACAATTCACATATAATCACCACTTCATAACAAAGAATCACACAAGCTCGTATAATACGAGCCACAACATATAGTAGGGAGACTTACATTTACATATCGCATGAAGATGATGGCTGCACCTTGATAGTAATCATGACCGACATCTCAGACGACGCATCGCGACACGACTTAATCAGACACAATCCGACAATACACGACTAAGCCCGACAGCCTAGGTTTCAACAACTTAAGCTCCGATACCATATTCTGTAACACCCCCAATCCACTTGTGAATATTACAGCGCTGCAGACCCTCTCTGTGAGGATCTACCAGGCTAATTACAGAAACAGGACATCACATTACATGCCGACATGGCTAAATAACGAACCATTAGACTGATTTGGTTTTTCACCACAAACATACAACTTAAACTTCATATACATCTCTCTTTCAAAGCTCATACCCACACAGGGGTCAAAATACAACATTCCCATACAGCAGAAAACACTACAACGGAAAAGAAAAAACATTACGACCACCAGTACCAAGTACTAGTCTTCATGTGATTAGTATCATTTGTCTTCCATCATCCTTCGTACCGATCATGTGATTAGCTCCCCAAGAAACTGCATGTACCTGGACGTGATACAAACATCCACACCCCGATTTCTTGGGGGTTAGAAAAATTCCACTATTTTGCTAGTGTAAGTATAAAGTGCAAATACGAGCCATACCCAACATACTCCAAAAACATAATACTCGTGAACGATCATCCAGTGACAAATAACAAAAGACTTTCAGAGATAATTCACTTGAATAAAACAGTTCGAACCACGAAAGATAGGAATGTAACTCGATATATATTTTGAGAAAACATTTTTAAGATCTCGGGATTTAAGAATTCTCACTTATCTAAACCACCTAGGGACACAATCGAAAGATCATTTTCTAAAATACAGATCCGATCACAAAACACGGGGTCCACGACCCAATCATACATATCAACATATTTCCAAGGATTATTCGCATCGTGCTAGCAAGCCATGAACCTCAGAGCCTCCTCGAGACATACCCGAGTGAATAACCCAATGGGAAGCAACACAATATCACATATCACCATGAGAACAGTCACAATAACCACAACCATGACATATGTTCATAGTTATCCCGGCATCGGGCTATCAAGCCACGAACCTCGGAACCTCCGCCATACCTACCCGGTTTGGGCAACCCATGACACGTGCATCACACAACCAAACCACAACCATAAGTTATCCTAGCATCGGGATAGCAAGCCACAAACCTCGGAGCCTCCATGAGACATACCCGGTTTGGATAACCCTATGGTCATGCCCGATCCTTAGTAGGAACGATGGATCCCGTAGGTTCAACAAACCCTACCCTATGGCACATCACTTTACAATCATCACACAACAACAAGGAAGTACAATTCCCAAACAACACCGAACATCACAACCTCCTTACAAAGGAGTCACAATTAATATCACACAACATCCTATATTTACCAAATGAGTACATGTATCAATACGCAATCCTCGACAAGCGAAAAAGGACTACTATAACCACGTAATATGACTACAACATATTCCAACATACCACACTAATACATATATTCAGATAAACACCTTTGTTCACAAAACACATGATTTTTCTTTAGAAACCGTTATTGAAAATATACCGATTCGTTGGGAAATTCATTATAAGCATTCAAGTAGCACACATAATTGGTCACCAACTACTGTTTCTATGGAACACGTAATGTATGGGCAAGATACTTGCCTCCATACTACGATCAACTGAACAACGAACGGACGCGGTCGAGCAGCTCCTGAACTTCCACGAACAACCAAGACCCGACACCCCATGAACACTACGAGAATAACACCATCGCGAATCAACAACACGAAACAAAATCCAAATCAACACTAAGGACAACAAGGGTCCAAGGGTCTGTCCCAAGAAAACCAAAAATCATGTTCTGGATAAATAAAATCGATAAACAAGTTTGCAATCCAAATATCATGACCAAGACAAACTTTAGATTAAATCAAGGAATCAAGGAAAAATCCCCAAAATTGCACAACTAGGGTTCTAAGAAGAAAATACTTCGATCCGGAATGAAAACAAGTTGGATGATGTTGATAACATGAAGAAAACTCACCAAGATGATGCTTGATGATGATCGCCCCTATGAGACTAGTCCCAACGAATGGAAGTGAAAGGGGAAGGAAATGAAAGAAAAACGGGAAAGAAAGGCTTGTTGTCCAGTATTTATACTTGACAGCAATTAGCATGCGCTAACCGATATCTGTAGCATGTGCTACCGAGTCAACTCTTCCAGTACATTCTGCCCAAAATATTGTTAGCGTGTGCTAGCCGATAATCGTAGCATGCGCTAACGAGTCACGCATCCAGTCCAGTGGCTTCTGGACAGTTCCGCACCTTTCAGGTAGCGTGCGCTATATTAGATAGTTGCGTGCGCTAAGATAGTTAATAGCGTCCGCTATCTACGAGCATTAGCATGCGCTAACGAGACCTCAGTCCCAGCCCAGTAGCTTCTGGACTGCCTCTGAACTTCCAGTTAGCGTGCACTGACTGGAAGATAGTGTGCGCGATCAATACACAATAGCGCGTGCTATGAAGCAACATAGCGTTCGCTACTCCTACTGCACATGCAATAACATCGCACCCAAATCCAACGCAACAATGATCCGAATGAAGATAAACAAATAATGAAGCATGACATACAATTATATAAACACAGGCACCATATATCAGCTTGAATCGGTAAATAACTCAAGATGTCCGGACACAAAAATCCTGGGTATTACATTATTGAACTCATCTAACGAATTATGAACAATAATGTGAATCATGTAAAAATATTGATCAAGTGTTCGAACATGAAATAACACCAATTAATTGAAAAAAAAAATCAAGTAGATAGAAATATAACTAGTTATTCTAAAAATCCAACACAAATTATGTACTCCCATATCTCATAATGTGACTGTAATATCCGGTTGGAAATTCATTAATTGTCATTCAGTATATTGCCACTCAGTAATTTTCACTCAGTAATAGTCATTCATCATTCATATCCATTCATTGTATTCACCCTTCGGAGTAATTTATATCGTGTATCAGTTATTATTCGTCATTCAACCTGGTTGGAGGATCGGGCCGTGAATATCATCTTTGTCATCTTTGTAGTGGGTTGTGTGTGAGGAGTAGCGCACGCTATTTACTCTCTTTAGCGCGCGCTAATTGAGTACGGGTAGCGCACGCTACCTCTTAGCATTAGCGCACGCTAGTGTGGTTCAGGCAGACAGTCCAGAAGGCACTGGACGGGATTAGTGAAATTCATAATGCACGCTATGATTGGAGTATAACGTACGTAATGGTGTCTTTAGCATACGCTATCGGTATCCATCAGCACGCGCTAGCGTATTGGAGCAGAGAGTCCAGTGGGTACTGGACTGAGATGGAATAATTCGTAGCGCAAGCTAAGAGTGCGTATAGCATACACAAGGGTTAGTTTGGTAGCGCACGCTAAGCATCGAGTAGCGTGCGATAAGGCTCAATCAGACCAGAGGACAGTAGGTTCTGGACACCAGTATTCTGGACATCTACCATCAGGTAGCGTGCGCTAACACAAGGTTAACGCACGCTAATAAGAGACGATTAGCGCATGCTACCAAGGCACGTAGCACACGCTATCGATGCAGGCAGTGGGTACTGGACTACCCGGTAAACTCGCTAGCGCACGCTAAGCACAGGAGCTAGCACGCACTAAACTGGGTTTACTATATATTGGACAGTTTAGCCCCATTTCGTCATTTCATCATATCTCTTTCTCCTCCCGCCAGTTTTGGGCGATTTTGGGCATTTCATGAAGCTCTCTTCGAGCTGCCTTCAACTATCATCATTTTCAAGCTTCTAGTTTGGATTATTCATCATCTAATCCTCTCCAAAACACCAAATCAAGGTAAACATTTCTTGAATCTAGAATTTTGGGATTTGAGTGTTTTTCCTTCTGATCTCTTCGTGTTAGCTTGCTATTATGTTGGAATATGTTAGATATGGATTATATACCTTTGATACATGTATTTCTATGGATTTATTGGTTTGTATTTCGGATTTGATGAATATTTGGGGAATTATTCATGAACATCCTAAGGATTGACTTTGGGGACTTTGGAATTTTTGGGGTTCCGACTAGATGTTGTCGTAATCACGAATGGAGTATTCCTATTGAATTATTTGATTGTTTTGATGATGCTTTGTTGGAGTTGATCTATATTTTGGAGGTTGGTTTCAATGTTTTGGGGTTGGTTATAATCAAAGGAAGAATGTTTGCAACGTATTCGTTAGAATGCCCCAATGAGTTTGGTTATTGTTGTATCGACTTTTGAGTTGGCTATAATCGTACTTGATACGTATATTGAGTGTTTGTTGGTAATTATGTTATTCAAGGTTGTTCGAGCGACCGATATTTTCCACTTAGGACGTTTGTTCGAGAAAGGACATTTCATCACCGGTATTTGTGTAAGTAAATTTTTACTTGGTTAAAAGGATATTCATTCCTTTTGTTGTTTTTCATTCATATTCATATTTCATTCATGATATATTATTCATGTCGAGACTTCTAATTATCAAACTAATCATTCAATTCACGAGGTACGACGGTTCCAATCATTTCAGTGAGCTATCATTCATTTCATTATCATTTCATCTCGGTGAGTCCTTCTTGACCCTTATCGATTTGTTATATATTGATATTCATCATGGTCACTTTTGTTCTTGTGACCTTCTGGGTTCATATTGCGTGGCCGGGTGGTTATGTGTGGAATTTTTAGTCGGGCACACGATAGTCATGTGAAGGGTTCACCGACACAATGGATTGTGCACACGGTAACGTGCCTCCATGAGATTAATTAGGGGTGTGTCCGGACACTCGTCTTGTGCACTTGCACGTCCCATTACGGGGGTACTATGATGCCCCTCTTCAGCTTGATTTCATGACTTATATATTTAATGTTTATGCTTGTTCAACTCTTGAGGATTGTTGTTCTGTGTAACTGACCCCGTTTGGGGATGTTGTTTTCTGGTCATGGCAAGGCAAAGGCACGGGAAGAGAATGTTGACGGCGAGGAGTCCTTTCAGTCTTTCATGTCTTCTTCATTTTTATTTCCACTGCAAATTTCTGTTCGAATGTTCATTTTATTCAGTGTTGTTATTTTATCTTCATATAAAATATGCAAGTATTCTTTATTTCCTGGGTGTATTATACTTAACGCTCCTCATCGGAGTACTTGGTAATATAATGTGGTTCTATACTACAATTATATTATTCAATTCATTAATTTTCATTCGCCTGGTGGGTCCTAGTTGGGGGTCCACGGCACTATAATAGCCGCCTAGTTTGGGGTGTTACAGAGTTGGTATCGAGGCGTGGTTTTGAATACTCCCTTCCGAGTCATGTCTCATTTGAAATCATCATTCATCATACTAGTATCATTGGACTTTCGCGTCATATGTGACCCGTGCAAATGCCAAGCCCCTCAGACCAAGGAAACGGTAAGATTTTTGATGCCATGGTATAATTTATGGCAATAAGAATCACTCATTCATTATTCATGAGTCAACAATCCTCAATCATCATCTTCATTTTTGATCTTGTCAATCATGTTAACATCACTCATTTCACTTCATTGCTCAGTTGTTGATCTTGTGGATCGTATCATTAATCTTGTTAACTTGTTAAAGATAATAATTTCAAGAATTTCATCAGATAATCATGTCACCTCAGTTGATCATTCATGTAATCATTGTGTTGGAGTGCGTATGCTCATTATTATCATTTCATAACGTAATCATAATGCGGTACTCATGTGAGATCTATAATTATCATGTGACTTTCCTACTTCAATATGGATAGAGTAGTCAAAGGACGCAGGGGAAGAGGCCGCGGTGCGGGCCAAAACCCGGGAGCTCGTGTGAATACACGCACAAACGCAAGGAGTAATGTTAATTCTTCGAGCAGCGACGCTCCCACTCACTCACCCGAAAGTAATCATTCACTGTTAGGGAGTCGTACCCGGGACACAGCTCAATTAGAAGGTGTTCGGGTTGATCCACTTGCTTTTATGCAGGGCATGATGGCCCAGATGACACAGATGGCACGCCTCATGGAGATGATGCATAACTCAACCGCTCAAAATCAGCAGACTCCTCCGCCGCCACCTCAGAGGCAAGAGAGGAGTGCGAGCAGTATCATTGGCGACATATCTCACCAGAGACCACCTACTTTCGAGGGATCATCTGAGCCAGCGGATATTATTCACTGGCTTGAACATTTTGAGAAGCTATTTGCTATGGTGGATTGCCCCCAAGGGCATAAAGTTTCAGTCGTGGCTTACTATCTAGGTAAGAACGCTCACATGGTGGTTAACTTTGAAGCCCACCGACGGATGTTGTACATGGGATCAGTTCAAGACCCTCATGATGGAGAGATATTATCCGAACCCACTCCGGGAAGCCAAGTTATCAGAATTACTCATTCCCGACCCCTCAGTGGACAATGATGTTCTCGCCATCGCCGAGAAATTTCAGGAGCTACTTCCTTTCGCTTCATCTATTATCCACTCCGAGGCATATAAGATCAAGTATTCCAGTAAGAAGTTGAAACCTCATATGTTGATGCAGCTGCTTAATCATCATTGCGCCATCCTGTCCGAATTCATCGTGAAAGCTCTTACTTATGAGCTTACTGCGAAGGAAATTGCTAAGCAACAAACTTCATCTTCTGGCAAGAAATCGAAGAATCATAATCAGTCTGAAAGCAGTCAGGCAACCTTCAAAAAGCCTCGTGCGGGCCCGACATTTTCTGAGCGACCTCCTATGGTTCCGAAACCTGCGGAATCTCATTCCCGAGCGGCCAGTTAGTCCATCGCATGTTTCAACTATGGAGAACAGGGTCATTTCAGCACTAAGTGCCAGAGGCAGACTATCACGTGCAATATCTGTGGGATTGCTCGGCATAAGGACCATTTTTGCCGAAGAGATTCCAAACCTACTCCGACGACATCTCCGGCCCCAAAAAAGTCAGCGGTTCCGAATCAGGCTACTCAGTCCACATCATTCAACACGACGGAGCGAATAAAGGCGGAGCCCACAGCTATCAGATAGGAGCATCCGGTTCCGGGGCTGGTAAGCACCAAATTTATGAGATGAAGAGAGCCGACGATCCGGTGGCCCGAATGATCTAAGGTACACTCGAAATTTTAACTCAACCTGTGTGTACCCTTTTTGATACTGGTGCATCGCATTCATTCATTTCCGAGTCATGCTTGAGTAGACTTCATATGGATAGTGCTACTAGTTGCAAACCTTATATCATTGGTCTACCTGACGGTAGAAGAATTACCAGAGATCGTGTGATTAAGAATTATCCAATTCAGCTTCATGGCTGTGTTTGGTTGGCGAACCTGATTGTGGTAGACTTACCTAGAGACGACATCACCTTGGGTATCGATTGGATAGATCATCACGATGCCACGCTGAGTGTCCGTAATCGTATGGTCACTATCATTTCAGATGATGTGGTCGAATGTGTATTTCAGGGAGGTAATCCTAGTTGTTCGGAAGAGTCATTAATGTGATAAAAGCAGTGAAATAACTCAATCAAGGGTGTGTTGGTTATTGGTGCTATATGACCAAGACCGAGAAATCATCAGTAATGTTGGTGGATATTCTGGTAGTGAGAGAATACGCCGATGTTTTTCTATACGAGTTACCTGGTTTGCCTCCACAGAGAGATGTGGAATTCATGATTGAGTTAGAGCCTGGTACGTCTCCAATATCGAAGGCACCGTATCGGATGGACCCGACCGAAATGCAGGAATTGAAGAATCAGCTGGAGGAATTATCAGAGAAAGGTTATATCTGACCGAGTGCGTCCCCAGAGGGAGCACCTGTGTTATTTATCAAGAAGAATGACGGTTCTTTTCGCTTGTGCATTGATTACCGGGAATTGAACAAAGTGACGATCAAGAATAAATATCCCCTACCCCGCATCAATGCTCTTTTGGATCAACTTCAGGGAGCTTTAGTATTTTCCAAGATTGATTTAATATCTGGGTATCATCAGTTGCGAAATAGAGAGTCGGATATTGCTAGAACGGCGTTTCGAACACGCTATGGTCATTATGAGTTTGTGGTGATGTCGTTTGGGTTAACTAACGCACCTGCGGTATTCATGGAGTTGATGAACTGAGTTTTCATCGACTATTTAGATCAGTTCGTGGTTGTTTTCATAGACGAGATTTTGATTTATTCTCGTGACCAAGAGGAGCACGAATTTCACCTTCATCAGGTTCTAGAAATGTTGAGACGAGAGCAACTTTATGGAAAGTTTTCCAAATGTGAGTTCTGGATGTCCAAGGTGACGTTTCTCGGACTTGTGATTTCATCAGACAGAGTACGCATTTATCCTCAAAAGACAAAGGCTATCCGAGATTGGCAACCTCCGAATAATGTTAAGGAAATCCGAAGCTTTTTCGGATTAGCTGGTTATTATCGGCGATTTGTGGAAGGATTTTCTAAAATCGCTCAACCCATGACGAACCTTTTGCGGAAGGATAAGAAATACGTGTGGTCTGATGCGTGTTGGCGGAGTTTTGAGGAACTCAAGAGTCGTTTAATTTCAGCGCCTGTCCTTTCTTTACCACAAGGGACAGAGGGATTCATGGTTTATAGTGACGCGTTCGGACACGGTCTCAGATGTGTACTAATGCAGAACGGGAAGGTGATTGCCTATGATTCACGGCAACTGAGACCTTACGAGGTCAACTATCCGACCCACGACCTAGATCTAGCGGCCGTGGTATTCGCGTTGAAGATTTGGCGTCATTATCTATATGGCGTCACCTATCAGATTTTCACCGACCATAAGAGCTTGAAGTATATATTTAGTCAGAAGGAGTTGAATATGCGACAGAGATGGTGGTTAGAACTGATTAAGGATTATGATATTGAGATTCAATACCACCCGGGTAAGGCGAATGTTGTCGCTGACACCTTGAGTCGTAAGTCCGTTCAGGAGCAAATTGTTGCTCGTTTAACAGTTCAGAAGGAGCTTCAGTAGGAATTCCTAAGACCCGAGATCGAGGTCTGGTTACAGCGAGTACAAGGGCAACTTTTTATGTTATAGATTTCATCGCCACTTGAGGAGGCGATCAAAGTGAATTAGGGTTCAGACCCATTTTTGTTGCGCATTTGAGATGATGTGGCTCAGGGGAAAGCCTCTGGATTTGTGGTCCACAAGGATGGACTTTTGTGATTTAAGAACCGGTTATGCGTTCTGGCGAATGACGAGTTGAAAAACTCGATTTTGAGAGAAGCTCATATGTTGTTACCCAAAATATTATCCGGAGATAGTATTACTGGAATGATCGATTAGCAAACAAATGCGAGAACACTTCCGTGGGAAAATAAATAACACAAGATTTGCCGGGGTTGTTAATCCTGGGCTTGAATGCTCTCACGAGATGTTATTAATAGGTATACTGTTGAGTACAAATATTAATGTTCGAATCTATTACAATGAGGGTATAGACTCCTAGTTATCTTAGCTATAGAGCGTGTAGATTGCCGGAGGAACTAGATATGAAGCTCTGTGAGTTCTTGCTATTGATGTTCAGTGTATGAGAATTTATGTTTCTCTCTGTGTTCACGGTGATGATGATGATTTAGCCACTGTTGTGAGCCTCCTATTTATAGTAGACAAGGTTGTTGGGACCTCTCCGGCGATCCCGGGCGACCGCCGTTTTCTATATTATAATAAGATGGCCGATCGTCCCGTCATGTGGGGCTGTTCCCTTAAAGTCTGGGTCTTGGCCGCGGCCACCAGGCGAGCTAATGGGAAGCCTGCACGCGTCCTGAGTCGTTGTCCGGGGAGGACCCACTTTGTACCTTTCGGCGGCCCTGTCGGTAGGTGAGGTAGGTGACACGCTGGGGTCAAAGGTCTTATCTGTCGGCGCCCTATGGATCTGCACATGGGTCACCGTCCAAGATTCGGTCTTTGACGACTTTGACGGATGTCGGATTCATACGTGGCACGAGACGATCGTCTCTAGTTGGACATCATATACGATCGCCAAATACCAAAAGGCGATCGCCGGATACCAAAAGACGATCGCCGTGGGTGCCGACTGCTGGGTGTTTTCCCAGAGTATGTCTTCCATGGTTGGCTCTCTGATCATTATGCCGATCACCATCGAGGCGTATTAATCGCCGTACAACAATTGCCCCCCAGCTCGCTTCGATGTTGAAACACGGGGTGAGGTGGCACTGTTGGCGATCGCCAATGTTTAGATGATCAGACGATCTGATTTCAAATTTGGACGATCTCCTTTTCGCTGGGAGCAGCGGAAAGGAAGGCGGGCTCTCGAAACGTTGCAAGGACACACGTCGCGCTACCATTGGGGGAGTCCGACGGTTTGTCAGACTTATCGCCTGGCGTGCCCTCGAAAAGACGCATACGCGGGATTCGAGGGCTGCATTTGTTGGGATTCGGTGCCTAAAACGAAGGCCCAGCGGAAGCGGTAAAACGAAAATTAATTCGATCCGAATCCCTACGAGGATCGATCGAGCTACGTATATACGAATATATAAACGAAAAGCAAGAGTCGTAAGAAACTAACCCTCGAAGTCCGTTGATTAAATGGTAACCTTCTCTTGAGCTATTCCCCAAGCTTTAGTTTGATCTCTACGAGTTCAATCCGCTCCAAGCCCTTGAACGATCCAACGCCGAAAGTACCGCGTCTCTACTTGCCACGCGCCGGAGAAACAACCGGAACAACGATCACCTTGCTATCCTCCGAGGATACGGCTAGAGCTAAGTGATGAAGCTTCCAATATGAAATTATAACACTCTAAGTGTATAACTCACAATCTCTCTTTGAATTCTTGATTTTTCTCTAAGAAAAACTCTCAAGAAATAAATGAAGAAGAAGACTTTGAGAAAGAACTTTTCTCTTTCTCTCTACACTTAAACTCACGTATGAAAACAATCAATGGTATATGAGAGATTGAAGTCTTCTTATCTATATTCTCCTTCCACATGTTACAACTCATTCACATGAGAAAATTGCCCCACAAGTCATTTTCCTTGCATTATCATCAAATAAAAAATGGAAAGAAAAGACAATGGGAAGGTAGGTGGAAGGGGGGTGGCCATGATGAAAAACGGATGAGTTCGGTTCGTTTCGGACTCACGTGAGTCCAAACAGATAAACTCCGATTCCGTTCCAATGTATTTATATCGATTAATTAATCCAATTAATTTTATCATATCAAATACATTATGACATAATTAATTTCTCCAAGAAATAATTATATCCATGAATTAAATTTATCACCCAAGAATTTATTTAATTCATTAGCCGTAAATTAATTTATCCAATAAATCAATTTAAACATCCAATGTCATGAATTAGATATCCAATATCTAATATTCATAATGAGAGAATTAAGCTTGATTCATTCCGTCGTCAATCCTAATGCGCGACTCGGTAGGTCCGTCTCAGTTAGCAATGGGAGGAACCAAAGAGTAGTAGCACCACCTAGCCACTGCGCCTACACTGCACTTAATCGAGAACGAATGATTGGGATCATTCAAGAACCATTCTGTCGTGAATACCAGTATACGTATAAACCCTTCTTTCAAATGTCCCGATCAAGTTATAGGGTCACGGTCAGTCAAACCTTATCTGTACTTGACGCTATGCATGCGTTAATGCAAATCGAGATCATCGAGCTCTCGTGTATCCAATACAACTAGCTCCAATGCTTTGGCCAAAGACTTATGATCTCATCTCACAAGAATCGCATAGGACATATAACCCGCTCACTAACGGGAGAAAGAATTCTATCTTGGTATTCGATAGGACTGCTACTTGCCCGTCAAGATGCACGTCGAGGTTGACCCCGCCTTCCGGTTTACGGTGGTCGAACTACTCTAATGAAAATCTTGACGTCACAAGCACATCCCTACTAAATCCTCAAGTCGAAGGTTCACGAATACCTATCACAACCTTTCGATTCCGTCATTGATCGTCCTGAGTGAAATCCATGTGACGAATCGAGGTGAGTCGGTTCGAGTATACTAATCCAATTAGCATACCTATAACGTGTGCTCCCACTAACCATTAGTGTTCGACAGGCACTCTCCATGTCAAAGAACACGTCATACAAGTCTTCACATAAACTTAACGCCTACCAAGTTTCATCGACTTGCGAACGATTAAGTATTTGAGCTATAAACCTTTCCAAAGGCCGACCCCTTATCCAATAAGGAGTGGAAAGTTTTGTTCTCAAATACACGGACTAGTTTCTATATGTATATTTACGAGTTAGGAATGCCAAGAACTACCAAGAATAAAGAAACATTCCTTTGCCTTATATAAATGGTTTACATAATTACAAGTACAATGCCCTCACTCAACAACCTCTGAGTGGCATTCGAGGGCATACTCCTAACAATCTCCCACTTGCACTCAATGCCACACACTATGGTATCTAATACCCATGTTCTCCAGATGACGCTCTAAGCTAATCTGAGAAAGTGGCTAGGTCAGTGGATCAGCGACGTAGTCGGCTGACTCTACTCTATGCAGCTCAATGTATCTCTTTGCGAACGAATGCTCTTACGAGATGATACTCTCTCTCAATATGTTTGGAACTGTTATGAAACCTTGGCTCCTAGGCCTGTGGTACTGCTCTGGCAGCGCAGCACCAGGTGTCACGTGAAGTTTACCTAGTAACTTCTAAATTCTTCCTTTGGAGGCCTCCGAGGCCGCCTTATACTCAGCCTAACAGGTGGAATTAGCAGTCGCGCTATTCTTGGCACTATGCCAAGATACTGCTCCTCCATTAAGAGTAAATGTAGCCAGAAGTAGATATAGAATCGTCTTTCTGTCCTTGGAAGTCCAATACAGTGAATCCCATCACATTCAGTTCTCCACCACCATATATAAGAACCAGATCTCTAGTCCTTAAAAGTACTTTAGAACGTTCTTTATGGCGGTCTAATGTTCCCGAACTGGGTTAGCCCGAAACCTACTTACCACGCTCCCAGCATGCGCAATGTCATGTCTCGTACACAATAAAGCATATGTGAGGCTACCCACTGCCGAATCATATGGTATATAACTCATTTCCTTTCATTGTTCCTCACTATGAGGACACATCTTCAAGGTAAGTTTTATTCCATGTCGCATCAGAAGGAACCCTCTTTAAGATCTAATCTATATAGAGGGCTTGGGAAAAACTTATCATTCTCTTCGATCTAATCCAGTAGAATCGAATCCCAAGAATATAGGTTTCTTCTCCCAAGTCTTTCATAATGAAATTACTCGAAAACCAAGCTTTCCCATAACTGAGCATTCCCACATCATTTCCTATTAGTAGAATGTCATCTACATATAGTACTTAGAATGTGATCTTGCTCCCACTAACCCTCTTGTATACACAAGATTCCTCTTCATTTTGCACGAAGTCAAACTCTTTAACCGTCTCATCAAAATGAAGGTCCCAACTACATGAAGACTGCTACAGTCCATTTCATGGAGTCTACATCCACCATTGCTAGGTCATTGGTCGTGGGTTGGTCTCTTGTTTATCACTCGGAACCTCGAGGAAACCCAGTTCCTCCAAGTGCATAAAACTATACCTCTTAGGTAATTGAGACACCCTACTAGACCTACGAGGTGGTTGTACTTGTGTTTCAGAAGGTTCGGTTCCAATTTCTTGCATAGGTGTCTCTTTAGGAGTTTCATTGTATTCTTCCAAAGAAATAATTCTACCTGCTCCGCCTTCCTGAATGAACTCATCTTCCAGGAAGTGTGCTTGTAAAGGAACAACGATCTTTCGATCTTCGGGCATGTAGAATAGATATCCCATCGTCCCAGACAGGAATCCAATGAAATGTCCCTTCGCAGACCTAGCTTCCAACTTTTCCACCTTAGTCTTCTTGACATAGGCGGGACATCCCCAAATCCTAATATGATTAAGACTTGGTTTCCTTCCTTCCTACATCACATGTGGAGTTTTAGGAACGGATTTGGAAGGACATCTGTTCAAGATATCTTGTTCTCGTTTCTACCGACCGTCTTAGGATTAAAAGGTTCCGAGAGTGAGAGGTGAACAGGTGTCCGAAGTGTATAGCTTTTGCCAAGAGAGAAAGCCAAGTTATATGAAAAGCCAGAGAGCCTGTGTACTCGTTGAAAAGCCGAGAGATTTCCAAGTGCAGGGTGCCTCTTATTTATAGGAGCTAAGATTCCTTGTTTCTGACGGGTGATCGCCTTTCTTGTAATATAATAAGGGGCGATCGTATTTATGTCACCTGGGCTGTCTGCCTTGAAGTCCGCGTCTGCTGCTGGCAGCCAGCTGTGCAGTCCAATGAGGAGCCTGCACGCATCCTGAGTCGCTGTCACGGGAGGTCCCACTTGCACCTTTCGGCGGGTCTGTCGGTAGGTGGAAAGATGCTGACAGGCTGTGGTTAATGATCCATGTTCTGCGGTGCCTTTTACGAATCTACACGTGGGCCTCTGTCCTGAACTTCGGCCTTTGCCGACTAGACGATCATTGGCTTTGCGTGGCTCGAGGCGGTCGCCATTGGCCGGGCACCAGAGTCGATCGCCAAGTGCCAAGAGACGATCGCCTTGGATATCGATCGCTCGGCGCTGGGTCTTGACCTGGGACCCGAGATCGGCCAATCTTCCTTGGTCTATTCGGCTATGGCTAGGTCGTCTGGCCTCTGAGGCGATCGCCTGTTGAGACGTATAAATCTCGACACAATAATTGCCCCCCAGCTTGCTCCGATGTTGAAGACATGGGGTGAGTTGGTTTTTGCTGGCGATCGTAGAGGACAAGGACGGGCGATCCGTCATGCGGACTTTGGTTTCGGATTTGGGTGATCTGTTCGATTGGCGAGCTATCTTCGGTCTTGTACCTGCAATAAACAATTTTGGCCGGTCCCTCGTAGAAAGCTGATTTTTTCGTCGCTGAGGAACCGTGCACAGTCGCGGAGTTCGATGGACCGACTCCATGATCGTGTCTTATGCCCGAGCGACATTGTCTGTCTCGTGACTCATTTTATTGTGAGGGTCCTCTGTTAGGCTGCGCCTCGCCTCATATTTAAATGAAGGGCGTGCGGTCTTGGTCTAGAGGAGTCCTTGCGCGAGGCGTCGTCGGATCAATCAACTCTACTTCCGCGGATTGTTAGCTCTTCTTCCACCTCGGCCCCCCATGAAGATGGCGACCCTCGACGGTGTACGTTGAGACGGGGGTAGGGACGCGTCGCATTGTCCGGGCTCACCAAGTCAGATGATGAACCTTTGAGGGCGGGCGAGCGTGTCCATTGATTAGTTTTGGAGGGTCCTCAGACTACGCCGGCCTCGTATTTAAACGAAGGGCGGGCGATCGTGGCCCAAAGGGACCTTGCATGGCCGAAGCAGTCAGTTCCATCAACTACCAGGACCATGGCTGCAGTCTTCTACCTCGGATCGTCATGTAGATGCTGACCTTCGACAGTGTACGTTGCGTGGGGGAGGCGATCTCATGCCTTATTCCATCATATTAGATGGTGAACTGTAGATGGCGAACGAGTCCTCCGGTTTTGATGATGTTGCTGTTAGGAATATGCCCTCGAATGCCACTCAGAGGATGAGAGAGTGAGATCAATTGTATTGTAATTATGAATATTATATTTAATAAGGCAATTATTATTTCTATATTATCGTATATCACTGGCATTGTGATTTGGTATATAGAATAATAGTCCTTGCATTTGAGAGTGAACATTCTACTCCTTATGGAGATAAGGAGATAGGCACTAGAAGTGTTTAGAGCTCGAATGCCTAACTAGTTCGCAAGTCGATAAAACTTAACAGGACATTAAGTTTTAATAAGACTTGTATAACTGATGCTAGGACGTGTGCACATCTTGATAGCATAGTTATAAGTATATTGGTGGGACCAGTATACTCGAACACGACTCATACTCGATTCAGTCACACGGTATTCACTCTCGGAGAGTCGATGACGAATCGAAAGGTTGTGATAGTATACGTGGACCTTTGACTTGAGGGTTCTGTAGAAGATGTGCCTGTGACGTTTAGTTTGTCATTAGAGTAGTTAGACTCATTTTCTTAATTGCTGAGTTGACCTTGAAGTGCGGACTATACGGGCAGGTAGAAGTCTTTACTGTACGCCAAGAAAGGATTCTATCTCCTGTTAGTGAGCAGGCGAATGTCCTATACGGTTAATGGCGAATAAGATCATAAGTCTTTGGCCAAAGCATTCTGATATAGTCGTATTAGATACACTATTAATCAGTCGGTCTTGATTTGCATTAACACATGTATAGAGTTTGGTCAATAGTAGGGTTTGACTTTACCGTGACCCGAAGACTTGACCGGGACATCTGATGAAGGGTCTATACATATATAGTATTCACTACATAATGGTTCTGGAATGATTCGTTCATTCGTTCTCAGTCGGGGTTTACAGTGCGGCCCGCTAGGCTGGCTAAGTGCTGCCCGCACTCATTGGTTCCTACCAATGCCGGCTGAGACGAACCTACTGAGTCGCGCAATAGGATCATTGATGGATAAATGTGAATTAATAATCTCTCTTATAATATTAGATATTAGATATCTAATTTTGATTTATCGGATAAATCAAATAGCGGTCTTATGAATTGTAAGTAGGTTACTGGGTGATTACTTTAATTCATAAATTATATTTCTGAGAGAAATATATATATTTGTTTGATATAATTAATTAATTGGATTAATTAATTAGTCCAAACACATTGGAAATAAAATGGATTCGTTTGACGAACATCCGGTACACGAGGGATTCGTTTTGACGAACATCCAATACACGAGCCGAGTAAATTCGACCCATCTTCTTGGAAATTTCCATTAGGGCCGCCCCCCTATATCTCTTGTCTCTTTTATACTTATTTTATGTAACTAGGTGACATATGTGATGTGTATTTGATACCCTCAATCATGTGTTAAAGGGTGACTTTCATTTTTTTATTAAAAAAAAAGTCTTTAGAAAAGAGAGAGTACTTCTTCTTCTTCTTCCTTGAACTCAAAATCACAAATTTGACAGAGAGAGTAAGGTTGAAAACTTCATCTTGATCTTAGAGACAAGATATAAGAAGAATACATTGAGAGAGAAAATTCCTACAAGCTTCCCTAGCCGCATTCTTGAAGAAAGGAAGCTTGTCAATTTTTCCATCAAGTTCCGGCGTGTGAAGTAGAGGCATCTTGTTTTAGGTGCTTGGAACGAAGGGTTCTTCATCATCATCATCATCATACGAAGGTTTTTCAGAGACATCATAGGTATGGGACTTTGATTCCTTGATCTTCGTATTTTTCTTTTCGTATATACGTTACTTGATCGATTCTCTTAGGGATTCCGTTTATTCTTCCGCTGCATTTATTTTCTGTGGAATCCCAACAGTGGTATCGGAGCGAGGTCAAATATATCGTATATACGATCATCTTTGCATTTGGAATGTTATTTGATGATGTTTATGATTTAGAATCATAATAGATATAATCGAAGAAATTTAATTGTTCGTAGTAAGTCAAGTTTCGACTATTTTATGTGAATTATAAATCTGAAAAATTTGATTTTTGTTGATATATAAGTTGTTCATGAAGTTAAGAAACTTTTTCGTTTTGGAAGCGAGTCGAAAAAATGAAAAAATGGGGGTTAAACACGAATACGAAGATTGCCAGCCGGCTATCGGCTTCTTTGCTTGCTGGCCGAGAGTGACTCGGTAGGCTACGTAGCAGCTCGGTCACCGCTGGCGGGGCCGAGAGTGACTCGGTCCAGTGTTCTCGGGTTTTCGGCCGGTTTTGAATCGGGCCGTGGGTCATTCGATACCGGATTTTCCGGGACTCCATTTTTGTGTTTATATTTCGTTGTAATAATTTCCGAAATTTAAGTTAGATTTAATTAGATTTAATAAAATATTTGGAATAATTTTTATTAAGGGAAATTAGTAGACGAGAATATTGTTTTGGCCGGGTTACTTTGAATGGATTAAAATGACGATTATAAATATTAATGTGATTAATATTGTAGAAATTAAATAGATTAATTTTTATATTAATTGGATTAATAAATTAATTGATTATTTAATTTCATTTACCGTTACATGTTGTATGGAATGCCTTATGTGATGGTGATATAGCTCGTGGACTTAGTTGTTGATTTGTTCGATTCGATATGGTTGTAAAGGCCGTTTTGAGCCTATTTATTTTTACTAGAAAATATGTATAATAGGACGTATTGTTCAATGATGTAATTATTCATATGGCTATGACGAAGACCGAAGACGACCGACTAGAAGACGAAGAATCAATAATGTATTTTTCCTTTCTTTATTTGGCTTGACCCAATACTTAGGAAAAAGTCCATGAACTATATGTTGGTAGTAACTAGGTTGCTATTTATTGTTTTTCATTTTGAATGATTGACAAACCACAAACCGCGCTTATAAACGGATTAATGTGCAAAGTGTAACATATAATCGCGTTAATACTCCCACTTACAAACACTAAGTTATAAAGGTTACGAGGTTTCCTACCCTCCGTCAAACTCATGGAAAATTGAAATCTAAACCGGAATATTATTCTTCCGAGTATGTCGGGGTAATATTTTTTGGGAAAGTTGATAAATTTCTAGAGTGCATTAGATGCCTTTAGTTGTGACAAATCAAACCCCTATAAACCGTATGGGTTGTCTGTTAAGATTCAATTGTTAGACTAATAGGAGTTGACGGTTTAAACTTAGATAGTTCAGCGAGCCATAGAAACCGAATGGGTTGAGGGCAAGTGAACTAGGGGTAAAAAAAGATCGAATCATCCATGAGATGGGTTGGTATTAGACACCACTTTATAAAGAATAATAAACCGTATGGGTTGCCCTCTATTAAAATTTATAAAGAAATTGATCACCACTATGAAGTCACCCGAGACTTCCGGATTTAACATGGGAGTGTGTAAATGCCGATAAAATAGTGGGAGCCGAGTTATGAATAAAGAAAGTCCTTAAATTCTTTACTCGGATCATAATTAAACAAACACTAACGAATCTCAAATTATTCTCTGCAGTTAACAAAACTCTCAATATGACAATGAACCCACTCGCTATACTACTTGAAAAGAACGTCCTGACTAGTCCGAACTATGTGGACTGGCTTCGGAACATGAGGATTGTACTAACTATGGAAATGATGGGATACGTCTTGGAGGCGGACATCCCAGCGGCTCCTGCAAGAACCCGAGCCAATCAGGAAGATGTCGATGCCCATGAGAAATGGGTAAAAGACGACATAAGAGTGCGAGGGTACATGTTAGGCTCAATGACCAATGAGCTTCAACGTGCCCATGAAAAGATGAAGTCTTCACGAGCCATCTTAGCGCACCTGGCTGAGCTCTATAGAGAGCATAGCCGAACTGCTAGATATGAGATATCAAAGCAATTATTCGGCGCCAGGATGAAGGAAGGAGAGAGGGTTGGGGACCATGTCCTCAAGATGATCTCGATGATTGAGAGATTGGAAGCTCTTGATTTTTAGATGCATGCATCTCTCCAAACTGACCTTATCCTGCAGGCACTTCCTGACTCCTTTTCACAATTTGTCATGAACTTCAACTACAATGAGATTGCATGTAACTTAGCTGCTCTTGATTTTCAGATGCATGCATCTCTCCAAACTGACCTTATCCTGCAGTTACTTCCTGACTCCTTTTCACAATTTGTCATGAACTTCAACTGCAATGAGATTGCATGTAACTTAGCTGGGCTAATGAACAAACTGACGACTGCCCAGTCTCAGATGAAGACAAAGGGAAAGGAAGATGCACTTCTGATTTCTTCTGGGACTTGGAAGTCCAAGAATAAGAAGAAAAAGAACAAGAAGCAGTTAGGTCCAATAGCCAAGATTGACAAGGGAAAGGGCAAGGCCCCAATGGTTCAAAAGAGCAAGGGGGCCAAGAAAACGGATGCATGCCTCAACTGCGGTGAGCTAGGCCACTGGAAGAGGTACTGTCCAAAGCTTGACCGTAATGCGCCTTCAGGTACGGAACTACTAGTTTTAGAAACAAATTGTTTCGTAACTGTATATTCTACTTCTAGGATACTTGATTCCGGTGCGAGTTCTCACATTTGTACAATGAATCAGGATCTGGAACGAAGTAGGAAGCTGGATTCAGGGGAGGTGATGGTCACCGTCGAAAGTGGGCATAGTGTCGAGGCTTCTGATATCGGATCCCTTATGTTGGATTTAGAATCTGGTTTTATTCTTACTTTATATGATGTACTTGTTTTGCCCAAGGGGCACAGGAATATTGTATCAATTCCGATCATGGACCGAAAGGGATTTCACTTCTTTATTGGAGATGGGTCCTGTCGTATTTATTTCAGAAATAAATTGGTTGGTACTGCTACATTATTAAATGGTTTATACCATTTAAATTTAAAGAATAAAACAACTGTGAACACTATAACTAGGAAGCGTGGTAGGGATGAAACGAACCAAGCACTTAAGTGGCATCTTATACTTGGTCATATCGGTCAGACCAAGGTTCATAAAATGGAGAAAGATAGGCTTACAGGTCCATTGGGATCAGATCCCTATCCAACTTGTGAATCTTGCCTTCAAGGCAAAATGACTAAGTTACCCTTCGCAGGGACTTTTGAAAGAGCTTCTGGAAAACTTGGATTGATCCATACCGACGTCTGTGGCCCTTTTGAAGTGGCACGAGACGGATTTCAGTATTTCATTACATTCACTGATGACCATACCAGGTATGTATTCGTGTACTTAATGAAACATAAGTCTGAAGCTTTTGATAAATTCAAGGAATTTAAAGCCCTAGTTGAAAATCAAACAGATAACCGTGTTAAGACTCTTCGGTCAGACTGGGGTGGTGAGTACATGAGTACCGAATTTGATGAGTTCTTAAAAGAACTAGGAATAGTGTCACAATTCACTCTTCCAGCTACTCCACAATTAAATGGTGTATCAGAAAAAAGGAACCGAACCTTGTTGGACATGGTTCGCTCCATGCTTAACTATACTGATCTACCGATTGATCTGTGGGGTTACGCGCTCCTTACTGCTATGCATATCTTGAACATATGTCCTTCCAAATTCGTTCCTAAGACTCTCCATGAGATGTGGAGAGGTAGGAAACCAAGTCTTAATCACATTAGGATTTGGGGATGCCCTGCTTATGTCAAGAAAACTAAAGTAGAGAAATTGGAAACTAGGTCTGTGAAAGGTCGTTTCATAGGATATCCAGGGGATTCCATGGGATATCTATTTTACATGCACGAAGATCATAGGATCATCGTTGCTATACAAGAACACTTCCTGGAAGATCAGTTTATTCAGGAAGGAGGGGCAGGTAGAAATATTTCTTTGGAAGAAATAAAAGAAACACCAAATGAGACACCTATGCAAGATATTAGAACCCAACCTTCTGAAATACAAACACAACCTCGCAAGTCTAGTAGAATTTCTCAAATACCTGAGAGGTATGGCTATCTGCATCAAGAGGAACTGGGTGTCCATGAGATGACAGAAAGTAGTCAAGAGAATGATCCTTCTACATACGACCAAGCGATGGTAGACGTTGACTCCACCAAGTGGCAAGAAGCGATGGAAGCTGAGATAGACTCAATGCATGCTAATCCGGTCTGGACTTTAGTAGATCGTCCTAAAGGCATAGTGCCTATTGGAAACAAATGGATCTATAGGAGAAAGACTGATGGAGATGGCAAGGTTGATACCTGTAAGGCCAGGCTTGTGGCAAAGGGTTATTCCCAAAGAGAAGGAATCGATTACTTCGAGACCTTCTCGCCTGTAGCTATGATTAAGTCTATTCGCATGATGCTTGCTATAACAGCCCACTTAGATTATGAAATATGGCAAATGGATGTGAAAACGGCATTCCTAAATAGATTCCTCGAGGAGGAGATTTACATGGAACAGCCTAAGGGATTCATATCTCAAACTAATATTCATAAAGTATGCAAACTTCAGCGTGCCATTTATGGACTAAAGCAAGCTTCACGGAGTTGGAATCTTCGTTTTAACGAGATAGTCAAAGAGTTTGATTTTGTCCAAAACAAAGAAGAGCCCTGTATTTACAAGAAGGTTAGTGGGAGCAAAATTGCGTTCTTAATACTATATGTAGATGACATTCACTTATAAGAAACGACGTAGGAATGCTCAGTTTTGTGAAAGCTTGGCTTTCTAAAGAGTTCTCAATGAAAGACTTGGGAGAAGCTACCTATATTCTGGGTATTCGTCTCTACCGGTATAGAGCGAAAAGAATGTTAGGTCTTTCCCAAGCCCTCTACATAGAAAAGATCCTGAAGCGATTTAGGATGGAAGATTCTAAAAGAGGGTTTCTACCTATGCAACATGGTGCAAAACTTTCCTTAGAGATGTGTCCTCAAAGTGAGAAAGATAGAAAGGAAATGAGCAAGGTACCTTATGATTCGGCAGTAGGTAGCCTTATGTATGCAATGATTTGCACTAGACCGGACATTGCCTATGCTGTGAGCGTAGTAAGTCGGTTTCAGTCAAATCCAGGGCAGGAACATTTGACTGCTGTAAAGAACATTCTTAAGTACCTAAGGACACTACAAAAAAAACAGTATTTACCGACGCCATTTACCGACGCCAGTAAAGGCGTTGGTATTTTTTGGCATTTAACGACGCCGTTACCGACACCCGTGAATTTGGACAATTACGGACGGCTTTAACGACGCTATAGCGCGGGTGTCTTCCCGCGAAATTTGCCGACGCCAGTACCGACGTCGGAAGTCGTCGGAGAGATACCGACAAAACTTTTTCCGTCGTTAAATGGCATGACTTACATGAATTAACGATGCCACTCCCGGCGTCGGTATTTGTTATATTTAACAACGCCATTACCGATGGCCCGTTGGCGTCGGTAAATTTTAATACATTCTCAGCCCTCTGCCTATTCTGGTTCGACCTAAAATCAGTCATTCACCTCCCGCACCCAAAACCCCTCTCTCCCCGCACCTCTCTGCAAAACGCCTTCTCCCCGTGTAAAACGCCTCTCTCCCCGGCGAAAGATTTCCCCGACGGAGATATCTGAGATTTCTGCCTCTGGCGCACCTCCGCAAAACACCCCCAATCGGCGACCTAAAATCCCCAATTCAGGTAACATCTCTCTGTTCTTGATCTTCTTGAGGAATTCAGAAATTTATATTTTTTATTTAACATGTGGCTCAAGGATCAAATTGTTCCGAAAGGTCGACCTATTTAGGATTGATGTCGATGTAATTTCTTGAGTTTCTGGCTGTTGAATCCTTGTACTATATTTCTCTCAACATTACCTAGAATTGCCCAATTTATTTCAATTCTGAGTATTCTGATCCTATGGATTAGTTTTCTTGTAGCTTCTGTACAAGAATAAGTCACTTTACCTATTTGTTTGAAGATTTCGATCACTTTACCTTTAATGTTTTGTATTGATTAAAAACTAGAAACATAACATACATTAAAACTGAAAAAAAATCAACATGGAGGATCCATTAACTGAACTTCATGAACTTCATAAAACGAGCAGTAGCGGAATGTGAATTTCATGAAAAATAAACTACTCTTACTTCACATAAATTGATTGGGTAAAATGATAAGGCGTCACGACAGTAGAAACTACTCTTACTTCTCGTATGATCTTGAACAGTAGCATTGTTAACTGCCTCAATAATGTCTTCAGCATGTTCTCCAGTTGCCCGATCCTTTTCGAATATAGTTTATTTTCATAATGTTCTTCATAAGATGAAAAAAAACCTTGAGTTTTTTTTGATCATTTTGTTACAATTTTTAGAATGGGTGACAACCGTGAGTGGATGTATCGCCGGAAACTTGATGGCTCTTGGAATCCTGCATTCCTCTCTGGACTTAACAACTTTATTGAGTATGCAAGTAGTCAGCCGCACTGCATGTCGGGTGACCAAATAAGATGTCCATGTAAAAAATGTGATAATATACAGTTTCATGATACAGAAAAAGTTAAGTATCACATTGGGAAATTTGGGTTCATTAGGGAGTATAAAACTTGGATTTTTCACGGCGAAATTGAAATGGATGAGGGATATGAAGATATGGATGAAGATGTGAATATAGATACCAATGAGTTGGGATCCAATTAAATGCATACGATGGTCATGGAGCATGTCGGGCCACAATTTAATGTTGAGAATGTGGAAGAACCACCAAATCCTGAAGCAAAACGAATATATGACATGTTGAATCCGGAGACAAAGAGTTGTGGCCTGGTTGTGCTAATTACTCCCAATTGTCTTATATGACTCGTTTCATGAGTTTGAAAGCAGAGAACCACTTATCGTAAAAGTGTTTTAATCGGTTTGCGAGTTCATGAAAGACATCATCCAAAAGGGAATCTATGTCCCGATAACTTCTATAGTACAAAGAAATTATTGCGTGGGTTGGGATTACTGTAGAGAAGATTGATTGTTGTCCAAATAGCCGCATGCTTTATTGGGACCATTACAAAGACAAAGTGAGAGTTGTATATTACGTGGTACATCACGCTACAAAGATATGTGTCGTGCCTCGAAGCCGTAGGAGGAAAAAGTGGCGATCATGAAGATGTACTACTTTCCTCTTATTCCCCGATTGCAAAGGCTATACATGTCAAATGCTACCGCGGCAGATATGAGGTGGCATGCTTCATGTTCTGGTTCAAATGATGGAATTATGCGTCATCCTGCAGACTCTCCATCATGGAAGCACCTGGACACTATTTATCCGATTTTGTCATGAGGCTAGAAATGTGAGATTAGGTCTTTCGACCGATGGTTTTGCACCTTTTGCACAATCAGGCGACAATATTCATCGTGGCGATTATAGTCACACCCTATAACTTACCACCTTGGCTCGTATGAAGGAACAATTCATGTTCCTAACAATCTTAATACGGGGCCACGCAATCCTAAGATGCAATTGGATGTGTTTCTTGACCGCTCATAAAGGAGTTGACGAATTTGTGGGAAGAGGGTGTTCCAACATTTGACATCTCATTGAAGCAAAATTTTCAAATGCGAGCACTGTTGTTGTGGACTATTAGTGATTTTCCAGCGTATTCAATGTTGTCTGGATGGAGTACTGCTGGAAGATTGGCATGCCCTCATTGCATGGATGAGACTGAAGCGTTTACTCTTCCTAAGAGTGGTAAACAAACATGGTTTGATTGTAGTCGGAAATTCTTGGAGCCAGATCACATGTTTAGGAGGAACCGACGAGCATTTAGAAAGAATATGACATGTGAAGTACCTACACCTGAGAAAAGGTCGGGCGCTGAGATATTGAATCAAATAGAGGCACTGGGTCTTGTGAAAGTGACAGAGGACTACAATGAGACAAACAAAGAGATATCCAAGAATTCTAGGAGCGGGTGGAAGAAAAGAAGCATGTTTTGGGATCTCCCATATTGGAAAGAACTTCTGATTCGTCACAATTTGGATGTCATGCACATTGAAAAAAATGTGTTTGACAATGTGTTCAACACTGTGCTTAATGTGTCGGGAAAGACCAAGGATACCACCAAGTCTAGAGACGAGTTGCAATTGCTCTGCATCAGACCTGAATTGAAGAAAAATGAGACGACAGGAAAGTATCCGAAAGCTTGTTACTCACTTGACAGAGATGAAAAGAGAGTAATATGTGAATGGATATCTCGTCTTAAATTTCCTGATGGCTACATGTCCAATATTAGTAGATGCGTGGATAAGAAACAACTAAAGATGAGAGGGATGAAAAGTCATGACTGCCATGTGTTCATGCAACGCTTGTTACCTATTGCGTTTCGTGAACTTCTTCCTCAAGCTGTTTGGAAGGCAATTACAGAGTTGAGTATCTTCTTTAAAGACTTGACATCTCGGACAATAAAATTAGAGGACATGTGTAGACTTCATGAAACAATTCCAGTTACTTTGTGCAAACTTGAGCGTATCTTTCCGCCTAGCTTCTTTGATTCAATGGAGCATCTTGTTATCCATATGGCTGACGAAGCCCGAATTGCTGGTCCAGTACAATATCGATGGATGTATCCATTTGAGAGGTATATGAAGACATTGAAAGATTTTGTAAAGAACAAAGCCAAAGTTGAAGGATCCATCACCAATGCCTACTTAATGAAAGAGGCATCAACATTTAGCTCATACTACTTTGAAGATTGGGTGACTACGAAGATTAGAAGTGTGCCTCGAAATGATGAGGGGGGAGCCGATGAAAATGATGATCCAAATATGCTCTCAATTTTCAAATTGGATGGCCGTCCTTTTGGCAAAATGCCTTCACGATATTTTGATGCCAAAGAGTATAATGCAGCACATATATATATTTTATCCAATTGTGCCGAGGTTTCAGAGACATACTTGACGTGAGTACCCTCGTGATATTTTATTTTAATGAAGAATATATTCATTCATTAAATATATAATAACTCGTGTGTCTTTTGAAGATTGTTTGAAGATCAAATTCGAGCAACTAATCTGGGGATAACGGAAAATGACTTACAAACAAGAGTTGAAAAGGAGTTTGCAAGTTGGTTCAAAACATATGTAAGTGTGGGGTCTCATATCAAATTATTTATAGACTAATTTCATATGTAGAAAGTTACATAACTAACATACTTAATAATTGTCATAGGTTAATGATCCTTCAAGTAATGCAAGCCAATGCATTAAGGACCTTGCAGAAGGGCCATTGTACGGGGTTCAAATTTATTCTGGGTGTTTAGTTAATGGATACAGGTTCCACACGGTTGACCATGGGTCAGATAAAAGTACTATGAATAGTGGTGTCTGCATAAAGGGAGAGGTTTATAATAGTGATGAGCAATATTTTTGCGGGCGATTAATGGAGGTGTGTGTGGTAGAGTATAATGGTGAACCTACTAAAACAATTGTGTTATTCAAGTGTGAGTGGTTTGACTTATCACCTCTAGGGACTTCGGTGAATACAGATTTCAATTTGGTTTGATAAACCACACCCGTAAATACAAGAAGTACGAACCTTTTGTGTTAGCCAATCAAGCTACTCAAGTGTATTATGCTTCCTATCCTAGTATGAATCAAGCTAAGAAGGATTGGTGGGGAGTGTGCAAGGTCACACCTAGATCTAGAGTTGAAGTAGCTTGTGAACCATCCGCCTCGTCATTACATCAACTGTTTCAAGAGGATGCCGTGGTCATGAGGACTAGAGGTAGTCAAGCTACTGTAGATGATGAGATATCAATATCGCATCCACGAGGTGGACTTATTGATATTGATGATGTGGATGAGGCATCGGATGATGGATATATAATAACGTCAGATGAGGAAGATAGTAATGATGATGATGATTCTGATCATATGTTATAGTCTTTACGATCATGTCAATATTGTGATTTTCAAGCTAATGAATATTCTGTTTTAGATTTTCAAGCTAATGAATCTTCGACAAGCCAAAACAAGTAAACTGGCTTGCCTGCTGGTCCTTGATGAAATTTATATTTTTGATTTAACATGTGGCTCAAGGATCAAATTGTTCCGAAAGGTCGACCTATTTAGGATTGATGTCGATGTAATTTCTTGAGTTTCTGGCTGTTGAATCCTTGTACTATATTTCTCTCAATATTACCTAGAATTGCCCAATTTATTTCAATTCTGAGTATTCTGATCCTATGGATTAGTTTTCTTGTAGCTTCTGTACAAGAATAAGTCACTTTACCTATTTGTTTGAAGATTTCGATCACTGATCAATGGTATTTATGGTCAACATTTTTCGGGTTGTCGTGTGAAAATTTTATCAAGTGCTTGTTCGGAAGCACTTCTACTAGAACAAACACTTTCTCAGGTTTGTATTAGATTACTGGTCCTTTTTTGGAGTACAAAACAAACACTACTAGAACAAGTACTCCATGCGTTAACTATAAAATCTGAAAATTTTAGAAGAGCCACTCTTTCTGTTTCATCTGGTGAGTGTGAAAGTTACACTACTGTAATCTCTCGTTCCCTTCAAGTCTCTCTCTCCCTATCAAACCGTTGTTAATTTGCAACCTTTAAGTAATCGCCATAGTGAAGCGGAAATAGTGACTTTTCTGATTTTTTCAGATTTTATAGTTAAACACATGAAGTATTGTTTTAATGGTGTTTGTCTTGTACTTTAGAAAAAGGGGCAAGTAGTTTAATGCAAACCTGATCGAAGTTGCAATTTTAGGGCACTGCTAAAAAAAAATCTCTTTCGTTCTTCATTTACATGTCGATTTTTATCACCAATTAAAATGTCTCGTTTTTCATCAAAACCCGATTTAAACATAATTAATTTTGTCATACGCCTTGCTAATATTAAATTCTAAAGCACATGTTCTTCATATGTAGAAAACCTCAAACGCCACCAATTTTATGTTCTCAAACTATACATAATACATATTTCTTTAGTTTTCATGACATCTTTGATTCCTCAATGATTTATGTTCTGTGACAAGTAGTTCTTGCAATTCCAAGCCAATGCAATTTATAGAACATAAGGGGAGTTTGTCGTAATTAGAATAAATCACGGGGTGGTATTCGTAATAATCTCAAGAAGATTTTTAGGCTCACAAGACTTATTCAAAGTAAGTGGTAGAGAAGCACATAGAAAAATTAGAATAGGACACATACTTTTCAAGACCATACTTCACATTACTACCAACAACATAGTCATTAAAAGAATTTACTCCACTTTCATCAAAATTTAGTTCTGACTTATTAAAAACATCTTTATTATTATCAGAAACATTAACAAACTCTTTTGAACCACTTACATATTTCATTTTAAAAGGAAATATAATTTCATAAAACCTCACACCTCTTGCAAAAAACACAGACTTACTTTCCAAACCATACAAGTTATAAGCCTTTTTTACACTGGAAAAACAAACCAAAACACAATTTTCAGATTTAGAACTAAACTTATCATTTGAGTTTAAAATAGTGGAATAACAAAGACATCCAAAGCACCTGATATGAGAAAGACTAGGATCCTTACCATACACTAAAATAGAGGAGGTGAGCCTGTTGATTAAGTAAACAACAATTATAACACATTCAGGCCACATAAATTTTCAATTATGTGTTTATTTGATTTTATTTTATTTTCTACACAAGCAATTTTAGATGTTCTCGATGAGGAGAGGTGGTGGCGGGCGCCGCACTAGCACGGGCTCCTCACGAGCAGCTCCCGGACACTCTTCACCAGCTACGGACTCCCCACGAGAAGGTCCTGTTAGGTCTTCGTCTGCTCTACCCGAGACTCCGCCGATTGTTCTACTCCGAGACAGGGCAGACGAGGAGACTAGTGCACACATTTCTGAAGATGAGGATCGGGAGATAATAGCTTCTGAGGCAGCCTCAAGTGTTGTTTCCTGTAGAAAGATTGCTCTTGAAAGAGATACTAAAACCCGGTTAGTTATTTACTGTTTAATTGGTATAAAAGTATTTCCGAATAATTACAAAAAGAAAAGTAATCTTACAAATTTGCAAATACCACCTTCACAGTTGCTTCTATTTCAAAAATTGCTTCCCCAACTTGTGTAAGACTTTCATACGTTCCCTTTAACTTATATTTAAAGAAGAAAACAAGTACTAAAAATAGAAAACAAATGTTGATTAAATGTTATAACTAAGTATTGTGATGATCTAAATGATTAATTTGGTTTTGGTTACAGAGATATAGTGATTCATCCCCAGTTTCCGTGGTGTGCACGAGGAGTTTTAAAAGAGTTCCCAATCCGATGTGCTTCAACCGGAAAGATACTCCTAATAGCGTAAAGGCCCGAGACTATACCTTCTTTAAGGTAATTTGTAATCATTATGTAAACTAATTATATTCAATTGGAAAGTTAGTTTTATTAACTTGATATGCAATATTTCATAGAAATTTTCACGTGGCACATTGAGTGGGAACAACAAGTCTATGATTTTTGGGAGTCTCGTGCACGGGTTAGGTTCAGCAATTTCCTAAGTGATGCAAAAAAGAAAAGGGATCAAGGGAGGCCGAAACACATCCCTACTGATTGGTGGGAAGGTTTGTGTGCTTACTGGGATACTCCCGAGGTGAGAGATGTATCTACGAGGGCGAGAGGCAACCGAATGGCTGAAGTGGATGGCCCTGGTACCGGGATAAGCAAGCACAGTGGAGGCTCTAAGTCTGTTAGCGTACTTGCTCGAGAGTTGGTTAGTAATTATCTAATTATTTTTGCTTGTATATGTAAGTGTGCATCATAATAATTTCGAAGTTTTTTTTTAATAAGTAGGCAACGAAGAACAATCTTCCATTAGAGCAGTGTGTTTATGCCTCTTTTCGAGCTATCCACAAGAAAAAAGATGGAACTTTTACGACACAGAAGGATGCGGATATTGATGTAAGTATATATGCATTCGATTCATCTACGATATTTTGGAATACATTCGATTCACACTTGTTGTTTTGATTGTCATGGAAACAGTGTGTCTATTTGCCCAATAATCAACTTTAGTATTGTAGAAAAATGTTATAAATCATTAGCCCCTTTTATTCTAGCATTTTCTTTGGTTAATGATTTTAGAGTGACACGAAAGTTATAAATTTCATTAGACATTTTTCTTGTAATTTTGAAAAACCTTTGGGTTTTCTTGTAAATACCCCAAATATCATCTTTTTCTTTTTCTTTTTCTTTTTTTTTTTGGTAATTATCTCACGTAAGTTTTTGAACCTTAATTTAGCAAGAGGTCAGTTGTTGTAGTCTCTGTCTAAACATGTTGTAGTCACGTATGTGGGCAATAGTCGATACAAGAACCTTAATTATCTCACGTAAGATATTTCCTTCAGACAGAGACTGCAACAAGTTTGCGCCTTTGGCTATGGTATTGGCAACTTCGAATGCTAGTATAGTTATTCTATTTCCCCTAGAAGTCACGCCTGTCGTAAATCCACCGGAATTTAAATTTGTCATGCTGCTGCCTAGAGTATCCAGAACTTCAACTGCCTTCTCCAGGAGGCATCCTGATGTTTTAGGGTGTTCTAATTATAATTAGCCGTTGTTTGCTATTTATTTCATGGGAAATTTTGGACCTCCTTTTTATGGTGTAGTTAAATGGATCTGGTGGTATGATGAGGCAGAAATGAAATATCTCTCTCTCTCTCTCTCTCTCTCTCTCTCTCTCTCTCTCTCTCTCTCTCTCTCTCTCTCTCTCTTTAGAGAGAGAATCTATTTGCAGAGTTCTCATGCTTAGAATGTGATTTTATATTTGGGTGAGTACTGATATGGTTTGCTACGGACAAAGTGAATTCAAAAATTGATTCCATATTTGGCAGTTCTTAAGTGAAAGAACTAGAAAAAACAGGAGAAAGCAGGTCTTCGGTGAGACGATGAGATCTATTTTTTTTTATATTTATATGTTTTTTAAGCTATTAACTATGGAGTTATATGATTTAAAGTGATGCAATATGAACCCGAGAGTAATATAGTAGGTATGGTTGGATAAATTGATGGAGATGTTTATGTTATTTACTCATTTATAAAGTATATACTTTAAATCAATTTTTGAAGATAGGTCAACTTCTTACTAGTACTCCATTAATTAACTTATTAGTTTTGTTTGCAAGTAGTTTTTCAAGTTAGAGGTTTGTCCACTTTAAAATTTTATTTGAAATATAAAGTGGTTTTCTTTTCTTTTTTGCTCCAACGAAAGTAAATATAAAGTGGTTTTCAAAGAAGTAGCAGTTCTTTTAGTTGCTGAGGTGATGTTTTGAAAAAGTTAAAAATAATTAGCTGTTTAGATAGATGTAGTTTTTGAGTAGTTTTTAAATGTATAGTATAGTTTATTTTATATTTTTACTAATTCGACATTTACTTTTACCAAGCACTAATTGCATCATAATCTATTTTGATACTAACCTTTAACGAGAAATTCTAAAGAGCTTCAATGATACTCCATATTTATATGAGCACCACTGCCTTCATTTGGAATGTTTTTCTCATTGAGCATGTTTTTCTTCTCAGGCTAGGGTTAAGCAGCTTGCTGCAGAGCAAGGAGAGGGAGCAGATTTAAATATGATCTATAAGGCGTCTGCAGGAGAAGGAGGCCGCCAAAGAATATGTCAAGAAAAAGCAGGATGTATGGCATCGCGCCTAGCTCCCGGATCATAAGCACAGGCTCTAGCGGCGGTGGATCAACGACCTCACAGTTTCACGCATCTGAAGAGATCCACACTCGATTCACATCCTTAGAGGAGCAGCTGATAGAGGAGCGCAGACTGAGAGAAGAGTAGGCAAAGGTGATTGAAGAAGAGCGCAGACTGAGAGAAGACCAGGCAAAGGTGATTGAAGAAGAGCGCGTGAAGAGACAGCGCCTTGAGGAACAGTTGCAAGCTATTCAAGAAATGCTAACACAACAAAATCTTCCACCTCCGAGTCGCTCTTCTACTTCACCTTGATTTAGACTACTTATTTCTTTTTTTATTGTACGATGAAATGATGACAACTCTTGATTGTGTACGACGATATATCTATGACGATTGTGTAACATTGAGACGTTTTTGATGTTTATGACTAGTTTGTTTGATTATTCAGAAATTGAAAGCAGGTAATTAAAATAATTAAAAATTCAGAATATTCAGCAAAATCAAAAAATACCGACGGCATTCCCGACGGAAAAACTGCAGTTGAAAAATTACCGACGCCCTTTTCCCGTCGGTAAAACGCGGCGTGATTTACAGTTTTACCAACGGCTGCAAGACCGTCGGCAATGGTACATTAGCGACGGCTAAATTCCGTCGGCAATGGCGTCGTCGTTGTTCGGTTTAACAACGCCTGGCCCAGCGTCGTTATTTTAAAATTAACGATGGCAAAACGGCGTCGTAAATTCCGTCGGCCATGGCGTCAGTAGTGGCGTCGGTATTCGTCGGCAAAACCGTCCCAGTTTCAGGTCACCCGGGGATTGCCCGACGCCAACGGCGTCGGTAAGCCGTCGGTAATTTAACAACGCCACGAAATGGCGTCGGCAATTTTTTACCGTCGATCAATTTTCCAACGCCCTTCTGGCGTCGGTAATGGCGTCGGTATTCATTTTACCGACGCCCCTGCTTATTTTGCCGACGGAATTTGGCGTCGGTAAACACTGTTTTTTTTGTAGTGGGAGGACTAAAGACTTAGTTCTTACATACGGCGATAGAGAACTAAGAGTGATGGGTTATACAGACTCAGATTTTTCGGGGGACATGGATGCTCATATGTCCACATCAGGGTATATCTTTACGCTGAATGGTGGGGCAGTTTCTTGGAGAAGTGCCAAGCAAAGTTCTACTCCTATCTCTACATGTCAAGCCGAATATCAGGCAGCCACAGAGGCTGCTAAAGAAGCTTTTTGAATAAAGAAGTTCACTGAGGAACTTCAAGTGGTTCCTAACGCAGAGAAGCCCGTGACACTGTTTTGTGACAACGACGGAGCATTGCATGTGCTAAGGAGCCTAGGGCTCACCACAACACCAAACATATTGCGAGAAAATATCATTTTGTTAGAGAAATGGTTCGGGATGGGAATTTTACACTGCAGAGAGTAGACACAGCAAATAACGTTGCTGATCCGCTTACCAAGCCACTATCTCAGAAGGTCTTAGAGAGACATCTAGAGAGTATGAGTATTAGATACCATAGTTTGTGTCATTGAGTGCAAGTGGGAGATTGTTAGGAATATGCCCTCGAATTCCACTCAGAGGATGAGAGAGTGAGAGCAATTGTATTGTAATTATGAATATTATATTTAATAAGGCAATTATTATTTCTATATTATCGTATATCACTAGCATTGTGATTTGGTATATAGAATAATAGTCCTTGCATTTGAGAGTGAACATTCTACTCCTTATGGAGATAAGGAGATAGGCACTAGAAGTGTTTAGAGCTCGAATGCTTAACTAGTTCGCAAGTCGATAAAACTTAATAGGACATTAAGTTTTAAAAAGACTTGTATAACTGATGCTAGGACGTGTGCACATCTTGATAGCATAGTTATAAGTATATTGGTGGGATCAGTATACTCGAACACGACTCATACTCGACTCAGTCACATGGTATTCACTCTCAGAAAGTCGATGACGAATCGAAAGGTTGTGATAGTATACGTGGACCTTTGACTTGAGGGTTCAGTAGAAGATGTGCCTGTGACGTTTAGTTTGTCATTAGAGTAGTTAGACTCATTTTCTTAATTGCTAAGTTGACCTTGAAGTGCGGACTATACGGGCAGGTAGCAGTCTTTACTGTACGCCAAGAAAGGATTCTATCTCCTGTTAGTGAGCAGGCGAATGTCCTATACGTTTAATGGCGAATAAGATCATAAGTCTTTGGCCAAAGCATTCTGATATAGTCGTATTAGATACACTATTAATCAGTCGGTCTTGATTTGCATTAACACATGTATAGAGTTTAGTCAATAGTAGGGTTTGACTTTACCGTGACCCGAAGACTTGACCGGGACATCTGATGAAGGGTCTATACGTATATAGTATATACTACATAATGGTTCTGGAATGATTCGTTCATTCATTCTCAGTCGGGGTTTACAGTGCGGCCCGCTAGGCTGGCTAAGTGCTTCCGCACTCATTGGTTCCTCCCAATGCCGGCTGAGATGAACCTATGGAGTCGCGCAATAGGATCATTGATGGAGAAATGTGAATTAATAATCTCTCTTGTAATATTAGATATTAGATATCTAATTTTGATTTATCGGATAAATCAAATAGCGGTCTTATGAATTGTAAGTAGGTTATTGGGTGATTACTTTAATTCATAAATTATATTTCTGAGAAAAATATATATTTGTGTTTGATATAATTAATTAATTGGATTAATTAATTAGTCCAAACACATTGGAAATAAAATGGATTCGTTTGACGAACATCCGGTACACGAGGGATTCGTTTTGACGAACATCCAATACACGAGCCGAGTAAATTCGACCCGTCTTCTTGGAAATTTCCCTTAGGGCCACCCCCTCTCTCTCTTGTCTCTTTTATACTTATTTTATGTAACTAGGTGACATATGTGAGGTGTATTTGATACCCTCAATCATGTGTTAAAGGGTGACTTTCATTTTTTTATAAAAAAAAAAGTCTTTAGAAAAGAGAGAGTACTTCTTCTTCTTCTTCCTTGAACTCAAAATCACAAATTTGAGAGAGAGAGTAAGGTTGAAAACTTCATCTTGATCTTAGAGACAAGATATAAGAAGAATACATTGAGAGAGAAAATTCCTACAAGCTTCCCTAGCCGCATTCTTGAAGAAAGGAAGCTTGTCGATTTTTCCATCAAGTTCCGGCGTGTGAAGTAGAGACATCTTATTTTAGGTACTTGGAACGAAGGGTTCTTCTTCATCATCATCATCATCATCATACGAAGGTTTTTCAGAGACATCATAGGTATGGGACTTTGATTCCTTGATCTTCGTATTTTTCTTTTCGTATATACGTTACTTGATCGATTCTCTTAGGGATTCCGTTTATTCTTCTGCTGCGTTTATTTTCTGTGGAATCCCAACAGTTGCTTGATAATGGCGATCGGGCTGGAAGACTAGTGATCGTCGTTCGTCTGCCGATCGAGTTGCTCATAGGTGAAAAAGTAACCTTTGCCTGGCCAGAAAGTCTGCGGTTTTGGCGCGGAAGATTGCGTAGGTCAGGGGAGGTCCTTCGTAAGAGGCCTGAACATAGGCGAAAGACCATCGAATCCCCCTAGGACCGAGTATAGGGCGATCTCGTCGCTTACGGGCTCGCCGTTGAGGATGATCTCATCTACCTGATCGATGTAGTCTGCATCGGACTCTTCTTCCCCTTATCTGATCTGCATCATGCGATGGGGACCTTCCGTCCGAGCGACCTTGGCGGCGAAGTACGGTGTGAAGTTGTTCGCCAGTTGATCAAAGGAATTGATGGATCGTGGTGGCAGTGAGATGTGTTAGGATTGTATACTGCAAAGCATACTTTATGCTTGTATTACTACCTATGAGAATATTAATTACATTTAATCACATGTTTTGCATATTAATTCACGTTATGGTTATGCAAATGAAATGTCTAATTATTTTATATTGTAGATAATGTGATGTGTTGGTGTCACATGGAAGATCACATTATCGGTGCCTTATAAAATAATATAATAGTTCACAACCTATATAATTATTAGACAAATTATACAAAAGGTTGTAGTGTGTGCTTGAGAATAGTTGGTCTTGACTATTAGCATACATTAGCGTATTTGCATACGTTGAACAGGATCGAGGTGAGATAGTGTCTTTTGTACTGACTGTAAGAAGAACTAAATCTCGGATAATTATTATTTCTTAATTCTAAGTATATAATATTTAATTGTGTATTTATAATAATTATTGCTTTGATTTATCATAGGTGAGAGTCAAAATGATCGACTCAATAAGCCTCGTATCTTGGGCAATAATATTGTTTATACGACAATTATTATTATTACTATAAATCGTGTCCCGACTCGTGCAGGTTGATGATGTCCCCTTGAGGAGCTAGATAATGATTATTATATTAAACCCTGCAGGTGGATTTAATTCCGATATAATAATAATGTTCGAGTGGTACTACTCTTGGATAAGATATTAATTAATTAAAGCTGTCAGTAGCTAATAATTAATTAATGGACATTCGATATCTTAAACACGGGAAATAATATATTTAATAAGGAGCCCAATTTCGTAATTTGGGATTTTGGTAGGAAGTGCAATATCAAACTTTTTAGTGGACTAAGTTGATATTAATTAATTCATCATATATTAGGAAGAGTCCTAATAAGGTAAGATAAATTAATTGGGAGTCCTTCCATAATCCTCCTTTAGATCCCTAGTAGTAGTCCAAGAGCCTATAAATAGGACAATGGGGAGGTTGGCCGATTTTATCACATACTTGCACAAGGAATTTCGATTTTTCTTCTAAGTATTTAATTGTGGATCTTGACTTGTGTCTTTGATTCCACAATTGAGAGAACACTTTAATTCTTGCTACACATCGAAATTACTTGAAGAAAAGAAAATCGAGAATTGTGAGGCATATTGTTTCGGCCGATCCCATAGGTGTCCAAGCAAGATCCGGTAGCTCGTTGCCCACACAACGTCCGGTTCAAGGCGGATCATACTCTAGAAGATCTAAAGGTAGAAATACAAGGCGATCAAGAAGGAAGTAACCAACACGCTTCAAAAGGTAATATCCTATGATCTTGGATCTAGATTAGGATATTTTAATTAATCAACATATTTAATTAATAAATAATAAATAATATTTAAATTGCTTATTAATCTTAGTAATTAATTAATTAGCATGCCTAAATAGATCTAATGCTCGTAGATGCGTAAAACGCTATTATCAACTTTCCCAAACTTCGCTTCCGCTGCGTTTTACTTTCCAACAATTGGTATCGGAGCAAGAATTTTAGGCTTTTGCTATTTTAATTAATTTTAGTGATTAATTGATAGCAATTTAAATATTCATATATTTTGATGTTGGAATATTTTGCTAGATGTGTTCTTGCAGGTGATATGATCCAATTATCATGGTTTATATGAATGGTGTATTTATTTATTTATTTTTATTAATTATGCAATTGTTGGTTTGGCCCGTTTTTGAGGCATGTAATGGTTTTTCCCGTGAGAAAATCATGGGTAGTTCTAGGTGGTTTTATTTTTCGTAAATCTTGATGTAATTTCGATGTATTTTATTTTGTATAAAATTGTAATCGAATTCGGAAAAAGACGGATCGCGAAGAAATGGAGCTGGCTACGGCCGATGGCAAGCAGCCCGCAGCCGGCAAGACATTGGCCGCCGCTGGCAGCCGGCGGCCGCCAGTGCGGCACTGGTCCGGTTGGTTGGCTTAGTTCTGGTCGTCGATTTTGGTCGGTCCGCTGGCCCGTTAGATTGCGTCATTGAAGTCGGGATTTAAAATTAAATTTTTTTATGTAATTAATTTTGCATAAATGTGAAATTTTAATTTTGGAAATCCACGGCCCGGCCGGGGAGGAGCGACGAGATGCTTGATTCAGTGGGAGAGATCAAGTCGAAGATTTTCTCGGATTCAACTCAAGGAAGAAGACCATGATAATTGGATAATTAATTATCCATGCTTTATTTTGGTTTTTATTGTTTTGGTGTATGGCATGTATGGATGTATGCGTGATATGTTTCCTTGCATGTTAGGACGAGAAAATTAAAAACCTTAAGGCTAAAATAACTAAGTGATTAAATTGATTTATTTTTTTAAACAAAATCAAATTGGCCTCCATAATTAATTTAAATTGTGAAGTAATTAGCATGCGCGTTGACATTAGAGTCTTCCTCCATATCGGATGTGCTAATTATAGGTTCACTAGTTTTAAATTTCAAAATGATAACATAAGGTAAATATTACTTTTTATGATAGGACCTCTCCATCTGTAGGACTATTATTTAAAAGATAATATTTTAAGGATGTTAAATTATGATGTTCACTTAGGTGTATTAATTAATAAGCTCCCCATCGGAGTCTATGTTAATTAATACATGGCCAAAAGGAACCAACTATTAATTTTACTTGTCCTAACGTAATTTGACTAGATAGTAAAATTAAAGACGTAAAACTCTACTTGAAAAATGTGTGTAAACGTCCACACGATCGTGGCTTGCATGTGCGGATTTTTTGAGGTGTTGGTTGCTAGCATATATATTGTGTTTTGAGGTTTTTCGATATATTTTGCTATGCATTATGTGATGGATGTTTTTAATTTTTATTCTCAGATGTCTTTCAATCCACTAGCTGTTATTCTCAAAGAAAATAAACTAGATGGCACTAACTTTGCCGATTGGAAAAGAAATCTTGACATTGTCCTGACTGCTGAGGGGCATAAATTTGTCTTAATCGAGGAGAGCCCTCTAGAACCAGAACCGTATGCCACTCCCGAAGAGTTGGCTGAATTCCGAAAATGGAAAAAGTCAGATGAGATGGCTCGCTGTTATATTTTGGCTTCACTGATAAATGTATTGCAGCATCAGTATCAGACGATGGGTTCGGCCGCGGAAATGATGAAAAGTCTCACCGAGATGTTTGGTCATCAGAACCGGGCGGCTAGACAAAATGCAATGAGGGTATTGATGACAACCCAAATGTCTGAAGGGACTCCAGTAAGGGATCATGTTCTGAAAATGATGTCTCATTTGAACGAACTGAGCATATTGGGGGCTACTATCGATGCGGAAACGCAGGTCGATATTATCTTAGGCAGCTTACCTAGAAGCTTTGAGCAGTTCTGCCTTAACTACAATATGAACCGTAGGACATATAGTTTGGCGGAACTTCTAACAGAGCTTCAGTCTGCTGAAGGTCTCTTCAAACAAGGTTATCATCAGATTCTTGCGGCAACCGGTGCTACTTCTTCCAAACCCAAATGGGGAAAGAAGAA
The DNA here is from genome assembly GCA_033398695.1 of Orobanche coerulescens. Lineage (NCBI taxonomy): Eukaryota > Viridiplantae > Streptophyta > Magnoliopsida > Lamiales > Orobanchaceae > Orobanche > Orobanche coerulescens. The sequence continues at coordinate 57,152,695 of CM065809.1, read as the reverse complement.
GAAGCAGGTTGGCCAGAAGCAAGTGGCAACCCTCAAGGTGAAAAGCAAGGCTCCTCACCCCGAGGCGAACAAAAAGCCAAAGGGAAAGTGCAACAAGTGCGATCAGAAAGGACATTTTAAAGCGGATTGCCCTGCTCTTAAGAAAGGTATGTCTCGTGCACTAGTAGTCGAAACATGTTTTGCAGCTTGTTCTTCCACTTCGTGGATAGTTGATTCAGGCTCCACTGATCATGTTTGCTTTGACTCGCATGGTTTTCAGGTAACCAAGCAGCTTAATGCGAGCGAGATTACAATCAACTGGGGCGATTATTCCAGGCTTATGGCTGTTGGAGTGGGAGTCGTGCAGTTGAAGATTAATGATAAATTATTAGTTCTCAATAATGTATTATTTGTACCGGATTTTACAATGAATTTAATTTCGGTTTCTAAATTAAAAAGCGATGGTTATTCAGTTTCTTTTGATGATGATGCCATTATTTAGAAAAGAAGCGGTGAATATATTTGCAAAGGTACTTTTAATGATAGACTATATGTCGTTAATACTGCACAAACTCCTATGCATAAATTACTGAACTCTTTGTATAAACCTAAAAAGAGAAAATAACCTTCAAGCATAAACCAAACATATCTGTGGCATTTACGGTTAGGACATGTAAACCTTGGAAGGATTCAAAGATTGGTAGATGATGGCCCATTGGATGATCTCCAAGTTGAGTCATTTCTAATATGTGAATCCTGTCTGGAAGGTAAGATGACCAAAAGGGTTTTTAAAACCAAGGGAAACCGTGCTCAGAATGTGTTAGAATTGGTTCATACGGATGTATGTGGTCCAATGAATATCCAGGCTAGGGGTGGTTTCGAATACTTCATCACGTTTATAGATGATTATTCGAGATATGGATACATCTATTTGATGCGACGTAAGTCTGAAGCCTTTGACAAGTTCAGAGACTTCAAGGCTGAAACAGAGAAGCGTCATGGGAAGAGTATCAAGTCGCTACGATCTGATCGTGGTGGCGAATACCTTAGTGGAGAGTTTTTGGATTTCTTGGCGAATGAGGGGATTTCGTCCCAGCTCACCGCGCCGGAAACTCCACAACAAAATGGTGTGGCTGAAAGAAGGAATAGGACTCTTTTAGAAATGGTTAGATCAATGATTAGTTATTCAGATTTACCTATTTCGTTTTGGGGATACGCCTTAGAAACAGCGGCGTACATTCTAAACCCGGTGCCTTCGAAATCAGTTCCAAAAACACCCACAGAACTGTGGAGTGGGCGTAAGCCCAGTCTAGGACATGTTCGGATTTGGGGTACTCCAGCACATGTGCTGAATAAGGAAGCTGATAAGTTGGCATCTCGTACAGATGTACGAGTGTTTGTGGGATATCCTAAGGGAACGAAGGGTGGCTTGTTCTATAGTCCCCAGGATCAGAAGGTCATTGTTAGCACCAATGCCCGATTTCTGGAAGAGGATTATATGATTAGTCACAAGCCCATGAGCGAAATAATTCTGGAAGAGCTAAGGGGCGAGACTCCGACTATACCAATCGTACAAGAGCCAACTAACACTGCACCACGTATCGATTCTGAAACTTTTACACCAACTCAGGATTTGCCTCGTCGTAGTGGGAGGGTTGTTCATCAGCCCGAACGATTCATATGCGTGGGAATGTCTTCGAACTCAATCCCAGGCGAAGATGAATCAGTTCCCTGGACCTATAAGGAGGCAATCCAAGATAAAGATGCTGACTCCTGGCAAGAAGCAATGGAATCAGAAATGGGATCTATGGATTCCAATCAAGTGTGGGAGCTAGTAGAGCTACCTGATGGTGTACAAGCCATTAGGAGTAAATGGGTCTACAAGCGAAAGAAAGGACGTGACGGGAAGGTTGAAACCTTCAAAGCGAGGCTTGTTGCAAAAGGTTACACTTAGAAAGAGGGTATCGATTATGATGAAACCTTTTCGCCGGTAGCCATGCTAAAGTCAATCCGGATTCTTTTAGCTATAGCTGCGCATTTGGATCTGAAGATTTGGCAGATGGATGTCAAGACTGCATTCTTGAATGGGAGTCTAGACAAGGAAATCTATATGCACCAAGCAGAGGGATTTATTGCCAAAGGAGAATAGCACTTGGTGTGCAAACTTAAGAAATCCATTTATGGACTTAAGCAAGCATCTAGATCTTGGAACACTCGTTTTGACGAAGTTGTCCAGTCATATGGATTCGTCCAATGTCCGAGTGAGAGTTGCGTGTATAAGAAATGCGATGGAAACGTGTTGGTGTTTCTTGTACTGTATGTAGACGATATCCTTCTGATTGGAAACAACGTGAAGGAATTGTCGGACGTACGGGTATGGCTATCTGAGCAGTTCGATATGAAGTATCTAAGAGAAGCAGGACACATCCTTGGAATCAGGATCTTTCATGATCGGAAGAAAAGGATGTTGTGCTTATCCCAGGCATCCTATATCGATACAGTGCTGAAGCGGTTTAGCATGGAGAATTCCAAGAAAGGTTTTCTACCTTACAGAGATGGAATTCAACTATCTAAGAACATGTGTCCTAAGACACAAAAGGAGATAGATGACATGAAGATGGTCCCTTATGCATCTGCTGTGGGAAGTCTCATGTATGTTATGCTTTGCACTAGACCAGATATCTGTCATGCAGTGGGCATGGCTGCTAGATATCAGTCAAACCCAGGACCAGGACACTGGATTGCTGTCAAGCACATACTCAAGTACCTGAGAAGGACTAGGGAGTACATGCTTGTATATCAATCAGACGACCTGCTTCCGGTGGGTTACACTGACTCAGATTTTTCATCGGACAAAGAAAATTCCAAGTCTACTTCGGGTTATGTGTTTAGCCTGGGAGGTGGAGCCATTAATTGGAGGAGTGTGAAGCAGAAATGCATCTCGGACTCTACCATGGAAGCCGAGAACGTGGCAGCCTCTGAGGCAGCCAAGGAGGCAGTGTGGCTCAAGTACTTCCTGCAGGACTTAGATGTGAGTCCCGATTTGCCAGAGGGTATTACACTTTATTGTGATAATACTGGTGCAGTCGCAAATTCGAGGGAACCACGAGCCCATCAGGCAAGTAAACATATCAACCGCAAGTACCACATCATACGACACTTCGTAAAGGAAGGAGACGTAGTTGTAGCCAGGGTTGTATCGGAAGATAATCTTGCTGACCCTTTCACGAAAGGCCTACCATCAAAAGTTTTTGAAAGGCATGTGGAAGGAATGGGATTACGATGTATGGCAGCATTGCTTTGAGTATAAGTGGGATAAATGAGAGACTATGTAATAGAGTAGTATACTTAAAAGCATGCTTTGAGTATAAGTGGGAGATTGTTAGGATTGTATACTGCAAAGCATACTTTATGCTTGTATTACCTAAATTCCCTGTTACTACCTATGAGAATATTAATTACATTTAATCACATGTTTTCAATATTAATTCACGTTATGGTTATGCAAATGAAATGTCTAATTATTTTATATTGTAGATAATATGGTGTGTTACTGTCACACGGAAGATCACATTATCGGTGCCTTATAAAATAATATAATAGTTCACAACCTATATAATTATTAGACAAATTATATAAAAGGTTGTAGTGTGTGCTTGAGAATAGTTGGTCTTGACTATTAGCATACATTAGCGTATTTGCATGCTTTGAACAGGATCGAGGTGAGATAGTGTCTTCTGTACTGACTGTAAGAAGAACTAAATCTCGGATAATTATTATTTCTTAATTCTAAGTATATAATATTTAATTGTGTATTTATAATAATTATTGCTTTGATTTATCATAGGTGAGAGTCAAAAATGATTGACTCAATAAGCCTCGTATCTTGGGCAATAATATTGTTTATACGACAATTATTATTATTACTAGAAATCGTGTCCCGACTCGTGCGGGTTGATGATGTCCCCTTCAGGAGCTCGATAATGATTATTATATTAAATCCTGCAGGTAGATTTAATTCCGATATAATAATAAGGTTCGAGTGGTACTACTCTTGGATAAGATATTAATTAATTAAAGTCATCGAGCTTATAATTAATTAATGGACATTCGATATCTTAAACACGGGAAATAATATATTTAATAAGGAGCTCAATTTCGTAATTTGGGATTTTGGTAGGAAGTGCAATATCAAACTTTTTAGTGGACTAAGTTGATATTAATTAATTCATCATATATTAGGAAGAGTCCTAATAAGGTAAGATGAATTAATTGGGAGTCCTTCCATAATCCTCCTTTAGATCCCTAGTAGTAGTCCAAGAGCCTATAAATAGGACAATGGGGAGGTTGGCCGATTTTATCACATACTTGCACAAGGAATTTCGATTTTTCTTCTAAGTGTTTAATTGTGGATCTTGACTCGTGTCTTTAATTCCACAATTGAGAGAACACTTTAATTCTTGCTACACATCGGAATTACTTGAAGAAAAGAAAATCGAGAATTGTGAGGCATATTGTTTCGGCCGATCCCATAGGTGTCCAAGCAAGATCCGGTAGCTCGTTGCCCACACAACGTCCAGTTTAAGGCGGATCATACTCTAGAAGATCTAAAGGTAGAAATACAAGGCGATCAAGAAGGAAGTAACCAACACGCTTCAAAAGGTAATATCCTATGATCTTGGATCTAGATTAGGATATTTTAATTAATCAACATATTTAATTAATAAATAATAAATAATATTTAAATTGCTTATTAATCTTAGTAATTAATTAATTAGCATGCCTAAATAGATCTAATGCTCGTAGATGCGTAAAACGCTATTATCAACTTTCCCAAACTTCGCTTCCGCTGCGTTTTACTTTCCAACAAGATGTACCACCTATGGGCCAGGTCGCTCAGCGTTAGCAGGAACATTCGGCACATGGTCGCGTCTGATGCCCCGCACCCGGCCATGTAGATCCGGAACTTGCTCAGGTGAGTCTCGGGATCCGACCTCCCCTCGTACATAGGTGTTTTGGGAGGAGCATTCCTTCGCTGCACGGGGGCGAGCTCGATGTGGACCGCGAGTGGCTCGCTAGGCCCAGCGATCTTGCTATTGGCACCTGCCCCAGTTTCTAGGAGCGCCTTCATGTCATCGAGCTGGCTTTGCATCGCGGCCATTGCTGTAGCATGGTCGCTCGTGGTTCGGCTTTCGGAGCGGGAGCCGAGGCGATCGTGTACCGATCTCCTAACTCCGTGATCGCCGATGGCGGTTCTTTGGCGAGGAGGAACCAGATCGTTGGCCTGCCTTCTGGGAGTTGGGTACGCCGAACTACTGGTGACGGACTCAGGCTCCGTCGTCTTGTGGTTGGGGCCAGACTGCCCCGGTCGCCAAGATGGGTCGCTGCCTAGGCGGATGAAAATGGAGGTGTCCGGCCATGCGGACGCCTTTTCTTGTGAATCGGGGCCTCCTGGCAATCGCTCGGCCAGTAGCACCTTAAACTTCCATTTGCTCACGCGGGGGATGGCCGAGGGGGTTATAGCGGGCGCGTCGAATGCTCTCCGTCTCTCCTATAAGATGGCCATGGCCTCTTCGATCTGTTCCGCGGTTTGGACATGATCGAGCGAGAGGCTTGGGCCGTCCCTCGGGGGCGGGATCGAGAGTCTCGGGTCGCCGCGGCTCCCCTCCGCCGTAGGCCGGGGCTCGGATTGAATCGGAATGAGGTGTCCAGCGGATCGGCCAGCGGCTTTCTTCAATGTGAAGGCAAAAGTCATGATTCTGAAAGCTTTTCTCTGAATAACAGTGAGTGTTTCTTCAGGTATATGCCCCGGAGAACAGTGAGTGTTCTTCGAGACGGTTGGAATGAAAATGAGGGTTGATGCCCTCCTTCTAGCGCCAAATGTTGTTGTCTAAAATATTACTCGAAGATGAATATTGCTGGAATGGTCGAGCAACATCAAATTGGGAGAGCACGTCCGTGGGGGTGTGAATAACACAAGATTTGCCGGGTTTGTTAGGCCCGGGCTTGAATGCTCTCGCGAGATGTTATTAATACGAATACATTTGAGTACAAATATTAATGTAAGAATGTGATTACAATGAGTGTAAAAGATCCTAGTTATCTTGCTCTTAAGCAAAGCTCTGTGTGTTCTTGTTCTCGTTTCTGCCGACCGTCTTAGGATTAAGAGGTTCCGAGAGTGAGAGGTGAACAGGTGTCCGAAGTGTATAGCTTTTGCCAAGAGAGAAAGCCAAGTTATATGAAAAGCTAGAGAGCCTGTGAACTCGTTGAAAAGCCAAGAGATTTCCAAGTGCAGGGTGCCTCTTATTTATAGGAGCTAAGATTCCTTATTTCTGACGGGCGATTGCCTTTCTTGTAATATAATAAGGGGCGATCGTCTTTATGTCACATGGGCTGTCTGCCTTGAAGTCCGCGGCTGCTGCTGGCAGCCAGCTGTGCGGTCCAATGAGGAGCCTGCACACGTCCTGAGTTGCTATCACGGGAGGTCCCACTTGCACCTTTCGGCGGGTCTGTCGGTAGGTGAAAAGATGCTGACAGGCTGTTGTCAATGATCCATGTTCTGCGGCACCTTTTCCGGATCTGCACATGGGCCTCTATCCTGAACTTCGGCCTTTGATGACTAGACGATCGTTGGCTTTGCGTGGCTCGAGGCGGTCGCCATTGGCCGGGCACCAGAGTCGATCGCCAAGTGCCAAGAGACGATCAACTTGGATGTCGATCGTTTGGCGCTGGGTCTTGACCTGGGACCCGAGATCGGCCAATCTGCCTTGGTCTATTCGGCTATGGCTAGGTCATCTGGCCTCTGAGGCGATCGCCTGTTGAGACGTATAAATCTCGACACAACAGTATCTAGGATGCAATTTTCGATGTAAAATTTATATGTAATGACGAAGACCGGAGGAAGATCCTGTAACACCCCCAAGTTATTCAGGGAATATTACAGCGCCGTAAGCCCCTCCGTGGGACCTACAAGGCTAAACATACGCGGAACTATAGATTTTTGACCAAGAAGGTCTACATACAGTGGAATGAAGAATAATACAAAGGGTATTCAAAACATAACCAATGTATCCAAAGACATCACAACACAAATCAATACCTCGGCAAACACAGGCCGGAACATCAAGGAAAATGGAAAACAATACTCGAGTATTCAATAACCATTCCAGTACAACAACACTGAATGGAAAACTCAAAACATAACTGGAGGAAAGACACAGTATCATACTTGCCCACCATCTTCATGCCGACCCGATACCTGCCTGTCCGCTCTCCTGGAACCTGAAATACATAAAAAGTATTTCCCCCATAAAGGGGTTAGCCGTCGAATAGCTAGTGCAAGTATATCAAGTATGAAACACAATACTCCTCGACAATAAAGTAAATGTAACCGTCAATTCATCAATTCAAGACTAGTATTCCGGAATAACTAAATCACATGGCATCGCATCAATACATATATGAATACCGTGGAACCGCACCAGAGGCTACGGAACCCTCAGGGGACCTATCGGCCCGCCCCAGAGTGGTTCGTTCATATCATTCGTGGAATCGCACCAGAGGCTACGAAACCCTCAGGGGACCCGTCGGCCCGCCCCAGAGTGGATAGAAATAATCATGCCATTAATATTTCATACTTTCAAAGTCGAGAATGCACATTCATAAATATATACTTGCCTTTGAGACATCGAGAAATCGAACGAAAAAATGGTATGAGTTCGGTAGGTCCAAGAACGCGCTTCCGGCACCTAAACGATTCACAAGGAATATGATAATCAATTATCCATACTCAAATTACACGAAGAAACTCCCGAAACTCGTCTACGATTCATGAAAATACACGGATAAACAACTAAAGGTTGGGAAATCGTCCAAACTCCCACAAGTCCAAAAACGGCACAATCCAACCCGTAAAATCATAGGAAAAGCATGCATACGGTATAGATAAATCATAATCTCAAGGTTCTCAAGCTTCAAAATGGATAAATCGGACGAATCTATGAAAAACCCCAAAATCCAACACAATATTCAAAGTGTTCTTGAATAATCCTTCAATAATCCAATGAATAATCAAACATGCCCATAATCATGCGTATATCACTTCATACAACATGATCTTAACATCCAAAACATCAATACTCAATACAAAATCGGAATCCAAGATGTTGATGAAATTACCTCTTGAAGATCCAAGCACTATGATCCGAAGAATACGCGTTAGATCGACTATCCCGGCTTCACGATCGAAAAGAAATGAAGAAAATCAAACCCTTAAGTGATGGATGATGCAAAGTTCTCTCCTCAAGCTCTCTCTCTTGTGTGAGTTGAAGAAAATGGAGGAAATGAGCTGATCTCGCTCAAGAAAAACGTAATTATACATTTGACTGCATTGTGTGTCGCGGCTCAGCCGAAGTGTGCCGTGGCACAGGCCCAAAAACTGCTCCCAGGGCTCAGCAGTGTGCCGCGGCCCGGCCGACATGTGCCGCGGCACAAGGCACAGACGGGTTTGGCCAAAAAATGCAACACGAGTGTGCCGCGGCCCGGACGGGTGTGCCGCGGCAGTGACTCGGCAGTGTGCCATGGCCCTGTCGGAATGTGCCGCGGCACAAGGTACAGATTGCTTGGCTAGGACTGGAAAATGGGTGTGTCGCGGCCCACACCCCCCTTGGGTCCTAAAATGATGAAAAATGACCCGGGAAGAGAATAAAAGAAATAGGACTCAATATCTGGGAAACAATAACACGAAATGGAAGTACGGAAACCCCAAAACGGTGGTTCCAAGCAATGATTACAAGGGTTCGCCCAACAAAACACAATTTGAACAATGAGGAGATTTGAAATGACATGAATTTCAACCGGGTATTACAGATCTATTTCGAGAAGATGAAGATTCAAGACGAACACTTGTAATTAGATTACGAAGTTTTTGTTTTTTAGGAACGGTCCATGAACCACATGTTGGTAGCAACTAGGTTGTGAATGGTTGTTTCATATTGTATGAATGCTACAAACGCGCTTAACTGATTAATGGGCAAAGTATAACGTTAATCGCGAAAATTCTCCCACGACAAACTATTAAGTTTATAAGGTTTCAAGGTTTTCCTTCCCTCCATCGAGTTTTCGGGAAATTGAAATCCAAACTGGATGTGTTATGCTTCCGAGTTATCGGGGTAGTCATTCGGGGAGGACGGATAAGGGGAATAAACTGATTTGCGTCGATGGTATAAACTTAACTTGTTCACGAACCATAGAAACCGTATAGGTTGAGGGGAGTGAACAAGGGGAAAAAGAAGATCGAATCATCCATTAGATGGGTTGGTGTTGGACACCACTTTATGAAAATTAATAGACTAGAAACCTGTTCGGTTGCCCTCTATTAAGATTTATAAAGAACTCGATCACCACTATGAAGTAGTGCGACGATACTTCCGGTTTTCACATGGGAGTGTGTTGTTCCGATAAAAATAGTGGGAGATGGGTAACAAGAATAGAAAAGACCTTAATTCTATACTCATAACATAATATAACAAGTCACTAATTAATCTATTATACTTAGCCCAGACATAACTCTCAATATGACAATGAATCCACTCGCAATTATACTCAAAAAGAACACCCTGATTGGACCTAACTTTGTGGACTGGCTCCTCAATCTGATGATTGTCCTCAGTATAGAGGTACTGGGATACGTCTTGGAGACGGACATTCCGGCGCCTCCTGTGCGGACCAGAGCCAATCACGAAGAGATTGAAAACCATGAAAAGTGGGTTAAGGATGACATAAAAGTCCATGCATTTATGATGGCTTCTATGTCTAATGAGCTTCAGAGAGCTCATGAGAAAATGACTTCTGCTAAGCAGATTCTATCTCATTTAACCGAACTTTATGGTGAGCACAGCAGAACTGCTAGATATGAGATATCCAAGCAACTGTTCGGTGCAAGGATGAAGGAATGTGAGAAGGTTGGGGAACACGTCCTCAAAATGATATCCATGATCGAGAGACTGGAGGCTCTTGATTTTAAAATGGATTCTTCTCTTAAAACCGACCTTAAAATGGTTCCTGCAAAATTTATTTCAGAAATAAACTAGTGGGTACTGCTACATTGTTAAATGGATTGTATCATCTAAATCTCAGCAACAAAGTAGTTCTGAATACTATGACTAGTAGGGATGAAACCAATCAAGTTTTGAAATGGCATCTTAGACTTGGTCATGTTGGTCAGACCAAGGTTTACAAGATGGAAAAAGATGGACTTATGGGTCCATTAGGATCGGATTCTTTTTCCTACTTGTGAATCTTGCCTTAGAGATAAAATGACTAAGTCCCCCTTTACAAGGACTTTTGAAAGAGCCACAGATAAACTGGGATTAATCCATACGGACGTATGTGGTGCTTTGGAAGCAGCACGTGATGGATATCAATATTTCATTACGTTTATAGATGATCATACTAGGTATGGTTATGTATACTTAATGAAACATAAATCCGAGGCCTTTGACAAATTCCAGGAATTTAAGGCCCTAGTCGAGAAACAAACTGGTAATCATATCAAAGCACTTCGGTCGGACCGAGGTGGCGAGTATATGAGTACGGAGTTTGACGAGTTAGTTAAAGATCATGGAATAGTATCACAACTAAACACCTCCAGGCACTCCTCAGTTAAATGGTGTGTCAGAAAGAAGGAACCAGACCTTGTTGGACATGGTCCTTTCCTTGCTAGGCTATTCTGACTTATCGATTTACCTATGGAGATATACACTCCTGACTGCTGCATATATCTTGAACAGATGTCCTTCCAAATCCATTCCTAAAACTCCACATGAGATGTGGGAGGGCAGGAAACCAAGTCTTAATCACATTATGATTTGGGGATGTCCCGCCTATGTCAAGAAGACTAAGATGGACAAAATAGAAGCGAGGTCCGTGAGGAGATGTTTTCATTGGATTCCCATCTGAGTCGATGGGTTATCTATTATACATGCCCTAAGATCGAAAGATCGTTGTTGCTTTGTATGCACACTTCCTGGAAGAAGAGGTTCATTCAGGAAGGCGGAGCACGTAGAAATATTTCTTTGGAAGAATACAATGAAACTCCTCAGGAGACACCTGTGCAAGAAAATGGAACCGAACCTTCTATAACACAAGTACAACCACCGTGTAGGTTAAGTAGGGTGTCTCCATTACCTGAGAGGTATAGTTTTATGCACTTGGAGGAACTGTTTTTCCTCGAGGTTCCAAGTGATAAACAAGAGACCGACCCGCGACCAATGACCTAGCAATGGTGGATGTAGACTCCATGAAATGGACTGTAGCAATCTTAATGTAGTTGGGACCTTCGTTTTTATGAGATAGTGAAAGAGTTCGACTTCATGCAAAATGAAGAGGAACCTTGTGTATACAAGAGGGTTAGTGGGAGTAAGATCATATTCTTAGTATTATATGTACATGAGATTCTACTAATAGGAAATGATGTGGGAATGCTCAATTCTGTGAAAGCTTGGCTTTCGAGTAATTTCTCCATGAAAGACTTGGGAGAAGCTACCTATATTCTTGGTATTCGACTTTACCAGGATAGAGCAAAGAGAACAATAGGTCTTTCCCAAGCCCTCTATATAGATAAAATCTTAAAGCGATTTAAGATGGATGATTCTAAAAGAGGTTTCCTACCGATGCGACATGGAATAAAACTCTCCTTGAAGATGTGTCCTCAAAGTGAGGAACAACGAAAGGAAATGAGTAATATACCATATGCTTCGGCCGTGGGTAGCCTTATGTATGCTATGTTGTGTACGAGACCTGACATTGCGCATGTTGTAAGCGTGGTGAGTAGGTTTCAGGAAAACCCAGGTAGGGAACATTGGACTGCCGTAAAGAACGTTCTCAAGTACTTATGAAGGACTAGAGATATGGTTCTTAAGTATGGCGGTGGAGAATTGAATGTGGTGGGATTCACTGATTCGGACTTCCAAGGACTGAAGGATGACTCGATGTCTACTTCTGGCTACATATTTACTCTTAATGGAGGAGTAGTATCTTGGCATAGTGCCAAGTATAGCGCGACTGCTAATTCCACCTGTTAGGCTGATTATAAAGCGGCCTCGGAGGCCTCCAAAGGAAGAACTTAGAAGTTACTGGGTAAACTTCATGTGACACCTTATGCTGTGTTGCCAGAGCGGTATCACAGGCCTAGGAGCCGAGGTTTCATAATAGTACCAAACATATTGAGAGAGAGTATCATCTCCTAAGAGCATTCGTTCGCAAAGAGATACATTGTGCTGCATAGAGTAGAGTCAGCCGACTTCGTCGCTGATCCACTGACCAAGTTACATTCTCAGATTAGCTTGGAGCGTAATCTGGAGAACATGGATATTAGATACCATAGTGTGTGGCATTGAGTACAAATGGGAGATTGTTGGAAGTATGCCCTCGAATGCCACTCATAGGATGATTCAGTGAGGGCATTGTACTTGTAATTATGTAAATCACTAATATAAGGCAATGGATGTTTCTTTATTTATTGGTAGTTACTAGCATTCCCAACTCGTAAATATACATATAGAAACTAGTCCGTGTATTTGAGAGCAAAACGTTCCACTCCTTATTGGATAAGGGGTTCGGCACTGGAAAGGTTTATAGCTCAAATACTTAATCGTTCGCAAGTCGATGAAACTTGACTGGGTGTTAAGTTTATGTGAAGACTTGTATGACGTGTTCTTTGACATGGAGAGTGCATGTCGAACGCTAATGGTTAGTGGGAGCACACGCTATAGGTATGCTAATTAGATTAGTATACTCGAACCGACTCACCCTCGATTCGTCACATGGATTTCACTTCGGGACAGTCAATGACGAAATCGAAAGATTGTGATAGGTATTCGTGAACCTTTGACTTGAGGATTTAGTAGGGATGTGCTTGTGACGTCAAGATTTTCATTAGAGTAGTTCGACCCTATAAACCGGAAGGCGGGGGTCAACCTCGACGTGCATCTTGACGGGCAAGTAGCAGGTCCTACTGAATACCAAGATAGAATTCTTTCTCCCGTTAGTGAGCGGGTTATATGTCCTGTGCGGTTATTGGCAGATGAGATCGTAAGTCTTTGGCCAAAGCATTGGAGCTAGTTGTATTAGATACACGACAGCTCGATGATTTTGATTTGCATTAATGCATGCATAGCGTCAAGTACAGATAGGGTTTGACTGACCGTGACCCTATAATTTAATCGGGATATTTGAAAGAAGAGTTTATACATATACTGGTATTCACGACAGAATGGTTCTTGAATGATCCCTTCATTCATTTTCAGTTGGGGTACAGTGTAGGCCGCCAGGATGGCTAGGTGGTGCTACTACTCTTTGGTTCCTCCCATTGCTGACTGAGACGGACCTACCGAGTCGCGCATTAGGATTGACGACGGAATGAATCAAGCTTAATTCTCTCATTATCAATATTAGATATTGGATATCTAATTTGGGACATTGGATGTCTAAATTGATTTATTAAATAAATTTATTTACGGCCTAATTAATTAAATAAAGTACCGGGTGATTAATTTAATTCATGAATATCATTATTTCTTGGAGAAATTAATTATGTTATTATGTATTTAATATGATTAATTAATTATATTAATTAATCGATATAAATACATCGGAACGGAATCGGAGTTTATCTGTTTGGACTCACGGGAGTCCGAAACGAACCGAACTCGTCCGGTTTCTACATGGGCCACCCCCCACATTTCCACCCACTTTCATATGGACTCTAGTTCCATTCTTTAATGGTTGATCATTGTGGTGGTGTAAGATTCTCATGAGAATGAGATGTACATGTGGGGAATTGAATAAATGGAAAAGAGAGGACACACTCACTTCTTGCAAAATCCTATCATCTGTGAGATTAGTGAGGAGAGAGAAAAGAGTTTCTCAAATATTGTTCTTCATCATCTCTATTTCTTCTATATATATTTTCTTGGAGAAAATTTAAGGTAGAGAGAGAGATCAAAGATTAAACACTTAGAGTGTTGTAATTTTAATTAGAAAGCTTCATCACTTAGCTCTATCCGTATCCTCGGAGGATAGCAAGGTGATTGTCGTTCCGGTCGTTTCTCCAGCGCGTGGCAAGTAGAGACGCGGTGCTTTCGGTGTTGGATCGTTCAAGGGCTTCGAGCGGATTGAATTCGTAGAGATCAAACTAAAGCTTGGGAAATGGCTCAAGAGAAGGAATCCATCTAATCAACGGACTACAAGGGTGAGTTTCTATATCTCTTGTGAATTCGTTTTTGATATTCGTATATACGTAGCTCTATCGATCCTCGTAGGGATTCGGATCGAATTAATTTTCGTTTTACCGCTTCCGCTGGGCCTTCGTTTTAGGCACCGAATCCAAACACCAAGATTGCCCTATGTCGAAGGAGGAGATTGAGGATATGGATAAAATTTCATATGCCTCGGCGGTCGGGAGTTTAATATATGTTATGGTTTGTACTAGGCCCGACATTGCTCATGCCATGGGAGTGGTGAGCCAGTTTCTATCGAATCCGGGAAGGAAGCATTGGGAAGCCGTAAAATGGATAATTAGATATTTGCGGGGTACTTCCAAATTGGGGATTACATTTGGAAATGGGAAAGCGATGCTTGTTGGTTATTCCGATTCGGATATGGCCGGTAATGAAGATAACCGAAAATCCACTTCCGGTTATTTGATGACGTTCGCAGGGGGAGCCGTGTCATGGCAATCAAGATTGCAAAAGTGCTTTGCCTTATCTACAACGGAGGCTGAGTATATTGCGGAGGTGGAAGCATATAAAGAGATCTTATAGTTGAAAATGTTTTTACGAGAGCTAGGCTTCCGACAACGACGTTACATGGTTCTTTGTGATAGTCAAAGTGCGATTCATTTGGCTAAGAATGCGACTTTTCACAAGAGAACGAAACATATCGATGTGAGGTATCATTGGATCCGAGATGCTTTGGAGGATGGTTTGTTTGAACTTGATAAAGTTCATACCCATGATAATGGTTCCGATATGTTAACCAAGGCGTTAAGTATAGATAAGGTGAAAGTGTGTTTTTCGATCGCCGGGATGACGAACTCTTCCTATATTCCGGAAAGGGGGAGATTTGTAGGAGTAATTTCCGAAATATAGGCATTTTCGTAGTCGACTAGACTCCGGGCCACGGCAGAAATCCTCCGGGCCGTGGCACTATGCTTGAAAAGTCATTTTTCTCACCTTGCACTTCCGGGCCGCGGCCCCGAAATCACTCAGCACATTCTGGCCGAGAATGTACTCTGGGCCGCGGCCCTTGCCGGCTGTGCCGCGGCCCCTGCCGAGAAACCCTGTCGAGCGCCTCTATCGAGCGCCGAGCGGCCCCTGTCGAGTGCCCCTGTTTCTATGCATGACGCGGCACATCTCGGCCGAGCCGCGGCACACTCAAACCTCAACAAAGTGCTGGAGTTGTCTGTACTACGGGCCGCGTCACATCGTGGCTGGGCCGCGGACCCCGAAGTCAACGGGGCTGAACTCTTCTTTTATCAGCATCTTCCTGTGGGAGTTTATCATTATTATCATTACACACCTTTGAAGAACAAGAGAGAGAGATAGAGAGAGAAACAAGAGAGAGAAATACATTTCTTCATTTTCCCGGAGATTTATCGGTCGGATCGTCGTGATCTTTTGACAAGAGCTTGGTAGCTATTGGGCAAATATTTTCACTGGTTTAGATCGAGATTTTGAGTCTGGAAGTTCAGGTACTTTGTTAGCTCTTTGTGTAAGCTATTTACGGTTGTTTCTTTTCTCGATCTTGTTGTTGTTGTTGATTCCAAATACTTGAAGAACATTTATTACCAAGTATTTGACGATTGGTGTATACCCCTAGTTTGTATTAGGGATGATTGTGTATTTTGTGTGTATTGGTGATAGTGGATTTAAGCAGCTTCGGTCTCGTGGTTTTTACTCTCGTCTTGAGGGGTTTTCCACGCTAAAATTGTGTCTCGTTATTTATCGCTTTCGAATATCATTTGTATTATTTTAATCGAGTTGTAATTGTTGCTCTACTCGTCGGTAATCAAAAAGTTACGATTGAAGAGTGGAAATTTGTCAAACGAGATTTTGCATTATTAGTTGCGACGTGACGTTTGTCGGTATTTTTCCCCAACAGTTTCTGCCCCCCTTCTGTCATCAAAAGAAAAAAAGAAGTGCCAATACCATGGATTCATTCATATCTAATGTTTACAGGGCATAGCCATAGAGAGTCGGTGAAGATAAACACTGAACTACAAATCATAGATATATGTTTCCTCGGTTCTTATTTAAATATCATCATTTTAAGGTGAATAAAAATATTGCTAGACACCATATTTTTGTAATTCTTTTTTTTTTTTGAATTAAAATTTAAAGTTTAATTTTTAATTCGAAAAAAGGAACACAATAAATATGATGTTTAGCTATGTTTGTATTTATTTTAAAATACGTTGCAAAAGTCAATGTGGACATTTAACAAGAAACAAAAAAGTATATATATATATATATATGTGGATTGGTTCTGGTGAGAATGAGATTTAAGTTAAGACATAAGAACGAATTTGATTCGTAGATCTTGATTAAATAGATGACCTCGATTTATTCTCACAAAAATATATGCATGGAATGCAATATTTAGTGCATCAATATTTTGACATATATATATATATATATATATATATTTTAATGCATTGCAGTTTAGATGCATGAAATACATATATTACATACATAAGTCAATATGTACCGTACATCACATAAAGATCAATGATTCAGATTTATTCTTATTTCTTACTCAAAAAGTCATTCTCATTTGACCGACCTTATATTTATATATATATCACAACCATTTTGACACCAAAAGCACAAACAAACGGTTAGATTTATATGATGATTTTCACACATATCTAGTATAGGTTAAAATTAAGTAGTATTCTTAGAAGAGATGTTGAAGAAAGATATAGATTGATTTCATAATAACGGATGATTCTATAGATATAAAACGTCTAGAGAGAAAAGTTATACAAGTGGGTGTACAAAATTAGTGTTAGTTAGTTAGTTATTACGAAAATTACTATTTAAACCTATTTTGTTGAGTCGGTCTTAGAAAATCATGGATCCGCCACTGCTCTTATCTAAAAAATCCATACATCTTATGTTTGCCAATATTATATCAACACGAAGGGAATTTGAGTCTTCATCTAATACAATTGGCCTTTCATCATTTGGATCAACAGTCAATGACATATGAGTATCAGAAATTTTCAACATGCAAAGTTACCGCCACTAAGCACCAATTTTGATCTCAAATATCCTAAGCTCTAGGAGTTTGATTCATGCACTCCATAAAAATCACTCCACAAAGACTATTAAGATCCACAAGAGTCAACCATCAAGCATCCATAGATAATCCAGTGATAATCTCCCAAAAAGCCTCTATGGCTATGAGCATGACCGGCAAATATAAGCTCAAATGCTCCGAATTTTTATTCCATTTGCTCTTCTCCATTCGTAGTCATAAAAAGCATCCAAAAATGATCATGGGGAATGTGAGAAATGAGACGGCAATACAAGAACACGCTCAAACAAACTCTTCACTCGAAGGAATCCACCAAAGAGATTAGAGTAACTCGTCACCTTAAGGAATCCACCGAAAGGTTAAGAGACAAGAAGAAATCATTCTTCTCACACAAGTTAAGAAACTCAAAATATGTATTTGATTCAAAGTTGATGCCCCCCACTTCCACGTACACATATATATACTAATCTCGTACAAACCTTCACTACCCCGCATTGCTTATAAATCCACTCATATTCCAAAATACATGAATAACTCATAAATTCAAAACTAATCATATGAATAGACATTGATTTTCGGACTGTACTGCTATCTTCTATTAAAACAGCCATAACTCCTTCTAGAAAACTCTAAATGACCTTTCGTTTATTGCATACGAAACTAGACTCATTGCGCTTCGAATCCATATGTGGCTCATGGGATGGTTCGCTTCAATCAAAGCAGTCTTAGGTCTAAAGTCGACCCATTTGCTGGAAATGTTCTGTTGAAATCTGCATCATTTGCTTCCGCTGCGAGAAAACTCGCCCCTGAGTTTGCGTCATCCTCATCCTCTTGATCACCATGAAAAGGATATAAATCAGCTACATTGAGTGTTGCAGAGGCGCCATAATCTCATAGGAGCTCAATCTTGTATGCATTCTCTCCAATACGTTGAAGAACTTTGAATGGACCATCTGCTCTTGGCTTAAGCTTTCCATGACGACCTCACGGAAATCTTTCTTTACGAAGATGGATCCAGACCAAGTCTCCTTTACTAAATGTTCTTGGCATGTGATGTTTATCAGCCCTCTTCTTGTACATTTCATTCTTCTTCATAATTCGATCATGAATCTCTCTATGCATTTTCTTGATGTTCTTGACTCGATCCTCAGCATCTCCACTATAAGAATGTGTAGTTGGAATAGGAGTCGGATCTAAGGGGCTGTTTGGATTACAACCATACACAACTTCAAATGGAGAGCTTCCGGTCGTCTGACTGATGGACCTATTGGACTCAAATTCAGCTTGAGCAAGAACAAGATCCCATTGACGAATATTACCTCGAACTAAACTCCGCAACAGATTTCCCAAACTTCAATTGACAACTTCAGTTTGGCCATCGGCTTGAGTATGGTGTGAGGTACTGAACTGGAGAGTGGTCCCCAATTTTCGCCATAGAGTTCGCCAAAAATGACTCATAAACTTTGGATCACGATCAGATGTGATAGTCTTCGGGATGCCATGCAGCTTCACAATCTCACGAAAATATAAGTTTCCAACATTAGAAGCATCCATGGTTTTTTTATATGGCACAAAATGAGCCATTTTAGAAATTCGATCTACCACCACCATAATGGAATCTTTGTTTCTTTGTGTTCTTGGCGATCCTACCACAAAGTCTAAGATCACATATTCCCATGGTATCTTCGGAACGGGTAAAGGAGTATATAAACCCGTATTTTGAGCTTGAGTTTTGGCTATATGACATGTTCGACAACGCTCCACGTACTTTGCGACAACTCGACCCCATTCTTGGCCAATAGAAATATTCACGAGCAAGAGACAAGGTTTTGTCTCGACCAAAATGTCCGGCAAGTCCTCCTCCATGATCTTCTTTGATGATTGATTCTTGAAGAGAGCTTTGAGGAACACAAAACTGATTACCTTTGAAAATGAACCCATCTTGCAATTAGAAGTGCTTGTACAGTCCATTTGAGCAATCTTCCCATATCTTCCCAAATTGAGGATCATTTTTGTATTAATCCTTAATAACATCAAAGCCCAAGACTTCTACCTGCAATGTGGAAAGTAGAGAGTATCTCCGGCTCAGAGCATCCGCCACTTGATTTTCTTTGCCTTCCTTGTTTGATGTGGAAAGTAAAAGATTGATGGACTCAACCCATTTTGCATGCCGACGATTGAGTTTATGCTGACTATTAATATATTTAAGAGCTTCATGATCCGAAAAGAGAATGAATTCTTTCGGCATAAGGTAATGACTCCAATGATCCTAAGCTCTAACAATGGCATAAAACTCTTTGTCTTAGGTGGAATAATCCCTTCGACTTCCATTTAATTTTTCACTATAGAAAGCAATGGGCTGACCTTCTTGGATAATAACTGCACCAATGCCAACATTTGAGGAATCACAATCCAGTTCAAATATTTTTTCGAAATCTGGCAGTACGAGAACAGGAGCTTCGATTATCTTCTGCTTCATAAGAACAAAGCTCTTTTGTGCATGTTTTGGCCATTGGAATTTATCACCCTTCAAGCACTTAGTGATAGGAGCAACAAGAGTGCTAAATCCTTTGATAAAACGACGATAGAACGAAGCAAGGCCATTAAAACTTCAGACATCATAAACCATCGTCGGGGTTGGCCAGCTTACGATCGCTTCTTTTGGATTCATCTGATAAGCTGCCTTGTTTGGAACGGAGGCCCCCAAAATGAAATCAATGCAATGTTGAATGTCCCTCATTGGTGGAAGACCTGGGGGAATTTCATCGGGAACAACATCTCGAAATTCATCAAGAATAGGTTGCTTTATTTGAGGAATGTTCAAATTTTCTTTATTTTCCTCCATCATCACAAGAGTATAAGCTTCACAAGAATCCTTAGTTGATGCATCAAATTGAGATTTAGAGATCAAAAGCGATCCTTCCCCTTTGAAGGTTTAAGAACATTATCTAATCTAGACGGTCCCAAAATAATTTTATTAAGTATTCTTTTGCCCATCATGAATAACTTTCCGATCATATTGCCAAGGTCGTCCAAGGAGCAAATGGCAAGCATCCATCAGAACGAGATCACACCAAAGAGAGTCATGATATTGTTTACCAATTGAAAATTGCACCAAACATCTTTTATCAACTTTTATTTTGTTACCTTTATCAAACCAAGAGAATTTATAAGGATGTGGGTGTATCTCCGTTTTAAGCTTTAATTTTTCCACCATTTTCATTGCCACCATGTTTTCGCAACTCCCTCCATTGATAAGAACATTGCCTACTTTGTCTCCAGATGTGCATTTAGTATGAAAAATACTGTGTCGCAGCCATTCTTCTTCTTCTTGGATAACACTTGGGCATTTTCTTGCAACAAGACTTTCTCCTTGATCTGCATAAGTAACTCCTTCTTCAAATTCAACCTTTTCATCAAATTTCGGTGTTTGTTCATTTGTTGTGTCATCCTCCCCAAGAGAATCATTCTCTTCGACAAGAGAGAATTTTTCTATTCGGACAATAAACAGCAATATGCCCAAGTCCATGACACTTGTAGCACTGTCGAGAGGAAGGAATGTTAGGAATACTTGATTTTGGTACATCATTCTTCTTTGCAAGTGGCCTTTATGGGGTTGATTTGCTTGGAGTAGACTTCGAATTAGTTGCACCTCCTTTATTAGAAAATACCTCTCTAGTCCAGGAACGAAAGTTGCTTCTACGTGCTTCATTGATTTACTTTTTAACCTTGAGTGCAGGCTTGAAAACATCATTATATGTCCAATATGGCTGCAGTTGAACAACATTGGCAATTTCAGCTCTCAATCCTCTAAGATAGCGAGCTACTGTTTGTTCCTCGAGTTCCATGACTTCACATCTCATCATGAGATGTTCAAATTCAGTCGTGTACTCTTCTACCGTCTTCTCTTTCTGCTTGAGGTTTTGAAATTTAAGAAAAGCGTCTTGGCGATAGTTATCGGGGAAGAACTTTCGTTTGAGCATCTTTTTCATCTTCTCCCAAGTCTCAATTCGACCTTTCCCCTCCCGTTCACGTTGCTTCTTGAGATGTTCCCACCAAATTGAAGCATGTTTTGTCAGTTTGATAGCAACAAGCTTCACTTTATGATCTTCGGGTATATCATGATATTCAAAAATTCTTTCGACTGTGTGCAACCTGTAATATCCTAGAATTTTGCTATGATTTTTCGCATTATTTTATCTGAGTTATACTGTACAGAGTGGGACCGACACAGTATGGGTGGATAATTTTGGGAACTGTGATATTTGTGCCAGTATGTCTATCGAGGTTATTTTAATTCTAGGATATTACATGCTTGATATGTTTTTTGATGTCGGATATACTGTATGAGTATTTGTACAATTGTCGTACTTTGTCGACAGTTGTATTTGAGGATATCGTGAATTAGGTGTATCATGTGAGAATGTTTTTGGGATGAGTATATGTATTCAGTATGTGAGTATACGAACCCAGTACGTCGAGATGGACAGGAACAGTTGGATTTTGGCCAAGTATAGAAGTCCATTACGTACGCTAAGGTTAAGGACTTACGTACGTTAAGTTCTACATTTTACGTACGTTATGCGTAAGGCATTACGTACGTAACAGAGGGAATCGGACAGGACCGAGCTGTGATCGGCAGGTGGGGCTCGGTGTCGGCATCTTTCGGCCCGGATGTGAACAGGCAAGTCAACCTCGATCCTTACGTACGCTAATGGCAAATCATTACGTACGTTAAGAGGTTATGTTACTGTGGCAAGTCAACAACTATATTACATACGCTACATCATGGACATTACGTACATAATACACAATACGAATTAAGGCAGTCACCTCTGGAATGGTGTTACGTATGCTAACAAGGCTAGTTAACATACGTAAACAATGTTACGTACATTAGTATGGATACCTAACGTACGTAATAGTTGAAGTTTTATAAATATGTGAGACCCATCCCTTTGGCATTTTTGGAGATATCCATGTTGTTTCTTCACCCTTCAACCTTTATAGACCAACTTTGGCTCTTCCAAATAGATTGGGGACTTGGAATCATGGATGTGGAGCTTGAGATATGAATATATTGTGCATTCTGGAGGTGCTTGATTGTGTTCTTTAGGTTGCGTTAAGTGATCGTTGATGATTAACCGTTGTGCTGCGAAAGAAATTGGAGAATGCATGGATTGCCTTGGTCGGGGTTGTGGAGCTTGTAGATGAAGACGACGGGATTAGTAACAACTTCATCGTATCGGTATTGAGTCAAGTTATGCTTTCTCAGTTCAAAATGTTTAATAAATGATTTCGTTTTCATTTCATTTATGATCGATATAGCAATGGTATCATGGAATATGAATTATCAGAATGATAGTACGTATATTATGCTTGGACTGAGGTAAATCATAATGAATATGATTTTAAAGATGTCTAGAGGAAACGGAGACGTGAATTATATTTGGTCTATTGTATGAGAAGTTGGATATCAAGGTTAGTTATCATGTCGATATTGAACTCGAGATGGTGGTTTGGTATTAGTAATGGACTGTACTTCATTTTGGATTATTCGGATAGCCATGTATTCGTTCAGGGATATTGGCCGTGGAGAGGTTAGCGTCTCCAACTTGAGGTAAATTAATATTGCTAGATTATGATAATCATCCTGTTGCATTATTGCATGTGTGTGTTGACGCTTCATGTGGTGAATATGCATCATTGATTGTTACGTTTTGTGATGTGCTCTTTCTTTGAGCTGTAATCTGTTGGGCCGATGTGTTAGGGGGGTAAGACCTAAATGGTACCTACGTTCCGTGGTATTCCTGTGAGATGCTTCCGTGACCCTTGGTTGCGACCTTGGGGTATTTTGTGATTGCATGAACTGTGTTAGGATATAAGACCTAAATGGCACCTACGTTCCGGGGTATTCCTGTGAGATACTTCCGTGACCCTTGGCTGCGGCATTGGGGTTTATGTGCTAATATTTTATGCATTGTTGAGCATGCTGTGAACTGTTGTTGGACGGAAATACGACATTGTGGTCGTGTCGGTCTTTCATAATCGAGTTATCGTTGCTCACTGGGAAAGTCTTCTGATCCTTGTTGGATATGCATTTCTTCGAGATTTGTTGTCATGTTGTATCGTGATATATCTGGAGTCAGATACGTCCTGATCGGTCGTGTGTAAGATTTTCAGGTCGGGCACGTGTATCATGTGTTGGTTTCGACCTCTTATTGAACCGTGCACACGAGACGTACTTCGTGAGGCTGATTAGGTACAAGACCAGACGTTTATCTGATCAATACCCGTGGTTGGCTTGTACACGGACACATGTACGGATCAGGCGTATCGTGACGTCTATCTTGAGTCAGGTTGATTTGTCGTTCATAGTCCATGTATATCGGATCTTTTTCGATAGTCAGGTTTGTCTTTGAGATCCCATATATGTGATTTGTATACGGTTGACGATTTTATTCTCTCGTGTATCTGTCCTTGTCGATCCTTTATCTATCTCGTTTGGAGTTACTATATCGTTGGTAATCTCGTTTTTTGTTGATTCCCTAATGATCTCGTTTGAAGTTTATCCTATCGTTGGTAATCTCGTTCGTTATTGGTCCTTATTGATTCCATTTGGAGTCTTCTTTACCATTGGTATTCTTGGTCGTTGTAGATCCTTATTTGATCTTGTTGGAGTTTACCGTACCATTGGTATTCTCGGTTGTTGATCCTTCACTCATCTTGTCGGAGTTTAGCGTACCGTTGGTATTCTCGGTTGTTGATCCTTCATTGATCTTGTCGCAGTTTACCGTATCGTTGGTATTCTCGGTTGTTGATCCTTTATTGATCATGTTGGAGTTTACCGTACAATTGGTATTCTCGGTTGCTGATCCTTTATTGATCATGTTGGAGTTTACTGTATAGTTGGTATTCTTAATTGCTGATCCTTATTGATCTTGTTGGAGTTACTATCGTTGGTATTCCCGGATGTTGATCCTTTGTTGATATTGTCGGAGTTTACCATATCGTTGGTATTCTCGGTTGTTGATCCTTTATTGATCTTGTTGGAGTTTACCGTGTCGTTGGTATTTTCGGTTGTTAATCTTTTATTGATCTTATTGGAATTACCACATTCTGGTATTCTCGTTCGTGATTGATCCCCTGTCGATCTTATGTGGAGTTATCATGTCATTGATATTCTCGTTCTGATGCATTGGTTGATTATCATTATCGACTGTGTGAGCATTCGTGCTTTGTATTGATATCCGGGACTTTCCATTGTCTCAGGACAGTTGATCTCCAGATGTATTATGTGATATCAATTTTATCAGAATTGGGATCCGATTTTGCGATCCAGCAGACATAATCGGGCATGGCCACATTATTCCATATTGGAGATATGTTTATGTTTGAGAATCTTGGTATCGTTTTGGATACAGTACAGATGGTTATTTTCGAATTCATTCGTTACTTGAGGATGCGATGTGCGAATTGAGGTAAGGGTTGAATTGATTTGAGATTCCACGGATTGGTAAGGTTACTACGGTAAAGTTACAGTGGAATTATTCTTACCTTGTAATTACATTGACATGTAATTGTATATGATGATGTGATTGTATCATTGTTGAGTACTATGGCTGACCCCATCGTGGGCTTTATCTTTTAGGTACTCGGAGTTCGAGCTAGTAGCGGTCGTGAAGGGATAAGCGTTCCGGTGATACTGGCTATGGTATGGTTATTGGGACTTGAGTATTTTTTTTCTGGTTGTTATCATTCTGCTGCAAATGTATTTAATCATGTCTCTATCCGCTGCGTTTATAATGGCTTTCAGTATTTTTCCAACATTGTTTTTTACTTTCTAAATGCCCTTTTTGGCGTCTTTACCTTGTGGTTTCAAATGGTATTTTTTTTACGGTAATTGGGAACTATGTTTTGATAAATACTTGAGTATTTAAAGTATTACCGTCTTTGCCTCATTGGCGTGTTTGAAAAGTTTGCGAAAATGATTTTAGCCTTGTGGGTTCGAATGTGGGGCCCATAGCGCTGTAATATTCCCATTTGGTTTCGAGGGTGTTACAGAAAATGGTATCGGAGCTTGGGTTTCATAAAACCCGGGCATGTGTGTTATGTGGATCTACCCGTGCGGTAGTAGCGTGACTTTTGAAGATAATTTTCTGACTTTCGAGTCAAACTAATTTTTGGAGGTTCCAAAATTTTTGAAATATTTTAAAATTGCTATATTTGCGATGCCGGCGTGTTGTTATTGTGTTGAGACTTTGTATGGGAGTCGTATGCTAGTATCACGGGAGATCATCGACTTCACGGACCTGTAAGTATGTTCTTCCAGTTATTTGGTTTTGATGATGATTATTTGAGCATGGTGACATGATTTTAAGATACTTCGGGATTGAGATATTGATTATGACAGGATTTTAAGTTTCGAGGACGAAACTTATTTAAGTGGGAAGATATGTAATATCCTAGAATTTCGCTATGATTTTTCGCATTATTTTATATGAGTTGTACTGTACAGAGTGGGACCGACACAGTATGGTGGATAATTTTGGGAACTGTGACAGTCGTGCCAGTATGTCTATCGAGGTTATTTTAATTCTAGGATATTACATGCTTGATATGTTTTTCGATGTCGGATATACTGTATGAGCATTTGTACAATTGTCATACTTGGTCGACAGTTGTATTTGAGGATATCGTGCATCATGTGTATCATGTGAGAATGTTTTTGGGATGAGTATATGTATTCAGTATGTGAGTATACGTACCCAGTACGTCGAAATGGACAGGAGCAGTTGGATTTTGGCAAAGTATAGAAGGCATTATGTACGCTAAGGTTAAGAACTTACGTACATTAAGTTCTACATTTTACGTACGTTATGCGTAAGGCATTACGTACGTAACAGAGGGAATCAGACAGGACCGAGCGTGTGGTAAGAAAAAAATCGAAGACTCTGTAGTCGGGAGATAGTTCCGCAGCTTCCAATCATGCGGATCAGAGTAACGCTCGCATATGTGGACTAGTAGAGAATAGTGGACTGAAGTTTAAGGATGGGAACTTGTACCCGGCAGATGATGCACATACTATTGCGAGGCGCTTATCGTATCAGACTCCCAGATCGCGGACGACCCCCACTACTGTCGAGACGACTCTGCCTCGTATGCCTCCTATACACCGCATTCCCTCCCCTCCTACTACATCTGGGAGCGGTCGATCTACACCGAGCACGTCATCCGAGGTGCCTTCCGGTCCGCCGTCGACTCTATTTATGCCCCCTATGGTACCATCGATTCCAGGGGTCGATGAGAATGGAGTCCGCCGGCTATATAGCTTGGTTAACCCGACCAAGGCGTATCTGTTCCAGGCGTGGCCTGAGAAAATGATTTGGTGGACATGTCGGATATCTAAGACGAAGTTGTACGCGTCACTTGTGGAGCTTGAGAATGAGGAGGGTCGTATCGAAGACGAACCGAAAAAGAAGAAGAAGACTCGTGGCCCATCGAAAGGTCTAGCACTTGACGCATATGTTTCAAAAAATGGCCATCACAAGATAGAAGTAAATGAAAAGTATCGACGACCCATTTTGGCTTCGGATGCTTGTACGACATATTGTCGTAATGTTGGGTTTGTCATACGCGATAGAGTTCTGGTACTGTGGGCTGAGTGGAAGGATGTGCCACAAAGTGTGAAGGATGCATTGAACAATGCTATGTCGGTAAGTTTATCTCAATTCCGAAAGCTACTTTGTGTATTTAAATTCAGAAAAAATTTAGTAATATATATTATATGCTAATTGTAGGTTTGGTTTGAGGTTCCTTCTTTCCTACTACATACTTGGTGTGATGAGGTGCAAACAACCAAGTAAGTAATTTTCACAATACGTAGTTGAGTAATTACTCGAGAATTTTTTGCATTATTTTTGTTATTGTTAAAAATATGTATTTGTCAAACGCTTTAATAATTTATTTATTAATACAAAATAATTTCTAATTTAAAATTCACAACTTGTATAAATGGAAGGTAATTTGATTGGTAAATTTAAACATGGTAAACATTCTAATTTACTTGTAATTATGAGTGTTAGGAATACTTGTTAGATTTTGATGATGTCATTAATATAAATTCAAATACTTATTACTTGGCAAAAATGTAAGGAAGAACCAAATGAGTATCTTCCATAGGCCAAATTATGTTAAGTTTAAAACTTGTCAAAATGTAAAGAAGAACCAAATGAGTATCTTCTATAGGCCAAAATAAGTTAGGCTCAAAAATCGGCTAAGTACAAATGTACAGCTGAGTTCATCAGAGAGGTATAGATGAGTTAAGTCAGAGAAGTTCTGGTCAACAAACATCATCAGAGATGTTTGACCAGACTGCAGTCAAGTGAGCTCAGACAAGCCATCTGACCAGGCGAGTCCCAAACAGTCAACATCAGAGAAGTCCAGACTGCAGAGAAGTTAACTTTACATCAGCCTACTTAAGATCAGCCAAGTACTCCAAGTCCACGTCAGCATGCATTGAAAAGTCAAATATTACGGAAAGTCACATACAACGTGAAGAGACAAATTGGAGAGATTTCCGCAAAGGATATGAATTAAATAATTCATCCAGGCCTACCTTGAAGACTTTAATCTTACTATATTCAAAAGATTCGGCGCCTCACAGGCAAAGTCTTCACAACAGTCGATCGATGGATTAAAATATGGGAATCCAGCCTTGGACGTTCAGAAAAGAATAAACAAAGAAGTCTCTCTCCAATGGACTGATTTGTTACAGGATTTGCAACGGCTATGAAGAAATGCTCAAGGATCAACACCTATATATATCTGAAGATTTGAAGTTGAGCAACTACCGGTGCTAACATATTCTCAAGCAATCAAAGCATTCAAAGCAATCTAAAAGCGAAATATAGCATCGTGAAAAGAGCGGTTCTCAAAAGTTCATACTTGAAGAAGCTCTTAGTTGGAGAAGACAAAAACTCGTGTCTTTAATCCTGAGTTCGGGGTACTTCACTAGTTGAAGTTCGAGACTGTAAAGGCATCCAAGGATCGCGGATCAAGAGGGGTAAGGCAGTCAAGAGTGTTACAACGGCAAGGATTTCCACTGGTTGGAAGCTGTTGTAATTTGGTTGAATCACTGTAACATTTATCACTGGTTGAAAATTATAGTGAATTCATCTCCAACTGGTTTGGAGAAAAGTGGATTAGTAGAGGATTACCCCACCTCTGAGACCACTATAATTGCCTGAGTATTTTACTGTTTTATAGCATCATACTTTAACTGCTGCATTCATTATTAAGTGTTTCATTAGTTCTTTTGTATTCGTCATCAGCTGACTTCCGCACGTATTGAGAACAAACGACTCTAAGTCATTTGCATATCTATCAGTTGAAGAAACTTACTCTTTGTGAAAAAAGGGTTTAAGAGTTTCAATAAGTCTATTCACCCCCCATGTAGACTTATTCCTGGACGACTTGTGACCTACAAGTGGTATCATAGTGGTTGGTTCATTTATTTCACGAACCAAATCTATATCAGAGATATATTTTACTCTCATTTTATAATGGAACACATGCATTCTAGACTACCTGTGTTTTCAGTTGACGAGTATGATTTTTGGAAGATAATGATGCAGGCACACTTAGATTCAATCCATGATGACATGTGGTGCATCATAGAGGACGGGCCATTCACCTTCGAGAAGGACAACACTCCAGAGGAGATCGCAGCAGGGAAGCCAGAGAAGATCCCAAAGAATAGGACAGAGGTGACTCCCGAAGAAAGAAAGCTGGCCAACCTTGACAACCGGGCCAGAGACGTGCTATATCAAACTCTTGACAAATCCACCATGGTCAAGATCAAGAATTGCAAGAATGCCAAAGAAATCTGGGACACATTAGCCTTAATGTGTGAGGGAACGGAGCTAATCAAAGAGAATAAGTTGTCAATCGCTACTCAAAAGTTTGACAACTTCAAAATGAAGAATGGCGAATCTATAGACCAAGTGGACACAATGTTCACTGAAATCATCAACGAGATCAATTCCCTCGGCAAATCTTATGGCAACAGGGAAATGGCGCTGAAGGTACTAAGATCTCTCAATCCTGAATGGAGTATGAAGGCAGTGGCCATGAGAGAATCCAAGGATCTTAATACAATAAAGATTCAAGAGCTGTTTTCCGATCTGAAGGCTTATGAGTTCGAGCTCCCAAGTTCATCCTCAACCGAGCCTGCAGAGAAGGGAATAGCCTTGGCAGCCGAGTCCCCCGCCAAGAGCTTATCTGATATAAAGCTTCCAAATCCATTAGATTTTGAGGAAGATATGGCGTTCATAATGCAAAGATTCAGCAACTTTCGGAAAAACTACTCCAAATACAAGAAAAATTATAAGGAGAATCCCAGAAGGAACCATAAAGCTGGAAGGTGGAGTGCTGCAATTGTCACAAGATAGGACACATCCAAATCGATTGTCCTGATCTTAAGAAGAACGAGAGCAAGAAGGAGGTGAGCAGAAAAGAATACATAAGGAAGGCCCTCATCGGAGAAGATCAAGAGCGCGTAGAATCAAGCAGCGGATTCTTCTCTGATGATGATGATGAAGAGTATGACTGCCTGATGGCCAACCTAGCTGATGAAGAGGTAACATCAAAGCCCTCTGGTTCAAATAATAGTTTAGCCATGTCACAAGATATGGATCTGCACGAATCTGTAAATCAGCTATTTAAAGATTTTGAAACACTAAAATCTGCACACCTATCTATATCATCCGAGAAGACACATCTGCAAGATGAGAATAGGCAGCTGAAAAATGATTTTGAATAACTCAGCCTTGAACTGAATACAGTCAAATCTGATTTTGAAAACCAGGCTGAAGTTAATTTGAAAAACCAGGCTGATGTCACTACAGCTGAGATAAATCGACTAACTGTTTTAATTAGAGAAAAATCAGCTGTACTTGCTCATGTGAAGGCCGAATTTACTAAACTGACTCAGGTAAATAAGACTGAGGCGCAGGAAATAACCTCCCTGAAAGCGTCTTTAACTCTGGACGAATTGTGTACTAATAAAAGGCCACTATATTCCAGATCAGGCCTTGGATATGATCCTCACACTCCCTCTAGTTCTAAAACCACTTTCATCAAGGGAGAAACAATTGTCTCGACTGCTGAGCCTCTATACAAACCGATATTTAAAAACAGGCAACAGCCAAGTCACAAGTCTAGGCTGCAGCCAGGGTTCACAAGGCAGCCACCTATACAAACGACTAGGCATTGGCCAAGGCAGAAGCAGCAGCCCAAACAACATACCCACCATTATCAACAACTCCCCAAAAATAAATTTCAAAATGGGAGGGGCAGATGGAAACCTCAAGGTTATCCTAATTTCCAAAATGAACAAGTGTGGAGACCTCAAATATTTAATAAATGGTCTCAGCCAAGATTTAGAATTGGCCCACACTATCAATATTTTGAGGAATATCCAGTATACAATCCCAACAGAAGATACAGACCTAGACCTTACACACCTTACAAGGGTAATAATAATAACAATTTCTATAATCCAAGGAGAAATCACTTCTCCAGGAAACCATCTAACCCGAAAGGACCCACACAGATTTGGGTACCTAAATCTCTGCTTCTATGATTGCAGAAAAGGTGGAAGGACTACTACCACATCTCCACAAATTCAAACTTTGGAGGTGAAGAATGGTTTGTAGATTCTGGATGCTCGAGGCACATGACCGGGAAAAAGAAGATGCTGACCAAATACACCAAAGAAAGAGGTCCAGACGTAACCTTCGGAGATAGCTCTAGAGGACAAATGAAGGGCTTTGGAGAGCTGCACCGAGGAAATATTGTCATATCCAAAGTTCACTATGTCAAAGAGCTCAAGTATAATCTCCTGAGCATAAGCTAGTTTTGCGATGAGAAGAATCTAGTAGTCTTCACCATTTGGAAATGTATGGTGATAGATATCCTCTCTAGAGAAGTGAAGCTACAAGGATTCAGAAGGAGAGATGTCTATATGATAGATTGGAACACAGGAACTCCCAACACCTGTTTTCTATCCAAGACAATAGCTGAGAACTGATGGATGTGGCACAAAAGATTATGTCACCTGAAGTTCAAAGACATCAACAAGATTAGTTCTCAGAAGCTGGTCAGAGGACTTCCAGATGAAGCATTCAAGAAGGAAGCTCTCTGTGATGCTTGTCAGAAAGGGAAGCAGACGAGAGCATCATTCAAGTCAGTCCAGCCTACGACTCTCACATCAAGGATCTTAGATCTACTCCATATGGATCTATTTGGTCCCATCAAGCCAAGGACTCTGAGCGGCAGAAAGCATGCACTTGTAGTAGTGGACGACTATTCAAGGTACACTTGGATCATCTTCCTGTACAAGAAAAGCGAAACCTTGACCAAGCTACCTGAGCTGCTGAGAAGGATTCAGAATAAGAAATCCCTCTCCATCATCAAGATCAGATCAGACAGAGGAGGAGAATTTCTCAACAAGGCAATCACTGATTATAGCAATCAGAATGGAATCCAGCATGAGCTCTCTGCAGCCAGGACCCCACAGCAGAATGGTGTTGCTGAAAGAAGGAACAGAACCCTGAAGGAAGTAGCCAGGTCCATGATTGCAGAAGCAGACCTGCCTAAGAGGTTCTGGGCTGAAGCTGTCAACACAGCTTGCCATACTCAGAACAGGAGTATGATAGTAGGGATACATGGCAAAACTCCCTATGAGGTTTGGAATAACATAACTCCTATTGTTGCTTACTTTCATGTTTTTGGTTGTAAGTGTTTCATCCACAACAATGGTAAAACACAACTAAATGCCTTCGATGCTAAAACTGATGATGGTCTCTTTATGGGATACTCACAAAGAAGCAAGGCATATAGAGTATTTAACAAAAGAACCTTAGTTGTGGAAGAAACACCCCATGTTGTATTTGACGAATCTACTGTTGAGTACAGAAAGCAAGATGAGCTAATTGAGAATAAGCTCAAATCAGCAACCCTCGAAGAAGTCATTGTACATGACACTGGAATGGTAGACTCATCTGCAGACCAGCCTGAAGACGCAACTGTAGCTGCTGAAGACCCAACTGCAGATCAGACAGGAACACCAAACCTATCTGATCCAGTTGCCGCTGATGAAGACCCAGTTGTAGCTGATAAAGACTTATATGTAGATCAGATCCAACCTGCAGATGACAAGACGGTAGCTGATCCAGTTGCAGACCAAGGAGACCAGATCCAAGCTAATGCAGAAATCCACCAGAGCAGTTCAACAGGGGGAACAGACCCTGAAGAAGATGATATCCCCAAGTGGCTCAAAGACCATCTAATCCAGCAAATCATCGGGAAGCTGACTGATGGAGTTAAGACAAGACAGTCTACTCTACCTGCAGGAATGGCTATGTTCTCGTGCTTCATGTCTCAGATAGAACCCAAGACAACAGAACAAGCCTTGGAAGATTATTCATGGATCAATGCCATGCAAGAGGAACTGGAACAGATGGAAAGGAACAACGTTTGGGAACTAACAGACACACCAGATCACAAGAAGGTTATTGGCACCAAATGGGTGTACAAAAACAAGAGCGACGAAGATGGAGCTGTTGTTAGGAATAAAGCCAGACTTGTTGATAAAGGATATGCACAGTGTGAAGGAATAGATTTTGATGAAACCTATGCACCTGTTGCAAGATTAGAAGCCATTAGACTATTCCTCACATATGCTGCATTCAAGGATTTTGAAGTCTATCAGATGGATGTAAAGTGTGCATTTCTAAATGGCATCATAGAAGAAGAAGTCTATGTAGAGCAACCCCCAGGTTTTGTCAAAGGAGACAAAGTCTATAAGCTGTTGAAGGCTCTCTATGGACTTAAGCAAGCACCAAGAGCATGGTATGAAACACTTTCTGTGTTTCTTGAGAAGAATGGTTTCTGCAAAGGAAAGGTGAACAAGACCTTATTTAGAGTGGAGCACGAAGGCCACATATTGATAGTTCAGATATATGTGGATGACATTATATTTGGCTCAACCAACCCAGAGCTATGTGAGAAATTCTCAAAACTCATGCAAGGAGAGTTTGAGATGAGTATGATGGGAAAGCTTAACTTCTTTCTCGGATTACAAGTTAAACAGATGGAAAATGGAATTTTCATCAATCAAGCCAAGTATACCCGAGATCTATTCAAGAGATTTGGAATGGAATCAGCCAAACCAGCAAGAATTCCTATGAGCACAAGTACTCACCTAGATGCAGACGAGGCAGGCATATCAGTGAATTCAACCCACTACAGAGGACTTATTGGATCATTGCTATACCTCACTGCAAGCAGACCAGACATATCTTATGCCGTAGGAGTATGCGCGCGATTTCAATCCAAGCCAAAGTAGTCGGACCAAGATGCAGCCAAAAGAATAATTAAATACCTTAAGTCTACAGTCAATGTTGGACTATGGTATCCTAAGGACGATAACTTCGAGCTGTCAGGATATTCAGAAGCAGATTTCGCAGGATGCAAAATTAATAGGAAAAGCACTAGTTGAACGTGCCAATTCCTAGGAACTAGACTGATATCCTGGTTTAGCAAGAAGCAGGTTTCTAACTCTATCTCCACCATAGAGTCAGAATATCTAGCTACAGGAAGTTGTTGTGCCCAGATCTTATGGATCAGACAATAGCTGAGGGACTACAATATCATTACCAATGAAGTCCCTATCTGGTGTGACAACAATAGTGCTATTGCAATAACCAACAACCAGGTTTTGCATTCAAGGACCAAGCACATTGATGTTAAGCACCACTTCATTAGAGACCACGTGCTTAACAAGAGAATCAGAGTTGAAAGAGTCAGCACAGACTACCAAATAGCTGACATCTTTACCAAACCTTTGCCAGAAGAAAGATTTTTGGAGCTGAGCAGAGAACTTGGTCTACTACATTAGGAATCTAGTACAGAATAAAAAGCAAACTGAAGCATATCAGAGGAAGGACGGACCCATCTGATTATAGGAATCAGACCCTAGCTGATGCAGACAAGAAGACGAAGGATGAACAAAGAAACCTAGCTGATCAAATCTCAGGCGAGAAGTCCAAGGAGTCAACTCACCTGATGCAGAACAGTCAACAGTCAACCAGCTAAGTTTTCTAAACTTAACCGACTTCTGAATATTTTATTATTATCTGCTATATGTATAATAACATCATATTACTCCTTGGTTCACAAGTGGCATAATAATACACGTGGCAATCATAGGTTAAATCGACCTCCACCGTGACCAATTAAAATCTAACCGTCCAATTTTAAACTCAAAACCTGGACCACCGATTAGAATTTGAAATTTAAAAAGGAATCTCAAAAGGCGGACCACCAATTTAAAATAAATAATAATTTAATCCCAACGTCGTTTCATCTTTTTTTAAGGACGAAAAACCCTTCACTTTACCTTTACCTTTACCAGTCTTTCAACAACCCTAATTTACAGAGCAAAAAATCCTTTGAACTCCAAATACACTAAGAAATCTCTTATTTGCAGAAATGGAAGCTTATTTCGAAGGCGTAAACATGAAGGCTGTCAAAGACCAGATCATCTTTTCTCTGGTCGTTGATTTTGAAGGTCTATTGGAATCAAATCTGGAAAACTATGATGTCCTTGACCTTATTCGCTCGATGAAGCTAAATGGGATCTACCCATTTCTGGATATCAGTCCCAAACACCTGTACAAGGAGGACGTCATCGCATTCTACCACGAAGCTCATGTGATTGAGGCAGGAATTAGGAGCACTGTCGGCAGAATTCAAGTTGACATATCGCCGGAGATGATTCGTATAGTTTTTGGTATGAAGCATCGTGGCATCGCGGTCGAAGCCCTCAAGCAGACAGCAGCCGACACCTAGATGAAGATTAAGGTGGACGATCAGCCGGCGAAGCTGAAGCTCAACGCCAAGAGGAGCGAAATCAAAAGGGTGTATCGATATGTGTTGGATATCACCAACAAAATTGTTATGGGTATGGCCGGCAGTTATGACCAACTATCGTCAGCAAAATTCATGGTGCTGGGAGCACTGATTCAGGACGACCCGATTGATTGGTCTCACTACATTTTCAGACAATTAGTTCGCGAGGTCAACAAGGCCGAATGGCTTGTTGATGAGAAGAAATTCAGATCCAAGCTGGCGTTTGGAATGCAGCTAAGTTGGATCTTGGAGAAGATGGGTGTGGTAAAGGGTAATACTTACCCCTTTCACATCAACAAGAGACTTGGTCACCTAGACCAAGAGACGTTGAGGAAGTTGGGAGGCAACAGAAGAGCAGCTCAAATGATAAAAGAGTTGTCTGATATAAGGACTTACTATAGGCCTTCACCAGACGAGTCGGACCAACCTGCAGACGACAACCCAATTGCAGCTAAGTCAGACTCGGAGTCAGAAAACACGCCGATTGTTGTTCGGTTCCAAAGAAGGGGACCAGCCCCTGGTGAGCCATCATTCATGCATTCTTCACCGGAACCTTCACCGAAAAGGCCCAGGCGACTGCAGTTCATCCAGGAGGAGCAGCCATAATATTTTTCCAGTCCTGCAGCCAGGTTGCCTATCCACCTGGAGGACCAGCCTGCTCCGGGCAGACTGGAGACTCAGATCGTTCCTCTCCTCAGTCCAGCATTCATTTCAGAAGAGGAAGAAGCAAGTTTAATTATCTCCATCCCTGAAGCAAACTACACTTTTCACCTACTGGACAACAATCTTTTCAACTTGTCCCTAGAGCAATTACAGTTAGTTAAACCACAAGCTCTAAAACACTCTTTTGTTCATATTTTTGAAGAGTGGAAATTTTTTAAATCACTATCGTTTGCTAAACTTCAAACCTATGTTGAAACCAGTGGTTGGGGATATCCCCAAGCCACAGAAGATGTACTGATACACTTTTGAAAAGTATCAGACACAGTTTTGATTCTCCAGGAGAATTAGTTCATGTCCAATTTCAAAACCAATATGGACCAATTCATCCACTCTATCATGTACAGCATTTTTAATGGATCTTTTGGGAAAGAAGATGAGGAGGAAGAAGAAAAGGAAATAAGAATAGAAGAAGTGAATGGAGAAGAAGTAGAAGATGAAGTTATTGTCATAGATGATGAAGAAGAGAAGCAGGAAGAAAGGGAAGGAGGAGAAAATATTTTAGTTGAAAAAGAAACTGGAGAAGAAGTTGAAAAAATAGAGGAATTAGTAGATGAAGAAGAAGAAGAAGGGGAAGAGGTCGATCAGGAGGATGATGAAGAAGAAAAGGATGATGGTGAGAATTATGGAAAAGATGATGAAAAATATGATAAGGACGATAAGGATGATGATGATGATGATGATGATGATGATAAGGATGAAGGAGGAGAACAAGTGGCTGAAAAAGAAAAAGAGAATGTTGAAGAGGAAGTAAAGGAAGAAGAAGGAGATAAGGAGTTAGAAAAAGAAGAAGAAGAGAAAGAGAAGGAGCCGGAGAAAGAGCCAGAATTAGAGGCTGCAGACAAGGCTGGGGCGCCTGCCCGGTATACCAGCCTAGATGCAGAGTTGGCTGAGGACTCCAGATCGGGGACACCTGAACAGACCCCATCTGGAGTGCCAGCTGCAGATAGGAGCCTGCAGTCAAGTGGATCGTTCACAGAAGGTTCAGGCGAGCACTCTCCACCATCGCAGATCTCACCTGCGATGACCGAGCTGATAAGACAAATAGTTAAGGATAATATTGGAGATTTTCTTGCATCTCAGGTCACCCCTGATCTCCAATCCATCAATGCAAAGATCGATACCTTGCTGCAGCGGGAAGTCCCTCAAACTCCTCCTCCTACAAATAATAGAATGCCATTTGGCATGTCTGACTGGATGCATCGAATGGAGCAGTAGCTGACCACCTTGGTTGATGCTGGCAAAAAGGGGGAAGAAAGGATTCAGGTGGAAGGCAGCATTCAAGGAGAAATAAGGGAAGAGATGAGAACTAAGAAGAGGCAGGATGTCCAGTTGATCACTGCTGGGACATCTTCAGCTAAGAGGAAGGGAGAAGCAGAATCAGAAGAATAGGCTGATGGTCAGCCTGCAGGCAAAAGAAGGAGGATCAGAGGAGGATTCGAGCCTACTCTAGAATGGGAAGGCAAAGAGTTATGGTACGTTGAAGATTTTGTACCTATCGAAGCTTTACCCATGTGGGGATCTGCAAAGAAAAGGTTCATCAGAGACTACTATATCTGGGAAATACTCCAAGATAATAATTGCTCCCCACATCAGATCTTCATCAATTTCATGGAAGAAGCTCATGCACAACTCTGGGCTATCCTTCTAAATCATGCAGAGGTATGCAATGCATATCCCATGATCCCTCCTTTTAGGGCCAAAGAACCTCCCACTTTGGAGAAAGGTAATGTTTTGGATGAACTTGCACTCCAAAGAAAGATCAAGAAACTGTGTGTTGAGAATAAGTTCTCATCTCAAAAAGAGCAAGATTTTGCAGCTCTTGTTGTAAGGAGAAAGTATGGTCTTGCTCCTGTCAAGATAAGACCAACTGGAGCTAAACCACTCAGACCTGCCAAGCAGCCTATCCGAAGAGGCAGAGGCAGAGGCAGATGATCTTCATTTATTGTACTTGTAAAAATTTTATGTAATTTTCTTTTAAGGACATGTATTTGTAATCAATACAGAAATTTTTATAACAGTCTTTTGAATGACAATTCCCAGTTGTCTCAAAACTAGACTGATTTTAGTTTGTGTCTTGCACTCAAGTGCAGACTTGTTTATTTGAATATTTACTTAAGTTTTGCCATCATCAAAATAGGGGGAATTTGTTAGGAATACTTGTTAGATTTTGATGATGTCATTAATATAAATTCAAATACTTATTACTTGGCAAAAATGTAAGGAAGAACCAAATGAGTATCTTCCATAGGCCAAATTATGTTAAGTTCAAAACTTGGCAAAATGTAAAGAAGAACCAAATGAGTATCTTCTATAGGCCAAAATAAGTTAGGCTCAAAAATCGTCTAAGTACAAATGTACAGCTGAGTTCATCAGAGAGGTACAGCCGAGTTAAGTCAGAGAAGTTCTGGTCAACAAAAATCATGAGAGATGTTTGACCAGACTGCAGTCAAGTGAGCTCAGACAAGCCATCTGATCAGGCGAGTCCCAAACAGTCAACATCAGAGGAGTCTAGACTGCAGAGAAGTTAAGTTTACATCAGCCTACTTAAGATCAGCCAAGTACTCCAAGTCCACGTCAGTATGTGTTGAAAAGTCAAATATTACGGAAAGTCACATGCAACGTGAAGAGACAAATTGGAGATATTCCCGCAAAGGATATGAATTAAATAATTCATCCAAGCCTACCTTGAAGACTTTAATCTTACTATATTCAAAAGATTCGGCGCCTCACATGCAAAGTCTTCACAACGGTTGATCGATGGATTAAAATATGGGAATCCAGACTTACAACGTTCAGAAAAGAATAAACAAAGAAGTCTCTCTCCAACTGACTTATTTGTTACAGGATTTGCAACGGCTATGAAGAAATGCTCAAGGATCAACACCTATATATATCCGAAGATTTAAAGTTGAGCAACTACCGGTGCGAACATATTCTCAAGCAATCAAAGCATTCAAAGCAATCTAAAAGCGAAATATAGAATCGTGAAAAGAGCGGTTCTCAAAAGTTCATACTTGAAGAAGCTCTTAGTTGGAGAAGACAAAAACTCGTGTCTTTAATCCTGAGTTCGGGGTACTTCACTGGTTGAAGTTCGAGACTGTAAAGGCATCCAAGGATCGCGGATCAAGAGGTGCAAGGCAGTCAAGAGTGTTACAACGGCAAGGATTTCCACCGGTTGGAAGCTGTTGTAATTTGGTTGAATCACTGTACCATTTATCACTGGAGAAAAGTGGATTAGTAGAGGATTACCCCACCTCTGAGACCATTATAATTGCCTAAGTATTTTACTGTTTTATATCATCATACTTTAACTGCTGCATTCATTATTAAGTGTTTCATTAGTTCTTTTGTATTCGTCGTCAGCTGACTTCCGCACGTATTGAGAACAAACGACTCTAAGTCATTTGCATATCTATCAGCTGAAGAAACTTACTCTTTGTGAAAAAAAGGTTTAAGAGTTTCAATAAGTCTATTCACCCCCCCCCCTCTAGACTTATTCCTGGACGACTTGTGACCTACAATGAGTATTATAACATACACTTTTAGAATATACATAAAACATTATAATATTAATTATACATAAAAATAATAAAATTAACACATTAACATTATATAATCATACACAAACAACAAATATAAAATGACATGTAAGATAATCACTAAACTTAAATCTTGACATTCAACTGCATAATAACAACTGTATACACACAACAGATTATTTATGAATAACATAATAAACAAATAACATTATGAATTAGAATAAAACAATACACAAATCATAGTAAATAAATACATAAATTTACAAAATACTTTACAAATATATTTCACTAATGTTTGATTATTATTTATAAATATTTGTTATAGATATAAATCTTGGAAAAATGAGCTACACATGTTTTGGTCAGCTTGGGGTAATTTCCGTGAGGCTACTCCCTAGGAGTTCAAGTATCGGGAGTACGAGTGGAGGTGGCTATGCGCATATTTTAGCGACCCGGACTATATTGTATATAATCGAGCTCTAAATATTGTCGTAATGCTATTGTTGTTTAAAGATATGTAACATATATGAAACTTATTTGTGGTAATTTTTCTCCTTATTAAATGAAAATTACATGTTTCTATGTGTAGGCGAGCAGTTCAACCAACACTGTTAACCGTAAGGGTTTGACGGAGCACCACAGCTTAGGTTCGCAGTCGTTAGCGAGAGTTTTGCACGAGTCCACTTCTGATGAAAATGTGGCAAATGCCTTTGTCTACGTGACTCAGAAGGCATATCCTAACTATCCGGATCGACTTGTAAGTTGTAAATGTATCCTAACCATTTTAATACTGCTATCAGTCATTACCTCTAAAATTTATTAATATTTGGTTACTTTTTTGTTCCCACTTAATTAGGAGAGAGTGACTGAGGAGTCTGAGAGGATGTTGATAGAGATGGCGAGGGAGGACCATCCGGATTTGGACGATACTGGTCTCGAGTTAGCACGCCGAGAGATCAATCAGGATGATCCCTACATTAGGGCAAGGGTGTAGGCTAACATTTACCCTCCTAAAGGGAGTCATCACCGGACGCCGATGATGGGAGCTGAAGGCACCAGATTATTGAAGAATACTACAGGGTTTCAGCGTAATCAAATGGGCGACACTCAAAAGGCCTATTTGGAGGAGCAATTGAGGATCGAGAGGGATCTCCGAGCTGAGGAGCAAAGGAAGTCTCAAGACCAGTTCCAGAAATTCCAAGAGGAACAAAGGAAGGTTCAACAAGAGATGTTAGCTCAGCAGTAGGCCATGATGCAGTATATGATGTCATTGAGTCAGACCGTGTGTCAATCGGGAATTTCGTTACCACCACCACCTCAATTCTTCAATTCACAAACACCCCCCTCTTCTTCACAGCCTCGGGACGACGACATGCAAGACGGTAGTAATTCTTCTTCTATCTTTAAGAATTTGACGGATCTTTGAGGATTTTAGTTGTCATTGTAGTAGTTCTTTTGCTAAATATTTTTTGTTTAGACTTGTGTTCGTTAACGTTGGTGTTTATAGTGATTTTGTTGATGTTGCTACATGACATGTTGATGTGGTTTGTATTTAAATTATGCTTTTCGTAGTTGATTTATGTTGATTTTGATGTATGGTGGTGTATTGTACATTTGGAATAACAGGTTATCTGAACAGGTTTGGTGATTTCGAAATCTGATTTTTTTTTCACTGGACTTTTGCCGACGGCATTTGCACAGACCGTCGACTAAAGTATTTATTTAAAAAAATAAAATAAAACACTTTAGCCGACGACTATGTAACCGTCGGCTAAAGTGTGCATTAAAAAAAAAACTTTAGCCGACGACTATGTAGCCATCCGCTAAAACCTATACACTTTAGCCGACGACAACTCTTACCGTCGGCTAAAACCTATACACTTTAGCCGATGACTATGTATCCGTCGGCTAAAACGGGAACTATTTTAGCCGGAGACCGTTTAACCGTTGGCTAAACTCGAACTTTAGCCGACGACCTTTCCTATTAGCCGTCGGCTAAACTTTAGCCGACCGACCTTGGCCGACCCACTTTTATCCGACAGCTGACCACTTTGGCCGACGATTTTCGACTTTAGCCGACGACTTTTTGCTGTCGGCTAAAGTATAAACATTGGTAGTGGAATGTGGAGAAATGAGACGGCAACACACGAATACGCTCAAAAGAATATTCACTCTAAGGAATCCACCAAAGAGATTAGAGTAACTCGTTACCTTAAGGAATCCACCGAAGGGTTAAGAGAGATACAAGAAGAATCTTTCTTCTCTCACAAGTTAAGAAACCCAATATGTATTTGGTTCAAAGTCGATGCCTCCCACTTCCATGTACACATATATAAACTAATCTCTTAGAACCATTTACGCTCTGCTCTTTTGGACTGAATGAATCAATCAATCGAACTAAATCGCCGAATCAATTGAACCGAATCGAATCGAATCAATCGAATGGATCTGAACTAAATCGAATCGAATCGAATCGAATCGAATCAAATATAAATTAAGGGTAAATAATAATAATAATGGTAAATAATAATAATAATAATAATAATAATAATAGTAATCAACAACAACAACGATAATAGTAATATTATTAGTA
Source organism: Orobanche coerulescens (assembly GCA_033398695.1). Lineage (NCBI taxonomy): Eukaryota > Viridiplantae > Streptophyta > Magnoliopsida > Lamiales > Orobanchaceae > Orobanche > Orobanche coerulescens. The sequence goes on along the minus strand of CM065809.1, from coordinate 57,110,566 downwards.
ATAATAACAATAATAATAATTAAGACTAATAATAATAATAAGAAGAAGAAGAAGAAGAAGTGAACGAATCGAATCGAATGGACATGAATCGAATCGAATGGACTCGAATCGAATCGAATCGAATCGAATCAAAATCAAAAATAAGTCCAAAAGAACAGAGCCTTACTACCTCCCATTTATTAAAAATCCGCTCATATTTCAAAATACATGAATAACTCATAAATTCAAAACTAATAATATGAAAAGACATTGACTCTTCAATTATCGGACTGTACTGCTACCCTATATTAAAACAGCCTTAACTCCTTCTAAAAAAACTCCAAATGACCTTTCGTTTATTGCATATGAAACTAGACTCATTGAGCTTCGAATACATATGTGGCTCATGGGCTGGTTCGCTACCAATCAAAGAAGGCTTAGGACTAAAGTCGACTCATCTGCTGGAAATGTTTTGCTGAAACCTGCATCAAAAAATATATTTTTAGCATATTTTTACAACTACTGTCCAAAATGACGGGTATATATAATGAAATATGCACTAATATGGAGAAGCATGAGGCATAAAGCAAGTGAAAACCAAGAATTAAGCATGAGTTAGACAACCAAAATGGCCCTGGATCATATCCCCACACTTAAATCTTGCGAGTCCTCAGAGCAATCATTTCATTTGCTTGGGTATATTATGTTTTCATGTTTATTTTTAAATAGTTTTAGTGTTTTTAATGCAGATATGATTAATGTATTTATTTATATAATTTATACTTGGGGGTAGGAGTTTAATAAATATTTAAGTTATTTATTTTATGGGCCTTAGTCCATTAAGTTATTTTACTAGATTTTTATTATATATATATATATATGATGTAATCCCCACATATTATGAAAAAAGATTTGATTATTGAATATTATTGAGGATTGAGAGCTTTATCTTTGTTTATGTGTTGTGATCCGTATTTTTTCTCCCTTCTGCGGTTGGAAAGCCCTTGGGTAGTGGATTTTCTGTGGTTAATTCACCCAAGTCTATCTCTTTATTGTTTTCTTAATCATGTCCTGCATCAATTGGTATCAAGAGCTTAAGTTTTTTCAACGATTTATTAATTGTTGAGAGATTTTGGATTCTGGAAAAAGAAAAAAAAAGTACTATTCATCGCGTACTATTCACTGCCGGAGTTACTGTTCACATTGAAGTTATTGTTCATGAACGAAAAAAAGGAAACTTTCAGATTTAAGAAGGAAGAAGAAACAAAGAAAGAGAAAGTAAAGGTGGTTGTTATGCTTAAAATGTGGTGAACCTAATATATTTCTTTTTAAATCTGGCAAAAGTGCAACTTAATGCCACAAGTTTCCCTGAAATTACAAAACAGTCCTTGTACTTTCTAAAAATTACAAATTGGTCCCTGTACGTTACAAAAATTATAAACTAATCCCTCAGCTTGGCATAATTACAGACAGGCCCTCACAGTTTTAGAAATCAACAACCAGTTTCTGAACTTCCAGAATTTGATAATTTAATCCTTGCAGCTTCTGATTTTTAATAATTCAGCCCCTAAACTTCAGAAAGTTTTCATTTGTGCCATATTCTAAACCATGTCTAGGCACATAAATTTGAAATCAATAGAGTAAAGGATCATATTTTTTTGTCTTGTGGATGAATGTGATTTCTTACATTATGAAGTCTACGTTCGTCATCGTGAACATAGGTTACTTGAATATGGGCTCACATTGCAAGATGTTGATAAAGCACATTAGGAACTTGAAAGGTTGGAAAAAAGTACAAAATTGAGTTGAATAAAGAAAGGTACAGAGGTGCACATGAGAGTCAAGAGAGGATTCTTGAGACTCTTGCATCTCAACATCAATGTCTTATACAATTGGAGAATGCGGAAAGAGTCAAATGGGATGAAATTGAAATGGAAGTCGATCAAATTGAAGACACAAATACGGATAATCAGTTGAACGAGGATAACATGGTCGTACCAGATTCTTTGAGTTGCATGGAACATGATAATGGAGAGGTTTTAATGAAGAATCTCATGTGGAGCAAGTTTCACTTGTTCAAGAAAAGCATGTAGTTGATGATATTATCACTACAAGAAAAACTGCACCAGACAACGGTTTTTGCCCGTTGTCTAACCCCCTGTTTTCTCGTTGTCTATTGAGATGCCGTCTCTTAGATGCCTCAGACAATGGCACATAATCTGTTGTGTGATTTTATTGACGACAACATATGGTGTTTTAAAAAACGTTGTATAATATCTAGAAATAACAACACAATATTCTAAAACCATTGTCAACCAGTAAATAAATCAAGTGTTTTTCTTTTGCCATCTGTTGTTAGAAAAGAAGAAACACAATGGTTCCTCTAAGATAAACATTTGTTTATTGGTTCTTTATACAATAGTTATCTTTGACTGGACCATTGTTGAATATATAAGTACACAACAATTATATTTTTTCAAATGATTGTTTTTATTGATTTCACACAACGGTTTAGTTTTAAGGAAAGAATTGTTTGTATTCTTTTTACACAAAGCTATGCAAGTTATACATTTTTCTGAAAATTTATAATTTAATTATTTTTCTACCTTTTGTTTGTATGTAAGATTCTAAAATATTTCAAAAATATAATAAAAAATAGATAAATACACAATCCAAAATAAAACTTGTAATACCCGGTTGTAATTCAGTCATTATCATTCAGTAATTTCATTCGGTGATTGTCACTCAGTGGATTTTCACTTATTTATAATCATTCATCAATCATGTTCATTCACTCGTGTTCACCGTTCGGAAAAACTTCGAGTTGTGAATCGTTATTGTCCATTGTTTCAACTTTCCACATATGAGTTCGACTTTGTTAGATCACCATTAATTTTTGGTAACTCCAAAAATTCTGAATCTTTGCAATATTATATAGCATCGAGTTAGCTTTCCAATGGTTCAAACGGTGAGTCAATCGGAGTCCGGACGAGAGAGTTATGGTCGTTTTAGCTCACCCGCTCATTTTTCAGTTATTGGCCGATCACTGCCGACCGAACTCGGCCGTGTCGTCCGACACGGCCCGTGCTGTACTCGTCCGGAAATGCCGAAGTCTCTGCCCACAGGACTCGACCGTGTCGTCTGGCACGGCCGAGTCGAACTCTTCCGGATAAGCCAGAACCGACTGCCCAGACGCCCGACCGTGTTCCAGGACACGGTCGAGTCATGCCGAGTCGCTGTCGGACGGGTCACTATCGGAAGGCCCCTCCGCGCCGCGAACGTGTCAAGCGGACACGGTCGAGTCCCTGCCGGCCAGTTGCGCGCCGCGACCGTGCCGATCGGCACGGGCCGCGTCGGACAGGGCAGTCAACCACTATAAATTCGTTTTTTGAGCATTTCAGCCCATTCCTTCCATTTTTTCCACCTTCATACGAGAGAGAGAGGCTTGAGGGAGAAAATTCTCTTCACCTATCACTTGAGTGTGGTTTTTAATCATTTTCATTCGGTTGTGAAGCTTGGATACTCGATTAAACTCGTGTTCTTCGGATCGAAGTGGTTGGATCTTCAAGAGGTAATTTCTTCAACACCTTGCACTTCGATTTTGTGTTGAGATATGATGTTTTGGACGTTATAATCATGTTATATGAAGGGATATGTATATGATTATGAGTTTGTATAAGGATTCATTGGATTATTGAGGAATTATTCAAGAACACCTTGAATATCGGGTTGAAATTGGGGGTTTTCGATTAATTGTCGTTATAATCACGTTTTTGGATATTCGTTTTGGATTATTAATCGTATTGAAGATGTTTTGTTCGTTTGAAACACTTCTTGGGGGATTTGATTTGGTTATTGAGATTTGATTGTAAACAATCGGAGTTTGGCCACAACGTATTCGATATAATGCCCCAATGAATTTAGTTTAATCGTATCGATGTTTTTAGTTCGTTATATTCGTGTTTGATTCATATATTGAACGGGTTGTTGGATATTGTATAATTCAAGGTTGTTCGAGCGATCGATATCTCAATTAGGACGTTGTTCGTGGAAGGATAATTGTCACCGGTATTGAGTAAGTTAATTCTTACTCGGTTAAAAGGATATTCATCCCTTTTGTTGTTGTTCATTCATAATCATAACTCATTCATCATTATATTAACCGTATCAAAACTTGTTGTTGTCAATTAATCACTTCAGTCATAAAGAACGACGGTTCCGATCATTTCATTGAGCTGTCATTTATTTCACTACCATTCCACCTCGGTGAGTCATTATTCATTTTCGATGTCACTTTTGTTATATCGTGGCATTCCGGGTCATACTGGCGTGCCGGTTGGTATGTGTAGGATTTTCATGTCGGGCACATTTATGTCGTGTGTTGGTTGTTGGCCTCACATTGGACTGTGTACACGAGTCGATTGGTTCGTGAGACTGATTAGGCACAAGACCACGCGTGTATTCGATCGATACTCGTTGGTGGCTTGTGCACGGACACATTTCCATCCCGGGCGTAGTGTGGCGCCACCCTTTGAGCCGTACTGTTAGTTGATTCATATAGCATGTTTGATTACGTATGTTTTCAACAAGATTGGGTTATAATCTAACTGTTTCATTTTGATCGAACTTGTGGTTTATACTACATATTATATGATTGTGTTTATTCAACTCTGGAGGATTGTTGTTCTGTTTAACTGACCCCGTTTGGGGATATTTTGTTTTCAGGTCATGGCAAGGCAAAAGCACGGGAATAGCATGTTTATGTCGAGGAGTCCCAGTGATACTAGTAGGGGGCCACGATCTTTCAGTTATTCATGTTATTGTCCTTTATTTTCCGCTGCAGACTTTCATTTGGATACTCCGTTTCATTCAGTGTTGTGTATTTTATCTTCATATAAAATACACTAGTATTCGGTATTGTCCTGGTGTGTTGTAACTAAACTCCTCATCGGAGTAATTATTGTTGTAATGTGGTTCGGTACTACATTTATCCTATGTAATTCATTCATTTTCATTTGCCTGGTGGGTCCCAGTTGGGGATCTACGGCACTGTAATATCCACCTAGTTTAGGGTGTTACAGAGTTGGTATCGGAGCGTGGTTTTGAATACTACCCTCCAAGTCATGTCTCGTTTGAAATCATCGTCATCGGACTAGTATCATTGGACTTTCGCGTCACGTGTGACCTGTGCAAATGCTGAGCCAATCTGACCGAAAGAACTGTAAGATTTCTAACGCCATGGTATAATTTCTGGCAATAGTCATTCATTCATCTTCATCAATTAACAATCCTCAAACATCATCATTCATTGTGATCAGGACGATCATGTTAACTCATTAATTACTCAATTCATTTCATTACTCAGTTGTCAATCTGGATGATCTTATTATCAATCTTGTTAAGTCATTCAAGATAATCATTTCAAGAATTTCATCAGATAATCATGTAACTTCAGTAAATCATTCATATAATCACTAAGTTAGAGCATGTATACTCATTTTCATCATCTCATGACATAATCATAACGTGCTAATCATGCGGGTAATATAATCATTATGCGACCTTCCTACTTCAGTATGGAGAGAGCTGTCAGGGGATGCACGGGGAGAGGCCGCGGTGCGGACCGAAACCCGAGAAATAATCACTTGCTGTCGGAAAATCGTGCCCAGGACTCGGCTCGATCAGAAGATGTTCGGGTTAATCCACTCACTTTTATGCAGGCCATGATGACCCATGTGCAGTTGCTCAATCATCATTGCGCCACTCTGACCGGATTAATCGAGAGAACTCTCCCGTATGAGCCAGCTGCTAAGGAAAGTGCTGAACAACAACCTTCATCTGTCAGCAAGAAATCAACGAAGCGTAATCAATCCGAAGGCGGTCAGTCAACCTTCAAGAACCCTCGTGTGAGTCCTATCGTTTATGATCGACCTCCTACGGTGCATAATCGTGCGGGATCTCAATCTCGAGCGGCCAGTTCGGCCATCATCTGTTTTAATTGTGGAGAACCAGGCCATGTCAGCACCAAGTGCCCGAGGCAGTCTGTCACGTGCCATAATTGTGGAATTGCTGGGCATAGGGCCCGTTTTTGCCGAAGGGACTCTAAACCCACTCTGGCGTTATCTCAGGCCCCAGGACATTCTAAGGTGCAGACTCAGGCCACTCAGTCAGCGTCGTTTAAGACGACAGGAGCTAACAAAGGCGGAGCCAAGAGCTATCAGACGGGAGCGTCTGGTTCGGGGGCCGGCAAGCCCCGAATTTACGAGATGAAGAAGACCGATGATCCAGAGGCCCGAATGATCTCAGGTATACTCTTAATTTTATTTCAACTTGTGTGTACCTTTTGATGCTGGTACACCGCATTCATTCATTTTCGAATCATGCTTGAATAGACTTATTTCGGGATAGTCCTATTGCTTGTGGACCTCATACCATCGGTCTACCTGACGATGGAAGAATTTTCGGAATCATACCGAATTAAGCTTAATGACCGCGATTGGTTGATGGATCTAATCGTGGTGAATTTATCTTAGGACGATGTAATTTTCGGTATTAGTTGGTTTGATCGTCTTGATACTATCCTCAGTGTTTGTTAGCGTTTGGTCGCTATCTTTCCGTCGTTGGTTGTCGAATGTGTGCTTCAGGGAAGTAATCCCCGTTGTTCCAGAAGAAGTATTATTATGACGAAAGCAGAGAAATTCCACAATCGAACTATTCAATCATTCATTATATCATTTTCATCGATTGGCCTTTCTAAGGCAATCGAGTTATTCAATCATTCCTTGTATCATTTCCATCGATTGGCCTTTCTAGGGCAATCGAGTTATTCAATCATTCATTGCATCATTTCCATCGATTGGCCTTTCTAAGACAATCGAGTCATTCAATCATTCATTGTAACATTTTCATCGATTGGCCTTTCAAAGGCAATCGAGTTATTCAAACATTCATTGTATCACCTTCATCCATTGGCCTTTCTATGGCAATCGAGTTGTTCAATCATTATTGGTATCTCTTTTTATCGATTGACCATTCTAGGGCAATCGAAATGTTCAATCATTCGTGGTATCATTGTCATCGATTGACGATGTATTTCCAGACGAGTTATCTGGTTGCCTTCACATAGAGTAGGGGAATTCAGGAGTGAGTTGGAGCCGGTACGTCCCCTTTATCTAAGGCACCGTATCGGATGGCCCCGACCAGAATGCAGGAACTGAAGATTCAACTTGAGGAGTAGTTCGAGAAAGGTTATCTCCGACCGATTGCGTCCCCGTGAGGAGCACCAGTGTGATCTGTCAAGGAGAAGGATGGCTCGTCTCGTGTGTGTATTAATTACCAGGAGTTGAACAGGGTGATGATCAAGAGTAGTATCCCTTACCCCGTATTGATGATCTTTTACATCAACTTCAGGGAGCCTCAGTATTTTCCAGGATCGACTTAAGATCTGGATATCAGCAGTTGCGGATTCGAGAGTCGGATATCGCGAGGACAGTGTATCGTACACGCTTTGGTCATTATGAGTTCGTAGTTATGCCGTTCGGGCTAACTATTGCACCTGCGGTATTCATGGAGTTAATGAATCGGGTTTTCATCGACTTTTTGGATCAGTTTGTTGTTGTCTTCATCGACGACATTTTGATTTATTCTCGTAGCCGAGAGGAACACGAGGTTCATCTTCATCAGGTTCTCGACATGTTGAGACGAGAGCAACTTTATAGAAAGTTTCCAAATGTGAGTTCTGGAGGTCCGAAGTGACTTTCTCGGGCATGTAATTTCATATGACAGAGTTCGTGTCGACCCTCAGAAGACGGAGACTATCCGAGATTGGCAACCTCCAAAAGATATTAAGTAAATCCGATGTTTCCTCAGATTAGCTGGTTAATTATCCAACCCACGGCCGGAGCTAGCAACCGTGGTTTTCGCGTTGGAAATTTGGCATCGTTACCTTTATGGCATCACCTTTCAGTTATTCACCAATCACAAGAGTTGAAGGATATATTTACTCACAAGGAATTAAATATGCGACAAAGATGGTGGTTGTAACTACTCAAAGATTATGATATCGAGACCCTTTACCACCCAGGCAAGGCGAACAGTGTCGCCGACGCCTTGAGTCGTAAGACCGTTCAGGAGCAGATGCTTGCTCGTTTATCAGTTCAGAAGGAGCTCCAACAGGAATTCCTTAGACCCGAGATCGAGGTCTGGCTTCAGCGAGTTCAGGGACAGCTTTGTATGTTAGAGATTTCATAATCTCTTGAGGATGCAATCAGGGAGAATCATGGTTCAGACCCAGCATTGTTGCGCATTCGTGAGGATGTGGCTCAAGGAAAAGCCCCTGAATTCGTGATCCACGAGGATGGACTTTTGAGATTTAAGAATCGGATGTGTGTACCGGCGAATGATGAGTTGAAAAACTCGATTTTGAGAGAAGCTCATGCTACCCCTTATTCTGTTCATCCGGGGTCTAGCAAGATGTATAAGGACTTGAAACAAAATTACTGGTGGAGTAATATGAAGCGAGAAGTCGCAGAATTTGTTTCGAGATGCTTAACCTGTCAACAAGTCAAGATGGAACATCAGCGACCGGCGAGTATGCTGATACCGCTCCCTATTCCAGAATGGAAGTGGGAAGACATTTCTATGGAATTCATCACGAATTGCCGACGAGTCGTCGTGGCATGAATACGATATGAGCGATCGCGGATCGCTTTACTAATTTAGCTCATTTCCTTGAAATCAAGGATATGTGGAGTCCCAAGAGACCGCCCGATTGTTCATCAAGGAGATAGTGAGACTTCACGGTGCCCCTAAGAGTATCGTTCGATCGTGACGGACGATTCGTGTCTCATGTTGGAAATCGTTCATCGTGCTATGGGAACTCGGCTAAATCTCGATCGCCTTTCATCCTCAGTCCGACGGACAATCAGAGAGAACTATTCAGACATTAGAGGACATGTTGAGGGCATGCGTCCTCGATTGGAAGGACGATTGGGAAGCCCAACTACCACTGATCGAGTTCACGTATAATAATAGTTGGCATGCCTCCATTAAGATGGCGCCTTACGAGGCCTTGTACGGTCGTCGTTGTCGATCTCCTTTGTGTTGGGATGACTTGTCAGAATCAATCGGCACCGAGCCTGATATGCTTATAGCCGCCCGGGAGAAGGTAGCTTTGATCAAGAGTCGTATGTTGACAGCTCAGAGTCGACAGAAATCATATGCAGATAATCGTCGTCGACCACTAAAGTTCGAGACGTGTGACCACGTTTTGGTCAAGGTATCCCCGAGTCGAGGTATCTTCCGTTTCGGAAAATGGGGAAAATTGAGTCCGAGATTCATTGGACCGTTTGAAATTTTAGATCGAGTAGGCGAGTTAGATTATCGATTGGCTTTACCTCCGGCTTTGAGCCGAATTCATAATGTGTTTCACGTCTCGCAATTGCGGAAGTATGTTGCCGATCCGGGTCACATACTTCAGTTCGACGAAATCGAGATCGCAGATGATCATTGTATGAGGAGCGTCCCATACGAGTGTTCGAGTGGCAAATCAAACAGTTGAGGAATAAGGCGATTCCTTTGGTCAAGATTCAGTGGTCTAGACACGGAGTCGAAGAGGCTACTTGGGAAACCGAGGATAGTATGCGGGAGAGTTATCCCGAGTTGTTTGACCCTTAGTTTCGGGGACGAAACTCTTTTAAGGGGGGGTGTATGTAATACCCGGTTGTAATTCAGTCATTATCATTCAGTAATTTCATTCGGTGATTGTCACTCAGTGGAGTTTCACTCATTTATAATCATTCATCAATCATGTTCATTCACTCGTGTTCACCGTTCGGAAAAACTTCGAGTTGTGTATCGTTATTGTCCATTGTTTCAACTTTCCACATATGAGTTCGACTTTGTTAGATCACCATTAATTTTGGTAACTCCAAAAATTCTGAATCTTTGCAATATTATAGAGCATCGAGTTAGCTTTCTAATGGTTCAAACGGTGAGTCAATCGGAGTCCGGACGAGAGAGTTATGGTCGTTTTAGCTCACCCGCTCATTTTTCAGTTATTGGCCGATCACTGCCGACCGAACTCGGCCGTGTCGTCCGACACGGCCCGTGCTGTACTCGTCCGGAAATGCCGAAGTCTCTGCCCACAGGACTCGACCGTGTCGTCTGGCATGGCCGAGTCGAACTCTTCCGGATAAGCGTAACCGACGCCCAGACGCCCGGCCGTGTTCCAGACACGGTCGAGTCATGCCGAAGTCCGCCGTCGGACGGGTCACTATCGGAAGGCCCCTCGCGCCGCGACCGTGTCAAGCGGACACGGTCGAGTCCCGTCGATTCTGCGCCGCGACCGTGCCGATCGGCACGGGCCGTGTCGGACAGGGCAGTCAACCCCTATAAATTCGTTTTTTGAGCATTTCAGCCCATTCCTTCCATTTTTTCCACCTTCATACGAGAGAGAGAGGCTTGAGGGAGAAAATTCTCTTCACCTATCACTTGAGTGTGGTTTTTAATCATTTTCATTCGGTTGTGAAGCTTGTATACTCGATTAAACTCGTGTTCTTCGGATCGAAGTGGTTGGATCTTCTAGAGGTAATTTCTTCAACACCTTGGACTTCGATTTTGTGTTGAGATATGATGTTTTGGACGTTATAATCATGTTATATGAAGGGATATGTATATGATTATGAGTTTGTATAAGGATTCATTGGATTATTGAGGAATTATTCAAGAACACCTTGAATATCGGGTTGAAATTGGGGGTTTTCGATTAATTGTCGTTATAATCACGTTTTTGGATATTCGTTTTGGATTATTAATCGTATTGAAGATGTTTTGTTCGTTTGAAACACTTCTTGGGGGATTTGATTTGGTTATTGAGATTTGATTGTAAACAATCGGAGTTTGGCCACAACGTATTCGATATAATGCCCCAATGAATTTAGTTTAATCGTATCGACGTTTTGAGTTCGTTATATTCGTGTTTGATTCATATATTGAACGGGTTGTTGGATATTGTATAATTCAAGGTTGTTCGAGCGATCGATATCTCAATTAGGACGTTGTTCGTGGAAGGATAATTGTCACCGGTATTGAGTAAGTTAATTCTTACTCGGTTAAAAGGATATTCATCCCTTTTGTTGTTGTTCATTCATAATCATAACTCATTCATCATTATATTAACTGTATCAAAACTTGTTGTTGTCAATTAATCACTTCAGTCATAAGGAACGACGGTTCCGATCATTTCATTGAGCTGTCATTTATTTCACTACCATTCCACCTCGGTGAGTCATTATTCGTTTTCGATGTCACTTTTGTTATATCGTGGCATTCCGGGTCATACTGGCGTGCCGGTTGGTATGTGTAGGATTTTCATGTCGGGCACATTTATGTCGTGTGTTGGTTGTTGGCCTCACATTGGACTGTGTACACGAGTCGATTGCTTCGTGAGACTGATTGTAACACCCCCAGGATATCCGAGGTATATTACAGCGCCGTGAATCCCTATATGGGACCCACCAGGCTGAACAGCATCATACACAACGACTCACAGAAACGATAAAATAACACCACGTCATAAAGACGCAAAACAAAACAATCCACCCGGTTCAACCGGTCAATATAACGTCATCATCCAACACAACATAATAAGCAACAATACAATTCAAACGAACAAGAACCCCCTAAGTACTCGAGTACAACTGTTAGTTCAAAACCACAAAAGACAAAAAGGTAAAGATACTAAAACATCACTCGTGCACCATCATCACGCACGACCATCATCCGTAATCTTGGTCAGTAGCAGCTCGTCTCGATGAACCTGACCTGAAATTCATAAAACGAATTTCCCCAAAACGGGTCCCCAGAGGGGTTAGCAATTACGCTAGTACAAGTATTCAAGGCAAACCAATCGCTTACACATTTCATAGTACATGCACCAAAAATCATTTCGAAAACCAAAACGAGACATGTCTTTTTCCGGAAAATAAACAGTCAAACAATTAGCCTTGAGAACAGGGCGGCAGCATACATTCTCACTCGGGGCCTCACAGGGACCCTAACGAGTTGGCTACAAATACAGAAAAACAAAACTACGCACACGCTAAGCCGTGAGAACAGGGCGGCAACATACATTCTCACTCGAGGCCTTGCAAGGACCCTAACGAGTTGGCTAGCGGTACGAAACTCGTGAAATCCAGGGCGGCAGCATAGATTTCCCTCCTTGACCCCGTCGGGCCAACACGAGGTGAGTTACACACAAATAACATACATCACCATTTCATGTTAAGCTTAAAGGTTTCCAAAAATACTTGCCTCGATTAATAGACGGTGACGCGAACGGAACGGAAGAACCAAGCACGACCGTGAGGAACCGACGATTGAACCTAACGATTCGAATAACACAATCACAACCAACTCTAGACGATTACGGAAATGGAATACACCCGGAAACCCGCCTACGATTCATGTATATTCGAATAAAATAACAACGAGGGCGGATCACAACCAAACCCTCTCGATTCCGTAAAAATCCACAAAATATCCATGAATCCGTAGGAAACTAAAGATACTAACAATATCAATCGTATACATCATGAATCCACCATCAAAACGGAACGAATCGGAAGAAAATCCCAAAACCCCCAAATTATTCAAAAGTAGGGTTCTAAGAGATTACCTTGGATTTAGAATGAGAAACACAAGTGGATGATGTTAGTCTTACACCAAGAACTCAAGCACAAGAATCTCTGAAGTGATTGGAGGAAGAAAATCGCCTCAAATCGCTCGGGAGTCGCTCGTCCGCGGAAAGAGGAAGAAATGAGATTTTTGTGATTATCTCGGTCAACTCCCTGGTTTATATAACCAGGGAGTGTTAGCGCGCTAAGACCTCAAGGTTAGCGTGCGCTAACGGGATAGGGTTACCAACCCTCCCGTTAAGGCCCGAGTCCGAAACCAGGGTTTTTGCCGTTAGCGTGCGCTACCATGCATGCGTAGCGTGCGCTAATAACCTATAGGTAGCGCGCGCTATCGACCAATAGCGTGCGCTACCAGAACATCAGCCGAGTCCAGTAGCCAACTGTCCAAACCTCACATGACCCGTTAGCGTGCGCTACCATACCAGCGTAGCGTGCGCTAACTAGAATCGATTGAATTCGGTAAAGCGCCCGATCTTGATACCACACTAGCGCGCTCTTGAACAACTTAACGTGCGCTAGTCTCCCGACATTAGCGTGCGCTAGACAAGGAAGCGTGCGCTAAACCGATAGTCCGAGGCACGGGAGTTAAGCGCCACTCCCAGGGCTAAATCGTTAGCGTGCGCTACGAATTAATCGTAGCGTGCGCTACTAATGGATTTCTAGCGTGCGCTATACAGGAAATATAGCGTGCGCTAGATATAGGATATAAACGACCCAAAATACCGGATTATGAACGAAACGTCAAACGGAACACCTCAAAACGCATCATAGCATACAATGAATCCACGGCAACCCCGAAACGGCGGTTCCGCACAACAATTACGAGAATCAGATCAGAAGATACGGAAAAGTTACACTGAAGGATACACGAAGGTCACTAAAATCGAGAATTACACCGGAAATACAATTACGAGGGAAAGAAAAATGCGGATATTACATTCTACCCCTCTAAAAATAAGTTTCGTCCCGAAACTTAAGGAACAAACAACTCGGGGTACCTAGCACGCATGCTATCCTCGGTTTCCCAAGTTGCCTCCTCGACACCGTGTCTCGACCATTGCACCTTGACCAAAGGTATGGTCTTATGCCTCAATCGTTTCTCACGATGTTCCAAAATCTTCAAAGGGCGCTCTTCGAAAGTAACATCTTTGGCGACATCAATCTCACCATAATCGATGATGTGGCTAGGATCAGGACATATCTCCTCAATCGGGAAACATGGAAAACACTATGAACATGACTCAAGGCGGAGGTAACGCCAAACGGTATGCCAACCCACCTACTCGCTCGAGGATCTCGAAGGGCCGATAAATCTCGGACTCAACTTCCCTTTCTTCCCGAAACGAAAACTCCTTTCGTCGGCGACACCTTTAGCAAAACGTGGTCTCCCACCTCAAATTCCAAAAGTCGGCGACGGACGTGGCATACGACTGGCCGACTCGGCGATCAACATCCGTTCTCGAATTAACTCTATCTTCCGCCTCGTCTCTAAAACGACATCCGGCTCGGTCCCGACCAAATCGGACGCCTCATTCCAACAAATCGGTGATCGACATCGCCGCCCGTAAAGTGCCTCATACGGTGCCATCCGAATCGACGCGTGCCAACTATTGTTATACGTGAATTCGATCAGCGGCAAATGTTCCTCCAGTCACTACTCCAATCGAGAGCACAGCACGCAATAAGTCCTCGAACGTCTGGATAGTGCGTTACCGTCCATCATGCGGGGATGAAAAGAGGTACTCAAACGCAACCGGTACCTAACGCCTTATGCACCTTTGCCCGGAAGTGCGATACAAAGCGGCCGTCACGATCCGAAACAATAGACTTGAGTACCGTGAAGTCTCACGATCTGCGCAATAAACACACGAGCTAACTTCTCCGGGCCCCAAGTGTCCTTGATGCCCGGAAAATGTGCCGACTTGGTCGGGCGATCAACAATCACCCATACCATATTCATGCCCGACCTCGATCTCGGCAAACTCGTAACGAAATCCATCGATATATCTTCCCATTTCCATTCGGAATGGGAAGTGACTACAATAACCTGACCGGTCTCGATGCTCGATTTTGACACTGCGACAAGTCAAACATCTCGCTACAAAGCGTGCGACCTCATCCTTCATGTCATTCCACCAGAAATTTCTCCTCAGGTCCTTGTACATCTTACTCGTACCAGGATGAACGGAATAAGGTGTAGCATGGGCCTCCCGTAAAATACTCTGCCTCAACTCTAAGTCGTTCGGCACACAAAGCCGACTGAATCTCAAAACACCATCCTCGTGAATCACAAATCCAGGAGACTTCCCTTTAAGAACGTTCTCTCGGATTTGAGTAATCATCGGATCCTCTAATCGCTTGACTTAATTTCATCGATCAAAGACAGCGAAATCTCTAAAGCACAAAGTTGCCCGACGGCTCCCGGCAACAAGACCTCAACATCTAACTCGATCAAAGCCCTCGAAGCTCGGAGGCGAGATGTAAGGATCTAGCGTTCGCAACGCAATCGGTTTCCGACTCAAGGCGTCGGCCACAACGTTCGCCTTGCCCGGATGATAAAGAATTTCGAGGTCATAATCCTTAATCAACTCTAACCACCTCCTCTGCCTCATATTCAACTCTCGCTGAGTAAATATGTATTTCAGACTTTTATGATCGGTAAAAATCGACATGTGGAGCCGAAAAGATAGTGACGCCAAATCTTGAGCGCAAAAGCATTGCCGCTAACTCCAAATCATGAGTAGGGTAGTTCATCTCATACGGCCTCAAGCTGTCTCGACGCATAGGCAATGGTCTTGCCGTCTTTGCATTAATACACACCCAAGACCACGGCCCGAAGCATCGCTATAAACGGCAAAACCTCGTTGCCACATGGCAACGCCAAAATCGGGGCTGAAGTCAAACGCTTCTTGATTCCTCAAAACTCGATCGCCTCTCGTCATTCCGCACGAACTTCTCGGATTTCTCGAGCAAGCTGCGTAAGTGGTCGAGCCGCCGAGAAACCTCGGCGAACCTACGGTAGTAGCCACCAAACCCAAGAAACTACGGATCTCCTTCACATTTTTGGGCGGTGCCCAATCCAATACGGCCTCAATCTTCTGGATCCACACGAACCCCCTCTGAAATCACGTGACCTAAAAACATCACTTCTTTCGGCCGAACTCACATTTCGAGAACTTTGCATAGAGTTGCTCGGTCCTTAAAATGTCTAATACTATCCGCAAATGATGGGCATGCTCTTCCTCATTCCTCGAATAAATAAGAATATCGTCAATAAAGACGACGACGCACTTATCCAAATACTCGATAAAAACTTTGTTCATCAATTGCATGAACACCGCCGGTGCATTAGTTAACCCGAAAGGCATGACTACGAACTCATAATGTCCGTACCTCGTCCAGAAAGGTCGCTGCACATCGGACTCTCTCACCGGAGGTGATAGTACCCGATTTCAAATCAATTTTCGAGAATACCGCAGCCTCCTCAGAATCGATCGAACAAGTCATCAATTCTCGGCAAAGGATACTTGTTCTTGATGGTCACCTTGTTTAGTTCGCGATAGTCGATACACAAACGTAGCGAAACATCCTTCTTCCGCACAAACAGGACCGGTGCGCCCCAAGGCGAGGCACTCGGTCGAACATACCCCGACTCAAGAAGCTCACTCAACTGCTTCTTCAACTCGGACATCTCTGAAGGTGCCATGCGATAGGGCGCCTTCGAAATAGGAGCCGCACCCGGCTCTAACTCTATAGTGAACTCGACCTCACGATCCGGTGGCAATCCCGGTAATTCGTCAGGAAATACATCAGGAAACTCATTAACGACTGGAATCGACGAAAGCTCGACTCCACCATCCTCCGCCTTCAAGGCGTAACACCAATATCCAGTACACCCCTTTCGCAGGAGACTCATCGCCTTCAAGGCATTAATGACGAATTTCTGGTTTCCCCTCTTTCGCCCCGCGAAAGAGTGCTCGGTGCCGTCCTCGGCTAACATAGTGATGATTCTCGTGCGGTAGTTCATGATCGCACCATGCCGCTCGAGCCAGTCATCACCAAGAATCAAATCCTCACCCTCGATACTCACAACAATAAGATTAGAGGGCCAAGTCCTCTCACAAATAAGCACAGAACAGTCTTGAACCTCCTGATCACCAACGATCCTATCACCGCTAGGAAGCTTAACGATGAAGGGCTCACAAGGTGTCAAACGGTCGAGACTCAAACGACGCACACAATCCAGAGATATGAATGAATGCGTAGCACCGGAATCGAAAAGCACACTGACAGGATGAGAAAGAATATAAACGGTACCTGTCGCCACGGTAGCCGCCGGATCATCGGCTCTCCGCATCTCATAGACACGCGGGTGGGCGGAGCCAACACTGGAAGCTCCCCCTCTTGAGGGCTGACCCCGACCTCTTCCCCGACTAGCACTCGGCGGATATTGAGGAGCAAACGACCCCTGATTCACACTTGGCTCCAACGGGGCTGGTTGAGAAGAACGGGTGCCGCGAAGCTGTTTGATCTGCTCACAAAAAGGGGCCTTGTGGCCTAGCTGTCCACAAGTATGACAGGTAAGCTTCGGACGAGAACATTGCCGGCTCCTATGGCCTTGCACACCACAGTTAAAACATGTGGGTTCATGAGCGGAGGTTCCGGCGGCACCCGAAAGCTCCCAGAGAAACGAGCCGAACCGCCCGTTGAAAAATTTGCAGCTTGAGATTTCTGCTGGCCTCCACTCTTGGGACCAGAAAAATTTCCAGCCGACTTCTGCTTCTTACTCTCGCGGGCCGCCTCACTCGCCGTCACAGACATATCATAAGCAAGGGCCCTACTCTGATAATCCTTCAATGTAGTACATACGAGCCCCGACATATAGTCCCGAATCGGCAACTTCATCCGCCTGGAGAAATGGAAAATCTTGTCACTCTCCTCGACAACTTGGGTCTTCACATAACCCAACTCTTTGTTAAAATCAGCAATAGCTTGAGCTACGGGGATATCCCGTGGTTGAGCGTCATAAAAGCATGTACCCGAGCACTGTCTGATCGCCACGGGCAATATTCGATCTCCATCGACTATTGAATCTCAGCCCACGTAGCCGCATGGTATTTGGGCCCAACGGCCTCCCACCAGTCCGTAGCGTCCCGGTGAGGAAATATTGAGCAATAGGGACTTTACGGTCCTCGGGACGATTAGTGGCAACGAAGACCTTAGACATCTCCTTGATCCACCCTTCCCGGCCAATCGGGTCTGAAGCTCCCGAACCGAGGAGGATGCATCTTGATAACATCTTGGAGCCAACGATCCGCTCCGCCCGATTAGCGTGGGCACGATCCGGGTTGAACGCTGAGCTATCGCCGCCATTTGGTTTACCATTTGTTGCATTACGGCCGCGATACCAAGATCGGCACGCTCACGAGAAGAAGCATGGCTATGACGGTCGCCGATCGCCGGCTCTCAAGACTGTGACGTGGCCGCCCCACCGGCTGCCCCACGTCCCCGGCCGCGTCCACGACCACGACCGCGACCACGACCTCTTCCAGCATCCATGCTGGAGTTAAAGTAGCAAAAGCCATACGAGGGTAAGTACGAGAGAAGAACAATTACAAGTCGAGAATCAAAGGTACGATACAAGGAAATAATGAACAGAGGAAGGAAAACTTACGGACACTGGTAGTACCGGAATCATGGCAGCGTGACGATGATGTGCAAAACAAAACACCACAAGACCCAATAAACCAACACGCCTAGGTATCCATAAACCTAGAGCTCTGATACCATTTTCTGTAACACCCCCGGGATATCCGAGGTATATTACAGCGCCGTGAATCCCTATATGGGACCCACCAGGTGAACAAAGATCATACACAACGACTCACGAAGCGATAAAATAACACCACGTCATAAAGACGCAAAATGAACAATCCACCCGGTTCAACCGGCCAATATAACGTCATCATCCAACACAACATAATAAGCAACAATACAATTCAAACGAACAAGAACCCCTAAGTACTCGAGTACAACTATTAGTTCAAAACCACAAAAGACAAAAAGGTAAAGATACTAAAACATCACTCGTGCACCATCATCACGCACGACCATCATCCGTATCTTGGTCAGTAGCCCGCTCGTCTCGATGAACCCGACTGAAATTCATAAAGCGAATTTCCCCAAAGCGGGTCCCAGAGGGGTTAGCAATTACGCTAGTACAAGTATTCAAGGCAAACCAATCGCTTACACATTTCATAGTACATGCACCAAAAATCATTTCGAAAACCAAAACGAGACATGTCTTTTCCGGAAAATAAACAGTCGAACAATTAGCCTTGAGAACAGGCGGCGGATACATTCTCACTCGGGGCCTCACGGGGACCCTAACGAGTTGGCTACAAATACGAAAAACAAAACTACGCACACGCTAAGCCGTGAGAACAGGCGGCAACATACATTCTCACTCGAGGCCTTGCAAGGACCCTAACGAGTTGGCTAGCGGTACGAAACTCGTGAAATCCGGGCGCGGCATAGATTTCCCTCCTTGACCCCGTCGGGCCAACACGAGGTGAGTTACACACAAATAACATACATCACCATTTCATGTTAAGCTTAAAGGTTTCCAAAAATACTTGCCTCGATTAATAGACGGTGACGCGAACGGAGCGGAAGAACCAAGCACGGCCGTGAGGAACCGACGATTGAACCTAACGATTCGAATAACACAATCACAACCAACTCTAGACGATTACGGAAATGGAATACACGGAAACCCGCCTACGATTCATGTATATTCGAATAAAATAACAACGAGGCGGATCACAACCAAACCCTCTCGATTCCGTAAAATCCACAAAATATCCATGAATCCGTAGGAAACTAAAGATACTAACAATATCAATCGTATACATCATGAATCCACCATCAAAACGGAACGAATCGGAAGAAAATCCCAAAACCCCCAAATTATTCAAAAGTAGGGTTCTAAGAGATTACCTTGGATTTAGAATGAGAAACACAAGTGGATGATGTTAGTCTTACACCAAGAACTCAAGCACAAGAATCTCTGAAGTGATTGGAGGAAGAAAATCGCCTCAAATCGCTCGGGAGTCGCTCGTCCGCGGAAAGAGGAAGAAATGAGATTTTTGTGATTATCTCGGTCAACTCCCTGGTTTATATAACCAGGGAGTGTTAGCGCGCGCTAAGACCTCAAGGTTAGCGTGCGCTAACGGGATAGGGTTACCAACCCTCCTGTTAGCGTCCGAGTCCAGAAACCAGGGTTTTTGCCGTTAGCGTGCGCTACCATGCATGCGTAGCGTGCGCTAATAACCTATCGGTAGCGCGCGCTATCGACCAATAGCGTGCGCTACCTGAACATCAGCCGAGTCCAGTAGCTAACCGCCCAAACCTCACGACCCGTTAGCGTGCGCTACCATACCAGCGTAGCGTGCGCTAACTAGAATCTGATTGAATTCAGTAGTAAACTGCCCAGTACTGGACAGTCACACTAGCGCGCGCTACTGAACAACTTAACGTGCGCTAGTCTCCCGACATTAGCGTGCGCTAGACAAGGTAGCGTGCGCTAATCCGATAGTCGAGGCACAGGAGTTAAGCGCCACTCCCAGGGCTAAATCGTTAGCGTGCGCTACGAATTAATCGTAGCGTGCGCTACTAATGGATTTCTAGCGTGCGCTATACAGGAAATATAGCGTGCGCTAGATATAGGATATAAACGACCCAAAATACCGGATTATGAACGAAACGTCAAACGGAACACCTCAAAACGCATCATAGCATACAATGAATCCACGGCAACCCCGAAACGGCGGTTCCGCACAACAATTACGAGAATCAGATCAGAAGATACGGAAAAGTTACACTGAAGGATACACGAAGGTCACTAAAATCGAGAATTACACCGGAAATACAATTACGAGGGAAAGAAAAATGCGGATATTACACTGATTAGGCACAAGACCACGCGTGTATTCGATCGATACTCGTTGGTGGCTTGTGCACGGACACATTTCCATCCCGGGCGTAGTGTGGCGCCACCCTTTGAGCCATACTATTAGTTGATTCATATAGCATGTTTGATTGCATATGTTTTCAACAAGATTGGGTTATAATCTAACCGTTTCATTTTGATCGAACTTGTGGTTTATACTACATATTATATGATTGTGTTTATTCAACTCTGGAGGATTGTTGTTCTGTTTAACTGACCCCGTTTGGGGATATTTTGTTTTCAGGTCATGGCAAGGCAAAAGCACGGGAATAGCATGTTGATGTCGAGGAGTCCCAGTGATACTAGTAGGGGGCCCCGATCTTTCAGTTATTCATGTTATTGTCCTTTATTTTCCGCTGCAGACTTTCATTTGGATACTCCGTTTCATTCAGTGTTGTGTATTTTATCTTCATATAAAATACACTAGTATTCGGTATTGTCCTGGTGTGTTGTAACTAAACTCCTCATCGGAGTAATTATTGTTGTAATGTGGTTCGGTACTACATTTATCCTATGTAATTCATTCATTTTCATTTGCCTGGTGGGTCCCAGTTGGGGATCTACGGCACTGTAATATCCGCCTAGTTTGGGGTGTTACAAAACTGAACCTGCCAACTTCTATAGAAATGAAATAAATTGCAGATATTTAAGAGTCAAATAATTAATAGTTGATCCATACATTTAAGTAGATAATAAAAACCAAAATATAGCAACTACTAATTACAATAAAACAACAAAGGCTACTTCTTCAACCACTTGTGGTACGTAATAACCATATGCTACAGATACATGCATAGCTAAGTATACTAGCCATAGTGTACGCTACATACATAGCTAACATATGCTACAGATGGAGGGTCATGTACGTTAAACATTTTTGGTTACATATGTAACAATTGTAATTAGATCGCATCTGACTTTTGGCATGTGGTACCGAATATAGCTGGATCATTTTGTCTTGATTGGGACAGCTAGGTCAAGACCCATTACATACATAATGCATAGTCGCTAACGTACATAATGTTGAGATTGTTATATACGTCTGTTTGGATAACGTACGTAAAGATGTTGCGTTTTAATCCAGTAGCCTCTGGGAGGGCGTTGCGCACGCTACGACATGATGATAACATACGTAAGCTAGTCTAACGTACGTTAAGCTTGGAGAGTAGCGGTCATAATGAAAAGTGAAGATTATAAACATATTTCTTATCTTTCATTTTTACACAATTCATTTCTGACTCTCCTCTCTAGAAATCATTCCTCTGCACTCCTTAGTGATTTCCATCCCCTTCCCACTTGCTTTGGAGCGTGATAACATGGATTGGAGCTTGGGAGCTTAGAGATTGAGGTGGATTCTTGAAGTGTTTGAGGTTGTTCTTCATCTTCAAGAGGTATGTTTATTAATATTATATTAATCTCGAGATTATGATGATGTTGTTGATGATTACATCACTCGTTGATGGCTTGTTGGAGGGTAACATGATTCTTAATGGTTTTTATGAACACATGATGAAGAACATAATGATTATGACTTGAGGATGAGCCTGTTATTGATGTTTAAGGATACTTGGACATAATTGTTAGGAATATGCCCTCGAATGCCACTCAGAGGATGAGAGAGTGAGAGCATTTGTATTGTAATTATGAATATTATATTTAATAAGGCAATTATTATTTCTATATTATTGTATATCACTGGCATTGTGATTTGGTCTACAGAATAATAGTCCTTGCATTTGAGAGCAAACATTCTACTCCTTACGAAGATAAGGAGACAGGCACTAGAAGTGTTTAGAGCTCGAATGCTTAACTAGTTCGCAAGTTGATAAAACTTAATTGGGCATTAAGTTTAGACAAGATTTGTATAACATATACTTTGACATGTAGAGTGCCTATTTTTACTAAGGGTTAGTGGGAGCACACGTTATAGGTATGCTAATGGGATTAGTATACTCGAACACGACTCACCTCGATTCGGTCACATGGATATCACTCAGGGATTGTCAATGATTGAATCGAAATATTGTGACAGATATAAGTGGACCTTTGACTTGAGGTTTCAGTAGGAGATGTGTTTGTGACATTAAGTTAGTCATTAGATTAGTTCGATCCAATCGCCAGTTGGTGGGGTCAACCTCGACCAAATACCAAGATAGAATTATTTCTCCTGTAAGTGAGCAGGTAAATGTCCTATGTGGTTAATGGCAAATGAGATCATAAGTATTTGGCTAAAGCAGTTAGAGCTAGTTGTATTTGATACACAAGAGCTCGGTGATCTCAGTTTGCATTAAACAAGTGCATAGAGTCAAGTTACAATTGAGTTTGACTTTACCGTGACCCTAATACTTGACCGGAACATTTGATTCAAGAGTTTATACATATACAGTATTCACGACATAATGGTTTTGGAATGATCTGATCATTCGTTCTTAGTTGGGTTATGGTACGGAGCACTACATTGGCTAAGTGTTACCATACTCTTTGGTTCCTCCCATTGCCGACTAAGACGGACCCATGGAGTCGCGCACAAGGATATTTGAGGGATAAAATATATATTTATCATCTCTTCATTAATATTGGATATTGGATATCTAATTTGATTTATTTGATAAACCATGCGGTCTTGTGAATTGAAATTAATTACCAGGTGATTAATTTAATTCATAAATAATTATTTCTTAGAAATATATTATTATAATTTTGTAGTTGATAAAATTAATTAATTGTATTAATTAATTAAGTATAAATACATTTTAGATAAAACGAAGTGTACTTAACGGACAATACACGCGAACGTCCGGTACACGAACCGAGTGGCTCGGATCGTTTTCTCACCTAAACTCAAGTGGGCCACCCCACTCTCATGCTTGGAAACTCACCATGTGTTGTGTGGGGTGTGTTAGTCATATTTTACAAGATTGAGGACAAAATGCATGAGATTTGGAATCTCATCATTTTGATATCACTTTGTATTATATAAAGATATGTCTTCACACCTCATGAGTGAGTTAAAAACACACACAGACCTCTAAAAGACCTGGTGGCCATGAGCTTCAAAGTTAGAGGGAGAAGAATTTTTGTTCAAGTCTTGTTCATCCTAGAGAGAAAGATAAGGAAGAAGAGAAGAGAAGAAAAATCTTGTGTCGATTCCTAGCCGTGTTCTTTGAGAACGAATTGACATACTATTTTCCCGATCAATATCCATCGCGTGATAACGTAGAAACACTCAGCAATTTCGGTGTTTTGATCATTCATCAAGGAAGAACGAATTGGATTCGTGTTCGTGTTGGTGACCGGAAAAAGCTTGGCTCGGATATTTCTTCAAGAAGATATTATCAAAAGTGTACGAGGGTATGACTTCTAAATTAGATCTTCGTCAATTTTATATTCGTTTATACGATGCTTGTACGATCCGTTTTGGGGTTTGGTTTTATCCGATTAGGTCGGTTTACTTTCGCTTGCGTAACTCGTTTTTATCACCGAACCCCAACAGTGGTATCAGAGCGGGTCTTGCAATTGTATATACGATATTGAACATTTGGTATGCTGTTCTTGTGATTTGGAATCACAATCGTTTTAATCGTTGATGTTCAATTTTTCATCTAAAAAATAATTTTTCATGATTTTATTACAATGTAAATCTATTTTTCTTTTGAAAAACTGATTTAAATGTGTAATATAAAGATTATAAAAATATTATTTTTGGAATCGGGGCGAAAAAATGAGCCAAAAATGAGAACGGACCCGGCAGTTTGGAGCTGGTCGGGCACTGCCGTGCGATCCCGTGCAGCGGATTGCGTTCCGACCATGTGGTCCGGCCCTGCTCGGCAGCCTGCCGGCCGCTACCAGGCAGTGGGATCGCGATCCGGCCATGCGGTCCGGCCCTGCTCGGCATCCTGTCGGCCGCTGCCAGGCAGTGGATCGCGATCCGGCCATACGGTCTGACCCTGCTGGGCAGTGTGCTGGGCAGCTCCCGGTTTAGCCGGGCCATGCATTTTTTTACTATGTTTTTTATATTTCATTCGGAAATTAATTTCCCACAAATTAAATTGAATTTAAATTGAGTAAAATATAATTATGGTAATTTTATTTTTAAGGGAATTAATTTAATGATTTTTTTTGTCCGAAACAAATTAAAATTAACAATTACGTGAATTAATTGGATTAATTCTAATTGTTGGATTAATTTGTATTGATTAGATCAATATTTAGATTAATTATTATTGCCATTTATTTTAATGTGATTGTTGTATTAATTTTGAATGCGTGGACTTAGTTTTGAATCGTTTGTTTTGTTCGATTGGATTGTAAAGGCCGTTTTGAGCCTATTTATTTTACTAGAAAATTTGTATAGGATGCAATTTTTCAAATGTGAAATTTATATGTAATGACGAAGATCGGAGGAAGATCCGCTCGAGAAGACGAAGATTCAAGACCGAAGACATGTAAATAGATTACGATGTTTTTGTTAGGAACGGTCCATGAACTGCATGTTGTGTCACAGCCCCTTATCCCTAAGGACGGCACAGCTAGAGCATGACCTGGGGTAGAAATTAAGAAGTGGGGAAGAAAGAGGAAAACATACTTTCATAAGGAATATGGGTGGATTTCCATGAATAACCTATCAAGGCATCACGAAGTGGAATCAATCCCGTGGGAATGACTTAGAATCCAAGGTAAGAATACATAGTATTAATATTAGCCTTTAAGTTTAGAAAAAGGCTTCATAGCAAATTACAAATGACATGACTTAGAAAGCAAAATCGTAAAGAGTGTTTGCAGCGGAAAAACATGGTTGGTTATATATATGAAGATATGTAACCATGGCTTAACAGTGACCGTAAACAAAAGACTTCGACTCAACACCCTCCGTTACTACCCTTGCTCAACCTGCACATTTTAAAACATATACAGGGCTGAGTACAATGTACTCCGTGAACATATTGCCAAAACATAAAACATGCTTTCGTATTTGTCATTATCCATATAAGCAGTAACACATGGGGGTTTTAAGAAAAACCTATGTTTACTAAATCATTTCATTTCGTATCATATATCATCAGATTCACCATATCCATAATTATGCCAGGGAAGGTGGCCACCTCCCGCGAATATTACTCCCCGAGATCGGCCACTCCGAAGAGAGCTCACAATCCCGAGTACTGTGTACACTAACTTTGGACAGCGACCTTTGTCTAGCTCATGATCTGATCATTTCATAGGTTGGCAAGCCAACAGTGATAGGTTCATAAGAATCCACATAAAAGTTCTTATGCATGATAATCATTTTAAATCATAATTTGCTTGTAAAACATCTCATCAAAATAGAGCAAAGCTCAAATCATTTTCGTATAGAAAGCCCACCTGGACAAGTAATAAACGCAACCAAAATGATTCTCGACTCTTCCTTACACTTCAGTCTGCTGCTCCACCTTTCATTGGAAATGACTAAGTTTAGCAGTCGATCGAGCTTAACGAAGTCTAACGGACAACGGACTCGATCTACATGTCTGGACTTTAGAATTTTGTATTTGACTTAAGTTTAAAAATAAAAGCTATGATTTTCTTATAGAATTTAACTGACCATATAACATATAAAAATACTAACAACGGTAATTGATACTCAATTACATCACACCTTCCTTGGTTCGAAAACCATCATCAAACACTTAACATAATCATAACATAATATGCATCAAGTCTGAAAAGAATTAGGATCCTGTTATTGAAAATCGGAACTAGGTAGTATATCTTATACCAATGGAAAGCCACTGAAGTCTAGTTTCATGTCTATTTTACGGATCTCAAAAAAATTAAACGTGAAAAAAGTTATGGCCATTTCCATGAAGTGTCACGAAACAGCCAATATCCGGCAAAAATGGGAAAAACATCATATTAACCTAGAGCTCGTTTCTAGCAACGAAAACCCTAAACATGTAAACTCTAATCATGCATATGATACTTATAACACATACAGGAGTCGACATACAAGCATGCTTCTCGACATTATGAACTCATATCATGACTACTTACTTATTTTTATTTCCCAACTACTCATATCTCGACATACAAGCATGCTTCTCGACATTACGACACTACTTACTTATTTTTATTTCCCAACTTTAACATCAAGTATCATCAAGCATAAATTGTTACCAACATCAAACAACACACTTAACATATACTCATATTGATAATCAAAGTTTTGGTTCTAATATGAAAATGACCTAAAACATGATTTTAAAAACTTCAATACATATCATGCTCTTTAGTTACATCAAATATTATCTAGCACATTTTCATGTTCATAAATCTAACTTCATGCCTTTGTTTTCAAATAAATTTCCCAAAACATTTTATAAAAATCTAGTAAAAACATATTATGTGCTCCTTTCATACATCATCACAATCATCAAGTTACGTTTGAACATATATCAACATATCAAGAACTAAGCATGATTCTTCCTTACATTCCAAAATACCAAACATTTTATAAAAATCCCATAAATTCATCATAGTATCATATCATCATGTAGCAACATATTGTGTAAGAAAATCATAAGAAAAACAACACATGATTGAGTTATAAACCCTAATAATTTCGGCCAAGATATGAAAATGAAAACATGATTAAAACTTGTTCTAAACACTCTCAAGAACCATAGAATCAACTTAGAAACAACATACAAAATATTATAACATCAAACCTAAGTTCTTTCATAAATTCCCAAATTTTAAAGTGGGCCAAAACCTATTTCTACTTGGATAGAAATGAAGAGAAGATAACTTACTTGATTGAATATGAACTTTGTTTCAAGTTTGGCACACAAAATAAGCTTGTAACTTGATCTTGAATGGGAGAACAATGGTGTTCTATCTCGAGGGTTGGTGGGGGGGGGGGCAAAGGAGCAAAATAAGAGGAAGAAGATGAAGTGAGGAGGAAAAAGGGTTAAATTCCTTTATATACTAGGTTAACCCTAGCCTTTAATAAAACGGTCGAAGAATATTTTACGTTCGGTCCTCCGCAGATAAAATTACTCGAGTATTGTGTATATGTCATATATTTAAAATATAGTGTCGCACTTACAGCTTAAAGTCGGAGAAAAGTTATGCAATTTACGGAACACGAATTATTCGAGAAAACGACTCGACATATAATATACCCGAAAACTCAAAAAGTAAACTTTTGGAAATTATACTCGTAACGTAAAAATAGTGTATATAGAAGATGACAGAATCACGATTCAGTCTATCGAAACATAAAAATCAAATTCGGAAGATAAATTCAACCAGATAACCAAACATCAGATTTCTGAATTAAAAACGTGTAAATCGTTCTAAACTTATTCCATTAGTTAAAATTTTATTACTTAGGAATGCAAAACCCTAATGTCGAACTTGAGGTTATAATAATTCATGCATATAAAAGACCCGGGGCATTACATCCTACCCCTCTAACAAGAAAATTCGTCCCGAAATTTACATACCTTATCAAAAAGTTCTGGGTATTTCTTCCTCATCTTGCTTTCGAGTTCCCACGTAGCTTCTTTGTGACCGTGGTGACTCCATAATACTTTCACCAAAGGAATTGACTTATTCCTCAGTTCTTAAACCTTATGGTCTAAAACAGCTTCAGGCCTCTCTTCATAATTCATATTGTGACTAAGAACTATGTCACTTTGATGAATCACATGCTTGGGATCAAATACATGCTTCCTCAGCTGAGAAACATGGAAAACATTGTGAACATTCCCAAGACTAGGTGGAAGAGACAACCTATAAGCAACTGGGCCGATCCTATCGAGAATCTCGTATGGCCCTATAAAACGTGGCCTAAGCTTGCCTTTAACACCAAACCTGATTATTCCCTTAGAAGGGGAAACCTTGAGGAAAACCTTATCCCCACTTTCGAAATACAATTCAATTCGGCGTGTATTAGCATATGACTTCTGTCGAGTCTGGGCCTCTTGTATTCTCTGTTGTATCCTGCGGATAATCACGATCATCTCGCTGACTATGTCTGGCCCTAAAATATTTCTCTCGCCCACTTCATCCAATAAAGTGGTGATCTGCATTTTCTGTCGTATAAGGCCTCATAAGGCGCCATACCTATTGTTGCCTGATGACTATTGTTGTAAGCAAATTCAATTAACGGCAAAACATGCTCCCAGTTTGTACCTTGATCCAACACTACAGTTCTTAACATGTCTTCTAGTGCCTGAATCCTCCTTTCCGATTGTCTATCGGTCTGCGGATGGAAAACGTTACTAAAGTTCAGGTGTGTGCACAATTCCTTTTGTAGGTTCTTCCAAAATCTAGAGGTAAATTTTGGATCTCGATCTGACATGATTGATATCGGCACTCCGTGCAAACGTACAATTTCATGGATATATAACTGTGCTAACTTCTCAGATCCATAAGTGATCAGGATAGGCAAAAAGTGAGCTGATTTTGTGAGTCTGTCTACTATAACCCATATAGCAGTGTTTCCTCGTTTGGTCCTCGGCAAACTAGTCACGAAATCATAGCTATTCCTTCCCACTTCATTCTGGAATGGTCAATGGCTGTAACTTTCCATACAGTCATTGGTGTAGTGCTTTCACTTGCTGACAAGCCAAACACCGTTCGACAAATAAAGCTACATCCCGTTTCATACCGTCCCACCAGAAATTTCTCTTCAGGTCTTGGTACATCTTGGTACTTCCGGGGTGAGCGGTGTAGGGAGTATCATGAGCTTCACTCATAATTTCATTTTTTAACTCCTCATCACGTGGGACACATATTCTCTCTTCAAACATAATTGCTTTATCAACCGCTTCGCGATAACTTCCTGGATTATCGAATCTAATTCTCATACGTAGTTTCTAGAATGCTCCATCTCTCCTCTGCGCATTCACTATTCATCCCCTCAGATCTGGTGTTGTCACTAACATCGCGAAACGACCCATTATCGTTTTTGGTGGGTGAACCACCTCTAAACTCATTCCTTCAAAATCTTGTATTAGATCCCCTTCTGCGGTAAGTAGTATTGGGATTCGGTGCCTAAATCGAAGGCCCAGCAGAAGCGGTAAAATGAAAATTAATTCGATCTGAATCCCTACGAGGATCGATCGAGCTACGTATATACGAATATATAAACGAAAACACAAGTGATGTAAGAAACTCACCCTTATAGTCCATTGATTAAATGGATTCCTTCTCTTGAGCTATTCCCCGAGCTTTAAATGAATTCCCTACGATCCAAAGCGATCCAAACACTCGAATGATCCAACGTTGAAAATACAACGCCTCTACTTGCCACACGCCGGAGAAACGAACGGGATGATGATTACCTTGCTATCCTCCAAGGATACGGCTAGAGCTAGGTGATGAAGCTATTGATTTGTGATTACAACACTCTAAGTGTATAACTCACTTTCTCTCTTTGATTTCTTGATTTTTCTCTAAGAACCACCAAGAACGCTTAAAGATGATGAAGACTTTGAGAAAAGTTTTTTCTCTCTCTCTCTCACTCTCTTTCACGTATGAATGCCCAGATTCACAATTGAATTGAAGTGAATTCTATCACAAGTCTTTATTTAATTCTTTATACACCTTCCACCAAACAATACAACTCATTCACATGAGAGGTATCCCCACCATGTCATTATCATCCATATAAAATGAAACAAAAGACAAGGGGAAATTAGGTGGAAGGGATGGAGGGGGCCAAGATGGAAAAACGGACGAGTTTGGTTTGTTTTGGACACCCGAGAGTCCAAATAGATAAACTTTGATTCCGTTCCGATGTATTTATATTAATTAATTAATCCAATTAATTAATCATATCAAATACATAATAACATAATTAATTTCTCCAAGAAATAATTATATTCATGAATTAAATTAATCACCCAGAAATTTATTTAATTCACTAGGCCGTAAATCAATTTAGACATCTAATGTCCCAATTAATTAGATATCCAATATCTAATATTCATAATGAGAGAATAAGATCAATTCATTCCGTCGTCAATCCTATTGTGCGACTCGGTAGGTCCGTCTCAATCAGCAATGGGAGGAACCAAAGAGTAGTAGCACCAACTAGCCAGTCTGGCGGCCTACATTATACCCCAACTGAGAATGAATGATTGGGATCATTCAAGAACCATTCTGTCGTGAATACCAGTAAACGTATAAATCCTTCTTTCAAATGTCCCGATCAAGTTATAGGGTCACGGTCAGTCAAACCCTATCTGTACTTGACGCTATGCATGAGTTAATGCAAATAGAGATCATCGAGCTTTCGTGTATCCAATACAACTAGCTCCAATGCTTTGGCCAAAGACTTATGATCTCATCTGCCAGTAACCGCATAGGACATATAACCCGCTCACTAAAGGGAGATAGAATTCTATCTTGGTATTCAGTAGAGCCTGCTACTTGCCCGTCAAGATGTAATACCCGGTTATCTATTCATTGATTATCATTCAATAATTGTCACTTAGAATTTTTTTCACTCAGTAATAAACATTCATCATTCATGTTCATTCAGTTTTGACCATTGTTCGGCGTACTTTGGAATCACATATCAGTTGCTATTCATCATTCATCACTGTTTGAGATCGAGCCAAGATTATTGTCATCAACATCATCATACTTTGGTAGTATGTGTTTGAGATAGCACACGCTACGTACTCCTGTTAGCGTGCGCTAATGGGGTATAGGTAGCGCACGCTAGGCATCAGTATTTGCGCACGCTAGCGCAAGTGAGGCAGACAGTCCAGAAGGCACTGGACTGCAGTTGAGTTGTAGTAGCACACGCTACGAGTGGTAAGTAGCGCGCGCTAGAAGTTTGAGGTAGCGCACGCTATGCAATTGGTATAGCGCGCGCTAAGGCCGATCAGGCAGAGTCCAGTGTGGGTACTGGACTGAATCGGATTAATTTGTAGCGCACGCTACGAGTGATAAGTAACGTTCGCTAATCGTGCTAGTAACACACGCTAAGTCTCTTTGGTAGCGCACGTTAATCACGAACAGGTCAGAGGACAGGAGGTTCTGGACTTCAGTTTTTTGGGATCCAGGCATCAGTTAGCGCGCGCTAACATTTGGTTAACGCACGCTATCGGGAATGCGTTAGCGCACGCTACCAAGTTCATAGCGCACGCTAACGAGGCAGTCAGGGCTCACTGGACTACCCGGTTAACCTCTAGCGCACGCTAAACATCATGTCATAGCGTGCGCTAATCGAGGATCAGTATATATTGGACAGTTCGGTCCAGGTTCGTCATTTTTCATTTCCTCCTCCTCCTCCCGTCGGTTTTGGGCGATTTTGGACGTTTTGGAGAGATCTCTTCGAGCAGAATCCATCTAGCATCATCTTCAAGCTTATCATTTGGATTAATCATCATTTCATCCTCTCCAACACATCAAATCAAGGTAATGATTCTTGGATCTAGAATTTCAGATCTTGGGTGTTTTGCTTTCGATCTCTTCGTGTTAACTCGATATTATGTTGAAAAATGTTAGATATGGATTATCTATCTTGGATACATGTTTTTCTACAGATTCATTGGTGTAATTTTTGGAATTTATGAATAATTGAGGAATTGTTCAAGAACCCTTACGGGTTGACTTTGGAATTTTAGGGTGTTTTCCGACTAGATGTTGTTAAAATCCCGATTTAGGTATGCCTATTGGATTATTGATGGTATTCGTGAAGTTTGGTTAGATTAAATCATTAATTGGAGGTTGGTTTTCGATATTATTGGGTTTAGTTGTAAACAATGGGAGATTGTTTACAATGTGTTTGTTTCAATGCCCCAATGAGTTTTGGGTAGTGTTGTATCGACTTTAGAGTTGGTTATGATCATGTTTGATTCGTATATTAAGCGAATTATTGGTGCTTGTGTTATTCAAGGTTGTTCAACCGGCCGGTATTTTCCATTAAGGACGTCGATCGTGGAAGGACTTTCTCGCCTTTGGTTTGAAGCAAGTTTTATACTTGTACTAGTCAATGAGATTAATGTCATCATATATGTGTATGAATGTGTTGTATCATTCCGGGACTTAGTCTCTTCATGAATTCATTGATATTAAGAGATCGTCCGATACGATACCTTTCGGCAATTACGCCAAATGTTATTATTGTTCGTTAATGGCCGATTCAAGGCATTGTGATACTCGTTATTAATGACATTATCGATAACCGTTTCGCGGTATCGATGTATCGATTGTTGTTAATAATGATGTCAATCTAAGACATCGTTGAGATCATTGTTATTCTTGTTGGGGTTGCCATTAAAACTGTATTTGGCCGATTAAAGGCACTGGCGTATTCACTTCTCATCTTCGTCGTCGGTAACCGATTAAAGGTGCCGAGGCATCCTTCGTATCATTGTTATCGATTGGCCGTTCTCAGGCAAATCGAAGTGTTCAATCATCCATCATATCGTTGTCATCGATTGGCCGCTCTCAGACAAATTGAAACGTTCAATCATTCACTATATCATTGTTATCGATTGACCGTTCTAAGGCAATCGAGGCATTCAATCATTCATCGTATCATTCGTATCGGTTGTCCATTCTAAGGCAATCGAAGCGCTCAATCATTCATGGGATCATCCGCTGCATCATTGTTATCGGTTGGCCATTCTAAGGCAATCGAGGTGTTGAATTTGGACTGTCGAAGACGGTGCCTATCCGTGTGTTACTTTCATCGTGTTGGCCGACTCAAGGCAACATACTACCTGATTGTGATACGGCTTCGTGCCGTGGCTTCGGCCCTAATTGTGATACGGCTTCGTGCCGTGGCTTCGGCCCTAATTGTGATACGGCTTCGTGCCGTGGCTTCGGCCCTAATTGTGATACGGCTTCGTGCCGTGGCTTCAGCCCTAATTGTGATACGGCTTCGTGCCGTGGCTTCGGCCCTAATTGTGATACGGCTTCGTGCCATGGCTTCGGCCCTAATGGTGATACGGTTTCGTGCCGTGGCTTCGGCCCTAATCAATAACAGCTTCAGGCTGTTTTGGCTTCAGGTGTTTGTGATAGTTGTTAACTTCCGCTGAACGACTTTCAGGCCTTTTGTGATGTCTTGGTATTTTCATTGGAGCCTTCGGGCATGGCGATTCATATTTAATTCAGCTCTGATTTGGTTCATATTCCTGTAATTCATTGTGGTGTTTTATAATTATGATTCGTCGTTGGGCATTTATGTTCTACACCTGTTGAACAGGTGTTAATGGTATGTCGTGGGCATAGTATATCACGAATGCTCGGTTATTACCTTGGTTTGTGAGCATCTCGTATTATCATTATCATTTTACCGTTTCATTTTGCTTTTGGATGCATATCATGTTATACATGTATTTGATGTTCATTATCTGGATGACTGACCCTGTGGGGGCGGAACATGTTTTCATGTTTTAGGTGCTTGCGAAGAGAGAGTTGAGACACAGGGGCATGACGTTGGCAACGAGGCATTCGAGCGATACTAGTCTGAGTTGTTCATGTTGGTCAGTCAGTTGGAGTGTTCTCCAGTTTGTCAGTCATTGTCATTATGTATTACCCGAGCAGATGCTCGTGGAAGTTATTGTATTTTATTTTGGCCATGTAGGCCCATCGTTGTCGTTGAAATTCCTTATCGGAATATTATGTCGGATATCATGGTAAGGATTATGATTTTCCCTTGTTGTTCAATTTAATGTATTTTAGTCATGTTCGCCTGGTGGATCTCCTGGTGTGGGGTCCACGTCACTGTAATAACCCAATCGGATTTGGGGGTGTTACAGAAATGGTATCAGAGCGTTGGGTTGTGAGATACCCTGAGATGTGAGTTATGTGGTCCTACTGACGCGGTAGTCGTGGGACTGTCAGGTTATGACAATGTGGACAGTCGGGTTTTGTGAGTCGTTAAATTTGTACGACTGCATAAGTCATTCATTCATCGAGTCGTCGTCAGTGAAGACTAGTATCGTGAGACCTCGAAGCTTCGTATGACCTGTGTAAGGACTCGATTCTCTTTATGTTCTTACATTGACCATATCATTAATTATTCATGCTTTGTTGAAACATATATGTGATATTAGTGTTATGAATGATTCATGACTAATTGTTTTGGAGCATGTGCGACCTGTGTAAGCGTTAAGGATCAACTCATTCATCAGTTAATAATCCTCAATCATCATTTTGGTCTTGTCGATTGTGTTAGTTCATTCATCACTCAGTCAATATCATTACTCAGTCAATTCATTCATCACTCAGTTAATTCATTCATCACTCAGTCATTATCATTGCTCAGCTAACTCATTCATCACTCAGTTAATTTATTCATCACTTAGTCAATCTCATTGTTCAGATTAATTCATTAATCATCCAGTCCATCTCATTGTCCAGTTGTTGATCTTGTGGATCGAATTTTCAACCTTGTTAACTTGTTCAAGGTAATCATTTCGGGAATTCCAGCAGGTAATCATGTTACCTCATTTGATCTTTCATGCGATCTTATCATATTCCGGCGTCATGTTGATGATCATTTTATTACATTATTATTGCGTTCACTGCGTTATAGCGTGTATGCTCATCATTATCATTCAGTAACGTAATCATAATGCGATCTTCATGCGAGATCTGTAATCATCAAGTGACTTTCCTGCTTCAGTATGGATAGAGCTGTCAGAGGACGCAGGGGAAGAGGCCGCAATGCGGTCCGAAACCCAGGACCTCGTGTAAATGCCCGCACGGATGCGAGAGATAACATGTGTTCATCAGTTAGCTATGCTACTCATTCACTGTCAGATAATCATTCACTGTCAGGGAGTCGTACCTGAGAGACATCTCACTCGGAAGGTGTTCGGGTTGACCCATTCATATTTATGCAGGGCATGATGGCCCAGATGACTCAAATGACGCGGATAGTGGAGACCATGCAGACCTCGATAGTTCGTGGTCCACCGCAACAGGGATTCCAGGTGCCGCTTCATGGACAGACTGGAGGAGTGAATCAGATTGTTGGCGATATCTCTCGTCAAATGCCGCCTACTTTTGAGGGTTCGTCGGAACCAGCTGATATTGTTTATTGGCTTGAGCATTTTGATAAACTCTTCGACATGGTTCAATGTCCGGAAGAGAGTAAAGTGGCAGTAGCGGCTTATTACTTGAGTAAGGGCGCTTATTCGTGGTGGATTTCTGTGAAACCCATCGATCGTGATTGTATTTGGAGTGAGTTCAAGGCTCTCATGTTAGAGAGGTATTATCTGGCTCCACTTCGTGAAGCCAAATTGTCAGAGGTTTTGAACCCCGAATCCGTCGAGGACGAGGGTGTTATTGTCATTGTTGAGAAGTTTTAGGGACTACTTCAGTTTGCTTCGTCAGTTATCCATACTGAGGCGGATAAGATCAAATATTTTAGCAAGAGGCTAAATCCGCAGTTGAGGGTGCAGTTGTTCAATCACAATTGTAATTCACTAGGTGAGTTCATCGAGAAGGCTCTAGGAGCAGAGCTTTTGATAAAGGAGCTTATTCAGAAACACCCTTCAGTTTCTTTTGATGGGAAGACTAGGATGCCGGTTCGTTCTGAGGGACATACATCGGGCTCCGACGTCCAAGAGGTCGTTTTTTAGTTGTCTTCGTGCTGAGAAAGCATCTTCCTCTCAGATGACGAGTTCGACTATTGTTTGCTTTAACTGTGATTCAACAGGGCACGTCAATACTCGGTGTACGGTGCCACCTATTGTTTGTTTTCTGTGTGGGAATCAGGGACACCTCCAGAAATACTGCAGGAGTTCTAGTGCCAGCAAATCTCAAGAGAGCTCTAAGGGCCTCGATAGGTGTTGTTACTCCAGTCCGTACCTTCTCCAAGGGGCCCTATCAGGCTTCGAGATCCAGAGGTGAGGACATTCATCACCAGTTTTGGACAAGTAAATTCTTACTCGGTAATAGTATAATCATTCATTTCATTGTCGTTCATTCATTCCTATAATTCATTCATCATACATCAATCATGTTGAGACTTATAAGTATCAAACTAATCATTTATTTCACGAGGAACGATGGTTCCAATCATTTCATTGAGTTATCACTCCTTGCGATATTAATTCACCCCGATGAGTCGTTCTTGATGCTTGTTTGATTCCGATTCATTATCATTCATTGTAATCATTTAGTTCTTATGACCTTCCGAGATCACATTGAGCGGTGAGTTCAGATTTGGGTTTACCTTGAATCGATGAGATCGAGGGGATCGATGATTTGGAGGATATCGATGTTTGGTACATTTGATATGTAATCTTGTCTTTCGGATGACTGTGTAACTCAATCCGTAATAATGTATCGTGGTTGTGGATCATTTATTCACTACGCCATAGATGACCTACGGCAACGGATTTTGTTAGTGTTGCGCTCAAAAATATTGTAGTAGCTCTAAAAATTTTACATGCTGCACCATTGCTTTTTTGATGTTGCTGTATATGTTTACAAAGTGTTGCCTTAGTAGCAAAGTGTTACATGCTATAACATTTTATGACACAGTGTTGCCGTAGATGTACTATTTAAAAAAAAAACTTCATTTTTTATGTAAAATTAAAAATAATATATTTTGTTATATATTAATATTAAAAATTATATTATATTTTATATTAAAAATTATAATATATACATATTATTTTATGAATTATATTATATCAAATGTTGAATATATTGAATATTAATATATTTTGTTATATATTAATATTAAAAATTATATTATATTATATATTAAAAATTATAATACATACATATTATTTTATGAATTATATTATATTAAATGTGTAATATATTGAATATTAATATATTTTGTTATATATTAATATTAAAAATTATAATACATACATATTATTTTATGATTTATATTATATTAAATGTGCAATATATTGAATATTAATATATTTTGTTATATATTAATATTAAAAATTATATTACATTATATATTAAAAATTATAATACATACATATTATTTTATGAATTATATTATATCAAATGTGGAATATATTGAATATTAATATATTTTGTTATATATTAATATTAAAAATTATATTACATTATATATTAAAAATTATAATACATACATATTATTTTATGAATTATATTATATCAAATGTGGAATATATTTAATATTAATATATTTTGTTATATATTAATATTAAAAATTATATTACATTATATATTAAAAATTATAATACATACATATTATTTTATGAATTATATTATATTAAATGTGCAATATATTGAATATTAATATATTTTGTTATATATTAATATTAATAATTATATTACATTATATATTAAAAATTATAATACATACATATTATTTTATGAATTATATTATATTAAATGTGCAATATATTGAATATTAATATATTTTGTTATATATTAATATTAAAA
Organism: Orobanche coerulescens; assembly: GCA_033398695.1. Taxonomy (NCBI): domain Eukaryota; kingdom Viridiplantae; phylum Streptophyta; class Magnoliopsida; order Lamiales; family Orobanchaceae; genus Orobanche; species Orobanche coerulescens. The sequence goes on along the minus strand of CM065809.1, from coordinate 57,072,484 downwards.
ATTATATTATATTATATATTAAAAATTATAATACATACAAATTATTTTATGAATTATATTATATCAAATGTGGAATATATTGAATATTAATATATTTTGTTATATATTAATATTAAAAATTATATTACATTATATATTAAAAATTATAATACATACATATTATTTTATGAATTATATTATATTAAATGTGCAATATATTGAATATTAATATATTTTGTTATATATTAATATTAATAATTATATTACATTATATATTAAAAATTATAATACATACATATTATTTTATGAATTATATTATATTAAATGTGCAATATATTGAATATTAATATATTTTGTTATATATTAATATTAAAAATTATATTATATTATATATTAAAAATTATAATACATACAAATTATTTTATGAATTATATTATATCAAATGTGGAATATATTGAATATTAATATATTTTGTTATATATTAATATTAAAAATTATATTACATTATATATTAAAAATTATAATACATACATATTATTTTATGAATTATATTATATTAAATGTGGAATATATTGAATATTAATATACTTTGTTATATATTAATATTAAAAATTATAATACATACATATTATTTTATGAATTATATTATATCAAATGTGGAATATATTGAATATTAATATATTTTGTTATATATTAATATTAAAAATTATATTACATTTTTTATTAAAAATTATAATATATATTATTTTATGAATTATATTATATCAAATGTGGAATATATTGAATATTAATATATTTTGTTATATATTAATATTAAAAATTATATTACATTATATATTAAAAATTATAATATATATACATATTATTTTATGAATTAGATTATATCAAATGTGTAATATATTGAATATTAATATATTTTGTTATATATTAATATTAAAAATTATATTACATTATATATTAAAAATTATAATACATATGTATTATTTTATGAATTAAATTATATAAAATGTGGAATATATTGAATATTAATATATTTTGTTATATATTAATATTAAAAATTATATTACATTTTATATTAAAAATTATAATACATACGTATTATTTTATGAATTATATTATATCAAATGTGGAATATATTGAATATTAATATATTTTGTTATATATTAATATTAAAAATTATATTACATTTTATATTAAAAATTATAATATATACAAATTATTTTATGAATTAGATTATATCAAATGTGTAATATATTGAATATTAATATATTTTGTTATATATTAATATTAAAAATTATATTACATTATATATTAAAAATTATAATACATACGTATTATTTTATGAATTATATTATCTCAAATGTGGAATATATTGAATATTAATATATTTTGTTATATATTAATATTAAAAATTATATTACATTTTATATTAAAAATTATAATACATACATATTATTTTATGAATTATATTATATCAAATGTGGAATATATTGAATATTAATATATTTTGTTATATATTAATATTAAAAATTATATTACATTTTATATTAAAAATTATAATATATACATATTGTTTTATGAATTATATTATATCAAATGTGGAATATATTGAATATTAATATATTTTGTTATATATTAATATTAAAAATTATATTACATTATGTATTAAAAATTATAATACATACATATTATTTTATGAATTATATTATATTAAATGTGCAATATATTGAATCTTAATATATTTTGTTATATATTAATATTAAAAATTATATTACATTATATATTAAAAATTATAATACATACATATTATTTTATGAATTATATTATATCAAATGTGGAATATATTGAATATTAATATATTTTGTTATATATTAATATTAAAAAATATATTACATTATATATTAAAAATTATAATACATACATATTATTTTATGAATTATATTATATTAAATGTGCAATATATTTAATATTAATATATTTTGTTATATATTAATATTAAAAATTATATTACATTATATATTAAAAATTATAATACATACATACTATTTTGTGAATTATATTATATTAAATGTGCAATATATTGAATATTAATATATTTTGTTATATATTAATATTAAAAATTATATTACATTATATATTAAAAATTATAATACATACATATTATTTTATGAATTATATTATATCAAATGTGGAATATATTGAATATTATTATATTTTGTTATATATTAATATTAAAAATTATATTACATTACATATTAAAAATTATAATATATACATATTATTTTATGAATTATATTATATCAAATGTGGAATATATTGAATATTAATATATTTTGTTATATATTAATATTAAAAATTATATTACATTATATATTAAAATATTTTGTTAAATATTAATATATTTTGAAAATAATTCTGAAAATATTAACAAACATATACATATAATATATATATTGTTCCGGGAATTATTATTTCCGTGATGTGTCTTACCTAATACTGATTGTAGATACATAGATGGAAGGTTCTAGATCCTTCTAGAGGTAGTAGGATCCTATTAGATGTCTTACCTTATCTAGGAATCCTATGTATGGAAGGACTCTCATTGTAATGCCTATATAAAGGCCCCTCTATCAGTGTTATGAATGAATTGATTCGCTGTCTTTTACTTTCTCCTCAAACACGTTATCAGCACGTAGTCTCCAAACTGAGCAAGAATTTTCTTTTTACTCTCCCGTTTTTTCCGAAAATCCAAAAAAAAAAAAAAAAAAAGCAGTGCCGAAACCCTAGCCGCCACCTCCCTGCTCTGCAACCGCCGCCCACCTGATTCAGGCATTGAGGACAATCGGGTGGCGAAAAAAAAAATCACGAAGATCCAAATTTCGGCAAATCTGAAGAAGCACTTAGTTAATGATTGGGAGCAAATCACTCATCAGAACAAGCACGAAACTTAGATCTCAACCGTTGATGATATATTAATAAAGTATCTTGAATTCGAGTCCAAGAAGAGTGATCTTTGTTGGAGAAATTTTGAATGGGAATTCTTTGGCATATGTGAAAATCGAAGAGGAGACTTTGCTTCGACTGCAACATAAATTGCTCGAGTTTCTCAAGTTTCTGCAAAATAACGAGAGCGCTTTCTTCCTCTATTCATACGATGGCCCCAAAGCCGCAGAAGGAGGTAGCAAGGGGAAAGGGTAATTTTACTCGACCCGGTTATTGACCCAGACCTGACCCGGTTGCTGACCCGATCCGACCCGCCCGGCAATCCCGTTTTCAGACCGTTTTCGTCCAGCCGACTGTTGCCTAAAGCTGCGACCCGATATGATCGAAGCACCGCCGGATTTTCCAATGGTTTTATGCACGTGATATTTAATGCTTGAAAACCTAGTGCAATCGAGACAAAACCTATCAAAATCGAAAAAAAAAGCCGAGAGACGAGAATTTCCGCGCGTGAATTTTCTGCACAGCGCAGTCGTACGAAAATCACGTTTCCCGTTTCGTTAACCGTCGGATCGGTGTGAAATTTTGGCAGAAACTTTCCAACACAAATATCTGTATATTCAACGGTGGAGATCGGATTCTGTGTAATATTGGTTACTGAATCTACTGCCGAACAGAAGCAGATTTTTACGAAAAAATTTGGTGATCCGACCTCATCCAATACCGAGCTGCTGCATCGCCGCGCTCGAGTCCTTTTTCGGCCGAATTATTGAGCCCAATAGCCCTATCCGGGCGTTTCTCAACTCTCCATTTTTTTTCCTACTCAATGATTCATTTGTTCATTAATTTGTACACTTATGAATCTTACATGTTTATGTTTTACGTGTATATAGGAAAATACGTCGCTCATGATGATGTGCACGCTATGGAGAGAAAGCCATATTTATCCCGTTCAAGGATCAAAATAAATATAGAACGGAGTACCCACGGAAATATGTTGCTCATATGGAGAGAATCTCCCGTTCAAGGATCAAAGCATATATGAAACCAAGTACCCGTAAGACTTTATTAAAGTTCTCGTTTTTCAATTCCTCTCTTTTGGGAATTTTTTTTGGGGAATTGGGTATTTGGGTTCTTTATCTCCCACGCTACTTTGCGGTGGATGAGACAATGAGAGGTGGTATCACTCTCGGATGTCGAAGTAAACTGTGTGTGATCTGGGGAGTCACGGATAATTGTTGAAAGTCGATATTTGTGGTTGTTGCATACACCACGTTTTGGGTGCGATTTGATGTCGCCGTTTTGTCGATTTTAAACCAACAATTGAAAAAAAAAATGAACATTGTCGGTAACAGTAAAGTTATGACTCGTTCATGATTAGTCACGGATTTGTGACATACAAATGGGACAAACATCGATTGCGACGGATATGTCGTGGTTAAAATCGATTTGTGACGGAATTGTCACGTTGAATTGAGCGACCACCACGTTGGTCTTGACCCAATTCCATACTTGGAAAACTCCATCTTTCATCTTATTAAAATAAAATATTGCATGTGGGTGTAGACATGTATCGTCTCCTTGCAACATGATATATGAAAGAATGTACGAGTAATTCTCATGAGTTTCAACATGTAAGGCAATGGCATATTGCGGTAAATACATGAATTCGTTGACCTCGATTATAGTTCGTATGACTATAGGTCCGAATACTTTTCCAAGTATTTGTAAAGGCATGTGCCTTATATATTTGACTATGTTTAGTCGATCTTATTGGATGGTCAAGATAAGTTGGTTATGGTATATTCATTATGTCTCATGGTTCAAAATGCTTAATTATGATGCACCGCGTTGTATCTATATAACATGGCTATTATGACGTATACTTGCAAATTGAGAATTAAAATACTTGGTTGATTGATGCACTTTGGTGGATTTTTTTCTGCACTTTTGATCATGACTAGGCGCATCCTCCTTGGTATTTGTTTATGCTTTGAAAGTTCAAACGGAATCAGTGGTTTTTAAACAGCCTTAGCTGTACCGACATTCCTACTTTCTCTGCAAGTCTACCAAGTTGGAGTTACCGAAAGGATAATTAGTCGAAGATAAGAAATCGAACACCCTGCTGCGTTTAAACGCACATATGGCTGTTATTGCCATGTTTTTGCATCAACACTTATGCCATTGGATATGGTCTCAACCTTGGTTTCTCACTAAACTTGGGAAAAACTAAACAGCAAATTAAAATATGCACTGTGATCTGATTTTAATGATCCGTGTTGTGCACAATATATGGATAGAAAGATACAGAAGTCTAGTTTCCAGAACATCTGACCGTTCTTCCATAGCCTTCCTAACAAGGGAGTTATCGCTGTTTTAATGAACAAAGGTCAAGCTGCGCGGAATTTTATTTCCAGCGATTGTGCTAACTTTTGTCCCAACCAACTTGGTTCCCATCTTGAATTTGCAAGTGGTCTTACGACACATATTTTTCAACCTCTTTACGGCGAATTTGCCATAGATGATGCAGTTTTTGGTATGCGTTGTACGCTAAACTATCATCTTTCAAATGTTGAAAAACAGTTTCATTGGGAAAGCCCAAAATACGCACCCTTGTAAGAAGGTCGAGTGTGTGCATGGTAGTGTTACACCATGCTTGTGTCGTAATTTTGCCCCTTAGGCATATAACCTTGCCATGTTATGCACTCAATATGATAGATCATTTTGATCATATCAAGCATAAAATCTCTATGTTGTTAGAGTATTCGCCATGCTCATGATTATGAAATTTTGCAAGCGAAATTGAGTGCGTTTTAAGCTATTTTCAAGGAACATGATATTTTTTGGATTTCGGTTTATAAATCCATTGTGACTATGATGAGTAGGTCATCACAATCAATGAGCGGTATGATGCTCAAGTTGTTGAATGCCGAATGGCATTTTCTAGTCACATATGTTCCGTAACAATTGAACCATGTTATGACTCGATGATATATATGCCAAAGTGTATCACTCATAGCATCTCATTGTGATTTGTGAGAATAAAATCTTATGCATCACTTGTATTGGATATGTGAAAAGGAAGAATATTCATGAGTCAATATGGTCCGGCTTGCATCGGTTTTTGGTAACCAGAAGATGTATTGGGACATTGACACATTTAGGCTTTAATAGTCCGGAGTTTGGACAGTTTGATGATCCATATACCACGGTATTGTCATGGACATCATTTTCTTTGAACAAAGAAACTAGTTGGATCAAAGACACCAAAGTACATTGGTGGAGTCGTGAGCAGGGCTCATGACCGATGATGATATTTATGTCATCCGCGTCTTGCTTTCATAAGCACGAGTGACGCCAAAGACCCCCCCGATGATCCTTCTTAGCCATGTTCATTTATTAAAGCCTATTCTTTGGCACGATTAGGAGACAACACCCTCCTATGCTAAAGAGAATAATGTAGCGACTCGCATAAGCATGGTGCTGAGTCCTCCCTTTTCACCGAGTCCTTATACATACATGATCATAAGTATTAGCCTGGGTGGCTTATGATGCTATGATGGTGTTCACAAATGGTCGTACTCAAGTAATAACATTTATATGTTATGTTGTTCCTTTGACAATGATTGATAAGTTGATGAAACCTGAGTTATGGTTGTCCAACTTGCGGACCAGTCATTGTAAAGGTCGGTTCACCCACTTTTTAGACCAAGTCTTAAAGTGAAATTTTAACGAGTACTTCCTAACATCCAAGGCTACCTTCTCACAAATTTTGGTGCCATTTGGAGACTTGGAAGGAGGTGAACCACTTAAATGAAGTTTTTACATACCACCAGCCGTCCTAACGACTAGTTCGATGTCATTTCGATCGGTTTTTGACCACAAGGTTGATGGTTTTGGAATCCTAAACACCCGTTTATACATGCTCACGAAATTTTGAGGTGTTTGGGGCTGGTGAAGGGAGTGAACTCTTCAAGAAAGCACTAGAGGTTCGATAAAACCAACGGCCTATCATCGGTTCAATCGTTTCTTTATGTTCGATCCCGGTGGTGCATGGTGGCGGTTTTGTTGAATTCTCAAGACCAGTAGCTACGACTATGTAGCATAGGTCAACATGTCATATTCACCTATACCTATCATCATTCAAATGCTTAGTTACGAGTGTAACCATATGCATTTTGTTAACTGGATTGTGTTAACACTGAAAACCTTTATCGTCCACATGTTCATGTGCCAAAAGTGCGTCACCACAACGCATTATGACGGGTTATAAATGTAATACACGAACTTTTATTGACTGTTTGACCTTGCCGTTTCTCTTATGTTGACGCTCTGTAAATGTTTGGAGATGTTATTGATATTGTTATTTAGTTTCGTATCTCGTTTGGTTGTTGATCATGTCGTTTAGGACCTTGCGAAAATGTTCTGGACCAGAGATATAACGCACGCTAGGCCTAGGCTAACGCACGCTAATTCTGCTTGATTAGCGCACGCTAGCTTTGAGTCGTAGCGCGCGCTAAGAAGATCAGTCAGGTCAGAACCAGTATTCGGACTGCTCTCTGGACTGGCGGATTAACGCACGCTAGGAGTTTGTTAGAGCGCGCTATCCATGTATAGTAGCGCACGCTAACATCCGTCCGTAACACACGCCATACTGGCCGGCAGAGGCGGTGAAGTTGCGAGTTTTACGGACTATCAGATAGCGTACACTAGGCTTCGGCTAGCGCACGCTAAAGCTCCAGCCTAACGCACGCTAACATGGGCAGTAGCGCACGTTAAGTATTGAGCGGCGAGTCGGTAAGTTCGGACTCCGATCATCGAATGCCATATTTTGGGCTAGCGCACGCTAGGCAGATGATTAGCGCCGCTAACGAGACCGGCGAAGCCACCGGACTATCCGGTGACTTCGCTGCGCACGCTAATGATAGGCGTAGCGTGCGCTAGACTGGACATATATAAATATGGCAGTTGACTTTATTTTCGTCATTTCTCACCTTCTTCACTCCTTTTCGACGGGAATCACTCGGGAGAGGCGATCTTAGGCGATTGGAAGCGATCTTCCTTCTAACAACAATATATTTGCTTGGAGAACAAGGATTTCTCAACATCTAATTCCTCCTAACGTCCGAATCAAGGTAAAAATCCTTAGAACCCTACCTTTTGGGAATTTTGGGGTTTTCGTAGATTTGTCCGATTTACCCGTTGTGAAGCTTGAGAACCTTGAGATTATGATGTATCTATACCGTATGTATACTTTTCCTACGATTTTATGGTTTAGATTGTGCCGTTTTCGGACTTGTGAGATTTAGGACGATTTTCCAACCTTTAGTTGATTATCCGTATATCGTTATGAATCGTAGACGGGTTTGGGGAGTTCCTTCGTGTAGTTTGAATATGGATGATTGATTATCATACTCCTTGCGAATCGTTTAGGTTAGGAGCGCGTTCTTGGACCTACCGAACTCATACCCTTCCTCCGTTCAATTTTCTCGATGTCTCAAAGGCAAGTATACATTTATGATTGTGCGTTCTCGACTTTGAAAGTAAGAGGAATTGATTGTATGATATGAACGAACCGTTTTTACGGCATTCATAGATATATTGATGGCATATTATGAACGAACCGTTTTTACGGCATTCATATATGTATTATTGGCATGTAACGAACGAACCGTTTTGACGGCATTCCTACATGTAACGGCGTATGATATGAACGAACCGTTTCTACGGCATTCACGTACGTCATGAGATTTTAGTCATTCCGGAATACTAGTCTTAAATTGATGAATTGACGGATTACATTTACTTTATTGTCGAGGAGTATTGTGTTTCATACTTGATATACTTGCACTAGCTATTCGACGGCTAACCCCTTTATGGGGAAATACGTTTCATGTATTTCGAGTTCCAGGAGATCGGACAGCGAGTGCAGGTCGGCATGAAGATGGTGGGCAAGTGTGATACCGTGTTGGTCTTCCAGTTATGTTTTGAGTTTTCCATTCGGTGTTGTTGTCTTGGATTGATTATTGAATACTCGAGTATTGTTTTCCTCTTTCCTTGAAGTTCCGGCCTGTGTTTGCCAAGTATTGATTTGTGATGTAATGTCAGTGAATACATTGGTTATGTTTTTGGATACCTTTGTATCGTCTTTCTCCCCATTATATGTCGACCTTCTCGGTCAAGTTTTATAGTTCCGCGTATGTTTAGCCTTGTGTGTCCCACGGCGGGGCTCACGGCGTAATATACTGAATAACTTGGGGTGTTACGAGAATATGGTATCGAGCTTAGGTCTATGGATACCTAGGTCGGTCTTTTGGGTCGAATGAGTCGTCAATTTTCCACAGTATCACTACTCTGCCATCATCACAGTGCGACCGGTACTTGTAAGACCTCTTACTCTTCTGATGTTTCCTTATTCATTATGCTTCATCTATGGATGTTCTTGAGAATCGATCACCTTAATGACGTGTGTTTGAATTGTGCTTACGTACCTTGTGTGTTCTTCAGTATGTCAGCTGGTAGGGGCCGTGGCCGTGGTCGTGGCCGTGGACGAGGAAGAGGTCGTGGCGCGGCCGTTTCCATCAGTTCAGTTGTGGGGTCGACCAAACCCAGTTTGTCGAACTCGGTGCATCCCGACACCGAGAGTCAGCACGACCAATCAGACGGTCAGGGGAACAACGCGGACGTTGGAGTGGCGAATGCACTTCAACAATTGGCTACTCAAATGACTATTTTGGCCCAAACCGTTCAGATAAATAACCCGAACCCAAACACGGATGCCTTGCTCCAGAATGTAATCCGTATGCACCCTCCACAGTTTGGCGGTGCCACAGACCCGTTAGGCTGGGAAGACTGGCTAGCGGAATTAGAGAAGATTTTCGAGGCGGTTGATTGCCCCGAGGTGAGGAAAGTACCAATTGCTCAGTATTTCCTCACTAAGGAGGCCGCTACTTGGTGGAAGGTCATCAAGCCACAGGATCGTATTGCCTCGTGGGATGAATTTAAGGAGCTCCTGGAGGCCGAGTTTTGCCCTTGGCCGTGCAGAGAGCCGAATCCGAGCCTTCTTCGAGGCTAAACCACGGGATATTCCCGTTTCGCAGCGATCGTGGAGTACAACCAACAATTGATCCATGTGAAGGATCAAGTGCGTACGAGCGTGATAAGATCCGTTATTTTGATATGCGGATGAATTTGGATTCTGACGGTACATGGCGGATTTGCTTGTACCACACTAAAAGAGTATCAAGACGAGCTTTGGCCCATGATATGTTGAGCCCGACAACGATACCGTTGAAGAACCGAAAAGCAGAAAGTTGCGGGAAATTTTTACGGATCTAAAGGTGGCAACTTTCGAAGTCTCGGACGACTAACCGTTTCGCCGGACAATCGTCGCGTTCTAATAAAGGGAAGAGGGGTTACCGTTCCACTCCAGTACCTCAAATCGCACGGTGACTTGCTATAACCGTGGCCGCCTGTGCCACTTGAATTCGGAATGCTACTTTCCACCCTTAAAGTGTCACACGTGTGGACAGATGGGGCATAGAGCGGTTTCTGCTCAGGCCGAACCGGACTTTGGACACTCGGGCTTTGCCCAACACCACTTGATCAAGGTATTAATCGGCAATCTTTTGGTCAACCTCGGCGGAATTTCGGCGGGGCGGGACGGGGTCGGAATGCCGGAGAAACTCTAGTGTCGGTTCGGTACAACCACGGGTTTATGAGATGCGCCGAGCAGACGAACCCGACGCGGCGGTGGCTTCAGTACCATTCATATTCTATCTCATCCAGTCAGTGTACTTTTTGATTCGGGTGCTACACATTCTTTTATTTCTTTGGAGTGTGTACGCCGTTTGAATATAACTTGTGTGACTACTTGTGATCCCTTCATCGTGAGGCCCTTTAGCGGGGATAGAATTGTGGGGAACCGGAGATTAGAGATTTTCCGGTGATTATATCCGGTATGGAATGGTTATCGAACACGATTGTAGTTGATATGGAAGGCGAGGATGTAATCCTCGGTGAGGATTGGCTTGATAGTCATCAAGCGATTATGAATTACCGTACCAAGGTTGTCACCATGATGATCGAAGACGGAGTCCAGTACTCATTTTTGGGGCATAAGTCGGGACTACCCAAGTTACTTATCGGTGCCATGAAGGCCGTAAAACTTTTGAATAAAGGTTGTGCGGGCTATTGGTGTTATGCCTTGAAAATGGAAGGAAAGCAGTCGATCTCTCTTCGATTCGGTTGTTAATGAGTATCTGACGTTTTCGGATGACCTCCGGGATTACCGCGGATCGAGAAATAGAGTTTACCGTGGACTTAGAGCCGAGATGCGGCTCCGATTTCTAAAGCACCTTACCGAATGGCACCTTAGAAATGCAAGAATTGAAGAATCGGTTGGGAGAACTTACGGAAAAAGGGTATATCAGACCGAGCGCTTCGCCTTGGGGCGCGCCTGTTCATTTTGTGAGGAAGAAGGATGGTTCGCTACGTTTGTGCATTGACTACCGTGAGCTAAACAAAGTAACCATCAAGAACAAGTATCCTTTGCCACGTATAGACGATTTATTTGATCAATTGCAAGGGGCTGCAGTTTTCTCGAAAATTGATTTAAGATCCGGGTATTACCAACTCGGGGTGAGAGTCGGACGTTAGAAGACGGCATTTCGGACGAGATATGGGCATTATGAATTTGTAGTTATGCCTTTCGGGTTGACTAATGCGCGGCGATATTCATGCGATTAATGAATAAGATATTCATCGAGTACCTCGGCAGTGTGTAGTCGTCTTTATTGTGACATCTTAATTTATTCTCGAGATAAGGAGGAACATGCCCGACACTTGCGTTTGGTTTTAGACATTTTGAGAACCGAGCACCTCTATGCAAAATTCTCGAAATGTGAGTTTTGGTTGGAAGAAGTTATGTTTCTCGGCCATGTGATTTCGGCCGAAGGGGTTCGTGTAGACCCGCAGAAGATCGAGGCGATGCTAGATTGGGCACCGCCTAAAAATGTTAAGGAGGTTCGTAGCTTTTTGGGCCTTCTTGGGTATTACCGTCGGTTTGTCGAGGGTTCTCGAAACTCGCTCGACCACTTACGAAATTACTCCGAAGACCGAAAAGTTTGTTTGGACGGATGAGAGGCAGAGCTTCGATGAACTAAAGAGACGATTGACTTGGCGCCGATTCTAACTTTACCACATGGTAGCGAAGGCTTTGCGGTTCTGATGGCGCTTGGTCAAGGCACAGGTTGTGTCCTTATGCGGCATGATAAGACAATAGCTTTTGCGTCACGACAATTAAAGCCTTACGAAATGAATTATCCTACTCACGATTTGGAATTAGCCGCAATTGTCTTCGCACTCAAGATTTGGCGACATTATTTGTATGGTTCGCCGTGCGGATTTATACCGATCACAAGAGTCTCAAATATATTTTCGATCGAAGGAGCCGAATATGAGACAATGGCGTTGGTTAGAGTTGATAAAGGATTATGATTTGGATATTCTTTACCACCGGAAAAGCTAATGTCGTTGCGGATGCGTTGAGCCGCAAATCGGCATCTCTTCAAATGCTCGAGGTTCTTACACCTCGACGAAAATTAAATCGAGGACTTAATTGAGCAAGGGATAGAAGTTTGGCTTCAACGAGTGCAGGGGCAATTGTGTACTCTCGAAATTACTTCGTCTTTAGTTGATGACATCAAAGGGAAGCAGTGGAGTGACCCGATGATTTCTCAACTGAAGGAAGATGTAATTAAAGGAAAAGCTCCTGGCTTTATGGTACACGAGGATAGTATTCTGAGATTTCAGGGCAGGCTTTGTGTTAGAGCGATTTAGAGTTGAGACAGAGAATTCTCCGAGAAGCGCATGCTACGCCTTACTCAATCCACCCCGGGACGAGTAAGATGTACAAAGATTTGAAGCGAAATTTTTGGTGGAATAACATGAAGAAGGATGTTACGGAGTTTGTACTACGGTGCTTGACGTGCCAACAAGTCAAGATCGAACATCTACGTCCAGCGGGGTTGTTGAAACCGCTTCCCATTCCCGAGTGGAAGTGGGAAGACATTTCTATGGATTTCATCACTGGCATGCCGAGAACTCGGGCCGGAATGAATATGATTTGGGTAGTTGTCGATCGGTTGACCAAGTCTGCACACTTTTTGGGTATTAAGGATACTTGGGGGCCGGATAGACTGGCTCGAACCTTTATTGCTGAGATCGTGAGATTACACGGTGCCCCCAAAACCATTGTTTCTGATCGAGACTACATTTCATATCGCACTTTTGGCGGCCGTTCATCGAGGCTTTGGGTGCGAGTTGAGATTGAGCACTTCTTTTCATCCTCGGTCGGATGGTCGAGCAGAGGGCGATTCAAACGTTGGAAGATATGTTACGGGCTTGTGCCTTAGACTCGAGTAATGATTGGGAGCTTCACTTGCCGTTGATCGAGTTTGCTTACAATAATAGTTGGCATGCGTCGATCCAAATGGCACCCTTCGAGGCACTTTATGGTAGGCGATGTAGGTCGCCATTATGTTGGGACGAGGCTTCCGAACTAGTTGGGACGGAGCCGGATATGTTGATGGAGACTAAGGAAAAGATTACTATTATCCGGACCGATTATTGGCCGCCCAGTCGTCGAAATCTTATCTCGATACTCGTCGTCGACCCTTGGAGTTCGAAGTGGGGATCATGTCTTACTCAAGGTGTCGCCGACCGTGGAGTTTTCCGCTTCGGGAAAAGGAAACTTAGTCGAGGTATATCGGACCTTTGAGATTTTGGACGAGTTGGGGATTTAGCTTATCGCTTGGCGTTGCCTCGACTTTGAGTCACGTCCATAGTGTTTTTCATGTGTCTCGATTGAGGAAGTACGTCGGATCCGAGCCACATCATCGACTACAGTGAGATTGACGTAGCCGAGGATACTACCTTTCCGGAGAGACCCGTGAAGATTCTTGAGCGTCGCGAGAAACAACTTCGGCATAAGACCATTCCACTGGTTAAAGTGCAATGGTCGAGACATGGAGTCGAGGAGGCAACTTGGGAGACGGAAGAGAAGATGCGGGTGGAATACCCCGAACTATTTATTTCTTAAGTTTCGGGACGAAACTTCTTTTTAGAGGGGGAGAATGTAATACCCGAACTTTTATTGACTGTTTGACCTTGCCGTTTCTCTTATGTTGACGCTCTGTAAATGTTTGGAGATGTTATTGATATTGTTATTTAGTTTCGTATCTCGTTTGGTTGTTGATCATGTCGTTTAGGACCTTGCGGAAATGTTCTGGACCAGAGATATAACGCACGCTAGGCCTAGGCTAACGCACGCTAAATCTGCAATATTAGCGCACGCTAGCTTTGAGCCGTAGCGCGCGCTAAGAAGATCAGTCAGGTCAGAACCAGTATTCGGACTGCTCTCTGGACTGGCGGATTAACGCACGCTAGGAGTTTGTTAGCGCGCGCTATCCATGTATAGTAGCGCATGCTAACATCCGTCCGTAGCGCACGCTACCGGGCTGGTCAGCAGAGGCAGTGAAGTTGCCAGGTTTTCTGGACTATCAGATAGCGTACGCTAGGCTTCGGCTAGCGCACGCTAAAGCTATAGCATAACGCACGCTAAGCATTGGCGGTAGCGCACGTTAAGTATTGAGCAGGCGAGTCGGTAAGTTCCGGACTCCGATCTTGAATGCCATATTTTGGGCTAGCGCACGCTAGGGACAGATGATTAGCGCACGCTAACGAGACCGACAGAAGCCACTGGACTATCCGGTGACTTCGCTAGCGCACGCTAATGATAGAGGCGTAGCGTGCGCTAGACTGGACATATATAAATATGGCAGTTGACTTTATTTTCGTCATTTCTCACCTTCTTCACTCCTTTTCGACGGGAATCACTCGGGAGAGGCGATCTTAGGCGATTGGAAGCGATCTTCCTTCTAACAACAATATATTTGCTTGGAGAACAAGGATTTCTCAACATCTAATTCCTCCTAACGTCCGAATCAAGGTAAAAATCCTTAGAACCCTACCTTTTGGGAATTTTGGGGTTTTTCGATTTGTCCGATTTACCCATTGTGAAGTTTGAGAACCTTGAGATTATGATGTATCTATACCGTATGAATACATTTCCTAAGATTTTATGGTTTAGATTGTGCCGTTTCGGACTTGTGAGATTTAGGACGATTTTCCAACCTTTAGTTGATTATCCGTATATCGTTATGAATCGTAGACGGGTTTGGGGAGTTCCTTCGTGTAGTTTGAATATGGATGATTGATTATCATACTCCTTGCGAATCGTTTAGGTGCCGGAAGCGCGTTCTTGGACCTACCGAACTCATACCCTTCCTCCGTTCAATTTTCTCGATGTCTCAAAGGCAAGTATACATTTATGATTGTGCGTTCGACTTTGAAAGTAAGAGGAATTGATGGTATGATATGAACGAACCGTTTACGGCATTCATAGATATATTGATGGCATATTATGAACGAACCGTTTTACGGCATTCATATATGTATTATTGGCATGTAACGAGCGAACCGTTTTGGCGGCATTCCTACATGTAACGGCGTATGATCCGAGCGAACCGTTTCTACGGCATTCACGTACGTCATGAGATTTTAGTCATTAGGAATACTAGTCTTAAATTAATGAATTGACGGATTACATTTACTTTATTGTCGAGGAGTATTGTGTTTCATACTTGATATACTTGCACTAGCTATTCGACGGCTAACCCCTTTATGGGGAAATACGTTTCATGTATTTCGTGTTCCGGGAGATCGGACGGTGCAGTGCAGGGTAGGCATGAAGATGGTGGGCAAGTGTGATCTTGTGTTGGTCTTCCGTTATGTTTTGAGTTTTCCATTCGGTGTTGTTGTCTTGGATTGATTATTGAATACTCGAGTATTGTTTTCCTCTTTCCTTGAAGTTAGGCTGTGTTTGCGAAGTATTGATTTGTGATGTAATGTCTGTGAATACATTGGTTATGTTTTTGGATACCTTTGTATCGTCTTTCTCCCCATTATATGTAGACCTTCTCGGTCAAGTTTTATAGTTCCGCGTATGTTTAGCCTTGTGTGTCCCACGGCGGGGCTCACGGCGCTGTAATATACCCTGAATAACTTGGGGGTGTTACAATAAATGATGAATATGACATGCGCTTTCACTCATAGTCCGCTTAAAATGTACCTTGGCAGACAATCTCGTACGTCACTTTGATGAGCCAGTCTTCCCGTCGTTAGGGGGAGATGCGAACGATCATGTTCGAGTAGAACGACTTGGAATTGTCGTAGTTTGTCCCTACTGTGTCTCACCAAGTTCCCTAAAGTGACGAGATTAAATACATGCTGCAAACATGTCTGCAAGGATTGTGTCCGGTCATGGACGTTCGTCATCTATAAATGGTGATATGGTAACATCACAAATTGTGGTAGATGGTGTTACTAGGCCGTGGATCTCATCGAGTATTGGGATTCCACTTGGTTCGATAAATACTCTCGCTAAGAATGTATGCGAGCTTGGTACATGAAACTTGATCATATGATCAAATGAACTCATCCGTCTCATGTGATTCTGGATTATAGTCATCATTGGGGGACGCCTCAATGAATGCCAATCCATAAAGAGTACTCTATGAATAAAGCCGGTTCATGAGGACGTGGAATGTGAGTTTAATCGAACCATACTTCGTTGAAAATCTACAACGTTGTAGCCTTGGCCTAAAATGGAAACATATGCGACTCCAGTATGGACAAAGTGATAGCCCTTTGTTGAAGTGGTACCGACACTCCAAAGATAAGACCTATCCGTATACTTTGTTAAAGCGAGTGAGAGAAAGAGTTAAACTCACCTCATGGCGCGAGGTTTCTCATGAACGCACTGGAATCGACTACGATGACACGAAACTTAGTTGTGCTATCGCAATGGATGTTATATCATCCACTATCTTTTCAGTTAGATAGTTTCCCAAAAACTGACGTGCAGCTTGTGGTTAAATCTTATCTTAGTGGGGAACTAAGTTAAGTGATAAAAAGGATCTCGTGGTGGATCAGACTCAAATCAAGTGGCTCCTGACCACGGAGCGCGTCGACAAGTGATTGTCGGGGATGCATACTAAGTATATACTTGATTTGGAAGAGATATGAAGCTTTTGCGTGTAAAACTAAGGGTTTATAGTGATGTACTCTTGTGAGACTAAGAGATTCCGCTAAATCCAAAGTTATGAATGAAAGGATCTTGGGACACTTGATGATGCGTATTCATCACTCGGTTTAAGGCAATCTAAGGGACGGTTTCCCTAAGAGACGATAAAGTAATGCCTATATGATTCCCAATGATTAGTCGAAGTCATAATAAGACTTGGCTCACTTAAGTGATGATGCAGTCTTAAGAGAAAAGTACGGTATTATGTACTCATGTTTGACTCGATGTACTCATTTGTAATAATCCGGTAAAGCCACTGTGATGATGGCCTAGGATGCGCTCATGCAATGTCTGTGATTGACAAGAAGCTTGAAGCTCGCTCTATCTCGATAAAAAGGACACTTGAAAACTGATACCCGAATCTGCCCAGAATGTGTTGGTCTATCTTCCATATGACCCAAAGGGCAGCTCACTTGATGGAAAATGGTGAAATTGGTACCATTGGAAAGGTTTGTGTCTACTTTCCAAGGAAACCAACCATTTGATCACATCCATCATGTTGAGTGACATATGACTATTGTTGCAAAGTAGGACAGGATATGTCCGGTAATTTCTTTGAGTCAACTTCGATAGAGCTTTGTGATTCGCTCAGTCGATCTAGGTTACGTACTGTATGTGAATGAAAAGCTATGGGTGTCTAGTTTTCATAAGTCCTTACAGTTTCGTTGATACCTATTGAATCGAAGAAGTTATGACTGATTTAGTGCATGGAGGTCAAGACTTTGGAAAACTTGATAAGTCTTTAGCGACTCTGCACTTTGGATGTGTCGCGCTCTTTTTGTCCTTAGACCAAGGTTTGTTTTTCCCATTGGGTTTTCACTTGGTAAGGTTTTTAACGAGGCGACCTATGAGAACATCCATACAATGATGCGTTGTACTTCTGTTCAACTTAGACCAAGAGGTATTTTTCCCACTGGGTTTTTCCTTGGTATAGTTGTGAGGGCAACTTGGCATTTGACTCCTATGATTTGAGGTACTCATCAGGGGGAGTCGTTATGTATACATCAAGGGGAGTATACATGACATGTTATGTTGGTGCGTTGCAATCTTTTCCTCATCAAGCCTTTATTTTTCCCATGGGGTTTTGTTTTGGCTTGGAATAGGTTTTTACGAAGGCAACATCTTCTGCACCATTGTTGTATTAGTGCTCGACACAGGGGGAGTGTTCCGGGAATTATTATTCCCGTGATGTGTCTTACCTAATACTGATTGTAGATACATAGATGGAAGGTTCTAGATCCTTCTAGAGGTAGTAGGATCCTATTAGATGTCTTACCTTATCTAGGAATCCTATGTATGGAAGGACTCTCATTGTAATGCCTATATAAAGGCCCCTCTATCAGTGTTATGAATGAATTGATTCGCTGTCTTTTACTTTCTCCTCAAACATATATATATATATATATATATATATATATATATTTATATACATATATATATATATATGGTTTATTGTACACTTATATAATATAAATCAATATTAGAACAACAAATGACTTTGGCACACTGGTTTGATACCCACTTCCATCTCATTGAGGTCACATGTTCAAATCCCGTGAGTAGCGGAAATGCACATTTATACATATTATGTGCGGGTCGCGGGCGGGTTTGGGCGGGTGGGGCGGGTGCGGATCAAGGGAATATAATATATTTTTTTAAAAAAATAATATATTAAAAAAATAATTTCAATTTATTAAAAAAAATATTTAAAAAAATAAATAAATTTAGTAGTGCCCCCTATTTTTACAGAAAATTGGCCTCTACTGCAACACTTGTTTAGTGTTGCTGTAGACTATTGGTAATGATGCCTTGGAGTCTTATGGTAACAAAAGGAGTGGTGTTGCAGTAGGTGACATAAGTGTTGCTATAGGGACCTACGACAGCGGTGAAAAGTGCAACACCAAAAAAGTGTTGCCGTTTTGATTTTCTTGTCTACAGCAACTATTTTTTTGGTTCTTGCAACATTTTGTAGGAGTTGCCGTAGACCATCTATGGCGTAGTGATTGTTGATCTACTTTATAATAATCGTATTTGAGAAACTTGAGATTTGGATCATTTGATGCATTCTTTTTGTGTTGTACCCGAGCTTTCGTGATATTCTGGGTAATTATTCACTGTGATTCGAAACGTCAAGTTTTGGGGATTTGGGCGTGCGATTGATTTGGTCCCGAGGACTATGTGTGCATTATTGTTTTCAGATCATGAGGGATAGTTCATATCCCGAGTTGTTACCCGTAGTTTCGAGGACGAAACTCTTTTTTAGGGGGAGTATGTAATACCCGGTTATAAATTCATTGATTATCATTCAGTAATTGTCACTCGGAATTTTTTTTCACTCAGTAATAAACATTCATCATTCATGTTCATTCAGTTGTGACCATTGTTTGGCGTACCTTGGAATCACATATCAGTTGCTATTCATCATTCATCACTGTTTGAGATCGAGCCAAGATTATTGTCATCAACATCATCATATTTTGGTAGTATGTGTGTGAGATAGCGCACGCTACGTACTCCTGTTAGCGCGCGCTAATGGGGTATAGGTAGCGTACGCTAGGCATCAGTATTTGCGCACGCTAGCGCAAGTGAGGCAGACAGTCCAGAAGGCATTGGACTGCAGTTGAGTTGTAGTAGCGCACGCTACGAGTGGTAAGTAGCGCGCGCTAGAAGTTTGAGGTAGCGCACGCTATGCAATCGGTATAGCGCGCGCTAAGGCCGATCAGGCAGAGTCCAGTGTGGGTACTGGACTGAATCGGATTAATTCGTAGTGCATGCTATGAGTGATAAGTAACGTGCGATAATCGTGCTAGTAACGCACGCTAAGTCGCTTTGGTAGCGCACGTTAATCACGAACAGGTCAGAGGACAGGAGGTTCTGGACTTCTGTTTTTTGGGCTTCAGGCATCAGTTAGCGCGCGCTAACATTTGGTTAACGCACGCTATCGAGAATGCATTAGCGCACACTACCAAGTTCGTAGCACACGCTAACGAGGCAGTCAGGGCTCACTGGACTGCTCGGTTAACCGCTAGCACACGCTAAACATCATGTCATAGCGTGCGCTAATTGAGGATCAGTGTATATTGGACAGTTCGGTCCATGTTCGTCATTTTTCATTTCCTCCTCCTCCTCCCATCGGTTTTGGGCGACTTTGGACGTTTTGGAGAGATCTCTTCGAGCTGAATCCATCTAGCATCATCTTCAAGCTTATCATTCGGATTAATCATCATTTCATCCTCTCCAACACATCAAATCAAGGTAATGATTCGTATCATTCGTATCAGTTGTCCATTCTAAGGCAATCGAAGCGCTCAATCATTCATGGGATCATCCGCTGCATCATTGTTATCGGTTGGCCATTCTAAGGCAATCGAGGTGTTGAATTGGGACTGTCGAAGACGGTGCCTATCCGTGTGTTACTGTCATCGTGTTGGACTACTCAAGGCAGCATACTACCTGATTGTGATACGGATTCGTGCCGTGGCTTCAGCCCTAATTGTGATACGGCTTCGTTCCGTGGCTTCGGCCCTAATTGTGATACGGCTTCGTGCCGTGGCTTCGGCCCTAATTGTGATACGGCTTCGTGCCTTGGCTTCGGCCCTAATTGTGATACGGCTTCGTGCCGTGGCTTCGGCCCTAATTGTGATACGGCTTCGTGCCGTGGCTTCAGCCCTAATTGTGATACGGCTTCGTGCCGTGGCTTCGGCCCTAATGGTGATACAGTTTCGTGCAGTGGCTTCGGCCCTAATCAATAACAGCTTCGGGCTGTTTTAGCTTCAGGTGTTTGTGATAGTTGTTAACTACCGCTGAACGACTTTCAGGCCTTTTGTGATGTCTTGGTATTTTCATTGGAGCCTTCGAGCATGGTGATTCATATCTAATTCAGCTCTGATTTGGTTCATATTCCTGTAATTCATTGTGGTGTTTTGTAATTATGATTCGTCGTTGGGCATTTATGTTCTACACCTGTTGAACAGGTGTTAATGGTATGCCGTGGGCATAGTATATCACGAATGCTTGGTTCTTACCTTGATTTGTGAGCATCTCGTATTATCATTATCATTTTACCGTTTCATTTTGCTTTTGGATGCATATCATGTTATACATGTATTTGATGTTCATTATCTGGATGGTGACCGTAAAGCGAACATGTTTTCATGTTTTAGGTGCTTGCGAGGAGAGAGTTGAGACATAGGGGCATGACGTTGGCGACGAGGCATTCGAGCGATACTAGTCCGAGTTGTTCATGTTGGTCAGTCAGTTGGAGTGTTCTCCAGTTTGTCAGTCATTGCCATTATGTATTACCCGAGCAGATGCTCGTGGAAGTTGTTGTATTTTATTTTGGCCATGTAGGCCCATCGTTGTCGTTGAAATTCCTTATCGGAATATTATGTCGGATATCATGGTAAGGACTATGATTTTCCCTTGTTGTTCAATTTAATATATTTTAGTCATGTTCGCCTGGTGGATCTCCTGGTGTGGGGTCCACGACACTGTAATAACCCAATCGGATTTGGGGGTGTTACACAAGATGCACGTCGAGGTTGACCCCCGCCTTCCGGTTTACAGGGTCGAACTACTCTAATGAAAATCTTGACGTCACAAGCACATCCCTAGCAAATCCTCAAGTAGAATCCCGGAGTGAAATCCGTGTGATGAATTGAGGGTGAGTCGGTTCGAGTATACTAATCCAGTTAGCATACCTATAACGTGTGCTCCCACTAACCATTAGTGTTCGACAGGCACTCTCCATGTCAAAGAACACGTCATACAAGTCTTCGCATAAACTTAACGCCCAGTCAAGTTTCATCAACTTGCGAACGATTAAGTATTTGAGCTATAAACCTTTCCAGTGCCGACCCCCTTATCTAATAAGGAGTGGAACGTTTTGCTCTCAAATACATGGACTAGTTTCTATATGTATATTTACGAGTTAGGAATGCCAGTAACTACCAGTAAATACAGAAACATCTATCGCCTTATATTAATGATTTACATAATTACAAGTACAATGCCCTCACTCGACATCCTCTGAGTGGCATTCGAGGGCATACTCCTAACAAGTAGGTATCCTAACCGTGATTGAGTCTTACGACTCAAGGCATCTGCTACCATATTAGCCTTGTCGGGGTGATAGTTAATACCACAATCATAATTCTTTACCAATTCAAGCGATCTTCTTTGTCACATGTTCAAGGCCTTCTGCTCGAAAAAGTACTTTAAACTCTTGTGATCAGTAAAAGTTTCACATCTTACCCCATAAAGGTGATGTCTCCATATCTTTAATGAGTGCACAAATGTGGCTAGTTCCAAATCATGCATGGGATAATTCACCTCATGCGGCCTAAGTTGTCTTGACGCATAAGCTGTCACTTTCCCATCTTGCATCAATACACAACCTAGCCCATTATTAGAAGCATCCATGTAAACCACATACTCATTGTTCGCTTCTGGTACTGCTTAAACTGGCACAATTTTCAACCTTCTCTTGAGTTCCTGAAAACTCTCATCACATTCCTCGGTCCATAAATACTTAATTCCTTTCCGCAATAGTTGTGTCATTGGTCTAGCAATCTTGGAAAATCCTTCGATGAACCTTCGGTAGTACCCAGCTAGACCCAAGAAAATCCTAATCTCATTAGGATTGGTTGGTGACTTTCAATCACGTACTGCTTCCACTTTAGCTGGGTCCACCTTAATACCATCTGCTGACACATTGTGCCAGAGAAACATTAATTCTTTCAACCAAAATTCGCACTTACTGAATTTGGAAAAGAGTTTCTCCATTCTCAGTGTTTCCAACACTATCCTGAGATGTTCTTAATGCTCTTTCTCATTTCTTGAGTAGATGAGAATGTCGTCTATGAACACCAAGACAAACTTATCCAAGTACGGGTGGAAAACTATGTTCATAAGATCCATGAATACTGCGGGAGAATTAGTTCATCCGAATGGCATAACTATAAACTCATAGTGTCCACATCTTGTTCGGAAAACTGTCTTGGGTATATCCTCTGGTCGAATCTTCAACTGATGATACCCAGAACTAAGGTCTATCTTAGAAAACACAGTTGCTCCCTTGAGTTGGTTAAATAAGTCATCTATCCTTAGCAGAGGATACTTGTTCTTGAGTGTGAGCTTGTTCAGCTCCATGTAATCTATACACATTCTCAGCGTAGCATCCTTCTTCTTCACAAAAAGGACAGGTGCTCCCCATGGAGAAACACTCGGCCTGATGAAACCTAAATCCAATAGCTCCTGTAGTTGGATCTTGAGTTCTTGCAGTTCCTTCGGTGCCATCCTATATGGTGCTTTCGACACAGGGGCTGACCCTGGCTCCAGGTTGATGTTGAAATCCACTTGTCGATCTGGTGGTAAACTAGGTAACACTTCTGGGAATACATCCTTGAATTCCCACAAATTGGCACATCTCCTATAGTCTGCTCTTCTCTAGCTTCTCCATTAAGGTAAACAAGGAAAGCCTGAGAATCCTTCTTTCTCATCATCTTCTTGGCTTGAAGGGCAGAAATAACGGGTGATCCTCTACCCATTCTAATGCCGTGAAAGTCTGTGGGCTCCTTTCCCAGTGTTCTGAAGGAAATTTTTCTCTCATAGCAAAGAATTATGGCATAATTTTTGGCTAACCAATCCATTCCTAGGATTACATCAACATCCCACATCGTCAAAACATTCAGATTATTAGTTACCACTTTAAGGTTCCCGAGTTCTAATTCCATATTAGAAAAAACATGTTGCCTCAATACTGACAGTAAAAACTACATTCGTATGTAGATGAATTTTATTCACATAATGCTCGAAATAGATTTGTAAAATAACTTACAGGTTTTGTGATAATCGAGTTCAAATATGCAACCCAGTATGAGATTCATAGTCTCACTAGGGAATTTCGTCAAACATCTACCGGACGTCTCCTAGACTAGGCTGCTCAGATTCGCTGGGTGTTTGAGCGTTTTGGAGGATTTACGAAGTTCAAAACTATAATATAATAAAACGTAAGGGAAGACGGGTACATTTGCTACAGATATTGACAAATGGGACGAGACAATCTTAAAGATAAGGCCATTATTTATGGTCAGTCAAAACCGCATCATGACTGGGCATCATGAGCGACGACCTGTGCCTCGCGCGGTCATGACTGGGCATCGTGAGCGATGACCCGTGCCTCGCGCGCACGGGATTCCCGATGCCTGTCAGGCAGTGACACACACAGTGATGTACGGTGGTCGGTAGCTGGCAATCTTCCACTAATTCGATCATAACTTCTTCGTCCGCACTCCTATTGGCAATCTATAATACTATTAATTTTCAGAATTTTGAACTTCCCAAAAATCCATGGTGGCTTTTCAAGTTCGATACTTGTCCACGATACTTCCCAGAAAATGTCCAATCTTATTTCCACTAAAACATTCAATATTTCCTTCGTATTTTAGACGGTCCAAGATATAATTGTTGGGATTTGGTGCCTAAAATGAAGGCCCTGCAGAAGTGGTAAAATGAAAATTAATTCGATCTGAATCCCTACGAGGATCGATCGAGCTACGTATATATGAATATTAAATGAAACACAAGAGATACAAGAAACTTACCCTTGTAGTCCATTGATTAAATTGATTCCTTCTCTTGAGCAACTCCCCAAGCTTTAGTTGATTTCTCTATGATCCAATGCGCTCCAAGCTCTTGGATGATCCAACGCCAAAAGGACCGTGTCTCTACTTGCCACGCACCAGAGAAACGACTGGAATGACTAAACCTCGTTATCCTCCAAGAATACGGCTAGAACAAGGTTGTAGAAGCTTTGCCAATCAAGATTACAACACTCTAAGTATTTATTCTATAATCTCTCTATTTCACAAATATTTTCTCCAAGAAAAACTTATGAATGTTTTGTGAAGATGATGATGAATAGTATGAAGCCTTGGAAAAACTTTCTCCTCTCTCCTTTCTCATGCCAAAACCGTATGGAATCAAGTGTTGGCCAAGGAGATATGGTTTTCCATATATTCTCATCATATCTCCCCATATCAATCACCTTTTGACAAAATCACCCAAGGTGATATTTTCTCTCCTTGATAGGTCACAAGGTTTGAGCCCCAACAAGTGAAGACCAAGACCATGGAGGGTAGGTGATTGGGGCAACCATCTCCAAGGAGCCGGGTGAGTTCGGTCTGTTTCGGACTCTAGTGAGTCCAAATAGATAAACTCTGATTTCGTTCCGATGTATTTATATCGATTAATTAATCTAATTAATTAATCATATCAAATACATAATAACATAATTAATTTCTCCAAGAAATAATTATATTCATGAATTAAATTAATCACCCAGTAATATATTTAATTCATTAAGCCGTAAATCAATTTATCCAATAAATCGATTTAGACATCCAATGTCCCAAATTAGATATCCAATATCGAATATTCATAATGGATAATAAGCTTGATTCATTCCGTCGTCAATCCTATTGCGCGACTCGGTAGGTCCATCTCAGTCAGCAATGGGAGGAACCAAAGAGTAGTAGCACTACCTAGCCAGCCTGGAGGCCTACACTGTATCCCAACTGAGAACGAATGATGGGATCATTCAAGAACCATTATGTCGTGAATACCAGTATACGTATAAACCCTTCTTTCAAATGTCCCGATCAAGTTATAGGGTAACGGTCAGTCAAACCCTATTTGTACTTGACTCTATGCATGTGTTAATGCAAATCGAGATCATCGAGCTCTCGTGTATCCAATACAACTAGCTCCAATTCTTTGGCTAAAAACTTATGATCTCATCTGCCAATAACCGCATAGGACATATAACCTGCTCACTAACGGGAGAAAGAATTCTATCTTGGTATGCAGTAGGACCTGCTACTTGCCCATCAAGATGCACGTCGAGGTTGACCCCTGCCTTCCGGTTTACAGGGTCGAACTACTCTAATGAAAATCTTGACGTCACAAGCACATCCCTACTAAATCCTCAAGTCGAAGGTTCACGAATACCTATCACAACCTTTCGATTCCGTCATTGACTGTCCCGGAGTGAAATCCGTGTGACGAATCGAGGGTGAGTCGGTTCTAATATACTAATCCAATTATCATACCTATAACGTGTGCTCCCACTAACCATTAGTGTTCGACAGGCACTCTCCATGTTAGAGAACATGTCATACAAGTCTTCACATAAACTTAACTCCCAAGTTTCATCAACTTGCGAATGATTAAGTATTTTAGCTGTAAACCTTTCTAGTGCCGACCCCCTTATCCAATAAGGAGTGGAACATTTTGCTCTCAAATATATGGACTAGTTTCTATATATATATATATATATATATATATATTTACGAGTTAGGAATGCCAGTAACTACTAGTAAATAAAGAAACATTCATTTGCCTTATGTTAATTATTTACATAATTACAAGTACAATGCCCTCACTCAACATCCTCTGAGTGGCATTCGAGGGCATACTCCTAACAATCTCCCACTTTCACTCAATGTCACACACTATGGTATCTAATACCCATGTTCTCCAGATGACGCTCCAAGCTAGTCTGAGAAAGTGGCTTGGTCAGTGGATCAGCGACGTTGTCGGACGAGTCTACTCTGTGCAGCATAATGTATCCCTTGCGAACAAATTCTCTTACGAGATGATACTTCCTCTCAATGTGTTTGGTGGTGTTGTGAAACCTCGGCTTCTTGGCCTGTGCTACAGCTCCGTCATTGTCGCAGTACAGCGAAACAGGCAGCTCAGCACATGGAGTCACTTGCAGTTCTCCCAGAAACTTCTTAATACAGAACCCTTCCTTGGAAACCTCCGAGGCTGCTTGATACACAACCGTCGAACTCGGACAGTTTGACATAACTTATGAATCGCGCACTGCCATAAAAGGACAAGCCCTGGCGGACTTCATTGAGGAGTTCACACCAGGAATCGCACAAGAGGACGACCGATTAGAAGAGTGGTCACTCTATGTAGATGGGTCCTCAACCGCCGACCGATCAGGTGCAGGAATAATCCTCGTCAGTCCCGACCAACGTCTGTTCTGCTCGGCTATTCGCTTAGGTTTCCCGACGACCAACAATGAGGCAGAATATGAAGCTCTCTTGGCCGGTCTAGAAATGGCGACCTCCATCGGCCTTGCCCGCCTCACCATCTTGAGTGATTCTCAATTAGTGGTAAACCAGATCAACGGCGAATACGAAGCCCCCGTCGGACATCCCTGGGTGGTTAACCACAGTTCATGATACGCACACACACGGCAATACGTATCCCTAGAGGCCCCGTCGGACCGTCCCTAGGTGAACATACACATATCCATCCACAACAACCACGATACAGCCATAATTCAAATAATTGATGATACGATTGGGATCTGGTACATATTTCAGTAATTGGGATACGTGGAACACATTATGAACGTGACTCAGCGATGGCGGTAAGGACAATTTGTACGCCAACTCCCCAACTCTTTTGAGGATCTCGAATGGTCCGATATATCTCGGACTCAGCTTTTCTTTCCTTTCAAATGAAAGATTCCCCGAGTCGGAGAAACCTTTAGGAGCACGTGGTCCCCAATTTCAAACTCTAACGGGCGACGGTGCACGTCTGTATAAGACTTTTGTTGACTCTGGGTAGTCAATAGCCCTTCACGAATCAGAGCTACCTTCTCTTGTGTCTGAACTATAAATTCTGGTTTCGTCCTGGTCAAGTCAGATGAATCGTCCCAACACTGGGGTGACCTGCATCTTCTTACGTACAACGCTTCAAAAGGTGCCATCTTAATAGAAGCATGCCAACTATTGTTGTAGGTGAATTCAATCAACGGAAAATGAACCTCCCAATCAGTCAACCAATCTAGGGTACAAGCTCTTAGCATATCTTCTACTGTCTGAATAGTCCTTTCGGACTGTCCGTCCATCTGAGGATGATAATCTATGCTAATTTAGCTCAGTTCCCAAGGCTTTATGAATTGCCTTCCAAAAGTGTGACACAAAATGACCATCTCGATCCGAAATAATGGTCTTCGGCGTACCATGCAATCGGACTATCTCCGTAATAAACACCCGTGCCAACTTCTCTGGGGCCCATTTATCCTTAATACCCAGAAAAGGAGCCGACTTGGTTAGATGATCAACTATCACCCAAATCATATTCATCCCCGTTCTGGTCTTGGGCATAATGGTGATAAAATCTATCGATATATCCTCCCACTTCTATTCAGGAATCGGAAGTGGCTTCATCATTCTGGCAGGTCGCTGATGTTCAATCTTAACTTATTGACAAGTTAAACACTTCGAGACGTATTCCGCTACGTCCCTCTTTATATTTCCCCACCAGAAAGTTTGCTTTAGATCCTTATACATCTTACTGGTGCCCGGATGAATAGAATAGGGCGCACTGTGAGCTTCCTTCATGATTGTTTCTTTCAAAGCATCATCATCGGGGACGCAATGTCAACTCTGGAACCTCAGAGCTCCATCATCATATATTACAAATCTTTTGGCCTTCCCTTTGTCTACGTCATCCCGTAATTGAATAATTAGAGAATCATCCAACTACTTAGATTTGATTTCTTCGATTAATGACAAAGTTAATTCCATCACAAACAGTTTCCCTTGTACTCCTTGCGACCATACTTCAATTCCTTCATGAATCAATTCTCGTTTAATGCTGGACTGGGTCGTAAGCACTTCCAACATTAGAATAGAAGCAGGTTTGCGGCTCAGTGCATCAGCTACCACGTTCGCTTTGCCTAGATGATAAAGAATTTCCAGTTCGTAATCTTTGATCAATTCCAGCCATCTCCTCTGTCTTATGTTTAACTCCTTCTGACTGAAAATATACTTGAGACTCTTATGATCTGTGAAAATCTGACAATGGGTGCCGTACAAATAATGTCGCCAAATCTTCAGGGCAAAGACAATGGCTGCTAACTCTAAATCATGTGTCGGGTAGTTAACCTCATACGGTTTCAACTGTCGAGAGGCATAGGCGATCACCTTATCCTTATGCATCAACACGCAACCCAGACCATGATTTGAAGCATTGTTGTAAACCATGAACCCATCAGTTCCATCTGGTAGTGCTAATATTGGCGCTGTTGTCAGTCTTCTCTTAAGTTCATCAAAACTAGTCTGACATTTCTCGTCGCACAAGAATTTCCAAGCCTTCTGTAACAGCTGAGTAAGTGGACGAGTAATTTTGGAAAATCCTTCCACAAAACGGCGATAATAACCAGCTAGTCCTAAGACACTTCGGACCTCCTTCACATTCTTAGGAGATTCCCACTCTAAGATAGCCTCAACTTTCTTCGAGTCTACTTGTACTCCGTCGGTTGATACCACGTGCCCAAGGAACATTACTTCCTTCATCCAGAACTCGAATTTGGAAAGTTTCGCATAAAGTTGCTCAGCTCTCAAAGTATTCAAAACAATTCGCAAATGTTCTGCATGTTCTTCCGGATCCTTCGAATAGATTAAGATGTCGTTGATGAAAACGACCACTGTATTTTCGTATTTCGTGTACCAAAAGTCCAAACTCATACACGACACGAAATGAATTCGTAGCAACCCCGCGTATGTTTGGTATCTATACAGTATGGATAAAATAAATTGAGGACCGAGACAGTTATACTTGTGTAATTGACGTATTTGATTGACAGTTATATTGAGGATTTGTTGTATCATGTTGAACTGATTTGGATATCAGGTATATCGTATGAGAATATTTTTTTTGGGTTGAGTATATGTGTATTCAGCATGCCGTATGTTCGTATCCAGTATGTCGAGACGTCGGACAGGAACAGTTGAATTTTTGGCTAAATATAAAAGCCATTACGTACGTTAAGCCTTGGAAATTACGTACATAAAATGTGTTAGCTTACGTACGTTATATAGTGTACATAACGTACGTACAAAGAGGAATCGGGCAGTGGGGCCCATGGTCGGCGGCTTTCGGCGCGGATGTGGACAGGTGAGTCAACGGATGGAGTTACGTACGTTATACAGGGTGTATTACGTACGTAATACAAGTATAATACTGTAGCAAGTCAACGTACGTATTACGTACGCAACGGATTAAGTGTTACGTACGTTACGCTGCGGCTGGCCGAGTCGTGGCCGAGAGGACCTGTAGTGGCCGAGCATGGTCGGCAGTGACTCGCTGGGATGGCCGATCATGGTCGGCAGTGACTCGCATGTATGGCCGATCGCGGTCGGCAGTGACTCACTGGGGGCTAGTGCTGGCCGATAACGTACGTAAGGCACCGGCCAGTTACGGCCGTAAGGGAACGTAAGCAGCTGCCGATTACGTCCCGGATCCATCATAAGAACAGGTCAGTAATCTGTTTTGATCTGATAGCATCGTCAAGGGATGACGAAATCTCCAGTGTACAGACTTACCCTTGTACATGTTGTAGCCAGACCTCAATTCCCTGTCTCACAAATTCTAGTTGTAGTTTCCTCTGAACTGTCAAACAGGCAAGAATTTTCTCCTGCAGTGTCTTATAGCTCAAGGCATCGGCAACCATGTTTGCCTTTCCCGGATGGTATAGGATCTCGACATCATAATCTTTGATCTAAACCACCTCCACTATCTCATGTTCAACTCTTTCTGACTAAAAAATGAATTTTCAAAGCAAACACCACAACTTCTAACTCCAGATCGTGGCTCAGGTAATTGACCTTATAAGGTCATAATTGCCTCAACACGTAGGCAATCCCATTCTGCATCAACACATATCTAGGATCCTGTCTTGACGCATCACTATACACCACAAATCCCTCAGTTCCTTGTGGTGATACCAAAACTTGTGCCGATGACTCTTGAGCTCATCAAAGCTCTGCTAACACGCCTATGACCAGGTATATTTCTTATTCTTCCTCAACAGATTAGTCAGCGGATGAGCGATCTTGGAGAATCCTTCCATAAATCGTCTGTAGTAACCTGCTATTCCAAGGAAGCTACGAACTTTCTTTTTCTTTGGAGGTAGCCAATCTCGGATAGCCTCCGTCTTTTATGGGTCCAAACTAACCCCATCAACTGATATCACATGCCTAAAAAAATTCACCTTAGACATCTAGACCTCACATTTGGAAAATTTTCCATAAAGTTGTTCTCACTCGGCACATCGAGAACCCGACGAAGGTGACACTCATGCTCCGCACAGTCACTAGAGTAAATCAAAATGTCGTCGATGAAAACAACCAAAAAATGATCAATATAGTCAATGAAAACTCGGTTCATTAATTCCATGAATACCGCTTGTGCATCGGTCAGTCCAAATAGCATTACAACGAACTCGTAGTGCCCCATAACGAGTACGATGGTCGTCTTAGAAATATCAGACTCTCGGATCCTCAACTGATGATAACCAGATCTCAAGTTGATTTTAGAGAACACAGTTGTGTTCGAAATAAAACGCAGCGGAAGCGACGGAATTTGATTTTATAAAAATCGGCCCTCAAGATTCGGATCTATTTAGGCTTATCAATTAATTAATTACACATATTAATAATCAATTTAAACAAATATTATATTTTTTCATCTAGACATGATAATTTATAGTATTCTACCTAGATCGAAGAGATCTTAGAATACTTTACATTTGAAGCGAAGTGTTTTAATTCCTCTTTGATCTTCTTGTATTTACATCTTTAGATCTTCTAGAATATATCCCGCCTAGATTCGGATGTCGTGTGAGCAACAATCCACCGGACCGCCTTGTAAACTTAGTGGATCCGGTCGACCTCTTCTACCAAGAACACCTCATGATTTTCTCTCTATTTTTCTTGAATATTTTTGGTATTTTAGAAACATATTGTGTTATCTAATTATAGAATCAAAGACACAAGTCAAGATCCATAATTAAACACAAAGCAGAAAAATTGAAATTTCTTGAACTGTCACAACACATAAATCGGCCAGCCCTATGTCCTATATATAGATGTTGTGGGCTACTCTAGGGACCTTAAAGAGGATTAGGAAAAGGACTCCTAATAGAACTCAACTTTCCATATTATGTCCTTCCTAATATATTGAGTCTATTAAATATCAACTCAGCCCACTAAAGAATTAATATTGCACTTTCTACCGAAATCCTAAATTACGAAATTAGATCTTTTTTAAATTAATTATTTATCATTTTTAAGATATCACATATCCATTAATTAATTTAAGGATCCAAATCCCAAACTACTAATTTTGGACTGCACATGATAGCCCTAATACCCAAAAAGCCCTAATGGCGATGTCCAGGAAGCGAAATCGACCGAAGAAAGCCAATCGCAGAGGAAAATCGACGGTGAGAGTGCATTGGATCCGACTACGGAAACTGTAATACGTAGTGAAGGTCCTTTGGGGGGGGGGGGGGTGAAGGGATCATTTTACCTAGGAGTGATGAGAGGAATATACTGAACCATAGAGAGGTGCCGATTTCAATGGAGGAGGCTACGGTTATTCCAGCCTCTCCTATCCCGGCGGCTGCTCTCCCAACTTCGGCGACGCTATATCCGGCCGGAGTTGGTGATGCGAAAAGGTTAGATACAGACAAATCACGATAGCCTACTGCTCGTCGTTTGATGTGGTCTGGGAAGCCGGCTGATGAACCAGAGGTTGTTGTTGATAAACCCGTGCAAAATGACTATGCTGAGATGATCAAGGGGAATAGGTTGGCTGAAAATGGTGTTTGTTTGAATTATTCTGTTCCTGAAAGGGTTGAGGAGGGGCTATATGTTTCATTTTCAGATGATGAACTGATTGAAGAAACTAATAAGTGGAAAAATTCATTAGATTGTATGTAGTGGGAGCCATACATAGCCTTAATTACATGGAGCAGTTTGCTAACAAGGCTTGGGGTGAGTATGGTGTACCAGTGATGTATCAACATGAAAATGGGTTTTACATTGCAAGATTTGATACTCCTGATGAGTGTGAAAGAGTGCTTGCTGGAGGACCTTACACCATGAAAAATCAACCTGTTGTGATTAAGAAATGGACACACATGACTTTGATTTTGAACAAGAGAAGCAAATTGTGCTTGCTATTTGGGTTAAGCTACCTGGGTTGCTTTGCAGTTCTGGGGTAAACATAGCCTAAGCAAGATTGCTAGTGTTGCTAGGAAAACTTTGAGGACTGATGAATGCACTATTAATCAAACTCGAGTTACTTATGCCCAGGTTTTGGTGGAAGTTGACATTATCCAGCCTCTTGTAAAGGAGACAATATTGAAGATTGCAAGTGGTACTATTGAGCAGAGTATTGAATATGAGTGGGAACCCAAATTTTGTCAGCATTGTCAAGAGATTGGCCATATATGTAATAATGCTCCTGAAGCTAGAGGAGTACAACAGCAGCCCCAAATAAGGAGAAGGAGAAATCAGCATGTTGCTAATCAGTGGGTGCAAGTGAGGGGTAGGAGGAATCAGCCTGTTACCAATCCTCCAAGGCAACATAGAGAATAAGAGGTTCCCACATCTGCACCACAAAAAGAGCAATTTCAGCAATCCAACCAATTTAAAGCTCTAGCTAGGGAGGAAGCAGAGGGACATGTTTGTTTGTGAGTAGGTGACATGAGATTTGGCTCATTTGATGTTCCACAGGGGGATCCTGGACCCAGCCATAAATGATTGTGCTTAGCTGGAATGTCAGGGGGATGAATAATTATTTAGGACAAGACGAGGTGAATAAGGTTTTAAGGAACAATAAAGTTGTTTTAGCAAGTTTACTTGAGACTAGAGTAAAACAACAAAAACTAGTAATGTGAAGAAGAGTCTTGGTGTTAATATGGAGGTAGTTGGTAATTATAATAAGGCTGAGAATGGTATAATATGGGTAGTTTGGGATAAGACACAAGTTCAGTTTCAGGGTTTATCTCAAACTGATCAAACCATTAATGGAAAGGTAAGAAATGTTGTTGGTACTATTGAGTTCCAGGTGACCTTTGTGTATGGACACAATACCAGTGATACTAGGGTGACCTTTTGGGCTGAACTAAGAAGGATTGCAAGTAGTATGCAAGAAGCTTGGGTAGTAATGGGAGATTTCAACAATGTTTTATCTACTGGGGATAGGATAGGAGGTCAACCTGTTACTGTTGTAGAATGTGATGCATATGTGGACACTTTTTTTTTTTTTTTTTTTTTTTTTTTTTTTGGGAAAAGTCAATTGCATAAATAAAATAAGAGTGGCCAAGAAAGGCTGGCCAATACCCGACAACCATATAGAATGGTGCACCAAACAACGTAACAAAGAGCAAAAGTAGGAAAACAAAGCCTACGAACAAATGGCTACCAAAGCTACAAAGCCTAGAAAAATACAAACAAAAGAGGAACTACCAAGCTATCCTCCAAATACGACGAAGAGCCACAGTAGATAGAGAACGAGCGGGCCATCTATGAGAGATAATATCACGAACAAGACCTATCCCCTGGAAAGTAACCGAATGAGGATCTCGACGGCTCTGGCCAAACCTCCTCTCGTTCCTCTCCTGCCAAATCAAATAGACCAACGCAGCAAGAAGAATACGGTAAGCCACGTTGACCACGTGCTTACCTCTCCACCTCCTAGCAGCCCACAAATACCCCCGAGCTCCACACAGAGTGAGGCCAACGAAAGCGGACGGCCCTCCTAGCAATAGAAATACACCTCCTAGAATAAGGGCACTGAAAGAATAGGTGGGAGTGCGTCTCTACCGCCATACCACAAAGGACACAAATCCCATCAATATGCTGAAGCCAAGGCTTATCCATAGTCGATAACCGCTCCTGAATAGCTAACCAGAGGATGAAAGAGTGTCTCGGGATCTTTCCCGGTCCGTGCAAGAGCGGAGCCCAAGGAACAGGGGGCGAATAACCTCTGAGGAACCGAAGAGCAGAAGAGGATGAAAAATTCCCGAACTAAGCGGTCTCCATAAAACGCGATCCGACCCCCATTAATATGTGGCAAAGCGTATAATCTGCAAAAGCTCGGGCCTATCCACCACCGGCCACTCCCAAGAACCCTCAACAATAACCGAATCAAGCCTATCACCCACGTCGATGCCGGACCACAGAGGAGCTCTAGGAACGGAATGCCTAATCACACCCATAGAATGCCAGGGTCCGACCACAAGAAGAAGGATGAGCCATCCCCAATGGAATCTTGAAATGCTCCCATAACAAGGGGACGATTTGAGCCGACGCCAATACCAAGTCAAGCCGGAGAAACACTAAGGTCCCGAAAGAACAACTGCGCAACCTAAAAGTTCGAACCCAATTAACCTGAGAACGATTAGAGCCCGTGATAAGAGCCGAGATATGACGAGCCATCGGCGCCGATTCTGGAGCCTCAGCGGAATGATGCCACGGCCCCCACAATCCACATCCAAGCAAACCTTAGCCTGTGCCACCTTGGCAGGGCCCGAATCATGAGAACCTCGCGAGGAACACACGATACGTTTCTCAATCAAAGAGAGAACGCCCTTAGGCAAAATAAAACTACTAACCAATAAATATGTAAAGAAGATAAGACAGAGCGAATAAGCTGGCACCGACCTGCCATGGAAAGAGCAGTACTAGCCCACGAACTCAGACGACCATCAATCGAATCAATCAAAGGGGAACACATAGCAATTGTCAGCTTTGAAGTAATCAAGGGAACTCCCAAATACCTCACAGGAAGCTGACCTAGCTGAAACCCTAACAACTGCTGGAACTGGGCCCCCTGCACCTGAGCACTAGCTGAAAGAAAGATATTACTCTTACTCGGGTTGGCCCGTAGTCCAGAAAGGGAAGCAAAGATCTCAATACTTTTCTTAAGAACACCGACAGAGACAACATCAGGATTACAGAAAAGGAGGAGGTCATCGGCAAAAGCAAGCATGAAGGTGCGTGTAGCCAAACACTTCCAGTGGAATCTGAACCCCGGAGTCTGAGCGATCTCATGGGCATAAGGGACTAGCTTCATGTCATATATCTCCTTTTGTGTCTTAGGACACATATCTTTAGATAGTTGAATTCCATGTCTGTAAGGTAGAAAACCTTTCTTGGAATTTTCCACGCTAAACAGCTTTAACACTATATCAATATGGGATGCCTGAGATAAGCACAACATCATTTTCTTCCGATCACGAAAGATCCTGATTCCAAAGATGTGCCATGCTTCTCCCAAATCCTTCATATCAATTTGTTCAGACAGCCATACCCGTACGTCCGACAATTCCTTAACATTGTTTCCAGTCAGAAGGATATCATCTACATACAGTACAAGAAACACCAACATGTTTCCATCGTAATTCTTATACACACAACTCTCACTCGGACATTTGATGAATCTATACGACTGGATAACCTCGTCAAATCAAGTGTTCTAAGATCTAGATGCTTGCTTAAGTCCATAAATGGATTTATTAAGCTTGCACACTAGGTGCTCTTCTCCTTCAGCAATGAATCCTTCTCGTTGGCGCATGTAGATTCTAGACTGCCATTTAAGAATACAGTCTTGACATCCGTTTGTCAAATATCCAGATCCAAATGCGCAGCTATAGCTAAAAGAATTTGGATTGAGTTTGTTGCTACCCAAAATATTATCCGGAGATAGATATTGCTGGAATGGATGGGATAGCAAACAAATGCAAGAGCACTTCCGTGAGAAAGATAAATAACACAAGATTTGCCGGGGTTGTTAGTCCCGGGCTTGAATGCTCTCGCGAGATATTATTAATACCGATATTCGGGGATACAAATACTAATGTAAGAAAACAATTACAATGAGTGTAAAGTTTCTTGTTATCTTAGCTAGTGAGCGTGTAGATTGCCGGAAGAACCAGATTTGATGCTCTGTGAGTTCTTGTAACAAAGGTGATGAACAGTCGCGGCGGTGAGAGATCGACCGCCTCTCACGGCGAGTATATAGCCGGATGTTTGGGCTTTTGGGCTTGTGAACCCCTTGGAATCCGTCTAGTGAGACTTGCTGCTTCTGCCGATCGTCTTCTGGACGAGAGATTTGGAGAGATAAGTCCTGAGACGGATTCCGGTGAGATAGCCGGTAGCTTGATGATGCGTGTGTGTTCTTGATATTTCCGTGGATGTATCGGAATGTGAGAGAATGGACTACGGCGTAGGTCGAATGAATTGAATCGTATATTCGATGAATCGGGAACCGTAGAGTGAATTCTGGCCGTTGGTTCAAATGAATTGAATCGAGAACCTTTTTCCAGGGAGGAGGTTCTCTATTTATAGGCCTGGATACGCCGGCGATCGCCTTTACCGCAATATAATAATCGGGCGATCGTCTTTTAGCACATGGGCTGTCCCTTTAAAGCTCCGGAGTTGTTGGCGTCAACTTTGCGGTCCAATGGGGAGCTTACACGCGTCCTGAGTTAGTCACATGCGGCCCTACTGACAACTTTCGGCGCACATGCCGGTAGGTGGGGTAGGTGACAGGCTGTGGTCACATGTCTTGTCTGTCAGCAAAAGATCTTTTCTGCTGGCGAAGATCTCGTCAGCGCCTTTGGTGGATCTGCACGTGGGTGCTTTTCTGAGATCCAGCCTTTGACGGTTTTGATGGGCGATCGTCTCTGCTCGGGGCGCAGGTCGATTGCCCTTAGCCGGTTAGTAGAGCAGATCGCCAGCTGCCAAAGGGCGATCGCCCTGGGAGTCGATCGCTAGGTGCCTGATGGTGGTTTGATATCTTCGACTTGGCGAGCTAGTCATAGTTTGACTGGAGTTGACTTGGTCGCTCGGCCTTATAGTCGATCGCCTGTCGGGATGAATAAATCGTGACACAACAATTGCCCCCCAGCTCGCTCATACGTTGGAAACGTGGGGTGAGGTGGCTCTCTTGTCGATCGATGAACTATTGACGAGCGACTTCGTGTTTAATGGAACTGGCGATCGTCTTTGGTGATATATACTGGATTTGGACGACACTGGTTGGCCAATCACTGCGGAAAAACAACGGGCGTTGAAAAGTCTCGCGCACGTGTCGAGGCTTCTATTGGAGGACGCCAACGGTCATTAATGACTCCTCGACGCGTCCTCGAAAAGACGCGTCACGCTGGTCTCGAGGGGTCAACTGTGCGCCGTTTGAGATCCGACCCCGAGGTTTCCCTTTATTGCAATCGGGTCCCCGCTTCTCCTATAAAAGGGGCGCGGGCCGCAGCCTCACTCACGCGTGCATTGGAGAAAGAAGGTCCTGCTGCCGAATTTTTGAAGATCTAAGCGCCGATCGTCGATCGATTTCACTTTAGGGTAAGAAAAACCTTTTCTTCTTTTCTAACTCGAAAATGGCGGAACCTCATCGTCGTTTGGAGCGGGAACTATTACGCCACGGGACATCGTGCCGGGAGAAACTTCTTCCGTCTTCCACACGGGATGGTGAAGCCATTCGGCGGAATCGACCAGTGAAGTTGAGGCTTTGTTGATGAGGCCGATGTTGCTAGGGAGTCGGTCCGAGGAGAGACGATCGCAGATCGAGAGAGATCCGCGATCGGGGCTTCTTGGGAGCAACATAGTGATTTTGGACGGGCCTATAGGGCCTTTCTTTGAAATAATGGATAGATTGGCGGTCTACTCGCGATTCGATTTCGAGGGATATTCGGTCGCTTATCCCTATGTGCTCCCAAGCGGTCGATATCGTGCAGCGCGGCCATCGTTGTGGTCGCTCGGCCAAATACGAGCTCGGCGTCGGGAGAGATCCGGCCGTCTGGAGGACAAGATTCCATGTTCCTTCGAGATGTGGACATGTTTGCGCCGCGGAGAATGAACGAGCCGACCCGGCCTCCGATGGGTATGGTCGCAGTGAGTGAGGCCGTTATGGAGGCCGGCTGCGCTTCCTCTCGTCCTTTGCGGTCTCCCATCTGGGCCGCTTGGAATGTGGCGCCACTTCACCGACGCCGAACGCCCGCTCCAAATCATATGCACTCTCACCCTTTTCGGCGGTCACCGCACTGCCTCTCCGTCGCCGTTGGAGATGAACTATTTGTTTAAACTGACGGCTCATAGAGGGTTGGTCGGCGGTTACCATATTCAAGGCCGATCTGGCGGGTGATTCATGGAGTTCGAATAAGATACGGGCGATCGGACGAAGTGGTTGGGTCGCCGGCAAGTGGAGAGCTTCGCGAGCGACAATCCTGTGCGAATCGAGATCCCCACCGAATTTCGGGAGAGGAATCCGTGAAGGGTTTAGACTCTCCCTTCGCTTGGATGCGTGTTGGGACTGATCTAATTTGATTGCTTTGCAAAGGCTTTCATATCCCGTGATCGAGGAGCCGCCTTTCGACTTCCTCGTTGTTTGGGAGCGAATTAGGAGCTTGTCGGACGACGACCTAGACGCCACTCGGATCAACAAGGAGAGTCGGCGGTTGTCGGCTCGACTATTCCGCTTCCCGAGACATCTCGCGGTGCAGGTATGACTTTATGCGACCTTCAATTTCTAGGCGATCGCCTTATTTGAAGATAGTGTCCCACCGTTAGTCGATCGTCTTTAATCGCAGAGGTTCGTTTCTCGCTTCTTGGAGCCTCCGGAGGAGATCGCTATGTCGAACCCGGGAGTCTAGGCCGTCTCAAATCGAAGAGGTCGACTCGGGTTCCACCCCGTCGCATTATAGTTCCAGAGGCGGTGCCTCGTGCGGAGCGGAGCCTCGCGTAGAGCGGAGTCGAGGTTGAGGAGGAAATTCGGAGGAGGGGCTTGGGCGACCGCAAGAGGCCGAGGCCGCAAGAAACTTCGTTTCTGCCCCGGCGATGAAGTGCCGATCGCGCGCCTCCGATCACCATCGTTGCTCCGGAGCGCGAGCCGCCTCTGCGGCTTTTCTGCGGGAGACGGCGATCGCGGATGCGGAACCTCCTCGAGGGAAACCGTTTTCGGTCGGGATCCCGAGAAGGCCGAGAGGTAGATAGCATTTCTGTGTTGACAATTACATCTGCGTAGGAGTTGTATTAACCTTGGTGTTTTGGTGCGGATCCGTCGCAAAGACCCGTCATGCCCACCGATGGTCGTGGATTTTCTCGCGAGTCGATCTCCTCGCCATTCCTGCGACATTCCTCCCTATGTGAGCAAGGCATACGCCTTGCCGAAGGCATGGACAATCGATCTGGATGCGATCGCCGGCCGCGATCGTCGAGTTCGATGGATCTTTGTTGTCGCCCTTTCTCTTCGAGGGCGACCATGGCCGTCCAGTGCCGCCAGAGTTTGAGGCGGCCCTCCACTATTCGCCTTCAGGAGGATCTTGAGGCGGCTCGGAAAGAGAACGCCGAGTTTGCCGACAAGATTGCAACGATGGAGAGGGACTCCTTGGAGGCGGCCAAGCGGGCGAGCCTTGAGCTTGAGCCGGAGAAGAAGGAGACCGAGAAATTCCGAATGGCGGTCGACCGGTTTCGGGACCGGATGCAGAGTGCCGTCCGTGCGAGGAATGCTTCTGAGGAGGAGGCCGATCGCTGGAAGGTGACGATCGCTCGATGAGCGAGTCGGGCGGAGGCGAAAGAGAAGGTTGCTGCGAGGGAGGCCGAGCCTGGGATCGCAACAGGCGATGGCCGAGCTGAGAGGAGAGGTCGAGGCGACCAAGGCCGATCCCTTCCAAAATTTGGAGTACGTCAGCGAGTTCGCCTATTACTTGGCGTTCGCCGACTCGATCCGAGCGGCTAAGAAGGGAGGCTTGGAGGTCGGTCCTCTTGCCGAGAAGTTCAAGTCATATGCATTGGAGCATCCTCTCAATTCGGCTTTCTCCTTGCCGATCTTGGACCTGGCGGACATCGGTGTGGATTTGAGCTGGTATCCGTCTCCAGACAGTCTTGCTCATCCCGATGCTCCGGAAGATGAGGGAACCGCGCCGAATGCTGATGGTGAAGGCCCGGCAGGGGCCTGAGGCGCTTCCTTTTTGATGTTTTTTTAGCTTATTTTCCTTGTAGTTTGTAGCTTTTCTTTTTGTAGCACTTAGGCCTTCGGGCGATCATGTACTCTATTTTTTCAAGTAATGAAATGAGCATTTGTCTTTCTGACTTATCACTTGAATGAATGGTTATTTTTAAGTCTTTGTTTGACTTTGTACAAATGTGTTGAGGAGAGATCGTTGCGAGGGTAGTCCCAAATGAATTGATAAACTCATAAGACAACTTTTTACAACAAGTTCGATCGCTGCACTACATCTGAAAAAATGACGATCTCCGTATGTGGTTGAATAGCGACGATCGTCGTGTAGGTAGTCCGCACTCTTCTTGCCCCTTGTTTTTATTCACTTAGTGGAAGTAAGGGGATGAAAATAATTCCTTGGGTGAGCGGTCTTCAAGTTTGTCGAATCCTCGGGGACGGTCGTCCGTCTTGAGGAACCGTGCACGATCGCGGAGTTCAATGGACCGACTCCTTGATCGCGTCTTGA
The DNA here is from genome assembly GCA_033398695.1 of Orobanche coerulescens. Lineage (NCBI taxonomy): Eukaryota > Viridiplantae > Streptophyta > Magnoliopsida > Lamiales > Orobanchaceae > Orobanche > Orobanche coerulescens. The sequence continues at coordinate 57,031,001 of CM065809.1, read as the reverse complement.
TGCGCGAAGACATTAAGTGTCTCGTGACTCACTTTATTATGAGGGTCCTCTGTTAGGCTGCGCCTCGCCTCGTATTTAAACGAAGGGCGTGCGGTCTCGGTCTAGAGGAGTCCTTGCGCGGGGCAGCGTTGGATGAATCAACTCCGCGCCCGCGGCTTGTTAGCTCTGCTTCCACCTCGGCCAGCCATGGAGATGGCCGACCTCGACGGTGTACGTTGAGACGGGGTTGTGGCACGTCGCATTGTCCGGGTTCACCATGTTAGATGATGAACCTTTGAGGGCGAGCGATCGTGTCCACTGATTTATTTTGGAGGGCCCTCAGACTACGCCGGCCTCGTACTTAAACGAAGGGCGGGCGATCTTGGCCTAAAGGGACCTTGCATGGCCTAAGCAGTCGGTTCCATCGACCGCCAGACCATGGCTGCACTCTTCCACCTTGGATCGTCATGTAGATGCCGACCTTCGACGGTGTACGTTGTGCGGGAGGCGATCTCGTGCCTTAGTCCATCGTGTTTAGACGGTGAAGCTGCAGATGGCGATCGAGACCTCCGGTTATAAAAATAAGGAGTTAGATCTGGGTGACTTCCGTGGTCTCCTTCTCTTGATTGAAGCATATAGAGACGGTCGCCGAGGTTGATCCAGGGGTCGGCTCGTATGAGCTTCCCAGCCTGTTTTGCGTTCGACTCGGACGATCGTCTATAGAGATAGGCGGGGGCTTCGGCTAAACCAATAAGCTGTCCAACTTGCCCTCCTCGAACAGTCTCCAGAGCTGTTTGAGGAGGTCGCGGCAATTGTTGGTCTTGTGTGGGACTCTTGTGGTAGGCACAATATTGATTGTTGTCCAGGTGACCGTGGTCCCTTATCGCCTTTGGCTTTTTGAGCTCTTCGTGCCCCTTGATGGCATAGAAAATATGTGCCGGAGTTCTGTTGAACGTATGGAGGAGATGGGCTTCCATGTCCTCGAAAGCCTGGAGATCTCCGGGTGTCTTGGCGATCGCCTTCTTTGCTTTGGCGATCGCTATCTTCTGGGCAAGAGGTGGCGTTTCCTCGTCTATGCGGAGGGTGAGTAGCCTTTGCCTGGCCAGGAATTTGGCAGCTTTAGCGCGGAAGATCGTGTAAGTTGGGGGGATATCCTTGGAGAGATGTCTGAACATGGGAGAGTGACCGTGGAATCCCCCCATGACCGAGTAGAGAGCGAGCTCATCACTGACGGGTTCGCCGGTGAGGATGATTTCGTCTACCCGGTCGATGTAATCTGCGTCAATTTCGTCTTTCCCCTGCTTGATTTTTATCATGCGCTGGGGGCCTTCTGGTCTGGCGACCTTCTTTGGCGAAGTATGACGTGAAGTCATCCGCCGATTTCTTAAAAGAGGTGACCGATCGTGGTGGTAGTGAGACGTACCACTTATGGGCGGCTAAGCCCAATGTCGGGGAAGATCCGGCACTTGGTTGCATCGGATGCCCCACACCGATCATGTAAATTCGGAATTTACTCAAGTGGGTTTAAGGTCCGATCTCCCCTTATACAGAGGTGTTTTAGGAGGAGCGATCGTTGGTTGTATGGGGGCAAGCTCGATGTGGACCGCGAGTGGCTCGGTCGGCCCGGCGATCTTCTTGCTGGTGCTTGCCCCAGTGTCCAAGAGTGCTCTCATCTCATCGAGCTGACGTTGCATGGCGGCCATCGCCGTGGCCTGACTGCTAGCGGCTCGGCGGTTTGAGCGGGAGCCGAGGCGATTGAGTACTGAGTCCCTGGCGATCGGGGCGGGAGTCAGATGGCTGACATGCGTTCGGCTGTGAAGTGAGTAGGCCGAACTCCTGGTGACGGATTCGGATTCCGTCTTCTCAAGGTTGGAAACAGAGTGCCGATGGCCGGGGATGGGTCGCGTCCCAAGCGATCGAATATGGATCCGTCGGTCGTGCGGTCGCCTTTCCTCGCGCATTGGGGCTTTCGGCGATCGCTCGTTCGTGGCAGTTGAATGTCCGTTTGCCCATGCGGCGGATGATCGAGGGAGTTATCGCGGGCGGCGTGCATGCTCTCCGTCGCTCCTCCAGGATGGCCATAGCCTCCTCGATCTGCTCCTTGGTTTGGAACTGATCGAGTGAGAGGTTGGGGCCATCTCTCGGATGCGGGATCGAGAGTCTAGCGTTCGCGGCTTCCCCGCCGTCGGCCGGGTTCGACCGAGCCGGGAAATGGTGTCCGGCGGTTCGGAGAACAGCTTTCTTCGATGGACCGGCGGATGTCATGATTCTGAAGGTTTTCTTTGAAGTGCAGTGAGTGTCACTTCAAGTATCTGCCCCGAGAACAGTGAGTGTTCTTCGGGACGGTAGAAATAAAAATATGAGGGTTACGTGCCCTCCTTCTAGCGCCAATTGTTGCTACCCAAAATATTATCCGGAGATAGATATTGCTGGAATGGATGGGATAGCAAACAAATGCAAGAGCACTTCCGTGAGAAAGATAAATAACACAAGATTTGCCGGGGTTGTTAGTCCCGGGCTTGAATGCTCTCGCGAGATATTATTAATACCGATATTCGGGGATACAAATACTAATGTAAGAAAACAATTACAATGAGTGTAAAGTTTCTTGTTATCTTAGCTAGTGAGCGTGTAGATTGCCGGAAGAACCAGATTTGATGCTCTGTGAGTTCTTGTAACAAAGGTGATGAACAGTCGCGGCGGTGAGAGATCGACCGCCTCTCACGGCGAGTATATAGCCGGATGTTTGGGCTTTTGGGCTTGTGAACCCCTTGGAATCCGTCTAGTGGAGACTTGCTGCTTCTGCCGATCGTCTTCTGGACGAGAGATTTGGAGAGATAAGTCCTGAGACGGATTCCGGTGAGATAGCCGGTAGCTTGATGATGCGTGTGTGTTCTTCAGTATTTCCGTGGATGTATCGGAATGTGAGAGAATGGACTCTGAGCGTAGGTCAGAATGAATTCGGAACTGTATATTCAGTGAACTGGGAACCGTAGAGTGAATTCCGGGCTGTTGGTTCAAATGAATTCAGAACTGAGAACCTTTTTCCAGTAGGAGGAGGTTCTCTATTTATAGGGCCTGGATACGCCGGGCGATCGCCTTTACTGCAATATAATAATCGGGCGATCGTCTTTTAGCACATGGGCCTGTCCCTTTAAAGCCTGCTGGAGTTGTTGGCGTCAACTTTGCGGTCCAATGGGGAGCTTACACGCGTCCTGAGTTAGTCACATGCGGCCCTACTGACAACTTTCGGCGCACATGCCGGTAGGTGGGGTAGGTGACAGGCTGTGGTCACATGTCTTGTCTGTCAGCAAAAGATCTTTTCTGCTGGCGAAGATCTCGTCAGCGCCTTTGGTGGATCTGCACGTGGGTGCTTTTCTGAGATCCAGCCTTTGACGGTTTTGATGGGCGATCGTCTCTGCTCGGGGCGCAGGTCGATTGCCCTTAGCCGGTTAGTAGAGCAGATCGCCAGCTGCCAAAGGGCGATCGCCCTGGGAGTCGATCGCTAGGTGCCTGATGGTGGTTTGATATCTTCGACTTGGCGAGCTAGTCATAGTTTGACTGGAGTTGACTTGGTCGCTCGGCCTTATAGTCGATCGCCTGTCGGGATGAATAAATCGTGACACAACAGAGTTAAGCATAGCTACTGGCAAAAAAGTTTCATCGTAATCGATGCCCTCCTTCTGAGTGTAATCTTTCGCTACAAGCCTCACTTTTAAGGTTTCAACCTTCCCATCACCTCATTTCTTTCATTTGTAGACCCATTTACTCTCAATGGCTTTTACCCCATCAGGTAGTTCTACAAGCTCCCACACTTTATTGGAATCCATAGATCCCATTTCTGATTCCATTTCTTCTTTCCAGGAGTCAACATCTTTATCTTGGATTACCTCCTTGTAAGTCCAGGGATCTGATTCATCTTCACCTGGGATTGAGTCCGAAGACTGTCCCGCGCCTTTGAATCATTCTGGTTGAAGAACAACCCAATACGTGGTGTAATGTTAGAGGGTGCTTGAACGATTGATATAGATGGAGTCTCGCCTATCAACTCTTCCAGAATTATTTCACTCATGTGCTTGTGACTAATCACATAATCCTGTTACATGAATTGGTCATTGGTGCTAACAATGACCTTCTGATCCTGGGGACTATAGAACAAGCCACCCTTCGTTCTCTTAGGGTATCTTACAAACACTCGTACCTTTGTACGAGATGACAACTTATCAGCATCCTTATTCAGCACATGTGCTGGAGTACCCCAAATCCGAACATGTCCTAGACTGGCCTTTCGCCGGCTCTACAGTTCTATGGGTGTTTTTGGAACTGAATGTATGTCGTTGTTCCCAAGGTGTACCCCCAGAACGAAATAAGTAAATATGAGTAACTCATAACTGACCTAACCATTTCTAAAAGAGTTATGTTCCTTCTCTCAGCAACACCATTTTATTGTGGAGTTCCCTGCGCAGTGAGCTGGGATGTAATCCCTTCATTTGCCAAGAAATCCAAAAAATCTCCACTAAGGTATTCACCACCATGATCAGATCGTAGTAACATGATATTCTTCCCATGACGCTTCTCCGTTTCAGCCTTGAAATCTGAACTTGTCAAAGGCTTTAGACTTAATCGCATCAAATAGATGTATCCATATCGCGAAAAATCATCTATAAATGTGATGAAGTATTCGGAAACCATCCCTAGCCTGAATGCTCATTAGACCATATACACCCGTATGAACCAATTCTAATACGTTTTGATATGTTTACTTGCCTTGTGGGCTCGTGGTTCCCTCGAATTTGCGACTGCACCAGTATTATCACAATAAAGTATAATACCCTTTGTCAAATTGGGAATCACATCTAAGTCCTGCAGGAAGTACTTGAGCCATACCGTCTTGGATGCCTCAGAGGATGCCACGTACTCGGCTTCCATGGTAGAGTCCGAGACGCATTTCTGCTTCACACTCCTCCAGGCTAAACATATAACCTAAAGTAGACTTGGACTTTTCTTTGTATGATGAAAAATTTGAATCAGTATAACCCATTGGACATAGGTCATCTTATTGATATACTAGCATATACTCCTTAGTCCTTCTCAGGTACTTGAGTATGTGCTTGACATCAATCCAGTGCCTTGGTCCTGGGTTCGAATGATATCTAGCAGCCATGCCTACGGCATGACAGAATCCTGGTCTTGTGTAAAGCATAGAATACATGAGGCTTCCTACAGCTGACACATAGTGATCAACTTCATGTCATCTATCTCATTTTTTGTCTTAGGACACATATCTTTAGATGGTTGAATTCCATGTCTGTAAGGTAGAAAACCTTTCTTGGAATTCTCCATGCTAAACTGCTTTAACACTGTATCGATATAGGATGTCTGAGATAAGCACAACATCCTTTTATTTTGATCACGAAAGATCCTAATTCCAAAGATGTGTCCTGCTTCTCCCAAATCCGTCATATCGAACTGCTCAGATAGCCATACCCATACGTCCTATAACTCCTTCATGTTGTTTCCAATCAGAAGGATACCATCTACATACAGTACAAGAAACACCAACACATTTTCGTCATATTTCTTATAATGTAACTCTCACTCAGACATTAGACGAATCCATATGACTGGAAAACCTCGTCAAATCGAGTGTTCCAAGATCTAGATGCTTGCTTAAGTCCATAAATGGATCTCTTAAGCTTGCACACTAAGTGCTCTTCTCCTTCAGCAATGAAGCCCTCTGGTTAGTGCATGTAGATTTCCTTGTCTAGACTTCCATTTACTAATGCAATCTTGACATTCATTTGCCAAATATCCAAATCCAAATGCACAGCTATAGCTAAAAGAATACGGATTGACTTAAGCATGGCTATCAGCGAAAAGGTTTCATCATAATCAATACCCTCTTTCTGAGTGTAACCTTTCGCTACAAGCCTCGCTTTAAGGGTTTCAACCTTCCTGTCACCTCCTTTATTTTGCTTGTAGACCCACTTACTTCCAGTGGCTTGTACCCCATCAGCTAGTTCTACTAGCTCCCACACTTGATTGGAATCCATATATCCTATTTCTGATTCCGTTGCTACTTGCCAGGAGTCAGCATCTTTATCTTGGATTGCCTCATTATAAGTCTAGGGATCTGATTCATCTTCGCGTGGGATTAAGTCCGAAGACTGTCCCACGCCTATGAATCATTCAAGTTGACAAACAACTCTCCCACTACGATGAGGCAAATCCTGAGTTGGTGTAAAAGTCTCAAAATCGATACACAGTATAGTGTTAGTTGGGGCTCGTATGATAGATATAGACAGAGTATCGTCCCTCTACTCTTCTAAAATTATTTCGCTCATGGGCTTGTGACTAATCATATAATCCTCTTCCAAGAATCGGGTATTGGTGCTAACAATGACCTTCTGATCCTGAGGACTACAGAACAAGCCACCCTTCGTTCCCTTAGGATATCCTACAAACACTCGTACTTCTGTACGAGATGCCAACTTATCAGCTTATTTATTCAGCATGTGTGCTGGAGTACCCCAAATATGAACGTGTCCTAGACTGGGCTTTCGCCCACTCCACAGTTCTGTAGGTATTTTTGGAACTGATTTCGAAGGCACCAGGTTTAGAATGTACGCCGCCGTTTCCAAGGCGTATCCCCAAAACGAAATAGGTAAATTTGAATAACTCAGCAACACCATTTTGTTGTGGAGTTCCCGGTGCAGTGAGCTGGGACGAAATCCCCTCATTTTCCAAGAAATCCAAAAACTATCCACTAAGGTATTCACCACGACAATCAGATCGTAGTGACTTGATACTTTTCCATGAAGGTTCTCCGTTTCTCCCTTGAACTCTCTGAACTTGTAAAAGGATTCAGACTTACATCGATCAAATAGATGTATCCATATCTCAAACATTCATCTAAAAACGTGATAAAATATTCGAAACCACCACCAGCCTGGATGTTTATTGGACCAAATACATCCGTATGAACCAATTCTAACATATTATGAATATGGTTCCCTTGGTTTTAGAAACCTTTTGGTCATTTTCCTTTCAGACAGGATTCACAAATTTGAAATGACTCCACTTGGAGGTCATCCAATGGGCCATTATCTACCAATCTTTGAATTCTCCTAAGGTTTACATGACCTAACAATAAATGCCACATATATGTTTGGTTTATGCTCGAAGGTTCTTTTCTCTTTTTAGGTTTAGACAAAGAGTTAAGCGATTTATATTTATACATGAGAGTTTGTGCAGTATTAATGACATACAGTCTATCAGTATGAATACCTTTGCAAATATATTCACCTTTTCTTATAATAATAGCATCACCATAAAAAAAACTAAAAAATCATCACAACTTAATTTAAAAACCGAAATCAAATTCATTCTAAAATCTGGTACTAATAGGACATTATTAAGGACTAGTGTTTTATCATTAATCTTCAACTGCACGACTCTCAATGCAACAACCATAAGCCTAGAATAATCGCCCCAGTTGATGGTGAGATCACCTGCACTAACTGCTTGGTTACCTGAAAACCATGCAAGTCAAAGAAAACATGATCAGTGGAGCCTGAATCAACTATCCACAAATTAGAAGAACAAGCTACCAAACATGTTTTGGATACTAGTGCACGAGACATACCTTTCTTAAGAGTAGGGCATTCCGCTCTAAAATTTTCCTTTCTGACCGCCCTTGTAGCACCTTCCCTTTGGCTTTTTGTTCGCCTCTAGATGAGGAGCCTTTCTATTTACCTTGAGAGTTGCCACTTACTTCTGGCCCACTTCTTTCTTCTTCTTCTTCCCCCACTTGGGTTTAGAAGTCGAAACACCAGTAGTTGCAAGAACTTGATACCTTTGCCTAAAGAGACCTTCCGCAGCTTGAAGCCCGAGAAGTCATCTGTAAAAACATCTGGGTAAACTCTACCTCTCGTTGTGGAGGTAAATCCGAGAAGTCATCTGGAAAAACATCTGTGTAGACTCGAACCACCTGAATGTCGGTCAATTCAACTGGCCGATCATCTGTCTTGTTCATGTAGCACCAATAACCAACACATTCCTAATTAAGCAATTTCATTGCTTTAATTGCACTGATGATCCTACCGGAACATCTGGGATTATCACCCCAAAAAAAACACTCAAAGCCATCATCACAAGTGACGGTCACCATCCACTTACGGACGCTAAGTATGGAAGAATGACGATCCATCCAGTTGCTACTTAAGATTACATCATCTTTAGATAAATCAGCCACAATCAAATCTGACAACCACTCACGATTATTCATTCGAATCAAACAGTTGTGAACTTTACGATTCCAAAAAATTCTTCTACCATCAGGTAGACCAATCACATAAGGCGCACACTCGGCAACATTATCCAGATGCAATTGGCTCAAGCAAGATACAGCTATAAAAGAATGCAAAGCACCAGTATCATAAAGAGTACATACAAGCTGAGAAAGGATCTTAAGTGTACCTGCAATCATGATGGCCTCGGGATCATCGGTCTTCTTCACATAAATTCTGGGCTTTGCAGTCCCGGTACTAGATATACTAGCTTGACCTCCATGACCTACTCCTCTGTTTGCCCCTATAGTCTGGTGGGAAGTGGACAGAGGGGTGCGGTCATAAACCATAGACTGGACTGGAGCGTGCGAGACCGTCAGAGTCCATTCTGTTTCACCTATACAGAAACAAGCATGATGACCGACACCTCCACAAGTATGACATGAAATAGTCGACCTTGGACATTTGAAGCTGATATGACCCTGCTCCCCACAGTTAAAGCATATAATGGCCGAACTGGCCATTCAGGAATGCCATCCCACTGGTTTAGGCGCCACCAGTAGCCCCTTAGAAAAAAGCAGTCCATTTTGAAGTTTCTTGAATGTTCCCCGATTACCATCAACTTAGTTCTGGTTCCTTGATATCTTATTAGCAAACGACAACTGCTTCTTAGAAATCTCTTTACCAATAAGTTCATACTCAAGGTCTTTCTCAATGAACTCCGGTAGAGTCAAGTAGCGATGATTAAGTAACTTCATTCTCATCCGAGATTTCAACCTCTTAAGGAAGTATTTGATCTTATCAGCCTCTGTTCAAACAATCGACGAGGCAAACGGAAGAAGTTCTTGAAACTTCTCGGCAATCAATAACATGTCATCATCATCAGATGGGTCTAAATTCAGCAACTCTGATAGCTTAGCCTCATGGAGTGGAGCAGAATAATAATGATCCAACATGAGATTTTTTAATTCATCACAGTTGCACAAGCCATCAGTCGGTTTCACAGAAAGCCGCCATGTATGGACACTCTTACTAAGGTAGTAAGCCGTCACAGAAACTCGATTCTCCTCAAGACAATAAACCATTTCGAACAATTTCTCAAAGTGCTCGATCTAGTGAACAGTATCAACAGGTTCAGAGGAGCTCTCAAAATTCGGAGGTCGTCGACGAGAGATGTCACTAACAATCTGACTCACAATTTCATCGTGCATACGAGGCGGTGGCTGGGGTCCTCGTTGCTGTCCAATAGTAGCAGCGTTATGAATAGTTTCCATCTGTTGACCCATTTGGGACATCAGGCCTGCATAAGTACATAAGTGTCGACGTGGGCACTCTCGTGCTGTTCGGTGCATACAAACGGTTTCAAGTAGGAGAATTATTGGGCGTCGAACTTTGTTCTACATTGAAATGCATGTTGGCTCGTAGCCTCGGGATTCAGCCCCTTCCACGGCCTCGACCCCCTCTACCACGACCTTTTAAGTTTCTTTCCATACTGAAAGAATCAAACAATTATCATAAGCACAATTCGTACCCACCTTTACGGCCAATCACAAAACTACGCGAAGTTAATAGCAATAATGAGACTACATGTTCTGAAGTAATTCGTCAAGAATTACTTGCACTATGAGCGGTATACAAATATTATATTGACACAAGATCGAAACAAGATCAAATGAATAATCAAATCCATATTTTCCTCAGAATATCAATAAGTAAATATTTTGCCACAAATCACTCGAAATATCAAGATCAATAAAAAGGATCAACTCCGCAAATAAACATCTCGCCGGTAATTAAATCATGAACAAAAATCACATACGTATTTGGCTCGCAGGGCTTGGCACTTGCACAGGTCACACGTAACATGAAGGTTTCTTGATATTAGTTTGTTCAGCAATGGATCATAAGGAGAAATAATTCTCTCTGATACCATATTCTGTAACATCTAAAAATAAGGGCTATTACAGTGCCGTGGATCCCACACTGGAACCCACCAGGCGATAGAAATATACAAATATAATGTAATATAATTATAGTACCAAACCATAAAAGATTAACCATCACTCCAACGAGGAGTTTATACATCATACGGTTATAATCATCACAACACACAAGATTCAAATACAAGTATAAACCTTATGAAGATGAAGTATACCCTAAATAATAATACAACTGAAAAGAAATACTACAAGGCAGAAATGAAAATATATGGTTTACTAATAACCAGAGAAAAGAAGTCTTAGGGACCCAAACTAGTATCTTTCAAACCCTTAACCGTTACAATGCTCTTCCCGTGCCTTGGCCTTCCCTCGATCTAAAATACAACAAGTATTTCGTCCAAAACAACTGGGTCACATATACATACTAATAAATCTCAAGATGTTATATAAATAAAATAAAATAGATCTCAATGAAACAAACATGACTGTTGAACATACCCCTCGGGCATATGAAACAACCAATCCCAAACCACCAGATTGACTTAAGCATGGCTACCGGATAAAAGGTTTCACCGTAATCGATACCTTTCTTCTAAGTATAAACCTTTCGTTACAAGCCTAGCTTTGAAGGTTTCAATCTTTCCATCATCCCATTTCCTTCGCTTGTAGACCCATTTAATCCCAGTGGCTTGTACTCCATTAAGTAGTTCTAGTAGCTCCCACACTTGAGTGGAATCCATAGGTTCCATTCCTGATTTCGTTGCTACTTGCCAGGAGTCAGCATCTTTATCTTGGATTGCCTCCTTATAGGTCTAGGGATCTGATTCATCTTCGACTAAGATTGGGTCTAAAGACTTTCCGACACCTATGAATCATTCCGATCGATGAACAACCCTTCCACTACGACAAAACAAATTCTGAATTGGTGTAAAAGTTTCAGAGTTGATATGTGGTGCAATGTTAGTTGGTGCTTGCACTATTGGTATAGATGGACTAATGAGTTTTTGACTAATCACATAACCCTTTTCTAGGAATCGGGTATTGGTGCTAACAATGACCTTCTGACCCTGGGGACTATAAAACAATCCACCCTTCATTCCTCTAGGGTATCCTAAAACCCTCGTATCTCTGTACGAGGTGCCAACTTATCAGCACCCTTATTCAGTACATGTGTTGGAGCATCCAAAATTTGAACATGTCCTAGACTAGGCTTCCTCCAACTCCACTGTTATGTGGGTGTTTTTGGAACTAATTGTGAAGACACTAGGTTTAGTATATAAGCCGCTATTTCCAAGTCGTACCCCTAGAACGAAATAGGTAGATCTGAGTAACTTACTATTGACCTAACCATCTCTAAAATAGTTCGGTTACTTCCCCAAGCAACACCATTTTATTGTGGAGTTCCTGGCATAATGAGCCGGGACGTAATCCCCTCATCTTCTGAGAAATCTAAAAACTCTCCACTAAGGTATTCTTTACCATGATCAGATCATGGTTACTTGATACTATTCCCATGACACTTCTACGTTTTAGCCTCGAAATATCTGAACTTGTCGAAGGTTTCAGACTTACATCACATCAAGTAGATGTATCCATATCTCGAATAATCATCTATACATATGATGAAGGATTCAAAACCACCCCTAGCCTGGATGTTCATTGGACCACATACATCAGTATGAACCAGTTTTACAACATTCTGAGCACGATTTCCCTTTATCTTAAAAACCATTTTGGTCATTTTACCTTCTATACAAGATTCACATATTCGAAGTGCCTTAACCTGGAGTTAGTCTAATGTGCCATCATCTACCAATCTTTGAATCCTTCTAAGGTTTACATGACCTAATCGTAAATGACACTGATGTCTGTGGTTTATGCTTGAAGATTCTTTTCTCTTTTTAGAATTAGACAAAGAGTTGAGCGATTATTTTTTTTGTGGGATCTTGTGCAGTATTAATGACATATAGTTCATCAGTGTAGATATCTTTACAAATATATTCACTGTTTCATCAGATAATGCATATCAAAATATATTAGAAAAACATTAAAAGCACAATATATACTAGCAACCAACACCTAGAAAACTCCTGCACATGTAAGCCACAATTATGTGGACTTTTACACATATTTTTCAAGTAGAGTTTTACGTTTATAATTTGACAATCTAGTCAATTTTAATTATGGCACCATAGGATTCATTTGGTTGTGGTGAAGTGTGACTCCTTAGGTGCAACCTGATATCAGGCACACACTCCTACAACAAACTGGATATTGGGCATGTTGGCTGTTAGGTAAAGGAGTTGTAACATCCCCAAAACCGTATGAGAATATTACACGCCGTAGACCCTTTCCACAAGAATCTACCAGGCTAAACATCCATAAACAACCAAATGCTTGCCCGGCCAGGGCTGAGCAATATAATAATAGAGACCGTTAAGGTCACTTACACATAAACACACAGACCGATGAGGTCACACAACTCCATCAACATAACTGACTAACAACATTACCCACACAGGGGTCGAAACACAATACAGCGGAAGACTGAATCAACTCTATTAATACAACCAAACTCTACCAACTCTCGACTCTTGATTAGTATCGCAGCTCGTCATCCCCTTGTGCCAATCCCTGTTGCTCCCCGAACTCGCATGTACCGGCCTTGAGCAGGACATCCACCCCGAATACTCGGGGTTAGTAAAACTCCACTGTTTTACTAGTGCAAGTATCAAACCATACGAAATGTAACAAGCAAATAGCAACTACGAATTTAATACGGAAATCAATTATCAAAATGTTCCCGAGAAGTTTTAGAATTTCGAACTCAAATAATAGATATTTGAAAAGGAACACATCATCTCGGGAATTATTAAAATATAAATTCTTCTGGACCTCGAGTCCCAATTTACAAAACCTTTTCGAAAACATTAGGGCCTTAGCCCGATTCTCGTTTCAAAGCATACAAAATAATAAATCATTATGAGTCCGAGATCCATATTTAAAATGTTACCCGAACCATCACGGCTACACGATCATTGCTCGTACACATCATGTACCGAACTCCGGAGGCCTCGATGGACCTTACCCGAACCACACACACTGTTCGTACACATCATGTACCGAACTCCGGAGGCCTCAACGGACCCTACCCCGTCACAACATCGTTCGTACACATCATGTACCGAACTCCAGAGGCCTCCTCAGACCCTACCTGGATCACACACCTTGTCCGTACACGTCATGTACCGGACTCCAGAGGCCTCGTCAGACCCTACCTGGTTCACACACTTTGTTCGTACACATCATGTACCGAACTCCAGAGGCCTCGTCGGACCCTACCGGATCACACACACATCGACTCGACACAATTCATAATCATTAAATGTCAAGTCATTCCACATTACACCGAAATGTACAATCAAGCATGTAAACCAAAACAACACAAACATCATGATCATCACAACGACTCTTAACCAACATAACACACATTCGGTACACAATGCATTGAACAAACACGTGCATAACCATCTCATATGTACATCGCAATCTTTCACAAATGGCACAACGCCTAACACGTATACCAATATATCACTATTATCACAAAGCCTTCAAATTTCGTAAAACACAACCAACTCAAACGGAACATATTTACGGAGGCAAAAAAAATCGTCATACATATCATACGTAATTACTATTCACAAGATACAAGTCGTATAATAAGATACTTGCCTCGAAACCACGACGCGGAGAATCGGCCGAAGTAGGTTGGCACGAGCTGATTACGAACTCGCCGACTCCACCGAACGACAATCCACAACAATGAACTACGAACGAAAACAATAACAACGAAAATGAATTCCAAAGTACGACCCAAAGCCGCTGAATTTAAAGAACAAATGACGAAGGTTCAAGGATTTCCCCCAAAACGGCCAAGAACACGATTCGTCTCGTCAAAACCCGAAAACGGAATTCCAAGTTGAAATATGGATATACAATCCATAGAATATGTTTAACAACATCATTTAACCATAATCGATCCATCGAAAACGGATGAAGAACGAGATCGGGGACAAATCTCCCAAAAAGTCAATTTGAAGGAAATCGAGAAATATACTTCGATTCGATGAATAACAATGGATTAAATGATGTTAAACACAAGAATACTATCAAGATTAATCATACCCATCATGAATTAATCAACAACACGGAACGAATCGCATTTAAAATGCAAAAATCCCCAAATTCACGAAATTAGGGTTCTAAGGAAGATTACCTTGATTCGCTGGATCAAAGGTTGATAACGGACGACTGATTGATGTTATGGACTCAAGAACTTCATGGATTTGTTGTTAAACAACATGGCTTCGTCGCCCATGAATCGCCACTCGCGGACGGAGAAGGAAGGAAATGAAAAACGAAGTGAAATGTGACTGCCACCATATTTATATCGGGCCGACTAGCGTGTCGCTAGCCTTCCCGGACTAGCGTGCGCTTATCGGCCAGATCGGCCGAGTACCCTCGGCCAGTGGCCCACACGACCGGCATCGCCGACCAACCCCGCCGACCAAACCTCGCCGACCCGACTCCCGCTAGCGTGCGCTAAGGCCGGAAGCTCGCGCGCTTAGCCGATTGGCCCAAAGAGCCACCGGATCGACCGCCCGGCCAGTAACGACGCTACCCGGCCGACACGGCGCTACGCCGCCGACTAGCGCGCTACGCCGGCGTAGCGTGCGCTACCCGCCGATCCCGACCGAGTCCGTAACCTCGAAACCCCATCGCTTGTGCCCGAGCACAGACGCTGAGCCACCGGCGGCAGGCGCTACACTGCCGGAAGCGCGCGCCTTTTCCGGCCAGAAGCGTGCGCTTACGCGGTTCTCGCCGCACCGTCCGGCCGGTGCCCGCAATCGTCGGGCCGGCCCGCCACCGTCCGGCCGGGCCCCGCCACCGTGGCTCGACGACCCTATTTCATAAAACGCAGTTAACTAACACGACGAAAAGTTCGCGGACAACATAAACGACTCGAAATGAAAGCGTAATACCATAATTAGTCATACGCGACCAAGAAACGGGTCGAGACAACAATTACAGATACGGATACCCGTAACTTTCAAGAAATTACAAAATGGCCCAAAACGCCCGGAAATCACGATACGTGATCGAATAACCGAACCGAAGTTCACAACACGTCTAACAAAGTTAAACGGACTTGCGGGAAACTCGAAACAACAGTTTCGGACGAGATTCGCAAGAATCGAACTCAAGTGCGGAAAAGTCGCTAAAAAGCACAGAACTCAACGAAACGACACCGAAACGAACTCGGATGTCAAAAAGTGTAGAATTAATAATTCTCAGAATGACGAAACGGTCACGAGCGAGTCGTCAAAATGGACTTACGCTGAAAAAAAGAAATTACCAGAAATCGAAAATTGCGGATATTACATTCTACCCTCCTTAAAAGAAGTTTCGTCCCGAAACTTAAAACAAGTAGGGAGAAGAAATATTCCGCCGGGAAAAACTCAACGAGATACACAAGAATGCGTAACTAACGCCCAACGGCGAAATGTTACAACAACGCAAAGGAATATACGGCGTGAAAACACGCTCCGCGACGATCAACACAACGCCACTGCCTATGATTTGAAACAATAACGAGCAATTTACGTCACATCACATGCACACATTAAATCAAAGAAACGCACGCGACAACAAGCCGCACCCGACTAGAACGGCTATGTGAAAGAAACAAATAGAGTAACATGATAGAAATCATTCCGTTACTCATCAACAAGAAAATGTCCGACGTCAAAACACAAACAATTCAAGATAACAGAAAACGAGAATACTGGATATTACATTCTATCATACAAAAAAAAAAAGTTTCGTCCCGAAACTTAAATTAAGGTTATCACAATGATACGAAACAAAATATAACGACACATAATAAAATACCATGTTCATGACCCCGCGGTCCGCTGTCACGCCTCTGTATGTTCAACAACCATACAGGAGCTTATTCAAGACCGAATATCATTTAACAAGTTCCAAACGTAAAAACGTCACAAGATACCTCTCTACACGAGAAACAATCCGCGCAACTAGTACCAAAAACACTATCACTAGACATCACTGTGCCCTCCGGAAGTAGGAATGGTACTCCGGTCCCTTATCATCTCGGCAACAATCTCGCGATCTTGAACTCGATGCCCTCGTGTCCACAATTATAACAAGTCACGGGCGGTTTCTTACAATGCGCGCGTTCATGGCCTAGAACGTTACGGTTGAAACACCTAGGAGCATTACCGAACTCAAAGACACCGGCTTGGGTCCTTTGGATTCTCTAGCCGACCGAGAAGGTCCCATACTGGCGATACGAAGGTTGAGGTGTGGGAATCCCAATTCCCTTACTTCCGATCGTCAACGGAGATCTTACGCTTCTTCGCTCGATACGGACTCGGTGGACATTATAGCCATTTCAAATGCTAAGGCTCGATCTTGATAGTCCTTCGAGTTGTACACCTAAAAGGGGCCATACACCGCCGAACACGAGGTTTCATACGCATATCAAAGTAACGAACCTTATCTGTCTCACTTCGTACTTGATCTCGAACGTAACACAACTGTCGATTGTAATCGACTATTGCTTGAGATATAGACACATCCCGGGGCGTAGCCGAGAAGAACTCAACAATTCTACGTTCCTTAACAGGCGGCGGACAATACTCGGCCTCCATAGCAGTCTTGAATTCGGCCCAAGTAGCTGTACGATCACTAGGCGCTACGGCCTCCCACCAATGTGCCGCTTCCCTGTCAAGCAGGTATTGGGCGATGGGTACTCTTCTCTCATCGGGGCAAGCTACAGCATCAAATGTCCTGTCCAACTGGAAGAGCCAGTCCTCCCAGCCTAACGAATCCGAAGAACCTACGAAACGGGGCGGGTGCATTCTCATCACAACTCGTAACCACTTACTAGCTCCGTTATCCTCATCTGGAATCCCGTCACGGTGTACGGTCTGATTCACATGCGCCAACTGGTCAGCCACCTGACGAAGGATCGTGGCGGCACCAATGTCAACCCTACGACCACGTCCTCGTCCTCGACCTCTTGGCATACTGAACGGACGATCAATCAGAATAACACAACCAAATAAACATCACAACGTCAACATAGGACGATAAATAGCAGCACGATATAACATCAACCCCAAGTCATTACACACGTGCACGAACTAACACTGTAATTCTAGAACTTCATTCAAAAATAATTCACACAGTCACATTAACAGAGATGTTTGGATTTTATCAAATCAAACACGGTCAAAACCACACACGTATCGTAAGGACCACACACTAGCAACGAAATAAAATATTTCCGGGGTATTATTCAAATGATAAAATTTTAAAATTCTTAAGTTTGAAAAATTTGGTGAAATGAAATTTTTGAAAACACTTTTAATACCTCGGTCGTTCAATAAAAACCATGTATCTCAACATTTAGAAAACTTGAAACATTCCCGTGAGCACAGCAACACCACAAACTTATGACAACCACTTAGCCCCAACACGTGGACATATGAAGTTCAAAATTCTGAAAACCAAAAATCGTTATGCAAAATAAAAATTTTCCAAAATCCTTTAGTTCATAACCAAAACGACGGTAATATTTTACAACGTCTGAAGTACTTCAAAACACATTTTTCAAATACCGTCTGATTGTGTCATTTGAAAATACACGGCCCATTTGTCAAAAAAAAAATCCACATAGACCGTGGTTTGACCGCACCACCAAAATATTTTCCAAAAATCGATTTTTTTACAAAAATTCTCAAACTGTAAAGTCCTTCAGAAAACATTCTCAAACTTACCCATAGCGGACAAAATTACAACGTTCCAAAAACAGTCGAATTTAAAACCACATACTCCAATGGCAACCAGGGTCGCCAATTCAATCAAATGCATCTCGTGGTATCAAGTTTAAGCACACAGCAAAATCATTCATCGGAGTTTCTCACAAACTCTTCCGTCGGTACCTTTTCGAAACCCATCAAGGTTTACAACTTTCACAACATACCACCCCACCCGGTGGTTCAAAGATAAAACAATAACGTGTCCAGTTCTATACACATACTATGTGCCACGAATATTAAACACAACTATATTACACAATACTAGGTAAATAAAATTATGCATCGTAATTAACTCACCACGATAAAATCGAGATACACAGGTATTACGCATAAAAGAGGAGACTTACATCCACAGTCGCACGGAGGTGACGGTCGCCCACGATACTAATCTCGTCGACAACATAATCGACACGTTGTGACTACGCACAACTCAACCGGTCACCTAACGACTCGAACGACAAGACAACACATTACTCGACAAATCACGACTTGACTCGACCCCGGCTAGGTTTCCGCAACCTAAGCTCGATACCATAAATGTAACATCCCCAAAACCGTATGAGAATATTACACGCCGTAGACCCTTTCCACAAGAATCTACCAAAGCTAAACATCCATAAACAACCAAATGCTTGCCGGCAGTGGGCAATATAATAATAGAGAACGTTAAGGTCACTTACACATAAACACAGACCGATGAGGTCACACAACTCCATCAATGTAATCGACTAACAACATTACCCACACGGGGTCGAAACACAATACACGGAAGACCGAATCAACTCTATTAATACAACCAAACTCTACCAACTCTCGACTCTTGATTAGTATCGCACTCGTCATCCCCTTGTGCCAATCCTGTGTTGCTCCCCGAACCTCGCATGTACAGGACGCAGACATCCAACCCCCGAATACTCGGGGGTTAGTAAAACTCCACTGTTTTACTAGTGCAAGTATCAAACCATACGAAATGTAACAAGCAAATAGCAACTACGAATTTAATACGGAAATCAATTATCAAAATGTTCCCGAGAAGTTTTAGAATTTCGAACTCAAATAATAGATATTTGAAAAGGAACACATCATCTCGGGAATTTTTAAAATATAAATTCTTCTGGACCTCGAGTCCCAATTTACAAAACCTTTTCGAAAACATTAGGGCCTTAGCCCGATTCTCGTTTCAAAGCATACAAAATAATAAATCATTATGAGTCCGAGATCCATATTTAAAATGTTACCCGAACCATCACGGCTACACGATCATTGCTCGTACACATCATGTACCGAACTCCGGAGGCCTCGATGGACCTTACCCGAACCACACACACTGTTCGTACACATCATGTACCAAACTCCGGAGGCCTCAACGGACCCTACCCGGTCACAACATCGTTCGTACACATCATGTACCGAACTCCAGAGGCCTCCTCAGACCCTACCTGGATCACACACCTTGTCCGTACACGTCATGTACCGGACTCCAGAGGCCTCGTCAGACCCTACCTGGTTCACACACTTTGTTCGTACACATCATGTACCGAACTCCAGAGGCCTCGTCAGACCCTACCTGGATCACACACACATCGACTCGACACAATTCATAATCATTAAATGTCAAGTCATTCCACATTACACCGAAATGTACAATCAAGCATGTAAACCAAAACAACACAAACATCATGATCATCACAACGACTCTTAACCAACATAACACACATTCGGTACACAATGCATTGAACAAACACGTGTATAACCATCTCATATGTACATCGCAATCTTTCACAAATGGCACAACGCCTAACACGTATACCAATATATCACTATTATCACAAAGCCTTCAAATTTCGTAAAAAACACAACCAACTCAAACGGAACATATTTACGGAGGCAAACAAAATCGTCATACATATCATACGTAATTACTATTCACAAGATACAAGTCGTATAATAAGATACTTGCCTCGAAACCACGACGCGGAGAATCGGCCGAAGTAGGTTGGCACGAGCTGATTACGAACTCGCCGACTCCACCGAACGACAATACACAACAATGAACTACGAACGAAAACAATAACAACGAAAATGAATTCCAAAGTACAACCCAAAGCCGCTGAATTCAAAGAACAAATGACGAAGGTTCAAGGATTTCCCCCAAAACGGCCAAGAACACGATTCGTCTCGTCAAAACCCGAAAACGGAATTCCAAGTTTAAATATGGATATACAATCCATAGAATATGTTTAACAACATCATTTAACCATAATCGATCCATCGAAAACGGATGAAGAACGAGATCGGGGACAAATCTCCCAAAAAGTCAATTTGAAGGAAATCGAGAAATATACTTCGATTCGACGAATAACAATGGATTAAATGATGTTAAACACAAGAATACTATCAAGATTAATCATACCCATCATGAATTAATCAACAACACGGAACGAATCGGACGAAAATGCAAAAATCCCCAAATTCACGAAATTAGGGTTCTAAGGAAGATTACCTTGATTCGCTGGATCAAAGGTTGATAACGGACGACTGATTGATGTTATGGACTCAAGAACTTCATGGATTTGTTGTTAAACAACATGGCTTCGTCGCCCATGAATCGCCACTCGCGGACGGAGAAGGAAGGAAATGAAAAACGAAGTGAAATGTGACTGCTCAGCCATATTTATACTGGGCCAGACTAGCGTGCGCTAGCCTTCCCGGACTAGCGTGCGCTATCGGCCGGTATCGGCCGAGTACCCTCGGCCAGGGCCCACACGACCCGGCATCGCCGACCAACCCTGCCGACCAAACCTGTCGACCCGACTCCCGCTAGCGTGCGCTAAGGCCGGAAGCCTGCGCGCGCTAGCCGACCTGTCCAGTAGCCACTGGACTGAATTGCCCGGCCAGGTAACGTACGCTAGCCGGCCGACAGCGTGCGCTACGCCTGCCGACTAGCGCGCGCTACGCTCGGCGTAGCGTGCGCTACCTGCCGATCCTGACCGAGTCCAGAACCTCAGAAACCCCACTGCCCAGGCCCGATAGCGTACGCTAGGCCACCCGGCAGCGTGCGCTACACCTGCCGGTTAGCGCGCGCAGCCTTCCGGCCGTAGCGTGCGCTCGCGGTTCTGCCGCACCGTCCGTCCGGTGCCCGCAATCGTCCGGCGATCCATGCCGTCGGCCGATCCGCCACCGCCAGGGCTCGACGACCCGATTTCCGAAAACGTACGGAACGAACACGACGAAAAGTTCGCGGACAACATAAACGACTCGAAAAGAAAGCGTAATACCATAATTAGTCATACGCGACCAAGAAACGGGTCGAGACAACAATTACAGATACGGATACCCGTAACTTTCAAGAAATTACAAAATGGCCCAAAACGCCTGGAAATCACGATACGTGATCGAATAACCGAACCGAAGTTCACAACACGTCTAACAAAGTTAAACGGACTTGCGGGAAACTCGAAACAACAGTTTCGGACGAGATTCGCAAGAATCGAACTCAAGTGCGGAAAAGTCGCTAAAAAGCACAAAACTCAACGAAACGACACCGAAACGAACTCGGATGTCAAAAAGTGTAGAATTAATAATTCTCAGAATGACGAAACGGTCACGAGCGAGTCGTCAAAATGGACTTCCGCTGAAAAAAAGAAATTACCAGAAATCGAAAATTGCGGATATTACAGGAGTGAGCCTATAAGCTTCCTATAGAGTTATTAGTCAATTGGCTTTCTAGCTTCGTCAGCACTTATCTGTGTGGAAGTGCTCATGAGGGTAGATGATGACTTTGGAGTGTTCATCCCGAATTTGTTGAGCAACTCCTTGCTGTATTTTTCTTGGTTGATGAATATACCTGTAGGTAACTGTTTGACCTAGAACCCTAAGAAATAGCTATGTTCTCCTATCATACTTATTTCAAATTTACTTCGCGCGAGATGAGAGAACTTCTTACATAGATCAAGGTTAGTTGAACCAAAAATAATGTAATCCCCATAAATTTGTACCATAAGAAGGTCATCACCTTCGTGGATTTTGAAGAGTATCCTGTCGACAACACCTTTCTCAAATCCATAATTGATAAGATATATCGGCAGAGTTTTGTACCATGTCCTGTATGCTTGCTTGAGACCATACATCGATTTTATTAGCCTGTATACAAGATCTCCTTCCTCCGTATTGGCAAAACCTGTAGGTTCTTCAACATACAATTCTTCAGCTAGGTCACCATTAAGGAATGCGCTTTTAACATTCATATGATACATGATAAAGTTCTTGTGAGCAACAAACCCTAAGAATATCTTAATGGCTTCTAGTCTGGATACATGGGCAAATGTTTCATTGTAGTCTATGCTTTCTTCCTATATGTAGCCTTGGGCAACTAGTCTAGACTTGTTCCTTATTACAAGACCATTCTCGTACTTCTTGTGTTGAAATACCGTTTTAGTTCTAATTATAGCTTGATAGGTTGGTCTAGGGACTAGTACCAAACATTGTTCCTTTCGGAACCATTTAGATCTTCTTCCATAGATGAAATCCAGTGGGAATTATTGATAACTTCATTGGTCGAGATGGGTTCAGACTATGCTAAGAATACAGCTAGTGCTCACATGGAAAGTCCCTTAGGTTACACTTTGGACTTCCATACAGGGATTGGGTATTGTTGAGGTCCATATTCTATTTTCTCTTGTGCACAGATTCCAGTTCCTTGTGTATATATTCTTCTTCTGGTGGAAACACCAGTATCAATATAACAAATTATTAACTATTGAGGGTGATCTCTTAACCACCTCCTGTCGAGTTCTAATTCACCATCCCTTGTTGTGTCATGTTGGGCTGTAGGTTCGGCTTCAGCTTCGACAGCATCAGCTTAAACTACTTCTTTTGTTCTTATAGCAGCGGGATTAATTTCTATAGTGGCGACAGGTTCTCTTTGAGACTGTGGTATTTCCTCAAGAGATAAATTTTAGATGGCTTGGGTTAGGTTATCTATTCCCGTAGGATCGCAATGGGGTTCATCAAAGACCACATGGACTGAGTCCTCTATAGTCAGATTCCTTTTGTTGAAAATCCTGAATGCCTTGCTGACAGAGGAGTATCCAACAAATATACCCTTATCGGATTTCTCATCAAAGGTCTTGAGCTGATGCTTCCCATTATTAAGAATGTAACACCTGCATCTAAAAATGTAAAAATATGCAACCATATGAGTTTTATTATTCCATACCTCATATGTGATATTATTATGGTGTTTGTTGATGATATAGCAGTTTTGTGAATAGCACGCTGTATTTGTGAGTTCTCCCTAGAAACGCTAGCAACTTGTTTGCAACAATCATTTTTCTTGTTGTCTCCTTCATGTAACACCCCCGAGATATTCAGGGATATTACAACGTCGTAAATACTTTATGTAATGATTTAATAGGCTAATTAAATAAAACAACCACTTATCAAAAATCAACAATGAAGTTATTATTAAAACCGAGTTTTCTCAAAAAAAAAATGACGACACTGAATAAAATTCATCAGTACATAATTATCAAAATTAAACAACGAAACGGTGTACTCGACTACTTATTTCAAACGAACACAAAGTGAAAGGACTTCTCCAGACGACCAACATCACACTACACCCTCATCATCAGGTTGGTCCCGTGGTTGTTTTCCCGCTCTCCTTGACCCTGAACATAATACACATATCCACTCCCGAAGGGGTTAGCACGATGATGCTAGTACATGTACGATAATTATACAACAAGAAATTATTCTACAAGTCACGAATAATAATAACAACTTACAGACTCCTCCTATGAGAAGACCTATAATGTATTATACAACATGACAATCTCAACATACACATGGTAATCTGTGATCTAGCATTCACTGCCTAGATCCCAAGATGATATCGTCGGACCAATATGTGGTGGAAAACCCATTCAATGATCTAGTGCATGATAGCGTAGATCACACGATGATCCCGTAAGACCAGCACGTAGTGGACAAACAACAATGACATATATATGCACGAGCATATGAATGCCATTAATACGAAAATATAATTAAAGTACTTGCCTTAGGATGATGATAATGATTAAATACTTTCAACGAATTCCAACACACTCGAAGGACGTCCCTTCGATCAACCACTTGCAAAACTCGAATCTTATAGAAAAGAGATAACCAAGAGTTCAGCTTGCATATACGTAAGTAATACACGAGCATCTAATGTTCATAAACTATGATCGAGTTAGTCATCCTATATATGGTTGGTTTTGATGGTTCACCAATCCGACGAACACTTAGTTGGACTCTAAACATACATCATGAGAATTGAATGGTAATAACAGGGTGATTCGACTACGTATTTCAAGTACATTTAAGTCGTCAACAATTTAATACTCAAACCGTTATTATCAACTCATATACATAAGGTTTAGTTATTTAATGGTCCTCTATCAAGAACATGATGATGAACGAATCCCAAAGCGTCATCAAAAGAACGTATTCATTTGGGTTTCTAAGTTTAATTCATAATCTTACTAAAGATCTGATTCTTCTTTGTGATCAATCATCCTACAAGCGTTCTAATAGTTCAAAAAATTTATCATCATCACATTTTTCTCCTAACAATGATCGATATAGGAAGGATAATCAATCTATGATTCTCTACAAAGTGGCAAAGATTATACATTGATGAATGCCTCCATGTTCTCATAATCCATCATGTATTATGGTAAATTGCGACATCAAGTTCACCTAATCCTCGTATATTTAGAAATCATCAATAAAAGGACATGATTATTACAAAAAACTTCATCATACTACTTAACATATAGGCCAACGTATAGAGTTATTAACAAGGGAGTAACCTAGGTTTAATCATCTAAAACCCCCTACATCATGGTGTTCAATTCATTAAGTCATCAATGAGGCCTAACAAACTCAGAAATGTGTTCATAACAATACTAGAAACATGAACCCAAGGCTGGAATAGCATCAACGTACCTTATATGGAGAGAAACAACGAAACAATCACTAGAACTAAATGTCGGAAGCTTGAACACCAATCCAAGGTTCCTACGATCCTCAAAACCAAATTGAGAAGTTGATATAAAGAGTTTATAGGGTTGGGAAAGCTCGCAAGCTTGTAGAATTCAGACAAGGTGAATGGAGGAAATTAAAGAGGGTTTATGTCTTTAAATAAAATACCATCTTTAACATACGCTAGTCACACAATGGTACGTACGCTAGCACCTTAACGTACGCTAAACCCACTTCATTAACGTACGCTATGGATTTACATAGCTTACTGCCTTATTTATGTCCTATCATTACATACGTTGTTAAAAGGCTTACGTTCGCTACTGAATAAACTTAGCATACGTTATACTTATACGGTAGCGTACGCTAATAGTCATTGACTTAACATTTCCGAAAGTTGCCCAGGTTCATGCCAGAGAATCCAATAATATCCTCCATCCAGCACCACCCACCGACCACGCTCTTGAGTACGCTAAGTAGTTCCCTTAATGTACATTAGTTTTCATCATTAGCGTATGTTAGATATGTTTCTTAGTGTATGTTAGTATTCATGCAGGTACATGCATGAATTAACAACCTTTTCATAATACGATCATGAATACTGAATTACGAATAAGAGAAATCATACTTTAATTAATTATATGACATAATCATATACCACACAGTTCGAATACTAATAAAAATACATAACAATTATCTGGGTATAACATAATCTCTCTCTAAAGAGAAGTTTCGTCCCGAAACTTAAGATAGAAATAACTCTGGTTATTTCGCCTTCGTGCTATCTTCAGTTTCCAAGGTTGCTTCTTCCACTCCATGTCGTGACCATTGAACTTTGACCAAGGAGATTGGTTTATTCCTCAATTGCTTGACTCTACTCTCGAGTTTCTTGATTGATTTCTCTTCAAATGTGCCATTATTAGCCACTTCAATCTCGCCAAAATCGATGATGTGACCGGGATCCAATATGTACTTCTTTAACTGTGAAACATGAAACACATTATGAACATGACTCATCGATGGAGGCAAGGCCAGTCAGTATGCTAATTCTCCAACTATTTCAAGAATCTCGAGTGGCCCGATATATCACGGACTCAGATTTCCCTTCCTTCTGAAATGAAAAATTCCCCGAGTAGGAGAAATTTTTAGAAGTACATGGTCCCTAACTTGAAATTGTAATGGGCGATGGCATACATATGCGTCAGACTTTTGACGACATTTGGGCGGTCAACAATCTTTCACGGATTAGGGCTATTTTCTCCTGAGTATGTATTATCAATTTTGGTCCCTATTAAGTCAGATGAATCATCCCAACATAAGGGTGACCTACATCTTCTCCCGTCAAAAGGTGATTTTCCTAATCAGTCGACCAATCTAGGGCACAAGCTCTCAACAAGTCTTCTACTATTTGGATGGTCCTTTTGGATTGTCCATCGGTTTGAGGGTGATAAGTCGTTCTAAATCTAAACTCGGTTACTAAAGCCGGATGAACCTCTTTCCAAAAGTACGACATGAAACGAACATCCCAATCTGAAATAATGGTCCTCAGTGTCCCATGCAATCGGACTATTTCAGCAATAAATACCCGATCCAATTTCTCCGGTTCCCAGGTGTCCTTGATACATATAACTTGGTTAAATGATCAACTGTCACCCAAATCATATCCATTCCTATCCTGGTCTTCGGAATGTTGGTGATAAAGTCCATCGATATATTTTCCACTTTCATTTAGGAATTAGAAGTGGATTCAACATTCCGGCAGGTCGTTGATGCTCAATTTTACTTGTTGACAGGTTAAACACTTGGAGACATATTCCGCTACTTCTTTCTTCATGTTCCTCCACCAAAGATTTTGTTTCAGACCTTTATACATTTTACTGGTGCGTGGGTGAAGTAATGTGTACTGTGGGCTTCTTTCATGATCGTTTGCTTCAGAACAACATCTGGGGACATAAAGTCGGTTTCGAAATCTCAAAACTCCATCTTCATGGATTACAAAGCCTGGGGCCTTTCCTTCGCCAACTTCATCATGTAACCGAATCATCATACGGTCATCTAATTGCTTAGATTTTATTTCATCATTCAAAAAATGAAGTTAATTCCATTACACTTAGTTGTCCTTGAACTCTTTATACCCATACTTTAATTTCTTCATGAATCAATTCCTGTCGAATCTATGGTTGGTTTGTGAGGGCCTCCATCATTCGAATAGACGTGTGTATGCGACTCAAAGCATCAGCTACAACATTCGCTTTACCTGGATGATAAAGAATCTCCAGGTTTTAGTCATTAATCAATTCCAACCATCTCCTCTGTTACATATCTAATTCTCTTTGACTGAAATGTATTTAAGACTCTTATGATCTGTGAAGATCTGACAATGAGTTCTGTATAAATAGTATCGCCATATTTTCAGTGCAAAAACAACAACTGCTAACTCCAAATTATGGGTTGAATAATTGACCTCATATGGTTTTAACTGCCGATACTATATGTCCAAGGAACATTACTTCCTTTAGCCAGAATTCATGTTTATAAAGTTTGGCATACAACTGTTCGCTCCTAAAGAGATTCAGGATGACCCATAGGTGTTCCACATGCTCGCTCGAACTTTTAGAGTAGATCAAGGTATCGTCAATGAAGACAACTATGAATTTATCCAAGTACTCTATGAATACTTGATTCATTAATTGCATAAACACAGCAGGTGCATTGGTGAGACCAAATGGCCTCACCACAAATTCATAGTGCCCGTAGTGAGTTCTAAATGCCGACTTCTGAGCATCAGCTTCTTTAATCCTCAATTGATGGTATACTTATCTCAAATCGATCTTTGAGAACACTATAGCTCCTTGCAGCTGGTCGAACAAATCATCAATCAGCGGCAACGGGCATTTATTCTTGATCGTCACTTTGTTTAGCTCTCGATAATCGATGCACAACCGAAGTGATCCATCTTTCTTTTGAAAAAATAGAACTGGTGCACCCCAGGGGGAAACGCTTGACTAGATATAACCTTTGTCTAACAACTCTTCAAGTTGCTTCTTTAACTCATACACCGTGGTGGATGCCATTCGATATGGCGCCATGGAAATTGGTGTGGCTCCCGGTTCTAGCTCAATAGCAAACTCTACATCTCGTTGTGGAGGTAATCCAGGTAATTCCTCAGGAAAAACATCCAAAAATTTGTTTGCAATAAGAATAGATGAAAGTTCTATTTTTCCTTTATCTTTCTTCATTGCATAACACCACTATCCGGCACAATCATATTTGAACAGTTTAATAGCCTTCATTGCTTTAATCACTTTCCCTGAGCTCCCTGGTCTCCATCCTTCAAATAAATATTCAGAACCGTACTCAGTTATCATTGAAATATATCTACTCCGGTAGTTCATAATAGCTCCGTAACTGTTAAGCCAATCGTCTCCAAGAATCAGGTTATCTCCTTGAATATCTACCATGATTAGATTTGAAGGCCAATTCTTATCTCTGATTAATACAGGATAATTTCTAGCTTCCAAATTTCCCGTAATCTTTTCCCATCTTGGTAAACCCACAATATAAGGCTCACATTCCTTTCCTCGGCCAAAGTTCTGATGTGGCTGACCACTCTGCTGAGTTTGATTAACACTCGCCTCTTTCTGGACCCGCTGTGATGTATGAGGTTCGAAAGATATAGAAACATCTCTGCATAACATCGAACGATGTCCTTCTTGTCCACATTCATAACACGTCGTGGAAGGAAATGAGCAGTCACGTCAGAAATGTCATGATCAGCCATAATTAAAATATTTTCTCGTTGCATCTATAACTGTTCATGCTGATCTAGGACTCTTTTCGCCTCTAGATGGATGCGGGAGCCTCCTGAATGAGTGAAAAAATGACTGGGCTTTATGGGACCCACCGTTTTTATAAACCACCAGAGACTTTCGGCTTCTTGAACTCAAAAAACTTCTTCACTGTTGTTTCTTTCATCTCATAGGCTAGGGCTTTATCTTGATACTGACTAAGAGTGGTGCATTCAAATCCCAACATGTATCGCTGTATCTCCGGTTTCATCCTCATGTCAAAATGGAACATCTTCTCTGCATCGATTCTGACCAGGTATCAAACAAATGCCAGTTGCTGATTAAAGGTCTTAATTACTTGAGCCACGGGTAAGTCAAGAGGTTGTGCGGAGAACTCTTGAGCTTTAGCTGTAATACTCGGAATTTCAGTATATATTTTTCGCATTATTTTATCTGAGGTATACTGGATAGCTTGGTGTCTATACAGTATGGATAAAATAAATTTAGAACTGAGACAACTGTATTGAGATAATTGTCATAGTTGGTCGACAATTACATTTGAGGATATCGTGTATTAGGTTATCGTACTTTTGATATTGGGTATATCATGTGAGAATATTATTGGATTGAAGATATGTATTCAGTATGTCGTGTATATGCATTTGGTATATCGAGACGACAGACGAGAACAGAATGGCTGAATATGGCTAAGTACAGCCTGATTAGCGCACGCTATCGTGCAGGCATAGCGCACGCTAAAGGCTAAAGATAGCGCATGCTAGTTCAGTATAGATCAGAGGGAATTTACGTGAGGACCCGGCTACTTTCGGCGCATGTGCCGATAAAGTCAATGGATGTTTGTCATGAAGGATTAGCGCACGCTAATGCACATTGGTAGCGCGCGCTAATTTCAGATCGGTCAACAGGGAATCTTGGCTCTATTGGCTATTGTCGGCATGTGGGGTCATGAGCATCTTCAGGGTAGGTGCGGAATGTAGCAAGTCAACTACGTTTAGCGCACGCTAAGATCCAAGATTTGCGTGCGCTATATAGTGTAATTTACGTACGTTATTGCATGGGCATTACGTACGTAAGCTGTTGTGCGAAGCAAGGCAGTAGCCTCTGGACCGCGATAAGGTATGCTAACAAAGTCAGTTAGCGCACGCTAATCAAGTAACGCACGTTATTTTATCAGAGTAGCACGCGCTAGTAATAGTCAGTATATATATGTGCAATTGAGTGTTCATTTTCGGCCATTTCTTCCTCTCATCCGATAGAGAGTATTCTTAGGGGAGGTCTTGAAGTTCCTAAACACTGAGAGATGATCCTCTTTAACAAGATTTATATGGAAAGCATGGATTAAAGCTTTGTTCTTGAAATCATTGATGATTCTTGGAATGGAGTTCATAGGGAGAGTTTTGAGGTTCCAAATACTGGATTATGATGGAGTTGATCGTCCTTATCAATGTTTGGAGCTTGGATTCGATTGGAAATGGATTCAACCTTGAGAATCAACACATTTCATCAAAGAGGTAATTAACTTTCACTTTGGATTTCGTCTTGGATTGTATATGATGTTCATGAGTTGATAATATTCATGATTTTGAGTTATAGGACTGAACTATCTTGATGTTATTGTTGATATGCGAATATTGATATGATTCGTATGGTTTTGTATGGTGTTGTTCCTCTTATTGAGATATATGGGTTAATCTTCTCCTCATTTTCGGATGTTGATGTTGTTGATATCTTCTTCATATGATGATAGTTATGGTGGTTTTGTTGCGATTCTTAAGGTTATGTGAATTGCATGATGAACAAAGTGATAACATGATGATATATACATCGGATTATGTCATTTTGAACGTGATTCCGGATATTTCATGTTATTGAAGAACTCTTGCATTATATGATATGATGATTATGTATAGGAGGTGATGGTGTTTTGAATATAAATATGGGATAATCATATCTAGAACTAAGTATGTGTTTTGATATAATATTCATATAAGAATACGAATATGATTTCGAGTATGGTGATGAGATTGAATTTGGAAAAGTTATTGTTAATCTTGGAGTATGATTTCCTTTTCATTCGTATTCATAGTTGCAAGGTGTCATTCGATGCTTGGAATGCATACAACTGTACAGCATTAGCGCACGCTAAGCTTACTGGATAGTGCACGCTAACGGGAGCGACTTAGCGCATGCCACATTATGTGTTTAACGTGCACTGGGTAGGCAGACAACGTAGTGTTTTCGTGTTGTGGTTATGGGTTCGTGATTAATTGATTTGGGATGTTCGGATTTATGTTTAATCGAGACATTGTGGAACCATTGGGTTTTTGATCAGTTATATTGATTGATAATTATGATTGTCGAGTTGCGGTCGGTATTGTGGACATGAGTTCACAATTGTTTTAGTTGTATTGTTCAGTTTTGTATTTGATAGAGGTATTGTTGAGCCACTGAGTTTGATTGGTTGGTTATATTGGTTATTGACTATTATCAAATGTGTATTAATCGATTATTGCAATGGGTCGTGATAATTGATCGTTGATTACGACCGTTGTGTTGTGGTTGAGGTTGTGGAGTTCGTAGATTGCTTTTGGTTGGGGATGAGGAGCTCGTAGATGAAGGCAATGGATTTTGGTAACAGCTTCGTGGTATCGGTATCGAGGCAAGTTTATACTTGTTCAGTTTATAATATTTGATGAATGGTTTCGCTTTAATTTCATTTATATTTCATATAGCAATGCTATTATAGATGTAAACTGTCGGGATGATAATTTGTTTATCATGCTGTGGTTTGGGACAAATCATAAAGTATATGATTTAATTATGTTTGATTAAAGACAGAGCTGTGAGTTATCTTTGATCTATGATATGAAATGTCGGATATCGAGGGTAGTTATCGTGATGACATGAGTATCGGGATAAAGGTTTATTGGTATTGAATGGACGGTACCTTATTTGAGATTATTCGTATAACTGTGTATTTGTTCAGGGATGTTTGTTCGTGGAAAGGACATTGTCTCCGGCTTTGAGATAATGTAAGTATTGTTCAGTTATGTATATAATTATTCTGATGAATTGTTGTATGCTGATGTTTCGTATAATGAGATTCGTATTTGATTGTATCGTTGGGGGATGTTGATCCCAGGACTTTTTGTATTGAGATAGTTGATCATGATGATCATTCATTGGGGATGATGATCCCATGATTGTTGTTTTGGATATTGATTAGTCTGTCGACTTCTCATTGTCAGTCTGTTGTTGTTCACTTCGGTGAGTCTTTTGATCCTTATTGGATATGTGATTCTTTGAGTTTAGTTATCATGTTGCATCGAGACATATCTGGAGTCATATCTGCGTGCCGATTGGTTATTGTGTAGGATTTTTATCCAGGCACACGATGGTTATGCGTGGTGTTTCCGTATTGAACCGTGCACACGAGACGTAGTTCGTGAGGCTAATTAGGTACATGTCCCACGTATATCTTGGATTCTGTATACGGGGTGGACATGTGCATGGACACATTTCCGGATTGGGCGTACTATGACGTCCATCTTTGAGCCATATTGTTTGGTCGTTCATAGTCCATGTATGATTGGGTATGTTCGACGGTTTGCGACTGGTTGTTCATACGCCCGAGGGGTATGTTCGACATTCGTGGTTATTTCTTTGAGATCCTTTATTGTTGATCGTTTGGAGTTTACCTTGTTGAGGGTATTCTCGATTATTGTTGATCTTTGTTGATCATTTCGGGGTTTACCTTGTTGAGGGTATTCTCGGTTATTGTTGATCTTTGTTGATCGTTTGGAGTTTACCTTGTTGATGGTATTCTCGGTCGTTATTGATCCTTTGTTGATCATTTGGAGTTTACCTTGTTGGTGGTTTTCTCGGTTATTGTTGATCCTTTGTTGATCGTGTCGGAATTTTTCATGTTGATAGTATTCTCGGTTATCGTTGATCCTTTGTTGGTCGTATTGGAGTTTATCATGTCGATGATATTCTCGGTTGATGTTTGGTTGATCATTGTTATTGATCGTATGAGTATTGAGACTGTACATCGATGTTTCAGGACTGGTTATCATTGTCATTGTATTGTGTATGATTGGTTCTTATCAGGATTGGTATTTGATTGTGCGATCCAACAGACAGGATTTGGCACAGATGGTTCATTCCACACTTATGAGTTATGATTATATTTTAAGGATTCTTGGTATTGTTTGAATACAGTACAGATCATGATTGTCGAGTTCATTTCGTCATTTGAGAATGCGAAATATGGATTATGGTAAGGATTGATTTGTTATGGATTGCCATGGATTGGTAAGGTTATGACGGTAAGATTACGCTGGTAGTATTCTTACAGTATTATTACATTGTATGTAATTATTTATGATGATGCGATCGATATCATTATTGAGTATTGTGGCTTACCCCGCCGTGGGCTTTATTTTTAGGTACTCGGAGATCGAGCTAGTAGCGGTCGTGAAGGGATGAGCTTCCCGGGTGATACTGGCTGTGGCATGTTTTCGGAGAATTGAGTTTTCTTTGTGGTTGTTTTTCCGCTGCAAATGTATATTTTTGAACTGTATCTTTTTCCACTGCGTGTGTATTTTAAATGGCTTTCCGCTATTTTTACCAAATCGTGTTTAACTTTAAAATGGCATTTTGGGTATCTCGTAAACTTGGGTTATCTCGTTAAACCTTTTTTACCTAAACTATTTTATCGGTACGTATAAGTGGTGGCTTAACGTACATTTTGAAACTCTCGAGATTTGGCATTCTGCCTTGTATTTTCAAACAGTATTTGATGACGGTATTTGAGAACTATATTTTGAAAAATATTTGAGTATTTAAAATATTACCGCATGCCACATTATGTGTTTAACGTGCACTGGGTAGGCAGACAACGTAGTGTTTTCGTGTTGTGGTTATGGGTTCGTGATTAATTGATTTGGGATGTTCGGATTTATGTTTAATCGAGACATTGTGGAACCATTGGGTTTTTGATCAGTTATATTGATTGATAATTATGATTGTCGAGTTGCGGTCGGTATTGTGGACATGAGTTCATAATTGTTTGGGTTGTATTGTTCGGTTTTGTATTTGATAGAGGTATTGTTGAGCCGCTAAGTTTGATTGGTTGGTTATATCAGTTATTGATTATTATCGAATGTGTATTAATCGATTATTGCAATAGGTTATGATAATTGATCGTTGATTACGACCGTTGTGTTGTGGTTGAGGCTGTGGAGTTCGTAGATTGCTTTTGGTTGGGGATGAGGAGCTCGTAGACGAAGGCAATGGATTTTGGTAACAGCTTCGTGGTATCGGTATCGAGGCAAGTTTATACTTGTTCAGTTTATAATATTTGATGAATGGTTTCGCTTTCATTTCATTTATAATTCATATAACAATGCTATTATAGGTATAAACTGTCGGGATGATGATTTGTTTATCATGTTGTGGTTTGGGACAAATCATAATGTATATGATTTAATTATGTTTGATCGAAGACAGAGATGTGAGTTATCTTTGATCTATGATATGGAATGTCAGATATCGAGGGTAGTTATCGTGATGACATGAGTATCGGGATAAAGGTTTATTGGTATTGAATGGACGGTACCGTATTTGAGATTATTCGTATAACTGTGTATTCGGTTAGGGATGTTTTTTCGTGGAAAGGACATTGTCTCCGGCTTTGAGGTAATGTAAGTATTGTTCAGTTATAAGGATAATTATTCTGATGAATTGTTGTATGCTGATGTTTCGTATAATGAGATTCGTATTTGATTGTTTCGTTGGGGGATGTTGATCCCAGGACTGGTTGTATTGAGATCATTGATCATGTTGATCATTCATTGGGGATGATGATCCCAGGATTGTTGTTTTGAATATTGATTAGTCGTATCGACTTCTCATTGTCAGTCTGTTGTTGTTCACTTCAATGAGTCTTTTGATCCTTATTGGATATGTGATTCTTTGACTTTCGTTGTCATGTTGCATCGTGATGTATCTGGAGTCATATCTGCGTGCCGATTGGTTATTGTGTAGGATTTTTATTCGGGCACATGATGGTTATGCATGGATGTTTCCGCATTGAACCGTGCACACAAGACGTAGTTCGTGAGGCTAATTAGGTACATGTCCCACGTATATCCTGGATTCCGTATACGAGGTGGACATGTGCACGGACACATTTCCGGATCAGGCGTACTATGACGTCCATCTTTGAGCCATATTGTTTGGTCGTTCATAGTCCATGTATGATTGGGTATGTTCGACGGTTTGCGACTGGTTGTTCATATTCCCGAGGGGTATGTTCGACACTCAGGGTTATTCCTTTGAGATCCTTTATTGTTGATCGTTTGGAGTTTACCTTGTTGAGGGTATTCTCGATTATTGTTGATCTTTGTTGATCGTGTCGTAGTTTACCTTGTTGAGGGTATTCTCGGTTATTGTTGATCGTTTGGAGTTTACCTTGTTGATGGTATTCTCGGTCATTATTGATCCTTTGTTGATCGTTTGGAGTTTACCTTATTGATGGTATTCTCAGTTATTGTTGATCCTTTGTTGATCGTGTCGGAATTTATCATGTTGATGGTATTCTCAGTTACCGTTGATCCTTTGTTGGTCGTATTAGAGTTTATCATGTCGATGATATTCTCGGTTGATGATACGAATTACATATGAAAACGTACGTAAACTCGCAAGGAAATGCAGCGGAAATATTTTGTTACCTCACAACACTCGTATATGTGTAACACTCGTAAGAATTAACCGAAAGTAGGGCAATTCGGCTTACGTAAACAGGATAATATGAAAGTAGTTTATCAAACTAGACCTATAGCTTGATAAGGCAATCTCTCCTCAAGACCTATTGAGAATCAATTAAATTACAACTCGAAGACGCGTCGAATTATAATCAAAGTGTGCTGAAAATCATTCAATAAGAATACATACACAATGTATTTCGTTTTTTTAAGCTTCAAGATGCTTTGAAAGGTTGAGGATGAGGCTTATATATAGCCCTTACAAGATCAAACAAGATCAAGCTAAAAAACAAGCAAACATTAAACTAATCTATCAACTTTGACAAAGAATGAAAACAACATCATGCTTGGCTTCTTCCTTGCATGTTCGGCCGTGGGGTAAGTTGAAAGGATGAGATAACATCTTTCCCATGTGGTATCATTTTGTAAGACTTTGATACGGATATAAAATGAAAGCAACATCTTGGCATCTTCTAATATCCTTGTTCGGCCGATTTGTCAAAGGGTGGAGTGAGCCAAATCTCTATCTTTGATTTTATTGTGGTGGACTTTGAAAATGAAAGCAAACTTGAAAGTAGTGGGGACAAAGATCCTTCATGGATCTCCCATCACAATCGGCCGAAATCTCCCCCTAATATGGACGATTTTGTATGCATGAACATGCATACGTATGCATGTTTTGATACGTCTAAGTTATCCCGGTTCCGATTATTAAGATCGTTCCCATTTCTGCATTTGTTTTCTCACCGAAGTACGTAGGTGCATGTGCATGCAACGTGGTATCGTCAGTTACGTCAATTCTTACTTCGTTTTCTTCATTTGGAGATGTAACAATCGTATCATCTCCTCCCCCTTTGAAAGGAATTGACCTCAATTCAGTGATTCCCTCATCGTCAAGGTAAGAAGATAGATCGCCCACGTTAAAAGTGGCGTGTACCCCATAATCGCCCGGAAGTTCTACTTTATATGCATTGTTGTTCACTTTACCCACGATTTTGTAAGGTCCCTCGGCCCTCGGCATAAGTTTGTTCTTGCGTTTGCTAGGAATTCTCTCTTTTCTTAAGTGTACCCAAACCAAGTCGCCTACTTCGAATAGTCTCGGTTTTCTGTGATTGTTGGATTTCCTTTTGTATGCATCATTCACCTCTTTGATTCGATCATGTATTTGTCCGTGCAACTTGATCATCGATTTAAGTTTAGATTTTGCATCCTTGTGTACCAACTCGTCCTTCGGCAACGGAATCAAGTCTAAGGGTATATAAGGATTTAACCCGTAAACGACTTCAAAGGGAGAATGTGCCGTAGCATGTGTATGGGATCGGTTATAGGCAAATTCTGCATGAGCAAGTTTCATGTCCCAATCCTTTTGCGTTTTATTCACAAGTCCTCCCAACAACCTTCCTAGCGTTCGATTTGTGACTTCGGTTTGACCATTTGTTTGAGGATGGTGTGAAGTGCTAAACAAGAACTTTGTTCCCACTTTTCTCCATAAAGTATTCCAAAAATAGCTAAGGAATTTCGAATCCCGATCCGAAACAATAGTCTTCGGAACTCCATGTAAACGAACCACCTCTCGGAAGTAAAAATCGGCCACGTTGCTTGCGTCGTTGGTTTTGTGGCAAGCCACGAAATGAGCTATTTTTGAGAAACGATCAACAACCACCATAATAGCATCTTTAACACGTTGAGTACATGGTAAAGCGACGATAAAATCCATTGATACATCTTCCCACGGTCTTTCTGGAACTGGTAGAGGCATATACAATCCCGGTTTGAACGAGCTCTTTGCGATGTGACATGT
The DNA here is from genome assembly GCA_033398695.1 of Orobanche coerulescens. NCBI lineage: Eukaryota > Viridiplantae > Streptophyta > Magnoliopsida > Lamiales > Orobanchaceae > Orobanche > Orobanche coerulescens. Next base: position 56,993,478 of record CM065809.1, on the reverse strand, counting down.
AACACATTTACTTAAAACATTGTAAACGTCTTTTAGCATTTTTGGCCAAAAGAAATGTTCTTTGAGTGCCTCCAACGTTTTAGCCGTGCCAAAGTGACCTGCTAAGCCTCCTCCGTGAGCCTCCCTAACCAATAATTCCCGAACCGCCTGTTTTGGAACACGTTGCCTATTCCCTTTAAATAGGAAATCATCTTGTAACATGAACTCCCCGAACGGACCAGATTTACAACGAGTAAAAATTTCTCCAAAATCCGCATCATTTTCATAACAATCCTTCAACATTTCGAAACCAAGTAACCGAACCTCCAGAGTAGAAATTAAAGCATACCTCCTAGATAATGTATCCGCAACGACATTGCTTTTACCGTCTTTGTACTTGGATGAAAAGTGAAATGATTGTAGGAATTCCACCCACTTGGCATGCCTCGGACTCAGTTTATGTTGTCCGTTAATGTACTTCAATGATTCGTGGTCCGAGTGTAGAATAAAATGTTTCGTCCGTAGGTAATGACTCCAATGATCAAGGGCCCGTACGATAGCATAGAATTATTTATCGTAAGTGCAATAATTCAACCGAGCTCCATTTAACTTCTCCGAAAAGTAAGCGATAGGTCGTTTACCTTGAATAAGAACCGCTCCAATTCCAACTCCACTAGCATCACATTCAACTTCGAATGGTTGAGTAAAATCGGGTAGTGTTAGGATCGGTGCTTCGCATAATTTGGCTTTTAACTTCTCGAATGCTCCTTGGGCAGCCCCGTTCCACACAAATGGTCCTTTTTTTAAACACTCCATTATCGGACTTGAAATGGTGCTAAAGTCTCGAATAAACCACCGATAAAAGGAAGCAAGTCCGTGAAATGACCTCACTTCCGTCACGGTCGTAGGGGTCGACCAAGACTTAATTGCTTCGATTTTTGTTTGATCAACCGCCACTCCGTCCTTCGAAACAACATAGCCAAGAAAGACTATACTTTCGACTAGGAACAGACACTTCTCCTTTTTTCCATATAATTTTCGGTCCCTCAAAGTTTCGAAGATTTGTCCTAAGTGCCCGAAATGTTCTTGTAGTGATTGACTATAGATTAGGATGTCATCCAGATATACAACCACGAACTTCCCTAGAAATAGTTTAAGCACTTCGTTCATCAACCTCATGAAGGTACTAGGCGCATTTGTAAGACCGAACGGCATAACGGTCCATTCATATAATCCATTTTTCGTTTTGAAGGCCGTCTTCCACTCGTCACCTTCTCGCATTCGAATTTGATGATATCCGCTTCGTAAATCTACCTTTGAAAAGACCACCGAACCATGTAGTTCGTCTAACATGTCATCAAGTCTCGGGATAGGGAACCGATACTTGACGGTGATATTGTTCACGGCCCGACTATCCACACACATCCGCCAAGAACCATCTTTCTTAGGGACAAGTAAGACCGGAACCGCACACGGACTCAAACTCTCCCGGACATATCCGCGGTCCAAAAGTTCTTCAACTTGTCTTTGTAATTCCTTCGTCTCCTCGGGATTACATCTATAAGCGGCTTTATTAGGAAATGGTGCTCCCGGTATAAGATCGATTTGGTGTTCGATACCACGAATAGGTGGTAAACCCGACGGTAATTCTTCGGGAAAAACATCCTCAAATTCGTGTAATAACACATCTAACTCTCCTCCGTTTTGTACTCCCATGTTCTCGTCCCGTGTCTCTTTAAACTTCACCAAATATACTCGCTCCCCGTCATTAATGGCATGTTCCATTTCCCTTTCGCTAGCAAGCATGGTAAGTTTCGGTTTCTCCACTCGACTAGAACTCATCGAACGGATAGCTTGCGGGGACATTGGTTTGAGCACAATCTTCTTTCCCTTGTCTCGTAATTCATATTCATTACTCCGACCTCGATGTAAAACATCTCGGTCGAACATCCATGGCCATCCTAAAAGTACGTGGCATGCGTCCATTGGGAGTACGTCACATAACACATCATCTCCGTATGGTCCCATAGTTAAGTTGACCCGTACTTGTCTCGACACCTTCACTTTGCTTCCATCATCGAGCCAATGTAAAGCATACGGCCTCGGGTGAGCCGTAGTAGTTAGACCGAGTTTGGTAACCATCTCATTTGAAGCTACATTCGTGCAACTCCCCCCGTCTATTATCAAACTACACCACTTTTCTCCGACTCGGCATTTGGAATGAAAGATTTGGTCTCTTTGCTCCGTATCACTTGGAATGATTTTGGTATATAGAGCTAGAAGCACTAAAGCAGTGTCATATTCTGGAGCATCATAAGTCTCGCATTCCTCATTCTCTTCCTCAGCCTCCATGTTAAAAACATCACCAAGTCCTTCCTTCTCGTCCTCGACTAAAAGTTCGTCTCGGACCGCAAGAGCTTCTCTTAACGTGACTACCCGTTTATTAGGACATGCATTTTGATAGTGACCAAAACCTTAACATTTAAAGCGTCGTACTTTAGCCAAGCTCGTTTCCTTGGAAACGTGAGGAACCTTCGGGGCCAGAGTAGGGACTTGAAAAGGTACGGTAGGTTTCGTAGTCGAACTTGAGCCGACACTTGCATTTCCGAATTTGTATGGGAATTCGGGTTTGGCAAACTTCAACTTGTTTTGAGCTTCTATTTTTATGCATAGTCTGCATAAAGTGTCAAAATCTCCGCAGGGGTATAATTCCACCGTATTTGTAATGTTTCGGTTTAGGCCACGTAAGAAACGTGACATTCTTTGTTCTTCATTTTCTTCGAGTTCTCCCATTAAGGCCAAGCCTTCAAATATTTCAATGTATTCTCCCACACTTAGTTTCCCTTGCACGAACTCCGCAATTTTTCGGTATAAGATTAACCGATGTGATGTCGGGACATACTTTTTACGTAGTTTTTTCTTCAAAGAATCCCAAGAACGGATTTTCTCTTTTCCTGCACGAGCTCGTTTTGTTTTCACACCCTCGAACCATAGGGAAGCGCCCTTCCCTAACTTGAGAATCGCATATTTGCACCGTTTCTCATCGTTAAGGTTCTTGAAGTCGAACATACGTTCAATCTTCCTCTCCCACTCTAAGTAGACTTCTGGATTGGTACCTCCGACAAATTCTGGAAGTTCATACACTTTAAATTCATCTACATGACGCGGTGAATGTGCGTCATATCCTCCTCTTCTAGCTTGAAAACGTGGTTCTTGTAAGTTGTGTAGTGCCTCACGGAGTTTCTCCATGAAATCGTCGGAAAAATCCATGATAAGATAGCTTAATCAAGAAAATCGCCAAGAGAATTTCGACAAGGAAATAACCTTGGGCTCTGATGCCACTAATGATACGAATTATGTATGAAAATGTACGTAAACTCGCAAGGAAATGCAGCGGAAATATTTTGTTACCTCACAACACTCGTATATGTGTAACACTCGTAAGAATTAACCGAAAGTAGGGCAATTCGGCTTACGTAAACAAGATAATATGAAAGTAGTTTATCAAACTAGACCTATAGCTTGATAAGGCTATCTCTCCTCAAGACCTATTGAGAATCGATTAAATTACAACTCGAAGACGCGTCAAATTATAATCAAATTGTGCTTAAAATCATTCAACAAGAATACATACACAATGTATTTCGTTTTTTTAAGCTTCAAGATGCTTTGAAAGGTTGAGGATGAGGCTTATATATAGCCCTTACAAGATCAAACAAGATCAAACAAGATCAAGCTAAAAAACAAGCAAACATTAAACTAATCTATCAACTTTGACAAAGAATGAAAACAACATCATGGTGGGCTTCTTCCTTGCATGTTCGGTCGTGGGGTAAGTTGAAAGGATGAGATAACATCTTTCCCATGTGGTATCCTTTTGTAAGACTTTGATAAGGATAGAAAATGAACGCAACATCTTGGCATCTTCTAATATCCTTGTTCGGCCGATTTGTCAAAGGGTGGAGTGAGCCAAATCTTTATCTTTGATTTTATTGTGGTGGACTTTGAAAATGAAAGAAAACTTGAAAGTAGTGGGGACAAAGATCCTTCATGGATTTCCCATCACAATCGGCCTTAATCTCCCCCTAATATGGCCGATTTTGTATGCATGAACATGCATACGTATGCATGTTTTGATACATCTAAGTTATCCCGGTTCCGATTATTAAGATCGTTCCCATTTCTGCATTTGTTTTCTCACCGAAGTACGTAGTTGGATGTGCATGCAACTTGGTATCGTCACTTACGTCAATTCTTACTTCATTTTCTTCGTTTGGAGATGTCACAATCGTATCAGTTGATGTTCGGTTGATCATTGTTATTGATCGTATGAGTATTCGGACTATACGTCGATGTTTCGGGACTAGTTATCATTGTCATTATATTGTGTATAATTGGTTCTTATCACGATTGGTATTTGATTGTGCGATCCGACGGACAGGATTTGGCACAGATGGTTCATTCCACAATTATGAGTTATGATTATATTTTAAGGAGTCTTGGTATTGTTTGAATACAGTACTGATGATGATTGTCGAGTTCATTTCGTCATTTGAGAATGCGAAATATGGATTATGGTAAGGATTGATTTGTTATGGATTGTCATGGATTGGTAAGGTTATGACGGTAAGATTACGCTGGTAGTATTCTTACAATATTATTTCATTGGTATGTAATTATTTATGATGATGCGATCGATATCATTATTGAGTATTGTGGCTGACCCCATCGTTGGCTTTATTTTTAGGTACTCGGAGATCGAGTTCGTAGCGATCGTGAAGGGATGAGCTTCCCGGGTGATATTGGCTGTGGCATGTTTTCGGAGAATTGAGTTTTCTTTCTGGTTCTTTTTCCGCTGCAAATATATATTTTTGAACTGTGTCTTTTTCCGCTGCGTGTGTATTTTAAATGGCTTTCCGGTATTTTTACCAACTCGTGTTTAACTTTAAAATGGCCTTTTGGGTATCTCGTAAACTTGGGTTATCTTGTTATTCCCTTTTTCCCTAAACTATTTTATCGGTACGTATAAGTGGTGGCTTAACGTACATTTTGAAACTATCGAGATTTGGCATTCCGCCTTGTATTTTCAAACAGTATTTGATGACGGTATTTGAGAACTATATTTTGAAAAATATTTGAATATTTAAAATATTACCGTCATTGGCCTTTTGGCGTTTTAAAACATTTTTGAAATAGTTTTTAGTTTGGTGGGTTCCAGCGCGGGACCCACGACGCTGTAATATCCCGGATGGTTTTGGGGGTGTTACATTAGCCTCCCTTATCGGACGAGGGCAATACTAAGCTTCCATCATTAGCTTGAATTCTCCCCAATTGGCATCATGGTCTGTAGGTCGGATGGCCTCCCACCACTCGGATGCTTCTCCATTCAGAAAAATATTAGGCGATGAGGACTTTTCGATCATCCGGGCAGTTGATTCCTGCAAATACAATATTCAATTCTCTCAACCAGTGATCCCATATAGGTGCCTCAAAAAAACCATCAAGTTTTGGTGGGTGCATTTTAACCACTTCTTGTAGCCACTTGTCTCCTCGATAGCCCAAAATTCGGAACACCTTGATGTCATTCTCCCGGCTGTATCCCTATCTCCACTTGCATCCGATCCACTACTTGAGCAAATTGGGTCATCTGGGCGAACACTTGACGAAGCATGTTGGGAACATCAGGATTATTGTTTGCGCCACAATTCGCTCTTGATTATTGTTGACAGATTCCCGTTGCTCGTTAGAACTGAGATTAGCCTGATTCGACAGAGAATCAGAAATAGAGGGTGAATCTTCCCTTCGAGCATTTACGCGTCCACAACCGCAACCATGTCCATGACCTCCTCTCAACATACCGTAAGCATACATACTCAATATACGAGGAACAATATCGTTCTAAAGTTAATTATCATGAAAGACATAACATTAAAAGACATTGAGTTTTTGGAAACTTACTACCACGGCTCGCATGAAGACATAGGCGGTACAGTGATGTTATTCACGGTCGGTTAACCAAAAGATACATCTGGACCCTAAATTAACCCGACTCCCAAGATATCCACAATCTTAGCTCTGATACCATATTCTGTAAAACCCCCAAGATATTCAGGGTTATTACAGTGCCGTAAATTCTTTATGTAAAGATTTAATAGGCAAATTAAATAAAACAAGCACTTATCAAAGACCAACAATGAAGTTATTATTATAAATCGAGTTTTCTCAAAATAAACGACGACACTAAATAGAATTTATCAATACATAATTATCAAAATCAAACAACGAAACGATGTAGTCGGGTACTAATTTCAAACGAACCCAAACTGAAAGGACTTCTCAGGACAGCCAACATCACTCTACACGCTCGTCACCATGTTGCTCCCGTAGTTTTTTTGCCGCTCTCCTGGACCTGAACATAAAACACATGTCCACCCCGAAGGGGTTAGCACAACGATGCTAGTACAAGTACGATAATTATACAACAAGAAATTATTCGACAATTCACGACTAATAATAACAACTTACAGACTCCTCCTACGAGGAGCAATAATGCATTACACAATACGACAATCCAACATACACATCAGAATCCGTGATCCAGCGTGCACTGCCTAGATCCCAAGATGATCCCGTCGGACCAATACATGGTGGAAAACCCTTCCACTGATCCAGCACACGCTAGCATAGATCCCAAGATTAACTTGTCAGACCAACACGTGGTGGACAAACAATAACGACACATATATGCACGACAACATGAATGACATTAGTACGGAAACATAATTAAAGTACTTGCCTTCGGATGATAAGGATTAAATACTTTCAACGAATGCCAACACACTCGAATGATGTCCCTTCGATCAACCACTTACAAAACTCGAAACTTATATAAAAGAAATAATGAAGAGTTCAACTTGCATATATGTAACTAATACACGAGTGTCTAATGTTCATAAACTATGATCGAGTTAATCATCATACGTATGGTTGGTTTTGATGGTTCAACAATCCGACGAGCACTTAGTCGGACTCTCAACATACAGCATAAAAATTGAATGGTAATAACGGGGTGATTCAATGTAACACCCACAAAACCACGCGGGGATATTATAGCACCATGGGCCCCGCGCTAGAACCCACAAGGCTAAAAATCATTTTCGCAATCGTTTCAAATGCCCCAAAGAGGCATAGACGGTAATATCTTTCAAATACTTAAATAATTTCTAAAATATATTTTTCCAAACACCGTCATAAAATTTCATTTGAAAGTACAAGGCAAAAATACCAAATTTCAATAGTTTCAAAAAGTACGTTAAGTCTTTACTTACATGCACCGATAAAATAGTTTAGGAAAGAGGTTTTATGAAATAAACCCAAGTTTGCAAAATACCAAAATGCCATTTTAAAATACACACGCAGTCGGTATAAACATAGTTAAAAATATACATTTGCAGCGGAATATAATAAATAGTAAAATACTCGGTACCCAAAATCTATGCCATAACCAGTATCACCCAGGAAGCTCATCTCTTCACGACCGCTACTAGCTCGATCTCCGAGTACCTAAAAGTTAAAGCCCACATCAGCCACAATATCCAACAATGATAACGATTACATCGTCATAAACAATTACATACCAATGTAAATACAAGGTAAGAATACTACCAATGTAATCTTACCATAATAACCTTATCAACTCATGGTAATCCATATCAAATCAACCCTTACCTCAATCCACACATCGCATCCTCAAGTGACGAATGTATTCAAATACAACCATGTGTACTGTATTCAAACAATGCCAAGATTCTCAAAACATCATTAAATCTCTAATATGGAATGATCGATCGTGTCAAATTCTGTCCGCCGGATTGCATAATCAAATCCCTATTATGATAAAGCCGATAATACACATTACATATGTATATCAACTACCCCAAAACAATGACAAGTCCCGAATATCGATACAAAATATGAACGCTCATATAATCAATAATAATAAACAACCAATACATCAACCAAGAATACCATCGACATGATAAACTCCAATACTACCAATGATATATCAACGGTAACCGAGAATACCATTACATGATAAACTCCACACAAGATCAACAAAGGACCAACAACGACCGAGAATACCATTACATGATAAACTCCAGACAAGATCAACAAAGGACCAACAACGACCGAGAATACCATCGTTATGGTAAACTCCAACAAGATCAACAAAGGACCAACAACAACCGAGAATACCATCGATATGGTAAACTCCAACAAGATCAACAAAGGACCAACAATGATCGAGAATATCATCGATATGATAAACTCCAACAAGATCAACAAAGGACCAACAACGATCGAGAATACCATCGATATGGTAAACCCCAAACAAGATCAACAAAAGACCAATAAAGACCAAGAATACCATCGATATGGTAAACTCCAAACAAGATCAACAAAGGACCAAAAACGACCGAGAATACCATCGATATGGTAAACATCAAACAAGATCAACAAAAGACCAATGACGACCGAGAATTCCATCGGTATGGTAAACTCCAAACAAGATCAACAAAGGACCAACAACGACCGAGAATACCATCGATATGGTAAACTCCAAACAAGATGAATAAAGGACCACAGGGACCGATATACGAGAGAATAAAATCGTCAAGTGTTATACAAATCACATATAGTGGATGTCAAGACCAACCCGACTGTCGAACATACCCAATCACACATGGACTATGAACGTCCAATCAATATGGCTCAAAATAGACGTCACGATACGCCCGATCCGGAAATGTGTCTGTGCACAAGACACCAATGGGTATTTATCAAATACATGTTTGTTCTTGCAACTAATCAGTCTCACGAAGTACGTCTCGTGTGCACAGCTCGATGTGAGGTCGAAACCAACACATGACCATACGTGCCTGCCCTGAAAATCATACACAACCAATCGGCACGCATGTGACCCCAGATATGTCACGATGCAACATGACAACGAAACTCAAAGAAACATGTATCCAATAAGGATCAAGATGACTTACCAAAGTGAACAACGACATCTCGATTATGAAAGATCGACACGACCAAAATATCATATTTCTGTTAAACAATAGTCCACATAATGCTCAATGATGTCTTATCTATCAACACATAAACTCCCAAGGTTGCAACCATGGGTCACAGAAGCATCTACACAGGAATACTCCGGATGTGGGTACCATTCAGGTTTTATCCCTTAGCACAGTTCCACGGGGTACCATTCAGGTTTTACCCCCAACACAGTTCCATGAGATACCATTCAGGTTTTACCCCCCCAACACATCGGCACATTAAAAATACAGTTCTAAAGAAATACAACAACACAAAATACACCAACCAATGATGCACACTCATTACATGAAACATCAACATACAACATATACAACAATGCATCAGAGTAATTATCCTCATAATTGAGCAATACTAAATTACCTCAAAGCCGGAGACACTAACCTTTCTACGAACAACATCTCTGAATGAATACACAATTATTCGAATAATCCTAAATGAAGTACAATCCATCATTATCAACAAACCACCACCTCGAGATCAATGCCGGCACGATAAATTATCCTCGATACCCAATCATCCCATATTATAGACCAAAGATAATCCACATATCCGTTTTCACCAAACCCCTTTAAATCATATACATTATGATCTAACCCAACCAAAAGCATAATATACATACCATCATCCCGACAATGCATATTTATAATATCATTACTATATGAATTGTAAATGAAATGAAATCAAAACCATTTATTAAACATTATGAACTGACCAAGTATAAACTTGCCTCGATACCGATACGACGAAGCCGTTACCAATTCCATTGCCTTTGTCTACGAGCTCCTCAGCCCCGATCAAAGCAATCCACGTACTCTTCAGTCTAGACCGCAACACAACAGTTATAACTAACGATCAATTATCACAACCTAATGCAATACTCAATTAACAACACGTTCGATAGTAATCATCAACCGATATAACCAACCAATCAAACTCAACGGTTCAATGATATCTCGATCATATACAAAACCAAACCATTCAACTCAAACAATTACGAATACAAGCCGCAATTCGATAATCAATCAATTCTAACAAGTGTCTCAACATTCTCGATTCCAACTTCAACCTTAAATACGAATTAACAAGGTTCCTTCTTGTTCATACTCGTAAGTTCATAGAAAAACAATTATCGGTTATTATCATCAATCCGAACTATCCAAGTAGCTCAATATCATGAATAATGGTAATCCAAGATTAACCATAACCTATCCGGATTCAACCTCATATCATGATTCATTACTTATCAAGGATATACAAGGCCTACTACTACAACCAACATAATGTGATCTTCATCAACATACACTTCACATAACATCAAGAATCACAACTATACCACCATATCCATCATCATACGAATTAATCATCAACAACAACATCAAAATCCAAAATTAAAGAGAGGGATTACCTAACATACCTCTTGAAGATGAACAACACATCCAGACACCTCAAGAATCAATAATATCTTCATATCTCAAGCTCCAATCCATGCCACCAATCTCATAATCAAGTTAGAAGAGCCAAAATCCATCTTGGAGGGTTGAAGGGCAAAAACAAAGTGAAAATATAAAAAAATGCCAAAGTGATGGGTCTCACATTTACAACAACTTCAGTCGTTACGTACGTTAATTGATCACTTTAACGTACGTAATGAGTCTTACATACGTTACCCGACCTTGATAGCGTACGTAATACCAATCCAGAGGCCGCTGCATCAACTCGTACCATGTCTTACGTACGTAAGGCCTATGCCATAGCGTACGTAATACAGACATTGACTTGCTATAGTAACATACTCGTTTAACGTACATAATATGCTATCTATAGCTTATGTTAAATCCTCCGTTGACTCTCCTGTCCATATCCGCACTGAAAGTTGCAGACACCGGGCCCACTCGTCGATCATAGCTCAGACCCTGTCCAATTCTCCTCATAACGTACGTTATGTACTCTACGTAACATACATTACGCTTGTATCTTAACGTACGTAATCTCCTATGCTAAACGTACGTTATGGCTTATATACTTAGCCATTTACAATTGTTCCTGCCTGTCGTCCCAACATACCAAATATATATACACGACATACTGAATACATATACTCATCCCAATAACATTCTCATATGATACACCTGATACACAATATCCTCAAATGCAATAATCGAATAAGTACAACAATTATAATATCACAACTGTCTCGGTTCTCAGTTATTTTCTCCATACTGTATAGATGCCACATTATCCAATATATCTCAGATAAAATAATGCGAAAAATTTATACTGAAAAATCTAGGATATCACATTCGACTACGTATTTCAAGTACATTCAATTTGTCAATAATTTGATACTCAAACCGTGATTATCAACTCATATACATATGGTTTGGCCATTTAACGGTCCTCTATCAAGAACATGATGATGAACAGATCCCAAAACTCCATTCAAAGGAATGTATTCAATCGGGTTTCTAAGTTTAACTCATAATCTTACTAAAACTCTGATTCTTGATCAATCCTTCTACAAGCATTCTAATAGTTCAGCAAATTTATCATCATCATATTCGTATCCTAAAAATGATCGATGTAGGAAGGATACTCAATCTATGATTCTCTAGAAAGTGGCAAAGATTATACTTTGATGGATGCCTCTATGTTCTCATAATCCTTCATCTATTATGGTAAATTTCGACTTCAAGACGCCTAATCCATGTATATTTCAAAATCATCAATAAGAGGACATGATTATCACTGACAACTTCATTATACTACTTAATATAATCGTAGGCCAGCGTATAAATGTCTTAACAAGGGAATAACCTAGGTTTAATTATCTCAAGCCCCCTAAAACATGGTGTTCAATTCATTAAGTCATCAATGAGGCTTAACAAACTCAGAAATGTGTTCATAACAATCCTACAAACATGAACCCAAGGCTGGAGTAGCATCAACATACCTTATACGGAGAAATAACGAAACAATCGTTAGAACTCAACATCAGAAGCTTGAACACCAATTTAAGGTGCCTGTGATCCTCAAAACCAAATTAAGAAGTTTATATAAGGAGTTTATAAGGCTGCGGAGATCTCAAGCTTGTTGAATTCGAACGAGGTGAATGGAGAAAATGAAAGAGGGTTGATGTCTTTAAATAGAATACCATCCTTAACGTATAATATTCACACAATGTTACATAGCTAGAACCTTAACGTATGCTAAACCCACTTCATTAACATACTCTATGGTTTTGCGTAGCTTACTGTCCCATTTCTATCCTATCATTACGTACGTTGTTAAAAGGCTTACGTATGCTACTGAATCGACTTAGCATACATTATACTTGTATGGTAGCGTATGCTAATAGTCGTTGACTTAACCTTTCCGAAAGTTGTCCAGGTTCATGCCAGATAATCCGATAATATCCTCCATCTGGCTCCACCCGCCGACCATGCAATTGCGTACGTTAAGTAGTTCTTTTAGCGTATGTTAGTTTTGATCATTAGCGTATGTTAGGTATGTTTGTTACCGTACGTTAATGTTCATGCGGGTACATACATGAATTAACAACCTTTTCAGAATATGCTCATGAATACTGGATTACCGAGAAGGGAAATAATACTTTAATTAATTATATGACATAATCATATACTGAGTATTACACTTCAGGGTTCGAATACAGTTAAAAACACACAGTAATTCTCCTGGTATTACACTTCGGCGTCCTGTTATTTCGCTTGGCAACACCATTTTGTTGAGGAGTCTGGGCTACTGAGTATTCATGTTGTATGCCATTGTCCACAAAGTATTGCTCTATAAAGCATTTAGTGAATTTTGTGCCTCTATCGAATTGAATGGATATAATGCTGAGCCTTTTATCATTCTGAAGCTTTTTTAGGCGATCCGGCAGCTTTGTGGTTGTCACTTTCTTCTTTCTCAGGATTATGGTCCATAAATACCTGGAGAAATTATCAACAATAACAAGACAACATCTTTTTACCTCCCAAGCTGACAGGGTCTACAGGTCCATAAAGATCCAACTAGAGTAAATCCAGGACCCTGTGGGTTGAGAGATATGATTTGCTCTTCGGAGAGGTCTTGGCTTGCTTGCCTTTCTGACAGGGTCCACATACATTGTTCTTATGAAATGAAACATTGCGCAAGGCTCTGACCATTCCCTCTCGGGCCAATTTGTTGATGGTCCTGAAATTGATGTGAGACATCCTTTTGTGCCATAGCCCCCCTTTGATCTGCAGTGCCATTGACAACAAAGCAAAAAATTACAACACTAGCAGGTTTCCAATCAGCAATGTACATGTTACCTGACCGGCTTTCTGAGAGGACAATCTATTTGGACTTTCTGTGTTTCCCCCTACAATGATCTTCATATAATTTAACCGAGAACTGTTTGTCACAGAACTGGCTAACACTAATTAGATTGTACTGTAGTCCTTTTACATAAGCTACGTCGGTGACTTTGAATTTTCCTACAAGTAGGGTTCCTTTCCCTCTTGTTCTTTCTTTGGATTTGTCACCGAATTGCACATTTGGACCTCGGCCTTCTACATAATCTGTTAAATTGGTGATATCTCATGTCATGTGGCGAGAATATTCGCTATCGAAGTACCAAATGTCCTTCTCCATGATATCCTGTAATCAAAAATTAAGTAGATTTATGTCATATTTTATCTTTGGGTTCTTGGTTATTAGTGCCTTTAGGTACCCAAATTTGCCTAACAGCAATGGCTTTGTTGTAGGTTGTGTTTGGTCCTCTTTTGCGAGATTTACATGGGGCGGGCACGTAATCATTGTAAGCATGGTTATTATGCATGTAAAATTGCAAACTTTTGTTCCCGTAATATTTTTTTCAGGGGTAAGAACCATGTTTCTCTGCTTTTTGGGTTGCCTTCTGGATTTACAATTGGATTCCCAGACCTGCTGTTGGTAGAACTGCGCGACAGCTTGCTTACAAGAAAGATACCTGGGTTTTTGTACCCGATGGTGAGGAGCAGCATGATGTTAATATTGAGGCACATGCTATTGGTGGTACTTGGATGCAGGCTTCATTCTTCTCTGATGGCGATGTTGTTGGTATCCTTGGGGAACATACTGTTGATGTTGTACATTATGTCTTATAGGCTTATGAGGCTGTGTGGTCCGCTGCTAGTCTTTCCTTTGTCTTACAGGCTTATGAGGCTGTGCTCGTCAGCTATAGTCTTTCCTTTGTCTATATGTGTAGCCTTTGGGACTTCCTCGGTCTTAGGACAGGTTCCACCCCTTTGACAAATACCATACTGGTTTTGCCATTGTTGGAGAATGAGTTGTATCCTAAGACATTTATCATGGACATGTTGTCCAGTGACCAGGATGTCATCTATCCTGCTAGATGATTTCTCAAATGACTTGAGGATGGTCTCGAGTTCTCATTCTCTTTTCTCGAGAAGCTGTATCTTGGCTTCCAATAAAGCAGAATCATTTATCTTACATTGATTATGAGATTATCCATCATTTTGTTTAGTTGTAAATTGAAGATTGCTTTACATGAGTTTTTCATGAGTGACCTTGCGATTTTTGCAATCTGAAGACACGTTTTCATAATTAACTTTCAGCAAGTCATTTTCATCCTTCAACTCTAGGCTTGAAAGAGAGATCTGGTAGGTTTTCTTGTTTAAGCATCTCATGGTCTTTTTGAATGGTCCGAAACTCATTCATCATGTAACTGAGGTTGATCTTATTTCATCGTCACTATCGTCATCATCTATTTTCTTTGCCATAAAGCACATACAGGGTTTATCTTCGATTTTATCATCAGAGGAGTCACTGTCAGTGATGGCCCGTAGGCATTCTTTTATTTTGATAGCTGTGTGTGTGGATTCAAATTTCTTGATCAGTGCCTTTAGCTTATTTCTCTAGACACGTCTCTTCAAATCTTTCTCTTGTTGCACAACCTCTGGTAGCTTCTGTACCTTAGGATGAGAACATCTATTTGCATAGTGTCCTGGCTTCCTGTAATTATAGCATAGATTAGAGTTTTCGGAAGATGGCGACTCAATGCTCACCTTGTTGATGGGTTTAGGCTTGTAGGGCCCCTTTTCAGATTTCCTAATGAATTTCCAGAACTTGTTCATGAGCAAAGTCATTTCGTCTTGTGGCAGGATGTCATCGTGGTTGTCAGCGGTTTCGGATGTGCTGAGGGCAGAGCTGTGTCTCTTGTTGGATACAGCGGCCAGTGATGTAGTCTTGACAGGGGACTCTTCGGCCTTCTCTTTACTGTCAATGTCATACTAAAAATCTTTGAGGTCAGAGAAGAGGTCAAAAGTAGATATATCATCAAGATTACACGGCACATGCATCGTTGTGGTTTTAATGTCCCAATGGGCAGGGATATTTTAACGCTCCTAAGGAGGAGTTCATTTTTTTATTTGACAAAAAAATAGAGGTTCTTAACATTTTCGAAAATGCAACGTGCTTTGGTACATCGAACTAAATGCTTTTTTTCTCATATTTCAACCAAATTTTCATTTTGATGTTTTGGACGAAGGGGAAAATTTTGAAGATGAAACATATGACCTTTATTTTCAAAATATATTTTGATACTATGAATAAATAATTACATTATTGGTATATCAATAAATATATTTTTAAAGCTTAAGAAATATTATTTGTAAGTGAAAAGTATAATTTTCGAAGCATGTAATTGAGTAAAATTGTAGGCGGTTGGAGTATGACTTCAAGCATGCCGAAGAATCATGTGTAGTGCTACGTTGTGCCGGTAATTTTGGTGAATCGTGAATCCAAAAAGTGATGATTGATGAGTACGAAATCATTGTCATATAGGTTAGTTTTGGTTGTATGCAGACCAATATTGAGATCTTGTTGTTTTCAAACTATGATATTTTGAGATAATATCATTGAACATATTGTATGTGGTATATAGGTTTGAAAGGACTTACATTTAGTAAGTGTGGCTAAACGGGATGAGTTGATACACAGTAATTATAGTGGCTGATAAGTCATAGTTGATCAATATGTTATAGAGGAGAAGGTAAGTTCAATGTGAGGACTGATGTAGCGGTGAAACGAAACGAGGTTGGTTTTGTGATTATAAAGATAACCATAAATTGTTCATTTGGGCATATAGTCTTATAGGATGTTTGAATTTTTAAAAAGATGGCATCACATTTATTTTCATATATATTTGCGTAAAGAAAATGTATTATGCTCGCTAGCCAATAAAAGGCGTATTTGGATAAAAAAAATTTGAAAATATTTTAGTTTTGAAAAAATTGCTTTCACGTACATGGCATGGCTTGGTTTTCATATGGTGGGATTCGAGTAATATGGAGTTCTATTCATGGATGTTGCACATGTCAGTGAGTTGGTTTTGAAGAGTATGTATCTCGAGGGTTTTGGCATAGTTAAGTTTGGTTATATTGAACCGTAGTAAGATATGACAAATATATTTGGGGCATCGGTTAATATGGAATAAATGGATATACAGGAATAGTAAATCAAAGGTACTACATTGTGAGAGCAAGATCGCAAGTTTGTTGAGGTGATAAATTAATCGCCGCATTTGGATGAAAAATGATATTTGTAGAAAGATTGTGCTCCATAACTATATTATGATATTTAATATGTCTTGAGAAAATTTCATCAAGTATTTTGATCAGTGAGCTTTATCTTTTGAGGTTTAGATATAATACTGAATTTAATTTTTTCTCGGGCCGCATTGTGTATTTTCTAGGCATAATAGGCTGTAAAGATTTTTTTAAAAAATATTATATTATATATAGAAATATTATACTTTTCAAAGCAAATTATTTGAATGTTTGTTTTATATACTCAATTTGGTGGACTATTGAACAATTTATGGCGTAGGAATTTGGGCCTAGTAGATTTTTTTTTGAACACGACTCACAAGATAGTATCAAGAACTTTGGCAGCAATAATATTAGACAGTTGTGGTTTGATATAATATGGGTCAGGATATAATATAATAATTGGTAATCATTATCCAAGAGTTGAAGATTACTCGGAATATTGTATTATCGTGAGAGGTTGTATTCGCAATTAGATTGTTTACAATTGTTAATAGTTGGGTACAACTGAGAGAAATACCTGGTATTATTGACAACTTGAATTTATAATATATGGTACGGCGTGGAGTCAATAATTTCATTATGTATCCAATATTAATGAAGGTGAGAAAATATACATCGATGCTACGGGCATAGTCAAGGTGCAAGCCATGTCAGGCTTCTAAGCAAATGAGTCATGAAATCGTGAATTCCACATACGAATGAGAATAACCTAAGATCGAGTAGTGAGTTTCATGCAAATATGATATTGTGTCATGATGATGCTAACTTTCGAGTACAAGTGTTACGTGTAGTAGAACATAGTTTTTGGGGACTTCTACCAGAGTTGGTAAGTGTACATTGAGGTAAGATTAGAGTATGATAAATTGTTAGTATGATAATTTGTGGAAATTTTTGTAATACCCGACATTTTTATTCCGGTTGCCTTGAACTAATTGTCATCTGGTGTCGGTTATTTCGTTTCGTTATGATTAAGTGGAATTCATTTTTTTGGCATGAACGGTATGATATATTCTGTTGTAGTGTTCATCGAGTGAGACTTGTTGTTGCGTGCGTCTCTATGATTAAATGTGTGCTTGTGGTGTGGTATGTTATGTTATGTAATTTTCTCGTTATTGTTTTGAATCATAGCCGGTGCGTTAGTGTGACCGAGACATTGTCGAACGTCTAACCAGACTGTCGAAATGGCCGAGTTTCGACCGTAAGGCCTGGACGAGTTACGGTCGTAAGGCATGGTCGGTTACGGACGTAAGGCATTGTCGGTTATGGCCGCAATGCATGGCCGAGTTACGGCCGCAAGGCATGGCCTAGTTACGGCCGTAATGCCTTACCGGTTACGACCGTTATGTACTACACATTTTTGGGCAGTAGGCCTGTGGACCAGGTTATGGCCGCAGGGAGTGGCCCGGTACGACCGTAATGCCGTGTTACGGCCGCAATGCTTTGCCTGGTAACGGCCGTAATGCCCGAGCGTTTTGGGCAGTGGCCTGGGTGGTGCCGGTTACATCCGTAAGGAGTTGCCGATTACGACCGTAAGGGCCGAGTTACGGCCGTAAGTTACTGCATGTTATGGACATAACATACTCAGCTATATAGAGCCTGGGCGACGGGTTTTGTGTATTTTCTTCCCTTCCTCTCTTTCTCTCGCGGCTGACGGATGGGTGATACGGGAACTTTGATTCCTGATCGATTCTACTCAATTCCAAGGTGTTTTGGCAGGCTTTGTCGATTATATCATCATCTAATTCTTGTTCTTCGTCATATCGAGGTAATTTCTCCATCGAGGCCTCTGGAGTTTGGTACATGATGTGTACGAACAGTGTGTGTATTCCGGGTAGGGTCCGTCGAGGTCTCTGGAGTTCGGTACATGATGTGTACGAACAGTGTGTGTTCCGGGTAGGGTCTATCAAGACCTCTGGAGTTCAGTACATGATGTGTGCGAACAACGTGTGTGTTCCGGGTAGGGTCCATCGAGGTCTCTGGAGTTCGGCACATGAGTGTACGAACAATGTGTGTTCCAGATAGGGTCCGTCGAGGCCTCTGGAATTCGGTACATGATGTGTACAAATAGTGATTGTGTAACAGTGATTGATTGGATAACGTTTTGAAGTTGGGTCACGGACCTATGATGATATCTTAACTAATGTGTTTTGAAACGAGAACCGGGCTGAGGCCCTAACGATTTTGATAAAGGTTTTGTAACTTGGGGGCTCAAGGTCCAAAAGAATTTCTACTTTTAAAATCCCCGAGATGATGAGTTTCTTTTCAAATACTTCTTTGCTTGAGTTCGGAATTCTAAAATTTCTCGGGAATATTTTGATAGCGGATCGCTGTATCTAGTTAGTGGTTGCTATTTTCTAGTTGCATTTCGTATAGTATTTTACTTGCACTAGCAAAATAGTGGAATTTTGCTAACCCCCAAATAATCGGGGGGTGGATGTCTGTTTCGCGTCAAGTTACATGTAGGTTCTTGAGGAGCAGTTCCAGGATCGGCACAGGAAGTGACGAGCTACGATACTAATCAAGAGTTGAGAGTTTGGTATAGTTATGTTGTATTGTCATAGTTGCAATCAGTCTTCCGCTGTATTGCACTTCGATCCCTGCGTGGGTATTGTTGTATAAAGTTACTTTATGTTGATTGAGTTGTGCAACCTCATCGGTCCGTGTAGTTACCTATAATTGACCTTAACGGTCTATATTATTATATTGTTTGACCCTAACCGAGCAAGCATTTGGTCGTTCTGGGATGTTTAGCCTGGTAGATCATTGTGGAAAGGATCTACGACGTGTAATATTCCCATATGATTTTGGGAGTGTTACATTTATGGTATCAGAGCTTAGGTTGTGGAAACCTAGGATGTCGGGTTGAGTCGAGTCGTGATTTGTCAAGTAGCATATTGACGTATCATTCGAGTTGTCGGGTGACAAGTTGAGTTGTGCGTAGTCACAATGTGTCGGATGTGTTGTCGGATGATATTATTATTGTGGGCGACCGTCATCTCCGTGCGGCCTGTGGACGTAAGTCTCCTGTTTTATGCATAGTATCTATGTATCATGATTTAATTTATGTGCGATATTTGTGGTGTATAACTTTGTTTGCTCGGTGTTGTGTAATGGAGTTTGTATTTGATACTTGTGATACACTGTATGTACATAGAACTGGAAGTATTGATAGTTTGAATATGAACCACCACGTGGGGTGGTATGATGTGAAAGCTGTGAACCTTGATGTCATTCATAAAAGGTATCGACGGTAGAGTTTGTGAGAAACTCAGACGGATGGTTTCGCTGAATGTTTAAACTTGATGCTCACGAGATGTATTTGATTGAGTTGGTGATCTTGTTTCCCATTTGGGCATGTGGTTCTAAATTCGGTTATTTTTAGATAGTTGTAATTATGCCCGCTGCGGGTAGGTTTGAAAACATTTTTCTGAAAGACTTTATGGGTTTGAGTATTTTTGTGGAAATCGATTTTTTTTGAAAATATTTTGATGGTGCGGTTAAACAACGATTTCGTATGAATTTTGAAATCGGTTGAATTTTGACAAGTTGGTCATGCATTTTCAAATGACACCATCAGACGGTATTTGGAAAATATGTTTTAAAGTACTTTGGACATTGCAAAATATTACCGTCATTTTTGGTTATGATCGAAAGGATTTTGGAAAAATTTTATTTTGCAAAACGACTTTGATTTTCGGAATTTAAAACATTATGTGTTTGTGTGTTGGGACCAAGTCGTTGCAGCTAGCTTGTTATGTTGTTATGCTAGTTGTAGAATTTTACATTGTTTCTAAATGTCAGGATACATTGTTGGGAGCCGATCCTTAACGTTCGGAGCCGTTTCAGGGCTATTGAGACAATTCTGCTGTCTTGCAGCTAGTGGTTACGGCCGTAAGATGTTCTCCATCACGTCCGTAAGCTGGTAGATGTTACGGCCATCTTAAGTTAGTGTTATGGCCGTAAGCTCCTAGTTGTTATGGCCGTAGACTGCATGTTGTTACGGTCGTAAGCTTTTGACTAACTCAGTAGTAATCTTGTTGTTACAGTTGTATCTGTGCCCTTCTACTGATCATTTGATTTCTGTTGATATATTCATATTGTCCGCCAGTGATGACTGTGAACTTTAACTATTGTAGCGGTAATGTTGCACTTGGTTGGTTATCCTGTATGGGTATCGTTGACGTGTTGTTGATCGTTGCCATTCTTGCTAGAAAATTTTGGTTGTACACTTAGGTGGTGTGAATGCAAAGCCTGATTTAATTGTATTATTCTATGACATTATCCTGATGTGGTAGTTGATATGTGGAAATGGTTAGTACGAGTATAAGAGGTTTTCCACCCTGGTATGGTTTGGCGAAACCTCTGGGGGTCGATGCCTAGGGGCATGGCCGCGGATTATCAAGTGCGTTGTTATTCGTGATGGTTTGCGTGGTAACATGTGGTTACCCTGTATGTCGTTAATGGTGATAATGATATATATTGATAAGGTCATTTTGATGATATCGGTTATCGAGGAGAATTGATATTTCAAAATGTTGTTTTGAAAATGATTTCAAAACAAAACAGCGATGATAATGGGTTCATAGTTTTGATTAAACGACCGAGGTATTAAAAATATTTTTCAAAAATTTTATTTCAGCAAAATCTTTCAAAGTCACGAATTTTAAAATATTATTATTTGAACAAATGCCTCGGAAAACTTATTTTGAGAATATTACCTATGTTTGACCACAATGGTATGTACAATGTTTTAACAGTGATTGTTGAGATCAAGGTCGCATATCTCTGTTTATGTGACCGTGTGAATTACTTATGAATTTAGGTTTTATTGCAGCGATGGTTCGTGTATTCGTGTTATGACCCGAGTGAATATTTTATTGTATTGCTGTTTGTTGTCCTATGTTTATTATGTGATGTTTGTTTGTTATGTTATTCTGAATGGTTGTCCGTTCAGTATGCCGAGAGGTCGAGTCCGAGGACGTGATCGTGGTAGTGGTCGTAATCGAGAGCATGAAAGGGCGACTCTCTCGTTGTCGAGTGCCAATCAGCTCGGTACAGATGGTCGAGATGACCAGTCGCGTGATCAGGGACAATCAGCTAGAGGTAATGTTGATGTTGGCGCCGCCGCCGTCCTTTGTCAGGTGGTTGACCAGTTGGCACAGATGAATCAGACTGTACACCGGGATGGGATCCCAGATGAGGATAATGGAGCTAGTAAGTGGTTGCGAGATGTGATGAGAATGCACCTGTCCCGTTTTGTAGGTTCTTCGGACTCGTTAGGTTGGGATAACTATCTCTTCCAGTTGGACATAACATTTGATGCTGTACCTTGTCCCGATGAAAGAAGAGTACCTATTGCTCAATATCTGCTCGACAAGGAAGCTGAAGACTGGTGGGAGGCCGTAGCGCCAAGTGATCGTACAACTACTTGGGCTAAATTTATGACTACCATGGAGGCCGAGTATTGTCCACCGCCTGTTAAAGAGCGTAAGATTATCGAGTTTTTCTCGGCTACGCCCCAATATGTGTCGATATCTCAGGCAATAGTCGATAATAATCGGCAACTATGTTATGTTCGGGATCGAGTGAGAAGTGAGGCTAAGGTTCGTTATTTCGATATGCGTATGAAACCTCATGTTCGGCAGTGTATGGCTCCTTTTATATGTACCACATTGGAGGATTATCAAGCTCGAGCCTTAGCATTTGAAATGGCTATAATGTCTACAGAGTCTGTATCTGCGGCAAAGAAATAGAAGATTTCTGATGACTCATCGGGAAGTAAGGGAATTGGGATTCCTAAACCTCAACCCTCATATCAGTTGAGTATGGGACCTTCTCGATTGACTGGAGAATCTAAAAGACCCAAGCCGGTGTCTTTGAGTTCTGGTAGTGCTCCAAGGTGTTTCAACTGTAATGTTCTGGGCCATGAACGTGCACATTGTAAGAAACCGACAGTGACTTGTTATAATTGTGGACGCGAGGGGTATTGAGTTTAGTACTGCGAGATCGTTGCTAAGATGGTAGGGAACCGGAGTTCCATTCCTACTTTTGGAGGGCCCATTGATGTCCAGTGATAGTATTTTGTGCTCGTATTACGGATTGCTTCTCGTGTGGAGATATATTATGTGATGTTTTATGTTTGGAGCATAATGACTAATATTTTGTTTTGAAAAAGTTCCGTGTGGGTTGTTGAACCTACGGAGACACGTGACAGTAGACCGCGAGGTCATGAATTTGGTATTTTATATGTGACGTTGTATTTTGTTTTGTAGCACTGTGATGACCTTGTTTTAAGTTTCGGGACGAAACTTATTTTTAGAGGGGTAGAATGTAATACCCGAGATTTTTATTCCGGTTTCCTTGAACTAATTGTCATTTGGTGTCGGTTATTTCATTTCGTTATGATTATGTGGAATTCATTTTTCTGGCATGAACGGTATGATATATTCTATTGTAGTGTTCGCCCAGTGAGACTTGTTGCGTGCATCTCTATGATTAAATGTGTGCTTTTGGTATGGTATGTTATGTTTCGTAATTTGCTCGTTATTGTTTTGAATCATAGGCGGTGCGTTAGTGTGACCGAGACGTTGTCGAATGTCTAACCAGACTGTCGAAATGGCCGAGTTTCGACCGTAAGGCCTGGCCGAGTTACGGCCGTAAGGCACGGTCGGTTACGGCCGTAAGGCATAGTCGGTTATGGCCGCAATGCATGGCCGAGTTACGGCTGCAAGGCATGGCCTAGTTACGACCGTAATGCCTTATCGGTTACGGCCGTTA
The DNA here is from genome assembly GCA_033398695.1 of Orobanche coerulescens. Lineage (NCBI taxonomy): Eukaryota > Viridiplantae > Streptophyta > Magnoliopsida > Lamiales > Orobanchaceae > Orobanche > Orobanche coerulescens. Next base: position 56,970,004 of record CM065809.1, on the reverse strand, counting down.
TGTACTGCACATTTTTGGGCAGTAGGCCTGTGGACCAGGTTACGGCCGTAAGGAGTGGCCGGGTACGGTCATAATGCCGTGTTCCGGCCGCAATGCTTTGCTTGGTAACGACCGTAATGCCCTAGCATTTTGGGCAGTGGCCTGGGAGGTGCCGGTTACGTCCGTAAGGAGTTGCCGATTACGGCCGTAAGGGCCGAGTTACGGCCATAAGGTACTGCATGTTACGACCATAACATACTCAGCTATATATAGCCTGGGCGACAGGTTTTGTGTATTTTCTTCCCTTCCTCTCTTTCTCTCGCGGCTGATAGATGGGGGATACGGGAACTTTGATTCCTGGTCGATTCTACTCAATTGCAAGGTGTTTTGGCAGGCTTTTGTCGATTATATCATCATCTAATACTTGTTCTTCGTCATATCGAGGTAATTTCTCCGTCGAGGCCTCTGGAGTTTGGTACATGATGTGTACGAACAGTGTGTGTGTTCCGGGTAGGGTCCGTCGAGGCCTCTGGAGTTCGGTACATGATGTGTACGAACAGTGTGTGTTCTGGGTAGGGTCTGTCGAGACCTCTGGAGTTCAGTACATGATGTGTACGAACAATGTGTGTGTTCCGGGTAGGGTCCATCGAGGCCTCTGGATTTCGGTACATGAGTGTACGAACAATGTGTGTGTTCCGGATAGGGTCCGTCGAGGCCTCTGGAGTTCGGTACATGATATGTACGAATAGTGATCGTGTAACAGTGATTGATTGGATAACGTTTTGAAGTTGGGTCACGGACCCATGATGATATCTTAACTAATGTGTTTTGAAACGAGAACCGAGCTGAGGCCCTAACGATTTTGATAAAGGTTTTTGTTAGATGTATTTTTGTGCGCTTAATTATCATTGCGTTATCTCCATTTTAGGTCTAAATCTACATAAATGAGCTTTTAATGCATTATGTTTATATGTTTTGAAGGAAATTAGAGTCCGGAAGCTTAAACGAAGAAACACGGGCCAAAATGACATTTTCTGGTCAAGGGCCGCGTCGCTTCAAGCCAGAGCCGCGACACAGGCACACCCAGAAGCACGGCAGTACAATGTGTACCGGGGGACGCGGCACGCTCATTCTGAGCCGTGGCCCATAAGAGAAAAAGGCGCCCAGGCCTGGCAGCACAAGGGCAGGGGCCGCGGCACACTTAAATCGGTTCCTTAAATCCAGCCCGCGATTTGGGCAGTTCTAAAGGCCGTTTTCGACCTAATTCTCGGACGTGTTTTGGAGGCGGAAGGAAAGTGATAAAAAGGCATTGAAGGTCAGAAAATAAGAGGAGGGAGGAGGAGGAGAAAATACCTAGCAGCAGGAAGCAAGGCCAGGGAACGGAAGAAGCCAGTCTTCAATTGTGTTTGATTTTTCTTCTTTATGTTGAATTTGAATCTTTGTATATTGTTTTCTAGCATGTCGGTCTAGACCCCTTTTTCTAGGATTGTGATGAAACCGAGATTTTGACGGATTAACTCTTGATTTTACATTATTTATATATATATTTCCCTTTTCTATTGAGTTTTCCCAATTGTTCTTAATGCATTCAATTATTTAGCCTATGATTGAATTGTTTTAATTACACAACTCGAATCGGGAGAGGAGAGTTAGTAGGAAATTGGTGAGAACCGTTTTGTCTTGTGAGATAGGAATATACTCATAGGAATTACGTAGCTCGTTTGAAGATTCTATACTTTTGGGCTATTTTTGAATTAACATACCTAGGAATAGAGTGATTTATTCACCTTAGAAAATTCTATTGTCCTCGGGAGAGGCATTAGATTATCTTAGAAATCTTCGCTGTCAGTAAATTAGGAAATTACATAAATTCTAGTAATCAAGATTAATTCGGATTAATCGAGGCGGATTCTCAATCCTAGATTCTTCTCTTATTTGATCTCCTTTTTCCGGATTATTGATTTTATTAGCTATTTTTAGTTTATAGTATTATTTAGTCTTTAATAATTCTTCCACCGCCAAATTCGATCGTTCAAATAAAACTAGAATACAAATAAATTGGTAATTAGTACGTCAGTCCTCGAGGGAACAATATCTTTCTCATCACTTTATTACTTTATTACGACAACGTGCACTTGCGTTCATTAAATTATGCAACAAGTTTTTGGCGCCATTGTCGGGGACTGATTGTTTTTACTAATATGAATTTCAGTATTTTTTGTAATACCCGTAATTTCGATTTCCGGTAATTTCTTTTTTTTTTCGGCGGAAGTCCGTTTTGATGACTCACTCATGACTGTTTCATCATTCTGAGAATGATTAATTCTACACTTTTTGACATCCGAGTTCGTTTCGGTATCGTTTTGTTGAGTTCCGTGCTTTTTAGCGACTTTTCCGCACTTGAGTTCGATTCTTGCGAATATCGTTCGAAACTGCTGTTTCGAGTTTCCCGTAAGTCTGTTTAACTTTGTAAGACGTGTTGTGAACTTCGGTTTGGTTATTCGATCACGTATCGTGATTTTCGGGCGTTTTGGGCCAATTTGTAATTTACCCAAAGTTATGGGTATTCGTATCTGTAATTATTGTCTCGACCCTTTTCTTGGTCGCGTATGATTAATTATTACATTATGTTTTCATTTCGGGTCGATGATGTTGTCCGCGAGCTTTTCGTCGTGTTCGTTAAAATCGCTTTAAATCGAGTCGTCGGATCATGACGGCTGAGCACTGGCCGGACAGGTGCGGCCGGCACGGTCGGAAGTGCTGGGCACTGGCCGGGAAAGCACGGCAGGAACTTGCATAGCGCACGCTACGGCCAGAAGGTTGCGCGCGCTAACCGGCAGGCGTAGCGCACGCTATCGGGCGGCCCAGCGTACGCTGTCACGCTGAGCAGAGGGGTTACTGGAGTACTGGACTCGGGGATGATCGGCAGGTAGCGCACGCTACTGTCGGGCATTGCGCACGCTACGACCGGCATGTAGCGCGCGCTACGGCCGGAAGGCTATGCACACTACCTGGCCGAGTCAGTAGGGCAGTGGGGGCTCTGGACTGCGTCCTGGGCCGATAGCGCACGCTAGCTCGGCAGCCTAGCGCACGCTAGTCCGGCCCAGTATAAATGTGGCAGAGCATCCTCATTTTCACTCGTTTTTCATTTCCTTTCTTTTCGATCCGAGGCTGGAGCTTCGGAGGTGGCGAAGCCATGTTGTTTAACAACAAATCCATGAAGTTCTTGAGGTTATATCATTGATCAGTCATCCTATAACATCCTTCGATCCAGCGAATCAAGGTGAGATTTCCTAGAACCCTATTTTGAGAAATTTTGGGGTTTTTGCGTTTTTGCCCGATTCGTTCCGTATTGTTGATTAATTCATATTGGGTATGATTAATCTTGGTAGTATTCTTGTGTTTAACATCATTTAATCCATTATTCTTCGTCGAATCGAAGTATAATTCTTGATTTCCTTCGAATCGACTTTTTGGGGGATTTGTTCTCGATCTCGTTTTCCATCCATTTTGTTGGTTAGATTGCGGTTAAATGATGTTGTTAAACATATTCTGTGGATTGTATATCCATATTTCGACATGGAATTCCGTTTTCGTGTTTTGTCGGGACAAATCGTGTTCTTGGCCGTTTTGGGGGAAACACTTGAACTTTCGTCATTTGTTCTTTGAATTCAACGGCTTTGAATCGTGATATGGAATTCATTTCATTGTTGTTATTGTCCTTCGTAGTTTATTATCGCGAGTTGGCGATCGGTGGAGTCGGCGGGTTCGTAGTCGGTTCGTGTCAACCTACTTCGACCGATTCTCCGCGTTGTTCTTATTCGAGGCAAGTGCCTTGCCCATACTATTCTTGTTTTGTGGATATGATAATTGGTGATCGTCTAAATGTGTTTGTTTGGTCGTTTAAAAATTATTTTCAAAAGATTCGATTAGCCTTGTTAAAGGCTCTCTTTCAAAACGCGTGTGTTTTGTAAGTGTGTGGGTTGTAAGTGACTACGTGTATCCTTTGGATATGTTTGGAGTTGATGTGGCGTTTGATAATGCGTGTGTACGTATATGGCTTCATTGCAGTGTATTGTGGTTTTAACATGATGTGATGATAGTTGTTACTCCTTTGAAAGGAGGTTGCGATGCTAAATGTTGTTTCGTTTCATAATCGATTATTGTTGTGTGCTTGTTATGCGTGATGTGCCTCCGGGTAGGATTGTTGAATATCCGGGATCCATACTTGCTAGTATGGGTCGGGCGAGACCGTAGGGTTATCCAATCCGGGTATGTCTTGCGGGGACTCCAAGGTTCGTGGCTTGTTAGCCCGATGCCGGGATAACTAGTGGGGTTATCATCGGGTATGTCTTGCGAGGACTCCGAGGTTCGTGGCTTGTTAGCCCGATGCCGGGATAACTTATGGTTGTGATTTGTGTGTGACTTGTTTCGCTAGCCAGCTCGGGAGGGTCCTTCGAGGCCTCGAGTGGGATTTGTGGCTTCGTCCCGGTCCTAGGCGATGCGTGTGTGTGATTTGTTTCGCTAGCCAGCTCGGGAGGGTCCTTCGAGGCCTCGAGTGGGATTTTTGGCTTCGTCCCGGTCCTAGGCGATGCGCGTGCGCGATTATGTTTTGTTGATTTTTATGTCCGTCGAGGACACGTGATGTTGGGCTCTGGCCCTGTGAATTGTTGTCGGTTTTCTATTTGCGAAAACAAAACCTTTGGGCTGTGACCCCTGTTGATTTTTGGAAAGAGAAGGATTCGGAAATCCTAAATTGTTTTCTATTAAAACTCTCGATGGCATTTTAAACTGTTTTATAAATTGTTTCCCTTGATTTGTGATCTTTCGGTTTTGGAATGTTTTACCAAACTCATGCCTCGGGAAGTGCTTTTCGTTACGTTTGGAACTTTGAGGATTCCTGGTTATTGTTATTCGTGGAATGTGAATTGTATGGCTCGTATTTGCACTTTGTTCTTGCACTAGCAAAATAGTGGAGTTTTGCTAACCCCCGAGTATTCGGGGGGTGGATATCTATTTTTGCATTCAGGTTTTGGAGCAAAGCACACGGTCGGCGCAAAGGATGATGAAAGATGAACGATACTAATCACACGAGGATCCGTTGATGTCGTATTGGTCTAGTTGTATTTTCTTTTCCGCTGCAGTATCTTTTCCCCGTTGTACGGGAGTTTATTGTATTTTGACCCCTGCGCGGGTATGTGTTTGGAATTGAGTTGTATGTTATTATTGAAAGACCAACTCGGTCTACTGAGTCATTTTAGCCTTAAAAGCGATGTTTAGATGTTTGATTTTAGTTATCAGCCTGGTAGATCCTCGAGGAGAGGGTCTACGGCGTGTAATATCCCTGAGTGGATTGGGGGTGTTACATAAATGGTATCGGAGCTTAGGTTGTGGAAACCTAGGTTGTCGGGTCAGTGGTGTCTGTTGAGTTTTGTCTCGTCGGATTTTGTCTGACTAAGTCGTGTCGCGATGCGTCGTCTGAGTTTGTTGGTCGTGATTAGTATCGTGGGGCGATCATCATCTTCGTGCGACCCGTGGATGTAAGTCTCCCTTCGTTGTGTTGTGCCTCGTGTGACACGAGCTATTTGTTTGATTTTGTATTAAGTGATGGAATCTTTATGTAGATTCTCGGTTTCGTGATGCGTTGTGATTCATGTTTCATTTATTTGAGGAGTGTTGTCATTATTTACGTCCTTTTGACTGTGATATTCGACTGTTGTTTCCGGTAAAAGACAGGTGTTGTCTTGATTATTTGTTAAGTGACGGAATCCTCTTATGGATTTTTATTTCTTGATATGTGGTTATTTGACCCTCATATTTTGTTCATATGAGGAGTAGTGTTGCTGGATTGTGCATGTTTGACTTTATTTCTTTTACCCGCTGCGTGAGTTCTTTTGTAATGACTTTCAGTATTTTACCAACTGAGTTTTGTTTCGAAAACCGATTCCTTTAACCGAGTTTTTGGCATTATGGCCTTGATCGTTTTGGCAAAATTCTGACGGTATTTAGTATTTTGTAAATGGATTTTGTAAGTTTTTGAAATATTACCGTCATCGGCCTTTTTGACGTTGTAAATGATTTTTAGCCTGGTGAGTTCCGGCGCGGGACCCACGGCGCTATAATGTTTTGTGTAATTACCTGAAATGTTTGGGCATTCTAGCCCATTGAATTATCTTTGAAAACCTTGAGTATCTTAGAAAATAAATTTCGAGACATACTTTTAAAATGAATTATTTTCTCGTGGTATATCCAACGTGCCACAATATGTTTCCAAATTCTTCTACCTCGAGGACCAAAATGTTTTGAGATATTTTCAATGTTTTAGAAACACTTTTATTTTGACCCGAGGGTCGAATATTCTGAAAGTTTTCACTAAGAGAAAGTGTCCTCATTTCTTGTCAAATGCGAAATGGTTCTCCAAAGTCTCGATAACGATATTTCACATTTGTACTTTTTTAGAAAGGTGATACTCAAGATCAACCGGTGTTCTTCTAAAATTATTTTCAAAATGAGGTTCTCGTTTTTAAAACCTATCCATTCCCGTTTGAGGACTGGGTATGTATGTATGATGTTCGCGTTGTCATTATGATGTTTGCTCCCGAGTATGATCGAATTGGCAGTGTGAGCGTTGAGTCGTTTTCCACACATTTGTTGTGTTAGCCCCCTCTGAGAGATGGGATGTTAGTGTTGAATGTTGTCGCCTCGTAGTGATTTCTGTGTTGTCGCACATGTGCGAGCTGTTAGAGCTTGGTTTGGTATGACCGTGTGCATCGGTGATTGTTTCGTTATGTGTCGGTTGTTTAATGACATGTTACCTTGCTCCCGTTTTTGTGAATTTCGTGGACGAGGTCGAAGGTAATACCCGTACTATTCTGACTTCTGTATTTTATCTTTCTCCAGTCTATCGATTCGCTCATGTTCGTTGATACTTTATGAACTGGTTCTGTATTTCGGTTTCATCGTCCGAACGAACTGTGATCTTGTTGTGGGTCGATCTGGTTATCGCTGTGACTTTTTCGAGTTCGGTTCGATTCTTGTGAACCTTGTTCGGAAGTGACATCATTTGGTTCTATTAGTTCTTTTATTCGAAGTGGATCGGATTTGGAACTCCTGTGTTTTCGACTCTGTCGTCTCGTTTATGCTCGTTAACATTTTCTGAACTTTCCCTATCCCTTGCTTTTGTTGATCGAACTAGGGTGGTATTGTTTCGGAATAACTCGTTTGTCGTTGTGACTTTTCAATTACTATTCCCTTTCATGTGGATCTTATGTGAATGCACGTCCTGTTGTTTTCACTGGATCATATATTGTCTCGAGTCGAGATGTGAACCTTGGGGTTGTTGTTTGAATTTTATTGTTCTTCGTGATTCGAACATGATTGTTCGATTTTTGTTGTCTCGATCGTTGTGATTCGATTGTTTGATTGCTCGGTTTTTGTTGATCTCGTTTCGTGATCGTTGAACGTTCAGACTCCTTCGTAATTCCCTTAAGTTCGGGAAATTAGTCTCGTTTTCGATCTTCCAACCCTTAGGCGGTGGAATTCCGTATTTGTTCAGCGTTTGGCTCGCGTTTTGATTGATGAACCGTTGGGTTGGTCAATCGTATTGATTTTCGTTCGTGTGTTTTGTGACTGTTCGGATAATCGACTTGATTGTACTATCTGTTGTTGACGCTTGTCACTTGTTGGTTTTATTATGTTTCTACCGGTGGCGTTGTGTTGGTCGTCGTGGAGCGTGTTTTCACGCCTTATGTCTCTTTGCGTTTCTTGCAGCGTTTCGCCGTCGGGCGCGAGTTTTCGGTTTTCACGTATCTCGTCGAGTTTTCCTGGCAGGGGATGTTGCTTCTCCCTACTTGTTTTAAGTTTCGGGACGAAACTTCTTTTAAGGAGGGTAGAATGTAATACCCGTAATTTCGATTTCCGGTAATTTCTTTTTTTTCGGCGGAAGTCCGTTTTGATGACTCAGTCATGACCGTTTCATCATTCTGAGAATGATTAATTCTACACTTTTTGACACCCGAGTTTGTTTCGGTGTCGTTTTGTTGAGTTCCGTGCTTTTTAGCGACTTTTCGGCACTTGAGTTCGATTCTTGCGAATATCATTCGAAACTGCTGTTTCAAGTTTCCCGTAAGTCCATTTAACTTTGTTAGACGTGTTGTGAACTTCGGTTTGGTTATTCGATCACGTATCGTGATTTTCGGGCGTTTTGGGCCATTTTGTAATTTACCCAAAGTTATGGGTATTCGTATCTGTAATTGTTGTCTCGACCCTTTTCTTGGTCGCGTATGATTAATTATTGCATTATGTTTTCATTTCGGGTCGATGATGTTGTCCGCGAGCTTTTCGTCGTGTTCGTTCCGTACGTTTTCCGAAATCGAGTCGTCGGATCATGATGGGTGAGCACTGGCCGGACAGGTGCGGCCGGCACGGTCGGAAGTGCTGGGCACTGGCCGGGAAAGCACGGCAGGAAACTGTGTAGCGCACTCTACGGCCAGAAGGTTGCGCGCGCTAACCGGCAGGTGTAGCGCACGCTATCAGGCTGACAGTCTGTTGTCGAGTGCCGAGAGGGGTTCTTGAGTCTTGGACTCGGGATGATCGGCGGGTAGCGCACGCTACTATCGGGCATTGCGCATGCTACGACCGGCAGGTAGCGCTATGGGTGGAAGGTGCGCCACGCTTCTGGCAGTCGAGGGCGATGGGGGCTCGATCGCGTCCTGGGCCGATAGCGCACGCTAGCTCGGCAGCCTAGCGCACGCTAGTCCGGCCCAGTATAAATGTGACAGAGCAGCCTCATTTTCACTCGTTTTTCATTTCCTTTCTTTTCGATTCGAGGCTGGAGCTTCGTAGGTGGCGAAGCCATGTTTTTTAACAACAAATCCATGAAGTTCTTGAGGTTATATCATTGATCAATCATCCTATAACATCCTTCGATCCAGCGAATCAAGGTGAGATTTCCTAGAACCCTATTTTGAGAAATTTTTGGGTTTTTGCGTTTTTGTCCGATTCGTTCCGTATTGTTGATTAATTCATGTTGGGTATGATTAATCTTGGTAGTATTCTTGTGTTTAACATCATTTAATCCATTGTTCTTTGTCGAATCGAAGTATAATTCTTGATTTCCTTCGAATCGACTTTTTGGGGGATTTGTTCTCAATCTCGTTTTCCATCCGTTTTTGTTGGTTAGATTGTGGTTAAATGATGTTGTTAAACATATTCTGTGGATTGTATATCCATATTTCGAGATAGAATTCCGTTTTCGTGTTTTGTCGGGACAAATCGTGTTCTTGGCCGTTTTGGGGGAAACACTTGAACTTTCGTCATTTGTTCTTTGAATTCAACGGCTTTGAATCGTGATATGGAATTCATTTCATTGTTGTTATTGTCCTTCGTAGTTTATTATCGCGAGTTGGCGATCGGTGGAGTCGGTGGGTTCGTAGTCGGTTCGTGTCAACCTACTTCGGTCGATTCTCCGCGTTGTTCTTATTCGAGGCAAGTACCTTGCCCATACTATTCTTGTTTTGTGGATATGATAATTCGTGATCGTATAAATGTGTTTGTTTGGTCGTTAGAAAATTATTTTCAAAAGATTAGATTAGCCTTGTTAAAGGCTCTCTTTCAAAACGCGTGTGTTTTGTAACTGTGTGGGTTGTAAGTGACTACGTGTATCCTTTGGATATGTTTGGAGTTGATGTGGTGTTTGATAATGCGTGTGTACGTATATGGCTTCATTGCAGTGTATTGTGGTTTTGACATGATGTGATGTTAGTTGTTACTCCTTTGAAAGGAGGTTGCGATTCTTAATGTTGTTTCGTTTCATAATCGATTATTGTTGTGTGCTTGTTATACGTGATGTGCCTCCGGGTAGGATTGTTGAATCTCCGGGATCCATACTTGCTAGTATGGGTCGGGCGAGACCGTAGGGTTATCCAATCCGGGTATGTCTTGCGGGGACTTCGAGGTTCGTGGCTTGTTAGCTCGATGCCGGGATAACTAGTGGGTTATCATCGGGTATGTCTTGCGGGGACTCCGAGGTTCATGGCTTGTTAGCCCGATGCCGGGATAACTTATGGTTGTGATTTGTGTGTGACTTGTTTCGCTAGCCAGCTCGGGAGGGTCCTTCGAGGCCTCGAGTGGGATTTGTGGCTTCGTCCGGGTCCTAAGCGATGCGTGTGTGTGATTTGTTTTGCTAGCCAGATCGGGAGGGTCCTTCGAGGCCTCGAGTGGGATTTGTGGCTTCGTCCCGGTCCTAGGCGATGCGCGTGCGCGATTATGTTTTGTTGATTTTTATGTTCGTCGAGGACACGTGATGTTGGGCTCTGGCCCTGTGAATTGTTGTCGGTTTTCTATTTGCGAAAATAAAACCTTTGGGTTGTAACCCCTGTTGATTTTTGGAAAGAGAAGGATTCGGAAATCCTAAATTGTTTTCTATTAAAACTCTCGATGGCATTTTAAACTGTTTTATAAATTGTTTCCCTTGATTTGTGATCTTTCGGTTTTGGAATGTTTTACCAAACTCATGCCTCGGGAAGTGCTTTTCGTTACGTTTGGAACTTTGAGTATTCCTGGTTATTGTTATTCGTGGAATGTGAATTGTATGGCTCGTATTTGCACTTTGTTCTTGCACTAGCAAAATAGTGGAGTTTTGCTAACCCCCGAGTATTCGGGGGGTGGATGTCTATTTTTGCATTCAGGTTTTGGAGCAAAGCACAGGGTCGGCACGAAGGATGATGAAAGATGAACGATACTAATCACACGAGGATCCGTTGATGTCGTATTGGTCTAGTTGTATTTTCTTTTCCGCTGCAGTATCTTTTCCCCGTTGTACGGGAGTTTATTGTATTTTGACCCCTGCGTGGGTATGTGTTTGGAATTGAGTTGTATGTTATTATTGAAAGACCAAATCGGTCTACTGAGTCATTTTAGCCTTAAAGGCGATGTTTAGATGTTTGATTTTAGTTATCAGCCTGGTAGATCCTCGAGGAGAGGGTCTACGGCATGTAATATCCCTGAGTGGATTGGTGGTGTTACATTTTTAGTATTAATTTGAACATTATTTTACTGTTGTGTAGATTTGGTTTCATTTGTTTTCCTTGTAGAAAATTCGTTAATGTATGAGAAAACATGGAACAAAAGGCTTGCTCCCTTTTGATCCCGAAATAGAACGCACCCTCAGGAAATTCCGCGAAGAAAAACGCATAATTCCAATTCCAATCACTATGGAGCATAATATTGATCCAAATAACGACGATGTCACTCCACCAGCTTTGGCTCTTCGCGATTACGCTCTTCCTCAATTAAATGCCAATCATCCGGGGATCACACGCCCAACCGTTCAAGCAAATACTTTCGAGATTAAACCGGCCGTCATCCAAATGGTCCAAGGTAGTCAGTTCTGCGGGTTGTCAGATGATGATTTTAATGCGCACATCTCTGCTTTTCTTGAAATTTATTATACTTTAAAAACTAATGGAGTCACCGATGATGCCATTCGTTTACGGATTTTCCCATTTTCTCTCCGGGATAAAGCAAAAATTTGGGTAAATTCTCTTCTGCCGGGTTCTATCACAACCTGGGCTCAATTAGCACAAGCTTTCCTAGCTAAATTCTTTCCACCTGCCAAAACCGCAAGGCTAAGGAATGAAATTACCACTTTCAGGCAGTTTGCGGTGGAGTCACTCCATGAGGCTTGGGAACGGTATAAGGATCTTATGAGGAAGTGTACTCATCATGGCCTCCCTGACTGGCTACAAATTCAAACTTTCTATAATGGTTTGTGCGTATCTACTCGAACTTTAGTCGATGCAGCAGCTGGGGGAGCCTTGATGGGTAAAACCAGGATTGAAGCCCACGCATTGTTAGAGGCAATGGCTGCGAACGCGTATCAATGGCCATCCGAATGTACAAATTCTAATCGAGTTATGGAAGTCTGTAGCAACGATCCTATTTCGACGCTTTCTGCCCATGTCGCGGCACTTACCCAACAATTACAATCTTTTTTACATTTTCCATCCGCTAGTAATGTTGAGTCATGTGAGTGGTGCAGCGGCCCGCATTCGAGTGTAGAACACCAAACGGGAAATCCATTCGACCAAGCTCGGACAGAGCAAGCTCAATTTGTTGGAAACGGAAATCGGCAAAATAATGTGTATCCTCAAAATAACTCTCATTCCTAAAATAATCCGTATTCCAACACATATAATCTGGGGTGGCGAAATCACCCTAACTTTTCATGAAAAAATGGACAAAATTTAAACCAACCTCAGTATGCTCAACACCAACAGCAACCTCATCCCGCTCCAAAAATCTCTCTAGATGAGGCAATGGCGAAATTAGCAGCGAATACGAGTCACTTCATGACCCGTACGGAAACAACTTTGCAAAACCATTCCGCCTCTATTCGCAATTTGGAAGTCCAAATGGGTCAAATAGCAAATTTGTTAACAGCCCGACCTCAGGGTACTTTGCCAAGTACAACTGAGACGAACCCCAGAGAGAGTATTAATTCCATTGGCTTAAGAAGTGGGAGGGAAGTGTGTGAGCAGCTCGGGAAAAACAAAGTAAGAGGTGAAGATGAGGAGAAGAAAAATTCGGCATTAGGAGAATCACAAATTCCTAAAAACTCAAAATTGTTTCCAGATAATCCGATAGCCTATGTGCCACCCGTCCCGTTTCCACAGCGTCTGCAAAATCAAAAGTTAGACAAGCAGTTCTCTAAGTTTCTTGACGTCTTCAAGAAATTGCACATTAATATTCCATTTGCCGATGCTTTGGAACAAATGCCGAGCTATGTGAAGTTTATGAAGGAGATTTTATCTAATAAAAGGAAGCCCGGAGAATATGAAACGGTGGCCCTAACAGAAGAGTGCAGCGCTATCTTGCAGAAAAAGCTCCCACCTAAGTTGAAGGATCCAGGAAGCTTCACTATACCGTGCACTATAGGAAACTTGTATTTTGATCGAGTGTTATGTGATCTCGGCGCCAGTATAAATCTTATGCCTCTTTCTGTGTTCAAGAAACTAGGAATTGGGGAGGCCAAACCTACTACGGTCTCTCTGCAACTAGCCGATAGATCCATAAAATATCCGAGAGGGGTAATAGAAGATGTCCTGGTCAGGATGGATAAATTCATTTTCCCCGCTGATTTTGTTGTGCTTGATATGGAAGAGGATCATGAAATTTCGATTATTTTGGGTAGACCATTTTTGGCCACTGGTAGAACTCTTATTGATGTTCGGGGGGGTGAATTGATGCTTCGGGTTCAAGATGAGCAAGTCACATTCAAAGTGTTTCGATCTCTCCCGTGTCTAAGCAATGTCGAGAAGGGTTCTCAAATTGAAAGCTTAGATATGTTTGCGAAAGACACACACCGGGAAGGTCGTCAGTCGAAATGTTCAGAATCTGTTGTAGTTACTCCGACATCTGAGAAAAATGTAGAACGAGTCGCATATATTAGGCATTTGGACATGTCGTCTTCATCAGCCGTTCACTCACCATCAAAAAATTCTCATGCCATCAGAAATTCATCCGTGGAATAGAAAACTAAGCCGGAAGTAAAACGGGTGCCAAGCCCAGTGCAATTTGGGTGTTTTGGAAAGTTACTTTTATTCAAATCTTTTCGCAAAGAACGTTGGATGTCCAAACAAAAAATCGAAATGTTAAAAACAAATGGTCAAAAATTTAAAAAACAGATTAACGGTTCGATGGACTGGGCGGAGTCCAATTGGTATGTGCGAAAAGCAAATTGATCTTAAAAAGGTCCGGCTGAAGACTATAAACTTAGCGATTCTCGGGAGGCAACCCGAGTATTAGTATAGATTTTTAGCTATTTTCCTTCATTTTAGGAGTCTATTTTTTTTGCGTTTTTGGCTATGATGTGCTTATCTCTCATGTTCTAGGTGTTTTCATGTGAAAATTCTGTGCAGAAACTCTCCAGGGCAAAATTTTAAGCTTAGGGCCGCGGCACATAAAGAGCGGGCCGCGACACACACAAGTATCAAAAATTCGGCCAAGAATAGTACTCTGTGCTGCGGCACAACAATGCTGAGCCGCGGCACAACAATGCTGAGCCGCGGCACACACGTTCCAAGAGCCGCGACATTATAAGGACGATCCGTGGCACGCTAAATCACCAGGAATCAGCCCAGCAATCTGTACTCTGTGCCGCGGCACAAAGATGCTGAGCCGCGGCACACTAACCATGGAAGACACGGCACATAAATAGAGAGCTGCGGCAAACTGTGAAACTCCTCAGCGCCAAAACAAACTGTACTATGGGCCGCGACTCACTTGATACGTGCCGCGGCCCCTGCCGAGATTTTAAATGGAGCTGGGCTGCTCAGAATTCAATCAGCCGAAACAAATAAGGTATCACTTCCAATCCCTTTTTCTTCCGCACGGCGCTCGGTCACCACCTCCGAATCTCTTCTTCTTCTCATCTTCTTCAACCCGACACAAGGGAATCCTTATTCCTTAAACTTAATTGCAACATGGATTAAGAAGTGAGGTAATGCTCTTTATTCATTGATGAATTTGTTTTTATTTCCTAAATTTCTACCAAGATTTTTATCGGAATATGTTAAGATTATCGATTGATTGATTGTGTTTCATTGGTTTGTCATGAACTACTACGATTTTGTTTGCTGTTGTGGATTGAATTGCGTAATGATTACTTTTGTTTTTCAGTTAAGTTTACGCACGTAAAGTGTTCGATGAAATGCCCTAATGAAAACATTTTTGATCTAAACATCTCCAAATTGTTTGCAACGAACCCTCTTCGCCGGATGAGGCTGATACCAGTGCCTGAGCTTACCTTAGGGGAGTAATTGACCTTTCTCTTACTGCATATTATCATTTGTTGTCCATTGAGGTCAATGTACATCTCAAGTTTGGGGGTGGGGGGGTACTTTTTAGTTGTTATTTATTTTTTCGTTGTTATTGATTCTAGCCTTGCTTGCCTTTCATGATATTTTGGACTGTGTTAATATTCGTGAATATTTCATGCAGCCTTATGTAAGACTGATTATATGATACTGATTTCTTTTTGAAGAAACGGATGAATATTGGTCGAGTTCGCATTACACGATTTTTTGTTTCCCTCGAGTATTCATTTCGGTCTGATTTTTGCGTCATTGTGGTAGTCTTGGCATATAAGAAATGAGACATACGTGTTTGTCGTGTCCGCATTATACGAGTCGTCATCTATACATTTGGTTGCGCTTTTCACTTAGCTAGTCGTCCTGTAACATTAGTCTTGTTGGCTTTGAGTGGGACAGTTTTTCCCAAAAATTTGAGTAATATTACATGTTCTATGATGGGAAGTCTAGTAACCGGGGGTATTCACGTGACCCGTTGTTTACTCTTGCGTAAAACGACAACTCTGAATAGATTAATGGTTCAGAAAAATTGCATCTCCGATGATGGGAAGCCTAGTAACCGGGGGTATTCACGTGACCCGTTGTTTACTCTCGCGTAAAACAGCAAGCTTGAATCGGACTTGCGGGAGTACCTATTTGAGTTTTTTTTCTCCGCTGTAGAGGGAGACTTAGTAACTAGAAGCATTCATGATCCCCATGAGTGTCTTTTACGTTAAGCGATTCCCCAAGTCATGAGAATGGAAATCCACCCTAGGGTTATTTCATGAAACATACCGGGAGTCGAAACCTAGTGGTTAACTCGAATCATTATAATGATTATATATAAGGGAGCGTTGTCCGAGGAGTATTATGAGATTCTTATGTTTTTGCCACGAGACTGTGGGACTGGGCGGGTTGGCTTGTGTAATCTAAACATTCATATTGGCGGTCGGCTCAATTCACGTTTGTTAATCCTTGAGCCTTGATTTTCTTCATGAGCTATGGATTTGCACTAGAAATGTTTACCTTATGGAATCATTGTCCGTACTGTGACTCACTAGTACGGTATCCGTATTATTCTTTGAGATTTTTAGGGTAGTATTGATTAGTTGAGCACTATGGATTTGCACGATTATCCACGATACTTGTCGTCTTATTTGAAATTGATTTTTGCTTGAGGACAAGCAAAGGCTTAAGTTTGGGGGTATTTGTTAGATGTATTTTTGTGCGCTTAGTTATCATTATTTTATCTCTATTTTAGGTCTAAATCTGCATAAATGAGCTTTTAATGAATTATGTTTATATGTTTTGAAGGAAATTAGAGTCCAGAAGCTTAAACAAAGAAAAACGGGCCAAAACGACATTTTCTGGTCAAGGGCCGCGTCGCTTTGAGCCAGAGCCGCGGCACAGGCACACCCAGAAGCACGGCGGTACAATCTGTACCGGGGGTCGCAGCACGCTCATTCTGAGCCGTGGCCCGTAAGAAAAAAAGGCGCCCAGGCCTGGCAGCACAAGGGCAGGTGCCGCGGCACACTTAAACCGGGCCGCGGCCCGCGGCGCGGGTTCCTTAAATCCAGCCCGCGATTTGGGCAGTTCTGAAGGTTGTTTTCAACCTAATTCTCGGATGCGTTTTGGAGGCGGAAGGAAAGTTATAAAAAGGCATTGAAGGTCAGAAAATAAGAGGAGGGAGGAGGAGGAGAAAATACCTAGCAACAGGAAGCAAGGCCAGAGAACGGAAGAAGCCACTCTTAAATTGTGTTTGATTTTTCTTCTTTATTTTGAATTTGAATCTTTGTATATTATTTTCTAGCATGTCGGGCTAGACCCCTTTTTCTAGGATTGTGATGAAACCGAGATTTTGACGGATTAACTCTTGATTTTACATTATTTATATATATTTTTCTTTTCTATTGAGTTTTCCCAATTGTTCTTAATGCATTCAATTATTTGGCCTGTGATTGAATTGTTTTAATTACGCAACTCGAATCGGGAGAGGGGAGTTTGTAGGAAATTGGTGAGAACCGTTTTGTCTTGTAAGATAGGAATATACTCATAGGAATTACGTAGCTCGTTTGAAGATTCTATACATTTTGGCTATTGTTGAATTAACTCACCTAGGAATAGAGTGATTTATTCACCTTAGAAAATTCTATTGTCCTCGGGAGAGGCATTAGATTATCTTAGAAATCTTCGCTGTCAATAAATTGGGAAATTACATAAATTATAGTAATCAAGATTAATTCGGATTAATCGAGGTGGATTCTCAATCCTAGATTCTTCTCTTATTTGATCTCCTTGCTCCAGATTATTGATTTTATTAGCTATTTTTAGTTTATTGCATTATTTAGTCTTTAATAATTCTTCCACAACCAAATTCGATCGTTCAAATAAAACTAGAATACAAATAAATTGGTAATTAGTACGTCAGTCCTCGAGGGAACAATATCTTTCTCACCACTTTATTACTTGATTACGACAACGTGCACTTGCGTTCACTAAATTACGTAACAGTTTTGTAAATTGGGACTCGAGGTCCAAAAGAATTTCTACTTTTAAAATCCCCGAGATGATGAGTTTCTTTTCAAATACTTCTTTGCTTGAGTTCGGAATTCTAAAACTTCTCGGGAATATTTTGATAGCCGATCGCCGTATCTAATTCGTGGTTGCTATTTGCTTGTTGCATTTCGTATAGTATTTTACTTGCACTAGCAAAAATAGTAGAATTTTTTTAACCCCCGAGTAATTGGGGGGTGGATGTCTGTTTTGCGTCCAGGTACATGCAGGTTCTTGAGGAGTAGTTCTAGGATCGGCACAGGAAGTGACGAGCTACGATACTTATCAAGAGTTGAGCGTTTGGTAGAGTTATGTTGTATTGCCAGAGTTGTAATCAGTCTTTCGTTTTATTATACTTCGACCCCTGTGTGGGTAATGTTGTATAAAGTTAGTTTATGTTGATTGAGTTGTGCAACCTCATCGGTCCGTGTAGTTACTTGTAATTGACCTTAACGGTCTGTATTATTATATTGTTTGACCCTGGCCGGGCAAGCATTTGGTCGTTCTGGGATGTTTAGCCTGGTAGATCCTTGTGGAAAGGATCTACGACGTGTAATATTTCCATATGGTTTTGGGGGTGTTACAATTTTGGGATGTGACGGATAAGTTGTTATTGAGAATGTTTGACTTATATGATGGAATGGGAAGTTTCAAGGATAAAACTTATTTTATGGAGGGTGTAAGGTAATATCCTGAATTTTCAAGCAATGTTTATCAATGATTTTATTGGAATATTGATGTAGTAAATTTATATTTATAATTTTGACTGAATAAAATTTAATATGTCGAATGGTATTTTCTAATCCCGTCAAACAATCGTTGGTAGAATGCAGCAGTGTACAACGTTGTATTCTCCGATAAATTATTCAATAAAAGTTAGAGAAATTATTCGGACTAAGTATAGGACTCCTGAGTTGTCATAAATATATTGGAGATGCAATTATTGTTAGGAGTATGCCCTCGAATGCCACTCAGAGGATGTTGAGTGAGGGCAATATACTTGTAATTATGTAAATCATTATAATAAAGTAAATGAATGTTTCTTTATTTACTGGTAGTTACTGGCATTTCTAACTCGTAAATATACATATAGAAACTAGTCCGTGTATTTGAGAGCAAAACGTTCCACTCCTTATTGGATAAGGGGGTCGGCATTGGAAAGGTTTATAGCTCAAATACTTAATCGTTCGTAAGTCGATGAAACTTGACTGGGCGTTAAGTTTATGTGAAGACTTGTATGATGTGTTCTTTGACATGGAGAGTGCCTGTCGAACACTAATGGTTAGTGGGAGCACACGTTGCAGGTATGCTAATTGGATTAGTATACTCGAAACGGACTCACCCTCGATTCGTCACACGAATTTCACTCTGGGACAGTCAATGAGGGAATCGCAAGGTTGTGATAGGTATTCGTGAACCTTCGACTTGACGCTTTAGTAGGGATGTGCTTGTTACGTCAAGATTTTCATTAGAGTAGTTCGACCCTGTAAACCGGAAGACGGGGGTCAACCTCGACGTGCATCTTGATGGGCATGTAGCAGGTCCTACGGAATACCAAGATATAATTCTTTCTCCCATTAGTGAGAGGGTTATATGTCCTATGCGGTTATTGGCAGATGAGATCATAAGTCTTTGGCCAAAGCATTGGAGCTAGTTGTATTAGATACACGAGAGCTCGATGATCTCGATTTGCATTAACACATGCATAGAGTCAAATCTGAGATAGGGTTTGGTAGAGTGACCCTATAACTTGATCGGGACATTTGAAAGAAGGGTTTATACGTATACTGGTATTCACGACAGAATGGTTCTTGAATGATCCCATCCTTCGTTCTTAGTTGGGGTACAGTGTAGGCCGCCAGGCTGGTTAGGTGGTGCTACTACTCTTTGGTTCCTCCCATTGCTGACTGAGATGGACCTACGAGTCGCGCAATAGGATTGACGACGGAATGAATCAAGCTTTTTATCTCATTATGAATATTAGATATTGGATATCTAATTTGGGACATTGGATGTCTAAATCGATTTACGGCCTGATAAATTAAATATATTACTAGGTGATTAATTTAATTCGTGAATATAATTATTTCTTGGATGAATTAATTATGTTATTATGTATTTGATATGATTAATTAATTAGATTAATTTATCGATATAAATACATCGGAATGGAATCGGAATTTATCTGTTTGGACTCACGGGAGTCCAAACTGGACCGAACTCGCCCGACTCATTCTAGATGGCCGCCTCAATCACCTACCCTCCATGGTCTTGGTCTTCACTTAGTATGGCTCAAACCTTGTGACCTATCAAGGAGACAAAATATCATCTTGGGTGATTTTGTCAAAAGGTGATTGATATGGGGAGATATGATGAGAATATATGGAAGACCATATCTCCTTGGCCAACACTTGATTCCATATGGTTTTGGCAAGAGAAAGGAGAGAGGAAATTTTTTTCCAAGGCTTCATACTATTCATCATCATCTTCACAAAACATTCATAAGTTTTTCTTGGAGAAAATATTTGTGAGATAGAGAGATTATAGATTAAACACTTAGAGTGTTGTAATCTTGATTGGCAAAGCTTATACAACCTTGTTCTAGCCGTATCCTTGGAGGATAATGAGATTTAGTCCTTCCGGTCATTTCTCCAGCGTGTGGCAAGTAGAGACGCGGTCCTTTCGGCGTTGGATCATCCAAGAGCTTGGAGCGCATTAGATCGTAGAGAAATCAACTAAAGCTTGGGGAGTTGCTCAAGAGAAGGAATCCATTTAATCAACGGACTACATGGGTAAGTTTCTTGTATCTCTTATGTTTCGTTTAATATTCATATATACGTAGCTCGATCGATCCTCGTAGGGATTCAGATCGAATTAATTTTCGTTTTACTACTTCCGCTCGGCCTTCGTTTTAGGCACCGAATCCCAACAGTGGTATCGGAGCATAGCTCTTGCGATCGTATATACGATATTAGCATTTGAAATGCTTGATTAGATGGTGAATGATTTGGAATCATTTGTAGTCATAATCATGGTATATGTTTTTCGTTCGTTGTAGTTGTATTTTTCGTGAGTTTATGTCTAAATATAAATCCTTAATTTCTGGGAAATGTGATTTATATTGAACATATGAAAGTCGGAAAATATTGATATTGGATATCTGGTAGAAAATCTAGCTCCGAATCGTCGTCGAACGACTTTTCAAACAAGGGGCAGGAAGCTGCCGGGCTGACCCGACCGTGTCAGGCGACACGGTCCGGGCCAGCTGGCCAGTCTCGGCAGATTGTCGGGATGACCCGACCATGCTATTCGGCATGGGCCGTGTCCGGATGGTAGGCTGTCGGGACGACCCGACCATGTCAGGCGACACGGGCCGAGTCTGGCAGGCCAACTTTAGAAGCTGTCGGGGTAACCCGGCCGTGCCTTGTGGCACGGGTCGTGCCTGGCCGGCAGGCTGCCAAAGGTGACTCGGCCGTGGCAGGCCAGTTTCGCGCCGGCTCGATTTTTTGTGTATTCTTGAAAATTAATCTCCCGCATATTAAATTGGATTTAATATGATTAAATGATTTATGGCATTTCATTTTTAAGGGAGTATTAATTGAATAGAATACTTGTGGACGACCGAATTACTTGAATGTTTTCATGTTACCAATTGTGTGAATCGATTGGATCGGTTCAAATTGTTGATTGGATCAATGTATCTCGACGCTATCCATTTATATAGTATTTATTGGATGAATGCTTTTGAATGGGGATGTGGTTCATGGACTTAGTTTTGAATCGTTCGCTTTATTCGATTGGGTTGTAAAGGCCATTTTGAGCCTATTTATTTTACTAGAAATATTTGTATCTAGGATGCAATTTTCAATGTAAAATTTATATGTAATGACGAAGACCGGAGGAAGCTCCATTCGAGAAGACGAAGATTCAAGACCAAAGACTTGTAATTAGATTACTAAGTTTTTGATTCTAGGAACGGTCCATGAACTACATGTTGGTAGCAACTAGGTTGTGAATGGTTGTTCATATTGTATGAATGCACAAACGCGCTTAAATGAATTAATGTGCAAAGTGTAACATTAATCGCGATAATTCTCCCACGACAAATTATTAAGTTTATAAGGTTTCAAGGTTTTCCTTCCCTCTATCGAGCTTTCGGGAAATTGAAATCCAAACCGGATGTGCTATGCTTATGAGTTATCAGGGTAGTCGTTCGGGGAGAATGGATAAATTACCGGAAGTGCATTGGATGCCTTCGGTTGGAGCAAATTTTATCCCTAGAAACCTGATAGGTTACCGGATAAGATTCAATTGTGAAACTGATTTGCGGGTATAAACTTAACTTGTTCACGAACCATAGAAACCGTATAGGTTGAGGGGAGTGAACAAGGGGAAAAAGAAGATCGAATCATCCATTAGATGGGTTGGTGTTGGACACCAATTTATGAAAATTAATAGAGTAGAAACCTGTTCGGTTGCCCTCTATTAAGATTTATAAAGAACTCGATCACCACTATGAAGTAGAGCGACGATACTTCCGGATTTCATATGGGAGTGTGTTGTTCCGATAAAAATAGTGGGAGCTGGGTAACAAGAATAGAAAAGACCTTAATTCTTTACTCAGATCATAATTAAACGAGTCACTAATTAATCTGTCGTACTTAATGCAGACATAACTCTCAATATGACAATGAACCCACTCGCAATTCTAATCGAAAAGAACACCTTGATCATACCTAACTTCATGGATTAGCTCCGCAATCTAAAGATTGTCCTCAGTATAGAGGTACTGGGATACGTCTTGGAGACAGACATTCCGGCACCTCCTGTGCGGACCAGAGCCAATCAGGAAGAGATTGAAAACTACGAAAAGTGGGTTAAGGATGACGTAAAAGTCCGTGCTTACATGATGGCTTCTATGTCTAATGAGCTTCAGAGAGCTCATGAGAAAATGACTTCTGCTAGGCAGATTCTATCTCACTTAACCGAGCTTTATGGTGAGCACAGCAGAACTGCTAGATATGAGATATCCAAGAAACTGTTCAGTGCAAGGATGAAGGAAGGTGAGAAGGTTGGGGAACACGTCCTCAAAATGATATCCATGATCGAGAGACTGGAGGCTCTTGATTTTAAAATGGATTCTTCTCTTCAAACCGACCTTATCCTACAATCTCTCCCTGATTCCTTCTCACAGTTTGTTATGAACTTCAACTGCAATGAGATTGCATGTAACTTAGCTGGGCTAATGGACAAACTGGTGACTGTTCAGTCTCAGATGAAGACTCTGCGGATGAAGGCGTCTGCCCTTGTGATTTGTTCTGGACCTCGGAGGTCTAAGAACAAGAAGAAAAAGACTAAGAAGCAGATGGGAGTCAAGGACTTCAAGGGCAAGGGCAAGGCCCTGATGGTTCCGAAGAACAAGAAGAAGAAGGATGCTTGTCTCAAGTGCGGTGAGCTGATCCACTGGGATAGAGACTGTCCGATTCTTCATGGCACTTCAGGTACAGAACTTTTAGTTTTGGAAACAAATTGTTCTGCTACTGTATTTTCCACTTCCTGGATACTAGATTCTGGTGCTAGTTCCCTTATTTGTACCTTGAATCAGGATCTGTAACAAAGTAGGAAGCTTGGAGCTATAGAAGTAATGATCACTATCGGAAGCGGGCATAGTGTCGAGGAAACCGACCTAGGATCACTTCTTTTGGGTTTAGAATCCGGGTTTGTTCCGACTTTAAAAGATGTACTTGTTTTGCCCAAGGGGCATAAAACATTGTATCTATTCCGGTCATGGACCGAAAAAGGTTTTTCATTTTCATTGGTGATGGTTCCTGCAAAATTTATTTCAGAAATAAACTAGTGGGCACTGCTACATTAAATGGACTGTATCATCTAAACCTCAGTAACAAAGTCGTTGTGAATACTATGACTAGGAAGCGTGGTAGGGATGAAACCAATCAAGTTTGGAAATGGCATCTTAGACTTGGTCACGTTGGTTAGACCAAGGTTTACAAAATGAAAAAAGATGGACTTATGGGTCCATTGGGATCGGATCCCTATCCTAATTGTGAATCTTGCCTTAAAGGCAAAATGACAGTCCCCCTTCACAGGGACTTTTGAAAGAGACGCTGATAAACTGGGATTAATCCATACTGACGTATGTGGTGCTTTGGAAGCAGCACATGACGGATATCAGTACTTCATTACGTTTACAGATGATCATACCAGGTATGGATATGTATACTTAATTAAACATAAAAATTCGAGGCCTTCGAGAAATTCTAGGAATTTAAGGCCCTAGTCGAGAAACAAACTGGAAATCATATCAAAGCACTTCGGTCGGATCTATGTGGAGAGTATATGAGTCCGGAGTTTGACGAGTTCCTTAAGGAACATGGAATAGTATCACAACTAACACCTCCAGGTACTCCTCAGTTAAATGGTGTGTCAGAAAGAAGGAACAGGACCTTATTAAACATGGTACGTTCCATGCTGGGCTATACTGACTTACCGATTTACTTGTGGGGGTATGCACTCCTGACTGCCGCTTATATCTTGAACAGATGTCCTTCCAAATCCATTCCTAAAACCCCACATGAGATATGGGAGGGCAGGAAACCAAGTCTTAATCATATTAGGATTTGGGGATGTCCCGCCTATATCAAGAAGACTAAGGTGGAAAAGTTGGAAGCGAGGTCCGCAAAGAGACGTTTCATTGGATTCCCGTATGGGACGATGGGTTATCTATTCTACATGCCTGAAGATCGAAAGATCGTTGTTGCTTTACAAGCACACTTCCTGGAAGATGAGTTCGTTCAAGAAGGCGGAGCAGGTAGAAGTATTTCTATGGAAGAATACAATGAAACTCCTAAGGATACACCTGTGCAAGAAATTGGAACCGAACCTTCTGAAACACAAGTACAACCACCTTGTAGGTCTAGTAGGGTGTCTCATTTACCTGAGAGGTATGGGCTTGTGCACTTGGAGGAGCTGGGTCTCCACGAGGTTCCAAGTGATAGCCAAGAGACCGACCCAACGACCTATGACCAAGCGATGGTGGATGTAGACTCCGCGAAATGGCGTGAAGCTATGGAAGATGAGATAGACTCGATGTATGTTAATCAGGTCTGGACTCTAGTAGACCGCCCCGAGGGCATAGTGCCTATTGGGAACAAGTAGATCTACAAGAGGAAGATTGATGGGGATGGCAAGGTTGGCGCTTATAAGTCCAGGCTTGTGGCAAAGGGTTATACCCAAAAGGAAGGGATCGATTACCACAATACCTTCTCGCCCGTAGCTATGATCAAGTCAATTCGCATGATGCTTGCTATAGCTGCCTACCACGATTATGAGATATGGCAAATAGACGTAAAGAAGGCTTTCCTTAATGGATTCCTCGAGGAGGAAATCTATATGGAGTAGCCTAAAGGCTTTGTGTCTGAGGTCGATATTCTGAAAGTGTGCAAGCTTCAGCATTCCATTTATGGACTAAAGCAAGCATCGCGTAGTTGGAACCTTCGTTTTGATGAGGCAGTCAAAGAGTTTGACTTCGTGCAAAATGAAGAGGAACCTTGTGTATACAAGAGGGTTAGTGGGAGAGAGATCACATTCTTAATACTATATGTAGATGATATTCTACTAATAGGAAATGATGTGGGAATGCTCAATTCTGTGAAAGCTTGGCTTTCGAGTAATTTATCCATGAAAGACTTGGGAGAAGCAACCTATATTCTTGGTATTCGGCTCTACCGGGATAGAGTGAAGAGAACAATAGATCCTTCCCAAGCCCTCTATATAGATAAGATCTTAAAGCGATTTAATATGGATGATTCTAATAGAGGGTTCCTTCCGATGCGACATGAAATAATTCTCACCTCGAAGATGTGTCCTCAAAGTGAGGAACAACGAAGGGAAATGAGTAATATACCATATGCTTCGGCCATAGGTAGCCTTATGTATGCTATGTTGTGTACGAGACCTGACATTGCGCATTCTGTAAGCATGGTGAGTAAATTCAAACCCAGGTAGGGAACATTGGACTGCCATAAAGAACGTTCTCAAGTACTTAAGAAGGACTAGAGAGATGGTTCTTATGTATGGTGGTGGAGAATTGGATGTGGTGGGATTCACTGATTCGGACTTCCAAGGACAGAAGGATGACTTGATGTCTACTTCTGGCTTGTATTTGTTGTCCATAAGGATGGACTTGTACGCTTCAAGAATCGACAATATGTGCCGGCAAATGAAGAGTTGAAAAACCTTATTCTGAGAGAGGCTCATTACCCCGTAATCTGTTCATCCGGGGTCTTACAAGATGTATAAGGACTTGAAACAATATTATTGATGGGGCAATATGAAGCAAAAAGTTGTAGAATTTGTTTCAAGGTGTTTAACTTGTCAACAAGTTAAAATTTAACATCAGCGACCGACGGTTCATTTACGGAATCTAATTTTTTTGGGGTTATGCTGAAACCACTCCCAATTCCAGAGTGAAAATAGGAGGACATATCGATGGATCTTATCACAAACTTGCTGACGAGTCGTCGAGGTATGAATACGATTTGGGTGATTATGGATCGTCTGACCAAATCAACTCACTTCTTGAAGGTCAAAGACATTTGGGGTACCAAGATATTAGCCTAGTTGTTCATACGATAGATCATAATGTTGCACGAAACTCCCAAGAGTATCGTATTAGATTGTGACGGACGGTTTGTGTCACACTTCTAGAAGGCGGTTCATCATGAGATTGGTACGGCATTTCATCAATAGACCGATGACAAGTTTGAGAGGACTATACATGCTCTGGAGGATATATTGAGAGCTTGTGCTCTCGATTGGCAAGATGATTGGGAAGCCCAACTACATTTGGTGGAGTTCACCTATAATAATAGTTGGCATCCTTCAATTAAGATGGCACCTTATGAAGCATTATATGGCCGTCGTTGCAGGTCCCCATTATGTTGGAATATTCTATTCCACATATTCAAATTGAGATTTTGATGATTAGTTGATAAGCAGAGAAAAACAACAATGAATCAAGAAGATGTTGAAGAAACAAGAGTTGGACAGAAAAATAATGAAATGAAGCATAATTCAAGCTTAACGTATGCTAAGCAAAAAAGGCTAACTTACGTAATGAAGACCCAGCTGAAGATAGTCTAGTAAGACATGCTTAATGCACGCTATGTGCTAATGCTAACGCACGTTATGAGCAGGCTTTAACGTATGTAAGATGGAGTACTTAACGTACACTATGCAACATGAAATTCGAATTCAAATGAAATCAATCTGTTGGATTGATTCTAGAAGGTCAAAAAGCATGCAACGGATCTATGGGAGTTAATGTACGCTATGGAGATATGATAACGTATGCTAACGAAAGAGGCAGAAGCTACTAGACTGTTTTGAGCAATATATAACGTACGTAACATGTTGTGTTAACGTTCGTAGGAGGCTTAACGTAGGCTATGGTGATGTATAATGTACGCTATGAAGAGGGCAGTGACCAACAACGAGTTTAAGCTTGATGCCTATAAGTACCACTTCATACGGTATTCACCACACAACAACTTCAAGCAAAGTATACATACATAAGATATTATTATATTCATTATTGTTGTTGTATCGAGCTTAACTGATAAGGGTTCGAGTGTTTAATTCACTCAACCATACACGAGAGAAAAGAAAGGACTATAGATTTGATTTGGTGTTATTAGGATTGTGGATCCGGCATTGTTAGAATCGTAATCTAACCCAAGTGAGGTTTTTATAGTACCTATAGAAAGCTAGAAAGGTTGATTCCTTATCCGATCAAAAAGGAACACGGTTTACCTTAGACCGACATAAAAACAAGATTGTAATGGTTTCCCTCGGATCGATAGAAGACAAGGCGGAAAGGTTTATCTTAAGCTTATAGAAAAAGATAAAGAGAGAGGAAGTAGGCATATTAGCCGAACCTCTATCTCTGTGTCGTTTACTTTCCGCACTTTATCGCTTCCGCAATTGCAAAAGAATTTTATATTCTTAACCGCACTATCAAACCCCCTTCAAGTGACGGTACCAAACCCAACAATTGGTATCGAAGTGGGTATCTCTTATAGTCGGCCTAACATCCAAGGAGAAAAAGATCCAATGGCGCTTCATTTTGCCCCGGTCGAAGGCCTCACCTTAAACCGACCTCCATTCTTTGATGGATCAAATTTCATAACATGAAAGAAAAAGATGTCAATCTTCATTCGAGCCTATGATATCAAACTTTGGAAGGTAATATACTTTGGTCCAAAAATTCCTACGAAAGTTGACGGCTCTCTCAAAAGCTTCGAAGAATACGATGATATGGATTGAAAAAACGATCATTACAATAGCAAAGCAAAATAATTGCTTTATTGTGCTTTAAATCTGGATAAACACAATCGTACTTCCTCGTGTGATAGTGCCAAAGAAATTTGGAAAATACTAGAGGTAACTCACGAAGGAACGAATCAAGTCAAGGATACAAAGATCAATATGCTTCTCCACGACTATGAATTATTTATGATGAAGAATGACGAGTCCATAACAAACATGATCGATCAATTTTCGGTCATCACAAATGGACTAGCTTGTTCTGGAAAACCATTAAGTAGTGAAAAAAGTGAAGAAAATACTACGATCACTACCTTGTGAATGGGACGGGACGGTCACGGCTATTATGGAATCTAAAGATCTTAACACTTTTATTTTAGCGCCCTTGTCGACTCGTTAATCAATTACGAGATTATGCTTAAATCTTGAAAGTCCAAGCCAAAACCCAAGGGGAAAACGATAGCTTTAAAAGATAAAAAGATGTCTAGAAATGAAGAAAAATCCTGGTTGATGACGATGATGAAGAATCGGCATTTTACGCCAAAGCATCAATAAGTATCAAAACTTATTAAACCGGAGAAGAAGAGACTTCAACTCGCAAGTCCGGAAATGAGTCAAATCGGTTCGACCATAATTGTCAAAATTGTGGAAAACCCGGCCACTTTGCGAAAAATTATCGTAGCTCGACTTCTATGAAGGAAGTGTTAATAGCCACCTAGAGTCATGAAGAAGATGAAGATGAAAATATTCAAAATAATCTCACACTCATGGCAAGGAGCTCGTTTGACGACAGTGACCACGAAAGCCAGGTAAGTACCTCGTCTCACAACCAACTTTTTAATGCTTTCGAACAATTACATACGGATTTTTAAAATTTGCTGAAAGATAATAAATCCCTTAAAATAAAAAATAAAATATTGGAAGAAGAAAACTCCAAAATACAAGAAAAAGGGAAAATTATTGAAAATAATCATTCTCTATGCTTAGAGAAAGAGAAATAATTGAAAAATAATTTTTAAAATTTCAAAACGAACTTAAAGGTTTAACGAATAAATTATATCTCAAAAATGAGAAATTTGAAAAATTACTTTCTGTTAAAATATTTTCGTTAAATAAACAAGGATTAGGATCAAACCAAATGATAAAAATGAATCCATAAATTTGAAAATACCCAATTGTGATAAATGTTTGAAAATCAGGCATCATATTACTAATTGTAAAAGCCTAAGACAAATGATAAAAATAAAGAAAATATAAATTACAATAGGAACCATAACACCAAACATAGTCTTTTTGCCAAATGAAAAAATGACCAAGTGTCGGTTGGATCTCTAAAATTCAAAATTAATTATTCAAATAAATTGGTATTTAGCTCATGGGAGTTAGTATTTTCAGGGGGAGCTTTTCCCCATTTCTTTGCAAAATAATTAGTATCATTTAATGATTAAATAAGCTTTTTGCTGATGACAAAAAAGGGGGAAAAAATAAGGAGATATAATGGGAAAAAGAATAAAGTGAGAGAAGATGAAAAAGGTATGATTGGGAGAAGAATGTAACACCCAAAAAGGCGGCCATTACATTTCCGTGGACCCCACACCGGGACCCAACAGGCGAAACCCAAAAATATAGATTAAATACACAATACTTGTGGTACCGAACCACAATACATAGTACTTACTCCGATTATGAGTTTACAGTCGTATGACCAACGGCCTTATTATACACAGGATCCAAAATACAAGTATAATCCATATGGAGATGGACTATACCTAAAATAACAATGTATTTGTCCACAATTTAAATAAAGCAGAAAGATAACATTACACGGTTCGAACAAAACCGGACAACAGAAGACTTGGGGCCCCCGAACTAGTATCCTTCGAACCCTTCGCCGTCACCATGATCTTCCCGTGCCTTGCCTTTGCCTCGACCTAAAATACAACACAAGTATTTCACCCAACACAGGGTCAGATATACATGATAAATGATTTCTCGAGATATTATACAATTCATATATATTAGATTTCAAGGAAAACATCCCGACTAACGAACATACCCCTCGGGCGTATGAACGGTTAGTCACAAAACGTCGAACACATCCAAATATATATTTATATGGACTATGAACGACCAAAAATAGTACGGCTCAAGATGGACATCACAGTACGCCCTATCCGGAAATGTGTCAGTGCACATGTCCACCCCATATACGGAATCCAGGATATACATGGGACAATGTACCTAATTAGCCTCACGAACTACGTCTCGTGTGCACAGTCCAATACGGAAACATCCACGCATGACTATATATGTGCCTGGATAAAAATCCTACACAATAACCAATCGAAACGTAGATATGATTCCGGATATGTCACGATACAACATGACAACGAATTCAATAAATCATATATCCATTTAAGGACCGAGAAACTCACCGAATGACAATAAGCATCGATGAGATCAACGATTCAAAAGTAGCGAATTTGGGAATGCAATCCCACAATGAAAACGGAACATCATCAAGAATAATATCAAATCACGTGCCACAAATTTATAAGTGTTTCATATACACGAAATGCATAATCATCACAAGGATCCAAACATCATTATAACCGAGCAAGATAAGTTGCCTCAATACGGAGATGAGAATAAACCTTCCTTGTCGAACGAACGATCCTCGACTTAATATCGGTTACTCTAGCAATCAACCTTATAAGGGATACAATCCATTCAATAACACATTCTCATAACTATCGATATCTAGTTCAACAAATCGATATCCTAAATTCAATTCACTTAGTTCAACTATCTTTGTATTATAATTCCATTTCAAGGATTCATACTAGCTTCAATTTATTCTCATTATTGGTTATCATTCAAGGTTTTCTCGATTATTCGTATGGTTCAAACGGATGAGAATCTATCAAAAACAATCATCAAAGAGAACTTTGCTAAAATTGATATGCCGGTAAAATTTCTTAAAAACAACATCAGTGTTTTGAAAGATATAATCCAAACAACTATGTTCCATAAAGCATTGATCAAAATGAAGGTTACTCAGCGACTATCATCGTTCGAAAGAATCGTGAATTTGTAAAATTATTACTATGTTCATCGATTATGAGTTCACCTAGTTAGATTAATGATATAGTCGAGTTATTCATCACAAGATCATCACGAAATCATCATTAAGGTGAATTAAACATCTCTGAAACTTTGTTGATATAATTCAAGGTTCAACCAAATCCAATGAAGAACCTAAGTTCATCTAGTTCAAAACCTCCCTAAGCATGATAGTTTAATATATATGAATTGTATAATATCTAGTACAAACATGTTTTGCTTGATTGATTCAACATTAGGTGAAGTATACTTTATCACTAACATTATAACCACGAAATTATAAAGTGAAATCATATAACATACCTTCAGAAATGAAGAACAATACACCAAAACCACAAGATCACACCCTAAGCTTCAAGAATGACTCTAAACTTCCACTCAACAAGCTCCAAATCAAGATTCCAAGCTCAAACACAAGTCGGAAGAAGGTAGAATTGGTCTAGGGAGGCAGGGGGTGATTATAAGGGAGAAATATCGAAGTTGGACGTGCAAAATGAAAGACACAAGTTGTCTTTTTATAACTGCACAGTTCATTACGTACGTTATACACAAGAAGATAACGTACGTTAGTATCTTTACATACGCTACACCAAAAGTGTTACGTACGTAAGCTAGTTCCAGAGGCTACTGGACTAAAATACGAACATCATTACGTACGTTATGTCTAGGATCATTACGTACGTAATGTAGGTCAATTGAGCTGCTACAAAAAGGTCAGATATTTGAATCGCGCCGGACCCCACACGCCGAAAGTTGAGATAAGATAAGACAACAAGCATTACGTAGTAAACAGCACTTCCTTACGTACGTAAAACCAACAACATAGCGTATGTTATGTTAAAGGGTTAGCGTACGTTAAACACAGAATTACTAGTCCAAAAAAATGCACTTATCTACACAACGTCGGGAAATCAATCATAGTGCGAATAATAGTTATATTCATGTCTATTGTGATATATTCCAACATCAATAAACATTAATCAAATGCAACAAGACTACAACATTATTGAATTATCCGAATAATACAACAGTAGGTAAGAATTTCCGTCGGATATTACAAAGAAACTTACGAAACGGATAAAGCCAAAAACTTTGATCTGTATATTGTTTATGGTATTTTTACAGGTATAAATCTCATCAAGGATTGTTGTTTTGTCATCATCAAAATGAGGGAGATTGTTGGAATATTCTATTCCACATATTCAAGTTGAGGTTTTGATGATAAGTTGATAAATAAAGAAAAACAACAATGAATCAAGAAGATGTTGAAAAACGAGAGCTGGACATAAAAATAATGAAGTGAAGCATAACCCAAGCTTAACATACGCTAAGCAAAAAGGCTAACGTCCGTAACAAATATCCAGCTGAAGACAGTTGAGTAAGAAATGTTTAACGCACGCGATGTGCTAATGCTAATGCACGCTATGAGAAGACTTTAACGTACATAAGAAGGAGTACTTAATGTACGCTATGCAAGGTGAAATTCGAATTTAAATGAAATCAATCCGTTGGATTGATTCTAGAAGGTCAAAAAACAGGCAACGGATCTATGGGAGTTAATGTATGCTATAGAGATATGATAACGTATGCTAACGAAAGAGACAGAAGCTATTGGACTGTCTTGAGCAACATATAATGTACGTAACATGTTACGTTAATGTACGTAGTAGGCTTAACGTACGCTACGATGACGTATAGCATATGCTATGAAGAGGGTAGTGACCAACTGCTAGTTTCGGCTTTGATGCCTATAAATACCACTTCACATGGTATTCATCACACAACAACTTCAAGCAAACTATACATACATCAGATAGTATTATATTCATTATTGTTGTTGTAATCGAGCTTAATTAATAAGAGTTCGAGGGTTTGATTCACTCAACCATACACGACAGAGAGGAAAGGATAATAGATTTGATTGGGTGTTATTAGGATCGTGGATCCGGCGTTGTTGTAACACCCCCAATCCGCTCAGGGATATTACACGCCGTAGAACCTTTCCTCAAGGTTCTACCAGGCTGGTAACAAAACCGAACAACTCAACAACGCCTTTAAGGCTAAAATGACTCAGTAGACCGATGTGGTCTTTCAATAAATACATACAACTCAATTACAATACATGCCCACGCAGGGGTCGAATGCAACACACTCCCGTACAACGGGGAAAGAATACTGCAGTGGAAATACAATACAACTAAACCAACATGACATCAAACGGGTCCTCGTGTGATTAGTATCGTTCATATTTCATCATCCTTCATGCCGACCCTGTGCTTTGCTCCAAAACCTGAATGCAATACAGACATCCACCCCCCGAATACTCGGGGGTTAGCAAAACTCCACTGTTTTGCTAGTGCAAATACAAAGTGCAAATACGAGCCATATAATTCAAATTCCAAGAATAACAATAACCAAGAATCCTCAAAGATTCAAATATAACGAAACGAATACTTCCCGAGGCAAGAGTTTGAGTAAAACTTTCTAAATTTGAAAGATCACAATTAACGAGAACGATTTGCAAAATGGTCTAAAATACCCTCGGGAGTTTTAATAGAAAACAACTTAGGATTATCAATCCTTATCCTTTCCAAAAATCAACAGGGGTCACAGCCCAAAGGTTTTGTTTTCACACATATAAAACCGACAACAATTCACAGGGCCAGAGCCCAACATCACGTGTCCTCGACGGACATAAAAATCAACAAAACAAAATCGCGCACGCGCATCGCCTAGGACAGGGACGAAGCCACAAATCCCACTCGAGGCCTCGAAGGACCCTCCCGAGCTGTCTAGCGAAACAAATCACACACACGCATCGCCTAGGACCAGGACGCCACCATGAATCCCACCCGAGGCCTCAAAGGACCCTCCCGAGCTGGCTAGCAAAACAAATCACACACAAATCACAACCATAAGTTATCCCGGCATCGGTCTAACAAGCCACAAACCTCGGAGTCCCCGCAAGACATACCCGATGATAACCCCACTAGTTATCCCGGCATC
The DNA here is from genome assembly GCA_033398695.1 of Orobanche coerulescens. Classification (NCBI taxonomy): domain Eukaryota; kingdom Viridiplantae; phylum Streptophyta; class Magnoliopsida; order Lamiales; family Orobanchaceae; genus Orobanche; species Orobanche coerulescens. The sequence goes on along the minus strand of CM065809.1, from coordinate 56,936,150 downwards.
GGGCTAACAAGCCACGAACCTCGGAGTCCCCGCAAGACATACCCGATTGGATAACCCATGACACGTACATCACAACCAAATCACAACCATAAGTTATCCCGGCATTGTGCTAACAAGCCACGAACCTCGGAGTCCCCGCAAGACATACCCGATGATAACCCCATAAGTTATCTCGGCATCGGGCTAACAAGCCACGAACCTCGGAGTCCCCGCAAGACATACCCGATTGGATAACCCTACTGTCTCGCCCGACCCATACTAGCAAGTATGGATCCCGGAGATTCAACAATCCTACCCGGAGGCACATCACGTATAACAAGCACACAACAATAATCGATTATCAATCCAAACAACATTAAGCATCGCAACCTCCTTTCAAAGGAGTAACGACTAACATCACCTCATGTCCAAACCACAATACACTGAAATGAAGCCATATACGTACACACGCATTATAAAACACCACATAAACTCCAAACATATCCAAAGGATCCACGTAGTCACTTACAACCCACACAATTACAAAATACACGTGTTTTGAAAAAGAGCCTCTAACAAGGCTAATCGAATCTTTTGAAAATAATTTTCAAACGACCAAACAAACACATTTAGACGATCACTAATTATCATATCCACAAAACAAGAATTATATGGACAAGGTACTTGCCTCGAAATCGGCACGCAAGTATTCCGACGAACACGGCTCAACCGGAAAGCTTCGAAACGCCCGATGCTAACGAAAAGAAAGACGACAACGAACGGAAGGGTTCAACATGGTTTCTTCGCAAGAAACATGACCCTAACATCATAAAATTAATAAATAAACGATCATACGATGAAGAATAATCGTAGAACGCCCGAAAACCCCTCTATGACATTCTACCGGACACCATCAAGGCGTCGATCAAGAACTCGACCAAAACAACGAATAGATACGATCCAACCATGGAATAACAAGAGAAATGATATAATACATATAAATAATCATCAATACATCATAATACCAAGTTAAATCGGATTAAACGGACGAAAACAACCAAAACACCCAAATTCCCCAAAACTAGATTTCTAAGAAATATGACCTGATTCGGTAGATCGGAGGGTGTTATAGGATGGATGATTGATGATATTGTTGTGTCAAGATTTAACACCTTCCGACCGGCGATCGCCTCCGAGGCCGAGCGACCGACTTACTGCCGAGCGGCCAAGGCAGATCTGCCGAGCAGCGACCAGGCGACCAAGCCTTAACCCCGCGGACATGCTAGACTGGCCAACCGAAGGTCCCAGGACAAGTCCCGGTGCCGAGCGATCGACCTCAGATACGATCGTCTCTCGGTACTCGGCGACCGACTCCTGGCGACCAACATCTGGCGACCCTCTATCGGCATTTGCCGATCGACCCTTGGTGACCGACCATTGGCGACCTCCATCCATCAGCCAGGGACGACCGCTCATGTCGATCACCACCGATGACCATCCAGTCGGCAAAGACCAAGTCTCAAAACTGACCCCGCGTGCAGATCCACAAAAGGCGCTGACAAACCTGTCACCTACCTCACCTACCAACAGGGCCCAGACCTGCGAAAGGAGTTGGCGGACAAGACATGTGACTACAGCCTGGCGCCTACTGCACCTACTGACAAGGTCCGCCGAAAGTAACAAAGTGGGACCTCCTGTGACAGTACTTCCGGACGCGTGCCGGCTCCTCATTGGGCCACTCAGCTAGCTGCCGGCTGGATCTGTGGACTTTTGGCAGGCAGTCCACGTGCCCTTTAGGACGATCGCCCCATTACATTAAATGCCGAAAGGCGATCGCCCATTAGGGGACAGGGCCTCTCAGCCTCTATATATACAAGGCAGCAGGCACTTGTAGGGGGGACCGAGATTTTGACTCTCTAAACACTCTGCATTCTCGCTTTTCACACTATACAGAAGCAAATACTTGCACTTGGCTAACATCCAACTCTTGGCAACAGCTTTCTTTCGGTCTTACTTCTCCCGGCCTTTTCTCCTCGAGCAGATTACCGGCGGGACGAAGAACACCGAGCTTCGCTCAAGAGCCGGATTAACGGAGTCTTTTTACACTCATTGTATTTAGATTTCTCTCATTAATACTTGTATCCACGAATATTTGTATTAATAACATCTCGCGAGAGCATTCAAGCCCGGGCCTAACAAACCCGGCAAATCTTGTATTAATTATCTTCTCTCGGAAGTGCTCCCGCAATTGTTGTTTGTTGTCCGTCTTCCAGCAATATTAATCTTCGGATAAATATTTTGGGCAACAACAATTGGCGCTAGAGGAAGGGGATCCAACCCTCGATTTTTTACACCTACCGTCCCGAAGAACACTCACTGTTCTCGGGGCAGATACTTGAAGTGACACTTACTGCACTTCAAAGAAATCCTTCAGAAATCATGTCTTCCGCCTCCGCGTCGAAGAAAGCCGCCGTCGCCCGGCCAAACCCCTCTTCCGTCCCGGTCGAGCCACACCGATGGTGGAAGGTAGCCGCCGCGGCCGAGACGCTCGATCCCGCCTCGACGGCGGCCCAAGCCTCTCGCTCGATCGGTTCCGAACCAAGGAACAGATCGAAGGCCTCGGCCGCCCTACAGAGCGACGGAGTGCTCTCGACGCGCCTCCGGCCTACGCCCCGGTCTCTCGCCGGAAGATCAAGCGGAAGCTCAAGGCACTATCAAGCCGAGCAATCGCCAGAGGCTCCGTCCGCAGAAGAGGCGCTCGCCACCGGGCACCTCTCGTCTTCGATCGCACAGGCGGTGACCCGACAGCTACGGGCGCCCGGCCCGGCTACGAGACGACGGAGTTTGAGTCCGTCACCGGGAGCTCGGCCTACCCGACTCCCGGAAGCGGCCTAGCCGCTCGGCTCCTCGCCGAATTGACGAGGTCGGGCGGCGGAGCCCGAGATCGGTACACGATCGCCTCGGCCTCGCTCCCAAAGCCGATCGGCAAGAGACCAAGCCACGGCGATGGCCGCGATGCAACGTCAACTCAACGACATGAAGGCGCTCCTGGAATCTGTGGCAGCGCCAAGAAGACGATCGCCGGGCCAAGCAAGCCGCGATCGACATCGAGCTCGCCCCGTGCAAAGACAGATCGCTCCCGCTAACACCCGTACGAGGGGCGATCGGACCCCCAAGTGCACTGAGGAAATTCAATATCTACATGACGGTGTGGGGCATCCGACGCGACCGGATGCCGAATGTTCCTCCGACGCCGGACGACCTCGCCCACCGGTGGTACACTTCATTGCCACCTCGGTCCATCTCCTTTAACGAGCCGGCGCACGGCTTCACCGAGTACTTCGCCACTGTGGTCGTCTGCCCGAAGGTCCCCTTCGCATGATGCAAATCAAGCAGGGAGAAGAAGAGTCCGACTCGGACTACATCGACAGGGTAGACGTAATCATCCTCAATGGCGAGCCCATAAGCGATGAGACCGCCCTCTACGCGGTCCTAGGAGGTTTTCAGGGTTTTTCGCCTATGTTCAGGCATCTTACGAAGACCCAACCTACGACCTACGCAGCCTTCCGGGCAAGAGCCGCAGATTTTCTGGCCAGGCAAAGGTTTCTTCTTAGCCTGTGAGCAGCGCGATCGGCACCCGGACGACGATCTCCCGCCCGATCGCCAATATCGACCTACGAATAAGCGATCGGCAGAAGAGCGACGATCGCCGTCTTCCGGCCCGATCGCCGATCATCACGCTACATCATCCGCAGTCCGGAGGACACGATCGCCATCTACAGTCCAGCATATAACATGACGGACTAAGGCATAAGATCGCCTCCACCGCACATCATAAAGCCATGGCCCTGGCAGTCGATGGAACCGGCTGCTTCGGCCATGCAAGGTCCCTTTCGGCCGAGATCGCCCGCCCTTCGTTTAAATACGAGGCCGGCGTAGTCGGAGGGCCCTCCAACGTTAATCAGTGGACTCATTCCACAACCCCGTCTCAACGTACACCGTCGAGGTCGGCCATCTCCATGGCTGGCCGAGGTGGAAGCAGAGCTAACAAGCCGCGGGCGTGGAGTTGATCCATCCGACGCTGCCCCGCGCAAGGACTCCTCTAGACCGAGACCGCACGCCTTTCGTTTAAAAACAAGGCGAGGCGCAGCCTAACAGAGGACCCTCATAATAAAGTGAGTCACGAGGCACTCATTGTCTTTGTGCACCAAGACACGGTCATGGGGTCGGTCCATCGATCTCCGCGGCTGTGCACGATTCCTCAAACAAAGCGAAACCACCAAGTTTCCATGGGGGATCGGCCAATGTTGTTTTTTGCAGGTACAAGACCGAAAGATAGCTAAGCCAATCGTCTATGTTAGCCCAAGTCCGAGTCCTAAGTCGGCTCAGATCGCCCGTCCTCATCCAGACGCGATCGCCAGCAAGAACCACCTCGCCCCATGTCTTCAACATAGGAGCAAGCTGGGGGGCAATTGTTGTGTCAAGATTTAACACCTTCCGACCGGCGATCGCCTCCGAGGCCGAGCGACCGACTTACTGCCGAGCGGCCAAGGCAGACCGCGAGCGACTGTGCGACCAAGCCTTAACCCCGCGGACATGCTAGACTGGCCAACCGAAGGTCCCAGGACAAGTCCCGGTGCCGAGCGATCGACCTCAGATACGATCGTCTCTCGGTACTCGGCAACCGACTCCTGGCGACCGACATCTGGCGACCCTCTATCGGCATTTGCCGATCGACCCTTGGTGACCGACCATTGGCGACCTCCATCCATCAGCCAGGGACGACCGCTCATGTCGATCACCACCGATGACCATCCAGTCGGCAAAGACCAAGTCTTAAAACTGACCCCGCGTGCAGATCCACAAAAGGCGCTGACAAACCTGTCACCTACCTCACCTACCAACAGGGCCCAGACCTGCGAAAGGAGTTGGCGGACAAGACATGTGACTACAGCCTGGCGCCTACTGCACCTACTGACAAGGTCCGCCGAAAGTAACAAAGTGGGACCTCCTGTGATAAGATTTCCTGACGCGTGCCGGCTCCTCATTGGGCCACTCGGCTAGTCAGCCTGATCTGTGGACTTTGGCAAATCCACGTGCCCTTTGTGACGATCGCCCCATTACATTAAATGCCGAAAGGCGATCGCCCATTAGGGACAGGGCCTCTCGGCCTCTATATATACAAGGCAAGCAGCACTTGTAGGGGGACCGAGATTTTGACTCTCTAAACACTCGCATTCTCGCTTTTCACACTATACAGAAGCAAATACTTGCACTTGGCTAACATCCAACTCTTGGCAACAGCTTTCTTTCGGTCTTACTTCTCCCGGCCTTTTCTCCTCGAGCAGATTACCGGCGGGACGAAGAACACCGAGCTTCGCTCAAGAGCCGGATTAACGGAGTCTTTTTACACTCATTGTATTTAGATTTCTCTCATTAATACTTGTATCCACGAATATTTGTATTAATAACATCTCGCGAGAGCATTCAAGCCCGGGCCTAACAAACCCGGCAAATCTTGTATTAATTATCTTCTCTCGGAAGTGCTCCCGCAATTGTTGTTTGTTGTCCGTCTTCCAGCAATATTAATCTTCGGATAAATATTTTGGGCAACAACAGATATGAACTCCAAAACTTCATGGATTGATTGTCCAATGACATCTCTCCATGATTGATCAAGCTCCAACCGCGGAAGGGAAGAAGACAAGTGAGAAAATGGGAGAAAAAAACGCCTGCTGGCCTTAAATTGACTGCACAGTGTGCCGCGGCCCAGCCGAAGTGTGCCGCGGCACAGGGCCAACCGCCACGGTGATCGGCAGCAGCCGCGTCTCGGCATGTGCCGCGGCACAAGGTACAGAGTGCTCGGCCAAAAACTGGAAATGAGAGTGACTTAGCTATTTTGACCATAACTCCCTCGTCCGGACTCCGATTGACTCACCGTTTGAACCATTGGAAAGATAACTTGATGATTTATAATATTGCAAAGATTCAGAATTTTTGGAGTTGTAATACCCGTAATTTCGATTTCCAGTAATTTCTTTTTTTGGCGGAAGTCCGTTTTGACGACTCGCTCATGACCGTTTCGTCATTCTGAGAATGATTAATTCTACACTTTTTGTCATCCGAGTTCGTTTCGGTGTCGTTCCGTTGAATTCCGTGTTCTTTAGCGACTTTTCCACGTATGAGTTCGACTTTGTTAGATCACCATTAATTTTTGGAAACTCCAAAAATTCTGAATCTTTGCAATATTATAAATGTAACACCCCGAGATATTCGGAATATGTTACAGCGCCGTAGACCCCTACATGGGACCTACCAGGCTACAATAGAAAAACTCCACTCGACTAACCATCTTGGTTAGCGAGGATACACAATTAAATAATATGACATATAAAGATACGCCCGGAGCAACCGGCAAAATAAGCATCAACCAACAACGTGACAATTTAAGGCAATACAATACGGAGTTTGAAACAAAAAGGCCTAAGTACTCGCGAGTACAATCTATAAGTTTAAAACTGTGGGAACAACCATATCGAAATGGACAAAGGAAATAAGTAGACCCAAATGCACATGTCAACGACCCTGGCCAACATCCTCGTACTGTCCTGGTGCTCGCTCGTCCGGATAAGCATAACCTGAAATCCATAACAAGAATTTCCCCAAAACGGGTCCCCAAAGGGGTTAGCAATTACGCTAGTACAAGTAATCAAGGCAAACCAATCGCTTACACATTTCATAGTACATGCATCAATATCATTTCAAAAACCAAAACTAGACATGTCTTTTCCGGAAAACATACAGTCCACAATTAGCCTTGAGAACAGGGCGGCAGCATACATTCTCACTCGAGGCCTCATAGGGACCCTACCGAGTTGGCTACAATTACAGAAAAACAAAACCACGCACACGCTATGCCGTGAGAACAGGGCGGCAGCATACATTCTCACTCGATGCCTCACAAGGACCCTAACGAGTTGGCTAGCGGTACGAAACTCGTGAAATCCAGGGCGGCAGCATAGATTTCCCTCCTTGACCCCGTCGGGCCAACACAAGGTGAGCAAATTACACACAATATACATTACCATTTCACGTTAAGCATAAAGGTTTCCAAAAATACTTGCCTCGATTAATAGACGGTGACGCGAACGGAACGGAAGAATCAAGCACGACCGTGAGGAACCGACGAATGAACCTAACGATTCGAATAACACAATCACAACCAACTCTAGACGATTACGGAAATGAAATACACCCAGAAACCCGCCTACGATTCATGTATATTCATACCAAAATAACAACGAGGGCGGACCACAACCAAACCCTCCCGATTCCGTAAAAATCCACAAAATATCCATGAATCCGTAGGAAAACTAAATATACTAACAATATTAATCGTATACATCATGAATCCACCAACGAAACGGAACGAATCGGAAGAAAAACCCGAAACCCCCAAATTAATCGAAAATAGGGTTTTAGAATATTACCTTAGGAGATTCAAGTACCAAGATCCGTAGAACACGCGTTGGATTGATTGCCCAGGCTTCACTACCGAAGAAAAATGGTGAAAATCGACCCCAAAGGATAAGGATGAAGAACTCTTCCCCTCTCTCTCACTCTCTCTCTGCTGCAGTGAAAATGAGGAAGAAGACAGTCGATTTCGTCTATTAAAGACGAAAGGCAGATTGACCGCTTCGTGCCGCGGCACAGCCGAAAATTTACTCCTGTGTTTTGGCATTGTGCCGCGGCACTGCGCAGCGCGGCACCAGATACTTGGGTTTTGGTCGCAGAAGACACACGAGTGTGCCGCGGCACCGACAGTGTGCCGCGGCACTGCTCGGCACCGTGCCGCGCATCGGATGGGTGTGCCACGGCACAAGACAGATTCAACCAACAATCGAAGGGATTTTTGTGCCGCGCGCACACACACCTTGTGCCGCGGCCCACACCCCCTTATGGGTTCCAAAATGATAAGAATGATCCTAAAGAGAATGAAACAATAGGAATCAATATTTGGGGACTAATAACACGAAATGGATCCACGCAACCCAAACGGCGGTTTCGCACAACAATAACAAGAATACCGTTCAACAGTTTGACAGAAGGACACGCTAAAAGTACACGAGGTCACTATGACCGAGAAATATACCAAAAATGAAAATACAAGGGAAAGAAAAATACCGGATATTACATTCTACCCCTCTAAAAATAAGTTTCGTCCGAAACTTAAGAAACAAACAACTCGGTACCTAGCACGCATGCTATCCTCGGTTTCCCAAGTTGCTTCCTCGACACCGTGTCTCGACCACTGCACTTTGACCAAAGGGATGGTCTTATGCCTCAGTCGTTTCTCACGATGCTCCAAAATCTTCAAAGGACGCTCCTCAAAAGTAATATCTTCAGCAATATCAATCACGCCATAATCGATGACGTGACTAGGATCTGGAACATATTTCCTCAGCTGGGAAACATGAAAAACGCTATGAACGTGACTCAAGGCCGGGGGTAACGCCAAACGGTATGCTAACCCACCGATCCGCTCGAGAATCTCGAAGGGTCCAATAAATCTCGGACTCAACTTCCCCTTCTTCCTGAAATGGAAAACCCCTCTCATCGGCGACACCTTCAGTAGAACGTGGTCTCCCACCTCGAATTCTAAAGGTCGACGACGGACATCGGCATATGACTTCTGTCGACTCTGGGCCGTCAACATCCGTTCCCGAATTAATTCTATCTTCCGCCTCGTCTCTAAAACGACATCCGGCTCGATCCCGACCAAATCGGACGCCTCATTCCAACAAATCGGCGATCGACATCGTCGCCCATAAAGTGCCTCATACGGTGCCATCCGAATCGACACGTGCCAACTGTTGTTGTACGTGAATTCGATCAATGGCAATTGCTCTTCCCATTCGCTACTCCAATCGAGGGCACAAGCACGCAATATGTCCTCGAATGTCTGGATAGTGCGTTCCGACTGTCCATCTGATTGGGGATGAAAAGAGGTACTCAAGTGCAAACGGGTACCTAACGCCTTATGCACCGCCTGCCAAAAGTGCGATACAAAACGGCCATCACGATCCGAAACAATAGACTTCGGAGTACCGTGAAGTCTCACAATCTGTGCGATAAACACACGAGCCAATTTCTCCGGGCCCCAAGTGTCCTTGATGCCCAGAAAATGTGCCGACTTGGTCAGACGATCAACAATCACCCAAACCATATTCATGCCCGATCTCAATCTCGGCAAACTCGTAATGAAATCCATCGATATATCCTCCCATTTCCATTCTGGAACGGGAAGTGACTGCAATAACTCAAATGGCCGATGCTCGATTTTGACTTGTTGGCAAGTCAAACATCTCGCCACAAACCGTGCGACCTCCTCCTTCATATCATTCCACCGTAAGTTCCTCCTCGTGTCCTTGTACATCTTACTCGAACCCGGATGAACGGAATAGGGTGTGGAATGGGCCTCACGCAAAATACTCTGTCGCAACTCTGGATCGTTCGGCACATAAAGCCGACTCTGGAATCTCAAAACACCATCCTCGTGAATCACAAACCCAGGAGACTTTCCCTTAATAACGTTCTCTCGGATTTGAGTAATCATCGGATCCTCTAATTGTTTCAGCTTAATTTCATCGATCAAAGACGACGAAATCTCTAAAGCACAAAGTTGCCCGACAGCTCCAGGCAACAAAACCTCAACACCAAACTCAATCAAAGCCCGCCGAAGCTCAGACTGAGACGTGAGGACCTCAAGCGTTCGCAACGCAATCGGTTTCCGACTCAGGGCGTCGGCTACGACGTTCGCCTTGCCCGGATGATAAAGGATTTCGAGGTCATAATCCTTAATCAGCTCTAACCACCTCCTCTGCCTCATATTCAACTCCCGCTGAGTAAATATATATTTCAGACTTTTATGATCGGTAAAAATCTGACATGCAGAGCCGAAAAGATAGTGACGCCAAATCTTGAGCGCAAAAACGACTGCCGCTAACTCCAAATCATGAGTAGGGTAGTTAAGCTCATACGGTCTCAACTGTCTCGACGCATAGGCAATGGTCTTGCCGTGCTGCATCAATACGCACCCAAGACCCTGGCCCGAAGCATCGCTATAAACGGCGAATCCCTCGTTGCCACACGGCAACGCCAAAACCGGGGCTGAAGTCAAACGCTTCTTCAGCTCCTCGAAACTCGACTGCCTCTCATCGGTCCAGATGAACTTCTCGGATTTCTGGAGCAACTGTGTAAGTGGCCGAGCTAGTTTTGAGAAACCCTCGACGAACCTACGGTAGTAACCAGCCAAACCCAAGAAACTACGGACCTCCTTCACATTTGTGGGCGATGCCCAATCCAACACTGCCTCAATCTTCTGCGGATCCACTCGAACTCCCTACCGAAATCACGTGACCTTAAACATCACTTCCTTCACTAACTCACATTTCGAGAACTTCGCATAGAGTTGCTCGGCCCTCAAAATGTCTAACACTATCCGCAAATGATGGGCATGCTCTTCCTCATTCTTCGAATAGATAAGAATATCGTCAATGAAGACGATGACACACTTATCCAAATACTCGATAAAGACTTTGTTCATCAATTGCATGAACACCGCCGGCGCATTAGTTAACCCGAAAGGCATAACTACAAACTCGTAATGTCCGTATCTCGTCCGAAAAGCTGTTTTCGGCACGTCGGACTCTCTCACCCGGAGCTGATAGTACCCCGATTTCAAATCAATCTTCGAGAATACCGCAGCTCCCTGCAACTGATCGAACAAGTCATCAATCCTCGGCAAAGGATACTTGTTCTTGATGGTCACTTTGTTTAATTCGCGATAATCGATACACAAACGTAGTGAACCATCCTTCTTTCGCACAAACAGACCTGCACCCCAAGGCGAGGCGCCGGTCGAACATACCCTCAAGAAGCTCACTCAACCGCTTCTTCAACTCGACATCTCTCGAAGGTGCCATGCGATACGGCGCTTTGAAATCGAGCGCGCCCGGCTCTAATTCTATAACAAACTCAACCTCACGATCCGGTGGCAATCCCAGTAACTCGTCAGAAATACATCAGAAACTCACTAACGACCGGAATCGACGAAAACTCGACTCCACCATTCTCCGCCTTCAAGGCGTAGCACCAATAACCAAGACACCCCCTTTCGCAGAGTTTCACCGCCTTCAAGGCGTTAATAACAAACTTCTGGTTTCTCTTTCGCCCCGCGAAAGAGTGTTCAGTACCGTCCTCGGCTAACATAGTAATAATCCTCGTGCGGTAGTTCATGATTGCACCATGCCGCTCGAGCCAATCATTCCCGAGAATTAAATCCTCGCCCTCGATACTCACAACAATAAGATTAGAGAGCCACGCCCTCTCACAAATGATCACAGAATAGTCCCGGACTTCTCGATCACCGACAATTCTATCACCGCTAGGAAGTTTAACGATGAAAGGCTCGCAAGGTGACAAACAGTCGAGACTCAAACGGCGTACACACTCTAGAGAAATGAATGAATGCGTAGCACCCGAATCAAAAAGCACACTGACAGGATGGAAATGAATATGAACGGTACCTGTCGCCACAAGAGCTTCCGGATCATCGGCTCTCCTCATCTCATAGATACGCGGCTGAGCAGAGCCGACACTGGAAACTCCACCCCTAGCGGGCTGACCCCGACCCTTACCTCGGCCGGCACTCGGTGGAGGCGGCAGAGCAAATGAGCCCTGGTTCACACTCGGCTCCAACGGGGCTGGTTGAGAAGAACGGGCGCCGCGAAGCTGTTTGATCTGCTCACAAAAAGGGGCCTTGTGGCCTAGCCGTCCACAAGTATGACAGTAAGCTTGACGAGAACATTGCCGGCTCCTATGGCCCCGCACACCACAGTTAAAACATGTGGGTTCACGAGCGGAGGTTCGCGGCACCCCGAAAGCTCCCAGAGAAACGAGCCGAACCGCCCGTTGAAATATTTGCGGCTTGAGATTTCGCTGCCTCCACTCTTGGGACCAGAAAAATTTCCGACCGACTCGCTTCTTGCTCTCACGAGCCAAATCGCTAGCCGTCACCGACATATCATAAGCGAGAGCTCGACTCGATAATCCTTCAAGGTAGTACAGACGAGCCTGGACATATAGTCCCGAATGGGCGCCTTCATCCTCCGGAAAAATGAAAAATTTTGTCGCTCTCAGCGACAACTTGGGTCTTCACATAACCCAACTCCTTGTTAAAGTCGGCAATGGCCTGAGATACGGGGATATCCCGTGGTTGAGCATCATAGAAAGCATGCACTCGAGCCTGTCTGACCGGCCACGGACAATATTCGGTCTCCATCAATTCTTGGAATTCGGCCCACGAAGCAACGTGATCTTTGGGACCAACGGCCTCCCACCAATCTGTAGCATCTCCCGTGAGAAAATATTGAGCAATAGGGACCTTACGGTCCTCGGGGCAGTTGGTAGCAGTGAATACTTTGGATATCTCCTTGATCCACCCTTCCCAGCCGATCGGGTCCGAAGCTCCCGAAAACTGAGGAGGATGCATCTTGATGACATCCTGAAGCCAGCGATCCGCTCCGCCCCGATTAGCATGGGCCTGGTTGGGGTTCTGGACCACCTGAGCTATAGCCGCCATTTGGTTAACCATTTGCTGCATAACAGCCGCAATACCAAGATCAGCGCGCTCCTGAGAAGAAGCATGACTGTGGCGATCACCGATACTGCCGGCTCCCGAAGAATGCGACGTGTCCGCCCCACCGGCTGCCCCACGTCCCCGGCCGCGTCCACGACCACGACCACGGTTTCCTCCGGCATCCATACTGATGTTGAGAGATAACAGAAGTATATCAATGATGAGTAAGGGAGGAAAAGCAACTACGATTCAAAAGTGGAAATACAATGCAAGAAACAAAAGAGCCGAATAAGAAAACTTACGAGCACCGAAGTACTGGGATGCTTGGCGGTGTGACAATGTGCAAAACAAAACACGACTAGACCCAAATAACCAACAAGCCTAGGTATCCATAAACCTAGATCTCGATACCATTTTCTCGTAACACCCCGAGATATTCTAATATGTTACGCCGCCAGACCCCTACATGGGACCTACCAGGCTACAATAGAAAAACTCCACTCGACTAACCATCTTGGTTAGCGAGGATACACAATTAAATAATATGACATATAAAGATACGCCCGGAGCAACCGGCAAAATAAGCATCAACCAACAACGTGACAATTTAAGGCAATACAATACGGAGTTTGAAACAAAAAGGCCTAAGTACTCGCGAGTACAATCTATAAGTTTAAAACTGTGGGAACAACCATATCGAAATGGACAAAGGAAATAAGTAGACCCAAATGCACATGTCAACGACCCTGGCCAACATCCTCGTACTGTCCTGGTGCTCGCTCATCCGGATAAGCATAACCTGAAATCCATAACAAGAATTTCCCCAAAACGGGTCCCCAAAGGGGTTAGCAATTACGCTAGTACAAGTAATCAAGGCAAACCAATCGCTTACACATTTCATAGTACATGAATCAATATCATTTCAAAAACCAAAACTAGACATGTCTTTTCCGGAAAACATACAGTCCACAATTAGCCTTGAGAACAGGGCGGCAGCATACATTCTCACTCGAGGCCTCATAGGGACCCTTCCGAGTTGGCTACAATTACAGAAAAACAAAACCACGCACACGCTATGCCGTGAGAACAGGCGGCGGATACATTCTCACTCGAGGCCTCACAAGGACCCTAACGAGTTGGCTAGCGGTACGAAACTCGTGAAATCCAGGGCGGCAGCATAGATTTCCCTCCTTGACCCCGTCGGGCCAACACAAGGTGAGCAAATTACACACAATATACATTACCATTTCACGTTAAGCATAAAGGTTTCCAAAAATACTTGCCTCGATTAATAGACGGTGACGCGAACGGAACGGAAGAATCAAGCACGACCGTGAGGAACCGACGAATGAACCTAACGATTTGAATAACACAATCACAACCAACTCTAGACGATTACGGAAATGAAATACACCCGGAAACCCGCCTACGATTCATGTATATTCATACCAAAATAACAACGAGGGCGGACCACAACCAAACCCTCCCGATTCCGTAAAAATCCACAAAATATCCATGAATCCGTAGGAAAACTAAAGATACTAACAATATTAATCGTATACATCATGAATCCACCAACGAAACGGAACGAATCGGAAGAAAAACCCGAAACCCCCAAATTAATCGAAAATAGGGTTTTAGAATATTACCTTAGGAGATTCAAGTACCAAGATCCGTAGAACACGCGTTGGATTGATTGCCCAGGCTTCACTACCGAAGAAAAATGGTGAAAATCGACCCCCCAAAGGATAAGGATGAAGAACTCTTCCCCTCTCTCTCACTCTCTCTCGCGCTGCAGGTGAAAATGAGGAAGAAGACGGTCGATTTCGTCTATTAAAGACGAAAGGCGCAGATTGACCGCTTGTGTGCGCGGCGGAAGTGTGCCGCGGCCGCAAGCCAAAATTTACTCCCGTGTTTTGGCATTGTGCCGCGGCATAGCTGCGTGTGCCGCGGCACCCGGTCAGTTGGGTTTTGGTCGCGAAGACACACGAGTGTGCCGCGGCACCGACAGTGTGCCGCGGCACCGGCCTGGCACCGTGCCGCGGCACGGATGGGTGTGCCGCGGCACACGCAGTCTGATCGTCCAACCAACAACTGAAGGGATTTGTGTGCCGCGGCGCACACACCTTGTGCCGCGGCCCACACCCCCTTATGGGTTCCAAAATGATAAGAATGATCCGGAAAGAGAATGAAACGATAGGAATCAATATTTGGGGACTAATAACACGAAATGGATCCACGGCAACCCCGAAACGGCGGTTTCGCACAACAATAACAAGAATACCGTTCAACAGTTTGACAGGAAGGACACGCTGAAAAGTACACGAGGGTCACTATGACCGAGAAATATACCAAAAATGAAAATACAAGAGAAAGAAAAATACCGGATATTACAATAAATCATCGAGTTAGCTTTCCAATGGTTCAAACGGTGAGTCAATCGGAGTCCGAACGAGGGAGTTATGGTCAAAATAGCTAAGTCACTCTCATTTCCAGTTTTTGGCCGAGCACTCTGTACCTTGTGCCGCGGCACATGCCGGGCGAGGCCGCGGCACCGCCGATCACCGTGGGCAGATTTGGCCCTGTGCGCGGCACACTTGGCTGGGCCGCGGCACCTGTGTGCGGTCAATTTAAGGCCGAGGCGTTTTTTCTCCCATTTTCTCACTCGTCTTCTTCCCTTCCGCGGCTGGAGCTTGATCAATCATGGAGAGATGTTGTTGGACAATCAATCCATGAAGTTTTGGAGTTCATATCATCAATCATCCATCCTATAACACCCTCCGATCTACCGAATCAGGTCATATTTCTTAGAAATCTAGTTTTGGGGAATTTGGGTGTTTTGGTTGTTTTCGTCCGTTTAATCCGATTTAACTTGGTATTATGATGTATTGATGATTATTTAGATGTATTATATCATTTCTATTGTTATTCCATGGTTGGATCGTATCGATTCGTTGTTTTGGTCGAGTTCTTGATCGACGCCTTGAAGGTGTCCGGTAGAATGTCATAGAGGGGTTTTCGGGCGTTCTACGATTATTCTTCATCGTATGATCGTTATTTTATTAATTTTATGATGTTAGGGTCATGTTTCTTGCGAAGAAACCATGTTGAACCCTTCCGTTCGTTGTCGTCTTTCTTTTCGTTAGCATCGGGCGTTTCGAAGCTTTCCGGTTGAGCCGTGTTCGTCGGAATACTTGCGTGCCGATTTCGAGGCAAGTACCTTGTCCATATAATTCTTGTTTTGTGGATATGATAATTGGTGATCGTCTAAATGTGTTTGTTTGGTCGTTTGAAAATTATTTTCAAAAGATTCGATTAGCCTGGTTAGAGGCTCTTTTTCAAAACGCGTGTATTTTGTAATTGTGTGGGTTGTAAGTGACTACGTGGACCCTTTGGATATGTTTGGAGTTTATGTGGTGTTTTATAATGCGTGTGTACGTATATGGCTTCATTTCAGTGTATTGTGGTTTGGACATGAGGTGATGTTAGTCGTTACTCCTTTGAAAGGAGGTTGCGATGCTTAATGTTGTTTGGATTGATAATCGATTATTGTTGTGTGCTTGTTATACGTGATGTGCCTCCGGGTAGGATTGTTGAATCTCCGGGATCCATACTTGCTAGTATGGGTCGGGCGAGACAGTAGGGTTATCCAATCGGGTATGTCTTGCGGGGACTCCGAGGTTCGTGGCTTGTTAGCCCGATGCCGAGATAACTTATGGGGTTATCATCGGGTATGTCTTGCGGGGACTCCGAGGTTCGTGGCTTGTTAGCACAATGTCGGGATAACTTATGGTTGTGATGTACGTGTCATGGGTTATCCAATCGGGTATGTCTTGCGGGGACTCCGAGGTTCGTGGCTTGTTAGCCCGATGTCGGGATAACTAGTGGGGTTATCATCGGGTATGTCTTGCGGGGACTCCGAGGTTCGTGGCTTGTTAGCCCGATGCCGGGATAACTTATGGTTGTGATTTGTGTGTGATTTGTTTTGCTAGCCAGCTCGGGAGGGTCCTTTGAGGCCTCGGGTGGGATTCATGGTGGCGTCCTGGTCCTAGGCGATGCGTGTGTGTGATTTGTTTCGCTAGCCAGCTCGGGAGGGTCCTTCGAGGCCTCGAGTGGGATTTGTGGCTTCGTCCCTGTCCTAGGCGATGCGCGTGCGCGATTTTGTTTTGTTGATTTTTATGTCCGTCGAGGACACGTGATGTTGGGCTCTGGCCCTGTGAATTGTTGTCGGTTTTATATGTGTGAAAACAAAACCTTTGGGCTGTGACCCCTGTTGATTTTTGGAAAGGATAAGGATTGATAATCCTAAGTTGTTTTCTATTAAAACTCCCGAGGGTATTTTAGACCATTTTGCAAATCGTTCTCGTTAATTGTGATCTTTCAAATTTGGAAAGTTTTACTCAAACTCTTGCCTCGGGAAGTATTCGTTTCGTTATATTTGAATCTTTGAGGATTCTTGGTTATTGTTATTCTTGGAATTTGAATTATATGGCTCGTATTTGCACTTTGTATTTGCACTAGCAAAACAGTGGAGTTTTGCTAACCCCCGAGTATTCGGGGGGTGGATGTCTGTATTGCATTCAGGTTTTGGAGCAAAGCACAGGGTCGGCATGAAGGATGATGAAAGATGAACGATACTAATCACACGAGGACCCGTTTGATGTCATGTTGGTTTAGTTGTATTGTATTTCCGCTGCAGTATTCTTTCCCCGTTGTACGGGAGTGTGTTGCATTCGACCCCTGCGTGGGCATGTATTGTAATTGAGTTGTATGTATTTATTGAAAGACCAAATCGGTCTACTGAGTCATTTTAGCCTTAAAGGCGTTGTTGAGTTGTTCGGTTTTGTTACCAGCCTGGTAGAACCTTGAGGAAAGGTTCTACGGCGTGTAATATCCCTGAGCGGATTGGGGGTGTTACATAAATGGTATCGGAGCTTAGGTTGTGGAAACCTAGGTTGTCGGTTCAGTGGTGTCTGTTGAGTTTTGTCTCGTCGGATTTTTTTTTACTGAGTCGTGTCGCGACGCGTCGTCTGAGTTTGTTGGTCGTGATTAGTATCGTGGGGCGATCATCATCTTCGTGCGACCTGTGGATGTAAGTCTCCCTTCTTTGTGTTGTGCCTCGTGTGACACGAGCTATTTTTATGATTATTTGTTCAGTGATGGAATCCTCTTATGGATTTTGATTTCTTGATATGTGGTCATTTGACCCTCATATTTTGTTCATGTGAGGAGTAGTGTTGCTGGATTGTGCATGTTTAACTTTATTTCTTTTATCCGCTGCGTGAGTTCTTTTGTCATGGCTTTCGGTATTTTACCGACTGAGTTTTATTTCGAAAACCGATTCCCTTAACCGAGTTTTTGGCATTATGGCCTTGATCATTTTGGCGAAATTCTTATGACGGTATTTAGTATTTTGTAAATAGCTTTTGTGAGTTTTGAAATATTACCGTCATCGGCCTTTTTGGCGTTTTTGTAAATGGTTTTTATCCTGGTGGGTTCCAGCGCGGGACCCACAGCGCTATCATAATTCCGTGTAATTACCTGAAATTTTTGGGCATTCTAGCCAATTGAATTATTTTCGAAAACCTTGAGTATCTTAGAAAATACATTTCGAGACGTACTTTTAAAATGAATTATTTTCTCGTGGTACATCCAAGATGCCACAATATGTTTCAAAATTCTTCTACCTCGAGGACCAAAATATTTTGAGATATTTTCAATGTTTTAGGAACACTTTTACTTAGACCCGAGGGTCGAATATTCTGAAAGTTTTTCACTAAGAGAAAGTGTCCTCATTTTTATCAAATGCGAAATGGTTCTCCAAAGTCTCGATAATGATATTTCACGTTTGTATTTTTTTTAAAGGTGATACTCAAGATCGACCGGTGTTTTTCTAAATTATTTTCCAAAGGAGGTTTTCGTTTTTAAAACCTATCCATTCCCGTTTGAGGGCTGGGTATGTATGTATGATGTTTGTTTTGTCGTTATGATGTTGCTCCCGAGTATGATTGAATTGGTGGCATGAACATCGAGGCGTTGCCACGCATTTGTTGTACTAGCCCTCTGTGAGAGGTGTGAAGTGGTATTTACTAATTGTCGCCTCATGGTGATTTGCGTGTTGTCGCACGAGTGTGAGCTGTTGAAGCTTGAATTTTTGTGCGTTTATGCACATGAGTGTTTGTTTCATGATGTTTGTGATTGTGTGTTGGCTATCGTTCGGGCCATTGTAATCGTCGAACGATGTCGTTGTTGTGGTGATTTTTGTATGCGTTGATATGTTATGCCAAGTTGGTATCTCCGGTTTGTTGTTTTGCGATATTATGTTCCATTGTATCTAGCATTTGTATATTCGGTACCCCGAGCCGAGGTGTTTCAACCGTGGTATGCCGGGGGCATGCACGTACCAATTATCATTCTCGTCAGTAACGCGTTTCAAGTGCGTACTCGAGGGACACCGAATTCAGTTTTGCGAATTGGCTACCGAGACTTTCGGAGTTCGCGCTTCAGCACAAGTTATCAGGATCGGCTTTGAGAGGCCTTTGAAGGATGTTTCTGTCGATTGCTTGTTGTGTTGTCACCTTGATTTCGTGTTGTGAGTTTCGGGAACGACACTCCTTTTAGAAGAGGTCGAATATAATACCCTTATTATTTTTGGCTCCTGCATTTTCTCTTTCTCAATTCTATCGGCTCGCTCGTGTTCGTTGATACTTTCTGAAATTGTTCTGTATTCCGGTTTCATCGTTCGTACGAGTTGTGATCTTGTTGTGGGTAGATCTGGTTATCGCTGTGACTTTTTCGAGTTCGGTTCGATTCTTGTGAACCTTGTTCGGAAGTGACATCATCTGGTTCTACTAGCTCTTCTATTCGACGTGGATCGGATTTTAAATTTCTGTATTTTCGACTCTGTCGACTCGCTTATGTTCGTTGACATTTTCTGAACTTTCCTTATCCCTTGCTTTTGTTGATCGAACGAGTGTGGTATTGTTTTGGAATAACTCATTTGTCGCTGTGACTTTTCAATCGCTATTCCCTTTCCTGTGGATCTTATGGGAATGCATGTCTTGTAGTTCTCACCAGATCATCCTGGGAGTTGTTGTTTGAGTTTTATTATCCTTCATGTTTCGCACATGATTGTTCGATTTTTGTTGTCTCGATCGTTTGTTTGTTCGGTTTTTGTTCTCGTTTTGTGATTGTTGAGCGTTCAGGCTCCTTCCTAATTCCATTAAGTTCGGGAAATTAGCCTCGTTTCCGATCTTCCAACCCTTGGGCGGTGGAATTCCGTATTTGTTCAGCGATTGGCTCGCGTTTTGATTGATGTACCGTTGGGTCGATCAATCGTATTGATTTTTGTTCGTGTGTTTTATGACTGTTCGGATAATCGACTTGATTGTACTATCTGTTTCATGACGCTTGTCACTTGTTGGTTTTATTATGTTTCTACCGGTGGCGTTGTGTTGGTCGTCGTGGAGCGTGTTTTCACGCCGTATGTCTCTTTGCGTTTCTTGCAGTGTTTCGCCGTTGGGCGCGAGTTTTCAGTTTTCGTGTATCTCGTCGAGTTTTCCTGGCAGGGGATATTGCTTCTCCCTACTTATTTTAAGTTTCGGGACGAAACTTCTTTTAAGGAGGGTAGAATGTAATACCCGTAATTTCGATTTCCAGTAATTTCTTTTTTTCGGCGGAAGTCGGTTTTGACGACTCGCTCATGACCGTTTCGTCATTCTGAGAATGATTAATTCTACACTTTTTGTCATCCGAGTTCGTTTCGGTGTCGTTCCGTTGAATTCCGTGTTCTTTAGCGACTTTTCCACGTATGAGTTCGACTTTGTTAGATCACCATTAATTTTTGGAAACTCCAAAAATTAATGGTGATCTAACAAAGTCGAACTCATACGTGGGAAAGTCGTTAAAGAACACGGAATTCAACGGAACGACACCGAAACGAACTCGGATGACAAAAAGTGTAGAATTAATCATTCTCAGAATGACGAAACGGTCATGAGCGAGTCGTCAAAACGGACTTCCGCCGAAAAAAAGAAATTACTAGAAATCGAAATTACGGGTATTACAGTTGTTAGAATTATAATCTAAATCCAAGTGAGGTTTTTCTAGTACCGATAGAAATCTAGAAAGGTTGATTCCTTATCCGATAGAAAAGGAACATGATTTATCTTGGACTAACATAAAGGCAAGATTGTAACGGTTTCCCTTGGACCGATAGAAGACAAGGCGGAAAGGTTTATCTTAAGCCTATATAAAAAGATAAGGAGAGAGGACGTAGGCATATTGGCCGAACCTCTATAAATCTCGGTGTCATTTACATTCCGCACTTTATCGCTTCTACAATAGCAAAAGAATTCTATATTCTTAACCGGACTATCAAACCCCCCTTCAAGTGGCGGTATCAAACACAACACATTATGTTGGGACGACTTACCTGAGTCTCAGGTATGGAACCTAATGTTGTTAGTGGTTCGTGAGATGACTGATATGATTAGGAGTCATTTGTTAATGGCTCAAAGGTGGCAGAAGTCGTATACAGATAACCATAGACAATCGCTTGAGTTTGAGATTGGTGAGCATGTACTGGTTAAGGTGTCTCATACCCGGGGTGTTTTCCGTTTTGGAAAAATAGGCAAGCTGAGTTCAAGGTATATTGGACCACTTGAAATTTTGGAATGAGTAGTCGATATGTTCTATCATTTGGCGTTGCCACCGACTTTATGTCGAGTTCACAACGTCTTTCATGTTTCCCAATTGAGGAAGTATGTTGTTGATCCTATCCACATACTTCAGTTCGAAGCAATTGAGATAGCTGATGATCATTCATACAAGGAGCGTCCTGTACGAATACTTGAGAGGAGGATCAAACATTTGAGAAATAAGACGATTCCCCTGTTGAAGATTCAGTGGTCAAGACACAGAGTTAAGGAGGCTACATGGGAGACCGAGGATAGCTTGCGGGAGAGATATCCCGAGTTGTTTACCCCTTAGTTTCAAGGACGAAACTCTTTGTAAGGGGAGTATGTAATATACGGCTGTAATATTTTATTTTTACCATTATATTGTACGAGTATTGTGGTATTGTGTATGGACTTATACAATATTTATTTTATCGACATATTTTGGGATCAAACTATTTATGTTTGACGTTCGTATTATTTAAGTACATTAGATCTAGCATAAGCTATGATCAGTGTCTAGTGTACGCTATCTCGATGAGTGTTGCATACGTTAAGCTTGATCTATTATGTACGTAAGCAAGGTATCAAATCACATCTCAACTTTCAACGTGTGTGACCACGCATGGCTGGAACTTTTAGCTTGATTCAGACAACCAAGTCAACGAGCATTACGTACGCAATGTCGTTGTGTTATCATACATAATGCTGGTGAGTTAATGTACATTATATTGCCAACATACGTAAGGCAATGTTTGAATTGAGGCAGTAGATTCTAGAGAAGGTTTACATATGTAACGTTGTGGTCTTAGCGTACATAAAGGATATTAGCGTATGTTAACTTTTGTAGGTAGCTACGTTAAGGAAAGTGCAGATTATAAAGACTGTATTGTTATCATTTCTGCACGAACCAACTTTGAGTTTTCTCTCTATAAATAATCCTTATGCCCTCTTAAGTGACTATAAGCCTCGCCTTGGAGCTTCATATCTTGGATTGTAGCTTGGGATCTTTGAGGATTATAGTGAGTTCTTGAAGTCTTTTAGGTAGTTCTTCATATTTAAATAGGTATGTTGTCTAATCTTGTGTTAATTTCGAGCTGATGGTGATATTGTTGATGATTACTATATGTGTTGCTGAATTATTAGAAGGTAACATGATTATTGTTGGTTATTATGAACATATGATAAAGAACATGATGATTAGAACTTATAGATGAGTATGTTCTTAATGCTTAGAGATTCTTAGATGTTATAATCATGTGTTGGAAGGATTATTAACTTGCTTGATGATTAATATAATTGGGGATGATTATTGATACCTTAGGTGTTCTTGAGAGGTTTAAGCAAGCAGGTATCTAGGAGCAAGATCTTTTAAATTCAATAACTAATTCAATGGAAGATAATAATGAATCATGAGATAATTATCATAGTTAAGTTAAACTTGATGTTAAATCCGAAATTCTTGTTACATTGATGATTTCGAATTGTCTAGAACATCATGTTCAAATGTTGATGATGTTCTTGAGAGGATTATGATGATATATGATAATCTTCTCATAATATAATGATTAATTGGTGTTGTTCTTGATAATCTCTATTTAATGGATTATCATGGGTATTAAAGAACATTATGAATATGTTAATATGATTATAGAGATGATTTATGGGTATTGAAGTTCATAAATTAGGACTTTAGTATTCATTGGAATAAGTTTGAACTATTCTTGTTGAATTGTGGATGTTGATTTCCATGAATTCGATATCGGTATTATAGGATTGTGTTATTAAATGAATTGTATTCCATTCAAGGTTGCTTGTTTGAGTTAGTGTTGTTTATGGAAGGACGCCGTTTTTTCGTTCGAGCAAAGACTGACGTCTCCGGAATTGAGGCAAGTTATCTTGCTTGGTTATAATGATAAGTTATTCTTGTGAATGTTATACATTCCATGTATGTGTAAAGTTTTATGAATGTATGATTCATATTGAGGTGTTGGTGTTGATCGTGTCGATCGTCTCATTGTGGGATTGTACTCGAAAGTTCACTACCTTTGATATCGTTGGTCTCGTTGATCGTTGTTGTCACTTCGGTGAGTTCCTTGATCCTTGTTGGATATGTGATTAATTGAGTTTAATTGTCATATTGCATCTTGATATTTATGGAATCATATCTATGTGTCGATTGATTATGTGTAGGATTTTTAGTCGGGCACATATGGTAATCTGTTGATGTTTCCACATTGGACTATACACACGAGATGATTACTTCATGAGACTAATTAGATACATTATCCCATGTATATCCTGGATTCTGTATACAGTGTGGACATGTGTACGGACACATTTCCGAATCGGGCGTACTATGATGTCCGTCTTGAACCATATTGGTTGGTCGTTAATAGACCATGTGTGATTGGGTATGTCCGACAGTTTGTGATTGGTTGTTCCATATGCCCGAGAGGTATGTTCAACAATTGGGTTTGTTTCATTGGTATCTATTGCATATGGTTTGTATAAAACTTGGTATTTATTGTCATGTATATCTGATCCTATGGTTTTTGGCAAAATACTTGTTGTATTTTAGGTCGAGGGAAGGACAAGACACGGAAAGAGCATTGTGACGGCGAAGGGTTTGAAGGATACTAGTTTCGGGCCCTAAGTCTTCTTTTATCTGGTTATGAGTAAACCATGTATTTTCATTTCCGCTTTGTAGTATTTCTTTTCAGTTGTATTATTGTAACACTCCCAATATATTCAGGAATATTATAGCGCCGTAAATCCTTTACATAAGGATTTACAAGGCTGAAAAATTGAAAAGACACTAACAGGTACCAACGTATGAAAATAATGGAATTAAGATACAACAGTTTTGACCAAATACCGAAAATACAAATGTCCAAATGGAGAATATTAATACATCACTGAAATCCAAACATCACAAATTACAACGTACTCGAGTACTTATTAAATAACCAACAACAGATAATAAACCCGACCGGAACATCACTCTGCACCCTCGTCGTCATGCAGCTCCAGTGGTTGTTTCCCCGCTCTACTGGATCCTGAACATAAACAAATGTTCACCCCCGAAGGGGTTAGCACAACGATGCTAGTACAAGTACCACAACATATTATTCAACATCTCACGAAGAATAATAATAACGTAAATGACAAAATACCAACGAGTTTTCTCCTACGAGAAACTCATAAATAACATACACAACTGATAATCAAAACATGATATCATAACATATCCATGGTAATTCCGACGATCCAGCATTCATTGCCTAGAACCCACGATGATCCCATCAGACCAACCCGTGGTGGAAAAACCCGTCCGATGATCCAGCGCACGCTAGCATAGATCCCCCGATGATCCCGTCGGACCAACACGAAGTGGACATACAACAACGACATATATGCACGACAATATGTACAACATCACTACGTAAAACAATTAAGGTACTTGCCTAGATTCGAAGATAAAAACAATACTTCCACGAAAAATGAAATACTCGAAGGTCGCCCCTTCGATCAATCATGTAGCAAGCTCTAACCTTACCAAACGAAATAATATAGAATTCATCTTAAGTTGAATGAACATCTAACAATCCAAATTGCGGTCGGAAATTCTTAAAATGAAATCTGTCTGGCTTGCTTAATGCACGCTACGTATCCTATGTAGCGTATGTTAAGGCTACTCGTTAGTGCACGCAATTACACACAGCCTAGCATACGCTAACCATGCACGGTCAGTACCTCACTGATCAGCCGACTGACTCGCCTGATGACCTAACGCACGCTAAGTTCCAATCGTGGCGTACGCTAAACATGCCCGATAGTGCACGTTAATTCACATAGCTTAGCGCACGCTAAGCGTGCATGGCAGTTTCATTACTAGGCAGCAAACTTGTTCTAACGATGATGAAACTTACGAACTCCTTAGGGATTAACGTACGTTATCCGTCTACATATCATGTTCATAACTTATGAAATGATCTTACGGATTAAACGACTTCGAGATACAAGGATACGTATAATCATCACAACACCATAATCCATCTTGATTACAATTCTCATGCGAAGTTTGGTGTTCTTAAGGTCGACGCACTATATTTCAATATCATCATTACATCCCGATTTAACCATGGAGATAAACTAACAATTCCAGTTTATAAGAAAGGATGCAATCTAAGATGATTCTTTCTTAAGTCCTTATAACCAAAAGTGATATCATCTCCAAGTTAATGATCAGTATAACAACATAATTCATACGGATAATCATCTTCAGAATGTTCCTCTCATCACTTGACGTACTAAGATTCCAACGACAATATCATAAACATAAACATTCCAATCTTCTAAACATGATGTTTGTTGAATAATTCACCAAAGGAACTTAATATCTTGCTAGTATGATCATCTTATTCTTTAGAACCCGAATCTAAGGCTGGAGATAGAATTAACATACCTTAATATGACGAAATCACTGAACCAAAAAGGTAGAATCCGATTCTGGTTGGTTGTATGCCACTCCAAGGTGCTACTCCACTTCAATGATCAATCACAAGAAATATCCAATATCCAATGATCAAGTATATGTGTTCTAAGCGTGTTTGAGGAGGATAAAATGCTCTCTGGACTATCAAGTAAGAAGGTTACTCGAAGGAAATGAGAAGAAAGTGGAGTGTTGTCCCTTATATAAAGTTTCTGCACACTAGCTAATTAGCGCACGCTACTATACAGTTCATAGCGCACGCTAATAAGCGTTGACTCCAAATCTGTCCAGGTTCATCCGCGGGAATCTTATCCGGACCCATGTCCCAGCTGGCGCATGTGCTAGCCGCCCAGCTCAATAATTGACTGCCTAGCGCACGAAAATTCTACATTCGTAGCGTGCGCTAGTTGTAGCCGATAGAGCGCGTTAAGCTACATTCTTAGTGTGCGCTATCTCGAGTTCGCATGAGAAATTTATGCATGACGATATACTTATGTACAAATATACCAATATGAGAAATATCATACTCCATTTATCGAGATCACAAATCCGAATAATACAGGGTTCGAATACAGATGAAATACACAATAATAAATCCGGATATTACATACTCTCCTACTAAAAAGGAGTTTCGTCCCGAAACTCAAGACGAAAATAACTCTGGATATCTGGACGTCACGCTATCTTCCGTTTCCCATGTGGCTTCTTCCACTCCATGGCGTGACCACTGAACTTTGACCAAAACGATTGGTTTGTTCCTCAACTGTTTAACTCGACTCTCGAGTATCTTGACTGGTCTTTCTTCAAACGTTCCATCCTGAGCGACTTCGATCTCGCCGAAATCAATGACATGACTAGGATCCAGTATATATCTCTGTAACTGGGATACTTGGAACACGTTATGAACATGGCTCAATGACGGCGGCAATGCCAAACTGTATGCCAACTCTCCAACTCTCTCAAGGATCTCGAATGGTCCTATATATCTCGGACTCAGCTTTACCTTCCTTCCAAAACGAAAGATCCCCTAAGTAGGAGAAACCTTTAAAAGTACGTGGTCTCCCGTACTGAACTCTAATGGGTGACGGCGTATGTCTGCGTAAGATTTCTAGCGACTCTGGGCGGTCAACAGCCTTTCACGAATCAAGGCTATCTTCTCTCGTGTCTGTACGATCAACTCTGGTTCTGTCCCGATCAAGTCTGATGAATCGTCCCAACATAGGGGCGATCTGCATCTCCTCCCGTATAATGCTTCAAACGGTGCCATCTTAATGGAAGCATGCCAACTATTGTTGTAGGTAAATTCAATCAACTGTAGATGAACTTCCCAATCGTTTGACCAATCTAAGGCACAGGCCCTTAGCATGTCTTCCACCGTTTGAATGGTCCTCTCGGATTGTCCGTCAGTCTGCAGGTGATAAGCTGTGCTGAAGTTCAATTCGGTCCCCAAGGCCTTATGAACTGCTTTCCAAAAATGAGACACAAAATGGCCGTCTCGATCAGAAATAATGGTCTTCGGCGTACCATGCAATCGGACTATTTCTGAAATAAATACTCGTGCCAACCTCTCTGGTCCACACGTGTCCTTAATGCCTAGAAAATGAGCTGATTTGGTTAAACGATCAACTATCACCCAAATCATGTTCATTCGTGTCTTGGTTCTCGGCATACTAGTGATAAAGTCCATCGATATGTCCTCCCACTTCCATTCAGGAATCGGGAGCAGCTTCAACATTCCGGCAGGTCGTTGATGCTCGATCTTAACCTGCTGACAAGTCAAGCATTTCGAAACATAGTCTGCTACATCTTTCTTCATGTTGCCCCATCAGAAATTCTGCTTCAAGTCCTTATACATCTTACTGGTGCCCGGGTGGATAGAATAGGGCGAGCTGTGAGCTTCCTTCATAATCGTCTGTTTCAGAACATCGACATCAGGAATTCATAGTCGGTTCTGAAATCTCAAAACTCCATCATCATGAATTACGAATCCGGGGTCCTTTCCCTTGATCACTTCATCACGTAACCGAATCATCAGAAGATCATCTGCCTGTCTAGATTTGATTTCTTCGGTTAATGATGAAGTTAATTCCATCACGCACAGTTGTCCTTGGACACTTTGTAACCACACTTCAATTCCTTCTCTAATCATCTATCGTTGAATGCTGAGCTGGGAGGTCAGAATCTCCAGCATCTGGATATAAATAGGCTTGCGGCTAAGTGCATCTACCACTACATTCGCCTTGCCTGGATAATACAAAATTTCCAAGTCGTAGTCTTTAATCAGCTCTAACCATCTTCTCTGTCGCATGTTCAACTCTTTCTGACTGAAGATGTATTTGAGACTCTTGTGATCCATAAAGATCTGACAGTGAGTCCCGTACAGGTAATGTCTCCAGATCTTCAAAGCAAAAACTACTGCTGCTAGCTCCAAATCATGTGTTGGGTAATTCACTTCATAAGGTTTCAGATGTCGTGAAGCATAAGCGATCACCTTATCATTCTGCATCAATACGCATCCGAGTCCTTGGTTCGAAGCATCACTGTAAACTATGAATCCTCCAGTCCCCTGTGGAAGTGTTAAAATTGGTGCTGTCATCAATCTCTTCTTCACTTCATCAAAGCTATTCTGGCACAATTTGTTCCACTCAAACTTTTGAGTTTTCTGCAGGAGTCGAGTAAGTGGGCGGGAAATTTTAGAAAAACCTTCCACGAATCGACGATAATATCCAGCAAGTCCTAAGAAACTCCGGACTTCTTTTATGTTCTTTGGAGGCTTCCAATCCATAACTGCTTCGATCTTCTGAGGATCTACTCGGACTCCTTCAGCTGATACCACATGGCCGAGGAACATTACTTCCTTTAGCTAGAATTCACAATTAGAAAGTTTGGCATACAATTGTTCATTTCTTAACAAGTCTAACACAATCCGTAAATGCTGTGCATGCTCTTCCGGGCTCTTAGAATACACCAGAATGTCATCAATGAACACGACTACAAATTTATCCAAATATTCGATGAACACTCGGTTCATCAATTGCATGAATATAGCAGGTGCGTTAGTGAGACCAAACGGCATCACTACAAACTCATAGTGTCCGTAGCGAGTTCTGAATGCTGATTTTGGAATATCAGATTCCTTAATCCTCAGCTGATGATATCCTGATCTCAAATCGATTTTAGAAAATATTGTTGATCCTTTTAACTAGTCAAACAAATCATCAATCCGTGGCAACGGATATTTGTTCTTAATCGTCATTTTGTTCAGCTCTCAATAGTCAATACACAGTCGAAGCGATCCATCCTTCTTAGGACAAAAGAATCGGCGCTCCCGGGCGGCAGCAGCTAGATATAGCCTTTGTCCAAGAACTCCTCCAACTGCTTTTTCAGTTCATACATCTCAGTAGGTGCCATACGATACGGCGCCTTAGAAATTGGGGTAGCTCCGGGTTCCAGCTCAATGGTGAATTCTACATCCCGTCATGGAGGTAGTCCAGGTAACTCGTCAGGAAATACATCTGGAAATTCGTTAACAACAGAAATGTATGAAAGTTCCACAATTTCGTCTTCTTTCTTCATTGCATAGCACCAGTATCCCGTACAGCCCTGTTTCAACAATTTGACAGCTTTCATCGCCTTGATCAACTTTCCTGAGCTTTCTGGTTTCCATCCTTCAAACAATATTTTGGAACCATCGTCAGCGATCAACGAGATATTCCTCCTTCGGTAGTTTACAATAGCTCCATATCGATTAAGCCTATCGTCTCCGAGTATCAGGTCGTCTCCTTGCATTTCTATCACAATCAGATTTGAGAGCCACTCTCTGACTCCAAGTGATACAGGGAAATCTCTAGTTTCTAAGTTTCCAACAATCCTCTCTCCACTCGGTAAACCAACAACATAAGGTTCACAATTATGAAAACCGGAAATATTCAAATGATTTAAACAAGACAAGGATATAAATGAATGCGTAGCTCCTGTATCAAATAAAACGCTAACTGGCTAGGAAAGGATCTGAACGGTACCTGATGCGACAGCAGCATCCTGATCGTCTGTTCTCCTCATCTCGTACAGACGTGGGGGAACAGATCGGGCACTCGATGTACCCTTTCGGTCCCACTATCCTCTGCCTCGTCCGCGGCCAAAATTCTGAGGCATCTGAACACTTTGATGCGTTTGTTGGATACTGGCTTCCTTCTAGAATGGCTGTCGTGTACGGGCTCTAAAAGACTTTGCAGCCTCTTCACAGAACACCGCACGATGTCCCTCTCGACCACAATCAAAACAAGTCACGGTAGGTAGGGGGCAATTCCATCAATAGTGCCCTGTCTGGGTGCAGTTAAAGCATTTCCTGGTGACATCTGTCATGGTTGATGCTGCTCCGAAGTTCTTTCCGCTCCTAACTGGGTGCGGAGGTTTCTTGAAAGAATGAAAGGATGACTGGGCCTTGCGGGGCCCGCTGCTCTTGTGCTCTGTAAAAGTACCAGAGACTTTCTGCTTCTTGGATTCCGTAAACTTCTCCATTGCTGCTTCCTTGATTTCGTACGCCAATGCTTTATCCTGGTATTGGCGGAGAGTGGTACATTCAAAACCGGACATGTACCTCTGGATTTCTGGTTTCATTCTAATATCAAAATGGATCATCATTTCAGCATCTGTTCTGACTAGATATCGAACAAATGCCAGCTGTTGGTTAAACGTCTTAATTGCCTGAGATACTGGCACATCTGAAGGCTGGGCGGAGAAAAACTCCCGAACCTTGGCTTCCCTCACAGGACGAGGGCAGTACTGAGCTTCCATCATCAATTTAAACTCTGTCCAATCAGCATCATGGTCTACAGGCCGGATGGCTTCCCACCATTCGGACGCTTCCCCTATCAGAAAGTATTGAGCGATAGAGGCTCTCCGGTCGTCTGGGCAGTTAATCTCGGAAAAAAATTTCTCCAATTCTTTCAACCAATGGTCCCAGGTGGGAGTCTCAGAAATACCATCGAATTTAGGTGGTTGCATCTTCGCCACCTCTTGCAGCCATCGGTCACCTCGATTTCCCATATCTAGGATCCCTTGTTGCCTATCTCCCTGCTGTAATCCCACCGCCACCTGCATTCGGTCCACGACCTGAGCGAACTGAGTCATCTGGTTCACCACTTGATGAAGGATTTCTGGTACAGCAGGTTCCGGTTCGTTATTGATAGATCTTTGTGGCTCGCTTGAGCTCTGACTAGCCTGATTAGAAGGCGACGCTTCCCTTTCAGCATTCCTTCATCCGCGTCCGCGACCGCGACCACGTCCACGACCGCCTCTCAACATACTGTAAGCATAAATACTCAATATACAGGAAACAATACCATTAAAATGCTCAAGTACAAAGAAATATAACATGTAAAGGACGAGATAGAGTTTAGGAACTTACAACCACCGCCCGCACGAAGACGTAGGCAGTACAGTGATGTTATTCGCGGCCGGTTACCTCAAAAGACATATATGACCCCTATTTTAACCCAATGGCCAAGATATTCATAATCTTAGCTCCGATACCATATTCTGTAACACCCATAATATATTCAGAAATATTACAGCGCCGTAAATCCTTTACATAAGGATTTACAAGGCTGGAGAATTGAAAAGACACTAACAGGTACCAACGTATGAAAATAACGGAATTAAGATACAACAGTTCTGACCAAATACTGAAAATACAAATGTCTAAATGGAGAATATTAATACATAACTGAAATCCAAACATCACAAATTACGACGTACTCGAGTACTTATTAAATAACCAACAACAGATAATAAACCCGACTGGAACATCACTCTGCACCCTCGTCGTCATGCAGCTCTAGTGGTTGTTTCCCCGCTCTCCTGGATCCTGAACATAAACAAATATTCAACCCCGAAGGGGTTAGCACAATGATGCTAGTACAAGTACCACAACATATTATTCAACATCTCACGAAGAATAATAATAACGTAAATGACAAAATACCAACGAGTTTTCTTCTACGAGAAACTCATAAATAACATACACAACTGATAATCACAACATGACATCATAACATATATATGGTAATTCCGACGATCCAGCGTTTACTGCCTAGAACCCACGATGATCCCGTCAGACCAACCCGTGGTGGAAAAACCCGTCTGATGATCCAGCGCACGCTAGCATAGATCCCCCGATGATCCCGTCGGACAAACACAAGGTGGATATACAACAACGACATTTATGCACGACAATATGTACAACATCAATATGTAAAACAATTAAGGTACTTGCCTCGATTCGAAGACAAGAACAATATTTCCACGAAAAATGAAATACTCGAAGGTCGCCCCTTCGATCAATCATATAGCAAGCTCGAATCTTAACAAAAGAAATAATATAGAATTCATCTTAAGTTGAATGAACATCTAACAATTTAAATTACGATCGGAAATTCTTAAAATGAAATTTTTCTGGCTTGCTTAACGCACGCTACGTATCCTATGTAGCGTACGATAAGGCTTCTCGTTAGCGCACGTAATTACACACATCCTAGCGTACGCTAACCATACACGGTCAGTACCTCACTGATCAGTCGACTGACTCGCCTGATGACCTAATGCACGCTAAGTTCCAATCGTGGCTAAACATGCCCGATAGCGCACGTTAATTCACATAGCTTAGTGCACGCTAAGCGTGCATGGCAGCTTCATTACTGGGCAGCAAACTTGTTCTAATGGTGATGAAACTTACGAACTCCTTAGGGATTAACGTACATTATCCGTCTACATATCATGTTCATAACTTATGAAATGATCTTATGGATTAAACGACTTCGAGATACAAGGATACGTATAATCATCACAACACCATAATCCATCTTGATTACAATTCTCATGCGAAGTTTGGTGTTCTTAAGGTCGACGCACTATATTTCAATATCATCATTACATCCCGATTTAACCATGGAGATAAACTAACAATTCCAGTTTATAAGAAAGGATGCAATCTAAGATGATTCTTTCTTAAGTCCTTATAACCAAAAGTGATATCATCTCCAAGTTAATGATCAATATAACAACATAATTCATACGGATAATCATCTTCAGAATGTTCCTCTCATCACTTGACGTACTAAGATCCCAACTAGGAGGTTCCAACGACAATATCATAAACATAAACATTCCAATTTTCTAAACATGATGTTTGTTGAATAATTCACCAAAAGAACTCAATATCTTGCTAGTATGATCATCTTATTCTTTAGAACCCGAATCTAAGACTGGAGATGGAATTAACATACCTTAATATGACGAAATCACTGAACCAAAAAGGTAGAATCCTATTCCGGTTGGTTGTATGCCACTCCAATGTGCTACTCCACTTCAATGATCAATCACAAGAAATATCCATTATCTAATGATCAAGTAGATGTGTTCTAAGCGTGTTTGAGGAGGATAAAATGCTCTCTGTGTTAGGAATATGCCCTCGAATGCCACTCAGGGTATGAGAGAGTAGGGGCATTGTACTTGTAATTATAGAATAAATAATAAAAAAGGCAATTCGATTCATTCACTGTTTATTGTATTTCAATTGCATTCTTGACTTGGTAAACATTGAAGTGAAGTCCATGTAAATAAACTGAACATTCCATTCTCGTTATGGGATAAGAGAAAATGCACTGGAAGTGTTTAAAGTTTATTTACGTAAATCATTCGCAAGTCAATAAACTTAAATGGGCATTAAGTTTTTAATAAGATTTGTATAACTAATGCTAGGACATGTGCATGTCTTGATAGCATAGTTATAAGTATATTGGTGGGACCAGTATACTCGAACTCGACTCATACTCGATTCAGTCACACGGTATTCACTCTCGGAGAGTCGATGACGAATCGAAAGGTTGTGATAGTATACGTGGACCTTTGACTTGAGGGTTCAGTAGAAGATGTGCCTGTGACGTTTAGTTTGTCATTAGAGTAGTTAGACTCATTTGCTTAATTCTTTGAGTCGACCTCGAGTGCGGACTATACGGGCGGTAGCGATCTTTGCGTACGCCAAGAAAGGATTCTATCTCCTGTTAGTGAGCGGGCGAATGTCTATACGGTTAATGGCAAATAAGATCATAAGTCTTTGGCCAAAGCATTACGATATAGTAGTATTAGATACACTATTGATCAGTTGGTCTTGATTTGCATTAACACATGTATAGAGTTTAGTCAATGATGAGGTTTGACTTTCTGTGACCGAAGACTTGACCGGGACATCGATGAAGGGTCTATACGTATATAGTATTCACGACATAATGGTTACGGAATGATCCCTTCATTCGTTCTCGATCCAAGGTTTACTGATGCGGGCCGCTAGAGTGGCTAAGTCTTTGCCCGCACTCATTGGTTCCTCCCAATGCCTACCGAGACGGACCTCGAGTCGCGCATCGGGAGCGTTGATGGATAAATGTGAATTTATTATCTCTCTATTAATATTAGATATTGGATATCTAATTATGATTTATTCGATAAATCAAATATCGGTCTTATGAATTTAAATTAAGTTCTGGGTAATTAATTTAATTCATAAATTATATTTCTTAGAGAAATATATATTTGTATTTGATATAATTAATTAGTTAGATTAATTAATTAATATAAATACATTGATGATTAAAAGGAGTGTATTTAACTGAGTCGTTTGTGAACGTCCAGGCATACGAGCGAGTGGCTCGGCTCATTTTCTAGGAAACTTCCTTGTGGCCACCCACTCCTCATGGCATGGCATGATCTTGCATGTGTGTGGGAACTCACTTAGAGTTGAGATTCCCACATAATTGTGAATGATAGTTGTAAAGGAATAATTATTCCTTTATAATATATATATCATTAGATTATAAATGATGAGATGAGATAACTACAAACTACTCATACTCATTCATTGGAAGCAACTGCCGTGAGTTTTTAAGTGAGGAGAGAGAAAAATTTCCTTCTTCATTTTGTTCATCTTTGAGGTGAAAAGAAGTAAGAAAAATTAAGAGAGAAAAATTCCTACAATACTTCCTAGCCGTGTTCTTCATAGAACGGAGTGTTGTAGATTTTTCCGTCAACTTCCGACGCGTGTGAAGTAGAGGCTTCAATTTTGGTGCTTGGAACGAAGGGATTTCGTGTTCGGGACGGGATCGTAATCATCGTCTACACTTTACGAAGATTTATTTCAAAGGCTTCAAGGGTATGGATCTTTACCTTTGTATGTATTTTTTTTTTCGTATATACGTTACTTGATCGATCCTGTTTGGGATTAGTATTTATTTCCATTGCGTATTTCGTTTTATTTTCTAATCCCAACGGTGGTATCGGAGAGAGGTCAATGATACCGTATATACGATTATTTGTGCATTTTGAATGCTTTTGGATGATGATTATGATTTAGAATCATGTTTGTAATAATCGTAGATTTTAAACTGTTCGTTGTAGCATCACGTTTTTTGAAACGGGCCGAAAAACGAAGAAACGGTCTTTGTCGGCGGCAAGATCTTGGCGTCAGCCTGCATCGCCGAGCATAATGTCGGTCATGATCGGCCATGTCTCAACCAGGCCGAGAATGATCGCCACTGCTGCGGCGTGGCTCGGCAGCCCTCGGGTTTTTGGCCCGATTTTGAATCGGGCCGCGGGCTGGGCCTAAAATCGGATTGTCCGGGACTCCGTTTTAAGTTTATATTTCGTTTTAATTATTTCCCAAAAATTAATTGGATTTTAATTTGACTAAATTAATATTTGGAATATTTTTTTTGAGTTAAGGGAAATAAATTAAACGAGAATATTATTTTGGCTGGATTACTTCGAACGAATTAAAATGACAATTATTAGTATTAATTAGATTAATACCATTAAAATTGAATAGATTAATTTTATATTGATTGGATTAATATATTAATTGATTATTTAATTTTAATGCCACTTTATATTAATTGGATTAATATAGTAGAAATTGAATAGATTAATTTATAGATTAATTTATATTAAAGATTAATTGTTTAATTTCGTTGCCATTACATGTTGTATGGAATCCTTATGTGATGGTGATATAGCTCGTGGACTTAGTTTTTTTTTGATTTGTTCGATTCGATTGGGTTGTAAAGGCCGTTTTGAGCCTATTTATATTTACTAGAAAAACTTGTATAGGATGCAATTTTTCAATGATGTAATTATTATTTTGGGTATGAAGAAGACCGAAGACAACCGACCGAGAAGACGAAGAATCGAAGATTTTTTTTTATTGGGTCATTCGCTTGGCCCAGTACTTAGGAATTAGGTCCATGAGCTATATGTTGGTAGTAACTAGGTTACTGTTTTCTGTTTTTCATTTTGAATGATTGACAAACCAACAAACGCGCGTATAATTGAATTAATGTGCAAAGTGTAACATTAATCGCGAAATTCTCCCGACTACAAACAGACTAAGTTTGAAAAAGGTTACGAGGTTTCCTACCCTCCATCAAACTCGTAGAAAATTGATACCCGAACTGGTGTGCTATGCTTCCGAGTTATCGGGGTAGTACATTTGGTAGAGGTTGAAAAATTCTTGAGTGCATTAGATGCCTTCGGTTGGTGATAAATTTCGCCCCTAGAAACGATAGGTTGCGGGTGAGATTCAATAGTCAACCGATAGACGTTGATGGTCAACAACTTAGATAGTCCGGATTGCTAAGAAACTGATAGGTTGAGGGCATGAAGACTAGGGGTAAAAGAAGATCAAATCATCCGTTAGACGGGTTGGTGTTAGACACCACTTTACGTAAATTAATTGGCAAGAAACCCGATAGGTTGCGTCTGTTAAAATTTGTAAAGAACTTGATCACCACTAAGAAGTCGATCTAACCATGATTTCCGGATTATAACATGGGAGTGTATAATTCCGATAAAATTAGTGGGAGCCGAGACAAGAATTATACAAGCCCTTAAGTTCTATACTCGGTCATAATTAAACAAGTCACTAATTTAATCTTGTCTAAATCTTTGCAGAAAACGAAATTGAATCTCTCTAAAATGGCTAAAAACCCACTTGCAATACTACTTGAAAAGAATCTCCTAACTGGCCCTAACTTTGTTGACTGGTTGCGGAATCTGATGATTGTACTCAGTATGGAGTCTCTGGGATACGTCTTGGAGGCGGACATTCCACCGACTCCAATCCGGACTAGGGGTAATCAGGAAGACATTGACGTTCATGAAAAATGGGTCAAGGATGATGTGCTAGTCCGTGGTTTTATGATGGGCTCAATGACTAATGAGCTGCAGAGAGCGCACGAGAAAATGACTTCTGCTAGGCGGATTCTCGCATACTTGACCGAACTTTATGGAGAGCACAGTAGGACTGCTAGATATGAGATATCAAAGCAGTTGTTCAGTGCTAGGATGAAAGAAGGGGAGAAAGTGGGAGACCACGTCCTCAAGATGATCTCTATGATTGAGAGGCTCGAGGTGCTCAACTTTAATATGGATTTATCCCTTCAAATTGATCTCATCCTTCAATCTCTACCTGACTCTTTCACGCAGTTTGTAATGAACTTCAACTGTAATGAAATTACATGCACATTAGCTGGGCTAATGAATAAACTGGTGACACGCCTAACATGAAGACTAAACCGAGAGAAATTTGCTCTTGTGATTTCTTGGGCCTAAGAGGTCCAAAAACAAGAAGAAAAAGACCTACGAGCAGTACAAACCCAAGAAAGGGGTGCAAAAAGGAAAGGGCAAGGCCCGAAAGGTTCAAAAGGTAGGCGGTCCAAAACCTACGGACAAATGCCTTGAATGCGGTGAGATGGGCCACTGGCGAAGGACTTGTCCCAAGATTAATGGCGCATCAGGTACGGAACTTTTTGTTTTGAAACTAATTGTTCCGCTCGTATATTACCTTCATGGATTCTGGATTCAGGTGCCACTTCTCACATTTGTACTATGAATCAGGATCTGGAACGAAGTAGCAAACTTGAAGCTAGGGAAATAATGATCACTGTTGGAAGCGGACAAAGTGTCGAGGCAACTGATATTGGATCAATCCTTCTGGGTTTAGAATCTGGTTTTATTTTGACATTAGATGAAGTACTTGTTTTGCCC
Source organism: Orobanche coerulescens (assembly GCA_033398695.1). Taxonomy (NCBI): domain Eukaryota; kingdom Viridiplantae; phylum Streptophyta; class Magnoliopsida; order Lamiales; family Orobanchaceae; genus Orobanche; species Orobanche coerulescens. Next base: position 56,898,265 of record CM065809.1, on the reverse strand, counting down.
AAGGGGCATAAAAACATTGTATCCATTCCAGTCTTGGACCGGAAAGGATTTTGTTTCTTTATTAGCAATGGCAGTTATAAAATTTATTTTCGAAATAAACTGGTTGGAACAGCTACATTGTTGAATGGTTTATATCATCTGAACATGCAAAATAAAACAGCAGTGAACACTATAACTAGGAAACGTGGTAGGCAAGATACTAATCAAGCTCTTAAATGGCACCTTAGACTTGGTCATGTTGGTCAGACCAAGGTTCAGAAAATGGAGAAAGATGGACTTTTAAGTCCATTGGGTGTAGAACCCTATCCAACTTGTGAATCTTGCCTTAGAGGCAAAATGACTAAGTTCCCCTTCACAGGGACTTTTGAAAGGGCTGCCGATAAACTTGGATTGGTGCATACCGATGTTTGTGGTGCTTTAGAAGTAGCCCGAGATGGATATCAATATTTCATAACGTTCACGAGATGATCATACTAGGTATGGGATTGTGTACTTAATGAAACATAAATCAAGCCTTTGCTAAATTCAAAGAATTTAAGGCCCTAGTTGAAAAACAAACTGGATGTCATATCAAAGCACTTGGTCGGACCGAGGTGGCGAATATATGAGCACGAGTTTGATGAGTTCCTTAAGGAACATGGAATAGTTTCACAATTCACGCCTCCAGAACCCCACGGTTAAATGGTGTTTGAAAGGAGAAATCGGACTTTGTTGGACATGGTTCGCTCCATGTTAAATTACACCGATTTACCTATTTACCTGTGGGGTATGCCTTACTAACCGCCTATATCCGAAATAAATGTCCTTCCAAATCTGTTCCTATCACTCCGCATGAGATGTGGAAGGGTAAGAAACCAAGCCTTAATCACATAAGGATCAGGGATGTCCACCCTATGTCAAAAAGGCTAAGGTGGACAAATTGGCGAGGTCCATAAAAGGACGTTTCATAGGATACCCAGAGGACTCGATGGGTTATCTATTCTACATGCCAAGACCATAGGTCGTTGTGGCATTACAAGCGCACTTCCTTGAGGATGAATTCATTCAGAAGATGGCTCGGGTAGAAATATCTCTTTGGAAGAGCATAATGAAAGTCCTAAGGAGACATCGATCGGGGATCAAGAACCGAACCTATTGTAACACGGCCTCCACTTGAAGGTCGATAGGGTATCTCACTTACGAGAGGTATGGCTATACACATGTCGAGGAACCGGGCCTCCACGACACACACGATAGCGGTGAAAACGACCTGTCACCTATGACCAAGCGATAGTGGATGTAGACTCGATAAATGGCAAGAAGCAATGAAATCTGAGATAGACTCGAAGCAAACCAAACAGGTCTGGACTCTAGAAGAACTTCCAACTGGCAAGAGGACAAAAGGAAAAAAATCGATCTATAAGAGAAAGACAGATGGGGATGTCAAGGTACATGCCTATAAGGCCGGGCTTGTGGCAAAGGGTTATACCAAGGGAAGGAATCGATTATCATGATACCTTCTCGCCGTAGCTATGATAAAGTCGATTCGCATGATGCTTGCCATTCTTGCCTATTATGATTATGAAATATGGCAAATAGACGTCAAAACGGCTTTTCTAAATGGATACCTCGAGGAGGAAATCTATATGGAACGACTAAGGGTTTTGTGTCCAAAGATAATATTCATAAAGTGTGTAAGCCGCAACGAGCCATTTATGGTCCAAGCAAGCTTCTCGGAGTTGGAACCTTCGATTTGGAAGCGGTCAAGGACTTTGACTTCTGCGAAATGAGGAGGAACCGTGTGTTTACAAAAAGGTCGATGGGAGCAACATTGTGTTCTTAGTACTATATGTAGATGATATTCTACTTATAGGAAATAACATAGCAATGCTCAAAGACCGTGAAAGCTTGGCTTTCTAAAACGTTCTCCATGAAAGACTTGGGAGAAGCTTCCTATATTCTAGGGATCCGTCTTTACAGAGATAGACCGCGAAGAATGATAGGACTTTCCCAAGCCCTTTATATCGATAAAATCCTGAGAAGATTCAAGATGGATGAATCTAAAAGAGGGTTCCTTCCCATGCGACATGGAATTCATCTCACCACGAAAATGTGTCCTCAAAGTGAGGAAGACAAGAGAGAGATGAGTAAGGTACCCTATGCCTCGGCAGTGGGTAGCCTCATGTACGCTATGTTGTGTACGAGACCAGACTTAGCCTACGCTGTGAGTATGGTAAGTCGATTTCAAGCAAACCCGGGAAGGGAACATTGGACTGCCGTAAAGAACATTCTTAAGTACTTAAGAAGAACTAGAGATTTAGTTCTTACTTATGGTGGTGGAGAACTGAAGGTGATTGGATTCACCGATTCTGATTTTCAAGGAGACAATGACGACTCTAAGTCGACATCTGGGTATTTGTTTACTCTCAATGGAGGAGCAGTATCTTGGAGAAGCTCCAAGCAAACCGCTACTGCAGATTCCACCTGCCAAGCAGAGTATCAAGTTGCCTCAGAGGCTAGCAAAGAAGCATTTTGGATGCAGAAGTTTATACAAGAACTTCAAGTGGTGCCTAACGCGGAGTTGCCTATATCACTATTCTGTGATAATGATGGAGATGTCGCCCAAGCCAAGGAGCCGAGGGCTCACCACAACACCAAGCATATAGAGAGAAAGTACCACATCGTTCGAGAGATGGTGGAAAAAGGATATGTTTCATTGGAAAGAGTAGACTCAAGACAATGTCTCGACCCGACTAAGCCATTATCTCAGCCGTCTTGGAAAGACATCCAAGAACATGGGTATTGGATATCATGATGTGTGGCATTGAGTGCAAGTGGGAGATTTTTAGGAATATGCCCTCGAATGCCACTCGGGGATGAGAGAGTAGGGCATTGTACTTGTAATTATGGAATAAATAATAAAAAGGCAATTCGATTCATTCAACATTTATTGTATTTCAATTGCATTCTTGACTTGGTAAACATTTAAGTGAAGTCCATGTAAATAAACCGAACATTCCATTCTCGTTATGGGATAAGAGAAAATGCAAGAAGTGTTTAAAGTTTATTTACGTAAATCGTTCGCAAGTCAATAAACTTAAATGGGCATTAAGTTTTTAATAAGATTTGTATAACTAATGCTAGGACATGTGCATGTCTTGATAGCATAGTTATAAGTATATTGGTGGGACCAAGATACTCGAACTCGACTCATACTCGATTCGGTCACACGGTATTCACTCTCGGAGAGTCGATGACGAATCGAAGGTTGTGATAGTATACGTGGACCTTTGACTTGAGGGTTCGGTAGAAGATGTGCTGTGACGTTTAGTTTGTCATTAGAGTAGTTAGACTCATTTGCTTAATTCTTGAGTCGACCTCGAAGTGCGGACTATACGGGCGGGTAGCGATCTTTGCGTACGCCAAGAAAGGATTCTATCTCTGTTAGTGAGCGGCGAATGTCCTATACGGTTAATGGCAAATAAGATCATAAGTCTTTGGCAAAGCATTACGATATAGTAGTATTAGATACACTATTGATCGGTTGGTCTTGATTTGCATTAACACATGTATAGAGTTTAGTCAACAGATGAGGTTTGACTTTACCGTGACCGAAGACTTGACCGGACATCGATGAAGGGTCTATACGTATATAGTATTCACGACATAATGGTTGGAATGATCCCTTCATTCGTTCTCGATCGGGGTTTACTGATGCGGCCGCTAAGTGGCTAAGTCCGCCCGCACTCATTGGTTCCTCCCAATGCCGTACCGAGACGGACCTACGAGTCACGCATCGGGAGCGTTGATGGATAAATGTGAATTTATTATCTCTCTATTAATATTAGATATTGGATATCTAATTATGATTTATTGGATAAATCAAATATCGGTCTTATGAATTTAAATTAAGTTCTGGGTAATTAATTTTATTCATAAATTATATTTCTTAGAGAAATATATATTTGTATTTGATATAATTAATTAGTTAGATTAATTAATTAATATAAATACATTGATGATTAGAAGGAGTGTATTTAACGGAGTCGTTTGACGAACGTCCGGTACACGAGCCGAGTGGCTCGGCTCGTTTTCTAGGAAACTTCCTTGTGGCCACCCACTCCTCATGGCATGGCATGATCTTGCATGTGTGTGGGAACTCACTTAGAGTTGAGATTCCCACATAATTGTGAATGATAGTTGTAAAGGAATAATTATTCCTTTATAATATATATATCATTACATTATAAATGATGAGATGAGATAACTACAAACTACTCATACTCATTCATTGGAGAGCAGCCTGCCGTGAGTTTTTTAAGTGAGGAGAGAGAAAAATTTTCCTTCTTCATTTTGTTCATCTTTGAGGTGAAAAGAAGTAAGAAAAATTAAGAGAGAAAAAATTCCTACAATACTTCCTAGCCGTGTTCTTCATAGAACGGAGTGTTGTAGATTTTTCCGGTCAACTTCCGACGCGTGTGAAGTAGAGGCTTCGAATTTTCGGTGCTTGGAACGAAGGGATTTCGTGTTCGGGACGGGATCGTGATCATCGTCTACACTTTACGAAGATTTATTTCAAAGGCTTCAAGGGTATGAATCTTTACCTTTGTATGTATTTTTTTTTCGTATATACGTTACTTGATCGATCCTGTTTGGGATTCGTATTTATTTCCGCTGCGTATTTCGTTTTATTTTCGGAATCCCAACACTCTGGACTATCAAGTACGAAGGTTACTCGAAGGAAATGAGAAGAAAATGGAGTGCTGTCCCTTATATAAAGTTTCTGCACACTAGCAAATTAGCGCACGCTACTATACAATTCCTAGCGCACGCTAATAAGCGTTGACTCCAAATCTGTCCAGGTTCATCCACGGGAATCTTATCCGGACCCATGCCGGCTGGCGCATGTGCTAGCCGCCCAGCTCAATAATTGACTGCCCAGCGCATGCAAATCCTACATTCGTAGCGTGCGCTAGTTGTAGCCGATAGCGCGCGTTAAGCTACATTCTTAGCGTGCGCTATCACGAGTTCGCATGAGAAATTTATGCATGAAGATATACTTATCTACAAAGATACCAATGTGAGAAATATCATACTCCAATTATCAAGACTACAAATCTGAATAATACAGGGTTCTTATACAGATGAAATACACAATAATAAATCTGGATATTACAATTATTATTTGGGGTATACTCCATCTTCGTATGGTTTATACTTGTACTTGAATCTTGTGTGTCATGGCGATTATAACTGTAAGATGTATAAACTCCTCGTCAAAGTGATGGTTAATATTTTGTGGTTCACTACTACATATATAGTACGATTGATTTGTATATTTGTATCGTTTGGTGGGTCCTAGTATGGGATCCACGACACTGTATATTTTTGGGGTATTACATGTGGTAGTTTCATGATATTTGTTATTATCGGCTGACCTCAAGTTGAGCTAGCATGATTCGTCATGTCAAGTAAAACTGCTGTTTATGTGCACGATATTCCCATGAGTTTCGATCATGTTTGATAGAGTGTCAGGACATAACGACGTGACACCAACTTTGTTTTTAGATCAATAAATAATTAAGAATTGCAGGGTTATAATAATTACTTATTATACAAATCATGGTTGTTTGAATATTTGTACTTCAGCTTGAACACAAAGTCATTTAAATTGGAAATTACTCATTTAAATCAAATACGATAAAACCAAGTTTTCTATTTTTGAAGTAGCTTTGTGGGTTCCACTTGAGATTCACGATACAACACTTCAGTAAGTTTTGTTGGTTACACTCGGCCTCCATCAAGGACTTAAACTTGACCCATCCCACTACATGATTAATAGGCCTAACGACTCTCCATCATTCAGAAGCGTCTTTTGTCTGAAATAATTGTGCCATCTGAACTTTTTTCTCATCGGGCAATCAACCCCTTTCAACAGTTTCTCCATTTTGTTGAGCCAAAGTCCCACAATGTGTCCTCTCAAACTTGGGTGGATTCGTTCTTGCCACCTCCTATAGGCATCGATCAGTTTGATGGCCTCGATTTTAAATACTCGACCAACTTGTTCCACCTCATGTATCTACTTTATGTGAAATTCTCTCTCTTTCCTCTTGTTACAATTGAAAAATACAACTACCGATCTCTCTCTCTTTTTATCTTTCTATAATACAATTAACATTATATAACATAACATCATCTAACTACTTCTCTCTATCTTCTTTTTATCTTTAAATAATACAAGCAAACATTAACACTACAACACCATCCAACTATTTTTTCCTCTTTTGCTCTTTTATCTTTCAGTAATACAATTAAATGTTATATTAAAAGACAAAACTATCTGTTTTCAGATATAATATGATATCTATTGTAAAACTAAGGGTTCTCAATCCTACAACAAATAAATATTCTTATTATTAAAGTATTTCAATACTTAGTTCTTTTAAATCTCAAACAATTCTAGTACAAATAGTTTCATATAAATGTCATGGGTCATACGCACCCCTATTTCAATTTTTCTAATTAAATGATGACAAAATAAAGAGTATCAATTGTCGATATATTTTGGAGCATGGGGCGTCGGACAAAAACTTGTGGTGGCCGTAGGTGGGTGGGTTTTCGGGGATGGGCAAAAGTGATTAAGGAGTGAGGACATAAAAATTTGATTAGTCTGATTAGAAAGTATTATGTCATTTAAATAGGAAAGAAAGTGGATATTTGGAAAAAATTAAATAGAGATGGGGTTAGGGGTGGGCACTGTAATACCCGGTTTTTCAGTATAAATTTTTCGTGTTATTTTATCTGAGATATACTGCATATATTGGTGTCTATACAGTATGGATAAAATAAATGTGGAACCGAGATAGTTATACTTGTGTAATTGACGTGTTTGATTGACAGTTATATTGAGAATATGGTGTATCAGGTTGAACTAATTTGGACATCAGGTATATCATATGAGAATGTTATTGGATCTAGTATATGTACTCAGTATGTGTGTATACGTATCTAGTATGTCGAGACGGACCGGAACAGTTGGATTTGGCTAAGTATAGAGCCCTTAACGTACGCTAAGCTGAAGGACTTACGTACGCTAAGTTGCTAATGTTACGTACGTTATGGCTAAGGCATTACGTACGTAACAAGAGGAATCGGACATATGGCCAACAGGTGGGACCCGTGGTCGGCAGATTTTGGCAAAGAACGTGCATGGGCAAGTCAACTACGTATTACGTATGCTATGCAGGGTGTATTACGTATGTAATATGAGCTTTTACTGTAGCAAGTCAATGTACGTATTACGTACGCTATGGAAAAAGGATTACATACGTAAGGCTTGGAACGAAATGAGGCAGGAGCCTCTGGACCATCGTTACGTACGCTACCAAAGTCAGATAGCGTGCGTAAAGGTGTGTTACGTACGTTAACTTTGGCATGTTACGTATGTAACGAGCTGGAAGTTTATAAAAGTGAATGCCCGTCATTTCATTTTGTTCATAACTCCCCTTCGTTTTTACGCCTTCAACACTGAGAGAGGGAGTTTCAGCTCTTCTTAGTCGATTATGAGCTTGGAAACATGGGATTGGAGGTTGAGATATGGAGCTATTGTTGATTCTTGAAGTGTTTGCTTGTGTATTTCATCTTCTAAGAGGTATATTGGAAATCCTCTCCTTAAATTCGGATTTTTGATGTTATTGTTGATGAATGGTTCGTGTGTAGATGATTATGATCTTGTTGTTATGATTCTGGAGGTATTTTATGAACTATATGTTGAAGGATACGATGGTTTATGTCTTGACTATGATGGTTATGGTATTATTGTTGTACTTTTTGATGATATATGAGGTGTATATTGAGGAAGATGATGATTATGATGAGTATATGTTTCAAGTGTTTATGTTTTAGATATGAACATGGAATGTTGATATTTACAACAAGTGATGGTGAGTATGGATGTTAAGGGACAAGTTATGTGAATGGTGATTTGATCTTTCGTATGGTCTTGATGATATACGAATCGTGATTATGAATTTGACAAGAATATTATCTTTCTTTGAGGATATGTGTTCATATGAGTCGAAAGATCCTAAGTGTAGTTTGGCATTAGATTGATATATATATATGAACAAGGGGTAATCATATCATGTTGAATTTAAGTTTGAATTCGGAATTGAATATGTTGATTAAACGTGTTTCGTGCTCGAATCAACTGTTATTGAGATCACCGGATTATGAGATTGAATTGAAGGTATGAATTCAAATTTGCTTGGCATAAGAACATTTGATCCGTACATAATTGGAATACTATCGAGTCGTATGAGGTGTACGGATAATTATAAAGTTTACGGTTAATTTTGGAATACGATTATTCATGATGATAACCGGTATTTGTTTCTATGAATTTACGAATATGAACAAGGAGTCTTGTTGATTCATATTTAGAATTGAAGTTGGAATCGAGTATCTTAAGAAATCATTAATATCGATATGAATTGATCATTGATATGATGAATGTGTTTAAGAGGTGTTGGTGTTTTGGATATGAATATGGAATATTCATATCTAAAACAAAGTTATGTGTTTTGGTACAATATTCGTATAGGAATACGAATATGATTCCGAGGTTTATTATTCATCTTTAAGTTGGGAATTTCATACGTATTGAGCAAGTGTTCAAATAGAATGATTGAGTTATTTGAAACTCTTGGAATATGATTATCTATAATGTTGAATTAATCGGATTGTCCGGATTGATGATGATAATCGGTAATTGGTTTTGATTATGAATTTACAAGGAGGAAACTCGTATTAGTATTTAAGATCGAATTTGGAATCGGTAATGTTTAGACCCTTGTTATTGGTTTAATTTGATTATTGATATGATTATCGGATTATGAATCGTGTTGTGGTTTTGAATTCGTGATTGATTGGTTTGGGTTGTTTGGATTTGTATTTAATCAGGATATTGTGGAACCGTTGGGTTTATTGATCGGTTATATTGATTGTCGAGTTGCGGATTGTATTGTGGTCATGAGTTCGTAATTGTGTGAGTTATATTGTTCGGTTTTGTTAATGATCGAGGTATTGTTGAGCCGTTGAGTTTGATTGGTTGGTTATATCAGTTATTGATTATTATCGAATGTGTGTTAATCGGTTATTGCAATAGGTTGAGATATTTGTGTAATATCCGGATTTATTATTGTGTATTTCATCTGTATTCGAACCCTGTATTATTCGGATTTGTGATCTCAATAAATAAAGTATGATATTTCTCATATTGGTATCTTTGTACATAAGTATATCGTCATGCAAAATTTTTCATGCAAGCTCGTGATAGGGCACGCTAAGAATGTATCTTAACGCGCGCTATCGGCTACAACTGGCGCACGCTACGAATGTAGGATTTGCATGGGCTAGGCAATCAATTATTGAGCTAGGCGGATAGCACATGCGCCAGCCGGGACATGGGTCCGGATAAGATTCCCGCGGACGAACCTGGACAGATTTGGAGTCAACGCTTATTAGTGTGCGCTAAGATTGTATGGTAGCGTGCGCTAATTAGCTAAAGTACAGAAATATTATAAATGGGACAGCAACCCATTTTTGGCTTACATTTCCTTCGTTTATTCTTCATTCTTGAGAGCCCAGAGAACAATATATCCTTCTTACACACTTAGAACACATCCACTTGATCATTAGAGATTGAATGTCACTTGTGTTTGATCATTGGAGTGGAGAAACGTATTGATTTGGCAAACAAGCAACCGGAGCTGGATTCTACTTGTTGTCTCGGTGTTTTTCTTCATCTTAAGGTATGTTACACCACTTTCAACCTTGAATTCATGTTCTTAAGGATATGAGAATTATGCTATCAAGATATTGAGTTTCATTGGTGATTTATCCAAACCACATCATGTTTAAGAGATTGAGATGATTATACTTTAAGTACCTTGGTTAAGAACATCATAATTTGAATCTTGTTATGATGAACAAGTAGAGGAAGTTTCTGACATTGGTAATCCGAATCTAGAAGGTGTCTTCATAGTAATCACGGACTTGACTTTAACATCATTATTGTTGGATGAATATAAGAGATTGATCATGGAAGGATTATCTCGTAAAGATGGAGTGTTAAACAAACTACAAGATGATAGTTTTGATTGATATAAGGTTTCGATATCGACCGTTATGCCCTCCGAATATCGCATGAAGAATTGTAATTGAAATGGAATATAGTTTTATGATGATATACGTATTCTTGAATTCGAAGTTGTTGTTATTCGTAAGATCATTCATAAGTTTATGAACATAACATGTAGATGGATAACATACGTTAATCACTGAGGAATTCGTATACTTCATCACCGTTTGTACAAATCTGCTGCCCTTCAGTGAATTGCCATGCACGCTTAGCGTGCGCTAAGCTTTGTGAATTAACGTACGCTAACGGGCTTATTTAGCATACGCTATGACTGAAACTTAGCGTGCGTTAAGTCATCAGGCGAATCAGTCGACTGATCAGTGAGGTACTGACCGTGCATGGTTAGCGTACGCTAGGCTGTGTGTAATTGCGTACGCTAACGAGTAGCCTTAACGTACGCTACATAGGATGCGTAGCGTGCGTTAAGCAAACCAGACAGATTCTTTAAAGAACTTCCAACCGTATTTTGGATTGTTATGATGTTCGTTCGACGTGAGATGAATTCTTTATTATTTCTTATGTTAAGGTTCGAGCTTACTACGTGGTTGATCGAAGGGGCGACCTTCGAGTATTTCGTTTTTCGTGCAAGTATTGTTCTTGTCATCGAACCGAGGCAAGTACTCTAATTAGAATTGTTTATATTATGACAGTTATATTGTGATTGTATTGTGTATATGTGGTGTGATTATATGTCCACCATGCGTTGATCCGACGGGAATCATCATGGGAATCTATAGTTGTGTGCGCTGGATCATTGGACAGATAATTCCACCATGCGTTGGTCCGATGGGATCATCATGGGAATCTATAGCTGTGTGCGCTGGATCGTTGGAATGTGATATGTGTTGTTGTGATTTCTCGTTGGAGAAATTTGTTATGATATAATTGTTGATTATATCACTGTTGTATGATTATTGTACTTGTACTAGCATCGTTGTGCTAACCCCTTCGGGGGTGAACATTTGTTGGTGTTCAGGATCCAGGAGATCGGGGAAACAACCACTGGAGTTGCATGACGACGAGGGTGCAGAGTGATGTTCCGGCCGGGTCTATTTGTCTGTTGTTTGTGTCATTTTAATAAGTACTTGAGTACGCAGTCGTTTATAATGATTTTAGATTTGGTGATGTACTAATACTTTTCCGTTGAACATTTTTTATTTTCAGTATTGGTCAGAACTACTGTACCTTATTTCCGTTATTTTCATTCGTTGGTATCGGTCAATGTCTATTTAGTTCTTCAGCCTTGTAAATTCTTATGTAAAGGATTTACGGCGCTGTAATATTCCTGAATATATCGGGGGTGTTACAGAATATGGTATCGGAGCTAAGATTATGGATATCTTGGCCATTGGGTTAAAATAGGGGTCATATACGTCTTTGAGGTAACCGGACGTGAATAACATCACTGTACTACCTACGTCTTCATGCGAACGGTGGTTGTAAGTTCCTAAACTTTATCTCGTTCTTTACATGTTGTATTTCTTTATACTTGAACATTAGAACGATATTGTTTCCTGTATATTGAGTATTTATGCTTACAGTATGTTGAGAGGCGGACGTGGATGTGGTCGCGGTCGTGGACGCGGACGAAGGAATGCCGAAAAAGAAGATTCGCCTTCTAATCAGTCCAGCCACAGCTCAGGCGAGCCGCAGAGATCTATCAATAACGAACTGGAACCTGCTGTGCCCGAAATCCTTCATCAAGTGGTGAACCAGATGACTCAGTTCGCCCAGGTCATGGACCGAATGCAGGTGGCGGTGGGATTACAGTAGGGAGAGAGACAGCAGGGGATTCCAGACATGGGAAATCGGGGTGACCGATGGCTGCAAGAGGTGGCGAAGATGCAACCACCCAAATTCAACGTCTTTTTTGAGACACCCACATGGGACCATTGGTTGAAAGAATTGGAGAAATTTTTTGCCGGAATTAATTGTCCAGACGACCGGAGAGCCTCGATAGCTCAGTATTTTCTGATAGGGGAAGCATCTGAGTGGTGGGAAGCCATCCGGCCTGCAGATCATGATGCTGATTGGACGGAATTTAAATTGATGATGGAAGCTCAGTACTGCCCTCGTCCTGTGAGGGAAGCCAAAGTTTGAGAGTTTTTCTCCGCTCAGCCGTCAGACGAACCCGTATCCCAGACAATTAAGACATTTAACCAGCAACTAGCATTTGTTCAACATCTGGTCAGAACAGATGCAGAAATGATGATCCATTTTGATATGAGGATGAAACCAGAAATCCAGAGGTACATGTCCGGTTTTGAATGTACCACTCTCCGTCAATACCAGGATAAGGCGTTGGCGTACGAAATAAAGAAAGCATCAATGGAGAAGTTTACGGAGTCCAAGAAGCAGAAAGTCTCTGGTACTTTTACAGAGCACAAGAGCAGCAGGACCCGCAAGGCCCAGTCATCTTTTCATTCTTTCAAGAAACCTCCGCACCCATCTAAGAGCAGAAAGAATTTCGGAACAATGTCAGCCACGACGGATACAGCTAGGAGGTGCTTTAACTGTGGTCGCCCAGGCCACCTTTGGCGTGATTGTTTGCGCACTCCAGTTACATGTTTTGATTGCGGACAGGAAGGGCACCGTGCAACGTTTTGCAAGGATGCCACCAAGTTCAATGGAACCCATACATCGCAGCCAGTCCAGAAGGAAGCTAGTATCCAACAGATGCAGCAAAGTGTTCAGATGCCTCAGAATTTTGGCCGTGGTCGAGGCAGAGGATAATGGGACCGAAAAGGGACATCGAGTGCCGGATCTATTCCCCCAAGTCTGTACGAGATGAGGAGCACAGACGATCAGGATGCTGCTATTGCATCAGGTACTATTCAGATCCTTTCCCAACCAATTAGCATTTTATTCGATACAGGAGCTATGCATTCATTTATATCCTCATCTTGTGTAAATCGTTTGAATATTTCTGGTTTTCATTACTGTGAACCTTATGTTGTTGGTTTACCGAGTGGAGAGAGGATTGTTGGAAACTTAGAAACTAGAGATTTCCCTGTATCATTTGGAGCCAGAGAGTGGCTCTCAAATCTGATTGTAACAGAAATGCAAGGAGATAACCTGATACTCGGAGACGATTGGCTTAATCGGTATGGAGCTATTGTAAACTACCGAAGGAGGAATATCTCGTTGGTCGCTAACGATGGCTCCGAAATATTGTTTGAAGGATGGAAACCAGGAAGCTCAGGAAAGTTGATCAGGGCGATGAAAGCACTCAAATTGTTGAAACAGGGTTGTACCGGATATTGGTGTTATGCAATGAAGAGAGAAGACGAAATTGTGGAACTTTCGTCCATTCCTGTCGTGAACGAGTTTCCGGATGTATTTCCTGACGAGTTACCTGGACTACCTCCACGACGGGATGTAGAATTCACCATTGAGCTGGAACCCAGAGCTATACCAATTTCTAAGGCGTCGTATCTTATGGCACCTACTGAGATGTACGAACTGAAAAAGCAGCTGGAGGATTTACTGGACAAAGGCTATATCTAGCCAAGCATTTCGCCCTGGGGAGCGCCAGTTCTTTTTGTCCGGAAGAAGGCTAAAATCGATTTGAGATCAGGATATCATCAGCTGAGGATTAAGGAATCTGATATTCCAAAATCAGCGTTCAGAACTCGCTACGGCCACTATGAGTTTGTAGTGATGCCGTTTGGTCTCACTAATGCACCTGCTGTATTCATGCAATTGATGAACCGAGTGTTCATCGAATATTTGGATAAATTTGTGGTCGTGTTCATTGATGACATTCTGGTGTATTCTAAGAGACCGGAAGTGCATGCACAGCATTTGCGGATTGTATTAGAACTTTTGAGAAGCGAGCAATTGTACGCCAAACTTTCTAAGTGTGAATTCTGGCTAAAGGAAGTAATGTTCCTCGGCCATGTAGTATCAGCTAAAGGAGTCCGAGTAGATCCTCATAAAATCGAAGCAGTTATGGATTGGAAGCCTCCAAAGAACGTGAAAGAAGTCTGGAGTTTCTTAGGACTTGCTGGGTAATATCGTCGGTTCATGGAAGGGTTTTCCAAAATTTCCCGCCCACTTACTCGACTCCTGCAGAAAACTCAAAAGTTTGATTGGAGTGAATCGTGTCAGAAAAGCTTTGATGAATTGAAGAAGAGATTGACGACAGCACTGATTTTAACACTTCCACAGGGGACTGGAGGATTCATAGTTTATAGTGATGCTTCGAACCAAGGACTCGGACGCGTATTGATGCAGAATGATAAGGTGATCGCTTACGCATCACGACAGTTGAAACCTTATGAAGTGAATTACCCAACGCGTGATTTAGAACTGGCATCATTAGTTTTTGCTTTGAAAATCTGGAGGCATTACCTGTACGGGACTCACTGTCAGATTTTTACGGATCACAAGAGTCTCAAATACATCTTCAGTCAGAAAGAGTTGAACATGCGGCAAAGAATATGGTTAGAGCTTATTAAGGACTACGACTAGGAGATTTTGTATCATCCAGGAAAAGCGAATGTAGTGGCAGATGCACTTAGCCGCAAGCCTGTTTCTATTCAGATGCTGGAGACTCTGACCTCCCAACTTAGCCTTTAACGAGAAATGATTCGAGAAGGAATTGAAGTATGGTTACAAAGAGTCCAAGGACAATTGTGCATGATGGAAATAACTTCATCATTAATCGAAGAAATCAAATCTATGCAGGCAGATGATCCTCTGATTATTCGGTTACGTGATGAAGTGATCAAGGGGAAGGCCCCCGAATTCGTAACCCATGATGATAGACTTTTGAGATTTCAGAACCGACATTGTGTTCCCGATGTTGATGTTTTGAAACAAACGATTATGAAGGAAGCTCACAGCTCGCCCTATTCTATCCACCCGGGCACCAGTAAGATGTATAAGGACTTGAAGCAGAATTTCTGGTGGGGCAACATGAAGAAAGATGTAGCGGACTATGTTTCGAAATGTTTGACTTTTCAGCAGGTTAAGATCGAGCATCAACGACCTGCCGGAATGTTGAAGCCGCTCCCGATTCCTGAATGGAAGTGGGAGGACATATCGATGGACTTTATCACTAGTATGCCGAGAACCAAGACAGGAATGAACATGATTTGGGTGATAGTTGATCGTTTAACCAAATCAGCTCATATTCTAGACATTAAGGACACGTGGGGACCAGAGAGGTTGGCACGGGTATTTATTTCAGAGATAGTTCGACTGCATGGTACGCCGAAGACCATTATTTCTGATCGAGACGGCCGTTTTGTGTCTCACTTTTGGAAAGTAGTTCATAAGGCCTTGGGGACCGAATTGAACTTCAGCACAACTTATCACCCGCAGGCTGACGGACAATCCGAGAGGACCATTCAAATGGTGGAAGACATGCTAAGGGCCTGTGCCTTAGATTGGTCAAACGATTGGGAAGTTCATCTACCGTTGATTGAATTTACCTACAACAATAGTTGGCATGCTTCCATTAAGATGGCACCGTTTGAGGCACTATACGGAAGGAGATGCAGATCACCCTTATGTTGGGACGATTAATCAGACTTGATCGGGACAGAACCGGAGTTGATCGTGCAGACACGAGAAAAAATAGCCTTGATTCGTGAAAGACTGTTGACCGCCCAGAGTCGACAGAAATCTTATGCAGACGTACGTCGTCGCCCATTGGAGTTCCTGGAGACCACGTACTTTTAAAGGTTTCTCCTACTTAGGGAATCTTTCGTTTTGGAAGGAAGGTAAAGCTAAGTCCGAGATATATAGGACCATTCGAGATCCTTGAAAGAGTTGGAGAGTTGGCATACAGATTGGCATTGCCGCCGTCATTGAGCCATGTTCATAACGTGTTCCACGTATCCCAGTTACAGAGATATATACTGGATCCTAGTCATGTCATTGATTTCGGCGAGATCGAAGTCGCTCAGTATGGAACGTTTGAAGAAAGACCAGTCAAGATACTCGAGAGTCGAGTTAAACAGTTGAGGAACAAACCAATCGTTTTGGTCAAAGTTCAGTGGTCACGCCATGGAGTGGAAGAAGCCACATGGGAAACGGAAGATAGCGTGACGTCCAGATATCCAGAGTTATTTTTGTCTTGAGTTTCGGGACAAAACTCCTTTTTAGTAGGATAGTATGTAATATCCGGATTTATTATTGTGTATTTCATCTGTATTCGAACCCTGTATTATTCGGATTTGTGATATCGATAAATGGAGTATGATATTTCTCATATTGGTATCTTTGTACATAAGTATATCGTCATGCAAAATTTCTCATGCAAGCTCGTGATAGCGCACGCTAAGAATGTATCTTAACGCGTGCTATCGGCTATAACTAGCGCACGCTACGAATGTAGGATTTGCGTGCGCTAGGCAATTAATTATTGAGCTAGGCGGCTAGCACATGCGCCAGCCGGGACATGGGTCTGGATAAGATTCCCGCGGACGAACCTGGACAGATTTGGAGTCAACGCTTATTAGCGTGCGCTAAGATTGTATGGTAGCGTGCGCTAATTAGCTAAAGTGCAGAAATGTTATAAATGGGATAGCAACCCATTTTTGGCTTATATTTCCTTCGTTTATTCTTCATTTTTGAGAGCCCATAGAACAATATATCCTTCTTACACACTTAGAACACATCCACTTGATCATTGGAGATTGAATGTCACTTGTGTTTGATCATTGGAGTGGAGAAACGTATTGATTTGGCAAACAAGCAACCGGAGCCGGATTCTACTTGTTGCCTCAGTGTTTTTCTTCATCTTAAGGTATGTTACACCACTTTCAACCTTGAATTCGTGTTCTTAAGGATATGAGAATTATGCTGTCAAGATATTGAGTTTCATTGGTGATTTATCCAAACCACATCATGTTTAAGAGATTGAGATGATTATGCTTTAAGTACCTTGGTTAAGAACATCATAATTTCAATCTTGTTATGATGAACAAGTAGAGGAAGTTTCTGACATTGGTAATCCGAATCTAGAAGGTGTCTTCATAGTAATCACGGACTTGACTTTAACATCATTATTTTTGGATGAATCTAAGAGATTGATCATGGAAGGATTATCTCGTAGAGATGGAGTGTTAAACAAACTACAAGATGATAGTTTTGATTGATATAAGGTATTTATATCGACCGTTATGCCCTCCGAATATCGCATGAAGAATTGTAATCGAAATGGAATATAGTTTTATGATGATATACGTATTCTTGAATTCGAAGTTGTTGTTATCCGTAAGATCATTCATAAGTTTATGAACATAACATGTAGATGGATAACATACGTTAATCACTGAGGAATTCGTATACTTCATCACCGTTTGTACAAATCTACTGCCCTTCAGTGAACTACCATGCACGTTTAGCGTGCGCTAAGCTTTGTGAATTAACGTACGCTAATGGGCTTATTTAGCGTACACTATGATTGAAACTTAGCGTGCGTTAAGTCATCAGGTGAATCAGTCGACTGATCAGTGAGGTACTGACCGTGCATGGTTAGCGTACGCTAGGCTGTGTGTAATTGCATACGCTAACGAGTAGCCTTAACGTACGCTACATAGGATGCGTAGCGTGCGTTAAGGAAACCAGACATATTCTTTTAAGAACTTCCGACCATATTTTGGATTGTTATGATGTTCGTTCGACGTGAGATGAATTCTTTATTATTTCTTATGTTAAGGTTCGAGCTTACTACGTGGTTGATCGAAGGGGTGACCTTCGAGTATTTCGTTTTTCGTGGAAGTATTGTTCTTGTCATCGAACCGAGACAAGTACTCTAATTAGAATTATTTATATTATGACAGTTATATTGTGATTATATTGTGTATATGTGTCGTGATTATATGTCCACCATGCGTTGATCTGAAGGGAATCATCATGGGAATCTATAGCTGTGTGCGCTGGATCGTTGGACAGGTAATTCCACCATGCGTTGGTCCGATGGGATCATCATGGGAATCTATAGCTGTGTGCGCTGGATCGTTGGAATGCCATCAATATGTTGAGACTGTTATGATGTGATATGTGTTGTTGTGATTTCTCGTTGGAGAAATTTGTTATGATATAATTGTTGATTATATCATTGTTGTATGATTATTGTACTTGTACTAGCATCGTTGTGCTAACCCCTTCGGGGGTGAACATTTGTTGGTGTTCAAGATCCAGGAGAGCGGGGAAACAACCACTGGAGTTGCATGACGACGAGGGTACAGAGTGATGTTCCGGCCGGGTCTATTTGTCTGTTGTTTGTGTCATTTTAATAAGTACTCGAGTACGCAGTTGTTTATGATGATTTTGGATTTGGTGATGTACTAATACTTTTCCGTTGAACATTTGTATTTTCAGTATTGGTCAGAACTACTGTACCTTATTTCCGTTATTTTCATTCGTTGGTATCGGTTAATGTCTATTTAGTTCTTCAGCCTTGTAAATTCTTATGTAAAGGATTTACAGCGCTGTAATATTCCTGAATATATCGGGGGTGTTACAATTTGATCGTGGATTATGATCGTTGTGTTGCGGTTGAGGCCGAAGAGTTCATGGATTGCTTTTGGTTAGGGCTTAGGAGCTCGTAGACGAAGGCAATGGAATTGGTAACAGCTTTGTCGTATCGGTATCGAGGCAAGTTATACTTGTTCAGTTTATAATATTTAATGAATGATTTTGATTTCATTTCATTTATAATTCATATAGCAATGATATTATAAATGTAAATTGTCGGGATGATGGTTTGTATATCGTGTTCTAGTTTGCATTAAATCATAATGTATATGATTTAATTGTGTTCAAGGAAGACGTGAGTTATCTTTGGTCAAGGATATGGAATGTCGAATATCGAGGATGGTTTAACGTGTCGACAGTGATGTCGGGATGGTTGTTTGTTGGTATAAATGGACTATACTTATTTTGAGATTATTCGTATAACTGTGTATTCGTTCAAGGATGTTGGTTCGTGGAAAGGATATTGTCTTTGACCTTGAGGTAATTTAAGTATTGTTCAGTTATGAGGATAATTATTCTGTTGAATTGTTGTATGTGTTGTATGTTGAGGTTCCGTATGATGAGATTCGTATTGGTTGTTTTGTTGAGGGATGTTGATCCCAGGACTATTGTTGGTATTAAGGGTTGTGTTGATTGTTTCATTGAGGGATGTTGATCCCAGAACTATTGTCTGAGATTGTTGATTGTATGGATTATCCTTTGGGGATTGTGATCCCAGAATGGTTTTCTCGGATATTGTCGGTCATGTTTATCTTTCATTATCCGTGTGTCTTTGTTCACTTCGGTTAGTCTTTTGCTCCTTATTAGATATGTGATTCTTTGAGTTTCATTATCATGTTGCATCGTGACATATCTGGAGTTATATCTGCATGCCGATTAGTTATTGCGTATGATTTTTAGCTGGGCATACTATAGTCATGTGTTGATATTCCCCATTGGGCCATGCACATGAGACGTAGTTCGTGAGGCTAATTAGGTACCTGTCCCACGTATATCCTGGATTCCGTATCCTGGGTGGACATGTGCACAGACACATTTCTGCATCGGGCGTACTGTGACTTCCATCTTTGAGCCATATTGATAGGTCGTTCATTCCTCCATTTATGGTTGGGTATGTTCGATGTTTTGTGACTGGTTGTTCATACGCCCAAGGGTATGTTCGACAGTCGGGTTTATTTCTTTGAGATCCATTATTGTTGATCGTTTGGAGTTTACCTTGTTGAGGGTATTCTCGGTTATTGTTAAACCTCTGTCGATCGTGACAGGGTTTATCATGTTGATGGTATTCTCGGTTATTGTTGATCCTTTTTCGATCGTGTCGGAGTTTATCACGTTTATGGTATTCTCGGTTATCGTTGATCCTTTGTTGGTCGTATTGGAGTTTATCATGTCGATGATATTCTCGGTCGATGTTTTGGTTGATCATGGTTTTGATCGTATGAGCATTCAGACTGTACGTTGATGTTTCAGGACTTGTATTCATTGTTTTGTGGTAGTTGATCTATAGATATGTTGTGTGTTATTGGTTTTCATCCAGGTTGAGATTTGACTGTGTGACCCGACGGACAGGATTTGGCACGGATGAATCAGTTCATGCTTCTGAGTTATGATGATGTTTTGAGGATTCTCGGTATTGTTTGAATACAGTACACATGGTTGTAGTTGAGTTCATTTCGTCATTTGAGAATGCGAAATGTGGATTATGGTAAGGATTGATCTGTTATGGATTGTTATGGGTTGGTGAGGTTATGACGATAAGATTACATTAGTAGTATTCTTACTTGTAATTACATTGGTATGTAATTATTTATGTGATGTGAACGTTATTATTATTGAGTATTGTGGCTGACCCCGTCGTGGGCTTTATTTTAGGTACGGAGATCGAGCTAGTAGCGGTCATGAAGGGATGAGCTTCCCGGGTGATACTGCTGTGGCATGTTTTTGAGTATCGAGTATTCTTTTTTGGTTGTTTTATTCCGCTGCAATTGTGTATTTTTGAACTGTATTATATCCGCTGCGTGTGTATTTCAAAATGACTTTCCGGTATTTTTACCAACTTGTGTGAATTTTAAATGCCCCTTTTGGGTATCTCGTAAACTTGGGTTATCTCGTTAAACCCTTTTTCCCTAAACTATTTTATCGATACGTATGAGTGGAGGCTTAACGTACATTTTGAAACTGTCGAGATTTTTGGCATTTCGCCTTGTATTTTCAAACAATAATTGATGACGATATTTGAGAACTATATTTTGGACAATATTTGAGTAGTTAAAATATTACCGTCATTAGCCTTTTGGCATTTTTAAACATTTTTGAAATGGTTTTTAGCCTGGTGGCTTCCGGCGCGGGACCCACCGCGCTGTAATATCCCGGATGGTTTTGGGGGTGTTACAGAAGATGGTATCCGAGCTTGGGTTTTGTGAAACCCGGGCGTGTGTGTTGTGTGGCTCTACCAGTACGGTAGTAGCGTGGCTTTTGAAAATGATTTTCCGACTTTTGAATCAAACCGATTTTTGGAGCTTCCAAAATTTTGAGATCTTTTCAAATTGCTATTTGTGATATTGGTGTGTGTTGGTATTGTGTTGAGACTTCGTATGGGAGTCGTGTGCTAGTATCACGGGAGATCATCGGCTTCACGCACCTGTAAGTATATCGTTTTGGTTATTCGCTTGCGGCGACGATTGATTGTTTTTGTGATGAGTTTGGAAATTTTGGATTGATCTGTTGTTTGTGACAGGATTACAAGTTTCGAGACGAAACTTATTTTAAGGGGGTAGTATGTAATACCCGGATTTTCAGTATAAATTTTTCGCATTGTTTTATCTGAGATATACTGCATAGCTTGGTGTCTATACAGTATGGATAAAATAAATTGAGAACCGAGACAGATATACTTGTGTAATTGACGTGTTTGATTGACAGTTATATTGAGGATATGGTGTATCAGGTTGAACTGATTTGGACATCAGGTATATCATATGAGAATGTTATTGGATGCAATATATGTATTCAGTATGTGTGTATACGTATCTAGTACGTCGAGACGGACCGGAACAGTTGGATTTGGCTAAGTATAGAGCCCTTAACGTAAGCTAAGCTTAAGGACTTACGTATGCTAAGTTGCTAGTGTTACGTACGTTATGGCTAAGGCATTACGTACGTAACAAGAGGAATCGGACATATGGCCGACAGGTGGGACCCGTGGTCGGCAGATTTCGGCAAAGAACGTGCATGGGCAAGTCAACTACGTATTACGTATGCTATGCAGGGTGTATTACATACGTAATATGAGCTTTTACTGTAGCAAGTCAACGTACGTATTACGTACGCTACGGAGAAAGGATTACGTACGTAAGGCTTGGAAAAAAATGAGTCAGAAGCCTCTGGACCATCATCACGTACGCTACCAAAGTCAAATAGCATGCGTAAAGGTGTGTTACGTACGTTAACTTTGGCATGTTACGTACATAACGAGCTGAAAGTTTATAAAAGTGAATGCCCGTCATTTCATTTTGTTCATAACTCCCCTTCGTTTTTCACCTTCAACACTGAGAGAGGGAGTTTCATCTCTTCTAAGTCAATTATGAGATTGGAAACATGGGATTGGAGCTTGAGATATGGAGCTATTGTTGATTCTTGAAGTGTTTGCTTGTGTATTTCATCTTCTAAGAGGTATGTTGGATAATCCTCTCCTTGAATTCGGATTTTGATGTTATTGTTGATGAATGGTTCGTGTGAAGATGATTATGATCTTGTTTTTATGATTCTTGAGGCTATATGAACTATATGTTGAAGGATACGATGGTTTATGTCTTGACTATGATGGTTATGGTATTATTGTTGTACTTCTTGATGATATATGAGGTGTATATTGAAGAATATGATGATTATGATGAGTATATGTTTCAAGTGTTTATGTTTTAGATATGAACATGGAATTTTGATATTTAGAACAAGTGATGGTGAGTATGGATGTTAAGGGACAAGTTATGTGAATGGTGATTTGATCTTTCGTATGGTCTTGATGATATACGAATCGTGATTATGAATTTGACAAGAATATTATCTTTCTTTGAGGATATGTGTTCATATTAGTCGAAGGATCCTAAGTGTAGTTTGGCATGAGATTGATATATATGAACAAGGGGTAATCATATCATGTTGAATTTAAGTTTGAATTCAGGATTGAATATGTTGATTAAACGTGCTTCGTGCTCGAATAAACTGTTATTGAGATCACCGGATTATAAGATTGAATTGAAGGTATGAATTCAATTTTGCTTGGCATAAGAACATTTGATCCGTACATAATTGGAATACTATCGATTCGTATGAGGTGGACGGATAATTATAAAGTTTATGGTTAATTTTGGAATACGATTATTCATGATGATAACCGGTATTTATTTCTATGAATTTACGAATATGAACAAGAAGGAGTCTTGTTGATTCATATTTGGAATTGAAGTTGGAATCGAGTATGTTATGAAATCATTAATATCGATATGAATAGATCATTGATATGATGAATGTGTTTAAGAGGTATTGGTGTTTTGGTATAATGTTCGTATAGGAATACGAATATGATTCTGAGGTTTATGAGATTATTATTCATCTTTAAGTTGGGAAGTTCATACGTATTGAACAAGTGTTCAAATCGAATGATTGAGTTATTTGAAACCCTTGGAATATGATTATCTATAATGTTGAATTAATCGGATTGTCCGGATTGATGATGATAATCGGTAATTGGTTTTGATTATGAATTTACAAGGAGGAAACTCGTATTCGTATTTAAGATCGAATTTGGAATCGGAAATGTTTAGACCCTTTTTATTGGTTTAATTTGATTATTGATATGATTATAGGATTATGAATCGTGTAGTGGTTTTGAATTCGTGATTGATTGGTTTGGGTTGTTTGGATTTGTATTTAATCGGGATATTGTAGAACCGTTGGGTTTATTTATCGGTTATATTGATTGTCGAGTTGCAGATTGTATTGTGGTCATGAGTTCGTAATTGTGTAATATTGTTCGGTTTTGTTGATGATCGAGGTATTGTTGAGCCGTCGAGTTTGATTGGTTGGTATATCGGTTGTTGATTATTATCGAATGTGTGTTAATCGGTTATTGCAATAGGTTGAGATATTTGATCGTGGATTATGATCGTTGTGTTGCGGTTGAGGCCGAAGAGTTCGTGGATTGCTTTTGGTTGGGGCTCAGGAGCTCGTAGACGAAGGCAATGGAATTGGTAACAGCTTTGTCGTATCGGTATCGAGGCAAGTTATACTTGTTCAGTTTATAATATTTAATGAATGATTTTGATTTCATTTCATTTATAATTCATATAGCAATGATATTATAAATGTTAATTGTCGGGATGATGGTTTGTATATCGTGCTCTAGTTTGGATTAAATCATAATGTATACGATTTAATTGTGTTCAAGGAAGACGTGAGTTATCTTTGGTCAAGGATATGGAATATCGAATATCGAGGATGGTTTACCGTGTCGACAGTGATGTCGGGACGGTTGTTTGTTGGTATAAATGGACTATACTTATTTCGGGATTATTCGTATAACTATGTATTCGTTCAGGGGTGTTGGTTCATGGAAAGGATATTGTCTTCGACCTTGAGGTAATTTAAGTATTGTTCAGTTATGAGGATAATTATTCTGTTGAATTGTTGTATGTGTTGTATGTTGAGGTTCTGTATGATGAGATTCGTATTGGTTGTTTCGTTGAGGGATGTTGATCCCAGGACTATTGTTGGTATTAAGGGTTGTGTTGATTGTTTCATTGAGGGATGTTGATCCCAGAACTATTGTCTGAGATTGTTGATCGTATGGATTATCCTTTGGGGATTGTGATCCCAGAATGGTTGTCTCGGATATTGTCGGTCATGTCAATCTTTCATTATCCGTGTGTCTTTGTTCACTTTGGTTAGTCTTTTGTTCCTTATTGGATATGTGATCCTTTGAGTTTCGTTGTCATGTTGCATTGTGACATATCTGGAGTAATATATGCATGCCGATTGGTTATTGTGTAGGATTTTTAGCTGGGCACGTTATCGTCATGTGTTGATATTTCCACATTGGGCCGTGCACACGAGATGTAGTTCGTGAGGCTAATTAGGTACATGTCCCATGTATATCCTGGATTCCGTATACGGGGTGGACATGTGCACGGACACATTTTCAGATCGGGTGTACTGTGACTTCCATCTTTGAGCCATATTGATAGGTCGTTCATTCCTCCATTTATGGTTGGGTATGTTCGATGGTTTGCGATTGGTTGTTCATACGCCCGAGGGTATGTTCGACAGTCGGGGTTATTTCTTTAAAATCCATTATTGTTGATCGTTTGGAGTTTACCTTGTTGAGGGTATTCTCGGTTATTGTTAAACCTCTGTTGATCGTGTCAGAGTTTATCATGTTGATGGTATTCTTGGTTATTGTTGATCTTTTGTCGATCATGTCGGAGTTTATCATGTTGATGGTATTCTCGGTTATCTTTGAACCTTTGTTGGTCATATTGGAGTTTATCATGTCGATGATATTCTCGATCGATGTTTTGGTTAATCATGGTTTTGATCGTATGAGCATTCGGACTGTACATTGATGTTTCGGGACTTGTATTCATTGTTTTGTGGTAGTTGATCTACAAATATGTTGTGTGTTATTGGTTTTCATCCAGGTTGAGATTTGACTGTGATCCGACGGACAAGATTTGGCACGGATGAATCCGTTCATGCTTATGAGTTATGATGATGTTTTGAGGATTCTCGGTATTGTTTGAATACATTACACATGGTTGTAGTTGAGTTCATTTCGTCATTTGAGAATGCGAAATGTGGATTATGGTAAGGATTGATCTGTTATGGATTGTTATGGGTTGGTGAGGTTATGACGGTAAGATTACATTGGTAGTATTCTTACTTGAAATTACATTGGTATGTAATTATTTATGTGATGTGATCGTTATCATTATTGAGTATTGTGGCTGACCCCGTCGTGGGCTTTATTTTAGGTACTCGGAGATCGAGCTAGTAGCGGTCGTGAAGGGATGAGCTTCCCGGGTGATACTGGTTGTGGCATGTTTTTGAGTATCGAGTATTCTTTTCTGGTCGTTTTATTCCGCTGCAATTGTATATTTTTGAACTGTGTTTATATCCGCTGCGTGTGTATTTCAAAATGACTTTCCCGTACTTTTACCAACTTGTGTGTATTTTAAATGCCCCTTTTGGGTATCTCGTAAACTTAGGTTATCTCGTTAAACCATTTGTCCCTAAACTATTTTATTGGTACGTATGAGTGGCGGCTTAACGCATTTTGAAACTGTCGAGATTTGGCATTTTGCCTTGTATTTTCAAACAATAATTGATGACGATATTTGAGAACTATATTTTGGATAATATTTGAGTAGTTAAAATATTACCGTCATCGGCCTTTTGTCGTTTTTAAACGTTTTTTAAATGGTTTTTAGCCTGGTGGGTTCCGGCGCGGGACCCACGGCGCTGTAATATCCCGGATGGTTTTGGGGATGTTACAGGCACGGTCCGGGATTGGTCGGTCCTCGTTCCGGTCCCAATTGAGATAAGCGGTTCGGGACCGGTCCGGGACAAGGGTGCTTCCCATTTTGTCCCGATATTTTCGGGACCGGAACGGTTTCGGGATAAAACGGGATATTTTTTGGTAAATATAAATAATAAAAAATATATTCAGAAAATATTTTCTTGTATTTTTAGATATTTATTTGCGAATTCATAGTCAAAATTTTATAAATTTTGCATTATTTATCAATAATTTAGTAAGTTTAGACATATTTGGCTAATTAATTTATGGGTAAAATTAATTTATAATTAAAATCTCACAAATCTATTATTGATTTTAAAAAAATCACATTCGAGACAAACGGGACGGGACGAGACAAAAATTACCGGTCCCGCTCCTATCCAATTTTCAATTTGTTCAAAACCGGTTAGGACAAAATTTATCCGTCCTAAATGGTCTAGGACACTTTTGGAACGGGACCGGAATAGTCCAATTCGGCTAAACGGGAACCGAAATTTGTGCCCACCCCTACGTGGTTTTTTATTATTTATTCATTAATCACTAGATCTTATTAAAAGTTGCGTATATTTAATGTATTTTAGGTATTTATTAATTCAATATCTAAAATAAAACGTTAATTCAAGCAATGATGATAAATTCATGACATCTATACTTCTAATTAAAAGAGAGTTGCGGACGTGTGTCACTATTTAAGTTTTTTGATTATATATATATATATATATATATATATATATATATATATATATATATATATGCCTTCTAAATTTCAAAAAAATAAAAAAAGAAAAGAAGAATTTTATTGCACAACTATACACTAATCTGCCAAAAAAAAATTATTTTCTTATTTTTTTAGATTAACGTTCTAAATATTTATATTTTTTTGTATCAAGTTCATTATTAATGAAAAACATATCAAAAAATCGTATTTCACTATCTTCAATTAGACATCCATATTGAATATAGTAAATTTGATGAATTTATATTAATGACTGATTGCACAACGAAAGTATATATTAGAAAAAATATGAATATTAGTACAATAAAATTAATTAATGCAAAATAAAATAAATTAACTTTCTTTCAAAAATTAGATTTAAGATTCATATTGCTTACATAAAAAATAAATTATGATATTTATTTAATTACAATAACTTAAATATTCCTACATTTTCCACTACGCCATAAGTGTTCATATGCAACGCTTCCTATTGTTGCATTAGGCCCCATTTTCTGTTGCCTTAGGCCAGAAATTGATATATCCAACATTTTGTGGGTGTTGCATCTGATCGCGTGGCATTTGACCTCTAATCCAACACTTTTCCTTTCTAATGCAACAGAGGGAAAGTATTGCATTATGTACATAGTGCAACACAAAACAAAATATATGCAACAAAAAATAATGTTGGCTTAGAGCAGAATACAGTTTAGAAAAGTGGGGTCCAGACCAATGACACATCAGCAGTGGACCTTTTAGCCACATCAGCAGTGGGTCCTACTTCATCCACGTCAGCGGTGGGCCCTTTTGCCACGTCAACAGTAGGCTTTTTTGCCACGTCAGCAGTGGTTCCCACTTCATCCACGTCACCAGTGGGTCCCACCAAACATAATGCAACACTATTCTTATATCCAACAGTAATATGGTTGTTATATGCAGCACTAATTTGAGAATATGCAACACTAATTAGAGAATATGCAACAATAACTGAAAGATAAATGCAACACTTTAAATAAAAATTTCGCAATAACCATTTCGTACGTACATCATTCCATACAAATAAAATACCATCCAATATTCACATCCTGCCATTCAGTACCAAGTACCAATATCCCAACAAACAGTACCAAATACCAACTCTAACTACTATCCAACAAATCTTATACTAACATTTCGGCACGCAACACCCTCATCGCTAAGTAAGCATTTACGGAATCACGAGCTGCTCCATTGGTTGCCTGTTGAAACACTTTACTGCATGTTGGTTTTAAAAATGGTGCACGGTATGAACTTGTCACTTCCTTCTCATTTTCAGTTCTAGTGTTCCTTGGTTCCTTCCCAGCTGCAGC
Organism: Orobanche coerulescens; assembly: GCA_033398695.1. NCBI lineage: Eukaryota > Viridiplantae > Streptophyta > Magnoliopsida > Lamiales > Orobanchaceae > Orobanche > Orobanche coerulescens. The sequence goes on along the minus strand of CM065809.1, from coordinate 56,869,952 downwards.
TACACTCGCTTGCGAATGGGTTCTCGATCGCCGTGTAAACTTCTTTTTCTTAGCATCTTTGGCTCTCTACAAAAAAAAATTTAAGTTTCACATTAGTACAATTCATAAAATTCATATGCATAAATAAGTGTACAGTTAGTTAAGTGAAAGGACTCCAAACTAGCCATTATTCAGAGCTTAATACAGTGGCTTGCTACTTGCAATGAATTTGGATCAGTAACGTGAATAACAAAAATTTATACATTGGCGTATTTCTAAAAAAGAGGATGCATCTCGTGTGTTGATGGAACTGTTACTTAATTGTCGAGGATGATAAGATAGGGAATATAAAAGTTATGTCTTGAATGTGTTCAGGCCTTTGTTTTAGTGCTCCGCTTATGCTTTTGGAAGTAATGAAGATATTTTCAACATTTTACTCTTGAATATGTAAACCTGTGAGCAAATCAAGTTGTTCGTGAGTAAGTTCAAGCTTGTTATCTAGGATCAACCCTAAACATGAACACGTGAATTTTGTTAGTTTGCATATAGGCTATGTAATACCCGGTTGTAATTCAGTAATTATCATTCAGTATTTATCATTCAGTCATTATCACTCAGTAATTTCACTCATTATTGATCGTTTGTCACTCATATTCAGTCATGGTATTCATCATTCAGAGTAATTGTATCGTGTATCAATCGTCATTCATCACTAATCGGATTGGAGTTTCGTGCCGCGTTTATCATCATTGTCATTTCGTTGCGAGCTGTGCGTGAGGAGTAGCGCACGCTACATACTCCTTTTAGCGTACGCTAATTGGGTATAGGTAGCGCACGTTACCACTCAGCTTTAGCGCACGCTAAGGTTGTCCTGGCCGCACCCGTAAGGTACCGGACCTGCAGTGAGATTATTTGTAGCGCACGCTACGAGTGGTAAGTAGCGCGCGCTAACGGGTTGTAGTAGCGCACGCTATATGTGTGGAGTAACGCGCGCTAGGGACGGATCAGGTTGAGTCCAGTGGCTAGTGGACTGCACTGGATTATTTCATAGCGCACGCTATATGTTGTTGTTAGCGTACGCAACCGATATATTAGCGCACGCTAAACTATGGTTGTAGCGCACGCTATCGAGGTCAGATCAGAGGGCGGACAGTTTTCTGGACTCCAGTACTGGGCATCAATATTTCGTTAGCGCGCGCTAATAATGGATCTTAGCGCACGCTAGTAATATGGCCGTAGCGCACGCTACAAGAAGGTACGTAGCGCGCGCTACCGTGTTCGGACAGTGGGTACTGGACTACCCAAATTACTCGTTAGCGCACGCTACGCACAAGGGCTAGCGCACGCTAACCTGGACTGACTATAAATTGGACAGTTTAGTCAAAGTTCGTCATTATTCATCTCATTTCATTCCTTCGATAGTTTTGGGCGATTTCGAGCGTTTCAGAGAGAATTCTTCGAGGTGTAATCATCAATCATCATCTTCAAGCTCATCTTTCGGATTAATCAGCATTTCATCATCTTCATCTCATCGAATCAAAGGTATTAATCTCTTGGATCTAGAATTTCGGATTTTTGGGTTTTCCTTCCGATTTCTTCGTGTAAGCTTGGATTATCATTGGAATATGTTAGATATGAATTATCTACCTTGGATAAGTATATTCGTACGGGTTTAATGGTTATTTTCGGAATTATTTCAAGAACCATTGGGGTTGACTTCGGTTATTTTGGGGATTTCCGATTGTCGTTATTATTAACTTGAATTGTGGACTTCTATGAGATTATTGATGTCATTGATAATGTTGTGCTGGTTTGAATCAATCATTTTGGAGTTGGTTCGATAATTTGGGTTTGGTTTTAACCCACGGGTATCTCAACGTTTTCGTTAGAGTACATCTACGAGTTCGGATATTGTTGTATCGACGTTTGGGTCGGTTATGATCGTATTTGATTCGTGTATTGATCGGTTGTTGGTAATTATTGTTGTTCAAGGTTGTTCGAGCGACCGACTTTTCATTTAGGACGTTGTTCGTGGAAGGACATTCTTCATCGGTATCGAGTAAGTTAATTCTTACTCGGTTAAAAGGATATTCATACCTTTTGTTGTTGTTCATTCATAATCATAACTCATTCATCATTATATTAACCGTATCAAAACTTGTTGTTGTCAATTATTTACTTCAGTCACAAGGAACGACGGTTCCAATCTTTTCATTGAGCTGTCATTTTTTTTCATTACCATTCTACCTCGGTGAGTCATTATTCATTTTCGATGTCACTTTTGTTATATCGTGGCATTCCGGGTCATACTGGCGTGCCGGTTGGTATGTGTTGGATTTTCATGTCGGGCACGTGATGGTCATGTATTGGGAGTGATACATCGACTGCACACGGGTCATATTGTCTCGTGAGACTGATTAGGTACAAGACCACACGTGTATTTGATCGATACTCGTTGGTGGCTTGTGCACGGACACATTTCCATCCCGGGCGTAGTGTGGCGCCACCCTTTGAGCCGTACTGTTAGTTGATTCATATAGCATGTTTGATTGCGTATGTTTCGACAAGATATTTCATAACTTCAGATATAATCATGATTGTGTATTTTCAACCCTTGAGGATTGTTGTTCTTTGTAATCGACTCCCGTTTGGGGATTTTGTTTTTCGTGTCATGGCAAGGCAACGCACGGAATAACATGTTGATGTCGAGGAGTCCTAGTGATACTAGTAGGGGCCCCGATCTTTCAGATTATTCATGTTATCGTGTTCTTTATTTTCCGCTGCAGACTTTCATTTGAATACTCCGTTTCATTCAGTGTTGTGTATTTTATCTTCATATAAAATACACTAGTATTCGGTATTGTCCTGGTGTGTTGTAACTAAACTCCTCATCGGAGTAATTATTGCTGTAATGTAGTTCGGTACTACATTTATCTTGTGTAATTCATTCATTTTCATTTGCCTAGTGGGTCCCAGTTGGGGATCTACGGCACTGTAATATCCGCCTAGTTTGGGGTGTTACAGAGTTGGTATCGGAGAGTGGTTTTGAATACTACCCTCTAAGTCATGTCTCATTTGAAATCATCGTCATCGGACTAGTATCATTGGACTTTCGCGTCACGTGTGACCTGTGCAGATGCCGAGCCAATCAGACCGAAAGAACTGTAAGACTTCTAACGCCATGGTATAATTTCTGGCAATAGTCATTCATTCATCATTCATCATTTAACAATCCTCAAACATCATCATTCATTATGATCGGGACGATCATATTAACTCATCAATCACTTAATTCATTTCATTACTCAGTTAATAATCAGGACGATCATGTTAACTCGTTAATTACTCAATTCATTTCATTACTCAGTTGTCAATCTGGATGATCATATTATCAATCTTGTTAAGTTATTCAAGATAATCATTTCAAGAATTTCATCAGATAATCATGTAACTTCAGTAAATCATTCATATAATCACTAAGTTAGAGCATGTGTACTCATTTTCATCATCTCATGACATAATCATAACGTGCTAATCATGCGGGAAATATAATCATTATGCGACCTTCCTACTTCAGTGTGGAGAGAGTTGTCAGGGGATGCACGGGGAGAGGCCGCGGTGCGGACCGAAACCCGAGAAATAATCACTCGCTGCCGGGAAATCGTGCCCAGGACTCGGCTCGATCAGATGATGTTCGGGTTGATCCACTCACTTTTATGTAGGCCATGATGACCCATGTGCAGTTGCTCAATCATCATTGCGCCACTCTGACCGGATTAATCGAGAGAACTCTCCCGTATGAGCCAACTGCTAAGGAAAGTGCTGAACAACAACCTTCATTTGCCAGCAAGAAATCAACGAAGCGTAATCAACCCGAAGGCAGTCAGTCAACCTTCAAGAAGCCTCGTGCGAGTCCTATCGTTTCTGAGCGACCTCCTACGGCGCATAATCGTGCGGGATCTCATTCCCGAGCGCGCCTCGCCATCACCTGTTTCAATTGTGGAACGCCGGGTCATTTCAGCACTGAGTGTCTGAAACCGTCTATCACGTGCTATAATTGTGGGAATTTTGGGCATAAGGCCCGTTTTGCCGAAGGGACTCCAAGTCGGCTCCGGCGGCATCTCAGTTCAAGCAATCGCCTTTCGTAATCGGGATCGCTTTGTCAACGTCATTTAAGACATCGAAGCAAATAGAGTTGAGCTCGTATTTATCGGGACGGAGCGTCCGGTTCGGGGGCCGGCAAGTCTCAGATTTATATGATGAGGAGGATCGACGATCCGGTGGCCCGAATGATTTCAGGTATACTCGTAATTTTATTTCAACTTGTGTGTACCTTTTGATGCTGGTACACCGCATTCATTCATTTTCGAATCATGCTTGAATAGACTTATTTCGGGATAGTCCTATTGCTTGTGGACCTCATACCATCGGTCTACCTGACGATGGAAGAATTTTCAATCATACCTAAGTAAGCTTAGTAACCGCGATTGGTTGGTGGACCTAATCGTGGTGAATTTATCTTAGGACGATGTAATTTCGGTATTAGTTGGTTTAACCGTCTTGATACTATCCTCAGTATTTGTTAGCGTTTGGTCGCTATCTTTCCGTCGTTGGTTGTCGAATGTGTGCTTCAGGGAAGTAATCCCCGTTGTTCCAGTAGAATTTCTATTATGGCGGAAGCAGAGAAATTCCGTAATCGAACTATTCAAGCATTCATTATATCATTTTCATCGATTGGCCTTTCTAAGGCAATCGAGTTATTCAATCATTCATTATATCATTTTCATCGATTGGCCTTTCTAAGGCAATCGAGTTATTCAATCATTCCTTGTATCATTTCCATCGATTGGCCTTTCTAAGGCAATCGAGTTATTCAATCATTCTTTGTATTATTTTCATCGATTGGCCTTTCTAAGACAATCGAGTCATTCAATCATTCATTGTATCATTTTCATCGATTGGCCTTTCAAAGGCAATCGAGTTATTCAAACATTCATTGTATCATTTTCATCGATTGTCCTTTCTAAGGCAATCGAGTTGTTCAATCATTATTGGTATCTCTTTTTATCGATTGACCATTCTAGGGCAATCGAAATGTTCAATCATTCGTGGTATCATTGTCATCGATTGACGATGTATTTCCAGACGAGTTATCTAGTTGCCTTCACATAGAATAGGGGAATTCAGGAGTGAGTGGGAGCCGGTACGTCCCATTTATCGAAGGCACCGTATCGGATGGCCCCAACCGAAATGCGAGAGTTGAAGAATCAACTTGAGGAATTGTTCGAGAAAGGTTATATCCAACCGAGTACGTCCCCGTGGGGAGCACCAGTGCTGTTTGTCAAGAAGAATGATAGTTCTTTTCGCTTGTGTATCGATTACCAGGAGTTGAACAGGGTGATGATCAAGAGTAGTATCCCTTACCCCGTATTAATGATCTTTTAGAGCAACTTCAGGGAGCCTCAGTATTTTCCAGGATCGACTTAAGATCTAGATATCACCAATTGCGGATTCGAGAGTCGGATATCGCGAGGACAACGTCTTGTACACGCTATGGTCATTATGAGTTCGTAGTTATGCCGTTCGGGCTAACTATTGTGCCTGCGGTATTCATGGAGTTAATGAATCGGGTTTTCATCGACTTTTTGGATCAGTTTGTTATTGTCTTCATCGACGACATTTTGATTTATTCTCGTAGCCAGGAGGAACATGAGGTTCATCTTCATCAGGTTCTCGACGTGTTGAGACGAGAGCAACTTTATGGAAAGTTTTCCAAATGTGAGTTCTGGAGGTCCGAAGTGATTTTCTCGGGCATGTAATTTCATCTGACAGAGTTCGTGTCGACCCTCAGAAGACGGAGACTATCCGAGATTGGCAACCTCCGAAAGATATTAAGTAAATCCGAAGTTTCCTCGGATTAGTTGGTCAATTATCCAACCCACGACCTGGAGCTAGCAGCCGTGGTTTTCGCATTGGGGATTTGGCGTCATTACCTTTATGGCGTTACCTTTCAGTTATTCACCAATCACAAGAGTTGAAGGATATATTTACTCACAAGGAGTTAAATATGCGACAGAGGCGGTGGTTGCAACTAATCAAAGATTTTGATATCGAGATCCTTTACCACCTGGGCAAGGCGAACGTTGTCGCCGACGCCTTGAGTCGTAAGTCCGTTCAGGAGCAGATGCTTGCTCGTTTAACAGTTCAGAAGGAGCTTCAGCAGGAATTCCTTAGACCCGAGATCGAGGTCTGGCTTCAACGAGTTTAGGGACATCTTTGTATGTTAGAGATTTCATCGTCACTCGAGGAGGAAATCCGAGAGAATCAGGGTTCAGACCCATCATTGTTGCGCATCCGAGAGGATGTGGCTCAGGGGAAAGCCCATGGATTTGTGGTCCACGAGGATGGACTTTTGAGGTTTAAGAATCGGTTGTGCGTACCGGCGAATGACGAGTTGAAAGACTCGATTGTGAAAGAAGCTCATGCTACCCCTTATTCTGTGCATCCGGGGTCTAGTAAGATGTACAAGGACTTGAAACAAAATTACTGGTGGAGTAATATGAAGCGAGAAGTCGCAGAATTTGTTTCGAGATGCTTAACTCACAACAAGTTAAGATTGAACATCGGCCGAAGGCGGGTATGTCAAAACCTCTTCCTATTCCCGAGTGGAAGTGTGAAGACATTTCTATGGATTTCATCACGAGTTTGCCGACGAGTCGTCGTGGCATGAACACGATCTGGGTGATCGTGGACCGCTTAACCAAATCAGCTCATTTCCTTGAGATCAAGGATACGTGGGGTCCCGAGAGACTTGCCCATTGTTCATTAAAGAGATAGTCGATCGCACGGTACTCCTAAAAGTATCGCTTCCGATCGTGACGGACGGTTTGTGTCGCATTTTTGGAAATCAGTTCATCGTGCTATGGGAACTCGGCTTAACCTCGCATCGCTTTTCATCCTCGGTCGACGGACAATCAGAGAGGACCATTCGGACATTAGAGGACATGTTGAGGGCATGCGTCCTCGATTGGAAAGACGATTGGGAAGCCCAACTACCATTGATCGAGTTCACGTATAATAATAGTTGGCATGCTTCGATCAAGATGGCACCTTACGAGGCCTTGTATGGTCGTCGTTGTCGATCTCCGTTGTGTTGGGACGACTTATCGAATCAATCGGCACCGAGCCCAATATGCTTATAGCCGCCCGTGAGAAGGTAGCTTTGATCGAAGTCGTTTGTTGACCGCCGAGTCGGCGTAAATCATATGCGTATAACCGCTGCCGACCATTAGAGTTCGAGGTCGGTGACCATGTGTTGGTCAAGGTATCCCGAGTCGTGGTATCTTCCGCTTTTGGGAAGAGGGAAAGTTGAGTCCGAGATTCATTGGACCGCTCGAGATTTTGGATCGAGTAGACGAGTTAGCTTATCGATTGGCTTTACCTCCGGCGTTGAGCCGAATTCATAATGTATTTCACGTCTCTCGCCATGGAAGTATGTTGCCGACCCGAGTCACATACTTCGGCCGACGAAATCGAGATCGCCGACGATCATTCATATGAGGAACGTCTATACGAGTTTTAGAGCGAATCAAGCGGTTGAGGAATAAGACGATTCCTTTGGTTAAAATTCAAAGGGTCTAGACACGGAGTCGAAGAGGCTACTTGGGAAACCGAGGATAGTATGCGGGAGAGTTATCCCGAATTGTTTGACCCTTAGTTTCGGGGACGAAACTCTTTTAAGGGGGGGTGTATGTAATACCCGGTTGTAATTCAGTAATTATCATTCAGTATTTATCATTCAGTCATTATCACTTAGTAATTTCACTCATTATTGATCGTTTGTCACTCATATTCAGTCATGGTATTCATCATTCAGAGTAATTGTATCGTGTATCAATCGTCATTCATCACTAATCGGATTGGAGTTTCGTGCGCTTATCATCATTGTCATTTCGTTGCGGTATGCGTGAGGAGTAGCGCACGCTACATACTCCTTTTAGCGTACGCTAATTGGGTATAGGTAGCGCACGTTACCACTCGGCTTTAGCGCACGCTAAGGTTGTTTCGGCCGCACCCGTAAGGTACCGGATCACAGTGAGATTATTTGTAGCGCACGCTACGAGTGGTAAGTAGCGCGCTAACGGTTGTAGTAGCGCACGCTATATGTGTGGAGTAACGCGCGCTAGGGACGGATCGGGTTGAGTCCAGTGGCTACCGGATCGCACCGATTATTTCATAGCGCACGCTATGTGTTGTTGTTAGCGTACGCAACCGATATATTAGCGCACGCTAAACTATGGTTGTAGCGCACGCTATCGAGGCCGATCGAGGGCTGGAGCTTTTACGGACTCCGATCGGGCATCAATATTTCGTTAGCGCGCTAATAATGGATCTTAGCGCACGCTAGTAATATGGCCGTAGCGCACGCTACAAGAAGGTACGTAGCGCGCTACCGTGTTCGGACAAATGGGTACCGGACTACCCAAATTACTCGTTAGCGCACGCTACGCATGGCTAGCGACGCTAACCTGGATCGACTATAAATCGATGCTTTAGTCAAAGTTCGTCATTATTCATCTCATTTCATTCCTTCGGTAGTTTTGGGCGATTTCGAGCGTTTTGAGAGAGGATTCTTCGAGGTGTAATCATCAATCATCATCTTCAAGCTCATCTTTCGGATTAATCAAGATTTCATCATCTTCATCTCATCGAATCAAAGGTATTAATCTCTTGGATCTAGAATTTGATTTTGGGTTTTCCTTCCGATTTCTTCGTAAGCTTGGATTATCATTGGAATATGTTAGATATGAATTATCTACCTCGATAAGTATATTCGCACGGATTTAATGGTTATTTTCTAATTATTTCAAGAACCATTGGGGTTGACTTCGGTTATTTTGGGGATTTCCGATTGTCGTTATTATTAACTTGAATTGTGGACTTCTATGAGATTATTGATGTCATTGATAATGTTGTCTTGGTTTGAATCAATCATTTTGGAGTTGGTTCGATAATTTGGGTTTGGTTTTAACCCACGGGTATCTCAACGTTTTCGTTAGAGTACATCTACGAGTTCGGATATTGTTGTATCGACGTTTGGGTCGGTTATGATCGTATTTGATTCGTGTATTGATCGGTTGTTGGTAATTATTGTTGTTCAAGGTTGTTCGAGCGACCGACTTTTCATTTAGGACGTTGTTCGTGGAAGGACATTCTTCATCGGTATCGAGTAAGTTAATTCTTACTCGGTTAAAAGGATATTCATACCTTTTGTTGCTGTTCATTCATAATCATAACTCATTCATCATTATATTAACCGTATCAAAACTTGTTGTTGTCAATTATTTACTTCAGTCATAAGGAACGACGGTTCCAATCTTTTCATTGAGCTGTCATTTTTTTTCATTACCATTCCACCTCGGTGAGTCATTATTCATTTTTGATGTCACTTTTGTTATATCGTGGCATTCCGGGTCATACTAGCGTGCCGGTTGGTATGTGTTGGATTTTCATGTCGGGCACGTGATGGTCATGTATTGGGAGTGATACATTGGACTGTGCACACGGGTCATATTGTCTCGTGAGACTGATTAGGTACAAGACCACACGTGTATTTGATCGATACTCGTTGGTGGCTTGTGCACGGACACATTTCCATCCCGGGCGTAGTGTGGCGCCACCCTTTGAGCCGTACTGTTAGTTGATTCATATAGCATGTTTGATTGCGTATGTTTCGACAAGATATTTCATAACTTTAGATATAATCATGATTGTGTATTTTCAACCCTTGAGGATTGTTGTTCTTTGTAACTGACCCCGTTTGGGGATTTTGTTTTTCAGGTCATGGCAAGGCAAACGCACGGGAATAACATGTTGATGTCGAGGAGTCCTAGTGATACTAGTAGGGGGCCCCGATCTTTCAGTTATTCATGTTACTGTTCTTTATTTTCCGCTGCAGACTTTCATTTGAATACTTCGTTTCATTCAGTGTTGTGTATTTTATCTTCATATAAAATACACTAGTATTCGGTATTGTCCTGGTGTGTTGTAACTAAACTCCTCATCGGAGTAATTATTGCTGTAATGTAGTTCGGTACTACATTTATCTTGTGTAATTCATTCATTTTCATTTGCCTAGTGGGTCCCAGTTGGGGATCTACGGCACTGTAATATCCGCCTAGTTTGGGGTGTTACAGGCTAGCCCGATCCAATTATATATAGCTCAAGCTTGTGCTCATTAATCAAAAACTCAGCAAGTTTGCTCAATTGTTCTAATAAAACTGGAAATGAACTGAGCGAGACAATGGCAATCTGCTGTTTAACTAAAGCGGCCTTAAGATCACATACTCAACCAATCGCATTTTCAAAAATTTACAATGTAGAGAAAACATGTAGGAGAATTAATAATGTAGAGATGTAGAGAGTTAAATTGTTACCCGAAAAACCCGACCCCGAACATCCGGACCGCTTGTCCCAATCTTCAGACTGAAATATATAGGGATCTCTCTTTTTTAGTATCAAAGCATAAAAGTAACAAGTTATATATCCCCATTCATAAAACTATAAGTTTTTGATACCAAAATGTATTAAAAGACTTTATTACCCTTAAAGTCTACCACTAAAAGATAAAAAAACATAAAAAAAAGAAGATTATTAAAACGAAACAACAATAAAAAAACGGTCCCATAACTCAATATTTTCCTCTGCTAAAAAACTCTCCTCCTCTCTGCAAAAAAACTCCCCGTCGTGAAACCCTTCGCCGGCCAGAAAATGTCGAACTCCAACTACCACAGAGAATCTGAAGACGCCAGAAGTTCCGCTAGTGACACACCATCTAAAGAGGAATTCGTCAATGAGCCGCCGGTTAGTGTATTTTCATTCACACACGATCGTGCCACGACGGTTGTTCATCTTCCCACGATCGTGCTGAAGAAGATGAGACCATCGTGTACACGATGGTCTTTCGTGGACACGATGGTTACACACGACGGTCGTCGATCGTGTGTGCCGTCATGTGCTAGAAGACCAAAGGCTCCTGCCTTGCACACGATCGCAGGCACACGATCGTTGCCCGTCGTGTGAACCATCGTGTGGCACACGATGGTCTTCACACGACGGGCATCGATCGTGTGCCTGCGATCGTGTGCAAGGCAGAATTTTTTTTTTTCATTCTCTTAAGCATTCTATCATATTCATATGAGTTGTATGTCCATATTGCAGACTGGTTGCATATGGAAGAGACCTACATTGTGTTTTGTTACACGTAAAGTGAATCTTTACATACGGGAGGCGGTATTTAAAGAGATCATTGAGACACTAAGAAGTATGGGCCGCAATTCCGCAGTTGCTGATCGAGCTATCGAGAGCTTGACCGAGGGGGTCCTGGGGCGCTTGATTAAAGTTAGGAGGAATGGGAGTTCAAATACTGCCCTACATCACTTGATTGCCCGTCAATTGGAGGGTGATCAAATCCCCCCGGATGAGTCGTGGTTCCAGGTTTGTGGGAGGACCATTCGTTTTACGGCCCGTGATTTTGCCATGATCACTGGACTACATTTTGGAAACTCTACCTTCCATCCCCAGGATGACCATCTCCTTCCGTCTGACGGTATTTTCCACAGAATACTCCATGGCAAAAATATTAAGGTTAGTGTTCTGCGGAAGAGGTTCAATGCTCGAGATTTTGGTAGAGACATAAGAGATTATGGGAAGGTTGCCAGTTTGCTTATATACTACTACTTTATCCTATGCCGTGACGACATGATGGTCGAGACATGGGCATGGGCATTAGTGGAGGATTTCGAGCAGTGGGATATGTTTCCTTGGGGTTCTTATGCCTTTGGAGTTTTATCTTACTACATAGGCAACGTTGCCATGAAGGAGGGACAAGAGCACAAGGACTATCACTTCTATGGTCCTGTTTAGGCTTTACAAATATGGTCGTATAAGATGATTCCTTCATTGGGAGCATTGTGTGGTATTCGAGATAAAACCGTCCAAGTCCCCCGGTGTTTGATGTGGACTACGAGGAAGATGTTTTGTGATTTCACTCATTTCTTCGACGATAAGGTACATAAATTTGTAAACGTATTTTCTCCTGACTTCATCTCTTAAACGTTATGTGATTGCCCATCTAATGGTATGATTTAATGACTAATTTTGCAGCACAAAGTACTTCCCTCTTTACCGCATTTGGAGGAGGATGAGGCTGAGTACTACTACCTGAGCTTTGAGAATGGCTCGCCATATGACGTTAAGTTCATTAAGCCTATAAGAATAGCTATGAAGAATAAGGAGGATGAGCCTGCGCCGATCCCGAGGAAGAAAGTTATGGATAGGTTGAAGAAGGCTGCTGGAAAATTGATTACATATGAGTCGGCACATAAAGTGTCGAAGCGACGCCGGCAGAGTACCCCACCAGTAGATGGTGCAGAGACATCGGACCGGCAGAGGCAGCCAGAGAAGGTGTGTTGTGTCCACGGACTTCCTTGTCCGGACCACACCCAGGACACGAGCAGGGATGAGTACTTCGATCGCCGTTTGAAGGCGATCTTGTACGACGATTCTGAGTCCGGATTTATTGCTCGAGTTTCTCGCCGGGTGCTTTCTGGGATCGTGGATTTCTTCGGATCTATGCATAGACGTTCTAGGAGCCCGGTACACTACTCGGCTGGGAGCCATGATAGGCCTCATCATTCTGCATCTGTTAGCAGCGCCCAGCGGAGGATTCCTGACCCTCCACGTCACCTAGTCTCTGGCGCAGCCCACAGTCACCATTCTCAGCGTCAGCCTAGTCATCATTCTCAGCGTCATCCGAGTCACAATTCTCAGCGTCAGCCGAGTCATCATTCTCAGCATCCGCCTACCCACCATTCTGAGGTCCAGCACAGTCACCATTCTCAGATTCATCATTCTGTTGAGCGGACTCAGCAGCCCCTTGATTACGAGCATCAGTATGAGCCATTTGAGGCGCCATTTCAGCAGTATGGGACGATGTTCGAGTGGTTTCAGTACGAACATCATTATAGTGCGATGTTTCGAAGTGAGGGTGGTGGTCCTGAGCAGCAACCTCCATTTCAGATTGAGCAGCCAGTTTTTGAGATCGAGCAGCTGGCTGTACAGCTCTCTGATCGTTATAGTTGTGAGAGGGATGCTGAGGGTGATGAAGATGGTGAGAGTGCCGGAACGCAGCATTTGGGTGAGTGTAGTCTTCCACCGCGAGTGAGTCGACCATCTGCTGCTCTTTGGGAGCCTTTTGTGGTTGCGCCACCAAGAGATAGCGAGGCTCTGAAGAAGTTGTACCTACAGTTTAGGAGGGAGCAGCCACGTGATGCTATTGTCCGGTGTTTGGAGACTGGGCATGCTCTCACCCAGGCGTTATTTGACCGAATAGAGTCTAGCCGTGAAGACTTTGATGCCGAGGTGATAGACTGTTATGTGCTTGCGACTCGAGCGAGGCTTCGGAGGGGAGTCTGTAGTGTTGGTGTCGGTAGAGTTGGCACTGTACTTGCCGGCTCCCTATTTTACGTAAGTTCTATAACCTACTCGCTTGTATATCATTGGTGTGATATGGATTTTTTTTAATTTTGTGGTTTGGCTTTTTGTAGTTAGTTTTGGCCAACGAGTTTGCAAGACTCCATCCGGATGATCCACTTGGTATCAAGGTGATGGGGAAGCCGGTTTACAAGGATTGAAAAATTCCTAAATGCATCGAGCACTACATGACAGGTCTTGATACACCACATGCAGTTCCATAGTTAAATTGCAACGAAGTAAGTTTGAAGTTTATATTTATAAATAATTGACGATTTGTTGCCATTTGAAATTTATATTTATAAATGATTCGCTATTTATAAATGATTCGCTATGTTTGATGTGATGATCTTATATGATTACATATTTTGTTTCAACAGATCATTGCCATTTGTTGCCTCGACCAGAGCCACTGGGTGACTATCAAGATTGACATCATAACATGGACCGTGGAGTTGTACGATTCCTTATCACACCACCACGAAGATGGTCGATACCGATTCAACCAACTGCGATCGATTATGCATCTGATGCCTCGTGTTCTAGCTCAATCCGGGTATTGGCTGAACAGCCAATCGAAGAAGAAGTATGACACGGAGATGAGTTTTGAAATTATGCCACGAGAGCTACAGTTCATACAAAATGACAATCACAGTTGTGGCCCCTTCGCGTGCATGTACTTGGATCGACTCGTCTCTGCAAACCCAGGAGCAAGGCACCAAATCAAGGAACGTAATGAAAAATATATTAAGAAATATCGATATGGTTTAGCTGCTAAAATCTTTATGTTGTCTTTAGACATGTAGAATGGTTTATGGTGTGTTGTTAAATATTTATGTTGTATTTAGACAGTTTTGGCAATATGAATGTGTCAGTGTTGTTAAATCTTTATGTTTTGGCTCTGTGTTACACACGATGGATGAACACGATCGTGACCATCGTGGGTCACGATCGTGTTGTGTTGTTAAATCTTTATGTTTTGGATCTGTGTTACACACGATGGATGCACACGATCGTGGCCATCGTGTGTTACGATCGTGTGCAACCTACCCACGGTCGTGGGTTGATGCTGTCGTGTGCGCACAATGGCTGGCATGACCGTGTGCACACGACCGTGAGTACCATCATTGGCACGGCCGTGCACACGATCATGTGACTAATCGTGGGCACGACCGTGTACACGGTCGTGCACACGATCATGTGACTAATCGTGGGCACGACCGTGTACACGGTCGTGTGCATACGAACTTTTGGTATTTTTGCCAATTTAATTTATTGTGTTATCTAGAATGATGTTTTGTGATTCAAACATCGCTTGTTCAATCTTTAATTACTATATAGCTTCTTATACAAACTCCTATTTGTCATTTCGTTGTAATTCATTAGTATATGAGATATTTCTTCCAGATGACTGAACTTATCCGCATTTAACTAATACACCGAGAATGATAGACGACACATGATATGCAATATATTATGTTAATTCAATCAATAACTTTTTAAATAAGTGTATCGTTAACAAATAATTGTTAATATATAAGTAACAACACCTAAATTAGTATATGAGATATTTCATCCAGATGATTGAACATATCCGCATTTAACTAATACACTGAGAACAGATAGACGACACATGATATGCAATATATTATGTTAATTCAATCAATAATTTTTTAAATAAGTGTATCATTAACAAATAATTGTTAATATATAAGTAACAACACCTAAATTGACGAGTAATTTGAGAAATTGGTGAAATGTTTTGATGTTCTTGTGGACACGATCGTGTGTTCCATCGTGGACACGACTGTGTACATGATCGTGTGCATATGAACTTTTGGTATTTTTGCAAATTTGATTTATTGTGTTATCTAGAATGATGTTTTGTGATTCAAACATCGCTTGTTCAAACATTAATTACTATATAGCTTCTTATACAAACTCCTATTTGTCATTTCGTTGTAATTCATTAGTATATGAGATATTTCATCCAGATGATTGAACTTATCCGTACGAACTAATACACTGAGAACAGATAGACGACACATGATATGCAATATATTATGTTAATTCAATCAATAACTTTTTAAATAAGTGTATCGTTAACAAATAATTGTTAATATATAAGTAACAACACCTAAATTAGTATATGAGATATTTCATCCAGATGATTGAACTTATCCGCATTTAACTAATACACTGAGAACAGATAGACGACACATGATATGCAATATATTATGTTAATTCAATCAATAACTTTTTAAATAAGTGTATCATTAACAGATAATTGTTAATATATAAGTAACAACACCTAAATTGACGAGTAATTTGAGAAATTGGTGAAATGTTTTGATGTTCTTGTGCACACGATCGTGTGTTCCATCGTGGACACGACCGTGTACACGATCGTGTGCATACGTGGATACAGTGCCAATTTGACACCAAAGACAACGCGACACCTGGTTGCCAACGTGTCATACAATTGGAACACACGATCGCGGCGATCGTGTGCACAATCGTGTTTACTGCAATGCTCAGAGTAAGTTTTTTGATTTTGTTGTATGTGTAGTGACTATCATTGCGAATTAATGTGTTCCATGAAACAGGGCCTATTTAAAAACACTGCGAGCACTCCAGTCATACTAGATGGTGATGATGATAATGATTTGGAGATTTCTGAGAAGAAAAGCAAAGAAGTTATTTTAGAAGAGGAAGTTCATGAAGATGGTGATACAAGACTAAAGATACAAAGAGCAGGGGGAAAAGGGATCCAAGTGATTGTTTTTTTATGTTATTATTAGATATTTTTGTGTGATGGTGATTAAATTTTGTTTTGTAAAGTTATATGCTTTGGATATCCCTTTGCTGTAAACTATTGCTCTTTGAAGTGAGCTACTTTGTTATGGTTAATGTTTGGCTCCATAATCACCTTTATTTGCTTTACATAACTGAACACTTAAATTTCAATTCAAAGGTAAAGAAAATAGACACAAAATTATGCATTTCAACTAATAATCAGAATACTGAATTAATACATGGTCCATCGAGGATCAAAATATCAGCACATGATTGTTGCTAGTAAGTCACAAAATATAAAAATACATAAACAATTTAAGTTTCACGGTATGGACATCCCCTTATGTCATGGTCATCATTACGGCAAATGCTACACCTCTTCTTCTGCCGGCGCCTTTGCCTCGTTTGTTCATTGATTCCTTGAGTTTCTTCAGGGATATTCAAATCCACACCACCTATGGGAATGAATGCTTTGCAAGATTTTCTATTGTGGTCGGTTCCTTTACACCTACCGCACACCTGAGGCCGTCCACCTGCGGGCAAATTTTCAACAGCGGACCATGCGCAACTCATCCTTGGTCGGCCGGCTTGTCATACCCCCTCTGGAGGTACGCAAACGATGGATGAGATCTTCGGTGGGACATTCCACTCATCAGGATGTGGGATGGGACTAATATGCTCCTTATAAGTCTCTCTAAGGCCTTGTTGCTTGAAATAATGACTAACAAAATCATACACGGACAAACCATTGCCGGTGCGCCTATTACAATAAACAATTATGTCAAGGATGTTGTATAGGATAATGTATTTTTGATATTGATGAGGTGCAGGATAAATCCAGACCTGCCCTGTTTTCCACACGATGGCAAAACACGATCGTGTCGATCGTGTGTTACGATCGTGTCGATCTTGGGTTACGATCGTGCCGATCGTGTCCCATCGTAGGTTACGATCACGGCGATCGTGGGTTACGATCATGGCGATCGTGGGGTTACGATCGTGCTCATCGTGGGTTACGATCGTGCCCATCGTGGGTTACGATCGTGCCCATTGGGTTACGATCGTGCCCATCGTGGGTAACGATCGTGCTCATCGTGGGTTACGATCGTGCCCATCGTGGGTTACGATCGCGCCCATTGGGTTACGATCGTGCCCATCGTGGGTTATGATCGTGCCCATCGTGGGTTACGATCATAAGCATTCTGCCATGACCGTGTACACGACAGCATAGACAAAAACATTGAATGTCCATGACCATGTGCACACAACAGCATAGAAAATTACCTTATAGCGGCAACGGCATGACGACATGGAATCTGATCCAAATCAAACTCACGACAACAACATGTCCATGTTCGAAGGTCGACCTCATAAGAAATTTTGTTTTCTTCGAATTTATAAACAAGTGGGGTGGTAGCTCGAACGGTAAGAGTCAGACTGGCTTGCACAGAGTTAGAAAGCTTTTCAAAAGTGTGCATTGTCAACTCATGGTCTCTTGATGTAGCTTCTCCCCGCTTCTCATCAAACCAATTCTCTAAAATTAGGCGAAATATCTCAAGTAACGAGCAAACAGGTAAACGCCTCGCCCACAACATACGATTATTAAAGCATTCAACAGCATTGGATGTCAAGAAGTTATAGCATCGTACCGGACACTTCGACCTAGCCCACCTCTCTGGCCCAATTTCAGAAAGGCGCCTGTGAGCCCCATTAGGGCTTTCGATATGTAGTTTCAAAAAGTAGTTTTCAAAAACTTCTTCTCGATGCGTGTAGGCAGCAGTTCTAAAGAGTCCTATAGCATGTGCACCGTAGGAGGTCAGATTTTTTGCAAGATGGTGATAGCACAACCCGTGGAATGCATTCGGATAAACGGCTCGAACAACATTCTGAATGCTCTTATGTTGGTCACTCACAATCAGTAAATCTTCCATCGGATTGTAGCATCTGCGCAGGTTATACAGAAAATAAGTCCATGACTCGTCATTCTCTATCGGACCGAGACCAACAGCAAGAGAAAATACTTGCTCGTTCCCGTCAAATGTGACGGCCGCAAATAGAGTTCCTTTATTCCTTCCCTTCAGGTGGGTCCCATCAACTATAATCACCGGTCGAAGGCACGTATCAAATGCCCTAATACTTTGTCCGAGTGCAACGAACATGTGGCGAAACACTCCCTCACGAGTCGTCTGCAAATCATAAATTGTCCCTGGATTACGCTGTTTTAACAAATACAGATAAGATGGGAGCCTCTGATACGACTCATCAAAGCCGCCATATGTATTCTCTATCGCTATATTCCTCGTCCGGAGAGCAAAGCTGTATAGCATGTCAATGTCGTACTCCCTACACATCTATGCAATCATCTCCTTTGGCCTCAAAGTGACCCCCTCACCGGTCAATCTTTTAGCAAAATAATGGGCGGCAACCTCAGAAGTGACCGATCGTGCGGCAGCAGGGTTCAAATCAGGGTGACAGCTGTGCTCCAATGTCAACTTAGTAATTCTCCAAATAGTTGCACCCTCAATAGCACACAACCTAAACTGACAATTTTTTCGCCCACTCTTACAAACAAACACTATATGTTTATCGGCGAAACGATCAGTGATACACTGTAGCATGTTTTCCAAACGATACATTCCTACAGTTATCCTCAACTCTGTCTTCGAACGAAAGGTGGACCCCACCTCTAGCTGACCGGTAACCGGTGGAGGCTACTCGATCCAACCCAAAGTCCCGGCACTACCGGGGTCCGGAAATGGAATGATCCAGTTACGCATTGATTGTAGATGCTCATGCTCGCTCGCAGATTGATGGTCGAATGAGAAGTTCCGACGACTCATAATCCTATCCATTTGGGCCTGTTGGCGAACCCAAGCAATAAATTCCGCAGATAGTGACTCAATCAAGTCTTTACAACAATCTTCATCTTCGGATGTATGCACCTCCTCATCTTCCTCGTCTTCCTCATCTTCCTCGTATTGATACTCTTTGGAAGGCATGTCATAATTTATGTTGATGGGCTCTACTCTCGAGCTGCTACATCCCATATTAACCTCGGGAGTGGAGAAGCTGTTGTTCTCAACATAGATCTCAGGATCCTCCTTGTATTCTACTAGTAATCGAAGTATCTCGGTATCGCCCCGTAATAGGAATTTTACTTTGTTTCCCTTGGCCATGTGTGTCAAGTACCATAATTTGTAATCGGACTCATTTGGACCACCCAAACCCTCTCTCATAACCCCCACGAGGTTTGCACGACTAACTTTGCTCGTGTCGATATAGACAAAAAAGGAGTCCCCATCTACATATGTCGATCGCTCCCAATGACCACCGTGATGTATCAAAATACGCTGCCACGACATCTGATTACAAAAAGATGAATAACTATTCAGAAAAATGAGCGAACAATATTATAAAACGGTCTGCCTTGGACACGACCGATGCACACGGTCGTATACTACCGTGTGCAGTGATCGTGTGCAAGTTTCTGTCTATGAACACGATCGCTGCACACGATTGTAGACGATCGTGTTAAACGATCGTGTACACGTTAGTGTTTCGCACGATGTTAAGGTCGTTGCACACGATCGTTGCACACGGTGGCTTCCCATCGTGTGCAGCGATCGTGTCCGTAAGAACAGATCTGGATTTTTTTTTCATCGTTCAAATACTGATGCATACCTTCTTTATGAACTCAGAATCACGACAAATGAAGTCCTATTTCAATGTCAACTTTTATTTTCGAACAATCTTGTGATTTCTATAAGATTTTTTGAGAGACCCTTTGTCAAAAATAAAATGGTTGTGTTGTTTTGATGTATATGTTTGTAGTTAAATTTTGGTTGTTGGACATTAATATCGATCGAAGGAGGAAAGTAAAAAAGAAAAAAGAGAAGAAAAGTAGTTTAAATTAAATAAATAAAAAAAAAAGTGAGAAGTCAGCAATACAACAAAAGAGAGGACATTTTAGTCTTTTTAATCAAAATGGTACCAAAAACTTATAGTTTTATGAATGAGGATATAGAACTTATCAATTTTATGCTTTGATATTAAAAAATTGATTCCCACAAATATATATATATATATATATAACATTAGTTTTAAGAAATCTGCATAATATTAATTCAATATAATGTTTCAATATAAAGAAACTAAAAGAAACGAGGACTAAAAGAAATTAATTTAATATAATATTCAACATAATTAAATCATACCATCTTCTTCATTGTCTTCATCATTGCATCCATTACTTCAATGTTCTTCCTGATTTCTTCCCTTTTTTCTTCATCATGTTTTTTAATTGCCCTAGAGAGCTTCGCCATCGCTTTTTCTCGGACCGCAGTCTCCATCCTCAATGCCTCCAAAAAATCACTTCTAACATCCCTTAATTCTCTAGAGACATCATGTTGTAATCTATCAAACTGCAATTGAAGAGCAGCGTTTTGTTTTAGCAAGGCTTTTTTATTTCTGTGATCTTTCTTGCTGTAATACGATTCGAAAGCAAAAATAACCGCAGCAGCAAATTGTAAGGTAGGATATTTTTCTACTAGCTCTACAATTTTTTGTAATGATTGAACAGCAGATATGTTTCTTTTTCCCGATTCTATTGAAACTAGAAGATGAAAATGGAAAGAAAATGAAAATGGGAAGAAGATGAAGATGAAAAGAAACTATAGTAAATCTCTGTTAATATTCCTTCAATTTTAAACGCCATCACTTCTCCCAAAACAACTAGTATCATAGCTATATTTCTTTCGAGCTTCGAACCTGCAGAAAGTCCCGTCGAGCTTTTTACCTACTCTGATTAAAAAGTGCCTATCCACATCCGTACCCGCGACCCGTAGGTATCTGTCACCCATCGGGTATCCACAACCTGCCACTCAGCAAAACAGCCATGGCGTCGCCATCTCCAATCATTCTAGCGGCAAAAAAAAAAGCACCCACAGCAACACCATTCATAAGGATCCCACAAAAAACACTAAACTAGCAAAACTAACCTCTTCTGAATCCTTTTCCTCTGGCATTGTTTGTTGATTTTGAAATGAAACATCAGCAGGAGAAATAACCAGTTATTTAGCCAAGAAAAGCAGGAAGCTGGGTCAACAATCAATAGAGGGGGGTCACGATCCACCTGTAATCTAGGTGGGGGACGGGTCTGAATGATTTTTTATTCATCTCTCTAAAGGATCTTATATGGTGTATTCTAATTTCAACCAGCACTACAAAATTAACAAAATACAACTATCCAGCAAAAACTTGATAATTAACAAAATTAAGGTGTCAGACCAGTAAAAATAACTTTAGAAGAGTTCTAAAAAAACAAACAAAAAAACAACAGAAAAGAGACCTAATAAAGAGGTGCGCACCCGGCTGATATCGCCCGCCTTTGGGCTTAAAAGGCGATTTGCCTTTTTATGTGCGCGCCTTGTGCTTGCGGCGCATCGTCAACAACTTTGCATGGAGTTGATGCCTATCAGGGAGGGGTTAAATGACTTAGCTTTACAGTACAAAAGAATAAATAAATTGCAAGGAGATATTAAATCCCAGTGTCTGCATTATAAGGAAATTCATATTCATCAATGTTTACCCGGTTTGAAACTTGCTCAACTTTACAACAAAAGTGAGTATCTTGTCTCTGGAATAGGGGTGTATTTCGAACCGAACGTTCGTGAAAATTTCACGAAAATGTTCGGTCAACGTTCAGTTCGTGTTCGGTTCGGTCAAATTCGAACAGTTCGCGAACATGTTCGTTACATACACGAACCAAACATGAACAAAATAATATATGTTCGTTAGTTCACGAACAGTTCGCGAACAAAGGTTTTTTATATATTTATTAATAATTTTACAATAATTAATAAATATAATTAATAATTTTATAATAATTAATAAATATATATACAAAATAAAACCTACCATTCCAAAATCCTTAATTTCTAAATCTATCTTCTCTTTTTATTTTATTAATTATTATTGCTTGTACTTTAGTTTTTTTTCTTTTTTGAGAACACAAACGAACAAACGAACGAACAATCGAACGCTAACGAACGAACACGAAATATGTGAAATTTTAACGAACCGAACACGAACAAGTGGTTTGCAATTTTACCGAACACGAACACGAACCGAACGAACTGAATCCTTAATGAACGAACGTTCGTTAAAGTCACCGTTCGGTTCGTTCGGTTCGAAATACACCCCTACTCTGGAACTTACTCTTGATTTTTTGGTGAACTTGTCCTTTAGTATTCGAACAGCAACAACTCCACCAACATCAGCGAAGAATTTATGAAGATCATCATCGGTTGTCTGCAGAAATGACATATGAAGAATATCAAGAAGTTTGTCCATAGTACAAGGACATATAATTACAAAAGAAAGTCAAAGCAAGAGACAAAGTGCCTGGAGGCTTAGATTTGAAACAAACGTTGTGCATTGATCATTAAATGGCATAGGTTTTCTAGAGGATTTATGATCATTTCTTGTCGCTACTCTGATTTCTTCGCATCTCTTTCAGCAGCTTCACTTGCTTCAGCTGAGTGCCCTGCCTGATCTGTATTATTCTCATTTGTTTTCTTCAGTTTCTGAGCCATACTTTTCCGATGCTTAGCTGGAGACTGTTCATCAACTGGATTCGGAGTTGGTTTTCTCTTTTCACGGGCATTTTTCATGGGAAAGGTCTCCCTCTCATTTGTGGACAGACCAACATTTTTGCTCTCCTGCTGCAACCTAAACAGCTGCACCTCTTGAAGACGAGGAGCCACCTAAATAACATGAACATGGGATGTTGACCAGGCATCAAAATATATGCCACATTCAAACATTTTTCCCAAAAAGGGAAAAGAGCCAATAAGTCCGCATCACAGTTTTGCAGTCTAATTTGTTACTTTGATACTTTTCTAATTTCCACATAAAATCGACCTAAGCAGAATAGTACACTATTGGTTGCTTCAGCAATCAGCATTCCAGAAATAAGTCAATAACCAAGATCATTGAAATGTCTAATGCAAATACATCCGCAAAGAATAAAGTAATTGAAATAATAGTAATAACCAAGATTTTTTTCGTCAGTTGGTTTGAGATTATAATAATCTCGCAAGCTGCTCGGGGCGGGAGAGATTTTTTCTTCCGAATAAGCTTTTAATTTCAGTGATGGAAATGAATCAAATATATCGGAATATCTACGACTTGATGCGGACTGGTGAGAGCTGCTTGACCTGCAAGCCGATATCAAAATAAGCCACTTAGTAAAATCTGTTGGGTTATTTGGGCGTAATGGAAAGGTTAACTTCAAAAAGTCAGTCTCGATTATAGGACACCAGGGATAAGAACCTCTAATTATGGTTGGGCGAAAAATTCAGAACATACGTGTATAACCCTCTCAGACTAAGGTATTGGCATCATTAAAAATATGAATTCAGCTCTAATAAGTAATGATGTAAAATTGGAAGTAATATAGTCAATCTTAGGGACACATTGGTACATGTGATCATGTTAGAAAGCTAAACTATGTAACTATTCTATGTATATGACCATCATTTAGCATTTCTTTATGTAAGACTACAACTATCTCAACCAAAACACCTAAACTACAACTAAGTCTCTGCGATGCATGGTTATTTAAATACAACTTCTACGCTCCAACAAGCTAGAAAGTAATGTAGTCCCCCACAGATAATTTCGCACCGAAAGCCAAAAAGGGCAGTTTAATGAGGATAGCATGTGAGTAAGAAACAAGTCAACAACACAGTTCGACCAAGAGTAATTGCATTCTAACAAGTGAAGAGAGATATCCACCGATCAGTTTCTTCTTTCATTGAGTATCATGTTTATGCAGAAAGCACATAGTCGATTTTAACAAAGATTCTCATAACTTGTTTACTAAAGTATCATAAAAATATGGCACAAATATACCATTTCTGGTGAATACCTTTTTTCAACAAGATATAATTAGGAACTTCAAATATGAATATAATAAAATAGATCTGGTAGATATGAGAATGAGAGTAGAAGTACCGTGAAGGAGTTTCATGTCCATTGCACAAGATGGGGGAAAGAGGGTGCCTCCCCGGCAATGGTATTTGGAGAGTCTTAAGAGCAAACATTTGGAGATCCGTCACCAACCCATTTAGCTTCTTTATGTCTGCCACCTAACATGCCCCCCAAACAAAATTACAGAGAGGCATAAATAGAAGAGTACAAGCTATCTCATAGCTCAGACAAAATATTAATTAAAGAATCAACATAATATGCAATAATAAATGCTTGAAGTTTTGGAGGTTAAGAGTACACCAAATCAACACTATATACAAATTATTCTTATGAGTGAGGGAACTGCAGAATCAACTCCAAGAATGAACAGAGTGGGCAAATCAGAAGGTGATACAAGCTGCAAGGAGACTCGGGAAGGACATATCCGAGCTCAAGACACTCAGACAGGAGAAGGAGGAAGTCGAGAGGCTGAAGAGAGAGAAGCAGACGTTGGAGGAGAACACGATGAAGAAGCTTTCGGAGATGGAGAATGCTCTGTGCAAAGGTAGTGGTCAGGTGGAGAGAGCTAACACTGCTGTTCGGAGGCTTGAAGTTGAGAATGCTGCTTTAAGAACAGAAAATAGGGTTTGAGAATGGGACGTGAATCGGGTGTTGTATTGGATTAGATTAGGTGTGAGGCGTAATATGGACCCAATGAGGTTAATGGGCTTATGGACCAATTGAACCTGATTTAGAGATATTAAGTGTATTAGTTGAGTGGTAATTATTGTAAATATTAAAGTTGTATGAACTTTTAATTATTTTCATTTTTAATATTTTTAAATTTATTAATTTTAATTCAAAAATTTTTTAAGTAAAAAACTATGTGTGCTCTTATAAAAATCCGTTATAAAATAATCAAACAAATTTAAATAATTTATTTTATTTTAGTGTAAAATTTAAATTTGACGATATTTTTTAAAATATATTTAAAATATTTTTCGTAACTGTTAAGATAATTTAGTCTATTGCAACGCTTTAAGTTCACGTATAATCCAACACTTTAGGTTGGTGTTGCATTAACTTTTTTTGCAACAGTGCATTCTCGTCTAATGCAACACTAATTGAGTAGTATTGCAAAAGACTAAATATCAGAGGGATATTGCAACACTTTTCCTTGCAACACTAAAGATATGCGTTGCATATGAGCACTTATGGCGTAGTGTTCTTTTCGGTATGTCTCCTAAATTTATTCATGAAATGGAAATCAATTAACTTAATACTATGCTAATGTGAGACTATTTCTCCAACTATATTACAATTCATAATATACTCAACAATTTTTTATTAAAATCCGCATCGAAGATCCTCAAGAACAAATTTGAGGAACGAAAAGAGTATTTTTTTATGTAATAGAATGCTCTATCTGGTGCATCACACGGACGAACATCTAGTAGATTAAAAAGTAAAACAATAAGGCTCTTTTTGATCGAATGAATCAACTAAATCGAATCGAATCAATTGAATCGAATCGATTCGAATCGAATCGAATCGAACGGACTCGAATCAAATATATATATATATTAAGGTAAGTAGTAATAATAATAATAATAATAATAATAGAAATAATAAATATAAGAAAATAATATTAAAAATAATAATATAATAAAATATAAATGATAAGTTGAGATCTATTTGATAAGGAT
Organism: Orobanche coerulescens; assembly: GCA_033398695.1. Lineage (NCBI taxonomy): Eukaryota > Viridiplantae > Streptophyta > Magnoliopsida > Lamiales > Orobanchaceae > Orobanche > Orobanche coerulescens. The sequence continues at coordinate 56,843,967 of CM065809.1, read as the reverse complement.
AAATTATAATAATATTAATGATGTTAATAACAATAACGATAATAACTATAATAATAATAACACTGATAATAATGGTAAATAATAATAATAGTAATCAACAACGATAATAATAAATATTATTAATAATAATAGTAAATATTATTAGTAATAATAACAATAATAATAATTAAGATTAATAATAATAATAATAATAACACTGATAATAATGGTAAATAATAATAATAGTAATCAACAACAATAACCATAATAATAAATATTATTAGTGATAATAACAATAATAATTAAGATTAATAATAATAATAATAATAAGAATCAATCGAATCGATACGAATCGAATGAACTCGACTGATCGAATCGAATGAACCTAAATGAATCGAATCAATTGAATTGATCGAACTTAAATGAATCGAATCGAATCAAAAACAAAAATAAAAAATAAGTCAAAATGAACGGACCTAAATTTAGCTAACATCTTTGGCCGTGCCTAACCCAAAATAAAACCCTAATTCGTCTACCACCTCTTCCCCCCCTCTCTTCGACGCGATCTTTCAAAATCGACAAATGGCGACAGCGGAAGAAGGCGGAGCCACTGCTAATTCCACCTCCTCTTCCTACGGTGGCGGAGGAGCGGGAGGGAAGTTCCGGAAGAAGCCCTTTCGCAGACAAACAACGCCATACGATCGTCCATCCACCGCGCTCCGAGGAAACAACGACAACAATAGCAGCTGGTTGAAGAAGCTTGTGGTAGAACCCGCCTCTAAGCTCATCTCCTATGGCGCGGGCCGCTTTTTCGCTTCCCTTCTTCACAAGCGACTCCCCCCGCCGCCACCTCCTCAGCCGCCAGGTTATATATATATATATCATAATGTTAATATTTTTGTCGTTTAATTACCGTAATAATCGTTATGGTTGACTAGTTAGGGCTCGTTGGTGTTTGTGTTTTCATTTGAGTTATTTTAGTTTCTTCTTAAATTTATGTTTTTTCTTGGAAATATTTGATTTTTTGAACTGAATACAATCTGATTCGGGTAGTTGGTCAATCTGACTGAGTATTCACCGAAAATGATTGTTTTTTTGACAGGTTTGGCCATGATTTATGTAATTTGATTAGTCGTAGCAATGAAGGATATTTCAGAAAAATGAATTTATATATATATGATGAAAGATTTTGAGTTTGATTTGGATGTTCAACTTTTTTTGTTTGAGATTAGATAACTTATATGTTTATGTTGGAGGTTATATTTATTTATTTTTTTTTCATTTTAACTTTTCATTCTTTGGTTTGAATTTTGCTAGTCGAATCAATGACAAGTTCCAGACAAACTTTTAAATGTGTTCGAGGCGCACGCCCGAGGCGGTCGGAAAGCACCTCCGAGGCGCCTCTTACACCATTGCTGAGTCCTATGCCTCAATCTTGTGAGGTGCACTTTAGGCCCGTTTGAGGTGAGGTTTAACACCCCGATTCTGTGAGCATTAGGCAATTTAAGTAAAAAAAAATAGAACTCACCTGTGAGACTGCGTGAGGCCTGCGGCTGCTATTGATGAAAAGGAGACAAATCAAGATAAAAGTAGGGTTTTACTATAAGTGGTTAATGACCTAACTATCCCTAGTTATATCAAGTATTAATAATAGACTTCATAAATATAGTCATTATTGCATTTGTTAAATTTATGAGTTGTTGCTTTCTTTTCATTAAAAAAGATAAAATTATATAATGTGTTTTTAAATAAAAAAGATAAAACTATAAAATAAATTTTAATTAAATCATATTAAATCTTCTGAAAATTAACAAATAATGATTAAAAATTAAAATTTAGTTGAAATTTTGGTAGAGAATGCAATTTCATTTAGTAAAATAAGTAACCTAATACATATGTATATATGTATATATATTTTAATCCTTATGAGAGAAATAATCAAAAAAATTTAGGGTTACGCCTCAATACTATAATATTATATTAACCTGATTCATACTTTTTTGCTCCCTTACTATTTTCTATCAATATTCTAATATTTTTTGTGAGTTTTTTAGGATTACTTTTTATTTTAATGAGGCTTACGCGCCTCAAGGCTTACACCTTGTTTCGTGTGCCAAAATGCCGTGCTTCGTTAGGCTCATGTTGTTAAAGGCAAAACGAGCTCTTATCACCAGAGGCGCAAGGCGAGGCGTGCGACTTATAAACATATAATGATAAGAAGATATGACTATCCATAGAAACTTAATAATTAACCAAATTAATCTGTCAAAACAATAAAAAAAGCTCAAAAAGTTTGTTCGAAAGAACAAAACAGAAGAGACCAATAGAGAGGCGCGTCTAGGCGCACTGAGGCGCAGCAGAAAAGCGCACCGAGGCGCACGCCTGATTGAGGTCGCCCGCGTTTGGACTTACAAGGCTATTTGCCTCTTTATGTGCGCATCTTGCACCTGAGGCGTGACTTTAACAACTATGTCCTGCCAAAACGCCTCAAACTCGCCTTGTGCCTTTTAAAACATTGGTTCCAGACCTGCTTCGTTATCAATCTCGTGCAATTTTTGCTCGATATACGTTGCCACAATATCTTTTCTTGTATAAAATGTCATTAGGGCCGACCCTAGATTATTCTGTTGTTGTAGAAAATGTCATTAGGGCTGAGCCTAAAACACAACTTGCCTCTTCACGAAACGACTTGGTGTATCTAAATTGCATTTTACTCGGCTTTTATTTAAATTAATAATGTTCACTCTACTTATATTTATTTCATGCTTTAGTAGTATATGCTAATCTGAACACTGGTGCTCTAAGGGTGTGTCGTGCTCGTGCAGTATGTGATTTATTTGTGGTATCCGGTAACTTGTATCTTCTGATGTTAGCAGAAGCGGAAGTTGGTGTCACCGAAGGGGGTCAAGGGACAGTTCTTAATGTAAGTTTGATGATATGCTTTTCCCTTTTTCAAAATCATCTCCTGTAAATACTTTGTTGTTGTTTCTCTATCTGAAATGGTATGTTATTGCCTTGGTGGATAAACAATTCGTTCCAATATGTTGTTGAGGTTTGTATTATCCTTGGTGTAATTATGGAGATCATATATCGTTTTTATTTATATAACCACCAGATATATTTTTGGTGAAACTCAAGGGTGTGGATTTGGAAAAGCAGCACCATATCCTTCTGGTTCTACACCTCTATTAGTTTGCCTAGATTTTCTTATCTTAATAGCAAGTACTTGAGTAGTATGCTACTCGTAAAGGGATGGGGGTAGTCCTAGAAGATTTGTGTGCGTGCGACTATGCCGGTCAAATGAACATCTTGATATTGTCAATTGAAGTTACTGACACTTGCGAGTGATAACACACGTAGAGAGATGTTGCATTACATGCAATTTCGTGAAATGGTCGTTTCACTTCCGTAGCTGTTGGAGTTGGGATGCATGTTAGGATACATTTTGAACTTCTAAAGGTATTTTCTGCTTCTGTTCATGTTGACCCCTCTCCATTTCCTTTCTCAGATGCATTATAGATCGCGACACCTCTTGGTTAGACAGTTGACTTAATGATATTACATTACAGTAGCTTGACGATGTCTGTTTGGTGATATTTCATCACAATCGATGTTTTAAAAAGCGTTCGAGGCGCAGGCGTCGAGGCGGTGCCGTTTCCACCATTGCTGAAGCCTACACCTTGATCTTGCGAGACGCACTTGAGGCGTGTTTTAACGCCTCAAATTTGTGAGGCGTTAGGCCATTTTCTTGAAAAAATCTCACATGTGAGGCTGTGTGAGAACTGCGGGTCTGCAGCTGCTATTGATGAGAAAAAGGAGATATATTAAGAGATAAGTATAAGTGGTTAATGACCTAACTGTTCCTAGTTTATATTAACTATTAATAGACTTCATAAATATATAGAGTTACAATTGGATCTATTAAATTTATGAGTTGCTTTCTTTTCTTTAAAAAAGACGAGCATATACTATTAATATCTTTGGTGAAAATCATATTCAATCTTCCGAATATTAACAAGTACTAATTAAATATTAAAATTTAGCTGAAATTTTGGTAAAGAATGCAATTAAATTTAGTAAAAAAAATTATATAAATTTTTTATCTTTATTAGATTCACCTAATTTATACTTTTTTTCTCCTTATTTTTGATCAATATTATAATAGTTTTCTTTTTTTTTTTGGATTTTCTTTATTTTAATTGATAAGAATTAGATTTTATGAGGAACTAGCAAAGATAGACTGTTGGACTATTGTAGGTGGGAACAGACTTAGAAAGAGTCTTCTCTTACCTCTTGTTGGGATTGGATCTGGTCTAGGTGGTTGAATATGTCATAATGGCATATTTCATAATGGCATATTTCATAAATGGTAGTTTTTTTATTGTAAATGTTATTCTTGCTGACATGAGTTTTGTTTTTATCGCTGTAAATACCCTGTATTTCACTGTGAAACATTACTGTATCTGGACAGGCATAGTTGTTAAAGGCACACCTCAGGACTCCTCAGTCGATAGGCGCGTAGAAAAAAAACCCTCATTGCCTCTTAAGTGCGAAGCGGGGCAATGTGGGTGAGGCGCGTGCCTTGGGGCGCGTCGGTGTGCCTTTTAGCTGCGCCTCAGATTCGCGCTTCTATGTCTTTAAATTTTTTTTGTTTGAACACTTTTAAAGGTTTTTCTGTTGTTCGCACTTTATTTTTGTCAACTTTTACGTTTTTTGGAGAGTTATACATTCTGTTCATTTTGTGTTTATGAGTTTGAATTATTCAATTTCTTTTATTTTTTTATTTTTTTGGCTTCATGCTTGTCAGGCGAGCGATTTCGCTTTTAACAAAACTTTGGTCCTATTAAAATTCTGGGAATCTTGATTTTACGTTGGTTTGGCAGTATTTAATTTCACATTTTTAGCCAAGTTAATGTCACTAAATTTTTGCATCAGATAAGTTTTTCTATTTAATTGCGTGAAAGTTAATGGTGTTGGATAAGGTTTTTTTGATAAACGCGCAAGAGAATCTTGTTTCTATTTTAATGAATTATTGAAGTGAAATATTATCAATTTGGATGATAAAGCACCGATGTGTATGAGTGTATCGTGGTATGCACATTCAGCAATAGGAGACGATATTTCTACTTTGAGGAGTACTGGTATTCTGGCCCAACATTTTGAATGTGTTTGATCTTGTAAATAGTTTTATTGGATTGTTTGAAGTAGGTGGAACAACATTTTCTTCTTCAGTTCTTTGTTTATTCTTTTCTAATGTTTCTTTATTTATTTCTTCCTTCTTTGTGGTGGTTATGGTGCCACCACCATAATGGTATGTTGCTAAGATAGGCATACTCATGAGATTTGGCATTACGCAAATTAGCATTTGTCTTGTATCTTGTAAAGATGTTAAGAAAGGATACCTCTGATCCCCGTAGTCCGTTAACTGTATGTTCGGAAGACACTAGTGATGGTCTTAAAAAAATGAAGTCTATAAAAAATTTATACGTGATTTAACTTGACCACAAAAACTCTTGGAAGTCTGCGTGGAATGTATACTATTATTTAGAAAAGTTTTTTGTTTGAGAGGTATAATGGATTAGATTGCCAGGCTTTTGTCGCGGTAGCCTAAATGTAAGAAGGCACTATCTAAGTAACCATCTTCTTGGTGTTGATGAAACATTGGCAATTTGTTGAGTTCTCATGCGAGTAGTTCTGTTAGAAGTATGCCAAAAACGTTTAAGAATTAATGCTTTTTTGTTTGACCCTCGTCTGATTACTAGTGAAGGATTTGTATGATTGGTCAAACATGTAGTATAATATGAGGCACCTTTAGCTGGACTTCTTACCATAGGTGTGCATATAGCAGACACCGATTAGTAGCTGTTACCTATCAATATTTGTAGCACCAGACCGGTTCTTCTTTCTATTAAAGAACATGACTATTTTTGCACGAATGAATGAATTATTTATTATGTTTATTTTTGGTTGAAGAGTCAGGATGGTGCCCATGAGCCCTCAGGTGGTGGTTACAGCCAACCAATGAATATGTCTAGCAGCAATGGAATCTCTGAGCTTGAGCATTTGTTGAAGCAAAGAACCTTCACCAGGTAAGGTTTTAAATGGATCTTGAGAGGGTTGAAGATGTTTGTGGTACAACTATGACAAAGGACGTTTTAGAGTAGTTTAGCTACAATTTTCATGATTTAGCCGTCCAAGCTGCTTCTGCAAGATTGTATTAGCAATTGCGTATGCTTGGTCCTTTGAATGCCCATATTTTTCTTTGGTTAACTTGCTTCTTAATTCGAAACATTTGATTGCAGGTCTGAAGTTGTCCATTTGAGAGAACTACTGCAGTCAAGAGCAGTAGAACTATCATTTGGGGGTGTTGGCCAAATAAATGAAGATAATGCTTTAGATTTTGCAAGGCGTCAACAGTTTGCAAGTGGGCGCGTGGAAGAAAACAGAAATGGTGGGAATAGATCTTCTGTTCTTATGTCAACTCCTATCGTCAATTCAAAAGTAAGTTAAACCTCATGTCATACATGCGTGCATGCATACATTCCCTCCCACTGTTGTCGTATTGCTGGTCGCTTGTCTTGTGATGTCTTCATACTGCCATTATGCCAGAATGAGTTTTATTGCTGGTGTGAATGTCTCCAGGTCCTTGAGGATGATAATGCTTCTCCTGCTGAACTTGCAAAAGCTTATATGGGAACTAGGCCTTCAAAGGTCTCACCATCAGTGCTAGGAATTCGCAGTCGAGTTGGCAGGGAAGATTTGCTTACTAGCTTGCCGTCTGCCTCAGGGTCACCTATCATGGCATTAACTAAGAAAACCCCCGGCATCATGGCTGCTCCAGATAATGGTTTTATAACTCCAAGATCTCGAGGCAGATCGGCTATCTACAACATGGCTCGTACCCCATGCTCCAAAGTTCATTTAACTTCCCGTCTCAAGGTTCGTTAGTGTTTATTGTATCTTTTAAGATGGATGTTTTCACCTCTTGTCGGATTATATATTCATATTTGTTAAGTTTCAGGGAAGTGGAATTAATAGTAATGGTTATGCTGGACCCTCAATGTCCTCATCTTTTCTACCAGAGCGCGATGAAAAACTTGGGTCTCGCCCAGTGGTAAATGTGGATCTGTAATATTTTACACTACGGAATAATATTTGCTTTTCACATGTCTTCTGGTGTTTTTGTTCATTACCTATTTTCTATTTCAGATCTCAAAGCGAAGGAGTTCAGTCTTAGATGATGAGCTTGGTTCTATAGGTTCAATAAGGAGAATCAGACAGAAATCTAATCTGTTAGCTTCTAGACTCCAGCTTACCACTCATGGAGTGGGAATTGGTTCTCATGCAAAGCAGAAGCTTCAATTGATTGGTGAACCAAGCCATAAGCTCTCCAAGGATGTTGGAGAAAATGAGAATGAAAATGTACCGAGTACCAGTTATGGTCATGTTCCTTCCAAGTCTAATGAGGTGGCTACCAAAATATTGCAGCACCTTGAAAAGATGACCCCAAAGGAAAGATCATCAGAGTCCAAATTAGTTGCTAGGAGGGATAAATCACCTTTGAAATTGATACCAAGTATGCTTTCGGGACAGGCTCTCAGGAGCATGGAGGATGTGGATTCATCTAAGTTGATGTTGGATTTACAGGATGATCATAAGTTGGGGGACAGGTCAAATGCCACTTTAGCTGAAGGTTGTGACTTTTCTATGCAAAAGCAAGAAAAAGTAGAGGAAAATGGCCCTAAACAATTTGTTGCCCCTTCAGACAAGTGGAGTCCTATAGCAAACATTGATTCTGTGGTATCCTCGAAAGCCTCTATGCCCAGTAGCAGTGCTACTGATTCCATTTCAAAAACTGGTGCATCCCAACCTCCTCAAAAGAAGAGAGCTTTTAGGATGAGTGCAAAAGAGGTTGATTGTTTTGTGTTTTTCTTTTTTCCTTTTTATTGAGTTGAATGTGTTCTTGACTTGCCCTCAATTACTCTGTTTCTTACCATTAATTGCTTAAAATTCACAATACCAGAGTAGTTCATATAATGTTACGATGTTTACCTGTGCATTTCTGGGCGTATGTCTAGCTGGTGGGTTGTTGACTGTTTTTATCATCTGAACATAATCCAAACTCTTACAAATTCTGAAAAAAAAAAAAGTTAAAGAACCGCCAGTTCTTGCTCTTTTATATCATATCATGGATCTTGCAATTCTAGTAATTTTTTTGGCCATATTTTTTATAGGATTACTTCGACCAGGATGATGATGCACATTGTAAAGGACTTGCATCAAGACCATTCTCTGGAAAGCAAGGACCAACAGAGTCCTCTCTCATGGACGCCAGCAAGGTTGCACCTTTTGAAAAACCCAGGCTTGTGAAACCCTCAATTCAGCCAGTAGATCAGTCACCTTTGGACATAATCTCAGGGAAAACAAATGAACCTAATTCTGGTGCTGTAACACTTGGAGAAGTGAGTAGTGTTTTTTCCTTGCCAGTATCAGAAGGAACAATGGCAGCTTCCCAGTCAGCAGTTCTTCCCCTGTCTGTTGCTGCGTTTGACAAATCTAAGGAAGAAAATAATCATCCATTGTTCGGTTTTAACTCTAAGTTTGTAAAAAATGTTGCTTCCTTACCTTCTGAATCCAGCAAAGGGACGGAATTTAAGATAGAAAGCTCCAGCAGGTTAGTCAGGGCCTTGTATATGAAAGTTAGTTTTGGTTTCAAACAGTTCTATTTGATTTTTTTCGGGCATGCAATTCTTTTTATGCTCTTGCTTTGTTGGCTCCAGCAGGTTAGTCAGGGCCTTGTATATGAAAGTTAGTTTTGGTTTCAAACAGTTCTATTTGATTTTTTTCGGGCATGCAATTCTTTTTATGCTCTTGCTTTGTTGGTTATCTTTTTTGTTCTTTACTACAGTTTGATTGTAAGAAGCAAAACATGACTCCTCAATGCACGATCCGATAGAAAAACAGGAGTCATATCACATCTACTTTAATAAATATCATTATGTCTTATATACAATCACACTTTTAGAAATTCATCATTCTTCCTTCAACTCGCACCAGTTACTTGATAAGTATGATAGTACTAAGGTCGACCTCCGCCCCAACTATCCCATAGTTGGTTCTGCCAGGCGGATAGGAGGCTCTAGGTGGGCTGAGGCGGGTCCAGGCGGGCTAGGTGGGTCTAGGCGGGTCTAGTGGGTTGACCTCCATGAAGAAGACTTTGTGTCGGATGATGACTCGGAAGAGGAGGAAAATGATGAAGAGTATGAATATGAGTCCGACGGAGAACATGTATTGGAGGAAGGATATGGAGATGCGGAAGAGATGGAGTTTTGACTTTTTGTGACTTCTGCTTTTTGAATGTTTTTTTTCTCAAGATTATTACATTAATAATGTTAATGTGCTTTGTTTTGCTTTGCTTTTATTGATAGAGTTGAATGCTTTGTTTTTTACTTGGTATTTTCAATAATAAAAAATGAGAATTTTTTATTATGCTTAATGAAAAAATTCCTCTCCAAAAGAATTTTTTAAAAGAATATTATAATGCATTTTATATGTATATATAAAAATAAATAAAATATAAAATATAAAAAAAACTGCCTAGTGCCTAGCCCCCTACGCGCAGCCTCCAAGGCCTAGGTGCTAGACCGTCCGCCTACCGCCTAGCGCCTTTTAGAACATTGCATGGAGCATACATATTTATCATTGTTATTATTGCATATGCCTCCTCATAAATGCTTCAATGAGGATGGAAATATCCCATTACAACTATATTTATGACTATTTGTGAAACAACCTAAAACTCAGTTGTAATGGGTCGGAGGGAGTATTATTTATGACTGAAACTTCATCTGGCAAACGGTCTGCCACACATTGGCATATTCAAATAGCATAAGTTGGTTGGACTTGAGTTGCCAGAAAATTGCCGATCGACAACAAAAAAAATGATCTTTATTTCCAATTAAAGTATTGTATATTTCACATTATATTCATTCTGAATTTTATATTTTAATGGCTGTATGTGCAGCTTGGTCAATGCTTCGGCTTCAATTGGCTCTGAAACCAAAATTCCTCAGTCGAAAGAAAGTTCTCATCTGAACCTCTTCAAGGCCGGAGATGTAAATGGAAAATCTGTTTCTGTTCCATCTGCGGCATCAAGTGGACCATCTCTTTCTTCAAGTCATCCCCTGGTGTCATTTTCTGCTGCTTCCTCTTATGATACAAATCAGATATCCAAGGGCAGTGCTTTCCCTGTCCCAACCAGAACCGGCACCGGCACCAGCACCAGCACCCCAGCCACCTCCAGTGACAGCATGTTTGGTCTGGCAGCTGCAAAGCCTTCAAGTTTAGGTGGATTTCAATTTGGTTCCCCTGTAATAAATCCAGCCACTTCAGTTTCAGCAGCATCGACTACTAGTGTTTCTGAAGCAGCAGTGGGATCCAAAGCTGAGATGGTTCCAAATTCTGGCAGCTCAACTAGCTCACTTTCAAGTGTTGGGGCATTTGCAGCAACGAGTTCTGCAAGTAACAACACTTGCGGAATCAGTTCATCGGTAGGTTTCGTGGCTCCAAATACTCTTCAGGGCTCGCTCTTTGCTAATGCCACCAAACCTGTGGGATTTGGTTTGCAAGACAATTCTACTCAACCCGTTTCATCTGCTGCTGCGTTGTTACCTGCATTCAATACCAGTAGTAACACCACTTCTTTTGGTTCCTCATCCAGTTCCCAAGTTTCTAATCCAAGCACTTCTTTTGCTTTTAGTTCTCTGGCAACCTCAGAAGACAAGAGTGTGTTCAAATTTGGTGCGACTGCTACAGAAGGTAATGCAGTTAGCTCGAGAAGTGGTGCTACGGCTGGCATATTTGGATCAAGCAATGCTCCGTTATTCAGTTCTTTTGCTACTTCTCCAGGTTCTGCTCCATTAACTACTGCAAGTTCTCTCACCAGCAGTGATGCTTTCACTACTGCTATAGCCGGCTCCTCTCTCGTTAGTTGGAATTCTTTGGCTTCCTCCTCCTCCAGCGCTCCTTCCATTAGCGTCTTTGGTTCCAGTTGGCAGAGTCCAAATCCATCGCCTGCTTTTGGTTCCTCCACATTTACTGCTCCATCTCATTCTACTGGATCTCTATTTAGTCCAGTATCCTCTGCTCCTACTACAAGTGTTTTCAATCCACCCTCTTCGAATCCCGTATTCCCATTTACCACACCTTCTCCCTTGTTCTTATCTTCACCATCTGCGTCTGTTGGCCAGCATGGTTTCGGACCATCAGCCTCTCCGGATCAGATGAATGCAGAAGACAGCATGTCCGAGGATCCAGTGCAGCAGCAGCAGCACCAAGTATCTGCTGTTTCTCCCATGTTTGGTCAACCAGCCCCGTCTTCGACCTTTCAATTTGGACTGCAGCAACCCGGTCCGTTTATGTTTGCTGGCCAACAAAATCAAATTGCTCCTTCACAGAACCCGTCTCCATTTCAGGCATCGGGTAGTCTGGAATTCAGTGCTGGAGGGAACTTCTCGTTGGGCAGTGGTGGTGGTGGTGAAAAATCTGGCCGGAAGATTGTGAAAATCAGTAGAAGCAAGAATCGGAAGAAGTGAAGATGTTATTGATTGATTGGAGATTGAGAGTGGATATGATAAATAAGTTCCATCCAAAAGCCGGTCTATCTGGTGCTGTTTGAATTAGTATTCTTTTTCCTATTTAGCAAAGTTTTGAATGGCAATTAGTGTCTCCATTTTGGACAGTTTGCCTCTGTACGGACATTGTTTGTACGGGTAGTTGTGGTAATGATTAGCAGACGTAACTGTGTTTTGTATGTGTGTGTAACATGATACGGATGTTTAAATTTAAAAAATGTACTACTATATATTTTTCAGGAAAATATTTATTAAATAAACAACTGTAGCTCACGGATAAGAAATGTTCAAATTGAATACTCTTTCCATCCGGCTATAAATTTTCTGTTTGACTTGTCTTTTGATCATTTTTTTTATTTTAACTATGAAAAATGTATTTAATTGTCATGGAATATTATTAGAAATAGATACGCGAAAAAAGTATGAGTGCTACGAAACCATCGGAGGTCTTCGAATTCTCAAGCAAGGCGACGGTGCCACCAAAGAAATTGCCGGATGGAGGCGGACTTGCTGCAAAACCATGGTTCAGAGATCTCTTTATAGAAGGACAAGAACACCAACACAAGGAAAATGAAAAGGAGGACCTTATTGCGAAAGGTGTAGTGAAAATCGCTTATGAAGGGGGTAATAGACTCCACTATTGATGAGAGCTAAATACAAAATCTTTGTGGACCATGGAAGGATGCCCTAGTGGTGAAGTTGTTGGGAAAGACAATAGGCTATCCAGTGATGAAGGATCGACTACAGAAACCGTGGAAGACACAAGACTATTTTGATATTCTCGATGTTGACAATGGATTCTACATGGTAAAATTCAACAACCCTGCCGATAGAGAGAGGGTTATGTCAGGTGGACCATGGATGCTTTTTGATCATTATCTCTCCGTTCGACGATGGACTCCGGAATTTGCGTCACCAGAAGCGAAGATCGAACGTACCCTCGTTTGGATTCGTTTTCCGGTACTTAATTTGTTGTATTATAATGAAAGTCTTTTACTGGCGTTGGCAGCCATCGTGGGGACGCCTATTAGAGTGGATACCAACACTCTCAAGGTTGAGAGAGGGAGGTTTGCAAGAGTTTGTGTGGAAGTGGACTTTAACAAAACCAGTTGTGGGCAAGGTGAAGGTGAATGGGTTTTGGCAAAAAATTCAGTATGAGGAGTTGCACATGATCTGTGCAAAATGTGGCTGTTATGGACATCTTACCAGGTTGTGTGAAGCTATTGTGGAGAAATCGACAGTCGCTGCTGTGCCGAAAAATATTACGGCGCCTCCACAAGTTACCGGAGCACAACAACAACCTCCAAGGAGAGACAGTAACCCTAGCGAAATTCAAGGGCCAACTAGCAACAAAGATTCCGAAATCCACGGGGATCGATGGTGGTAGCTCGAAAAAAGAGGAATAAAACACTGCCTCCTAAAAAGTTGGAAATTGACTCGGCATATTCAACTCACCGTAAAGTAGAAAAAGGAAAGAAAATAGTGGAGGGGTCCACAGCTCCAATCACTGGCAACGTTAGTATAAGGACAGTCCAAATCAGGAATAGAGGCGCTAATTTAGCTGAATCCAACACGGTATGGGTAAGCAAAAAAAAAAAAAAACTTAGGCATGGGGATCATTTAATGCTACAAAGTGAGGGTCCATATGAATTAAATAACAAAAACCAATAGGAGCCTACCAACCTCACCAAGGCACTGCACCCAATTAATGGACTGCAAGGAGTGGAACGTGGAGACCCACAATCACATAAAGCAACACATCAACAAAATGTTTTTCACACCATTTTCTCAGGATCAAACTATGAACAACATGGTGAGGAATGAAGTTGATCTAGAGAATGTGCATGCTATCCTTGACTTAGGCCAAAGTTACCAAGAGACTGTCCCTGAAACCCCCCAATAAGAGGAATGCGGCGACACTATTATGCATTATTTTGGGTACTTTTCGTTGGCTCAATCACATTGATAGCAATTTAATGATTGAGTTCAAAGAAGTATCATTTCTCTTCTGGAATATTTGGGGAGCACAGAACAAGAAATCTAGAAGACATTTAATGAACTTGTTACGGAAACATCAGCCAAACTTGTTGGTTATTATGGAAACCCACATTCTTTTTGAGAAAACCAGGCGGTTTTGAAACACAAGAGGGTATAGTAAAGTGGAAATATATGAAGCTCAAGGGCATTCAGGAGGCTTATGGATTTTGAAGCATAATGGGTGCAATATGGACACTACCGTTCGAGAGGTGTACTTGTCTCTATGCTAGTCCGACTCTCGCTATCAGACCCCGACTTTGGGAATACTTGATCAATCTCTCTCACACCATCCACGACCCTTGGTTAATTATAGGAGATTTTAGTGAAATTATCGCCCCTAATGAGCAAAAAAGGGGTCTTTATTATCCTCAACGCGCCAATGCCATGATCAATATGATGGATGCCTGTAACATGCTTGACCTCACTACGTCCGGTGGTAGGTTTATGTGGCTCAGAACTTGTCGGGGTTGTAACACCCCCAAATCCCATTAGGTTATTACAGTGCCGTGGACCCCACACCCGGAGATCCACCAGGCGAACATGACTAAAATACATTAAAATTAACCAACAAGGGAGATCACAGTCCCTACCATGATATCCGACACAATATTCCGATAAGGAATTTCAACGACAACGATGGGCCTATATGGCCAAAATAAAAATACAACAACATCCACGAGCATCTGCTCGGGTAATACATAATGACAATGATCGACAAATCAGAGCACTCCAACTGACTGACCAACATGAACAACTCAGACTAGTATCGCTCGAATGTCTCGTCGCCATCATCATGCCCCTGTGTCTCAACTCTCTCCTCGCAAGCACCTAAAATATGAAAATATCTTCCGCCCCACGGGTTCAGTCATCCAGATAATGAACATCAAATACACGTATAACATGATATGCATCCAAAGACAGAATGAAAAGGTACAATGATAATAATAATACGAGATGCTCACAAACCAAGGTAAGAACCGAGCATTCGTGAAACACTATGCCCACGGCATACTATTAATACCTGCTCGACAGTTAGAACATAAGTGCCCAACGGCGAATCATAATCATAGAGTACCATAATGAATTACACGACATGAACCAAACCAATCGAATTAATTATGAATCACAATGCCCAAGGCTCCAATGAAATTACCAAGACAATCACAAAGGCCTGAAAGACACTCACCAAAGTCACAAATATCACAATCACATGAAGCCAAACAAATTAAGTCAGACGATTAGGGCGGCCACGGCACAAAGCCGTATCACAATTAGGGCCACCAGACGGCCGTATCACAATTAGGGCGAAGCCACGGCACTAAGCCGTATCACCATTAGGGCCGGCCACGCATGAAGCCGTATCACAATTAGGGGCCGGCCACGCACGAAGCCGTATCACAATTAGTGGGCCACGCACGGCCGTATCACAATTAGGGCCGAAGCCACCGCACGAAGCCGTATCACAATTTGGCCATCCAATGGCCGTGACCTACGGAATTGTAGGTGTTGGAAACCCAACCGTGAAGGTTCAAGCCCCAAACTTACCCATAATGAGCACTAGCCGAGACTAGCCTCCAAAATAATATAATTAATCACAAACGACAATGATCCGTAGATTACCAAATTCACCAGAATGATAGTGTGCTTCCTTGAGTCGGCCAACACGATAATGATGACTCACGGATGGGCATCGTACTCGACAGTCCCAATCCAATACCTCGATTACCTTAGAATGGTCAATCGATAACAATGACACAACGGATGGGAACTATCCTCGACAACCCCAATTCAATACCTCGATTGCCTTAGAATGGCCAACCGATAACAATGATGCAGCGGATGATTCAATATCTCGATTGCCTTATAATGGCTAATCGTTGACAATGATGCAATGAATGCCTCGGTACCTTTAATCGGTTACCGACGACGAAGATGAGAATGAATACGACAATGCCTTCAATCGGCTAATACAACATGAATGACAGGACACCAACATTAATAACAATGATTACAACGTCTTAGATCGACATCAATATTAACAACAACAACCGATACATCGATACCGCGAACCGGTGATCGATAATAATATTAACAACAAATATCTCAATGCCTTACCGGCCATTAATGAATGATAATAAACATTTGGCATAATTGCCGAAGAGTATCGCGTCGAACGATCCCTTAATATCAATGAACTTATGAAGAGACTAAGTCTCGGAATGATACAACACATTCATACACATATATGATAACATTAATATCATTGACTAGTACAAGTATAAAACTTGCCTCAAACCGAAGGCGAGAAGGTACTTCCACGATCAACGTCCTTAATGAAATTATCGGCCGCTCGAACAACCTTGAACAACACAAATACCAACAATTCTCTTAATACACGAATCAAGCATGATCACAACCAACTCAAAAGTCGATACAACAATACCCGAAACTCATTGGGGCATTTAAACAAACGCGTTGTAAACAATCTCCAATTATTTACAACCAAAACTCAATTACATCCGAAATCAACTTCCAATGAATGATTCAATCCCACAAAACCTCATGAATATTATCAATAATCCAACAGGAATACTTAAATCGGGATTACAACCACTTCTAGTCGAAAACCCCCAAATTCCAAAGTCAACACCAAGGTGTTCTTGAAAAATTCCTCAATGATTCATAATTTCCGAAAATTACATCAAAGAATCCGTAAGAATACATGTATCCAAGATAGATAATCCATATCTAACATAATCCAACATGAAATCAATCTAACTCGAAGAGATCGGGGATAAAACCTTCAAATCCCGAAATTCAAGATTAAATGAAAAATTACCTTGATTTGGAGTGATGAAACTGATTAGATGATGATTAATCCAACTTAAGAGCTCGAAGATGATGCTAGATGATTGCAGCTCAAAAATATCTTTCCGAATCGCCCAAGCTCGTCCGAAATGGTTGAGAAATGAAGAAATGACGAAGGTTGGACTGAACTGTCTTATTTATATTTTCCCAGCTTAGCGCACGCTATGACCTGATATTTAGCGTGCGCTAGCGGTTTACTGGGCAGTCCAGTGAGCTCTGAAATGCCTCGTTAGCGTGCGCTATGACTTGGTAGCGTGCGCTAACACCTTACCGATAGCGTGCGTTATCCCAGATTGTTAGCGTGCGCTAACTGATGTCTGATATTCAAAAACTGAAGTCCAGAACCTACTGTCCTCTGCCTTGCACGCGTTAGCGTGCGCTACTAATGTGACTTAGCGTGCATTACCAGCACAATTAGCGTACGCTACTTACCACTCGTAGCGTGCGCTACGAATTTCCCAAATCAGCCCAGTACCCTTCTGGACTGTCTGCCCCACTTGCGCTAGCGTGCGCTAATACTGAATCATAGCGTGCGTTACCTGCACCCCATTAGCGCGCGCTAACTAGAATGTGTAGCGTGCTCTACCTCTCAAACTGAAAATTAAAACATGATGATGATGACAATAATCTCGGCTCGATCTCAAACAGTGATGAATGACGAATAGCAACTGAAATGCGATTCCAAAGTACGCCGAACAATGGTCACGACTGAATGAACATGAATGATGAATGGGTATTACTAAGTGAAAAAATTCTGAGTGACAGTTACTGAGTGATGATAAATGAATTCACAACTGGGTATTACAGGGGTGAGCGACGTATTGCGAAAAAGCTTGATAGGTGCATGACCAACTTAACTTGGAGACTAAATTTTCCCGAGGCTTTTGTTGATATTCTATGTAGGTCTCGGTCAGATCACAATCCAATCCTCCTTAGATGCGGGGGTCTTCCTCAATCGAATGGTACTCGTCCTTTCCGCTTTGAAGCTGCCTGGATCACTCACCCATTACACAGTGCTTCAACATGCTTGGAACCGAGTTAACCATAACGTACTCCATTATCTTTCACACACAGAATGACTCAATCACTTTTAATAATTTTATTTTTGGAAACATTTTTAAAATAAAGAAGAATTTGGAAAGATGATTGATAGGAATCCAAAGAACATTAGAGACAGTTGATTCGTAAGACTCATTTACTTAGAACAACAAATTCTTCAGAAGAATATGATAACATCCTGTTGCGGTGAAGAGTTACATTGGTATCAAAATCAAGGGAGAAGTAGACACCCTGGGGACGAAACACTAAATTTTTCCATGCTCAAACTATTATACGAAGGAAGAGAAACAAAATTCATGGGTGAATCTTCCCACAGTATTTGGTGCATGACGATCGTATCCCCCAACAAGAAGCTTTGAAATTTTTTTAAATCTCTTTTCTGTTCCATTTCTACGCCAACTCTACAAAGAACAACAATCTCGTTCCTCGCCCACACTAAATAATAATGCAGATTCCGATCTCATTGCTCCTAAGCATTAAAGAGGAAGTCTTCACCGCCCTAAACCATATGCACCCGTATAAGTCTCCGTGGCCCGATGGCTTCCAAGGTGTATTTTTTCTAATACTGGGATATTGTAGGTGATGATATCTTTATGCTAATTTCACAAACTTTTCATACTGGCTGGTTTGACCCCTCTCTCGCGGACACTCTGATTGCGCTTATCCTTAAGGTGGACTGCCCTTCAACTTTTAAAGAATTTCGTCCAATCGGTCTATGCAACACATTATACAAAATTATTACCAATGTGATGGTAAATAGGCTCCGTCCGCATCTTGATCAAATAATAGGGCCTTTTAAGAGTAGTTTTATTCCTGGCCGTGGTACTAGCGATAATGCAATTGTTCTCCAAGAAATGATTCATGCTATGCACAAATCCAAAAAGAAGAAAGGTGAAGTGGTTTACAAAATTGACTTGGAAAAAACTTATGACCATATTAGTTGGGATTTCTTGAGACAGTGTTTAAAAGACTTTGGGTTCCCTCCCCTTACGATAACTCTTATTATGCATTGTGTTACCTCTTCAAATCTCTCAATTATTTGGAATGGCAAGCGTCTTCATTCTTTCACCCCTACCCGGGGATTACGCCAAGGAGACCCTCTTTCTCCTTATTTGTTTGTCATTTGTATGGAAAAGCTCTCACATGCAATACTTGAAGTGGTAAATGAAAATAAGTGGAAACCTATGAGGATCACAAGAACGGGACCACCCCTCTCCCACCTATTCTTTGCTGATGGTGTTCTTCTATTCTCAAAGGTGTCTGGTTCTCAAGCGCACCCTATTGCGGACATTTTTAGGGATTTTGGATTAACATCGGGTTTGCAGGTGAATCTACACAAGTCAAGGGCTTTCTTCTCATCTGGTGGGCGTCGTATTAAGAGGGACAATGTCACTAGCATTACAGGTATCCGTAGTACTCCCTCCTTTGAGAAGTACCTCGGATTCCCCATGGTAAAGGGTCGAGTCAAATAGGCTGATTTTGATTCTATTATTGATAAGCTTCAAACTCGATTAGCTTCATGGAAGAATAAGCTTCTCAACAGAGGATGTCGCATCACACTTCCCAAGTCAGTTTTGACCTCAATTCCAACATATCACATGCAAATAGCTTGGCTACCCCAATCTATTTGTCACCGAATTGACCAGTGCTCTCGAAATTTCATTTGGAAGGGGAATTATGATAGAGATGTTCATGGCGTGAGTTGGGGCACGATAACTAAGACCAGGAAATTCGGGGGGCTGGGTGTTAGGTGTACTAGAGAAGCTAACACTGCTGTGTTAGGCAAATTGGTGGCAGACGTTCATTTCCAGAAGGACAAGCTTTGGGTACAACTTATCACAAACAAATATATCAAACATGGAAATTTCTTGTTTGCATAAAAAACTCAAGGTTCGCCCATTTGGAATGCAATATCAAAGGCTAGACTATCTTTACAGGAGGGCTATTCGTTCAGGCTAGGGGATGGTAATACTTCTCTCTCGTATTCACCTTGGAGTCATCTTGGCAAGGTTAGTTTGCATGTTCTCTATGTTGATACTCATGACTTGGATTAGGCTTAAAGATATTATTGTCGGTAATGATTGGAACCTGGAGTCCTTATATACTATTATTCCAGAGGCTTTCAAAAAATACCTTCTCAGCATCCCTCCTATAACGAACGATTCAGTGAATGATTACTTTATATGGAGTCACAGTACTAATGGTACATACTCAGCCAAGTCAGGATATAATTGGCTTATCATCTGTATCATAGCTAATGACCCATCAATTACATTTCAGTCTTGGAATTGGATT
Source organism: Orobanche coerulescens (assembly GCA_033398695.1). NCBI lineage: Eukaryota > Viridiplantae > Streptophyta > Magnoliopsida > Lamiales > Orobanchaceae > Orobanche > Orobanche coerulescens. The sequence goes on along the minus strand of CM065809.1, from coordinate 56,824,096 downwards.
TGGAAAGATTATGCTCCTGAGAAAATTAAAGTCCACATTTGGAGTGCTTGCCACGAGTGTTAGGAGTATGCCCTCGAATGCCACTCAGAGGGTGTTGAGTGAGGGCATTGTACTTGTAATTATATAAATCATTAATATAAGGCAATGATTGTTTCTTTATTTACTGGTAGTTACTGGCATTCTTAACTCGTAAATATACATATAGAAACTAGTCCATGTATTTGAGAGCAAAACGTTCCACTCCTTATTGGATAAGGGGGTCGGCACTGGAAAAGTTTATAGCTCAAATACTTAATCGTTCGCAAGTCGATGAATCTTGACTGGGCGTTAAGTTTATGTGAAGACTTGTATGACGTGTTCTTTGATATGGAGAGTGCCTGTCGAACACTAATGGTTAGTGGAAACACACGTTATAGGTATGCTAGTTGGATTAGTATACTCGAACCGACTCACCCTAGATTCGTCACACGGATTTCACTCCGGGACAGTCAATGACAGAATCGAAAGGTTGTGATAGGTATTCGTGAACCTTTGACTTGAGGATTTAGTAGGGATGTGCTTGTGACGTCAAGATTTTCATTAGAGTAGTTCGACCCTGTAAACTGGAAGGTGGGGATCAACCTCGACGTGCATCTTGACGGGCAAGTAGCAGGTCCTACTGAATACCAAGATAGAATTCTTTCTCCCGTTACTGAGCGGGTTATATGTCCTATGCGGTTATTGGCAGATGAGATCATAAGTCTTTGGCCAAAGCATTGGAGCTAGTTGTATTGGATACACGAGAGCTCGATGATCTCGATTTGCATTAACGCATGCATAGCATCAAGTACAGATAGGGTTTGACTGACCGTGACCCTATATCTTGATCGGGACATTTGAAAGAAGGGTTTATACGTTTACTGGTATTCACGACAGAATGGTTCTTGAATGATCCCATCAATCGTTCTCAGTTGGGGTACAATGTAGGCCGCCACGCTGGCTAGGTGGTGCTACTACTCTTTGGTTCCTCCCATTGCTGACTGAGATGGACCTACCGAGTAGTTCGATCCAGAATCGTCATTTTTCATTTTCTCCTCCTCCTTCTGTCGGTTTTGGGCGATTTTGGATGTTTTGGAGAGATCTTTCGAGCTGCATTCACCTATCGTCATCTTCAAGCTCCTAAGTTGGATTAATCATCATTTAATCAGTTTCATCACTCCAAATCAAGGTAATTTTTCATTGAAGCTTGAATTTCGGGATTTGAAGGTTTTATTCCCGATCTCTTTGAGTTAGCTTGATTTTATGTTAGAATATGTTAGATATGGATTATCTATCTTGGATACTTGTATTCTTACGGATTCATTGATGTAATTTTCGGAATTTGTGAATCATTGAGGAATTTTTCAAGAACACCTTGGTGTTGACTTTGGAATTTTTGGGGGGTTTCGACTAGATGTTGTTGAAATCCCGATTTAAGTATTCCTATTGGATTATTGATACTATTCATGAGATTTTGTTGGATTGAATCATCCATTGGAGGTTGGTTTTTGATATAATTGAGTTTTGGTTGTAAACAATTGGAGATTGTTTACAATGTGTTTGTTTAAATGCCCTAATGAGTTTCGGGTATTGTTGTTTCGACTTTTGAGTTGGTTGTGATCATGCTTGATTCGTATATTGAGCGAATTGTTGGTATTTGTTCAAGGTTGTCCGAGCGGCCGATATTCTTCAAGGACGTTGATCGTGGAAGGACTTTCTCGCCGTCGGATTGAGGCAAGTTTTATACTTGTACCAGTCAATGAGATTAATGTTATCATATATATGTTTTAATATGTTGTATCATTCCGAGACTTAGTCTCTTCATAAGTTCATTGATATTAAGGGATCGTTCTATACGTTACTCTTCGGCAATGGTGCCAAATGTTAATTAATGTTATTGTTGATGGCCGGTTCACGGTATCGATGTATCGATTGTTGTCGTTGATATGGATGTCGAATTAAGACATTGTCATAATCATTGTTATTCATGTTGGTGTTTTGTCATTAAAACTGTATTGGCCGATTAAAGGCATTGGCTTATTCATTTCTCATCTTCGTCGTCGGTAACCGATTAAAGGTGTCGAGGCATCCTTCATATCATTGTTATCGATTGGCCGTTCTAAGGAAATCGAGGTATTCACTCATTCGTTATATCATTGTTATCAGTTGGCCGTTCTCAGGCAAATCGAAGTGTTCAATCATTCATCATATCATTGTTATCGGTTGGCCATTCTCAGGCAAATCGAAGTGTTCAATCATTCATTATATCATTGTTAGCGATTGGCCGTCCTAAGGAAATTGAAGTACTCAATCATTTACTGAATCATCCGCTGCATCTCGGTTGGCCATTCTAAGGCCATCGAGGTATTGAATTGGGACTGTCGAGGACGGTGCCCATCCGTGAATTACTGTCTTCGTGTGGGCCGACTCAAGGCAGCACACTATCATGCTTGTTATTTCCGTAATCTTTGAATCGTTGCCGTCTGTGCTTAATTGTGTTTTGGAGTCTAGTCTCGGCTAGTGCTCATTATGGGGTAAGTTTGGTGGGGCCTGAACCTTCGCGGTTGTTTCCCCCAACACCTACAACTCAGTAGGTCAACGGCCATTGGATGGTTTCATTATGGGGTAAGTTTGGTGGGGCCTGAACCTTCGCGGTTGTTTCCCCCAACACCTACGACTCAGTAGGTCAACGGCCATTAGATGGTTTCATTGTGATACGGCTTCGTGCCGTGGCTTCGGCCCTCATTGTGATACGGCTTCGTGCCGTGGCTTTGGCCCTCATTGTGATACTGTAATACCCGGTTGTAATTCATTCATTTTCATTCAGTAATTATCAGTCTGTAATTGTCACTCAGTAATTCTCACTCGTTAATAATCACTCATCATTCATGATTCATTCATTTGTGTTCACTGTTGGCATGTTGTAATCGTATATCGATTCCGATCGGCATGTCATCTCCTGTTAGAGACCGACGAGTATTATCATTTTCATCGTGATTGGTAGTCGATATCGGGAGCATCATCTTTGGCTTGTGTTAGACTTATTCACTTCCACATTCGTATGTTATGTCGGATCATTCATCACCGTAATGAGGAATCGAACTGCCGGATTAATTCACCTTGGCCATCATCGAGTTACGGCCGTAAGGTTCGGGTTACGCCGTAAGTTCGGTAGTGCAGCCGTAAGGCTCGGCGATTACGGCCGTAAGTGGTCCAAAGAGCCGCCTGCATTTTGGCGAAGGTGAGTTACGGCCGTAAGGAGGGTTAGTTACTACCGTAAGTGGTGTTCGTAATTTTGGGTGTTGTCGACCAAGGGTGACTTACGGCCGTAAGGGTTGCGTCATACGGCCGTAAGTCGAGGCAGACGGCCGTAAGGCTTGGCCGGATACGGCCGTCGCTGCAGGAAGGATGTCCGCCATTTTTGACGAAGGCGGGTTACGCCCGTAAGGTTGGCCGGATACGGCCGTATCATCCGAGTTACGGCCGTAAGGTGTGCGGACGCCGTAAGGTCAGCTGACGGGTGTTTTTGACGAAGGCGGGTTACGCCGTAACTTAGAGCGATTACGGCCGTAAGTCTGCCGGCGAGCTTTCGGACGAAAGCCGAGTTACGGCTGCAGTTGGCGATTCTGGCCGTAAGGCCGTTGACTTGGAAAGTTACGGCCGTAAGATTGCCGAGTTACGGCCGTAATTCCAGCGATTTAAGGACTTGCCGGTCATTTCTCCTCACTTCTTCATTTTTTCCATCTTCATCCGAGAGAGAGGGTTGAGAGAGAGATTTTGCAATCATCAATCACTTGAGTGTGTAATTTCATCATCTTCATTCATTTGGGAAGCTTGGTTACTCGTTTAAACTCGTGTTCTTCGGATCGAAGTGATTGAACCTTCAAGAGGTAATTTCTTCAACACCTTGGATTTCGATTTTGTGTTGAGATATGATGTTTCGACGTTATAATCATGTTATATGAAGGGATATGTTTATGATTATGAGTTTGTATAAGGATTCATTGGATTATTGAGGGATTATTCAAGAACACTTTGAATATCGAGTTGGATTTGGGGATTTTCGATTAATTGTTGTTATAATCACGTTTTTGGATATTCATAACGGATTATTGATCGTATTGGAGATGTTTTGTTGATTTGAATCACTTCTTGGGGATTTGAAGTTGGTATTGTTGAGGTTTAGTTGTAATCTATCGAAGTTGGCCTCAAAGTGTTCGATATAATGCCCCAATGAACTTGGTTTAATCGTATCGACGTCTTGAGTTCGTTATATTCTGTTTAATTCGTTTATTGATCGATTGTTGGTAATTGTATTGAATTAAGGTTGTTCGAGCCGACACTTCATTTAGGACATTTGTTCGAGGAAGGACTTTCTTCATCGGTATTGTGTAAGTTGATTATTACTCGGTTAAAAGGATATTCATTCCTTTTGTTGTTGATCATTCATAATCATAACTCATTCATCATTGTATTAATCATATTGAGACTTGTAATTGTCGAATAATCACTTCATTAATAAGGAACGGCGGTTCCAATCAATTCATTGAAACTATCAATCACTTCATTATCACTTTCATCTCAGTAAGTCATTCTTGACGTTGTCGGATTATTATTATTCATTGATATTCATTATGGTCATTCTCGTTCATATGACCTTCTCGGGTTCATATTGCGTGGCGGGTGCGGATGTGTGGAATTTTTAGTCGGGCACATGATGACCATGTATTAGGAGTGATACATCGACTGTGCACACGTAACGTTTACCTCCGTGAGACTAATTAGGTACAAGGACGGTGTGTCCGGTCATCCGTCTTGTACACTTGCACGTAACACTACGGGCGTACTATGGTACTCCTCTTCGCCGTAATTCATAATTAAGGATATTTCATAACTCAATTAATTCATGATTGTGTAATTTCAACCCTTGAGGATTGTTGTTCTCAGATAACCGACCCGTTTGGGGATATTGTTTTTCGTGTCATGGCAAGGCAAAGGCGCAGGAGAGCACGTTGACGCGGGAGTCCAGTGATACTAGAAGGGGGCCCATCCTTTCGATCATGTATTCAGTCATTCATGTTTTCTTTATTTATTCCGCTGCAGACATTCCGTTCGAATACTCATTTCATTCAGTGTCGTGTATTTTATCGTCACATAAGATACACATGTATTCTATATTATCCTGGGTGTGTTGTATGAAACTCCTAGTCGGAGTAATTGATGTTATAATGTGGTTCGGTACTACATTTACCCTGTGTAATTCATCCTTTTTCACTCGCTTGGTGGGTCCCAGTTGGGGGTCCACGACACTGTAATATCCGCCTAGTTTGGGGTGTTACAGAGTTGGTATCGGAGAGTGGTTTTGAATACTACCCTCCAAGCCATGTCTCATTTGAAATCATCGTCATCGGACTAGTATCATTGGACTTTCGCGTCACGTGTGACCTGTGCAAATGCCGAGCCAATCAGACCAAGAACTGTAAGATTTCTAATGCCATGGTATAATTTCTAGCAATAATCATTCATTCATAATTCATCAGTTAACAATCCTCAATCATCATTGTCTTTTTGACCAGGACGGTCAGATTAACTTATTAATCACTCAATTCATTTCACTATTCAGTTGTTGATCAGGAAGATCAAATCATTAATCTTGTTAACTCGTTCAAGATAATCCTTTCAGTAATTTCATCAGATAATTTGTCACCTAAGTTAATCATTCATTTAATCACTGTATTAAAGCGTGTATGCTCATTTTCATCATCCCATATCATAATCATAACGTGATATTCATGCGGGAAATATAATCATCATGTGACTTTCCTACTTCAGTATGGAAAGAGCTGGCAGAGGACGAGGAGGACGAGGCCGTGGAGCGGGCCGAATCCCGAGAACTCGCGTGAACACACGTGCACACGCGAGAAATAATGCTAATTCATCGAGCAATGACGCCGCCACTCATTCACCTCGACGCGATCATTCACTATCGGAGTCGCACTCGGACACGGCTCGCCAAGGTGTCCGGTTGACCCACTCGCTTTTATGCAGGCATGATGGCCCAAATGACCCGGATGGCACAAATTGATGGAGACGATGCATAACTCCGTCAATCAAAATCAACAGCTCCTCCGCCGCCACCTCGAGGCAAGAGAGGAATGTGAGCAATATCATCGGCGACATCTCTCGCGAGGCCACCGACTTTCGAGGGCCTGCCTCGAGCCGCAGATATTATTCATTGGCTCGAACACTTCGAGAAGTTGTTTGCTATGGTAGAGTGTCCCAAGGACACAAAGTTTCTCATGTACTTACTACTTGGGCAAGAGCGCGCATTCTTGGTGGTTGTCGTTGAAGCCCACCGAAGGATCATGTACATGGGATCGTTCAAAACTCTCATGATGGAGAGGTATTATCCGGCCCCACTCGGAGAGGCCAAGCCGTCGAGTTACTCACTCCCGACCCTCATCGACGAGGATGTTCTCGCCATTGCCGAGAAATTTCAGAACTTCTTCCGTTCGCCTCATCTATCATTCATTCCGAGGCGATAAGATTAAGTATTTCAAGAAGAGGTCAAACCCCGTATGAGACTACGGTTTCTTAATCATAATTGCACCACGTTGGTGAATTCATTGAGAAAGCTCTTACCTATGAGCTCGCTAAGGAGATTGCTAAGCGGCAACCTTCGTCTCGCTAGCAAGAAATCGAAGAATCGTAACCGATCGAGGCGGTCGACAACCTTCAAGAAACCCCGTGCGGGCTCTGCTTTTTCGAGCGACCTCCCGTGTCGTCTAAACCCGCGGAATCTCGGTCTCGAGCGCGCCTTCGCCATCACCTGTTATAACCGTGGAGATCTTGGTCATGTCGGCACTAAGTGTCCGAGACACTGTCACTTGTCATAATCAGGAATTGTTGGGCATAAGGCCCGTTTTGCCGTAGGGACTCCAAACCTACTCGACGTCATCTCAAGCCCCGGCAGCCACTGCTCGTAATCAAAGGCCACTCAATCGGCTGCTTAAAACGACGGGAGCGACTAAAGGTGGAGCCTATAGCCGCAGACGGAGCGTCCGGTCTGGACTAGCAAGCCCCGGATTTATGAGATGAAGAAGACCGATGATCCCGAGGCCCGAATGATCTCGTACACTCGATATTCTATCTCAACCTCGTGTGTACCCTTTTGATACCGGTGCATCACATTCATTCATTTCCGAGTCATGTTTGAGTAGACTACGCCCAGGTAGTGCTACTAGTTGTGAGCCTTATGTCATCGCCTACCCGATGGTAGACGAATTATCGTAATCGTGAGATCTGTAATTGTCCGATCTCGCCATGGTCGTATGGCCGCCGACCTAATCGTAGTAGATTTGCCGAGGGACGGCGTCATTTTGGGTATTGATTGGATGGATCGTCATGATGCCATCATTAGTGTCCGTAAGCGTATGATCACTATCATTTCGCATTTATGGGGTGGAATGTGTATTTCGTGGAGGTAATCCCTACTGCTCGGGTAAGGTCATTAATTTGATGAAAGCAAGGCGATTACTCGGGGGATGTGTTGGTTATTGGTGCTTCATGACCAAAACCGAGAAGTCATCGAATGTTGACGGATATTCCGGTAGTGAGGAGTATGCCGACGCTTTTCCGCACGAGTTACCCGGTTTGCCTCCACAGAGAGATGTGGAATTCACGATTGAGTTGGAGCCTGCACGCCTCCGATATCAAAGGCACCGCACGGATGGCCCCGACCGAAATGCAGAATTAAAGAACCAACTTGAGGAGTTGTTCGAGAAGGGTTATATCCGACCGAGTGCATCTCCGTGGGAGCACCCGTGTTGTTTGTCAAGAAGAAGGATGGTTCATTTCGTTTGTGTATCGATTATCGGGAGTTGAACAGAGTGACAATCAAGAATAAGTATCCCTTACCGTATTGATGATCTTTTAGATCAACTTCGGGAGCTTCAAGATTTTCCAAGATCGACTTAAGATCTGGATATCACCAGCCATGGATTCGAGAGTCGGATATCGCGAGGACGGCGTTTCGAACACGCTATGGTCATTATGAGTTCGTAGTTATGCCGTTCGGGCTAACTAATGCACTGCGGTATTCATGGAATTGATGAATCGGGTTTTCATCGACTTTTGGATCGGTTTGTTGTTGTCTTCATCGACGATATTTTGATTTATTCTCGTAGCCGAGAGGATCACGAGGTTCATCTTCACTGTGTTCTCGACGTGTTGAGACGAGAGCAACTTTTGGAAAGTTTTCCAAGTGCGAGTTCTGATGTCCGAAGTGACTTTTCTCGGACATGTAATTTCGCTGACGGAGTTCGTGTCGACCCTCGTAAGACGGAGGCTATCCGAGACTGGTTACCTCCGAAGAATGTTAAGGAAATCCAAGTTTTCTCGGATTAGCGGGCTATTATCGGCGATTTGTGGAGGGGTTTTCTAGATTGCTCAACCCTTGACAAACCTTTGCGAAAGGATAAGAAATACACGTGGTCCGACGCGTGTCGTGAGTTTTGAGGAACTCAAGAGCCGTTAATGTCAAGACTGTACTTTCCTTGCCGCAGGGGACGGAGGGATTCGTGGCTTATAGTGATGCATCCGGACAGGGTCTCGGATGTGTACTCATGCAGAATGGGAAGGTTATTGCTTTTGCTTCTCGGCAACTGAGACCTTACGAGGTTAACTATCCGACTCACGACTGAACTAGCAAATGTGGTGTTCGCATTGAAGATTTGGCGTCATTATCTTTATGGCGTTACTTGTCAGATATTCACCGATCATAAGAGTTTAAAGTATATATTTACTCAGAAGGAGTTAAATATGCGACAGAGACGGTGGTTGGAATTAATCAAAGATTATGATATTGAGATCCTTTACCACCCGGTCAAGGCGAATGTTGTCGCCGACGCCTTGAGTCGTAAGTCCGTTCAGGAGCAGATGCTTGCTCGTCTAACAGTTCAGAAGGAGCTTCAGCAGGAATTCCTTAGACCCGAGATCGAGGTCTGGCTTCAGCGAGTTCAGGGACAACTTTGTATGTTAGAGATTTCATCGTCACTTGAGGAGGTAATCAGAGAGAATCAGAGTTCACACCCTTCATTGTTGCGCATCCGTGAGGATGTGGCTCAAGGGAAAGCCCCTGGGTTCGTGGTCCACGAGGATGGACTTTTGAGATTTAAGAATCGGTTGTGCGTACCGGCGAATGACGAGTTGAAAAACTCGATTTTGAAAGAAGCTCATGCTACCCTTATTCGCTCATCCGGGTCTAGCAAGATGTACAAGGACTCAAACAAAATTACCGGTGGAGTAATATGAAGCGAGAAGTCGCAGAATTTGTTTCGAGATGCTTAACTCACAACAAGTTAAGATTGAGCATCGCCGACCGACGGTATGTTGAAACCTCTCCTATTCCAGTGGAAGTGGGAAGACATTTCTATGGATTTCATCACGAGTTTGCCGACGAGTCGCCGTGGCATGAATACGATCCGGGTGATTGTGGACCGCTTAACTAAATCACTCATTTCCTTGAGATCAAGGATACGTGGGGTCCCGAGAGACTGCCCAGCTTGTTCATCAAGGAGATAGTGAGACCGCACGGTACTCTAAGAGTATCGTTTCCGATCGTGACGGACGATTTGTGTCTCATTTTTGGAAATCGATTCATCGTGCTATGGGGACTCACCATCTCGCATCGCCTTTCATCCTCAAACTGACGGACAATCGAAAGGACTATTCGGACATTAGAGGACATGTTGAGGGCATGCGTCCTCGATTGGAAGGACGATTGGGAAGCCCAACTACCATTGATCGAGTTCACGTATAATAATAGTTGGCATGCTTCCATTAAGATGGCACCTTACGAGGCCTTGTACGGTCGTCGTTGTCGATCTCCTTTGTGTTGGGATGACTTGTCGAATCAATCGCACCGAGCCCGATATGCTTATAGCCGCCGGGAGAAGGTAGCTTTGATCAAGAGTCGTATGTTGACGGCTCGAGTCGGCGTAAATCATATGCGAGATAATCGTCGTCGACCACTAGAGTTCGAGACGGGTGACCACGTTTTGGTCAAGGTATCCCCAGTCGAGGTATTTTCCGCTTCGGAAAACGGGGAAGTTGAGTCCGAGATTTATTGGACCGCTTGAAATTTTGGATCGAGTAGGCGAGTTAGCTTATCGATTGGCTTTACCTCCGGCATTGAGTCGAATTCATAATGTGTTTCACGTCTCTCGATTGCGGAAGTATGTTGCCGACCCGAGCCACATACTTCGGTTTGACGAAATCGAGATCGCAGATGATCATTCGTACGAGGAGCGCCCCGTGCGAGTGTTGGAGCGGCGAATCAAACAGCTTGAGGAACAAGACGATCCCTTTGGTCCGATTCTGGTCGAGACACACTGAGTCGAAGAGGCCACTTGGGAAACCGAGGAGAGTATGCGGGAGAGTCATCCCGAGTTGTTTGACCCTTAGTTTCTGGGACGAAACTCTTTTTAAGGGGAGTATGTAATACCTTGTAATTCATTCATTTTCATTCAAGAATTATCATCTGTAATTGTCACTCGAGAATTCTCACTCGTTAATAATCACTCATCATTCATGATTCATTCATTTGTGTTCACTGTTGGCATGTTGTAATCGTATATCAGTTACCGATCGGCATGTCATCTCCGGTTAGAGACCGACGGGAGTATTATCATTTTCATCGTGATTGGTAGTCGTATACTGGGAGCATCATCTTTGGCTTGTGTTAGACTTATTCACTTCCACATTCGTATGTTATGTCGGATCATTCATCAGTCGTAACGAGGAATCGGAAATGTCGGAAAAATTAACCTTGGCCAACATCGATTTACGGCAGTAAGGTTCTGGGTTACGGCCGTAAGTTCGGTACGGCCGTAAGGTGGCGATTACTGGCCGTAAGTGGTCCAAAGAGCCGGCATTTTGGCCGAAGGTGAGTTACGGCCGTAAGGAGGGTTAGTTACGGCCGTAAGGGGTGTTCGTAAATTTTGGGTGTTGTCGACCAAGGGTGACTTACGGCCGTAAGGGTTGCGGCATACGGCCGTAAGTTGAGGCAGGTACGGCCGTAAGGCTTGGCCGGATACGGCCGTACGCTGCAGGAAGGATGTCTGGCCATTTTTGACGAAGGCGGGTTACGCCCGTAAGGTTGGCCGGATACGGCCGTATCATCCGAGTTACGGCCGTAAGGTGTGCGGTACGGCCGTAAGGCTGTCGACGGGTGTTTTTGACGAAGGTGGGTTACGCCCGTAACTCAGGAGCGATTACGGCCGTACGAGTTGGTCGGTTACGGCCGTAAGGCCGTTGACTTGGAAAGTTACGGCCGTAAGAGGGCCGAGTTACAGCCGTAACTTCTGGCAGTATTTAAGGACTTGGCCGGGTCATTTCTCCTCACTTCTTCATTTTTTTCCATCTTCATCCGAGAGAGAGGGTTGAGAGAGAGATTTTGCAATCATCAATCACTTGAGTGTGTAATTTCATCATCTTCATTCATTTGGGAAGCTTGGTTACTCGTTTAAACTCGTGTTCTTCGGATCGAAGTGATTGAACCTTCAAGAGGTAATTTCTTCAACACCTTGGATTTCGATTTTGTGTTGAGATATGATGTTTCGACGTTATAATCATGTTATATGAAGGGATATGTTTATGATTATGAGTTTGTATAAGGATTCATGGATTATTGAGGGATTATTCAAGAACACTTTGAATATCGAGTCGATTTGGAGATTTTCGATTAATTGTTGTTATAATCACGTTTTTGGATATTCATAACGGATTATTGATCGTATTGGAGATGTTTTGTTGATTTGAATCACTTCTTGGGGATTTGAAGTTGGTATTGTTGAGGTTTAGTTGTAATCTATCGAAGTTGGCCTCAAAGTGTTCGATATAATGCCCCAATGAACTGGGTTTAATCGTATCGACGTCTTGAGTTCGTTATATTCGTGTTTAATTCGTTTATTGATCGGATTGTTGGTAATTGTATTGAATTAAGGTTGTTCGAGCGACCGACACTTCATTTAGGACATTTGTTCGAAGAAGGACTTTCTTCATCGGTATTGTGTAAGTTGATTCTTACTCGGTTAAAAGGATATTCATTCCTTTTGTTGTTGATCATTCATAATCATAACTCATTCATCATTGTATTAATCATATTGAGACTTGTAATTGTCGAATAATCACTTCATTAATAAGGAACGGCGGTTCCAATCAATTCATTGAAACTATCAATCACTTCATTATCACTTTCATCTCGGTAAGTCATTCTTGACGTTGTCGGATTATTATTATTCATTGATATTCATTATGGTCATTCTCGTTCATATGACCTTCTGGGTTCATATTGCGTGGCCGGGTGCGGATGTGTGGAATTTTTAGTCAGGCACATGATGGCCATGTATTGGGAGTGATACATTGGACTGTGCACACGGTAACGTTTACCTCCGTGAGACTAATTAGGTACAAGGACGGGTGTGTCCGGTCATCCGTCTTGTACACTTGCACAGAACACTACGGGCATACTATGGTACTCCTCTTCAGCGTAATTCATAATTAAGGATATTTCATAACTCAGTTAATTCATGATTGTGTAATTTCAACCCTTGAGGATTGTTGTTCTGTATAACTGACCCCGTTTGGGGATATTGTTTTTCAGGTCATGGCAAGGCAAAGGCGCAGGGAGAGCACGTTGACGGCGGGGAGTCCCAGTGATACTAGAAGGGGCCCCAGTCCTTTCAGTCATGTATTCAGTCATTCATGTTTTCTTTATTTATTCCGCTGCAGACATTCCGTTCGAATACTCATTTCATTTAGTGTCGTGTATTTTATCGTCACATAAGATACACATGGATTCTATATTATCCTGGGTGTGTTGTATGAAACTCCTACTCGGAGTAATTGATGTTATAATGTGGTTCGGTACTACATTTACCCTGTGTAATTCATCCTTTTTCACTCGCTTGGTGGGTCCCAGTTGGGGGTCCACGGCACTGTAATATCCGCCTAGTTTGGGGTGTTACAGATACGGCTTCGTGCAGTGGCTTCATCCCTTATTGTGATACGGCTTCATGCCGTGGCTTCGGCCCTAATTGTGATACGGCTTCGTGCCGTGGCTTCGGCGCTAATCGATACAGCTTCGGGCTATTTTGGCTTCAGGTGATTGTGATATTTGACAGCTTCGGCTGAGTGGCTTTCAGACCTTTGTGATGTCTTGGTAATTTCATTGGAGCCTTCGAGCATCGTGATTCATAATTAATTCATTTATGGTGTGGTTCATGTTCATGTAATTCATTGTGGTGCTTTATAAGTTATGATTCATCGTTGAGCACTTATGTTCTAACCTGTTGAGCAGGTATTATTCATATGTTGTGGGCATAGTGTTTCACGAATGCTCGGTTCTTACCTTGGTTTGTGAGCATCTCGTATCATTATTATCATTGTACTGTTTCATTCTGCCTTTGGATGCATATCATGTTATACATGTATTTGATGTTCATTATCTGGATGACTAAGTGGCGGAACATGTTTTCATGTTTTAGGTGCTTGCGAGGAGAGTTGAGACACGGGGCATGATGATGGCGACGAGGCATTCGAACAATACTAGTCCGAGTTGTTCATGTTGGTCATCGACTGGAGTGTTCTCCAGTTTGTCATCATTGTCATTATGTATTACCTTGTTGCATGCTCGTGGATGTTGTTGTATTTTTATTTTTGGCCATGTAGGCCCATCGTTTTTGTTGAAATTCCTTATCGGAATATTGTGTCGGATATCATAGTAGGGACTGTGATCTCCTTTGTTGGTTAATTTTAATGTATTTTAGTCTTGTTCACCTGGTGGATCTCTCGAGTGTGGGGTCTACGGCCGTAATAACCCAATGGGATTTGGGGTTGTTACATGAATGACTACCCAGATAACTTGGAAGCATAGAACATCCGGTTTGGATTTCAATTTCCCGAAAGCTCGATGGAGGGAAGGAAAACCTTGAAACCTTATAAACTTAATAATTTGTCGTGGGATAATTTTCGCGATTAATGTTACACTTTGCACATTAATTCATTTAAGCGCATTTGTGGCATTCATACAATATGAAACAACCATTCACAACCTAGTTGCTACCAACATGTGGTTCATGGACCGTTCCTAGAAAACAAAAACTCCGTAATCTAATTACAAGTCTTCGTCTTGAATCTTCGACTTCTCGAAACGGATCTTCCTCCGGTCTTCGTCATTATATATAAATTTTACATTGAAAATTGCATCCTAGATACAAATATTTCTAGTAAAATAAATAGGCTCAAAACGGCCTTTACAACCCAATCGAATAAAAACCGAACGATTCAAAAAACTAAGTCCAAGAACCACATCCCCATTCAAAAGCATTCATCCAATAAATACTATATAAATGGAAAGCGTAGAGATACATTGATTCAATCAACAATACGAACCAATCCAATCGATTCATTCAAAACGAATTAATCCAATTAATTCAAACAACCATCACTTTTAACTTGTTCCGGACGATAAAATATTTCATTAAATTAATTCCCCTAGGAATGAAATTACCATAATTAAATATTAGTCAAATTAAATCCAATTTAATTTATGGGAAATTAATTATCGAACGAAATATAAAAAACGGAATCGAAAAAATACGGCCGGAGCACTGCCCAGCAAGCTGCCCAACAAGCTACCGAGCAGGGCCGGAAGTGACCGGCAGCGACCGAGACCATGCCCGCAGACAGCCGCCGAGCACCGCGCAGACAAAGCCGTCGAGCACTACCGCACAACCGCCGAGACCGCCGATCACAGCCCAGATCGCGATCCGGTGCCTGGATCATGAGCGGCCACCCCAGTTTCAGCCACGGTCCGATTACGTTTTTGGCTCGTTTTTCGCTCCGATTCCAAAAACATTTTTCTAATCTTTATATTACACTTTAAATCAGTTTTTCAAAAGAAAAATAGATTTACATTGTAACATAAAATCATGAAAAAATAATTTTTGGATGAACAATAGAAAATCAACGATTAATACGATTATGATTCCAAATCATACACCATCTAATCAAGCATTCCAAATGCCAATATCGTATATACAATCGCAAGACCTACGCTCTGATACCACTGTTGGGATTTAGTGCCTAAAACGAAGGCCCAGCGGAAGCGGTAAAACAAAAATTAATTCGATCTGAATCCCTACGAGGATCGATCGAGTTACGTATATACGAATATATAAATGAAATCACAAGAGATATTAGAAACTCACCCTTGTAGTCCCTTGATTAAATGGATTCCTTCTCTTGAGCTATCCCCCAAGCTTTATTTGTTCTCCACGAATCCAATCCGCTCCAAGCTCTTGGATGATTCAACGCCGAAAGACCGCGTCTCTACTTGCCACGCGCTGGAGAAATGACCAGAACGACTAAACCTCGTTATCCTCCAAGGATACGACTAGAACAAGGTTATAGAAGCTATGCAACTCAATATTACGACACTCTAAGTGTTTAATCTAGTATCTCTTTATCTCACAAATATTTTTCTCCAAGAAAAACTTATGAAGAGTGTTGTTACCCAAAATATTATCCGGAGATGATATGCTGGAATGGACGAGTAACAAACAAAATGCGAGAGAACTTCCGTGGGGAAGTAAATAACACAAGATTTGCCGGGGTTTTTAGTCCCGGGCTTGAATGCTCTCGCGAGATATTATTAATATGAATACTAGAGAGTACAAATATTAATGTTAGAGTACAATTACAATGAGTGTAAAGACCCTAATTATCTGAGCTCTTGAGTGTCAAGATTGCCTAAGAACCAGAGTTGAGGCTCTGTGAGTTCTTGTAACAACGATGGAGTGCTGCGTTGACTGTGAGAAATCGACGGTCTCTCACTGTGTGAATTAGCTGAACTCTAGTATGGAAGTAATTTATGAACTTGTGAACCTCTCAACTTCTGCACTTCTGAACTTCAGAACTTGTAAACCTCTTAAAGTCTGAACTTCTGAACCTTTTTCTAGTTGCTGGAGGCTCTCTATTTATAGGACTGGGAGTCGCTGGGTGATCACCTCTGATGTATTATAATAAGCGGGAGATCGTCTTTAGCACATGGGTTGGTCTCCTTAAAGTCCGCAACAACTACTGGCAGCCGGATGTGCGAACCAATGAGAAGCCAACACGCGTCTATGTCGCTATCTTGGGAGGCCCCACCTGGGACCTTTCAGCGGGTCTGTCGGTAGGTGAGGCCGTCCTTGTCACTGACAGCTACTGATGGGCTGGAGTCAACGATCCGTATTCTGTGGCGCCATTCGTGGATCTACATATGGGTCCTCGCTCCGTGATCCAGTCTTCATAGACTTGACGGATGATGGCCTTATACGTGTCATAGGACGGTCGTCCTTGGTCGGGCACCAGAGTCGATCGCTAGGGCCCAAAAGGCGATCGCCCCGGACGTCGATCGCTCGGTACCTGATTTTGGTCTGGACTTTTCGCTTGGCAAGTCTGCCTTGGATTTATTTGATGCTGTCTTTGGTCGCTCAGTCCTTAAGACGATCGCCGTCGAGGCGTATAAATCGCCGCACAACAATTGCCCCCCAGCTCGCTCTGATGTTGGAGACGTGGGGTGAGGTGGTTCTACTGGAGATCGCTTAACTTAGACGAGCGACTCAGCATTTTACGGAACGGACGATCGTCTTTGAACTGACAATCACACTTTTAGAAATTCATCATTCTTCCTTCAACTCGCACCAGTTACTTGATAAGTATGATAGTACTAAGGTCGACCTCCGCCCCAACTATCCCATAGTTGGTTCTGCCAGGCGGATAGGAGGCTCTAGGTGGGCTGAGGCGGGTCCAAAGTGCTAGGTGGGTCTAGGCGGGTCTAGTGGGTTGACCTCCATGAAGAAGACTTTGTGTCGGATGATGACTCGGAAGAGGAGGAAAATGATGAAGAGTATGAATATGAGTCCGACGGAGAACATGTATTGGAGGAAGGATATGGAGATGCGGAAGAGATGGAGTTTTGACTTTTTGTGACTTCTGCTTTTTGAATGTTTTTTTTTCTCAAGATTATTACATTAATAATGTTAATGTGCTTTGTTTTGCTTTGCTTTTATTGATAGAGTTGAATGCTTTGTTTTTTACTTGGTATTTTCAATAATAAAAAATGAGAATTTTTTATTATGCTTAATGAAAAAATTCCTCTCCAAAAGAATTTTTTAAAAGAATATTATAATGCATTTTATATGTATATATAAAAATAAATAAAATATAAAATATAAAAAAATCGCCTAGTGCCTAGCCCCCTACGCGCAGCCTCCAAGGCCTAGGTGCTAGACCGTCCGCCTACCGCCTAGCGCTTTTAGAACATTGCATGGAGCATACATATTTATCATTGTTATTATTGCATATGCCTCCTCATAAATGCTTCAATGAGGATGGAAATATCCCATTACAACTATATTTATGACTATTTGTGAAACAACCTAAAACTCAGTTGTAATGGGTCGGAGGAGTATTATTTATGACTGAAACTTCATCTGGCAAACGGTCTGCCACACATTGGCATATTCAAATAGCATAAGTTGGTTGGACTTGAGTTGCCAGAAAATTGCCGATCGACAACAAAAAAAATGATCTTTATTTCCAATTAAAGTATTGTATATTTCACATTATATTCATTCTGAATTTTATATTTTAATGGCTGTATGTGCAGCTTGGTCAATGCTTCGGCTTCAATTGGCTCTGAAACCAAAATTCCTCAGTCGAAAGAAAGTTCTCATCTGAACCTCTTCAAGGCCGGAGATGTAAATGGAAAATCTGTTTCTGTTCCATCTGCGGCATCAAGTGGACCATCTCTTTCTTCAAGTCATCCCCTGGTGTCATTTTCTGCTGCTTCCTCTTATGATACAAATCAGATATCCAAGGGCAGTGCTTTCCCTGTCCCAACCAGAACCGGCACCGGCACCAGCACCAGCACCCCAGCCACCTCCAGTGACAGCATGTTTGGTCTGGCAGCTGCAAAGCCTTCAAGTTTAGGTGGATTTCAATTTGGTTCCCCTGTAATAAATCCAGCCACTTCAGTTTCAGCAGCATCGACTACTAGTGTTTCTGAAGCAGCAGTGGGATCCAAAGCTGAGATGGTTCCAAATTCTGGCAGCTCAACTAGCTCACTTTCAAGTGTTGGGGCATTTGCAGCAACGAGTTCTGCAAGTAACAACACTTGCGGAATCAGTTCATCGGTAGGTTTCGTGGCTCCAAATACTCTTCAGGGCTCGCTCTTTGCTAATGCCACCAAACCTGTGGGATTTGGTTTGCAAGACAATTCTACTCAACCCGTTTCATCTGCTGCTGCGTTGTTACCTGCATTCAATACCAGTAGTAACACCACTTCTTTTGGTTCCTCATCCAGTTCCCAAGTTTCTAATCCAAGCACTTCTTTTGCTTTTAGTTCTCTGGCAACCTCAGAAGACAAGAGTGTGTTCAAATTTGGTGCGACTGCTACAGAAGGTAATGCAGTTAGCTCGAGAAGTGGTGCTACGGCTGGCATATTTGGATCAAGCAATGCTCCGTTATTCAGTTCTTTTGCTACTTCTCCAGGTTCTGCTCCATTAACTACTGCAAGTTCTCTCACCAGCAGTGATGCTTTCACTACTGCTATAGCCGGCTCCTCTCTCGTTAGTTGGAATTCTTTGGCTTCCTCCTCCTCCAGCGCTCCTTCCATTAGCGTCTTTGGTTCCAGTTGGCAGAGTCCAAATCCATCGCCTGCTTTTGGTTCCTCCACATTTACTGCTCCATCTCATTCTACTGGATCTCTATTTAGTCCAGTATCCTCTGCTCCTACTACAAGTGTTTTCAATCCACCCTCTTGAATCCCGTATTCCCATTTACCACACCTTCTCCCTTGTTCTTATCTTCACCATCTGCGTCTGTTGGCCAGCATGGTTTCGGACCATCAGCCTCTCCGGATCAGATGAATGCAGAAGACAGCATGTCCGAGGATCCAGTGCAGCAGCAGCAGCACCAAGTATCTGCTGTTTCTCCCATGTTTGGTCAACCAGCCCCGTCTTCGACCTTTCAATTTGGACTGCAGCAACCCGGTCCGTTTATGTTTGCTGGCCAACAAAATCAAATTGCTCCTTCACAGAACCCGTCTCCATTTCAGGCATCGGGTAGTCTGGAATTCAGTGCTGGAGGGAACTTCTCGTTGGGCAGTGGTGGTGGTGGTGAAAAATCTGGCCGGAAGATTGTGAAAATCAGTAGAAGCAAGAATCGGAAGAAGTGAAGATGTTATTGATTGATTGGAGATTGAGAGTGGATATGATAAATAAGTTCCATCCAAAAGCCGGTCTATCTGGTGCTGTTTGAATTAGTATTCTTTTTCCTATTTAGCAAAGTTTTGAATGGCAATTAGTGTCTCCATTTTGGACAGTTTGCCTCTGTACGGACATTGTTTGTACGGGTAGTTGTGGTAATGATTAGCAGACGTAACTGTGTTTTGTATGTGTGTGTAACATGATACGGATGTTTAAATTTAAAAAATGTACTACTATATATTTTTCAGGAAAATATTTATTAAATAAACAACTGTAGCTCACGGATAAGAAATGTTCAAATTGAATACTCTTTCCATCCGGCTATAAATTTTCTGTTTGACTTGTCTTTTGATCATTTTTTTTATTTTAACTATGAAAAATGTATTTAATTGTCATGGAATATTATTAGAAATAGATACGCGAAAAAAGTATGAGTGCTACGAAACCATCGGAGGTCTTCGAATTCTCAAGCAAGGCGACGGTGCCACCAAAGAAATCGCCGGATGGAGGCGGACTTGCTGCAAAACCATGGTTCAGAGATCTCTTTATAGAAGGACAAGAACACCAACACAAGGAAAATGAAAAGGAGGACCTTATTGCGAAAGGTGTAGTGAAAATCGCTTATGAAGGGGGTAATAGACTCCACTATTGATGAGAGCTAAATACAAAATCTTTGTGGACCATGGAAGGATGCCCTAGTGGTGAAGTTGTTGGGAAAGACAATAGGCTATCCAGTGATGAAGGATCGACTACAGAAACCGTGGAAGACACAAGACTATTTTGATATTCTCGATGTTGACAATGGATTCTACATGGTAAAATTCAACAACCCTGCCGATAGAGAGAGGGTTATGTCAGGTGGACCATGGATGCTTTTTGATCATTATCTCTCCGTTCGACGATGGACTCCGGAATTTGCGTCACCAGAAGCGAAGATCGAACGTACCCTCGTTTGGATTCGTTTTCCGGTACTTAATTTGTTGTATTATAATGAAAGTCTTTTACTGGCGTTGGCAGCCATCGTGGGGACGCCTATTAGAGTGGATACCAACACTCTCAAGGTTGAGACAGGGAGGTTTGCAAGAGTTTGTGTGGAAGTGGACTTTAACAAAACCAGTTGTGGGCAAGGTGAAGGTGAATGGGTTTTGGCAAAAAATTCAGTATGAGGGGTTGCACATGATCTGTGCAAAATGTGGCTGTTATGGACATCTTACCAGGTTGTGTGAAGCTATTGTGGAGAAATCGACAGTCGCTGCTGTGCCGAAAAATATTACGGCGCCTCCACAAGTTACCGGAGCACAACAACAACCTCCAAGGAGAGACAGTAACCCTAGCGAAATTCAAGGGCCAACTAGCAACAAAGATTCCGAAATCCACGGGGATTGGATGGTGGTAGCTCGAAAAAAGAGGAATAAAACACTGCCTCCTAAAAAGTTGGAAATTGACTCGGCATATTCAACTCACCGTAAAGTAGAAAAAGGAAAGAAAATAGTGGAGGGGTCCACAGCTCCAATCACTGGCAACGTTAGTATAAGGACAGTCCAAATCAGGAATAGAGGCGCTAATTTAGCTGAATCCAACACGGTATGGGTAAGCAAAAAAAAAAAAACTTAGGCATGGGGATCATTTAATGCTACAAAGTGAGGGTCCATATGAATTAAATAACAATAACCAATTGGAGCCTACCAACCTCACCAAGGCACCAGACCCAATTAATGGACTGCAAGGAGTGGAACGTGGAGACCCACAATCACATAAAGCAACACATCAACAAAATGTTTTTCACACCATTTTCTCAGGATCAAACTATGAACAACATGGTGAGGAATGAAGTTGATCTAGAGAATGTGCATGCTATCCTTGACTTAGGCCAAAGTTACCAAGAGACTGTCCCTGAAACCCCCCAATAAGAGGAATGCGGCGACACTATTATGCATTATTTTGGGTACTTTTCGTTGGCTCAATCACATTGATAGCAATTTAATGATTGAGTTCAAAGAAGTATCATTTCTCTTCTGGAATATTTGGGGAGCACAGAACAAGAAATCTAGAAGACATTTAATGAACTTGTTACGGAAACATCAGCCAAACTTGTTGGTTATTATGGAAACCCACATTCTTTTTGAGAAAACCAGGCGGTTTTGAAACACAAGAGGGTATAGTAAAGTGGAAATATATGAAGCTCAAGGGCATTCAGGAGGCTTATGGATTTTGAAGCATAATGGGTGCAATATGGACACTACCGTTCGAGAGGTGTACTTGTCTCTATGCTAGTCCGACTCTCGCTATCAGACCCCGACTTTGGGAATACTTGATCAATCTCTCTCACACCATCCACGACCCTTGGTTAATTATAGGAGATTTTAGTGAAATTATCGCCCCTAATGAGCAAAAAAGGGGTCTTTATTATCCTCAACGCGCCAATGCCATGATCAATATGATGGATGCCTGTAACATGCTTGACCTCACTACGTCCGGTGGTAGGTTTATGTGGCTCAGAACTTGTCGGGGTTGTAACACCCCCAAATCCCATTAGGTTATTACAGTGCCGTGGACCCCACACCCGGAGATCCACCAAAGAACATGACTAAAATACATTAAAATTAACCAACAAGGGAGATCACAGTCCCTACCATGATATCCGACACAATATTCCGATAAGGAATTTCAACGACAACGATGGGCCTATATGGCCAAAATAAAAATACAACAACATCCACGAGCATCTGCTCGGGTAATACATAATGACAATGACTGACAAACTGTAGAGCACTCCAACTGACTGACCAACATGAACAACTCAGACTAGTATCGCTCGAATGTCTCGTCGCCATCATCATGCCCCTGTGTCTCAACTCTCTCCTCGCAAGCACCTAAAATATGAAAATATCTTCCGCCCCACGGGTTCAGTCATCCAGATAATGAACATCAAATACACGTATAACATGATATGCATCCAAAGACAGAATGAAAAGGTACAATGATAATAATAATACGAGATGCTCACAAACCAAGGTAAGAACCGAGCATTCGTGAAACACTATGCCCACGGCATACTATTAATACCTGTTCGACAGGTTAGAACATAAGTGCCCAACGGCGAATCATAATCATAGAGTACCATAATGAATTACACGACATGAACCAAACCAATCAATTAATTATGAATCACAATGCCCGAAGGCTCCAATGAAATTACCAAGACAATCACAAAGGCACGAAAGACACTCACCAAAGTCACAAATATCACAATCACATGAAGCCAAAATGCACAAGTCAGTATCGATTAGGGCAAGCCACGCACAAAGCCGTATCACAATTAGGGCGGGCCACGGCACGGCCGTATCACAATTAGGGCCGAAGCCACGGCACTAAGCCGTACCACCATTAGGGCCGAAGCCACCGCACGAAGCCGTATCACAATTAGGCCGGCCACGCACGGCCGCCGTATCACAATTAGGGCCGAAGCCACGGCACGAAGCCGTATCACAATTAGGGCCGAAGCCACCGCACGAAGCCGTATCACAATTTGGCCATCCAATGGCCGTGACCTACGGAATTGTAGGTGTTGGAAACCCAACCGTGAAGGTTCAAGCCCCAAACTTACCCATAATGAGCACTAGCCGAGACTAGCCTCCAAAATAATATAATTAATCACAAACGACAATGATCCGTAGATTACCAAATTCACCAGAATGATAGTGTGCTTCCTTGAGTCGGCCAACACGATAATGATGACTCACGGATGGGCATCGTACTCGACAGTCCCAATCCAATACCTCGATTACCTTAGAATGGTCAATCGATAACAATGACACAACGGATGGGAACTATCCTCGACAACCCCAATTCAATACCTCGATTGCCTTAGAATGGCCAACCGATAACAATGATGCAACGGATGATTCAATATCTCGATTGCCTTATAATGGCTAATCGTTGACAATGATGCAATGAATGCCTCGGTACCTTTAATCGGTTACCGACGACGAAGATGAGAATGAATACGACAATGCCTTCAATCGGCTAATACAACATGAATGACAGGACACCAACATTAATAACAATGATTACAACGTCTTAGATCGACATCAATATTAACAACAACAACCGATACATCGATACCGCGAACCGGTGATCAATAATAATATTAACAACAAATATCTCAATGCCTTACCAGCCATTAATGAATGATAATAAACATTTGGCATAATTGCCGAAGAGTATCGCGTCGAACGATCCCTTAATATCAATGAACTTATGAAGAGACTAAGTCTCGGAATGATACAACACATTCATACACATATATGATAACATTAATCTCATTGACTAGTACAAGTATAAAACTTGCCTCAAACCGAAGGCGAGAAGGTACTTCCACGATCAACGTCCTTAATGAAATTATCGGCCGCTCGAACAACCTTGAACAACACAAATACCAACAATTCTCTTAATACACGAATCAAGCATGATCACAACCAACTCAAAAGTCGATACAACAATACCCGAAACTCATTGGGGCATTTAAACAAATGCGTTGTAAACAATCTCCAATTATTTACAACCAAAACTCAATTACATCCGAAATCAACTTCCAATGAATGATTCAATCCCACAAAACCTCATGAATATTATCAATAATCCAACAGGAATACTTAAATCGGGATTACAACCACTTCTAGTCGAAAACCCCCAAATTCCAAAGTCAACACCAAGGTGTTCTTGAAAAATTCCTCAATGATTCATAATTTCCGAAAATTACATCAAAGAATCCGTAAGAATACATGTATCCAAGATAGATAATCCATATCTAACATAATCCAACATGAAATCAATCTAACTCGAAGAGATCGGGGATAAAACCTTCAAATCCCGAAATTCAAGATTAAATGAAAAATTACCTTGATTTGGAGTGATGAAACTGATTAGATGATGATTAATCCAACTTAAGAGCTCGAAGATGATGCTAGATGATTGCAGCTCGAAAATATCTTTCCGAATCGCCCAAGCTCGTCCGAAATGGTTGAGAAATGAAGAAATGACGAAGGTTGGACTGAACTGTCTTATTTATATTTTCCCAGCTTAGCGCACGCTATGACCTGATATTTAGCGTGCGCTAGCGGTTTACTGGGCAGTCCAGTGAGCTCTGAAATGCCTCGTTAGCGTGCGCTATGACTTGGTAGCATGCGCTAACACCTTACCGATAGCGTGCGTTATCCCAGATTGTTAGCGTGCGCTAACTGATGTCTGATATTCAAAATCAAGTCCGTAACCTCATCCTCTGCCTTGCACGCGTTAGCGTGCGCTACTAATGTGACTTAGCGTGCATTACCAGCACAATTAGCGTACGCTACTTACCACTCGTAGCGTGCGCTACGAATTTCCCAAATCAGCCCAGTACCCTTCTGGACTGTCTGCCCCACTTGCGCTAGCGTGCGCTAATACTGAATCATAGCGTGCGTTACCTGCACCCCATTAGCGCGCGCTAACTAGAATGTGTAGCGTGCTCTACCTCTCAAACTGAAAATTAAAACATGATGATGATGATGACAATAATCTCGGCTCGATCTCAAACAATGATGAATGACGAATAGCAACTGAAATGCGATTCCAAAGTACGCCGAACAATGGTCACGACTGAATGAACATGAATCATGAATGGGTATTACTGAGTGAAAAAATTCTGAGTGACAGTTACTGAGTGATGATAAATGAATTCACAACTGGGTATTACAGGGGTGAGCGACGTATTGCGAAAAAGCTTGATAGGTGCATGACCAACTTAACTTGGAGACTAAATTTTCCCGAGGCTTTTGTTGATATTCTATGTAGGTCTCGGTCAGATCACAATCCAATCCTCCTTAGATGCGGGGGTCTTCCTCAATCGAATGGTACTCGTCCTTTCCGCTTTGAAGCTGCCTGGATCACTCACCCAGATTACCAGCAGGTGCTTCAACATGCTTGGAACCGAGGTAACCATAACGTACTCCATTATCTTTCACACACAGAAGGACTCCATCACTTTTAATAAAGATATTTTTGGAAACATTTTTAAAAGAAAGAAGAATTTGGAAAGATGATTGATAGGAATCCAAAGAACATTAGAGACAGTTGATTCTGTAAGACTCATTTACTTAGAACAACAGCTTCAGCAAGAATATGATAACATCCTGTTGCAGGAAGAGTTACATTGGTATCAAAAATCAAGGGAGAAGTAGACACCTCGGGGGACAGAAACACTAAATTTTTCCATGCTCAAACTATTATACGAAGGAAGAGAAACAAAATTCATGGGCTGAATCTTCCCACAGGTATTTGGTGCACAGACGATCGTATCCCCCAACAAGAAGCTTTGAAATTTTTTTAAATCTCTTTTCTGTTCCATTTCTACGCCAGCTCTACAGCAACAACAATCTCGTTCCTCGCCCACACTAAATAATAATGCAGTTGCTGATCTCATTGCTCCGGTTACTAAAGAGGAAGTCTTCACTGCCCTAAACCATATGCACCCGTATAAGTCTCCAGGGCCCGATGGCTTCCAAGGTGTATTTTTTCGGCAATACTGGGATATTGTAGGTGATGATATCTTTATGCTAATTTCACAAACTTTTCATACTGGCTGGTTTGACCCCTCTCTCGCGGACACTCTGATTGCGCTTATCCTTAAGGTGGACTGCCCTTCAACTTTTAAAGAATTTCGTCCAATCGGTCTATGCAACACATTATACAAAATTATTACCAATGTGATGGTAAATAGGCTCCGTCCGCATCTTGATCAAATAATAGGGCCTTTTAAGAGTAGTTTTATTCCTGGCCGTGGTACTAGCGATAATGCAATTGTTCTCCAAGAAATGATTCATGCTATGCACAAATCCAAAAAGAAGAAAGGTGAAGTGGTTTACAAAATTGACTTGGAAAAAACTTATGACCATATTAGTTGGGATTTCTTGAGAGTGTTTAAAAGACTTTGGGTTCCCTCCTTACGATAACTCTTATTATGCATTGTGTTACCTCTTCAAATCTCTCAATTATTTGGAATGGCAAGCGTCTTCATTCTTTCACCCCTACCCGGGATTACGCCAATGAGACCCTCTTTCTCCTTATTTGTTTGTCATTTGTATGGAAAAGCTCTCACATGCAATACTTGAAGTGGTAAATGAAAATAAGTGGAAACCTATGAGGATCACAAGAACGGGACCACCCCTCTCCCACCTATTCTTTGCTGATGGTGTTCTTCTATTCTCAAAGGTGTCTGGTTCTCAAGCGCACCCTATTGCGGACATTTTTAGGGATTTTGGATTAACATCGGGTTTGCAGGTGAATCTACACAAGTCAAGGGCTTTCTTCTCATCTGGTGGGCGTCGTATTAAGAGGGACAATGTCACTAGCATTACAGGTATCCGTAGTACTCCCTCCTTTGAGAAGTACCTCGGATTCCCCATGGTAAAGGGTCGAGTCAAATAGGCTGATTTTGATTCTATTATTGATAAGCTTCAAACTCGATTAGCTTCATGGAAGAATAAGCTTCTCAACAGAGCATGTCGTATCACACTTCCCAAGTCAGTTTTGACCTCAATTCCAACATATCACATGCAAATAGCTTGGCTACCCCAATCTATTTGTCACCGAATTGACCAGTGCTCTCGAAATTTCATTTGGAAAGGGAATTCTGATAGAGATGTTCATGGCGTGAGTTGGGGCACGATAACTAAGACCAGGAAATTCGGGGGGCTGGGTGTTAGGTGTACTAGAGAAGCTAACACTGCTGTGTTAGGCAAATTGGTGGCAGACGTTCATTTCCAGAAGGACAAGCTTTGGGTACAACTTATCACAAACAAATATATCAAACATGGAAATTTCTTGTTTGCATAAAAAACTCAAGGTTCGCCCATTTGGAATGCAATATCAAAGGCTAGACTATCTTTACAGGAGGGCTATTCGTTCAGGCTAGGGGATGGTAATACTTCTCTCTCGTATTCACCTTGGAGTCATCTTGGCAAGGTTAGTTTGCATGTTCTCTATGTTGATACTCATGACTTGGATTAGGCTTAAAGATATTATTGTCGGTAATGATTGGAACCTGGAGTCCTAATATACTATTATTCCAGAGGCTTTCAAAAAATACCTTCTCAGCATCCCTCCTATAACGAACGATTCAGTGAATGATTACTTTATATGGAGTCACAGTACTAATGGTACATACTCAGCCAAGTCAGGATATAATTGGCTTATCATCTGTATCATAGCTAATGACCCATCAATTACATTTCAGTCTTGGAATTGGATTTGGAAAGATTATGATCCTGAGAAAATTAAAATCCACATTTGGAGTGCTTGCCGCGAGTGTTAGGAGTATGCCCTCGAATGCCACTCAGAGGGTGTTGAGTGAGGGCATTGTACTTGTAATTATATAAATCATTAATATAAGGCAATGATTGTTTCTTTATTTACTGGTAGTTACTGGCATTCTTAACTCGTAAATATACATATAGAAACTAGTCCATGTATTTGAGAGCAAAACGTTCCACTCCTTATTGGATAAGGGGGTCGGCACTGGAAAAGTTTATAGCTCAAATACTTAATCGTTCGCAAGTCGATGAATCTTGGTAGGCGTTAAGTTTATGTGAAGACTTGTATGACGTGTTCTTTGATATGGAGAGTGCCTGTCGAACACTAATGGTTAGTGGAAACACACGTTATAGGTATGCTAATTGGATTAGTATACTCGAACCGACTCACCCTAGATTCGTCACACGGATTTCACTCCGGGACAGTCAATGACAGAATCGAAAGGTTGTGATAGGTATTCGTGAACCTTTGACTTGAGGATTTAGTAGGGATGTGCTTGTGACGTCAAGATTTTCATTAGAGTAGTTCGACCCTGTAAACTGGAAGGTGGGGATCAACCTCGACGTGCATCTTGACGGGCAAGTAGCAGGTCCTACTGAATACCAAGATAGAATTCTTTCTCCCGTTACTGAGCGGGTTATATGTCCTATGCGGTTATTGGCAGATGAGATCATAAGTCTTTGGCCAAAGCATTGGAGCTAGTTGTATTGGATACACGAGAGCTCGATGATCTCGATTTGCATTAACGCATGTATAGCATCAAGTACGGATAGGGTTTGGTCGACCGTGACCCTATATCTTGATCGGGACATTTGAAAGAAGGGTTTATCGTTCTTGGTATTCACGACAGAATGGTTCTTGAATGATCCCATCAATCGTTCTCAGTTGGGGTACAATGTAGGCCGCCACGCTGGCTAGGTGGTGCTACTACTCTTTGGTTCCTCCCATTGCTGACTGAGATGGACCTACCGAGTAGTTCGATCCAGAATCGTCATTTTTCATTTTCTCCTCCTCCTTCTGTCGGTTTTGGGCGATTTTGGATGTTTTGGAGAGATCTTTCGAGCTGCATTCACCTATCGTCATCTTCAAGCTCCTAAGTTGGATTAATCATCATTTAATCAGTTTCATCACTCCAAATCAAGGTAATTTTTCATTGAAGCTTGAATTTCGGGATTTGAAGGTTTTATTCCAGAACTCTTTGAGTTAGCTTGATTTTATGTTAGAATATGTTAGATATGGATTATCTATCTTGGATACTTGTATTCTTACGGATTCATTGATGTAATTTTCGGAATTTGTGAATCATTGAGGAATTTTTCAAGAACACCTTGGTGTTGACTTTGGAATTTTTGGGGGGTTTCGACTAGATGTTGTTGAAATCCCGATTTAAGTATTCCTATTGGATTATTGATACTATTCATGAGATTTTGTTGGATTGAATCATCCATTGGAGGTTGGTTTTTGATATAATTGAGTTTTGGTTGTAAACAATTGGAGATTGTTTACAATGTGTTTGTTTAAATGCCCTAATGAGTTTCGGGTATTGTTGTTTCGACTTTTGAGTTGGTTGTGATCATGCTTGATTCGTATATTTAGAGAATTGTTGGTATTTGTTCAAGGTTGTCCGAGCGGCCGATATTCTTCAAGGACGTTGATCGTGGAAGGACTTTCTCGCCATCGGATTGAGGCAAGTTTTATACTTGTACTAGTCAATAAGATTAATGTTATCATATATGTGTGTTAGTATGTTGTATCATTCCGAGACTTAGTCTCTTCATGAGTTCATTGATATTAAGGGATCGTTCGATACGATACTCTTCGGCAATGGTGCCAAATGTTAATTAATGTTATTGTTGATGGCCGGTTCACGGTATCGATGTATCGATTGTTGTCGTTGATATGGATGTCGAATTAAGACATTGTCATAATCATTGTTATTCATGTTGGTGTTTTGTCATTAAAACTGTATTGGCCGATTAAAGGCATTGGCGTATTCATTTCTCATCTTCGTCGTCGGTAACCGATTAAAGGTGTCGAGGCATCCTTCATATCATTGTTATCGATTGGCCGTTCTAAGGAAATCGAGGTATTCACTCATTCGTTATATCATTGTTATCAGTTGGCCGTTCTCAGGCAAATCGAAGTGTTCAATCATTCATCATATCATTGTTATCGGTTGGCCATTCTCAGGCAAATCGAAGTGTTCAATCATTCATTATATCATTGTTAGCGATTGGCCGTCCTAAGGAAATCGAAGTACTCAATCATTTACTGAATCATCCGCTGCATCTCGGTTGGCCATTCTAAGGCCATCGAGGTATTGAATTGGGACTGTCGAGGACGGTGCCCATCCGTGAATTACTGTCTTCGTGTGGGCCGACTCAAGGCAGCACACTATCATGCTTGTTATTTCCGTAATCTTTGAATCGTTGCCGTCTGTGCTTAATTGTGTTTTGGAGTCTAGTCTCGGCTAGTGCTCATTATGGGGTAAGTTTGGTGGGGCCTGAACCTTCGCGGTTGTTTCCCCCAACACCTACAACTCAGTAGGTCAACGGCCATTGGATGGTTTCATTATGGGGTAAGTTTGGTGGGGCCTGAACCTTCGCGGTTGTTTCCCCCAACACCTACGACTCAGTAGGTCAACGGCCATTGGATGGTTTCATTGTGATACGGCTTCGTGCCGTGGCTTCGGCCCTCATTGTGATACGGCTTCGTGCCGTGGCTTCGGCCCTCATTGTGATACTGTAATACCCGGTTGTAATTCATTCATTTTCATTCAGTAATTATCAGTCTGTAATTGTCACTCAGTAATTCTCACTCGTTAATAATCACTCATCATTCATGATTCATTCATTTGTGTTCACTGTTGGCATGTTGTAATCGTATATCAGTTACCGATTGGCATGTCATCTCCGGTTAGAGACCGACGAGAGTATTATCATTTTCATCGTGATTGGTAGTCGTATACTGGGAGCATCATCTTTGGCTTGTGTTAGACTTATTCACTTCCACATTCGTATGTTATGTCGGATCATTCATCAGTCGTAACGAGGAATCGGAACTGTCGGATTAATTCACCTTGGCCATCATCGAGTTACGGCCGTAAGGTTCTGGGTTACGGCCGTAAGTTCAGCGGGTACGGCCGTAAGGCTGGCCGGTTACGGCCGTAAGTGGTCCAGCAGGCTGCCCAGGCATTTTGGCCGAAGGTGAGTTACGGCCGTAAGGAGGGTTAGTTACGCCCGTAAGTGGTGTTCGTAAATTTTGGGTGTTGTCGACCAAGGGTGACTTACGGCCGTAAGGGTTGCGGCATACGGCCGTAAGTCGAGGCAGGTACGGCCGTAAGGCTTGGCCGGATACGGCCGTACGCTGCAGGAAGGATGTCTGGCCATTTTTGACGAAGGCGGGTTACGCCCGTAAGGTTGGCCGGATACGGCCGTATCATCCGAGTTACGGCCGTAAGGTGTGCGGTACGGCCGTAAGGCTGTCGACGGGTGTTTTTGACGAAGGCGGGTTACGCCCGTAACTCAGGAGCGGTTACGGCCGTAAGTCTGTCGGCAGGCTTTCGGACGAAGCCGAGTTACGGCCGTACGAGTTGGCCGGTTACGGCCGTAAGAGGGCCGAGTTACGGCCGTAACTTCTGGCAGTATTTAAGGACTTGGCCGGGTCATTTCTCCTCACTTCTTCATTTTTTTCCATCTTCATCGGAGAGAGAGGGTTGAGAGAGAGATTTTGCAATCATCAATCACTTGAGTGTGTAATTTCATCATCTTCATTCATTTGGGAAGCTTGGTTACTCGTTTAAACTCGTGTTCTTCGGATCGAAGTGATTGAACCTTCAAGAGGTAATTTCTTCAACACCTTGGATTTCGATTTTGTGTTGAGATATGATGTTTTGGACGTTATAATCATGTTATATGAAGGGATATGTTTATGATTATGAGTTTGTATAAGGATTCATTGGATTATTGAGGGATTATTCAAGAACACTTTGAATATCGAGTTGGATTTGGGGATTTTCGATTAATTGTTGTTATAATCACGTTTTTGGATATTCATAACGGATTATTGATCGTATTGGAGATGTTTTGTTGATTTGAATCACTTCTTGGGGATTTGAAGTTGGTATTGTTGAGGTTTAGTTGTAATCTATCGAAGTTGGCCTCAAAGTGTTCGATATAATGCCCCAATGAACTTGGTTTAATCGTATCGACGTCTTGAGTTCGTTATATTCGTGTTTAATTCGTTTATTGATCGGATTGTTGGTAATTGTATTGAATTAAGGTTGTTCGAGCGACCGACACTTCATTTAGGACATTTGTTCGAAGAAGGACTTTCTTCATCGGTATTGTGTAAGTTGATTATTACTCGGTTAAAAGGATATTCATTCCTTTTGTTGTTGATCATTCATAATCATAACTCATTCATCATTGTATTAATCATATTGAGACTTGTAATTGTCGAATAATCACTTCATTAATAAGGAACGGCGGTTCCAATCAATTCATTGAAACTATCAATCACTTCATTATCACTTTCATCTCGGTAAGTCATTCTTGACGTTGTCGGATTATTATTATTCATTGATATTCATTATGGTCATTCTCGTTCATATGACCTTCTGGGTTCATATTGCGTGGCCGGGTGCGGATGTGTGGAATTTTTAGTCAGGCACATGATGACCATGTATTAGGAGTGATACATTGGACTGTGCACACGGTAACGTTTACCTCCGTGAGACTAATTAGGTACAAGGACGGGTGTGTCCGGTCATCCGTCTTGTACACTTGCACAGAACACTACGGGCGTACTATGGTACTCCTCTTCAGCGTAATTCATAATTAAGGATATTTCATAACTCAATTAATTCATGATTGTGTAATTTCAACCCTTGAGGATTGTTGTTCAGATAATCGACCCGTTTGGGGATATTGTTTTTCGTGTCATGGCAAGGCAAAGGCGCAGGAGAGCACGTTGACGGCGGGAGTCCTAAGTGATACTAGAAGGGGGCCCAGTCCTTTCATCATGTATTCATCATTCATGTTTTCTTTATTTATTCCATTGCAGACATACCGTACGAATACTCAATTCATTCAGTGTCGTGTATTTTATCGTCACATAAGATACACATGTATTCTATATTATCCTGGGTGTGTTGTATGAAACTCCTACTCGGAGTAATTGATGTTATAATGTGGTTCGGTACTACATTTACCCTGTGTAATTCATCCTTTTTCACTCGCCTGGTGGGTCCCAGTTGGGGGTCCACGGCACTGTAATATCCGCCTAGTTTGGGGTGTTACAGAGTTGGTATCGGAGCGTGGTTTTGAATACTACCCTCCAAGTCATGTCTCATTTGAAATCATCGTCATCGGACTAGTATCATTGGACTTTCGCGTCACGTGTGATCTGTGCAAATGCCGAGCCAATCAGACCAAGAACTGTAAGATTTCTAATGCCATGGTATAATTTCTGGCAATAATCATTCATTCATAATTCATCAGTTAACAATCCTCAATCATCATTGTCTTTTTGACCAGGACGGTCAGATTAACTCATTAATCACTCAATTCATTTCACTATTCAGTTGTTGATCAGGAAGATCAAATCATTAATCTTGTTAACTCGTTCAAGATAATCCTTTCAGTAATTTCATCAGATAATTTGTCACCTAAGTTAATCATTCATTTAATCACTGTATTAAAGCGTGTATGCTCATTTTCATCATCCCATATCATAATCATAACGTGATATTCATGCGGGAAATATAATCATCATGTGACTTTCCTACTTCGATGGAAAAGTCGGCAGAGGACGAGGAGGACGAGGCCGTGGAGCGGGCCGAATCCCGAGAACTCGCGTGAACACACGTGCAAACGCGAGAAATAATGCTAATTCATCGAGCGGTGACGCGCCACTCATTCACCTCGACGCGATCATTCACTATCGGGAGTCGTACTGACACGGCTCGGTCGAAGGTGTCCGGTTGACCCACTCGCTTTATGCGTGGCATGATGGCCCAAATGACCCGGATGGCACGGTGATGGAGACGATGCATAACTCCGTCAATCAAAATCAACAGCTCCTCCGCCGCCACCTCGGAGGCAAGAGAGGAATGTGAGCAATATCATCGGAGACATCTCTCGCGCAGGCCACCGACTTTCGAGGGCTCGTGCGAGCCGCAGATATTATTCATTGGCTCGAACACTTCGAGAAGTTGTTTGCTATGGTAGAGTGTCCCGAAGGACACAAAGTTTCGCAGCCTTACTACTTGGGCAAGAGCGCGCATTCTTGGTGGTTGTCGTTGAAGCCCACCGAAGGATCATGTACATGGGATCGTCAAAACTCTCATGATGGAGAGGTATTATCCGGCCCCACTCGAGAGGCCAAGCTGTCGAGTTACTCACTCCGGACCCCTCATCGACGAGGATGTTCTCGCCATTGCCGAAATTTCAGAACTTCTTCCGTCGCCTCATCTATCATTCATTCCGAGGCGATAAGATTAAGTATTTCAAGAAGAGGTCAAAACCCCGTATGACACTACAGTTTCTTAATCATAATTGCACCACGTTGGTGAATTCATTGAGAAAGCTCTTACCTATGAGCTTCGCTAAGGAGATTGCTAAAAGAACCTTCGTCGCTAGCAAGAAATCGAAGAATCGTAACTCGAGGGCGGTCGACAACCTTCAAGAAACCCCGTGCGGGCTCGCTTCGAGCGACCTCCGTGTCGTCTAAACCCGCGGAATCTCGGTCTCGAGCGCGCCTCGCCATCACTGTTATAACCAGGAGATCTTGGTCATGTCGCACCAAGTGTCCGAGACACTGTCACTTGTCATAACTTCTGGAATTGTTGGGCATAAGGCCCGTTTTGCCGTAGGGACTCCAAACCTACTCGAGACATCATCTCAAGCGCCGAAGCAACACTGCTCGTAATCAAAGCCACTCAATCAGCGTCGTTTAAAACGACGGGAGCGACTAAAGGTGGAGCCTATAGCCAGCAGACGGAGGCCCTGGCGGTCGGACTAGCAAGCCCCATTTATGAGATGAAGAAGACCGATGATCCCGATGCCCGAATGATCTCGTGTACACTCGATATTCTATCTCAACCTGTGTGTACCCTTTTTGATACTTGGTGCATCACATTCATTCATTTCCGAGTCATGTTTGAGTAGACTACGTGCGGGTAGTGCTACTAGTTGTGAGCCTTATGTCATTGGCCTAACTGATGGAACACGAATTATCGTAATCGTGAGATTCGTAATTGTCCGATTCGCCATGGTCGTGTATGGCCGGCGGACCTAATCGTAGTAGATTTGCCGAGGGACGGCGTCATTTTGGGTATTGATTGGATGGATCGTCATGATGCCATCATTAGTGTCCGTAAGCGTATGATCACTATCATTTCGCATTTATGGGGTGGAATGTGTATTTCAGGGAGGTAATCCCGACTGTTCGGGTAAGGTCATTAATTTGATGAAAGCAGTGCGATTACTCAGTCAGGGATGTGTTGGTTATTGGTGCTTCATGACCAAAACCGAGAAGTCATCAGTAATGTTGACGGATATTCCGGTAGTGAGGGAGTATGCCGACGTTTTTCCAGACGAGTTACCTGGTTTGCCTCCACAGAGAGATGTGGAATTCACGATTGAGTTGGAGCCTGGTACGTCTCCGATATCAAAGGCACCGTACCGGATGGCCCCGACCGAAATGCAGGAATTAAAGAACCAACTTGAGGAGTTGTTCGAGAAGGGTTATATCCGACCGAGTGCATCTCCGTGGGGAGCACCCGTGTTGTTTGTCAAGAAGAAGGATGGTTCATTTCGTTTGTGTATCGATTATCGGGAGTTGAACAGAGTGACAATCAAGAATAAGTATCCCTTACCCCGTATTGATGATCTTTTAGATCAACTTCAGGGAGCTTCATATTTTCCAAGATCGACTTAAGATCCTGGATATCACCAGCCATGGATTCGAGAGTCGGATATCGCGAGGACGGCGTTTCGAACACGCTATGGTCATTATGAGTTCGTAGTTATGCCGTTCGGGCTAACTAATGCACTGCGGTATTCATGGAATTGATGAATCGGGTTTTCATCGACTTTTGGATCAGTTTGTTGTTGTCTTCATCGACGATATTTTGATTTATTCTCGTAGCCGAGAGGATCACGAGGTTCATCTTCATCGAGTTCTCGACGTGTTGAGACGAGAGCAACTTTTGGAAAGTTTTCCAAGTGCGAGTACGGATGTCCGGTGACTTTTCTCGGACATGTAATTTCGCTGACGGAGTTCGTGTCGACCCTCAGAAGACGGAGGCTATCCGAGACTGGTTACCTCCGAAGAATGTTAAGGAAATCCGAAGTTTTCTCGGATTAGCGGGCTATTATCGGCGATTTGTGGAGGGGTTTTCTAGGATTGCTCAACCCTTGACAAACCTTTTGCGAAAGGATAAGAAATACACGTGGTCCGACGCGTGTCAGCGGAGTTTTGAGGAACTCAAGAGCCGGTTAATGTCAGCACCTGTACTTTCCTTGCCGCAGGGGACGGAGGGATTCGTGGCTTATAGTGATGCATCCGGACAGGGTCTCGGATGTGTACTCATGCAGAATGGGAAGGTTATTGCTTTTGCTTCTCGGCAACTGAGACCTTACGAGGTTAACTATCTGACTCACGACCTGGAACTAGCAGCCGTGGTGTTCGCATTGAAGATTTGGCGTCATTATCTTTATGGCGTTACTTGTCAGACATTCACCGATCATAAGAGTTTAAAGTATATATTTACTCAGAAGGAGTTAAATATGCGACAGAGACGGTGGTTGGAATTAATCAAAGATTATGATATTGAGATCCTTTACCACCCGGTCAAGGCGAATGTTGTCGCCGACGCCTTGAGTCGTAAGTCCGTTCAGGAGCAGATGCTTGCTCGTCTAACAGTTCAGAAGGAGCTTCAGCAGGAATTCCTTAGACCCGAGATCGAGGTCTGGCTTCAGCGAGTTCAGGGACAGCTTTGTATGTTAGAGATTTCATCGTCACTTGAGGAGGTAATCAGAGAGAATCAGAGTTCAGACCCTTCATTGTTGCGCATCCGTGAGGATGTGGCTCAAGGGAAAGCCCACAGGTTCGTGGTCCACGAGGATGGACTTTTGAGATTTAAGAATCGGTTGTGCGTACCGGCGAATGACGAGTTGAAAAACTCGATTTTGAAAGAAGCTCATGCTACCCCTTATTCTGTTCATCCGGGGTCTAGCAAGATGTACAAGGACTCGAAACAAAATTACTGGTGGAGTAATATGAAGCGAGAAGTCGCAGAATTTGTTTCGAGATGCTTAACCTGTCAACAAGTTAAGATTGAGCATCAGCGACCGACGGGTATGCTGAAACCTCTCCCTATTCCAGAGTGGAAGTGGGAAGACATTTCTATGGATTTCATCACGAGTTTGCCGACGAGTCGTCGTGGCATGAATACGATCTGGGTGATTGTGGACCGCTTAACTAAATCAGCTCATTTCCTTGAGATCAAGGATACGTGGGGTCCTGAGAGACTGGCCCAGTTGTTCATCAAGGAGATAGTGAGACTGCACGGTACTGCTAAGAGTTTCGTTTGCGTTCGTGACGGTCGATTTATGTCTCATTTTTGGAAATCGATTCATCGTGCTATGGGGACTCACCATCTCGCATCGCCTTTCATCCTCGGTCAGACGGACAATCAGAAAGGACTATTCAGACATTAGAGGACATGTTGAGGGCATGCGTCCTCGATTGGAAGGACGATTGGGAAGCCCAACTACCATTGATCGAGTTCACGTATAATAATAGTTGGCATGCTTCCATTAAGATGGCACCTTACGAGGCCTTGTACGGTCGTCGTTGTCGATCTCCTTTGTGTTGGGATGACTTGTCAGAATCAATCGGCACCGAGCCCGATATGCTTATAGCCGCCCGGGAGAAGGTAGCTTTGATCAAGAGTCGTATGTTGACAGCTCAGAGTCGACAGAAATCATATGCAGATAATCGTCGTCGACCACTAGAGTTCGAGACGGGTGACCACGTTTTGGTCAAGGTATCCCCGAGTCGAGGTATTTTCCGTTTCGGAAAACGGGGGAAGTTGAGTCCGAGATTTATTGGACCGTTTGAAATTTTGGATCGAGTAGGCGAGTTAGCTTATCGATTGGCTTTACCTCCGGCATTGAGTCGAATTCATAATGTGTTTCACGTCTCTCAGTTGCGGAAGTATGTTGCCGACCCGAGCCACATACTTCAGTTTGACGAAATCGAGATCGCAGATGATCATTCGTACGAGGAGCGTCCTGTACGAGTGTTGGAGCGGCGAATCAAACAGTTGAGGAACAAGACGATCCCTTTGGTCAAGATTCAGTGGTCCAGACACGGAGTCGAAGAGGCCACTTGGGAAACCGAGGAGAGTATGCGGGAGAGTCATCCCGAGTTGTTTGACCCTTAGTTTCGGGGACGAAACTCTTTTTAAGGGGGGGAGTATGTAATACCCGGTTGTAATTCATTCATTTTCATTCAGTAATTATCAGCCTGTAATTGTCACTCAGTAATTCTCACTCGTTAATAATCACTCATCATTCATGATTCATTCATTTGTGTTCACTGTTGGCATGTTGTAATCGTATATCAGTTACCGATCGGCATGTCATCTCCGGTTAGAGACCGACGGGAGTATTATCATTTTCATCGTGATTGGTAGTCGTATATTGGGAGCATCATCTTTGGCTTGTGTTAGACTTATTCACTTCCACATTCGTATGTTATGTCGGATCATTCATCACCGTAACGAGGAATCGAATCGCCGGATTAATTCACCTTGGCCATCATCGAAGTTACGCCGTAAGGTTCGGGTTACGGCCGTAAGTTCGGAGTACGGCCGTAAGGTCGGCGATTCTGGCCGTAAGTGGTCCAAACAGCCGCCTGCATTTTGGCCGAAGGTGAGTTACGGCCGTAAGGAGGGTTAGTTACGGCCGTAAGTGGTGTTCGTAAATTTTGGGTGTTGTCGACCAAGGGTGACTTACGGCCGTAAGGGTTGCGGCATACGGCCGTAAGTCGAGGCAGGTACGGCCGTAAGGCTTGGCCGGATACGGCCGTACACTGCAGGCGGATGTCTGGCCATTTTTGACGAAGGCGGGTTACGCCCGTAAGGTTGGCCGGATACGGCCGTATCATCCGAGTTACGGCCGTAAGGTGTGCGGTACGGCCGTAAGGCTGTCGACGGGTGTTTTTGACGAAGGCGGGTTACGCCCGTAACTCAGGAGCGGTTACGGCCGTAAGTCTGTCGGCGAGCTTTCGGACGAAGCCGAGTTACGGCCGTCTGAGTTGGTGATTCTGGCCGTAAGGCCGTTGACTTGGAAAGTTACGGCCGTAAGAGGGCCGAGTTACGACCGTAACTTCTGGCAGTATTTAAGGACTTGGCCGGGTCATTTCTCCTCACTTCTTTATTTTTTTCCATCTTCATCGGAGAGAGAGGGTTGAGAGAGAGATTTTGCAATCATCAATCACTTGAGTGTGTAATTTCATCATCTTCATTCATTTGGGAAGCTTGGTTACTCGTTTAAACTCGTGTTCTTCGGATCGAAGTGATTGAACCTTCAAGAGGTAATTTCTTCAACACATTGGATTTCGATTTTGTGTTGAGATATGATGTTTTGGACGTTATAATCATGTTATATGAAGGGATATGTTTATGATTATGAGTTTGTATAAGGATTCATTGGATTATTGAGGGATTATTCAAGAACACTTTGAATATCGAGTTGGATTTGGAGATTTTCGATTAATTGTTGTTATAATCACGTTTTTGGATATTCATAACGGATTATTGATCGTATTGGAGATGTTTTGTTGATTTGAATCACTTCTTGGGGATTTGAAGTTGGTATTGTTGAGGTTTAGTTGTAATCTATCGAAGTTGGCCTCAAAGTGTTCGATATAATGCCCCAATGAACTTGGTTTAATCGTATCGACGTCTTGAGTTCGTTATATTCGTGTTTAATTCGTTTATTGATCGGATTGTTGGTAATTGTATTGAATTAAGGTTGTTCGAGCGACCGACACTTCATTTAGGACATTTGTTCGAAGAAGGACTTTCTTCATCGGTATTGTGTAAGTTGATTCTTACTCGGTTAAAAGGATATTCATTCCTTTTGTTGTTGATCATTCATAATCATAACTCATTCATCATTGTATTAATCATATTGAGACTTGTAATTGTCGAATAATCACTTCATTAATAAGGAACGGCGGTTCCAATCAATTCATTGAAACTATCAATCACTTCATTATCACTTTCATCTCGGTAAGTCATTCTTGACGTTGTCGGATTATTATTATTCATTGATATTCATTATGGTCATTCTCGTTCATATGACCTTCTGGGTTCATATTGCGTGGCCGGGTGCGGATGTGTGGAATTTTTGGTCAGGCACATGATGGCCATGTATTGGGAGTGCTACATTGGACTGTGCACACGGTAACGTTTACCTCCATGAGACTAATTAGGTACAAGGACGGGTGTGTCCGGTCATCCGTCTTGTACACTTGCACAGAACACTACGGGCGTACTATGGTACTCCTCTTCAGCGTAATTCATAATTAAGGATATTTCATAACTCAGTTAATTCATGATTGTGTAATTTCAACCCTTGAGGATTGTTGTTCTCAGATAATCGACCCCGTTTGGGGATATTGTTTTTAGGTCATGGCAAGGCAAAGGCGCAGGAGAGCACGTTGACGGCGGGAGTCCAGTGATACTAGAAGGGGGCCCAAATCTTTCACCATGTATTCAGTCATTCATGTTTTCTTTATTTATTCCGCTGCAGACATTCCGTTCGAATACTCATTTCATTCAGTGTCGTGTATTTTATCGTCACATAAGATACACATGTATTCTATATTATCCTGGGTGTGTTGTATGAAACTCCTACTCGGAGTAATTGATGTTATAATGTGGTTCGGTACTACATTTACCCTGTGTAATTCATCCTTTTTCACTCGCCTGGTGGGTCCCAGTTGGGGGTCCACGGCACTGTAATATCCGCCTAGTTTGGGGTGTTACAGATACGGCTTCGTGCAGTGGCTTCGGCCCTTATTGTGATACGGCTTCATGCCGTGGCTTCGGCCCTAATTGTGATACGGATTCGTGCCGTGGCTTCGGTGCTAATCGATACAGCTTCGGGCTGTTTTGGCTTCAGGTGATTGTGATATTTGACAGCTTCGGCTGAGTGGCTTTCAGACCTTTGTGATGTCTTGGTAATTTCATTGGAGCCTTCGAGCATCGTGATTCATAATTAATTCATTTATGCTGTGGTTCATGTTCATGTAATTCATTGTGGTGCTTTATAAGTTATGATTCACCGTTGAGCACTTATGTTCTAACCTGTTGAGCAGGTATTATTCATATGTTGTGGGCATAGTGTTTCACGAATGCTCGGTTCTTACCTTGGTTTGTGAGCATCTCGTATCATTATTATCATTGTACTGTTTCATTCTGCCTTTGGATGCATATCATGTTATACATGTATTTGATGTTCATTATCGGATGGATCGACCCAGGGGCGGAACATGTTTTCATGTTTTAGGTGCTTGCGAGGAGAGAGTTGAGACACAGGGGCATGATGATGGCGACGAGGCATTCGAACAATACTAGTCCGAGTTGTTCATGTTGGTCAGTCAGTTGGAGTGTTCTCCAGTTTGTCAGTCATTGTCATTATGTATTACCCGAGCAGATGCTCGTGGATGTTGTTGTATTTTTATTTTTGGCCATGTAGGCCCATCGTTTTTGTTGAAATTCCTTATCGGAATATTGTGTCGGATATCATAGTAGGGACTGTGATCTCCTTTGTTGGTTAATTTTAATGTATTTTAGTCTTGTTCACCTGGTGGATCTCTGAGTGTGGGGTCTACGGCACTGTAATAACCCAATGGGATTTGGGGTTGTTACATGAATGACTACCCAGATAACTTGGAAGCATAGAACATCCGGTTTGGATTTCAATTTCCCGAAAGCTCGATGGAGGGAAGGAAAACCTTGAAACCTTATAAACTTAATAATTTGTCGTGGGATAATTTTCGCGATTAATGTTACACTTTGCACATTAATTCATTTAAGCGCATTTGTGGCATTCATACAATATGAAACAACCATTCACAACCTAGTTGCTACCAACATGTGGTTCATGGACCGTTCCTAGAAAACAAAAACTCCGTAATCTAATTACAAGTCTTCGTCTTGAATCTTCGACTTCTCGAAACGGATCTTCCTCCGGTCTTCGTCATTATATATAAATTTTACATTGAAAATTGCATCCTAGATACAAATATTTCTAGTAAAATAAATAGGCTCAAAACGGCCTTTACAACCCAATCGAATAAAAACCGAACGATTCAAAAAACTAAGTCCACGAACCACATCCCCATTCAAAAGCATTCATCCAATAAATACTATATAAATGGAAAGCGTAGAGATACATTGATTCAATCAACAATACGAACCAATCCAATCGATTCATTCAAAACGAATTAATCCAATTAATTCAAACAACCATCACTTTTAACTTGTTAGGACGATAAAATATTTCATTAAATTAATTCCCTAGGAATGAAATTACCATAATTAAATATTAGTCAAATTAAATCCAATTTAATTTATGGGAAATTAATTATCGAACGAAATATAAAAAACGGAATCGAAAAATACGGCGAGTAATTGCCAAAGAAGTCGCCTAACAAAGTTACCGGCGGTGGAAGTGACCGGCAATCGAGACCATGCCCGCACAGCCGCCGAGCACCGCGGCAGACAGTGCCGAGCACTACTGCACAACCGCCGAGACCGCCGATCACAGCCCAGATCGCGATCCGGTGCCTAGGATCATGAGGCGGCCGGCTTGACCCAGCCACGGTCCGATTACGTTTTTGGCTCGTTTTTCGCTCCGATTCCAAAAACATTTTTCTAATCTTTATATTACACTTTAAATCAGTTTTTCAAAAGAAAAATAGATTTACATTGTAACATAAAATCATGAAAAAATAATTTTTGGATGAACAATAGAAAATCAACGATTAATACGATTATGATTCCAAATCATACACCATCTAATCAAGCATTCCAAATGCCAATATCGTATATACAATCGCAAGACCTACGCTCTAATACCACTGTTGGGATTCAGTGCCTAAAACGAAGGCCCAGCGGAAGCGGTAAAACAAAAATTAATTCGATCTGAATCCCTACGAGGATCGATCGAGTTACGTATATACGAATATATAAATGAAATCACAAGAGATATTAGAAACTCACCCTTGTAGTCCCTTGATTAAATGGATTCCTTCTCTTGAGCTATCCCCCAAGCTTTATTTGTTCTCCACGAATCCAATCCGCTCCAAGCTCTTGGATGATTCAACGCCGAAAGACCGCGTCTCTACTTGCCACGCGCTGGAGAAATGACCAGAACGACTAAACCTCGTTATCCTCCAAGGATACGACTAGAACAAGGTTATAGAAGCTATGCAACTCAATATTACGACACTCTAAGTGTTTAATCTAGTATCTCTTTATCTCACAAATATTTTTCTCCAAGAAAAACTTATGAAGAGTGTTGTTACCCAAAATATTATCCGGAGATGATATGCTGGAATGGACGAGTAACAAACAAAATGCGAGAGAACGTCCGTGGGGAAGTAAATAACACAAGATTTGCCGGGGTTTTTAGTCCCGGGCTTGAATGCTCTCGCGAGATATTATTAATATGAATACTAGAGAGTACAAATATTAATGTTAGAGTACAATTACAATGAGTGTAAAGACCCTAATTATCTGAGCTCTTGAGTGCTGAAGATTGCC
Source organism: Orobanche coerulescens (assembly GCA_033398695.1). Taxonomy (NCBI): domain Eukaryota; kingdom Viridiplantae; phylum Streptophyta; class Magnoliopsida; order Lamiales; family Orobanchaceae; genus Orobanche; species Orobanche coerulescens. Next base: position 56,780,563 of record CM065809.1, on the reverse strand, counting down.
GGAAGAACCAGAGTTGAGGCTCTGTGAGTTCTTGTAACAACGATGGAGTGCTGCGTTGACTGTGAGAAATCGACGGTCTCTCACTGTGTGAATTAGCTGAACTCTAGTATGGAAGTAATTTATGAACTTGTGAACCTCTCAACTTCTGCACTTCTGAACTTCAGAACTTGTAAACCTCTTAAAGTCTGAACTTCTGAACCTTTTTTTAGTTGCTGGAGGCTCTCTATTTATAGGACTGGGAGTCGCTGGGTGATCACCTCTGATGTATTATAATAAGCGGGAGATCGTCTTTAGCACATGGGTTGGTCTCCTTAAAGTCCGCAACAACTACTGGCAGCCGGATGTGCGAACCAATGAGAAGCCAACACGCGTCTATGTCTCTATCTTGGGAGGCCCCACCTGGGACCTTTCAGCGGGTCTGTCGGTAGGTGAGGCCGTCCTTGTCACTGACAGCTGCTGATGGGCTGGAGTCAAAGATCCGTATTCTGTGGCGCCATTCGTGGATCTGCATATGGGTCCTCGCTCCGTGATCCAGTCTTCATAGACTTGACGGATGATGGCCTTATACGTGTCATAGGACGTTCGTCCTTGGTCGGGCACCAGAGTCGATCGCTAGGGCCCAAAAGGCGATCGCCCCAGACGTCGATCGCTCGGTACCTGATTTTGGTCTGGACTTTTCGCTTGGCAAGTCTGCCTTGGATTTATTTGATGCTGTCTTTGGTCGCTCAGTCCTTAAGACGATCGCCGTCGAGGCGTATAAATCGCCGCACAACAATTGCCCCCCAGCTCGCTCTGATGTTGGAGACGTGGGGTGAGGTGGTTCTACTGGCGATCGCTTAACTTAGACGAGCGACTCAGCATTTTACGGAACGGACGATCGTCTTTGAACGGACTGGTTTGGAATTTGGACGACCTGGTCAATCGCTGAAATGAGAAGGAAATGACAGCGGGTGTGGAAACGTCACCGGGGCACGCGCCTGGCTCCTGTTGGGGGAGTCCGGCGGTTTTGTTGGGCTGTCCTTTGGCGTGCCCTCGAAATCATGCAAACGCGAATTTCGAGGACAGCATTAAACGCTGCCTATCTGACGGTTGCACTTCGATCCTCGGGACTCTGCTTATTTCTCAGAATCCCCCGCTTATAAAAAGGACGGGGGTTACAAGGTTAAAAACCTTATGCGTTTTTGCGTGAGGAGAAAACATAGCTGATTTCTCTTGAAGCTATGTGTGACGATCGTCGTTCGAATCAGACCTTAGGTAAGAACAAAAAATTCCTTCTCCCTCCTTTCTTTGAATATGTCCGGAGGAAGACCAGATGTGTATGAGTCGGGTAGTACTTCCGCCGCTGGGGCTTTGACCGCACGGGATGAACCTTCTGCGGAATTTCATGTTGACACCGCCGTCGAGGCAATCTGTGCCGGGATTGAGACTGCGGAGATCGAGGAACTTTTTAATGAGGCTGACGCGGCCAAGACGGTGGAGGCCGATCGGATCCGTTCACTGAAATGGGAGGAGACGGATGCGACGGCACACAGGGAGCGGGACATCGCGATCGGCAAAGCCTTCACAGATTTTGCCGAACTCATGGAGAGATTGGCCGGCCCTCTTCTCAAATTTAACTTCAATGATTATTCGATCGCCCATACTTATGAACCTGTAAGGAGGACATTGTTCCGGGCTGCCCGCCGCTCTCCGTGGACTCTTGGCCAGATCGGGAGCTCGGCGACTAGGAAGGATCTGGACCGTTGGAGGGCGAGGTTCCATGTTCCTTCTGATGTCAGCCTCCATGTGCCTGCCGAGAACGAGCGAGCCGATCAACCTCCCGAGGGCATGGTCGCCGTCAATGAGGCGGTAATGGAGGCTGAACTGCGATTCCTGCTGCTGTTCGCTGTCTCCTATCTGTTGACCGCCTGGAACGTGGCGCCGCTTCAATTGACGCCGAACGCCTGGCTGCAAATCATTTGCACCTTCACTCTGTTTGGCGGCCATCGGTTATATCGTCTTCTTTCGCCGTTGGAGATGAACCATCTCTTTAAGTTGACGGCTCAAAAAGGCATGGTCGGTGGCTATCATATCCAAGGTCGCTCGGGCCGGGTGATTCTTGGAGTCCCGAATAAAGTGAGCGGTGATCCGTCAAAGTGGTTCTGGGTCGGCGGTGCTTGGAAATCGGCAGCGAGCGACAATCCGACCGACGAGTTGGATATTCCCACTGGCTTTCGAGAGAGGAGTCCGAGTAAGGATTTAGACTCTCCCTTTGTTCGGACATTTTCTGATCTTATCTGATTTTGGCCTTTTTTTTGCAGGTGTCATTGTTCCGGAAGCGGGCGACCTTGCTTTTGAGTTTGCGATCGTCTGGGAGAAGATACGGAGTCTTCCTGACGACCGTATAGACGCCCACCAAATTAACAACGAAGCCTGCTGGTTGGCAGCTCAGCTGTTTCGCTACCCTCGACATCTAAAGGTTCCAGGTACGAACTTTCGCGATCTTCTTTGATATGCCGATCGTCTTAACTGAGGAAGATTACTAACTTCGTCGTTTGTTTTCTCTTGCAGAAATCCATTTCCCTTGTTTCCCAGAGCCTCCTGCTGCGATTGCCATGTCTAATCCGGGGGTTATGAACCGTCTTCGCCAAGGGAAAAATGTGAGCCAAGCTCCTTCTGCTCCACCGCGACCGACCCCGGAGGCACGACCTCTCCAGGAGCCTATCGCCGAAGGGCGGAAGCCTCGGGAGGAGGAGCAACTTCGGCTTATTCGTAAGAAACGGAGGACTGTGGAGGCCTCGACACCTGTTACTGCAGACGAGCCGCCGATTTCCGTGCCACCGATTCCCGCGATTCCTCCGGTGGAGGGATCCACACCATCTTCGGCTTTTCTTCAGTCCATGGGGACTGCTGAGGCCGAGACTTCGCGTGGCAAGCCGTTCTTCAGTCGTGATCCAGAGAAGGTCGAGAGGTAAGCTTGGTCGTTTTGCCAAGTTATGAAACTTGTGTAGAACTCTTTTATCATTTGTGCAGGATCCACCATTCCGACCCGAGTTGCTCGCCGATGGGGCTGGACTTCCTGTCGAGCAAAGCTCCTCGCGAGGTCAGTGATATCCCCTCCTATGTTGCTCGGGCTATTGTTTCCCTTCCGAAGTCCTGGACGACCGACCTGGATGCGATCGCGCGCCGGCGATCTGCTGATGCGATGCAGGCTACCTTTGCGCTGGCCCTCCAGACGGAAATGATGGCTGCCCAGGCTATGCGGGACTATGAGGGGCGGCCGTCCACTGCCCGTCTCCATGCTGACCTCGAAGCTGCTCGGAAAAAGAACTCCGAATTTGCCGACAGGATTATTGCTATGGAGAAGGATTCCTTGGAAGCGGCTAAACGGGCAAGTCAAGATCTTGAGCTGGCGAGACAGGATTCTGAGCGGGCCCGGGCGATGGTCGACCGGATTCGAGATCAGATGACAGAGGCCCGCCGGTCGTACGCAGCTGCTCAGAAGGAAGCCGATCAGTTGAAGGTGACCGTCGCCCGGCTGACTAGTGAGTTGGCGTCGTCGAGGGAAGAAACGGATGCCAAGGCATCCGAGCTCCAGGGTGCACATCAGTCGGTTGCGGAGATGAAGGGAAGGCTGGAAGTGACCGAGGCCAAACCTTTTCTCAACGTGGAGTCCGTCAGCGAGTTTGCCCGCTGCTAAGAAGGGAGGGCTGGAGGTCGGCCCTCTGGCTGAAAACTTCAAAGTTTACGCGCTGGAGCATACTCTGCATTCCGCCTTCTCCGTGCCGATCATGGACCTCTCGGATCTCGGCGTAGACCTGAGCTGGTACCCGATTCCCAGAAATCTCGTTTATCCGGATGCCCCGGAGGACGGGGAGGCAGTTCTGGAAGCCGGCGGGGGAGCGCGTGCCAATCAAGCGACCGAAGGTGAAGGCCAGGCAGGGGCAGCCTAAGGTTGTACGTCCTTTGTTTTTCGCTTGTAATCTTTGTAGCTTTCGTTGTACTTTTGCCTTCGGGCGATCGTGTTTGTATTTTTATTCCAAGTGATGAAATAAATGTTCGCTTTTCTGATTTCTTGCTTGAATGATTGTCTTTCTGAGTCTTTGCATGACTTTATACAAGTGTGTGAGGAATGATCGTTGTGTGTACAGCTCCAAGTGAATTGATAAACTCATATTGATAACTTTTACAGCAAAGTGATCGCTGCACATACATCTGAACAATGCCGATAGGCGTACGTGTAATTGGGTAGAGACGATCATGGTATACATATATCCCCCCATCACCCTTGTTTTTGTTTACTTAGTGAAAGTAAGGGGACGAAAATAAATTGTTGAGTGAGCGGTCTTCAATTTTGCAGATTCCTCGAGGAAGGCCGACCATCCCGGCTTAGAGGAACCGTGCACGATCGCGGAGTTCGATGGAACCGACCTCCACGACCATGTCTTGTGCGTGAGTGACATTCCGTTTGATGGCCAACTTCTCGAGACTCACTTAATTGAGAGGGTCCTCCGTAGGCTGTGCCCGCCTCGTATTTAAACGAAGGGCGTGCGGTCTTGGTCTGGAGGAGTCCTTGCACGGGGCGTCGTCAGATTAATCAACTCCACGACCGCGGCTTGTTAGCACTTTTCTACCTTGGAACGTCATGTTAGATGGCGATCCTCGACGGTATACATTGTGATGGGTGGAGGGATGCGTCGCATTGTCGGGATCCACCATGTTAGGTGATGGACCTTTGAGGGCAGGCGAACGTGTCCACAGATCTATTTTGGAGGGCCCTTTGGCTACACCCGCCTCATATTTAAACGAAGAGCGAGCGATCGCTGCCCAAAAGGACCTTGCACGGGCACAGAGAACGGTTCCATCGTCCTCCACAGCCATGTCGACACTCTTCTACCTCGGACCGTCATGTCAGATGGCGATCCTCGACGGTATACGTTGTGTAAGGGGAGACGATCGCTTGCCTAGGTTCTTCATGTTGATGATGAACTTTAGAGGGCGAGCGATTTATCCTCTGATTTGTTTTGGAGGGTCCTTCGGCTACGCCCGCCTCGTATTTAAACAAAGGGCGAGCGATCGCTGCCAAAGGAACCTTTGCATGGACGGATCGTCGGTTTCATCGACCTTCGCGACCATGGCGGCACCTTTATACCTCGGACCGTCATGCTAATTGGCGATCCTCGACGGTATACGTTGTGCTAGGGGAGGCGATCACTGCCTAGGTCCATCATGTTTAAATGACGAACTTTAGAGGGCGAGCGAGTCGTCCTCTTTTTCAAAGCGTTGCTCAGGCAGTAGCCTTTGGTTTGAAGTGGTGGGAATCGGGGAAAGACTTCCGAAGTTCCCACCTCTTGATTGAAGCACATAGATCCAGCCTCCGAGGTTGATCGAGGGGTCAACTCGTATGAGCTTTCCGGCCTGTCTCGTTCGACTCTGGCGACCGTATCGGGATATTGATGGGGCTCCGGCTAAGCCAATAAACTGTCCAGCTTGCCTTCCTCGAACAATCTCCATAGTTGTCTGAGGAGGTCGCGGCATTGGTCGGTGCTGTGACCGGGACTTTTGTGGTAAGCACAATATTTATTGTGGTCCAGATGACCGTTGTCCCTTATCGCTTTTGGATTGCTTAGCGTTTTGCGCCCCTTGATGGCGTAAAAAATGTGAGCCGAAGTTCAGTTGAACTTGTGGAGGAGATGGGCTTCCACCTCCTCGAAAGCCTTGAATCACCAGGTGGCTTGGCGACCGCCTTGTTGGATTTGGTGTTCGCCATCTTTTGGACGGGAGGCGACGTCTCCTCACCTAGGCGAAGGGTGAGGAGCCTTTGCCTGGCCAGAAAATCGGCTGCCTTCGCGCGGAAGATCGCGTAGGTCGGAGGGATATTCTTCGTGAGGTGCCTAAACATGGGTGAATGACCATAGAATCCCCCAAGGACCGAGTAGAGGGCGAGCTCGTTGCTGATGGGCTCGCCGGTGAGGACTATTTCATCCGCTCGGTCGATGTAATTGTTAGGATTGTATACTGCAAAACATACTTTATGCTTGTATTACCTAATTTCCCTGTTACTACATATGAGAACATTAATTACATTTAATCACATGTTTTGCATATTTATTCACGTTATGGTTATGCAAATGAAATGTCTAATTATTTTATATTGTAGATAATGTGGTGTGTTGGTGTCACACGGAAGATCACATTATCGGTGCCTTATAAAATAATATAACAGTTCACAACTTATATAATTATTAGACAAATTATATAAAAGGTTGTAGTGTATGTTTGAGAATAGTTGGTCTTGACTATTAGCATGCATTAGCGTATTTGCATACGTTGAACTGGATCGGTGTGAGATAGTGTCTTCTGTGCTGACTGTAAGAAGAACGAAAATCTCGGATAATTATTATTTCTTAATTCTAAAGTATATAATATTTAATTGTGTATTTATAATAGTTATTGCTTTGATTTACTATAGGTGAGAGTCAAAATGATCGACTCAATAAGCCTCGTATCTTGGGCAATAATATTGTTTATACGACAGTTATTATTATTACTAGAAATCGTGTCCCGACTCGTGCGGGTTGATGATGTCCACTTGAGGAGCTCGATAATGATTATTATATTAAACCCTGCAGGTGGATTTAATTCCGATATAATAATAAGGTTCGAGTGGTACTACTCTTGAATAAGATATTAATTAATTAAAGCTGTCAGTAGCTTATAATTAATTAATGGGCATTCGATATCTTAAATACGGGAAATAATATATTTAATAAGGAGCTCAATTTCGTAATTTGGGATTTTGGTTGGAAGTGCAATATCAACCTTTTAGTGGACTAATTTGATATTAATCGATTCATTATATTAGGAAGAGTCCTAATAAGGAAAGATGAATTTATTGGGAGTCCTTCCATAATCCTCCTTAAGATCCCTAGTAGTAGTTCAAGAGCCTATATATAGGACATATTGGGTTGGCCGATTTTATCATCAAACATACACAAGGAATTTCAATTTTTCTTCTAAGTGTTTAATTGTGAATCTTGACTTGTGTCTTTGATTCCACAATTGAGAGAACACTTTTATTCTTGCTACATATCGGAATAACTTGAAGAAAAGAAAATCGAGAGTTGTGAGGGATTGAATTCGGCCGATCCAAAGGTTGTCCAAGAAAGATCCGGTAGCTCATTGCCCACACAACGTCCGGGTCAAGGCGGATCATACTCTAGAAGGTCTAAAGGTAGAAATACAAGGTGATCAAGACGAAAGCAACCAATACTCTTCAAAAGGTAATATCCTATGATCTTTGGATCTAGATTATGATATTTTAATAATAAACATATTTAATTAATAAATAATAAATAATATTTAAATTGCTTATTAGTCTTAGTAATTAATTAATTAGCATGCCTAAATAGATCTTATGCTCGTAGATGCGCAAAACGCGATTATCATCTTACCCAAACTTCGCTTCCGCTGCATTTTACTTTCCAACAATTGGTATCGGAGCCGGATTTTTAGGCTTTTGCTATTTTAATTAATTTTGGTGATTAATTGATAGCAATTTAAATATTCATATATTTTGATGTTGGAATATTTTGCTAGATGTTTTCTTGCAGGTGATATGATCTAATTATCATGGTTTATATGAATGGAGTATTTATTTATTTGTATTAATTATGCAATTGTTGGTTTGGCCCGGTTTTTGAGGCATGTAATGGTTTTTCCCATGAGAAAATCCGCGGGTAGTTCTAGGTGTTTTTATTTTTCGTGTAATCTTGATGTAATTTCGATGTATTTTATTTTGTATAAAATTGTAATCGAATTCGGAAAAGACGGGATCACGAAGAAATAGAGCAGGGATCGGGATTGCCGCCCGTGGCCGACAAGCGTAAGCAAGGCCGCTGAGCAAGACACGGCCGCTCGCCGAAAGCGCCAGTAAGCCGCCAGTTGCCGCGGCACTGCTCCGCCGCCAACATCGTTCGGGCCGGCCGCCCGATTTTAGTCCGGCCGGGCCGCTTCGCTCGTTATGCTCACCGGAGAGTCGGGATTTAAAATTAAATTTTTTTTATGTAATTAATTTTGCATAAAAGTGAAATTTTAATTTTGGAAATCCACGGCCCGACCGGGGTGGAGCGACGAGATGCTTGATTCAGTGGGAGAGATCAAGTCGAAGATTTTTCTCGGGTTCAACTCAAGGAAGAAGACCATGATAATTGGATAATTTAATTATCCATGACTTATTTTTTGGTTTTTACTTTTTTGATGTATGGCATGTATGGATGTATGCGTGATATGTTTCCTTGCATGTTAGGACGAGAAAATTAAAAACCTTAAGGCTAAAATAACTAAGTGATTAAATTAATTTTTTTTTTTTAAAATAAAATCAAATTGGCCTCCATAATTAATTTAAATTGTGAAGTAATTAGCATGCGCATTGACATTAGGTAAATATTACTTTTTATGATAGGACCTCTCCATATCGGATGTGCTAATTATAGGTTCACTAGTTTTAAATCTCAAAATGATAACATAAGGTAAATATTACTTTTTATGATAGGACCTCTCCATCTGTAGGACTATTATTTAAAAGATAATATTTTAAGGATGTTAAATTATGGTGTTCACTTAAGTGTATTAATTAATAAGCTCCCCATCAGAGTCTATGTTAATTAATACATGGCCAAGAAGAACCAACTATTAATTTTACTTGTCATAACGTAATTTGACTAGATAGTAAAATTAAAGACGTAAAACTCTACTTGGAAAATGTGTGTGTAAACGTCCACACGATCGTGGCTTGCATGTGCGGATTTTTCGAGGTGTTGGTTGCTAGCATATATATTGTGTTTTGAGGTTTTTCGATATATTTTGCTATGCTTTATGTGATGGATGTTTTTAATTTTTATCTCAGATATCTTTCAATCCACTAGCTGTTATTCTCAAAGAAAAAAAACTTGATGGCACTAACTTTACCGATTGGAAAAGAAATATTGACATTGTCCTGACTGCTGAGGGGCATAAATTTGTCTTAATCGAGGAGAGCCCTCTAGAACCAGAACCGGATGCCACTCCCGAAGAGTTGGCTGAATTCCGAAAATGGAAAAAGTTTGATGAGATGGCTCGCTGTTACATTTTGGCTTCACTGACAAATGTATTACAGCATCAGCATCTGATGATGGGCTCGGCCGCGGAAATGATGATAAGTCTCACCGAGATGTTTGGTCATTAGAACCGGGCGGCTAGACAAAATGCAATGAGGGTATTGATGACAACCCAAATGTCTGAAGGGACCCCAGTAAGGGATTCTGTTCTGAAAATGATGTCTCATTTGAACGAACTGAGCATACTGGGGGCTACTATCGATCCGGAAACACAGGTCGATATTATCTTAGGCAGCTTACCTAGAATCTTTGAGCAGTTCCGCCTTAACTACAATATGAACCGTAGGACATATAGTTTGGCGGAACTTCTGACAGAGCTTCAGTCTGCTGAAGGTCTCTTCAAACAAGGTTATCATCAGATTCTTGCGGCAACCGATGCTACTTCTTCCAAACCCAAATGGGGAAAGAAGAATAAGCAGGTTGTCCAAAAGAAAGTGGCAACCCTCAAGGTGAAAAGCAAGGCTCCTCACCCTGAGGCGAACAAAAAGCCAAAGGGAAAGTGCTACAAGTGCGGTCAGAAAGGACATATTAAAGTGGACTGCCCTGCTCTTAAGAAAGGTATGTCTCGTGCACCAGTAGTCAAAACATGTTTGGCAGCTTGTTCTTCCACTTCGTGGATAGTTGATTCAGGCTCCACTAATCATGTTTGCTTTGACTCGCATGGTTTTCAGGTAACCAAACAGCTTAGTGCAAAGTAGATTACCATCAATCAGGCGATTATTCCGGGCTTATGGTCATTGCAAAGGGGAGTCGATTGAAGATTAATGATAAATTATTAGTCCTCAATAATGTATTATTAGTACCGGATTTTAGAATGAATTTAATTTCGGTTTCTAAATTAAAAAACGATGGTTATTCAGTTTCTTTTGATGATGATGCCATTATTAAGAAAAGAAGCGGTGAATATATTTGCAAAGGTATTTTTAATGATGGACTATATGTCGTTAATACTGCACAAACTCCTATGCATAAATCACTTAACTCTTTGTCTAAACCTAAAAAGAGAAAAGAACCTTCAAACATAAACCAAACATATATGTGGCATTTACGGTTAAACCTTGGAAGGATTCAAAGATTGGTAGATGATGGCCCATTGGATGATCTCCAAGTTGAGTCATTTCTAATTTGTGAATCCTGTCTAGAAGGTAAGATGACCAAAAGGGTTTTTAAAACCAAGGGAAACCGTGTTCAGAATGTGTTAGAATTGGTTCATATGGATGTATGTGGTCCAATGAATATCCAGGCTAGGGGTGGTTTCGAATACTTCATCACGTTTATAGATGATTATTCTAGATATGGATACATCTATTTGATGCGACGTAAGTCTGAAGCCTTTAACAAGTTCAGAGACTTCAAGGCTGAAACGGAGAAGCGTCATGGGAAGAGTATCAAGTAACTACGATCTGATCGTGGTGGCGAATACCTTAGTGGAGAGTTTTTGGATTTCTTGGTGAATGAGGGGATTTCGTCCCAGCTCACCACGCCGGGAACTCCACAACAAAATGGTGTGGCTAAAAGAAGGAATAAGACTCTTTTAGAAATGGTTAGATCAATGATGAGTTATTCAGATTTACCTATTTCATTTTGGGGATACGCCTTAGAAACAACGGCGTACATTCTAAACCTGGTACCTTCGAAATTAGTTCCAAAAATACCCACAGAACTGTGGACTGGGCGTTAGCCCAGTTTAGGACATGTTCGGATTTGGGGTACTCCAGCACATGTGCCGAATAAGGAAGCTGATAAGTTGGCATCTCGTACAGAAGTACGAGTGTTTGTGGGATATCCTAAGGGAACGAAGGGTGGCTTGTTCTATAGTCCCCAGGATCAGAAGGTCATTGTTAGCACCAATGCCCGATTTCTAGAAGAGGATTATATGATTAGTCACAAGCCCATGAGCGAGATAATTCTGGAAGAGCTGAGGGGCGAGACTCCGTCTATACCAATCGTACAAGCGCCAACTAACACTGCACCATGTATCGATTCTGATACTTTTACACCAACTCAGGATTTGCCTCGTCGTAGTGAGAGGGTTGTTTGTTAGCCCGAACGATTCATAGGCGTGGGAAAGTCTTCGGACTCAATTCTAGGCGAAGATGAATCAGATCCCTGGACCTATAAGGAGGCAATCCAAGATAAAGATGCTGACTCCTGGCAAGTAGCAATGGAATCAGAAATGAGATCTATGGATTCCAATCAAGTGTAGGAGCTAGTAGAGCTACCTGATGGTGTACAAGCCATTAGGAGTAAATGGGTCTACAAGCGAAAGAAAGGACGTGACGGGAAGGTTGAAACCTTCAAAGCGAGGCTTGTTGCAAAAGGTTACACTCAGAAAGAGGGTATCGATTATGATGAAACCTTTTCGCCGGTAGCCATGCTTAAGTCAATCCGGATTCTTTAAGCTATAGCTGCACATTTGGATCTGGAGATTTGGCAGATGGATGTCAAGACTGCATTCTTGAATGGGAGTCTAGACAAGAAAATCTATATGCACCAAGCAGAGGGATTCGTTGCTGAAGGAGAAGAGCACTTGGTGTGCAAATTAAGAAATCCATTTATGGACTTAAGTAAGCATCTAGATCTTGGAACACTCATTTTGACGAAGTTGTCCAGTCATATGGATTCGTCCAATGTCCGAGTGAGAGTTGTGTGTATAAGAAATGCGATGGAAATGTGTTGGTGTTTCTTGTACTGTATGTAGATGATATCCTTCTGATTGGAAACAACGTGAAGGAATTTTCGGACGTACGGGTATGGCTATCTGAGCAGTTCGATATGAAGGATCTAGGAGAAGCAGGACACATCCTTGGAATCAGGATCTTTCGTGATCGGAAGAAAAGGATGTTATGCTTATCCCAGGCATCCTATATCGATATAGTGCGGAAGCGGTTTAGCATGGAGAATTCCAAGAAAGGTTTTCTACCTTACAGACATGGAATTCAACTATCTAAGGATATGTGTCCTAAGACACAAAAGGAGATAGATGACATGAAGATGGTCCCTTATGCATCTGCTGTGGGAAGTCTCATGTATGCTATGCTTTGCACTAGACCAGATATCTGTCATGCCGTGGGCATGGCTGCTAGATATAAGTCAAACCCAGGACCAGGACACTGGATTGCTGTCAATCACATACTCAAGTACCTGAGAAGGACTAGGGAGTACATGCTTGTATATCAATCAGACGACCTGTTTCCGGTGGGTTACACTGACTCAGATTTTTCATCGGACAAAGAAAAGTCCAAGTCTACTTCAGGTTATGTGTTTATCCTGGGAGGTGGAGCCATTAGTTGGAGGAGTGTGAAGCAGAAATGCATCTCGGACTCTACCATGGAAGCCGAGTACGTGGCAGCCTCTGAGGCAGCTAAGGAGGCAGTGTGGCTCAAGTACTTCTTGCAGGACTTTATTGTGATAATACTGGTGCAGTCGCAAATTCGAGGGAACCACGAGCCCACAAGGCAAGTAAACATATCAACCGCAAGTACCACTTCATACGACACTTCGTAAAGGAAGGAGTAGTTGTAGCCAGGGTTGCATCGGAAGATAATCTTGCTGACCCTTTCACGAAAGGCCTACCCTCAAAATTTTTTGAAAGGCATGTGGAAGGAATGGGATTACGGTGTATGACAGCATTGCTTTGAGTATAAGTGGGAGAAATGAGAGACTATGTAATAGATTAGTATACTTAAAAGCATGCTTTGAGTATAAATGGGAGATTGTTAGGATTGTATACTGCAAAACATACTTTATGCTTGTATTACCTAATTTCCCTGTTACTACCTATGAGAACATTAATTACATTTAATCACATATTTTGCATATTTATTCACGTTATGGTTATGCAAATGAAATGTCTAATTATTTTATATTGTAGATAATGTGGTGTGTTGGTGTCACACGGAAGATCACATTATCGGTGCCTTATAAAATAATATAACAGTTCACAACTTATATAATTATTAGACAAATTATATAAAATGTTGTAGTGTATGCTTGAGAATAGTTGGTCTTGACTATTAGCATGCATTAGCGTATTTGCATACATTGAACTGGATCGAGGTGAGATAATGCCTTCTGTACTGACTGTAAGAAGAACGAAAATCTCGGATAATTATCGACTCAATAAGCCTCGTATCTTGGGCAATAATATTGTTTATACGACAGTTATTATTATTACTAGAAATCGTGTCCCGACTCGTGCGGGTTGATGATGTCCCCTTGAGGCGCTCGATAATGATTATTATATTAAACCCTGCAGGTGGATTTAATTCCGATATAATAATAAGGTTCGAGTGGTACTACTCTTGGATAAGATATTAATTAATTAAAGCTGTCAGTAGCTTATAATTAATTAATGGGTATTCGATATCTTAAACACGGGAAATAATATATTTAATAAGGAGCCCAATTTTGTAATTTGGGATTTTGATAGGAAGTGCAATATCAACCTTTTAGTGGACTAAGTTGATATTAATAGATTCATTATATTAGGAAGAGTCCTAATAAGGAAAGATGAATTTATTGGGAGTCCTTCCATAATCCTCCTTAAGATCCCTAGTAGTAGTTCAAGAGCCTATATATAGGACATATTAGGTTGGCTGATTTTATCATCAAACATACACAAGGAATTTCGATTTTTTCTTCTAAGTGTTTAATTGTGGATCTTGACTTGTGTCTTTGATTCCACAATTGAGAGAACACTTTTATTCTTGTTACATATCGGAATAACTTGAAGAAAAGAAAATCGAGAGTTGTGAGGGATTGAATTCGGCCGATCCAAAGGTTGTCCAAGAAAGATCCAGTAGCTCGTTGCTCACACAACGTCCGGGTCAAGGCAGATCATACTCTAGAAGGTCTAAAGGTAGAAATACAAGGTGATCAAGACGAAAGCAACCAATACTCTTCAAAAGGTAATATCCTATGATCTTTGGATCTAGATTAAGATATTTTAATAATCAATATATTTAATTAATAAATAATAAATAATATTTAAATTGCTTATTAGTCTTAGTAATTAATTAATTAGCATGCCTAAATAGATCTTATGCTCGTAGATGCCTAAAACGCGATTATCATCTTACCCAAACTTTTCTTCCGCTGCGTTTTACTTTCCAACAGTAATCTGCGTCGGACTCGTCTTCCCCCTGCCTGATTTTCATCATGTGGTGGGGGCCTTCCGGTCTGGCGACCTTGGCGGCAAAGTTTGAGGAGGAGCGATCCTTGGTTGCACGGGGGCAAGCTCAATGTGGACCGCGAGTGGCTCAGTCGGTCCGATGATCTTTGTACTCGTGCTTGCCCCAGTTTCCATGAGCGTTTTCATCTCGTCGATCTGGCGTTGCATAGCGGCCATTGCCGTGGCCTGGTTGCTCGCGGCTAGGCGCTCGGAGCGGGAGCCAAGGCGATCAAGTACTGATCCCATGGCTCCGCTGTCAATGTTGTTCTTGCCGCGTGGCTCAACTCTTTGGCGGATGGGGGCCAAACGGCTGACCTGTATTTGGTTGGGAGTTGGGTATGCCGAATTCCTGGTGACGGACTTGGATTCCGTTGTCTCGTGGTTGGGGCCAGAATGCCCCGGTCGCCACAATGGGTCACTTCCTAGCCTGCTGAAGACGGAACTGTCCCGCCTCGCGAGAGCCTTGTCTCGTGAATAGGGGCTTTCTGACGATCGCTCGACCAGTAACCCTTTGAGCTTCCGTTTGCCCGCGTGGCGGATGGACGGGGGTTATAGCAGGCGCTGCGCATGCTCTCCGTCGCTCCCTTAGGATGGCCATATCGTCTTCGATCTGTTCCGCAGTTTGGAACTAGTCGAGCAAGAGGCTGGGGCCGACCCTCAGGGGCGGGATCGAGAGTCTCGCGCCGCCGTGGCTACCCTCTGCCGTAGGTCGGGGCTCGGATTGAGCCGGAATAATGCGTCCGGCGGATCGGAGAGTGGCTCTCTTCGATGTGGTGGCATACGTCATGATTCTGAAGGTTTTTCTTTGAAGAACAATGAGTGTTTCTTCAAGTATATGCCCCGGAGAACAGTGAGTGTTCTTCGAGACGGTCGGAATGAAAATAAGGGTTAAAGGACTCCTTCTTCTAGCGCCAATTGTTGTTACCCAAAATATTATCCGGCGATGATATGCTGGAATGGACGAGTAACAAACAAAATACGAGAGCACGTCCATGGGGAAGTAAATAACACAAGATTTGTGGGGTTGTTAGTCCCGGGCTTGAATACTCTCGCGAGATATCATTAATATGAATACTAGAGAGTACAAATATTAATGTTAGAGTACAATTACAATGAGTGTAAAGACCCTAGTTATCTTAGCTCTTGAGTGCTGAAGATTGCCGGAAGAACCAGAGTTGAGGCTCCGTGAGTTCTTGTAACAACAATGGAGTACTGCGTTGACTGTGAGAAATCGATGGTCTCTCACTGTGTGAATTAGCTGAACTCTCGTATGGAAGTAATTTCTGAACTTGTGAACCTCTCAACTTCTACACTTCTGAACTTCAGAAATTGCGAACCTCTTAAAGTCTGAACTTCTGAACCTTTTTCTATTTGCTGGAGGCTCTCTATTTATAGGACTGGAAGTCGCTGGGCGATCGCCTCTGCTGTATTATAATAAGCGGGCGATCGTCTTTAGAACATGGGTTGGTCTCCTTAAAGTCCGCAGCAGCTGCTGGCATCCGGATGTGCGAACCAATGAGAAGCCAACACGCGTCTATGTCGCTGTCTTGGGAGGCCCCACCTGGGACCTTTCGGAGGGTCTATCGGTAGGTGAGGCCGTCCTTGTCACTAACAGCTGCTGATGGGCTGGAGTCAACGATCCGTATTCTGTGGCGCCATTCGCGGATCTGCACATGGGTCCTCGCTCCTGATCCAGTCTCCATAGACTTGATGGATGATGGCCTTATACGTGGCATAGGACGGTCGTCCATGGTCGGGCACCAGAGTCGATCGCTAGGTGCCAAAAGGCGATCGCCCCGGACGTCGATCGCTCGGTACCTGATTTCGGTCTGGACTCTTCGCTTGGCAAGTCTGCCTTGGATTTATTTGATGCTGTTTTTGGTCGCTCGGCCCTTACGCCGATCGCCGTCGAGGCGTATAAATCGCCGCACAACAAAGATAAGTGAAGATGACGATGAATATGGTGAAGCCTTGGAAAAACTTTTCCTCTATCCTCTTCTCTTGCCAAAAATGTGAGTTACAATATCATGGCCAAGGAGATATGGTCTTCCCATATATTCACCTCATATCTCCCCATATCAATCATCTTTTGACAAAATCACCCAAGGTGATAATTTGTCCCCTTGATTGGTCACAAGTCTTGAACCCCACCAAGTGAAGACCAAGACTAAGGAGGGTAGGTGATTAGGGCGGCCATCTAGAAGGTGCCGGGCGAGTTTGGTCCGTTTCGGACTTCCATGAGTCCAAACAGATAAACTCTGATTCCGTTCCAATGTATTTATATCGATTAATTAATCCAATTAATTAATCATATCAAATACAAAATTAACATAATTAATTTCTCCAAGAAATAATTATATTCATGAATTAAATTATTCACCCAGTAATTTATTTAATTCATTAGGCCGTAAATTAATTTATCCAATAAATCAATTTAGACATCTAATGTCCTAAATTAGATATCCAATATCTATTATTCATAATGAGAGAATAAGCTCGATTCATTCTGTCGTCAATCCTATTGCGCGACTCGGTAGGTCCGTCTCAGTCTGCAATGGGAGGAACCAAAGAGTAGTAGCACCACCTAGCCAGCCTGGCGGCCTACACTGTACCCCAACTGAGAACGAATGATTGGGATTATTCAAGAACCATTCTGTCGTGAATACCAGTATACGTATAAACCCTTCTTTCAAATGTCCCGATCAAGTTATAATATACCAAAAGCAATTTCGGAATACTCACGCGGCGGATAAAATTAACACTAAAAAATTTATCCTAATAAAATGTAGAAATCGTTAAGTACACTCGACTTCCGAAGCATACTACATAACCATTCTCACTCGGACCGTATACGCATGTTATATCCTAAAACAATAATATCACCAACAAGTTCCAACCCTTGTTTACATTAAACACATTAACACGATATAATCAAATACGTATATAAGGGGACTTACGATCGGGAGACTTACCATCACGGATTACCTGAAGATGATGTCAGAACCACGATACTAATCACAACTCTGATGCGCGCGACTTACACGGGACATGGACTTGACCCAACGGCCTAGGTTTTTCGCAAACCTGGCTCTGATACCATATCTGTAACACCCCCAGAATTCGACCGGGAATGTCACATGCCATAGACCCTTATCACAAGGATCTACCAGACTAAACTCTAAAAGACTACTCAATGATTGACCGACCAGGGTCAAAATAATTACAAAGCAGACCGACAAGGTCATTAACCAATTCAGAAACTAACGACATTCACATTTCAATGAATAATCAACTTGAACACAGAAAAGAATGACAACTCAATTTAATAAATGAAAACTACACCCATGCAAGGGTGAATACTCGACTGATAGAGAAATAACGACCAAAATGAAACAAAAGAAAAGACTCTGACTCTGGTGTGATTAGCATCATTGTCCTCCATCTCCTTCCAAGCCAATCCTGTGACTGCTCCTGAGCTGCCAAAACCTGAGCGCATAACAGGCACCCACCCCCCCAGAAACTTGGGGGTTAGCAAACTGGAATTTTGCTAGTGCAAGTACATAATGTACAAGATATACGAAAAGTATCAACACAAACTCAACAGCCACAAAGCCTTAACATAAACCACACATTCACACAAACAGCACATCAAAACATTCGTTTACACAAGGTGAAAGGTAATCACATAGCCATATTCTCTTTACGGATCATAACACTAGTGAGTCTTTAAGCAAGCCCAATGAGTTAAAAGATCTAGCTTGAAAAACCCTTTTATAAAAGGAAAAGCAATTTGATAAGATAGTTTGAAAACGTTATTATTGACTAGGTCCGTCTTGGGGTTTTGAAAATCGAATGGGAATACTTTTAGAAAATAACTTCAAAAACTCTCGGGTCCTCGACCTAGCATGTGGAAAATAATTTGCAAGAAAACCATGACAACGTTATTCAGTGTCCTTGACCCAGTTTATGAAACACTGTCACAAGCGAGTCATTAAAATATCTCACGGGGTTCTCGACCCAATCCAAATAATATCATCACAATACAATCAAGGACACAACCTCCCATTCGACTAATCCTGCTCAATACCCCTGATTAATTAACCCTCGGAGATCTCGTCAAATATCCTTGGTTAATTAACCTTGATACCAACATTTAAAACAAGTTGAAACAAACTTTCAGAAACACGAATCGCGGTCTATATCAAGACCGACATTTTAAAGCGAGTTGAAAGAATTTTGAATTACAAACATCGTTCGGTATCGGGGTCTTAGCTGTCACTCGAATATCCGTAACCAATAAGCCTGCCCGGCGCCTCCCTTGCACACCTGTACACCGGCGTTCACTCCACTATGTTGGCTGCCCCTTGAACATGTCACTGCGCCAGCGATCACTCCCGCAAGAACTGCCCCTTGCACGCGCATTAGGTAACACCGGTATTCACCAACTATATGGAGCCGCACATTACAGTGTACACCAGGACGGAGTACACGCCCCACCCTCAGAGGTTCCCAGATACGATGTTTCTCACAACAAGTATCCACATTGTTTCAAACATCAAGCACACAGACGAACGTTACAACAATTACCAACTCAGTACACCAAGTCACACAAATTATCCGTCAGTCCATAACCGCACAGCTAAACACTATTACGCACGTTATCAATCAAAACTCAATCACAATAAGCCTTCAGGCATAACCAACCAACGCCGCACATGTAACACCCCCAGAATCAAACCGGTAATATTACACCCCGTAGACCCTCTCCGTGAGGATCCACCAGGCTAGACATCGAAACCACTCAATAAATTACATATTGACATGATAAAATACCAAATCAATAGACCAACTTGGTCTTTCATCAGTAACATACAAGTCAAAAATACACATTTCTATCTCAACTCATACCCATGTAAGGGTAAAATACACTCACAAACAAAAAGTACGACAGCGGAAAAGACCATACACGAACTCCGACTGACTGCATCCAAAACTGGCCTTCGTGTGATTAGGATCATTCACCTTCCATCATCGTTCGCGCCTATCCTGTGTTTTGCTCCCAAACCTACATGTAGCTGGATGCAAAATGACATCCACCCCCCGAATACTCTGGGGTTAGCAAAACTCTACTGTTTTGCTAGTACAAGTATAAAGTGCAAATACGAGCCATACATAACACATTCTGAGAATACAACGAAAGACTTCCTGAGATATTTTGTTCAATTAAAATAGTTTAAGTCTTGAAAGTAAAACGAAACAAGTAAGCACTTTGAAAACACTTCCAAATCTCGGGAGTTTTGAAAACATTTGTGATTGAAAAGTTCTTAATTCCTCGAAAGCCACTTAGGGTCACAGCCCCAAAGTTCATTTTTCCAAAATGCAAATCCCTTAACAAAACACAGGGTCCACGACCCAACCATTCCGGTCACAAAACATAGGGTCCACGACCCGATCATCAACTTCAATTCACTTCCAATGACATATTACACATAATACATTATTCTTATGCCATTTTAGCCAGACAGCAAGACTCGATATATAATGTCTCTCGACCCCGAGCACCAAGCATTGTGATACTCCGGACATATCACAATTAATCATCAGTACAAACACTCTGGCAATTCTCGCGACCTGGTCCGGCCCTCAAGCCACCAAGTCCCTGTGTGCCCCGTCTAGCAATCCCCAGGTGAGAACGCCCACTCGAAGTAACCCTCGCGACCCGGTGCAGCCGCTAAGCCACCAGTCCTCACGTGACCCCGTCGAGTCAATCCCCGAGTGAGAGTACCCGAGAAAACCCTTATAACTCTCATCAGTTCTCATTCAAAAACCACAATCCTCAAGAGTCAATCATAATATATATAGTCGAGGTATTTTGCTAAAATGGCCAAACTATCCAACACATACTCACGACCCAAAATTAATACTATCCACAATGAAGCACACTTATCTCAACAAAACCGAACGACACAACCAATATCACACAACTCACATAATCACCGATAACCACATGACTCCACGCACAATTCTTAACAAAAGGATTTAACCTTAAATTACCGACGACATAATCCCACATAATGACATCACCCGAAAGTAAGGAGATCCTATACTCAACACTAACACATATAGTCAATTAAGCACATTAAATCCCGAACACAAGATTTGTCTTTTAAGAAAACCATGATTGTAAATATACCGATTCTTTTGAGAAATAGTTGTAAACATTCATTTAGCACATATCGTCGATTTTCAACCATTATATTCACAAAACACGTAATGTATGGGCAAGATACTTGCCTCTATATTCGATACCGGATACTCCGACGAACACGGCTCAACCGAGTAACCTCGAACACCTACAATTCTTCGGCGGGGACAACGGTAACACAACGATCGGGAATCGATGAATGGAAGAGTTTCGACTCGAGTTCTTCACAATAAACCTGACCCTAACATCATGTCATCAATAATTAATGATCGTACGAGGAAGAATAATCGTAGAACGCCCAAAACCCCCCTCTAAGAACTTTCACCGGACACCTTCAAGGCGTTGATTGGGAACTCAACAAAACGACGAATATTTAGGAATCAACAGCGGGAACAACGGTAACACAACAATCGGGAAACGGCAAATGGAAGAGCTCCGACTCGAGTTCTTCACAAGAAACCTGACCCTAACATCATGTCATCAATAATCAACGATCGTACGAGGAAGAATAATCATAGAATGCCCAAAATCCCCCTCTAAGAACTTTCACCGGACACCTTCAAGGCATTGATTGGGAACTCAAAAAAACTACGAATATTTAGGAATCAAACCATGGAACAACAAGGAAATTTGTAGGACATAACTTAATAATCAATAATCTGTAATATCCGCAATTTTAATTTCCGGTAATTTCTTTTTTCAGCGGGAGTCTGTTTTGACGACTCGCTCATGACCGTTTCGTCATTCCGAGAATGGTTAATTCTGAACTTTTTGTTATCTGAGTTCGTTTCGGTATCGTTTTGTTGAGTTCTGTGATCTTAAGCGGCTTTTCCGCACTTGAGTTCGATTCTTGCGAATCTCGTCCGAAACTGTTATTTCGAGTTTCTCGTAAGTTCATTTAATGTTATTATTCATGTTTCAAGCTTTGGATTGGTGTTCCGATCGTGTATCGTGTATTTCAGACGTTTTGGGCCGTTTCCGTAATTTCCCAAAGTTTGGGGTAATTACTTTCCGTTGTCGAATTTCGAGCCTTCGGGTGGTCGGATTGTGTGTTCTATTAGCGCTTGGATTCATCTTTGAGAGTACTTTGTAATTCGATTCATATCCAGGTTCAGGTTTTGGGGTCGCGGGCCGTCGGAAGTAGCCACGGCCGCACATTTTGGAGCAGGTACTGGCCTGGCCGAGTTATGGCCGTAAGGTGCCGGTTACGGCCGTAAGTGATCGGCAGGCATGGCCTGACGAATGCCAGTTACGGCCGTAAGGGCCGAGAGTTACGGCCGTACGGGCGCCAGGCAGCTTCCGGACGAATGCCGGTTACGGCCGTAAGGACCTGCTGCGTACGGTCGTAAGTGCCGAGTTACGGCTGTAAGGCCCTTCCGGTTACGGCCGTAACCCTATCGGCCATATATAGGCCAGGGACGGTCCAGACCGCATTTTTACCCCATTTCTCACTCGGGTGGCGGCTGACGACGGGAAAAGTCGAGAGTGGAGTTTTTGGTCGATTCCACTCGATTTCTAGGCGTTTTGGAAGATTCTTGTCGATTATATCATCATCTAATCCTTGTTCTTCGTCGGATTGAGGTAATTTCTTGAAATCTCCTAGAATTGACTTTTGAGATTTTCTTCTTGATTTTCATTGTTTGTCTGATTTTCATGAATCGGTTGGTGTTATTGAACATTATTGATCGTGTTCTATAGGTTGTACATCCGTATTTCGAGTTTGTTCAACTCGATTGGTGATTCGAGTGTTCTTGGGAGTTATCGAGCGTTAAATGTTCGATTAAATGTCCCAATGAGTTTCGCTTCGATAGTTTGGTGGAATTTCCATTGTTTTTTACCTTGATTCTCATTGTAATCGTATCTTCGTTGTTTTATTTGTTCCTTCCGGAGGATTTTAGGTGCTCGAGGATTCTGAGTTGAATCTCGTTCGGTGATTGATAATTCGTGTGGTGTCATTCTCGAAGTACTCGTGGTGCTATCGCATTCTTGATAGTGTTCGGGGGTCCGTCGTCTTTTTGCGATCGTGGTTTCGAGGCAAGTACCTTGTTCATACATTTCTTATTTTGTGGATATGATGATCGGTGATCGTCTTGGTGTGTTTGTTTGGTTGTTTGAAATTTCAAAAGATTTCGGTTTGGCCTCGTTAAAGGCTTTCTTTCAAAATGCGTATGTGTTTTGTGAACGATGTGTTTTGAGAATTGATTATGATTTGATTATTTTAAACGTCGAGGGTTTTAATGATACCCCTATTTGTTTAATGTCGTGGAATCGTGTATTCCGTGTTAATTTTGTTGTCGTGTTGAGAGTGAATGCTCACGATGGAGGTTTTGTGATGAGTATGATAATGGTGTCGGGTAAGTGGCCATCTCTAGTAAGTATTCTTAATGAACCTACATTCTTAGCATATTAGTATTGCATGAGTAACGTGTGTGTGTGTGTGTATGCTCACTACGAATTAGATCCGACGGGGTCTCGGTAGGGGTCCACAGAGACGTGGATCGACGAGCTTGCTTTTAACCACTATGGGTTAGATCCGACGGGGTCTCGGTAGGGGTCCACAGAGATGTGGATCGACGGTTAATTGTGGTGCATTTTACAGATGTGTTTTGAATTATGGCATTTCCGGAAATGTGTGTTTCAACTGATGTTTTCATGATTGCATGCATTGACTAAGTGTGTAAGAGATAAGTTGTTCATTTGACCTACTTAGCTAGGATGGCACTGGAGTATTTTTATCGGTTGTGTTCAGTCTTCTGGTTGTGGGGTTTTGATGTTGGAAAACGGACCATGTTATTGTTCTCGATAATGTGATTTGATGAGATTTGGGTTGAGATCCCAACGGTTTTATAAAGGTCGTTTTACGGAAAGTAAGTCTTTGGGGCTGTGACCTCTTTCTTGGTTTCTTTTGGAAAGAGTAGGACTCGATAAATCCTAAATTGTTTTCTATCAAAACTCCCGATGGCATATTAAACTATTTTATAAATTGTTTTCCACTGAATTGTGATCTCTCGGTTTTGGAAAGTTTTACTCAACTTTTGCCTTGGGGAGTATTGTCGTTAATGTTGAATCTTTGAGGATTCCTGATTCTTATTATTCTTAGAATATGATTTGTGTGACTCGTATTTGCACTTTGTACTTGCACAAGCAAAATAGTGGAATTTTGCTAACCCCCGAGTAATCGGGGGGTGGATGTCTATCATTGCATTCAGGTTTTGGGGAGCATAGCAAAGGGTCAGCATGAAGGATGATGAAAGATGAGCGATACTAATCACACGAGGACCCGTATGTTGTCGTTGTAACACCCCCAAGTTATTCAGGGTATATTACAGCACCGTGAGCCCCTCTGTGGGACCCACAAGGCTAATCATATGCGGAACTATAAAACTTGACCGAGAAGGTCCATATACAACGAAATGGACAAAACAAAGGGTATTCAACCATATCCAATGTATCCAAATACATCCCAACACAAAAACAATACCTCAGGAACACAGGCCGGAACATCAAGGAAACTAAAAAACAATACTCGAGTATTCAATAACCATTCCAGTACAACAACACTGAATGGAGGAAGACAGAACATAACCGGAGATAAAACACAGTATCACGCTTGCCCACCATCTTCATGCCGACCCGATACCTGCTTGTCCGCTCTCCTAGAACCTAAAATACATAAAAAGTATTTCCCCCATAAAGGGGTTAGCCGTCGAATAGCTAGTGCAAGTATATCGATATGAAACACAATACTCCTCGACAATAAAGTAAATGTAACCATCAATTCATCATTTCACGACTAATATTCTGGAATAACTAAATCTCATAGCATCACAACAATCCATACATGATCAACCATGGAACCGCACCAAAGGCTACGGAACCCTGAGGGGACTCATCGGCCCGCCCCAGAGTGGTTAACCCATATTATCCATGGAATCGCACCAAAGGCTACGAAACCCTCAGGGGACCTGTCGTCCTGCCCCAGAGTGGATATAAATAAATATGCCATTCATATATCTTACTTTCAAAGTCGAGAACGTACAATCATAAACATATACTTGCCTTTGAGACATCGAGAAATTGAACAGAAAAGAGTATGAGTTCGGTAGGTCCAAGAACGCACTTCCGATTTTAGCGTGCGCTGGCTGAAAATGGTGTCCAGAAATTGGAGTCTAGAACCTACTGTCCTGTGCCCTGCTCAAGTCTTAGCGTGCGCTACGCAGCCCTTATAGCGTGCGCTAGCCTAAGCCTAGCGTACGTTACCTGATAGTCCAGACAGCCTGACAACCTCACTGCCTCTGCCGACCAGCCCGTTAGCGTGCGCTACGGACGGATGTTAGCGCGCGCTACTGACCATAAATAGCGTGCACTAACGAACTCCTAGCGCGCGCTAACTGCCAGTCCAGAAAGAAGGATGAGTTACTGGTTTTGACCTGACTGGTCCCTTAGCGCGCGCTACGGCTCAAAGCTAGCATGCGCTACTCAAGGAGAATTAGCGTGCATTAGCCTAGGCCTAGCGTGCGTTATTTCTCTGACCCAGAACACTTTCGCGAGGTCTAAACAACATAATCGTGATCCAAATAGGGTACGAAACTCTATAACAATATTGATAACATCACAAAGAGTTTATAGAGCGACAAAATAGGAAGAACGGCAAAGTCAAACAGTCAATAAAAAGTATGGGTATTACATTCTCCCCCTCTAAAAAGAAGTTTCGTCCTGAAACTTAAGAAATAAAAAGCTCGGGGTAATCCGATCGCATCTGCTTTTTCGTCTCCCAAGTCGCTTACTCGACTCCATGTCTCGACCATTGTACTTTAGCCAACTGGATGGTTTTGTGCTGAAGCTGCTCCTCACGACGTTCAAGAATCTTCACTGGTCTCTCCGGAAAGATAACATCCTCGGTTACGTCAAACCTACTATAGTCAACAACATAACTTGGATCCGGCACATAATTTCTCAACTGGAAAACATGAAAAACGCTATGGATAAGACCCAACGCTGGAGGTAACGACAAGCGATAATCTAAATATACAACCCTGGAGTAGAACATGGTCTCCAAAACAGAATTCCAAAGGTAGGCGACGAGTATCAGCATACGATTTGACATGCTGAAGGGTATTCTCAAAATACAAAATGAATTCAACTACAACCATCAGTACTACATTCCAACAATACTGAGGATTCTCAAAACATCATCATAACTCATAAGTGTAGAATGAACTATCTGTGCCAATTCCTGTCCATCGGATTGCGCCGATAAAACTCAATATGGACAAAAACCAATAAATTAACTGAGAATATCATCGACATGATAAACTCCAATACTACTAGAGAAAGATCCACAATAATCGAGAATACTATCAACATGATAAACTCCAACACTATCAACAAGGGATCAACAGCGACCGGGAGTACCATCAACAAGGAAAACTCTAAACGATCAACAATAACAGATCTCAAAGAAATAACCCCGACTGTCGAACATACCCTTCGGCGTATGAACAACTAGTCGCAAATCGCCGGACATATCTAATACAACATGGACTACGAACGACCAAACCAATAAGCTCGATCAGGAAATGTGTCCGTGCACATGTCCACCCCGTAAATGTAATCCAGAATATACGTGGGACAATGTACTTAATTAGCCTCACGAACTACATCTCGTGTGTACGGTCCAATGCGGAAACATCCATGCATGACCATCGTGTGCCTGGCTAAAAATCCTACACATAATCAATCGGCATGCATATATGATTCCAAATATGTCACGATGCAACATGACAACAAAACTTAGAGGATAACATATCCAATACGGATTCAAAAGACTCACCAAAGCGAACAATAACACACATATAATGAAAGATCGACACGACCAACAATATCCAAAACAACCATCCTAGGATCACAATCCCTATGGACCGATTAACACGATCAACAATCACAACGCAACAATCCTGGAATCCTCAACCCTCAGCGATCACAAAATTTACCAAGTTCACAGGAATGATAGTGTGCAGCCTTGAGTCGGCCAACACGACAACAATAACTCACGGATGGGCACCGTCCTCGGCAGTCCCAATTCAAATACCTCGACTGCCTTAGAATGGCCAATCGATATTAACGACACAACGGATGGGAACTATCCTCGATAATCCCAATTCAATACCTCGATTACCTTAGAATGCCCAACTGATAACAATAGTTCAAGGGATGTCTCGGCACCTTTAATCGGCTACCGATAATGAAGATGACAATCGAATACATCAATGCCTTCATTCGGCCAATACAACATCAATAACGAAGCACTAATATCAATAACAACAGTCGATACATCAATATCGCGAACCGGCTATCGACATCAATATAACCAACAAGTATCGTAATGCCCTGAACCGACCATTTACAAACAACAATAACATTTGGCATAACTTGCCGAAGGATATCATATCAAACAATCCCCTGATATCAACAAAATCAAAAAGAGACCAAGTCTCGACATGATACACATATTCATGCACATACATGATAACATCAATCTCATTGACTAGTACAAGCATAAAACTTGCCTCGATATCGATACAACGAACTGTTACCAATTCAGTTGCTTTCGTATACGAGTTCCTCAGCCCCGACCAAAGTAATCTACAAACTCTTCAACCTCAACCGCATCACAACAGTCATAATCCACGATCAGACATCACAACTTATTATATGAAGAAGGATTAATAATCAACAAGTTCGATAACAATCGATATCAATACCACCAAATTACAAACTCAACAGTTCCACAATATCTCGATTAAACACAGTCTGAACAATCCAACTCAGACACTTACAAATCCCTGTCCACAATATGAGCCGAAATATGGTGATCATATCAGCAAACAATTCGAACCAATAAGGGTCTAAATGTTATCGATTCCAAACTAAATTCTTAAATACGAATTAACAAGGTTCCTTCTTGTAAATCTATAGTTAAAATTTTCCGATGATCATCATTAATTCGAACCATCCAATTAGTTCAACATTATAGATAATCATATTCTAAGGTTATCAACCAATCCAATCCTTCGACTTGAACATTTGTTCAATATGTATGGACTTCCAAACTCAGAGATGAATAATAATTTCATCAAACTCGTAATCATATTCGTATTCCTATGCGAATATTATATCAAAACACGTAATTCAGCTCTAGACATGAATATTCCATATTCATATCCAAAACACCCACACTTCTTATAAATGTTCATCATCTCATATAATTCAAGAGTCTCTCAAGAATCATGAATTAATCCGAAATCACGTCCATAATCGACCAAACTACAAAATCCAATGTTCTAACATCTAAGCCATCATCTAACTCATAGTATAAGGCATATATCATCATAACATCAGGAATCACAATAATACTGCCAAGAACACTATGATTCCCTAACCATGCTCATGACAACATAACATAATCCAACATATAAGTCATCATGTCATCACCTTCCTTAACAAACTTCCCGTGGGATACCAAGAATCATCATAACGCCTCCATAAACTATTATCATACGAACTAATCATCAACAACGACGTCAAAGTCGAAATGTCTGGAGATATTAACCAACATATCTCTTGAAGATAAACGACACCATTTAAAACCACACGAATCATATCAATATCCGCACTTCAACAATAATAGCAACATACCTCGGTAATCCATCCATAATCATACTTATCAACTCATATACATGACGATGATCAACTCAAGAACAACGATATTCAATCCAAAACCAAATCCAAAGTGAATTATTAATTACCTCTTCGAAGAAATGGGTTGATTCTTAAGGTTGGATCCATTTCAAATCAATTCCAATCTTAGTGTTGTTAAAAACGATCAACTCCATGATTATACAAGTGTTTAGAACCTCAAAATATTCTCCAAGAACTCTCTATATCGGTGGAAAAGAAGGAACGGGCCGAAATGGATAATATTGCTCAATTGCACACTACTAACGTGCGCTACTCTCACATAATAGCGCGCGTTACTTGCCATAGCGTGCACTAACTGACTTTGTTAGCCTGCGCTATCGAGGTCCAGAGGCTACCGCCTCATTTCGTGCCATGTGTTACGTACGTAAAATCCTTGCCATAACGTACGTAACATAGCGTTGACTTGCTACAGTAAAAGTCTCATTAGCGTACGCTATTATCCAACCGTAGTGTGTGCTAATCATAGTTGACTCGACAGTTTACACCTACCCAGAAGATGCCTGTGCTCCACATGCTGAAGCACCCGCGATTGCCGGGATTCCTTTGACTGTCCTACATTTAGCATGCGCTAATACTTATGTCCCGCGTGCGCTAAATGCCGTTGACGCATGAAACCCAGAAGCTGTTGACAACCTTGCCAACCACTTGGATAAGTTCTGACATGGCCTTGCGTGCGCTAGTCTAAGCCTTTAGCGTGCGCTAAGTTTGTACACTAGCGTGCGCTATGCTTCACTATTAGCGTGTGCTAATCAGGCTACACTTAGCCAATTCTAGTTGTTCCTGTCCGTTGCCTAGACATACTGGACACGTATATATGCCATGCTGAATACATATACTTGATTCAATAACATTCTCATATGGTATACCCGATATCACAATTAAACAACCTGATACAAGATATCCTCAATTATAACTGTCAACCAACAATAGATCAACCCAAAATTTCCAAACTCATCACGAGAGCAATCAATCGTCGCCACGAGCGAATAACCAAAACAGTATACTTATATGTGCGTGAAGTCGATGATCTCCCATGATACTAGCATCTGACTCCCATACAGAGTCTCAATATAATACAAACACACATCAATACCGCTATTAGCAATTTGAAAATATCTTTCCGCGTCTGCAACCACGGTCTCGTCTCTGTCACCTGTCAGCAGACATTCTAAAGGATACACAAAGTACGTAAGTACAATCCAAATCGTACGTCCTCAAAGTGACCGATTCTCAAGAATATAAAACTAAAAGCAAAGCGGTTAAAAAAACACAAGAAGAGTAATAGGACTTACAAGTACCGGCCGCACTGTGATGATGGAAAAGTAGTGATACTGTAGATAAACAATGACTCAATCGACCCAAAAGACAGAAAACCTAGGTATCCATAAACCTAAGCTCCGATACCATATTTTGTAACACCCCCAAGTTATTCAGGGTATATTACAGCGCCGTGAGCCCTCTGTGGGACCCACAAGGCTAATCATATGCGGAACTATAAAACTTGACCGAGAAGGTCCATATATAACGAAATGAAGGACAAAACAAAGGTATTGAACCATATCCAATGTATCCAAATACATCCCAACACAAAAACAATACCTCGGCAACACAGGCCGGAACATCGAGGAAACTGAAAAACAATAATCGAGTATTCAATAACCATTCTAGTACAACAACACTGAATGGAGGAACACAGAACATAACCGGAGATAAAACACAGTATCACGCTTGCCCACCATCTTCATGCCGACCCGATACCTACTTGTCCGCTCTCCTGGAACCTGAAATACATAAAAAGTATTTCCCCCATAAAGGGGTTAACCGTCGAATAGCTAGTGCAAGTATATCGAATATGAAACACAATACTCCTCGATAATAAAGTAAATGTAACCGTCAATTCATCATTTCAAGACTAGTATTCCGGAATAACTAAATCTCATAGCATCACAACAATGCATACATGATCAACCATGGAACCGCACCAAAGGCTACGAAACCCTCAAGGGATTCATCGGCCCGCCCCAGAGTGGTTAACCCATATTATCCATGGAATCGCACCAAAGGCTACGAAATCCTCAGGGGACCTGTCGGCCCGCCCCAGAGTGGATATAAATAAACATGCCATTCATATATCTTACTTTCAAAGTCGTGAACGTAAAATCATAAACATATACTTGCCTTTGAGACATAGAGAAATCGAACGAAAAAGAGTATGAGTTCGGTAGGTCCAAGAACGCACTTCCGGTACCTTGGTTTGGATGATAGAATGGATTACATGTTGTTAAATCCTTTTTCTCCAGCCAAAGATGTTGATAGCTGAAGAAGGATCGTCTTCTAACTCTCCAAATCGCCGAAACCCGCTGCTTACAATCGGAAAAGTGAGAAAGATGAGAAAAATGACGAAATGGAAGTCAACTGTCCAATATATACTCGCCCAGTCTTGCGCACGCTACGCCTCTAATATTAGCGTGCGCTAGCGGGGTCACTGGATAGTCCAGTGGCTTCTGTCGGCCCCGTTAGCATGCTCTAATCGCCTTCCTTTAGCATGCGCTAGCCGAAAATGGTGTCCATAAATCGGAGTCCAGAACCTACTGTCCTCTGCCCTGCTCAAGTCTTAGCGTGCGCTACCGCGATAGGTTAGCGTGCGCTACGAAGCCCTTATAGCGTGCGCTAGCCGAAGCCTAGCGTACGTTACCTGATAGTCCAGACAGCCTAACAACCTCACTACCTCTGCCGACCAGCCCGTTAGCATGCGCTACGGACGGATGTTAGCGCGGGCTACTGACGACGAATAGCGTGCGCTAATGAACTCCTAGCACGCGCTAACTGCCAGTCCAGAAAGCAAGATGAGTTACTGGTTCTGACCTGACTGGTCCCTTAGCGCGCGCTACGGCTCAAAGCTAACGTGCGCTACTCAAAGAGTATTAGGCGCGTTAGCCTAGGCCTAGCGTGCGTTATTTCTCTGACCCAGAACACTTCCGCGAGGTCTAAACAACATAATCGTGATCCAAACAGGGTACGAAACTCTATAACAATCGACAACATCACAAAGAGTTTACAGGGCAACAAAATAGGAAGAACGGAAAAGTCAAACAGTCAATAAAAAGTACGGGTATTACACTCGTATTGGTCTAGCTGTATTTTTTCCCGCTGCAGTATTCTTTCCCCGTTGTACGGGAGTGTGTTTTATTCGACCCCTGTGTGAGCATGTACTGTAATCGAGTTGTATGTATTTATTGAAGGACCAAATCGGTCTATTGAGTCATTTTAGCCTTAAAGGCATTGTTGAGTTGTTCGATTTTGTTACCAGCCTGGTAGAACCTTGAGGAAAGGTTCTACAGCATGTAATATTCCTGAGCGGATTGGGGGTGTTACATAATCCATCACTAGTTATTACGGATCAAACGAGCGAAATCAAGCAAAACCCCAAATTTTCCCAAAACTAGGATTTTAGGAAAACTAACCTTGATTCGCTGGATTGAAGGATGTTATGGAGTGATTAATCGATGATATGAGCTCCCAAACTTTGTGGATTAATTGTATAACAACATATCTTTGACTTCTCCAAGACTCCAGCCTCGGACAGGAAAGATAGGAAATGAAAAACGAGTGAAAATATGACTGCTCGGTCATATTTATACTGGTGCAGCCTAACTTGCTGTCACAGGACGGGAGTTCCGAAGCCCGTGCGGCGTCCCAGGGCCCCTCACACCCCGGGACTAGCCAATCCCACATAGCATGCCAACTGGTTTCGCCCTGCCATGGGCTCATCAGGGAGACGGCAGTAGCCCCCGACCAGTTGTGCCCTACCCGTAACGATCCCCTTCATTCAAGTCCTCGACCAGCGACAAGCTCTTCGGACTAAACCGGGTCAGCATGCCTGACTCGGCCAGACCGATGCATCCGGGCAAACAACGCCTTAATGATAATGTCGCCCCCTTTACCCCTCTTGTGGCAAGCTAACCAGAAGGCACGCCTCATTTGGACGGTCAACACAGACACGACATATCGGGTCGTGACATCCTCCCCCACGCAAATCACAGCACTTCCTCGTGCTGGGGAATAATGTTTCTTTCCGCACACTGTATTGTCCCACGCACACAAAACGATCGTGGCCATTCACATACGGCACCATCCCTTGATGGGCAGGCTCTTCACTCGCGCGCCTCGCGCTAGCCCGCAGTGCGTCACGCACATACCGCATCACCAATCGACATCAACCTTCACCCTACGCGCTTCCTGGCATTAGTACCTCGGTTGAACGACATTCCCTCAGCCGCTGCATTTTTCCCGCATGTCGAGGTTCCCACAGTGGCCCACGATTATCCACGCTCTTACACCCCGGTCACCGAAGGTGGAGCTACCAAAAGTGTGCAATACAAGTGTGTCCACATTCCGGACCGTCTGATGTCACAAGCCTAGGACCACCTCTCATTCCGGCATATAATCAGTTCATGTTCTCCGCCTAGAAGCCTTGTCAGGAGCCACACTTTGACCATGCCCTCTTTTCACTGGTGTTCACTCCCCGGCCTCCAGTTTCGGCAGAACTTGACCACACCCGAACCATACCATACTGAGAGAGGTTCTGGCTCCGATACCACTTGTCACGGGACGGGAGTTCCGAAGCCCGTGCGGCGTCCCAGGGGCCCTCACACCCCGGGACCAGCCTATCCCACATAGCATGCCAACTGGTTTCGCCCTGCCATGGTGTCACAGGGCGCTTTCCATATTATTCAGAGTACCTAGGGTTGCCCCGGACTTACAAAGGATGATGTTGGATAGTTGCCCTACGACACGAATAAGGTTGGGGACGTGCGACAGTGGTCGGCGCCCGGAGTGTGTCAGTGCACGAGCAGGACTTTGTATTGTGGAGCAGAGGGCTTTAGGAGAAGAGTTTCGTGGAATGCTTGGAGTGGGGAGTTCCTTGGAGTGTTGGGAAGGTCTCCACAAAGTCTCACAACTATACGTTCCGTTTGAGTAGTGAATGATGCGAAGTATCGAGATGCTGCAGTGTAGTGGCACTGTAGTAGTTTCAGAATATAGCTGAGGCAATTCCTCACTCCTCGAGTATCAGATGGGGCTGAAACTTTGAGGACATATAGATAATGTCGTGAGCTACTCTACGGTTTAATAGGATAAGGATTTTGATTTCGGATGAAGGAGTTACACCCGATGTGCTTCTTTGACCGATCAATGTATAGTGCATTTACAAGGGAATATTTCTCTAAGCCTATTATAGGAGGGACAGTCCTTAGATGGGCAATGGTGGGCAAGCGGCCAGTCTTCCCCGTGCTGTCGAGCACCAAGCGTGCAATCTTCCTAGAGGTAAGGGGGCCCTCTAGGGAGCCAACTCTAAGCATTCGAAGTGTGCGAAGAGTTCCCGAGCGAGTTGGAAATCGTTAGGGCGGCGTGGGACCTATGGGGTCTGCATTGGGATTAAGGTTGGCATGGAGGCTCTAGTGTGACCAGAGGAATGACGTCGGTCATATAACACTTCCTCTATGTCGATTGGGCAATTGAGGCACACATATAAATCATAAGCCTCGTGAGCTGACTCGTAAGCATTAGCTATCGGTTTCGTCTATGCTGCGGGGATCGTTGGTTTGTACATGTGGTTGCGAGACAACACCACATTGCGGATTGAAGGTAATATGTCGGTATGCGAAGTATTCCTAAACATCTTGAGGGCTAAATATCTATTGATGGCATGAATCTAAGCCAAGATCTAAAAGGTTGTCCGTCTCGAGCGAGGTACTCTCAAGGGCGCCAAGGTACTGCACCTAGGAAGTCCCGAGTGAGTGTCGAGCATGAGGAATTGCACTTTGGGCATGCGAGTGACCCTTAGTGCCGAGTGCCATTGTGGGATGTGCTTGAATGGTATGAGATGCCGGCCCTTAGTTGGTCGGGGGAAAAGACATGCGGGTGCCTAGTGTTTTACGCAGCACAATGGAACAGTGCATGATATCTCTAAGGTTGGTATTATATGTAACCTCGTTGATGGTAGCCGGACAGAGACTCGGAAGTCTCCTAGGCGCACGGGTGATTCATGATCCGCTGCACGAATTCGACGGCCTGAACCTCAGTGGGACGCACCCCGTGACAAGTGGTATCGGAGAGTGGAATGTCGCATCCAGGTCGAGCTGAGCATGGTTGAAAATCTTGCTTCCCCTTGAGAACCGGATACCAAAATTGTGCTGAATTTTTATTATTAGCCATTGTAGTGGCATTTCAGCGAAGGGCTTGTAGTGCGATCTTACGTACTGTGACTGAGTTGAGAATTAAGTTGGCAGTAGGACTTGAGCCAATGGTAGTACCTCAAGTTGGCTTTGCAATTGGGCGAATGGTAGTACCCTGGTTGTTTGGTTTCTGTCAGTGATGTTCGAAGGCTTTGTTCGGTGAGAGTTGTTGGCATTAGTGATTTTGGCGAATGGTAGTAACCGAGTTATGACGTGTTTAATGACTATATTTATTCTCTGCGAGTACGGTTGGCAGTTGGTTAATGTGAGGGGAACATTCTCATCGGTAAATTGTGGATGCGTGAGCAACGGTGTTGGTGTAATCTGATCAAAAACTTTATGTTGGCCTTTTTTTGTGGGCTTATAAGACATCTTGATCTCCTAGAAGGAGACATGCCGGTGTGCCGGGTTGTGTGCAGTAGCCACGTCTGCCATGTTGCAGCCATGTTTGCGTAGCGCCGCAGATTGAGAGGTGATTTGGTTTTGAGACCTATTTGTGCGCAAAATTTAGTGCGGGAAACCGTCACAGCACGTTCAGGTGCAAAACTTGGGCTGAATCTTAGTGCGCGCAAGCGTCATAGCACTTAAGGTGCATCAGTTACATGAGATTTGAATTGTTATGCGCAGAGCGCTTTCGCACATGCGGTGCAGTCGTAACACAACTGTTAGGAGTATGCCCTCGAATGACACTTAGAGGATATTGAGTCAGGGCATTGTACTTGTAATTATGTAAATCATTAATATAAGGCAATGGATGTTTCTTTATTTACTCGTAGTTACTGCCTACCACGATTATGAGATATGGCAAATGGACGTAAAGACGGCTTTTCTTAATGGATTCCTCGAGGAGGAAATCTATATGGAACAGCCTAAAGGCTTTGTGTCCGAGGTCAATATTCAGAAAGTGTGCAAGCTTTAGCGTTCCATTTATGGACTGAAACAAGCATCGTGTAGACTCAACCGACAAAGCACGACTGCTGATTCCACCTGTCAGGCTGAGTATCAAGCAGCCTTGGAGGCTTCCAAGGAAGGGTTCTGGATTAAGAAGTTTCTGGGAAAACTTCAAGTGGTACCATGTGCTGAGCTTTCTATTCCGCTGTACTGCAACAATGACGGAGCTGTAGCACAGGCCAAGGAGCCGAGGTTTCACAACAGCACCAAACATATTGAGAGGAAGTATCATCTCGTAAGAGAATTTGTTCGCAAGGGATATATTGTGCTGCATAGAGTAGACTGAGCCGACAACGTTGCTGATCCAATGACCAAGCCACTTTCTCAGACTAGCTTGGAGCGTCCTCTGGAGAACATGGGTATTAGATACCATAGTGTGTGGCATTGAGTGCAAGTGGGATATTGTTAGGAGTATGCCCTCTAATGTCACTCAGAGGATGTTGAGTGAGGGCATTGTATTTGTAATTATGTAAATCATTAATATAAGGCAATGGATGTTTCTTTATTTACTGATAGTTACTGGCATTCCTAACTCGTAAATATATATAGAAACTAGTCCATGTATTTGAGAGCAAAAATGTTCCACTCTTTATTAGATAAGGGGGTCGGCACTGGAAAGGTTTATAGCTCAAATACTTAATCGTTCGCAAGTTGATGAAACTTGACTGGGCGTTAAGTTTATGTGAATACTTGTATGACGTGTTCTTTGACATGGAGAGTGCTTGTCAAACACTAATGGTTAGTGGGAGCTCACGTTATAGGTATGCTAAATTGGATTAGTATACTCGAACCGACTCACCCTCGACTCGTCACACGGATTTCACTCCGGGACAGTCAATGACGGAATCGAAAGGTTGTGATAGGTATTCGTGAACCTTCGACTTGAGGATTTAGTAGGGATGTGATTGTGACGTTAAGATTTTCATTAGATTATTTCGACCCTATAAACCGAGAGGTGGGGGTCAACCTCGACGTGCATCTTAACGGGCAAGTAGCAGGTCCTACTAAATACCAAGATAGAATTCTTTCTCCCGTTAGTGAGCGGGTTATATGTCCTATGCGGTTATTGGCAGATGAGATGATAAGTCTTTGGCCAAAGCATTGGAGCTAGTTGTATTGGATACACGAGAGCTCAATGATCTCGATTTGCATTAACGCATGCATAGTGTCAAGTATAGATAGGGTTTGACTGACCGTGACCCTATAACTTGATCGGGACATTTGAAAGAAGGGTTTATACATTTAGTGGTATTCACGACAGAATGGTTCTTGAATGATCCCGTCATTCGTTCTCAGTTGGGGTACAGTGTAGGCCGCCAGGCTGGCTAGGTGGTGCTACTACTCTTTGGTTCCTCCCATTGCTGACTGAGATGGACCTACCGAGTCGCGCAATAGGATTGACAATGGAATGTATCAATCTTATTATCTCATTATGAATATTAGATATTAGATATCTAATTTGGGACATTGGATGTCTAAATCGATTTATTGGATAAATTGATTTACGGCCTAATGGATTGAATAAATTACTGGGTGATTAATTTAATTCATGAATATAATTATTTCTTGGAGAAATTAATTATGTTATTATGTATTTGATATGATTAATTAATTGGATTAATTAATCAATATAAATACATCGGAACGGAATCAGAGATTATTTGTTTGGACTCTCGGGAATCCAAAATGAACCAAACTCGTCTGATTCCTTCTAGAGGCCGGCCCCATATTGATTCCTTACCTTGGTCATAGTCTTGATTTTGTTGGTGGAAGACTTTTGACTTGTGAGATATCATATCTCTTAAAATAAGGAATAAAGGGATTTTATGGGATTTGTAAGATGAATATATGTGTGAAGACTTCACTTTCCACCCAAGACTCACATCCATACGTTAAGATTCAAGAGGAGAGAGAGAGATGTCTTATTCACCATCTTGTTCTTTATTCATCTTCTTCATAATTTCTTAGAGAAATTTTGTGAGGAAATATTGAGAAAGATAGATATTCATACACTTAGAGTGATATTAATATCTATAACAAGCTTACTCACCTTGATCTAGCTGCATCCTTGGAGGATAACAAGGTGAATATTATTCCGATCGTTTTTTCCAGCACGTGGCAAGTAGAGACGCGGTGCTTTCGGCATTGGATCGTTCAAGTGCTTGGAGTGCTTTGGATCGTAGAGAATTCAAGTAGAACTTGGGGAATAGCTCAAGAGAAGGATACCATTTAATCAACGGACTTCAAGGGTGAGTTTCTTACAACTCTTGTTTTTCCGTTTATATATTCGTATATACGTAGCTCGATCGATCCTCGTCGGGATTCGGATCGAATTAATTTTCGTTTTACCGCTTCCGCTGGGCCTTCGTTTTAGGCACCGAATCCCAAAAACAGCCACCACGGAAGTTGCAAGAGTGGAGTGTTCAGTCTTCCTGGTTCGAGTCGGGCAGATATGAGAATGGGCATGCTCCAAGTGTGGTGTTGCATGTCCCAGCAGTCCAGGGGGGACAAGAGATTTGGGTCTGGCCTCCAACATGAGTGGGGGAGGGCCAGACTCTCGAGATGAAATGGGCTGATTCGAGAACGATGTTCCTTAAGGGGATTCCAAAGCTAGGAATATGGGCTCTATGATTGAGGGATTTTTCGAAAGGGACTGAGTTATACGAAGCATTGGGCTTTTTAGTTACCGAGGAGATGTGTCCATCCAGGACACACTTGTGAGCGATTCTGAGATGGCTGTTCTTGGAAGTGATTTGGAAGCCAATTAATGGGACCTATTGGTCAAAGGATTTCTGATGGGAGCAAGCCGGATGAGGTGTGCTCATATGGAGTTCACAATCGTGCGTTGAATAATAAGGCCAGTTGGCCAGGTTACGAGTTTGGCCAGAGGGCCTGGGTTCGTGTATTCGTCTGAGTCTGAGGACCAGCAATACCAACCCTTGAGTTTTCGTCACGCCAGGTCAGAGGGCCAGTGACGCGGTGTGCTGAGAGTTAGGCATCACCTTCAAGGGGGAGGGTTCGTTCATCACGCACATAGCCTTCAAGCTCCTTGCCGTCGAAGTGCGGTGGCCAGAGGGCCGAGAGTTTAGTGATCTGCGTACAACTGTGTAGGCCTCTTTCAACTTGTGCTAAAGGGCACTTGTCTTACAGAGTTTCATTTGGGTTTGGCTCGTCCTTGATAGAATTCGGAATCCATATTATGGGGTATGGTTAGTAAGAATTTTTGAGAGGGCAGCCGCGGTGGTATTTGAGTGAAGCGCAAGGCTCCTTTGGATGGGTTCTTGGTGTTAGTGAGCACTCTTATAAGTATCATGTACTCCAGACGTTCAGGCAAATCAACCCGGTTTAATTCGGAGAACTTGTCGCTAGTCTTGGACTTGACAGTGAGGGAGTAGCTTGATTTGAGC
The DNA here is from genome assembly GCA_033398695.1 of Orobanche coerulescens. Lineage (NCBI taxonomy): Eukaryota > Viridiplantae > Streptophyta > Magnoliopsida > Lamiales > Orobanchaceae > Orobanche > Orobanche coerulescens. Next base: position 56,741,693 of record CM065809.1, on the reverse strand, counting down.
TAGAGTGGCAATCTAACACCATCGGTTGGTTTTCAGTTATATCGAGGCATGGAGAGAATGATTCCTGCCAAGATTAGAGAGTGGGTGTGTGCCGAGAGGGAGGCAACATCCGAGAGGAGGGAGAGTGCATTGATCGCATGCACTGCATCCCTATGTGCAATTAGTTTGAATACGCAATGCGCAAGAGTTGCCGGGCGAGCGGCGGGAAATGGCGATCATCAAGTTGCCGTGCAGGCGTTCCTCGAGTTGGGCCTCCGACTTTACAAGCAGGTGCCACTCAATGGAACTAAGGGAGATGTGCTGAGGCACACGAGTTGAGGAGATGGAGGTAGAGAGTCAGGTTCGTTGCCCAAGTATTTTCATGATGAGATGGGCAGCACATGTACATAGAGAAGGTTGGGTGTGCATGTGTTTGTAACACCCTAACTAGGCGACTATTACAGTGCTGTGGCCCCCGACTGGGACCCACAAGGCGAATGAAAATTAATGACTTAAATAATATAATTGTAGTACCGAACCACATTATATCATTAATTACTCCGATGAGGAGTTTCAAGTACAACACACCCAAGATAATACAGAATACATGTATATTTTATATGAAGATAAAATATACAACACTGAATGAAAATGAGTATCCAAACGGAAATCTGCAGCGGAAATAAAATGAAGACAACATGAATGACTAAAAGGACTGGGCCCCCCTACTAGTATCACTGGGACTACTCGCCGTCAACGTTCTCTTCCCGTGCTTTTGCCTTGCCATGACCTGAAAACATTATCCCCCAACGTGGTCAGTTACACAGAACAACAATCCTCAAGGGTTGAATATACACAATCATGATATATCTTAATTATGAAATTAAGCTGAAGAGGGGCATCGTAGTACGCCCGTAATAGTATGTGCATGTGCATAAGACGAGTGACCGGACACACCCGCCCTTGTACATAATCAGTCTCACGGAGGTACGTTACCGTGTGCACAGTCCATTGTGTCGGTAAACCCGAACACATGACCATCATATGCCCGACTAAAAATTCCACACATCACCACCCGACTATGCAATACAAACCCAGAATATCACATGAACGAGAATGACCATGATGAATATTAATGAATAACAATACGACAAAGTCAAGAATGACTCACCGAGATGAAATAATAGTGAAGTGAATGATAGCTCAATGAAATGATTGGAACCGTCGTTCCTCGTGAATGAAGTGATTATTCGATAATTACAAGTCTCAATACGGTTAATACATTATGAATGAATTATGATTATGACTGAACAACAACGAAAGGAATGAATATCCTTTTAACCGAGTAAGAATTAAATTACACAACACCGGTGAAGAATGTCCTTCCACGAACAAACGTCCTAAATGAGGTGTCGGTCGCTCGAACAACCTTGAATAACACAATTACCAACAATCCATTCAATATACAGATCAAACACGATTTTAACTAACTCAAAACGTCGATACGACTAAACCAAGCTCATTGGGGGCATTATATCAAACACGTTGTAACCACTCTTCGATTGTTTACAACCAATCTTAATTATACTAATATCAAATCCCCAAGGAGTGTTTCAAACCAACAAAACATCTTCAATACAATCAATAATCCAATATGAACATCCAATTCGTGATTCCAACAACTAATCGAAAACCCCCAAATCCAACTCAATATTCAAAGTGTTCTTGAATAATCCTTCAATAATCCAATGAATATTCATACAAACTCATAATCATATGTATATCTCTTCATACAACATGATTATAATGTCCAAAACATCATATCTCAACACAAAATCGAAATCCAAGATGTTGAAGAATTTACCTTTGAAGATCCAAACACTTTGATCCGGTGAAATCGTGTTAAATCGACTATCCAAGCTTCCCAATCCAAGATATATGTTTAGAACATTCCTTAACAAGTGATGTGATGAAGAAAGTCTCTCCCAAAGACCTCTCTCTCGGAACTCAAGTGAAGAAGGGTGAAATGAGTGCAAAAATCCCATCCAAGTCTATATAAACTGCCGAACGTTATGGCCGTAACTCAGCCTACTTACGGCCGTAACCTCTCCAAGTCAATGGACTTACGGCCGTGACCAGCCAGATCGTACGGGCGTAACTCAGTTTCGCCGAAAGTCTACCGACAGACTTACGTCCGTAACCGCACCTGCCTTACGGGCGTAACTCGACTCACACGGCCATACTCGGCAAGACTTACGGGCATATGAAACCTTCGTCGAAACTGACCGAGCACCCTACTCGAATCATACGGCCATAACCGGACAAGCCTTACGGCCGTACCTACCTCATCTTACGGCCGTATGCCGCAACCCTTACGGCCGTAAGCCCTCTTCATCCGACATGTCCTGAAAACCACTAACGCATGTTACGGCCGTAGCCTGCCTTTCCTTACGGCTGTAACTCACCTTCGGCCAAAACATCCTTAAGCCAACGAATGAATGTTACGGCCGTAATGCATGATCATTTACGACTTTAACTCACTACTGGAAATGACACAGTCCGACAACTCCGTCTTCTCGTTACGAAAGGTGAATGATCCGACATACAATACTTGTATGAATGTAATTAAGTCCAATAACACGCGATAGATGATACTTCCAACACAAGAATATCATTCACGATGATTATGATAATACTCTCTTCTATATCCACAAACGGAGATGAATGACGATCGGTAACTGAGACATGATTAACAATATGCCAACGACGAATACAAATGAATGAATCATGAATGGTGAGTGATTATTAATGAGTGAAAATTACTGAGTGACAATTACTGACGGATAATTACTGAATGATAATGAATAAATTACAACCGGGTATTACATACTCCACCCTTAGAAAGCATTTCGTCCTAAAAACTGAGGGTCAAACAACTCGGGATAACTCTCCCGTACACCATCCTCGGTTTCCCAAGTAGCCTCTCCGACTCCGTGTCTAGACCACTGAATTCAACCAAAGGAATCGTCTTGTTCCGCAACTGTTTGATTCACCGCTCTAAGACTCGTATAGGATGCTCCTCATATGAATGATCATCCGCGATCTCGATTTCGTCGAACTGAAGTATGTGACTCTGGTCGGCAACATACTTCCACAACTGGGAGACGTGAAACACATTATGAATTCGGATAATTGCTGGAGGTAAAATCAATCAATAAGCCAGACTGCCTACTCGATCCAAAATCTCAAATGGTCCAATGAATCTCGGACTCACCCCGCTTCCCGAAACGGAAAATACCCCGACTCGGGGATACCCTGACCAAAACGTGGTCGCATGCCTCGAACTCTAATGGCTGACGACGATTATCTGCATATGATTCTGTCGACTCTGAGCGGTCAACAAACGAATCCTGATCAAAGCTACCTTCTCACGGGCGGCTATAAGCATATCGGGCTTGGTGCCGATTGATTCTGATAAGTCATCCCAACACAAAGGAGATCAACAACGACGACCGTACAAGGCCTCGTAAGGTGCCATCTTAATCGAAGCATGCCAACTATTATTGTATGTGAACTCGATCAACGGTAGCTGGGCTTCCCAATCATCTTTCCAATCGAGGACGCATGCCCTCAACATGTCCTCCACTGTCTGAATAGTTCTCTCTGATTGTCCGTTGGACTGAGGATGAAAAGTTGTGCTGAAATTAAGCTGAGTTCCCATGGCACGATGAACGGATTTCCAAAAATGTGACACGAATCGCCCATCACGATCAGAAACAATACTCTTAGGAGTACCGTGCAATCTCACTATCTCTTTGATGAACAACTGGGCAAGTCTCTCGGGACTCCACATATCCTTAATCTCAAGGAAATGAGCTAACTTAGTTAAACGGTCCATAATTACCCAAATTGTATGCATGCCGCGATGATTCGTCGGCAAACTCGTGATGAAGGCCATAGAAATATCCTCCCACTTCCACTATGGAATAGGGAGCAGTTTCAACATACCCGCCGGTCGCTGATGTTCTATATAGACTTGCTTACAGTTTAAGAAATATCGAAATAAATTCCGCGACTTCTCGCTTCATATTACTCCACCAGTAATTCGCCGGTACACATAACCTATTCTTAAATTGCAATAGTCCATCCTCGTGGACCACAAATACAGGGGCTTTCCCCTAAGCCACATCCTCTCGGATGCGCAATGAAAATGGGTCTGAATCCTGATTCACTCTGATTGCCTCCTCAAGTGGCGATGAAATCTCCAACATGAAAAGTTGCCCTTGCACTTGCTGTAACCAGACCTCGATCTTAGGTATAAGGAATTCCTGCTGAAGCTCCTTCTGAACTATTAGACGAGCAAGCATTTGCTCCTGAATGGACTTGCGACTCAAGGCATCGGCGACCACGTTCGCCTTGCCCGGGTGGTACAGGATCTCAATATCATAATCTTTGATTAGTTCCAACCACCGCCTCTGTCGCATATTTAACTCCTTCTGAGTAAATATATACTTCAAACTCTTATGATCGGTGAATATTTGATAGGTAACGCCATAAAGATAATGGCGCCAAATCTTCAATGCGAACACCACGGCTGCTAGTTCCAGGTCATGGGTCGGATAATTAACCTCGTAAGGTCTTAATTGCCGTGAAGCATAAGCAATAACTTTCCCATTCTGCATTAATACACATCCAAGACCGTGTCCGGGCGCGTCACTATAAACCACGAATCCCTCCATCCCTTGCGGCAAGGAAAGGACAGGCGCTGAAATTAACCGGCTCTTGAGTTCCTCAAAACTCTGTTGACACGCATCGGACCACGTGTATTTCTTATCCTTCCGCAGAAGGTTTGTCATGGGTTGAGCAATTTTAGAAAATCCTTCCACAAACCGCCGATAATAACCATCTAATCCGAGAAAGCTTCGGATTTCCTTAACGTTCTTCGGAGGTAGCCAATCTCGGATAGCCTCCATCTTCTGAGGATCAACACGCACACTGTCTGATGAAATTACATGTGCGAGAAACGTCACTTCGGACATCCAGAATTCAGATTTGGAAAACTTTCCATAGAGTTGCTCTCGTCTCAACACATCGACAACCTGATAAAGGTGAACCTCGTGCTCCCCTCGGTCACGAGAATAAATCAAAATGTCATCAATGAAGACAACCACAAACTGATCTAAATAGTCAACGAAAACCCGATTCATTAACTCCATGAACACCGCAGGTGCATTAGTTAACCCAAACGACATTACCACAAACTCATAATGATTATAGCGTGTTCGAAATGCCGTCCTTGCGATATTCAACTCTCAAATTCACAACTGATGATATCCATATCTTGAGTCGGTCTTGGAAAATACTGAAGCTCCCTAAAGTTGATCTAAGAGATCATCAATATGGGGTAGAGGATACTTATTCTTGATCGTCACCCTATTCAACTCCCGATAATCAATACACAAACGAAAAGAACCGTCCTTCTTCTTGACAAATAACACTAGTGCTCCCCACGGGGACGCATTCGGTCGGATATAACCTTTCTCGAACAATTCCTCAAGTTAATTCTTCAACTCCTGTATTTCGGTCGGAGCCATCCGATACAGTGCCTTTGATATTGGAGACGTACCGGGCTCCAACTCAATCGTAAATTCCACATCCCTCGGTGGAGGTAAACCAGGTAGCTCGTCTGGAAATACACCGCCAATCGATAACAATGATACCATGAATGATTGAACACCTCAATTACCTTAGAATGGCCAATCGATAACAATGATACCATGAATGATTGAACACCTCAATTACCTTAGAATGGCCAATCGACGACAATGATACAATGAATGATTGAACACCTCGATTGCCTTAGAATGGTCAATCGATGACAATGATATAATGAATGATTGAACACCTCGATTGCCTTAGAACGGTCAATCGATGGTAATGATACAATGAATGATTGAACAACCCTGATTGAGTAATTTCACTGCTTTCATCATATTAATGATTCTTCCGGAACAACTGAGATTACTTCCCTGAAAAACACACTCGACTCTATCGTCTGAAATGATAGTGACCATACGCTTACGAATGCGGAGTATGGCATCATGATGATCCATCCAATTAATACCCAATATTACATCGTGTTTAGGTAAATCCACCACGATTAGGTGCGCCAACCAATCGCGGTCATTAAGCTTAATTCGGACAATTCTTAACCTCACGATTTCCAAAAATTCTTCTACCGTGTGGTAGATCAAAGACATAAGGCTCACAACTAGTGGAACTATCCAGAAGTAGTCTACTAAAACATGACTAAAAAATGAATGAATGAGATGCACCAGTATCACAAAGGGTACACGCAGATTGGGATAGGATTTCGAGTATACCTGAGATCATTCGGGCCTTTGGATCGTCGGTCCTCTTCACCTCGTGAGATGCCACCAGAGTATGCTTGGAGTCTCTTCGGCAGAAACGGACCTTATGCCCGGCAATCCCACAGTTGAAACAGGTGATAGTCTGCATCGAACACCTAGTGCTGAAATGACCCGGCGCTCCACAGTTGAAACAGGTAATGGCCGAACTGGCCGCTCGGGACTGAAACTCTGCGGGCTTATGCGCCGTAGGAGGTCGCTCAAAAAAAGTAGAGCCCACACGAGACTTCTTGAAGGTTGACTGGCCGCCTTCGGACTAATTACGCTTCATTGATATCTTGCTAGCAGATGAAGGTTGTTGCTCAGCAATTTCCTTAGCAGTAAGCTCATCAGTAAGAATTTTCTTGATTAATTCGGTCAGAGTAGCGCAATGGTGATTAAGCAATTTCATTTGGGCCATCATGCCTTGCATAAAAGCGAGTGGATCAACCCGAACACCTTCTGATTGAGTTGTGTCCCGGGTAGACTTCCTGACTATGAATGATTACTTCCCGGGTCTCGGCCCGCACCGCGGCCTCTCCCCCTGCGTCTTTTGACAACTCTCTCCATACTGGAGTAGGAAGGCCAAATGATAATTATAGATCTCGCATGAGTACCTTGTTATGATTACGTTATGAAATGATAAAAATGAGCATACACGCTCTAACACCGTGATTAATGAATGATTAGTTGAGGTGACATGATTATCTGATGAAATTCTTGAAATGATTATCTTGAACACGTTAACAAGATTAATGATATGATCCTCAAGATCAACAACCGAACAGTGAAATGAACCGAGTGATTAATGAGTTAACATGATTGACGATCAAAATGAATGATGATGAGGATTGTTGATTGTTGAATGATGAATGAGTGATTCTTATTGCCAGAAATTATACCATGACGTTAGAAATCTTACAGTTCTTTCGGTCTGAGGGGCTCGGCATTTCCACAGGTCACACGTGATGCGAAAGTCCAATGATACTAGTCTGATGACAATGATTTCAAATGAGACATGACTCGGAAGGTAGTATTCAAAACCACTTTCTGATACCAACTCTGTAACACCCCAACTAGGCGACTATTATAGTGATGTGGACCCCCGACTGGGACCCACCAGGTGAATGAAAATTAATGACTTAAATAATATAATTGTAGTACCGAACCACATTATATCATTAACTACTCCGATGAGGAGTTTCAAGTACAACACACCTAAGATAATACAGAATACATGTATATTTTATATGAAGATAAAATATACAGCACTGAATGAAAATGAGTATCCAAACGGAAATCTACAGCAGAAATAAAATGAAGACAACATGAATGACTGAAAGGACTGGGCCCCCTACTAGTATCACTGGGATTCCTCGCCGTCAATGTTCTCTTCCCGTGCTTTTGCCTTGCCATGACCTGAAAACAATATCCCCCAACGGGATCAGTTACACAGAACAACAATCCTCAAGGGTTGAATATACACAATCATGATATATCTTAATTATGAAATTAAGCTGAAGAGGGGCATCGTAGTATGCCCGTAATAGTATCTGCATGTGCACAAGACGAGTGACCGGACATACCCGCCCTTGTACATAATCAGTCTCATGGAGGTACATTACCGTGTGCACAGTTCATTGTGTCGGTAAACCCGAACACATGACCATCATATGCCCGACTAAAAATTCCACACATCACCACCCGACCACGCAATACAAACCCATAAGGTCACATGAACGAGAATGACCATGATGAATATTAATGAATAACAATCCGACAAAGTCAAGAATGACTCACCGAGATGAAACAATAATGAAGTGAATGATAGCTCAATGAAATGATTGGAACCGTCGTTCCTCGTGAATGAAGTGATTATTCGACAATTTCAAGTCTCAATACGGTTAATACATTATGAATGAATTATGATTATGACTGAACAACAACGAAAGGAATGGATATCCTTTTAACCGAGTAAGAATTAACTTACACAACACCGGTAAAGAATGTCCTTCCATGAACAAACGTCCTAAATAAGGTGTCGGTCGCTCGAACAACCTTGAATAACACAATTACCAACAATCCGTTCAATATACAGATCAAACCCAATTATAACTAACTCAAAACATCGATACGACTAAACCAAGCTCATTGGGGCATTATATCAAACACGTTGTAACCACTGTTCGATTGTTTACAACCAATCCTTAATTATACTAATATCAAATCCCCAAGGAGTGTTTCAAACCAACAAAACATCTTTAATACAATCAGTAATCCAATATGAACATCCAATTCGTGATTCCAACAACAACTAATCGAAAACTCCCAAATCCAACTCAATATTCAAAGTGTTCATGAATAATCCTTCAATAATCATATGAATATTCATACAAACTCATAATCCTATGTATATCTCTTCATACAACATGATTATAACATCCAAAACATCATATCTCAACAAAAAATCGAAATCCAAGATGTTGAAGAATTTACCTTTGAAGATCCAAACACTTTGATCTGGTGAAATCGTGTTAAATAGACTATCCAAGCTTCCCAATCCAAGATATATGTTTAGAACACTCCTTAACAAGTAATGTGATGAAGAAAGTCTCTCCCAAATACCTCTCTCTCGGAACTCAAGTGAAGAAGGGTGAAATGAGTGCAAAAATCCCGTCCAAGTCTATATAAACTGCCGAACGTTACGGCCGTAACTCGGCCTACTTACGGCCATAACCTCTCCAAGTCAACGGCCTTATGGCCGTGACCAGCCACATCGTACGGGCGTAACTCGGTTTCGTCGAAAGTCTGCCGATAGACTTACGGCCGTAATCAGACCTGCCTTACGGGCATAACTTGACTCATACGGCCGTACTGGGCAAGACTTACGGGCATATGAAACCTTCGTCGAAACTAACTGGGCACCCTGCCCGAATCGTACGGCCGTAACCGGCCAAGCCTTACGGCCGTACCTGCCTCATCTTACAGCCGTATGCTGCAACCCTTACGGCCGTAAGCCCTCTTCATCCGACATGTCCTGAAAACCACGAACGCATGTTATGGCCGTAGCCTGGCCGTAACTCACCTTCGGCCAAAACATCCTTAAGCCAATGAATGCATGTTACGGCCGTAATGCATGATCAGTTACGGCCGTAACTCACTGCTGGAAATGACACAGTTCGACAACTCCATCTTCTCGTTACGAAAGGTGAATGATCCGACATACAATACTTGTATGAATGTAATTAAGTCCAATAACATGCGATAGATGATACTTCCAACACAAGACTATCATTCACGATGATTATGATAATACTCTCCTCTCGATCCACAAACGGAGATGAATGACGATCGGTAACTAATACACGATTAACAATATGCCAACGACGAATACAAATGAATGAATCATGAATGATGAGTGATTATTAATGAGTGAAAATTACTGAGTGACAATTACTGACTGATAATTACTGAATGATAATGAATGAATTACAACCAGGTATTACAGCGTTGACGAGGACGTCAACGGATTGAGAGGGGGAGGATGTCACAGGGCGCTTTCCATATTATTCGGAGTACCCGGGATTGCCCCGGACTTACAAAGGATGATGTTGGATAGTTTCCCTGCGACACAAATAAGGTTGGGGACGTGCGATAGTGGTCGACGTTCGGAGTGTGTCCGTGCGCGAGCAGGACTTTGTGTTGTGGAGCAGAGGGCTTTAGGAGAAGAGTTTCGTGGAATGCTTGGAGTGGGGAGTTCCTTGGAGTGTTGGGAAGGTCTCCACCAAGTCTCACAACTAGACGTTCCGTTTGAGTAGTGAACGATGCGAAGTATCGAGATGCTGCAGTGCAGTGGTACTGTAGTAGTTTTAGATTATTGCAGAGGCAATTACTCACTCCTCGAGTATTGGATGGGGATGAAACTTTGAGGACATATAGAGAATGTCGTGAGCTACTCTATGGTTTAAGCGGATAAGGATTTTGAGTTCGGATGAGGGAGTTACACATGATGTGCTTCTTCGGCCGATCAATGTCTAGTGCATTTACAAGGGAATATTTCTCTAAGCCTATTATAGGGGGGACAGTCCTTAGATGGGCAATGGTGGACAAGCGGCCAGTCTTCCTCATGATGTCGAGCACCAAGCGTGCAATCTTCCTATAGGTAAGGGGGGCCTCTAGGGAGCCAACTCTAAGCATTCGAAGTGTGTGAAGAGTTCCCGAGCGACGTGGAAATCGTTAGGGCGACGTGGGACCTATCGGGTCTGCGTTGGGCTTAAGGTTGGCATGGAGGCTCTAGTGTGACCGGAGGAATGCCGTCGTCCATATAACACTTCCTCTATGTCGATTGGACAATCGAGGCACACATCTAAATAATAAGCCTCGTGAGCTGACTCGTAAGCATTAGCTATCGGTTCCGGCTATGCTGCGGGGGATCGTTGGCTTGTACATGTGGTTCCGAGACAACACCACATTGCGGATTGAATGTAATATGTCGGTATGCGAAGTAGTCCTAAACATCGTGAGGGGTAAATATCTATTGATGGCATGAATCTAAGCCAAGATCTAAAAGGTTGTCCGTCTCGAGCGAGGTACTCTCAAGGGCGCCAAGGTACTGCACCTAGGAAGTCCCGAGTGAGTGTCAAGCACGAGGAATTGCACTTTGGGCATGCGAGTGACCCTCAGTGCCGAGTGCCATTGCGGGATGTGCTTGAATGGTATGAGATTTCGGCCCTTAGTTGGTCGGGGGAAAGGACAGGCGGGTGCCTAGCGTTTTACGCAGCACAATGGAACAGTGCATGATATCTCTTAGGTTGGTATTATATGTAACCTCGTTGATGGTAGCCGGACGGAGACTCGGAAGTCTCCTATGCGCACAGGTGATTCGTGATCCGCTGCACGAATTCGACGGCCTGAACCTCAGTGAGCTGCACCCCGTGACACATGGGCTCATCAGGGAGACGGCAGTAGCCCCCGACCAGTTGTGCCCTACCCACAACGATCGATCCCCTTCATAGTCAAGTCCTCGACCAGTGACAAGCTCTCCGAACTAAACTGGGTCGCCATGCCTGACTCGGCCAGACCGATGCACCCGGGCAAACAACGCCTTAACGCTAATGTCGCCCCATTTACCCTTCTTGTGGCAAGCTAACCAGAAGACATGCCTCATTTGGACGGTCAACACAGACACGACATATCGGGTCGTGACAGTGCGCTAGGCTGCCGAGCTAGCGTGCGCTAATAGGCGGTCATGGTCGAGAATGTTCGACCGGGGCCCACGTTGACCTATCCCGCCGACCTGTCCTGCTGTCCAGAACCTTCCTGTCCGACCGCGGTAGCGTGCGTAGCCTTCCGGCCGTAGCGTGCGCTACGCCTGCCGATTAGCACGCGCCGTGTCCGGCAGTGGCGTACGCTACCTGCTGTCTGCCCGGAGTCCAGAACCTCTCTGCCCCTGCTGCCTCGGCCGACTAGCATGCGCAGCCTTCCGGTCGTAGCGTGCGCAGCCTTCCGGCCATAGTGTGCGCTGTGTAATATCCGCAATTTCGATTTCCGGTAATTTTTTTTCGGCGGAAGTCCATTTTGACGACTCTATCATGACTGTATCATTATTTCGAGAATGATTAATTTTGCACTTTTTGTCATCCGAGTTCGTTTCGGTGTCATTTTGTTGAGTTCCGCGTTCTTAAACGACTTTTTCCGCACTTGAGTTTGATTCTTGCGAATCTCGTCTGAAACTATTGTTTCGAGTTTCTCGTAAGTTCATTTAATGTTATTATTCGTGTTGCGAGCTTTGGCTTGGTGTTTCGATCGTTTATCGTGTATTTCGGACGTTTTGGGCCATTTTCGTAATTTACCAAAGTTTGGGGTAATTACTTTCCGTTGCAGAATTTTGAGCCTTTGGGTGGTCGGAATCATGTGTTCTCTTAGCGCCTGGATTTGTCTTTGCGAGTACTTCGTAACCATATCTTCGATTCATATTCAGGTTCGGGTTTCGGGGTCATCCGGGCCGTCGGAGTGACCACGACCGCACTTCTTGGAGCAGGGCCTGGCCTGGCCAAGTTACGACCGTAAGGTGCCGGTTATGGCCATACGTGCTCAGCAGACATGGCTGGACGAATGCCGACATGTACCGTAAGGGTCGATTCTGGCCGTATGGTGCGTGCAGTGATGTTTGGACGAATGCCGGTTACGGCCATAAGGACCTGCCGGGTACGACCGTAAGTGCCGAGTTACCGCTGTAAGGCCCTGTAGGTTACGGCCATAAGCGATCGGCAAGCACTGGGCGGATTTTGACGAATGCCGGTTACGGCCGTAAGGCACTGCCGGCCATACTAATAGGCCTGGCTCGGCCAGACTTTATTTTTCACCTTCATTCCTCGTTTTTTGTGACGGCTGGCGACGGGAGACTTAGTAAATCAAGTTCTTGCCCGATTCTAATCAATTCCAAGGCATTTTGGAAGATTCTTGTTGATTATATCATCGTCCAATCTGTGTTCTTCGTTCGAATCAAGGTATTTTGGCTTGAACCCTTGTTTTTGAAGATTTTGGGGATTTTCCTTTTGATTTCGATTCCAATCCGCTTTTGTTCAATTAATTGTTGTATAAACGTTGTTTTGAACTTGTTCTACATATTGGATACTCGTATCTTTGGTTAGTTCGACCCGAGGGGTGATTTCTTTATTCTTGAAGGGTCTTGAACATTTAAAGTTCGATTAAATGTTCGAATGAGTTCCCTTCGATAGTTGTTGGGATTTACGTTGTTTTTGGCCTTGATTCTCGTTGTAATTATGTTTTATTGTTCCTTACAGAGGATTATAGGTGCTCGATGATTCCGATGTTGAATTCCATTGGTGAGTGATGATTCGTGTGGTGTTTTCCCGTAGTAATTTCGGTGCTATCGCGTTCTAGATAGTATTCAGGAATTTGAGGGCTACCCAGCCATATCCGTTCATTTTTTCCATTGCTCGTGGTATCGAGGCAAGTACCTTGTCCATATAATTCTTGTTTTGTGGATATGATAATTAGCGATCATCTCTATGTGTTTGTTTGATCGTTTGATTTGAACTTTCAAAAGATTCGGTTTAGCCTCGTTAAGGGATCACTTTCAAAACGCGTGTGTTTTGTGAATATTGTGCCCCGTGAATGATTAAGTGAACCCTATGAATTCGCTTGTTGTTGTTGTTATGCTTTTGATAATATATATATGCACATATTATCTCTTTTCGGTGCATTATGGTTTGACGTGGTGTTTTGCTATGTGTTTGATGCCTCTGGGTGGATTGTTTGGATATCCTTGGTGTGATATGTTGTTTGTGCATGATTGTTTCACTAGCCAGCTCGGGAGGGTCCTTAGAGGCCTCGAGTGGGATTCGTGGCTTCGTCCTGATCCTAGACGACGTGTGTGCTTGATTTGTTTTGTGAATGTGTTTGCTCACCTCGGGAGGGTTCGACGGGGCCACAGAGGGAGTCCAATGGTAGAGCCCTGGATTCACGAGTGAAACTTCACAAGTGCGTGTGTATGTTTTGTGAATATGTTTGCTCACCTCGGGAGGGTTCGACGGGGCCACGGAGAGAGTCCAATGGTAGAGCCCTGGATTCACGAGTGAAACTTCACGAGTGCGTGTGTATGTTTTGTGAATATGTTTACTCACCTCATGAGGGTTCGACGGGGCCACGGAGGGAGTCCAATGGTAGAGCCCTGGATTCACGAGTGAAACTTCACGAGTGCGTGTGTATTTTATGTCCGTCGAGGACGCGTGACGTGGGTTTTAACCTTGTGTATTCTTGTTGGTTTTATTTGTGAAAACAAAACCTTTGAGCTATGACCCCTGTTGATTTTGGAAAGAGAAGCATTCGGTAATCCTAAATTGTTTTCTATTAAAACTCTCGATGGCATTTTAAACTGTTTTATAAATTGTTTCCCCTGATTGGTGATCTTTCGGTTTTGGAATGTTTTTCCCAAACTCCTGCCTCGAGAAGTACTTTTCGTTACATTTCGATTTTTGAGGATTCCTGGTTATTGTTATTCGTGGAATGTGAATTGTATGACTCGTATTTTTGCACTTTGTTCTTGCACTAGCAAAACAGTGGAGTTTTGCTAACCCCCGAGTATTCGGGGGTGTTGTGCGGTGATTAATTCGCCTCGATAGGCGATCGGCATCAGAATCAGAGAAGCCAACCATGAAAGACATACTCTGGACAAACGCCTAGAGTTCGGCACAATGCGGCGATCGTCTTTTGGTACCCAGCGATCGTCTTTTGGTATCTGGCGATCGTCTTTAATGAGCGGACCAGAGGCGATCATCTCATGCCACGTAGGGATCCAACATCCGTCAAAGTCGTCGAAGACCGAATCTTGGACGATGGCCCACCCGCGGATCTTCAAAGGATACCGACAGATAGGATCATTGACCCCAGCCTGTCACCTACCACACCTACCGACAAGGCCGCTGAAAGGTACGAAGTGGGTCCTCCCGAGGCGACTGCAACGCGCGTCTTGGCTTCCCATTAGTTCGCCCAGCTGGCCTCCAGTTGCAACCTCGGACCTCAAGGGAACAGGCCCACGTGATGGGACGATCGGCCGTTTTATTTTAATATAGAAAACGGCGATCGCCCGCGATCGCCTGGGGGATCCCAACTACCTTGTCCCCTATAAATAGAGGACTCACTGCTGTGGCCAGAGGGAGGCAAATTCTACTACGAATTAAGTGCAAAATACACACCAAAGAGAGAATCAAAGGCTCTTTGGGCAACCACTAAGACATTCATAGTGATATTCATACATATTCATCATATATCCCAACCAAGAACTCACAGATTCATCTATCTGGTTCTTCCGTCAATCTACGCGCTCTAAAGCCTAGATAACTAGAAGTCTTTACACTCCTTGTAATAGATTCTAACATTAATATTTGTACTCGATAGTATATTTATTAATAACATCTCGCGAGAGCATTCAAGCCCGGGATTAACAACCCCGACAAATCTTGTGTTATCTATTTTCTCACGGAAGTGTTCTCGCATTTGTTTGTTACTTGACCATTCCAGCAATACTATCTCCGGATAATATTTTGGGTAACAACAATTGGCGCTAGAAGAAGGGCTTTCTAAACCTTCATTTTTATTCCTACCGTCTCGAAGAACACTCACTGTTCTCCGGACATATACTTGAAGAAACACTCACTGTTCTTCAATAGAAAAACCTTCAGAAAATGACATCTGCAACGACCTCCAAGAGAGCCACCCTGAGATCTGCCGGAAATCTCATTCTGGCCCGGACCGAATCCCAGCCCACGGCGGAAGGCGACCGTGGCGACGCTAGGCTCTCACTCCCGCCCCAGAGGGATGGTTCTAGGCTCTCACTCGATCGCCTGCATCATGGAATGATTGAGGAGGCTATAGCCATCCTCAGGGAGCGACGGAAGGCCTACGACTCGCCCACCATCACTCCATCGACCATCCGCCGGGCAGGCAAGCGGAAGCTTAAGGGGATCTATGTTGAAAAATCGACAGAAAGCCCCGAGCCGCAGGAGAAGGCTCTCGTGAAGAGGGACGATTCCGTCTTCAGCCGCCTGGGGAGCGATCCCTCATGGCGACCCGGGCACTCAGGCCCCAGCCGAAAGACATCGGTATCCGAATCCTTTACCAGGAGTTCGGCATATCCGACTCCCAGGAGACAGGCCGGTCAACGAGCCCCTGCTCGCCCAAGAAAGGAACCCACTGGCAGGGAGCTCGTCATTCACCACGGAGCTAGGGGATCAGTACACGATCGCCTTGGTTCGCATTCTGAGAGCCAATCGGCGAGCAGTCAGGCAACGGCGATCGCCGCCATGCAACGCCAGCTCGACGAGATGAAGACGCTCCTAGAAATTGGGGCAGGTGCCAGGAGACCGATCGCTGGGCTAAATGAACCACTCTCGGTTCAGATCGAGATCGCCCCAGTCCAACCAACGATCAATCCCCCACAAACACCTCTATATGAGGGGAGATCGGATCCGGGAACCCACTTAAGCAAATTCCGGATCTACATGACCGGATGCGGAGCTTCAGATGCGACGAAATGTCGTATGTTCCCGTTAACTCTGGGCGATCTCGCCCACATGTGGTACATCTCACTACCATCTCGCTCAATCAATTTATTTGAGAAGCTGGCAAACGACTTCACGTCATACTTCGCCGCCAAAGTCGCTCGCCCGGAAGGTCCCCACCGCATGATGAAAATCAGGCAGGGGAAGGACGAATCGGATGAGGATTACATCGACCGGGTGGACGAGATAGTCCTCACCGGTGAGCCCGTCAGCGACGAGATCGCTCACCACGCAGTCCTGAATGGATTCCACGGACGCTCGCCCATGTTCAGGCACCTCACAAAGGATTTTCCACCGACCTATACAGCGTTCCGCCGAGCGCCGATTTTCCGGCCAGCGTAAGATGCTCTCACTCCGCTTAGACGAGGGACACCCAAAGAAGGAAAAGCACCTTCCCATGTCCGGAAGAAGGCGGTCGCCAAGCCCGAAAGGCGGTCGCCAAGCCGCTGGCGAGTTCAAAGCCTTCGAGGATGTAGAGGTCCACCTTCTTCACAACCTCAACTTATCTCCGCCCACATCTTCAACGCGATCAAGGGTCGCGAGTGGCTTTCAAGCCAAAGCCAATAAGGGACCACGGTCACCTAGACCGTAGCAAATTCCGTGCCTATCATAAGAGTCCCGCCACAACACTAGCCAATGCCGCGACCTCCTCGCACTCTCCGCGATCGTTTGAGGAAGGCAAACCGACAATTTGATCACCAAGCCGTAACCCAGGACGGAAAGAGCCGGAGGGCGCAAGCGCCGACCAAGCGAAAGGATTCCTCCCAATCCGATCGCCAGAATCGAGCATGAGCCGGAGTACTCTGATGAGTCGATCCCTCCGATCAACCCTGGCGGTCGGATCAACATGCTTCAAGCAGGAGGTGGGAGCCTCGGGGGCCTTTCCCCGGTTTCCACCCTGTCAAACAGAAAGCGAAAATCCGAGCTGAGGGCTTTCGCCGAAGTCCATGTTGTAGTACCTCCGGAGCCGACCATCTCTAGAGACGCGCTCATCACCTTTTCCAACAAGGACAGGGAGGGAGTGCAATGTCCCAAAGAGGATGCACTAGTGATCTCCGCTTGTATCCTTGGGAAGACGGTCGATCGCGTGTTGGTTGACAATGGGAGTTTCTGCAACATCATATTCAAATCCTCCCTAGACCAACTCGGCAACTTAATCAAATTCATCAAGCCTTTCGACACCGTGCTCCAAGGGTTCGGCGACAACACAGTCCAAGCCTACGGGAGGATCAAGCTCTCCGTTGAGCTAGTATGCTTTTATGATCCCGAGGTTAGGATTACTAGTAACCTAAGCTTTGTAATCATAGATAGGCCCAACATCTATAATGGGTTCCTAGGTCTCCGCTTTTTGGAAACCTTTGAGGCGGTCGCCTCATCTTTCTTTTACTGTATCAAATTCCCCACTGCCGATGGGACGGTCGGTACTGTAAAAGGAGATCAGCTAATGGCAAAGAGATGTTTGAATTACTCCTATGTTGTCACTTCTTTCAATACTTCCCATACTATATGTAACATTGAAGCGATCGACGATCAACCCATGGAGATCGACGAGCCAAACACATCGTACCAACCCGACTCAGGGGACGCCATCTCTCATCAATTGACGGACGACATCGAGCCAAGGATCGGTTTCGAGCCAAGTCTCGACATCGATCCAAGGACCGAGTCCGGAGATCGCACCAAACGAGAGGCGACCGTCCCTGTCGAAGAGTTGGAAAGCATTACGATGGATCCGGATCATCCAGAACGGGATGGTTCAGATCGGCACAAGCATCGACCACGAATTAAAGGGGGATATGATCAACTTGCTACGTAGGAACATCGGAGTCTTTGCCTGGTCGCATCAAGATATGGTTGGCATAAGTCCCGAACACGCTTGCCATTATCTGAAGATCGACCGGGCGATGAAGCCTGTTCACCAGAAGCGTAGGAAGTTCGGTCCCGAGAAATACGCGGCGCTCGACATAGAAGTCCAGAAGTTACTCAACAACAAATTGATCGGAGTAGCCACAGACGAACCACAGTGGGTCGCCAACGCGGTGCTCGTCAAAAAGCCAACTGGCTCCTGGAGATTATGCATTGACTTCACCGACCTCAACACGGCATGTCCAAAAGATCACTTCCCGATGCCTCATATTGATCACTTGGTCGATAGTACAGCAGGTTGCGAAATGATGTCATTTATGGATGCCTTTGCCGGGTATCATCAAATCCCAATGGCGGAGGAAGACATAAAACACACATCTTTCCACACAGAAAAAGACATACTTTTGGGTCAGAATGCCGTTCGGCTTGAAAAATGCAGGGGCGACCTACCAGCGATTAGTCAACAGGATGTTTGCCGATCAGATCGGCAGGACCATGGAGGTCTACATTAACGATATCATAGTCAAAAGCCTCAAGAAGGAGGATCACCTCGACGATCTCGCCGAGACGTTCGCCATCCTTGAGAAGTTTAACATGAAGCTGAACCCCAAGAAATGCAACTTCGGGGTGGGCTCCTGGAAGTTCCTGGGGCACATAGTGAGCCAAAGGGGGATCGAGGCGAACCCCACCAAGATACATGCGATCCTTGACATGCAGGAACCGCGAAACATCAAACAGGTGCAACGCCTCACAGGTTGTCTAGCCGCCCTCAACCGTTTCATATCACGGCTCGGCGATAAAAGCAAGCCTTTCTTCGCGACCATCAAGAACAAGAAGTTCGCATGGACGAAGGAAAGCCAGATAGCATTCGCCAAAATAAAGGAATATCTATCTAACCCCCATATCCTGGCAAAGCCGATCCCCGGTGAAAAACTATTCCTTTACCTGGCAGCCTCGGAGGTCGCACTAAGTGCCGTTCTGGTGCGAGCGGAGGGACAAGCCCACTTGCCCATCTACTATGTTAGCCAGGCGCTCCACGACGCTGAGACACGTTATACGCCATTGGAGAAGATCGCCTACGCCCTTGTCATGAGTGTTCGTAAGCTGAGGGATTACTTCTTCGATCATCAAGTGGAAGTCCTAACAACTCTACCTCTAAGACAAGTCCTACACCGATTGGATACCAACGGGTGACTCCTCAAGTGGTCGCTGGAGATCGCCCAATATGGTATCACTTACGCTCCTCGCACGGCGATCAAGGGCCAAGCTCTGGCGGACTTCATGGTGGAATTAACGTTCCCTCACAGTCCAACCCAGGTCGGCCGACTCCGCCCGAAGTTATACGTGGATGGCTCAACGACCAATGCGAGAGCAAAGGTGGATTGTCCTCATCAGCCCCGACGGTCAGAGTTTCACAAATGCTGTGCGTTTCGGTTTTCGTGCGACCAACAATGAAGCCGAATACGAAGCTTTGGTAGGCGGGCTCGATCTAGCCCTCGCCCTAGATGTTCGTAGCCTCCATATCTTCATGGACTCCCTTTTGGTCGTGAACCAAGTCAAGGGAGAATATGAGGCGCGCGGCGAACAAATGGTCAAATACCAAGAGCTGGTCGCCGAAATGTGCACAAAATTTGAAGAAGTGCTAATCGAACAAGTCCCGAGAGAGCACAACTCCCAGGCCGATGCTCTTTCCAAGCTAGCATCATCGGATGGGGCAGCCGACTTCTCCAATATCCAAATCACAAAGTCAGCTAGGCCGGCAATCGATAGAAGCCTGGTCACCACGGTCGCCATCGCCGAGGAGAACTGGATGACTCCGTTCATCAAATACTTAAAGGACGGAATGGTCCCTGACGACCGTGTTAAAGCTCGCCAACTCCAGCTCCGTGCGACCAGATATACCCTATTGGACGACCGGCTTTACAAGAGAGCCTTCAGCCTTCCCCTCCTCAAGTGTATTACACCGGAGGAAGGTCGGCTCGTTTTAGCTGAGATCCATGACGGAATTTGTGGAAACCATGCGGGCGGGCGAGCCCTCATCCATAAGACAACCAGACAAGGGTTTTTCTGGCCATCACTTCGGAGAGATGCGATCTCCTATGCCAGATCGTGTCATAGGTGTCAGATAATGGGCCCCAACATTAAACTATCACCCGAACAGCTCACCTCCATGTATAGCCCTTGGCCATTTGCGCAATGGGGCATCGACCTTATAGGTCCCTTGCCGACGGCTCCAGGGGGCTGTAAGTTCGCCATCGTAGGGGTCGACTATTTCACTAAATGGGCTGAGGCCGAACTGCTCAACAAGATCGGCCAAGAGCAAGTGATCAAGTTTATATGGAAAAACATCGTATGCCGATTCGGTTTGCCCCAGGCCATCATCTCCGACAACGGAAAACAGTTCGACGGCTTAGAAGTCATGCAATTCTGTGAGAAGTGGGGAATCAAAAGGTTATTCTCGGCGCCCTATCACCCTCGCATTTAACGGGTGTAGAGGCGGTGAATAAGATCCTCAAACACACGATTAAAGCGCGACTCGAATCCGAGCAAGGACGTTGGGCGGCGAGCTCCCGTGACGCTTTGTGGTCCTACCGAACGACGACTGCAATTCAACCGGAGAAACCCGTTCGCCCTTGCCTTCGGAAGCGGTGATTCCTTCGAGATCGCCGTCTCGGCCATCGAACCGAGCAGAGATGACGACCGACAACGATGTAGCCCGACGAATCGACCTAGACATGCTTGAAGAAAGACGGTGACCTCGAAATGAAGAACACAATCCACAAAAGGAGAGCCGAGAAGTTCTTCAATTCAAAGGTCAAAGAAAGAAGATTTCAAGTGGGCGATCTCCCTTAAGAATATCCAAACCCACACAGGGCGTTTTGGTCCGAATCGGGAGGGACCTTTCAGAGTATCCAGATGGCTAACTAAAGGAGCCTACGAACTGGAACATCCTGACGGTACTCCGGACCAATACCCCTGGAACGCCGTGCATCTGAAAAAATACTACCAGTGATAATTTTGTATTCAATTTCAATGATGTACAAGGAATATAATGAGATTTTTTCCTATCCCATCTATTCTGGCGATCGCCCCACCAGGCATATCGCATACCGCCGACAATCGCTGATCACGACGATCCTAGGTAAAATTAATGCAGCCATAGTCCTGGAGGTCGATGGAACCGACAGCTTCGCCCATGCAAGGTTCTTTTGGGCTGAGATAGCCCGCCGTTCGTTTAAATACGAGGCCGGCGTAGCCGAAGGACCCTCCAAAATAATCAATAGGCACGATCGCACGTCCTCAAGGTACATGATCTAACATGGTGAACCCGAACAATGCGACGTGCCACTACCCCCGTCTCAACGTACACCGTCGAGGGTCGCCATCTTCATGGCGGGCCGAGGTGGAAGCAGAGCTGACAAGCCGCGGACGTGGTGTCGAATAAGCCGACAACACTCCGCGCAAGGACTCCTCCAGACCGAGATCGCCCGCCTATCGTTTTAACACAAGGCAGGCGTAGCCTAACGGAGGACCCTCACAAAAAGTGAGTCGAGGGATACACAATATCCCTCGCACACGAAGACACGATTGGGGAGATCGGTCCATCAAACACCCCAACCGCACATGACTCTTCAGAATCGGCAAAATGAAGATAGCTCGCCAGACAAACTAGTTTTTGTTTCCTTACTTACAATAAGTGAACAAAAACAAGGGGGCAGGGATAGGTCGAGCTAGTCTCAAATACGATCGAACAAAGAGGAACCACACTCGATCGGCTTTGCTCAAAAACATGCAGGGCGATCGGGGTCGTCCGACAAAAATTACAAGTAAGAATTCCGATTCAAAACATATCAATGCTTTCAACACTCAGACGATCGGTCGGATGAGCAAAACGACGAGAGCAATCATACACGTACTCGTAAAAATTGCACGCAAAACATTCAAAGGGCGATCGTATATAAAGAGACAGTATGAAAAGAGGAACATTTTATTCATAACACAAGTTTCATACATTACGAGGCCCGAAGGCATTACAAAAAAAGTGCAAGTTACAGAGGAGAACAAAAATGCCACTCAAGGCCCCGCCTGCTGGGCTTCGCCCTCTGGTTGCGGATCGGCTTGGGCTCCCCCATCGGCCTCGGGATGAATGAGTTTGCCGGTATACCAACTCAAGTCGATCCCGAAGTCGACAAAGTCAAGGATCGACAAGGAGAATTCTGGATGCAGAGGATGCTCGAGGACATAGGATTTGAAGCTCTCCATCAGGGGACCGATCTCGACCCCTGCCTTTTTAGCGGCTCGAACAGCGTCAGCATAGGCCAAGTAATAAGCGAACACGCCGACGTGCTCGACGTTAAGGTATGGATCGACCTCGATCGCTTTCAGCTGCCCCTTCAAATCCGCCTCCGTCTTCTCGATCTCCGCCAGCTCGACCGCCTTGGCGGCATTCTCGCCCCTGGCCTTCTCCAGCTCTTTCTTCGCCGCCTCCAGCTCACCGCTGAGCCGATCCACCATCGCCTTCAGCCCGGCCGCCTCCTCCTGCGAAGCCACGAGCTTCTGGCGGGTTTCCTTCTCCTTATCACGGGACCGATCGGCAGCCTCCTTAGAGCGGCTCAGCTCCTGCTTCAATCGATCCACGTCCTGCTTAGCCCTTTTGGCCGTCTCCTCATACTCCTTCTCCATAAACCGGATCCGGTTGGCATCCTCGATATTTTTGTTCCGGGCGGCCTCGAGGTCGCGATGGAGATGAGCAGTGGAGGGTCGCCCCTCAAAATCCCTAGCGGCTTGGACGGCCATCGTCGCCGTCTGGAGAGCCAGGGCAACGGTCGCCTGCATGGCGTCTCCAGATCGCCGACGAGCGATCGCATCAAGATCGGTCGTCCAGGCCTTTGGCAGAGAGGTGATAGCCTGGCGGACATAAGCAGGGACTTCGAGGGACTGTTGTGGGGCCTTGCTCGACAAAAAGTCCAGCACCATGGGAGCAACGTCGAGATAGGCAAGACGAACCCTGCAGCGCAAACCAAGGAAATCAAGGGGTTAGCCCATACCATGCTCAGAATGCCTAACTCAGAAAATTTTGACCCTTTCTTACCTATTGACCAGCTCGGGATCGCGTCCGAAATAAGGCTTGCCCCGGGATGTTTCCGCCTCGGCGATCGCCACCTTCTTCGCCGAGCTGCCAGATGACCGGGGGCCGGAGACCGTGGGCTTGGGGCCTGATCGCTCCATCATCGGGATGGCAGAGATAGGAGCCGCAGTGACCGGAGGCTCAAGAATTGATACATCCGCCTCAGAGATCGACGGGGACTCCTCCGACCTCCGCCTCTTGCGGCGCTGGAGCTGTTCCTCTCCCTGGACCGCCGGCTCGGCGACTGGCGCCTCAGCGGGTCTCGTCACCGGAGCAGGGCGAGACGTCGTCGCAGGAACGCGACCAGTCTGCTTGCCCAAGTGAAGGCAACCAAGAACTCCCGGGTTCGACATGGCTATCTCTGGCGGTGGTTCGGCAATTCGTGGAAAATAAGCCTCTGTCAAAGAAAAGATACAAACAAGTTAGACAAAACAAAACGACCTCTTGGAGACGATCGTCAAAAAAAGGAAGCACCACTTAAACTCATATCTTGAACTTTCAAGTGACGGGGGTAGCAGAACAATCGAGCCCCCAACCGATGAGCTTCGGTACCAAGCGATCAAACGTCAATAAAGGAGTTTGGCAAGGCACGGATCCGCTCCCAAACGATCAAGAAATCGAATGAAAGGTCGCCGATCGCTGGAACGAGAGGTCCTGCAAAAAGAAAACAAAATTAGCTCAGTCCAAGACAAGCTCAATCAAGGGGAGAGTTTAAATCCTTACTCGGATTCCTCTCCCGGAAAGTGGTGGGGATCTCCAACTCCTCATTCGGCATGTCACTCGACGCCGATCGCCATGCCCCGCCGACCCAACACCATTTAGCCAGGTTACTCCTGGTCTTATTCGGCACGCCAAGGACCACTCTCCCGATTCGGCCTTGGATATGGTAGCCGCCGATCGACCCTTTCTGCGTGGCCAGTTTAAACAAGTAATTCATCTCCAGCGCAGTAAGGAGGCGGAACAACCGGTGACCGCCAAACAGGGTCAACGTGCAGATGATCTGTAGCCATGCGTTCGGCGTCAGTTGAAGAGGCGCCAAGTTCCAGGCGATCAGCAAGTAGGAGACGGCGAATGGCAGCAGGAATCGCAGACCCGCCTCCATAATCATCTCGTTGACGGCAACCATATCATTGGGCGGTTGGTCAGCACGCTCATTCTCCGAGGGCACGTGCAAAGAAACGTCAGAGGGGATATGATACTTAGCCCTCCAACGGCTCAGGTCTTTCTTGGTCGCCGTACTCCGGATCTTTCCGAGAGTCCACGGAGACGGGGCGGCGGCCTGAAAGACCGTCCGATTCACATGTTCGTAAGGGTGAGCGGCGGTGTAGGATTCGAAATCGAATTCTGGACAGGGTCCGGCGATCGCTTCCATCATCTGAGCAAAAGCCACGTAGGCGGGGCCGAATCTACTCTCTCGTTCCCAGGCCTCCCGCACCAAGTCATCCTCATCCACCGGCGAGCCCCCATGCTCCGCCGTCGCCGCCGTCCTCGCCACCTCGGCCTCGTTGAAAAGTTCTTCGAGTTCTGCGGGTGCAATCCCCGCTCGAATAGCTTCAACGGCCATCTCCTTATCTACTCCAACGGGAATCTCCTCCCGTTCAGGCGACGCTGCGGCAGCGGAAGAACTTCCGGTCTCGAAGGCTTTTGATCCTCCCGACATATTAGAAAGTAAAGAGAGGGAGAAGGTTAATTTTTCTTACCTAGAGAAAAGAGGGAGATCGGCACAAGTAGCTCCGGAAATTTTTGCAGAAATTCGGCTAGGGAAGCAAGGACGCGTAAAAAGTGAAGGAGAAGAAGTTCTGCTCTTTTTATAAATGGATACGAGGGCCTAAATGCAAATAGGAGAAACCTCGGGGGATGGATCGCAACCGTCACGTGGGGACGCATTAAATGCGGCCCTCGAATCCCGCATACGCGTCTTTTCGAGGGCAAGCCAGCCGACAGGTCTGACAAACTGTCGGATTCCCCCAACAGCGGCGTGACGCATGTCCCTGCCACTTTTGGAAAGCCCGCTTTCTTTTCCCGCTGCTCTCGACGCGAAAGAAGGTCGTACATATTTGAATTCAGATCGGCTGATCATTTAAACATTGGCGATCGCCAACAGTGCCACCTCACCCCGTGTTTTCAACATCGAGGCGAGCTGGGGGGCAATTGTTGTGCAGCGATTAATTCGCCTCGATAGGCGATCGACATCAGAATCAGAGAAGCCAACCATGAAAGACATACTCTGGACAAACGCCAAGAGTTCGGCACAATGCGGCGATCGTCTTTTGGTACCCAGCGATCATCTTTTGGTATCTGGCGATCGTATTTAATGAGCGGACCAGAGGCAATCATCTCATGCCGCGTAGGGATCTAGCATCCGTCAAAGTCGTCGAAGACCGAATCTTGGACGATGGCCCACCCGCGGATCTTCAAAGGATACCGACATATAGGATCATTGACCCCAGCCTGTCACCTACCACACCTACCGACAAGGCCGCCGAAAGGTACGAAGTGGGTCCTCCCCGGACAGCGACTCGCAACGCGTGCTGGCTTCCCATTGGTTCGCCCAGCTGGCCTCCAGCTGCAACCTCGGACCTCAAGGGAACAGGCCCACGTGATGGGACGATCGGCTGTTTTATTTTAATATAGAAAACGGCGATCGCCCGCGATCGCCTGGGGGGTCCCAACTACCTTGTCCCCTATAAATAGAGGACTCACTGCTGTGGCCAGAGGGAGGCGAATTCTACTACGAATTAAGTGCAAAATACACACCAAAGAGAGAATCAAAGGCTCTTTGGGCAACCACTAAGACATTCATAGTGATATTCATACATATTCATCATATATCCCAACCAAGAACTCACAGATTCATATATCTGGTTCTTCCGGCAATCTACGCGCTCTAAAGCCTAGATAACTAGAAGTCTTTACACTCCTTGTAATAGATTCTAACATTAATATTTGTACTCGAAAATATATTTATTAATAACATCTCGCGAGAGCATTCAAGCCCGGGATTAACAACCCCGGCAAATCTTGTGTTATCTATTTTCTCACGGAAGTGTTCTCGCATTTATTTGTTACTCGACCATTCCAGCAATACTATCTACGGATAATATTTTGGGTAACAACAGGGGGGGGGGGGATGTCTGTCTTTGTATTCAGGTTTTGAGAGCATAACACAGGGTCGGCACGAAGGATGATGAAAGATGATCGATACTAATCACATGAGGAACCATACGTTGTTGTATTGGTTTAGTTGTATTTTATTTCCGCTGCAGTATATTTTCCCCGTTGTACGGGAGCATTTTGTATTCGACCCCTGCATGGGCATGTATTGAGTTGTATGTATTTATTGAAAGACCAAATCGGTCTACTGAGTCATTTTTAGCCTTAAACGCATTGTTGAGATGTTCGATGTTGTTTACCAGCCTGGTAGATCCTTGAGGAAAGGGTCTACGACGTGTAAGCGGATCGGAAATGCATGTATGATTTTCGAACTTTCGTTACGGTGTTAACCCCGAATTGTGATTGAATTGGTGGTGTGAGCGCTGAGTCGTTCGCCACGC
The DNA here is from genome assembly GCA_033398695.1 of Orobanche coerulescens. Classification (NCBI taxonomy): domain Eukaryota; kingdom Viridiplantae; phylum Streptophyta; class Magnoliopsida; order Lamiales; family Orobanchaceae; genus Orobanche; species Orobanche coerulescens. Next base: position 56,714,674 of record CM065809.1, on the reverse strand, counting down.
AATTGTTGTATTAGCCGTCGGTGAGAGGTGTGATGTTGATCTTTAATGTTGTGTTTTTACAGTGATTTGCATGCTATCGCACCTGTGCGAGCTGTTAGAGCTTGGGTTTATATGATTGTGTACATCTGTGATTATTTCATGATGTTTTGTGATTATGTGCTGGTTATCTTTCGAGCTGTTGAGATCACCGAACGATGCCGTCGTTGCTGTGATGTTGATATATGTGTTGCTTTATGATAGTAATCACCGTATGTGTTGCATGTTATGATTTTCTGTTGTGCCGAGTTGGCATCTCCGGCTTGTTGTTTTGCGACGTTATATTCCATTGTACCTAGCAGTTGTGTATTCGGTATGCCGAACCGAGGTGCTTTAACCATGGTGTGCCGGGGGCGTGCACGTACCAATTGTCCTTCTCCGCCAGTAACGTGTTACAAGTGCGGGCTTGAGGGACACCAGGTTCAGTTTTGCAAGTTGGTCACCGAGCCTTCCGAGGCACGGACTTGAGCACTGATATCAGGACCGACTCTGAGGAGTCCCTGAGGGGCATGGTCTTTCAGTTGTATGTTATGTTATTTCCTTGCCTTGTTGTTTCGAATTTTGGAGATTAAGTTCTTTTATTCGAAGTGGATCGGATTTTGAACTTATGTATTCTCGACTATGTCGACTCATTTATGTTCGTTGACATTTTCGGAGCTTGTCCCGTCCCTTGTTTTTGTTGATCGAACGAGTGTGGTATTGTTTCAGAATAACTCATTTGTCGTTGTGACTTTTCAATTGCTATTCCCTTTCCTATGGATCTTATGTGAATGCACATCTTGTTGTTTTCACCAGATCATATATTGTCTCGAGTCAAGACGTGAACCTAGGAGTTGTTGTTTGAATTTTATTGTTCTTCGTGATTCAAACATGATTGTTCGATTTTTGTTGTCTCAATCGTTGTGGTTCGATCGTTTGATTGTTCGGTTTTTGTTGATCTCGTTTCGTGATTGTTGAACGTTCAGACTCCTTCGTAATTCCCTTAAGTTCGGGAAATTAGTCTCATTTTCAATCTTCCAACCCTTGGGCGGTGGAATTCCGTATTTGTTCAGCGATTGGCTCGCGGTTTGATTGATGTATCGTTGGGTTGGTCAATCATATTGATTTGCGTTCGCTGTGTTTTGTGATTGTTCTGATAATTGACTTGATTGTATTATCTGTTTGTTGACGCTTGTCACTTGTTGGTTTTATTATGTCTCTACGGTGGCGTTGTGCTTGTCGTCGTGGAGCGTGTTTTCACGCCGTATATTCCTTTGCGTTGCTTGTAACGTTTTGACGTTGGGAGTAAGTTACGCGTTTCTTGTGTATCTCGTTGTGTTTTCCTGGCGGGATATTGCTTCTCCCTACTTGTTTTAAGTTTCGGGACGAAACTTCTTTTAAGAAGGGTAGTATGTAATATCCGCAATTTCGATTTCCGATAATTTCTTTTTTTTCAGCGGAAGTCCGTTTTGACGACTCGCTCATGACCGTATCGTTATTCCGAGAATGATTAATTTTGCACTTTTTGTCATCCGAGTTCGTTTCGGTGTCGTTTTGTTGAGTTCCGCGTTCTTAAGCGACTTTTTCCGCACTTGAGTTCGATTCTTGCGAATCTCGTCCGACACTGTTGTTTCGAGTTTCTCGTAAGTTCATTTAATGTTATTATTCGTGTTGCGAGCTTTGGCTTGGTGTTTCGATCGTGTATCGTGTATTTCGGACGTTTTGGGCCGTTTTCGTAATTTCCCAAAGTTTGGGGTAATTACTTTTCGTTGCCGAATTTCGAGCCTTCGGGTGGTTGGAATCGTGTGTTCTATTAGCGCTTGGATTTGTCTTTGCGTGTACTTCGTAACCATATCTTCGATTCATATTCAGGTTTGGGTTTCGGGGTCGTCCGGGCCGTCGGAGTGGCCACGGCCGAGTCACGGCCGCACTTCTTGGAACAGGGCCTGGCCTGGCCGAGTTACGGCCGTAAGGTTCCGGTTAAGGCCGTACATGCTCGGTAGACATGACTGGACGAATGCCGATTCTGCCGTAAGGGCCGATTGCGGTCATGCACGGTGCTGTGCGTTGTTCGGACGAATGCTTCTTACGGCCAGAAGGACTGGCCGTACGCCATAAGTGCCGAGTTACGGCCGTAAGGCCCTATAGGATACGGCCGTAAGCGATCGGCAGGCGCTGGGAAGATTTTGACGAATGCCGGTTACGGCCGTAAGGCACTGCCGATTACGGTCGTAACCCTGCCGGCCATATATAGGCCTGGCTCGGCCAGATTTCATTTTTCACCTTCTTTCCTCGTTTTTGTGACGGCTGGCGACGGGAGACCTGGGAAATCGAGTTCTTGCCCGATTCTAATCAATTACAAGGCGTTTTGGAAGATTCTTGTTGATTATATCATCGTCCAATCCGTCTTCTTCGTCCGAATCAAGGTATTTTGGCTTGAACCCTTGTTTTTGAAGATTTTGGGATTTTCATTTTGATTTCGATTCCAATCCGTTTTTGTTCAATTAATTGTCGTATAAACGTTGTTTTGAACTTGTTCTACGAATTGGATATGTTGTTACCCAAAATATTATCCAGAGATGATATTCCTGGAATGGACGAGTAACAAACAAAATGCGAGAGCACATCCGTGGGGAAGTAAATAACACAAGATTTGCCAGGTTTGTTAGGCCCGGGCTTGAATGCTCTCGCGAGATGTTATTAATACGAATATGTTGGAGTACAAATATTAATGTAAGAGTACAATTACAATGAGTGTAATGACCCTAGTTATCTAGCTCTTGAGTGTTGGTGATTGCCGGAAGAACCAGAGTAGAAGCTCTGTGAGTTCTTGTTCTCGTTTTTGCTGACCGTCTTTGGGTTAAGAGGTTTCGAGAGTCAGAGATAGAAAGATGTCCGAAGTTTATAGCATGGCCAAGATAGAGAAGTGAAGCCAAGTGTCTCTTTTGGTTTTTGAGATAGAAAAAGTCGAGAGAAAAGCAGACAGAAAAGCCGAGAGAAAAGCAGACAGAAAAGCAAACAGAAAAGCAGACCCTTTTCCAAGTGTAGGAAGCCTCCTATTTATAGGAGGAGCTGGGATGTCTTAATCCTGATGGGCGATCGCCTTTCCTGTATTATAATAAGGGGGCGATCGTCTTTAGCACATGGGCTGATTGCCTTAAAGTCCGCTGCTGCTGCTGGCAGCCAGCTGTGCGAACTAATGAGAGGACAACACGCGTCTCTTGTTGCTATCTCGGGAGGTCCCACCTTGGACCTTTCGGCGGGTCTGTCGGTAGGTGAGAAGATGGTGACAGGCTGGGGTCAAAAGGACTTATCCTGCGGCGCCTTTTCCGGATCTGCACGTGGGTCTCTATCCTGAGTTTCGGCCTTCGCAGACTTGGCGGATGTTGGCTTCACATGACATGAGGCGTTCGTCCCTGATCGGGCACTCAGAACTACCGCTAGTTGCCAGGAGGCAATCGCCTTGGCCGTCGATAGCTCGGCACTGGGTCCTGTTATGGGTCCTTCAATCGGCAAGTCTGCCTTGGTCTATTTGACTCTTGGTTCGGTCGCCCGGTATTTGTGCCAATCGCCTATTGAGGTGTATAAATCTCGACACAACAATTGCCCCCCAACTTGCTCCGATGTTGAAGACATGGGGTGAGGTGACTCCACTGGCGATCGTTTAGGATAATGACAGGCGACCCAATCGTTTAGCGAGCTATCTTCGGTCTTGTTCTTGTGATTTTCAATTTTGCAGATCCCTCCTGGAAAGCCGATTGTTTCGACCTTGAGGAACCGTGCACGGTCGCGGAGTTCGATGGACCGACCTCCATGAACGTGTCTTGTGCGCGAGGGACATTCCACCTGTAGGTTTGTCTCGCGACTCACTTTATTTTGAGGGCCCTCCATTAGGCTGCACTCGCCTCGTATTTAAACGTAGGGCGAGCGGTCTCGGTCTAGAGGAGTCCTTGCGCGGGGCGTCGTTGGATTAATCGACTCCACGACCGCGGCTTGTTAGCACTTTTCTACCTCGGATCGTCATGTTAGATGGCCATACTCGACGGTATACGTTGTGATGGGGGTAGGGACGCGTCGCATTGTCCGGGTCCACCATGTTAGATGATGAACCCTCGAGGGCGGGCGAGCGTGTCCACAGATTTGTTTGGAGGGTCCTTCGGCTACGCCTGCCTCATATTTAAACGAAGGGCGAGCGATCGCAGCCCAAAGGAACCTTGCATGGACAAAGCTGTCAGTTCCATCGACCTCCAGGACCATGGCTGCACTTTTCTACCTCGGATCGTCATGTTAGATGGCGATCCTCGTGCCTAGGTCAATCATGTTAGATGATGAACTTTAGAGGGCGAGCGAGTCCTCCATTTTTGGAGATGTTGCTTGGGCAGTAGCCTTTCGTTTGACATGATGGAAACTGGGGAAAGACCTCTGAAGTTTGCACCTCTTGATTGAAGCATAAAGATCTGGCCGCCAGGGTTGATCGGGAGGATCGACTCGTACGAATACTCTGGCTCGCCGTGTTTGATTCTGGCGATCAGATTGGGAGACAGGCGATCGTCGTTCTGATGCCGATCGCGCTACTTGATCCTTTCCACCTGGGGCTCCGGCTAAGTTACTAGACTGTCAATCTTGCCCTCCACGAACAATCTCCAGAGTTGTCTGAGGAGGTCGCTGTAACACCCCCAAGATATTTGAAGTATATTACAACACCGTGGACCCTTATATGGGACCCACCAGGCTAAAACAAGAAAAACACCACTCGACTAACCATCTCAGTTAGCAAGGACACACATTTAAATAATACAACATATAAAGATACGCCCGGAGCAACCGGCGTAATAAACATCAACCGACAATATAGCAATTTGAGTTAATACAAAACGAAGTTCGGAGTGAAAAGCCTAAGTACTCGCGAGTACAATCTATAAGTTTATAAATGTGGGAAACAACCATATCGAAATACACAAAAGAAATAAGAAGACTCAAATGCAGATGTCAATGACCCTAGCCAACATCCTCGTACTGTCCCAGCGCCCGCTCGTCCGGTAGAACATAACCTGAAATCCATAACAAGAATTTTCCCAAAACGGGTCCCCAAAGGGGTTAGCAATTACGCTAGTACAAGTAATCAAGGCAAACCATTCGCTTACACGTTTCATAGTACAATGCGCCAAATCATTTCAAAACCAAAACTAGACATGTCTTTTCCAGAAACAAAGAGTCAATCACATTTGCCTAGGACCGGGATGAAGCCACAAATCCCACTCGAGGCCTCTAAGGACCCTCCCGAGCTAGCTATCTCATAAAATAAATCACGCATGTGCATCGCCTAGGACCGGGACGAAGCCACAAATCCCACTCGAGGCCTCTAAGGACCCTCTCGAGCTGGCTAGCTAAACAAACTCATGAATCCAGGGCTAAAACCATTGGACTCCCTCCGTGGCCCCGCGGACCCTCCCGAGGTGAGTAAATCACACACAATATACATTATCATTTCACGTTAAGCATAAAGGTTTCCAAAATTACTTGCCTTGGATAATTGACGACGCAACGAACAGAAAGGAAAATCACCGACGAACGCTAGGAACCAACGAAACCGAACCTAACGATTCAAAGAACATAATCACAACCAACTCTAAACGAATATGGAAATGGAATACACCCAAAAAACCGCCTACGATTCATGTATATTCGTATAAAAATAAGAACGAGGGCGGACCACAACCAAACCCTCTCGAATACGCAACAACCATGAAATATACCATGAATCCGTAGGGAAAACAAGAATACCAGCAAGATTAATCATATTCATCATGAATTAACCAACAAAATGGAACGAAACAGACGAAAATCCAAAAACTCCCAAATTGCCCAAAAGTAGGGTTCTAAGAGATTTACCTTGGATTGAGGATGAAGAACACAAGTAGGTATTGTTAATCTACTTCAAAAACTCAAGGTAGAGGATGCCAGAAATGATCGGAGGAAGAGATCGCTCGAAAATCGCCTAAAGGAGCTCTAAGCCGCGGGGAGGATAAGAAATGAGAAAAGGTAAAAATCTGGGTCAACTCCCTGGTTTATATAGCCAGGGAGCGTTAGCGCGCGCTAATCCTCAAAAGTTAGCGTGCGCTAACGGGACAAAACTCCAGACCAGAAGTTAACGTCCCAGTCCAGTAACCAGATTTATGGGCCGTTAGCGTGCGCTACCCGAAACGTAGCGTGCGCTAATAGCCTCTCGGTAGCGCGCACTATCGGCCATAGCGTGCGCTACCTGGACATCAGCCGAGTCCAGAAGTGAACTGCCCAGTACTCACCTGACCCCGTTAGCGTGCGCTGCCGACCAAGCATAGCGTGCGCTGAATGCGTATCGGTAGCGCGCGCTATCGGCCATAGCGTGCGCTACCTGGGCACCTGACCGAGTCCAGTAGCAAACTGTCCAGTACTAGACAGACCCGCTAGCGTGCGCTACAAAACAAGCGTAGCGTGCGCTACTGAAGGATGTTTAGCGTGCGCTATACAATAACATTAGCGTGCGTTAGGCACAGGGTAATAATGGTCCGAAACACCGAAACACGAACGAAGCATCAAACAGAACAACACAGTACGTATGATAACATACAATGGATCTATGGCAAGCCCGTACGGTGGTTCTGAACAACAATTACGAGAATCAGATCAATAGATGACGGAAGAAATATACTGAAAAATACATGAGGGCCACTAAAAACGAGAAATACACTGAAAAATGAAAATACCAGGAAAATAAAAAATGCGGATATTACAATCGCGGAATTGATCGGTGTTGTGGCCGGGACTCTTGTGGTGAGCACAAAATTTGTTGCGGTCCAGATGACCGTGGTCCCTTACCGCCTTCGGCTTGCTTAGCCGCTCGCGCCCCTGGATGGCGTAGAAAATATGAGCCGGAGATAGATTGAGGTTGTGGTAGAGATGGGCTTCCACATCCTCGAAGGTCCTGAAATCACCGGGTGGCTTGGCGACCGCCTTGTTGGACTTGGCGATCGCCGTTTCTACCCCCTCGCCTTGGCGAAGGGCGAGCAACCTCCGCCTGGCCAAAAAGTCTGCGGCCTTGGCACGGAAGATCGCGTAGGTCGGGGGGATGTCCTTCGTAAGGTGTCTGGACATGGGTGAAAGACCATTAAATCCCCCTAGGACCGAGTAGAGGGCGATCTCGTCGCTTACAGGCTCGCCGTTGAGGATTATCTCATCTACCCGGCCAATGTAGTCTTCGTCGGACTCCTCTTCCCCCTGCCTGATTTTCATCATGCGGTGGGGACCTTTTGGTCGAGCGACCTTGGCGGCGAAGTACGATGTGAAGTCGCTCGCCAGTTGTTCAAAGGAACTGATGTATCGCAGTGGCAATGAGATGTACCACCTATGGGCTAGTTCGCCCAATGTCAACGGGAACATTCGCGTCTGATGCCCCACATCCGGTCATGTAGATCTGGAACTTGCTCAGGTGAGTCTCGGGGTCCGATCTCCCCTCGTACAAAGGTGTCTGAGGAGGAGCGGTCCTTGGCTACACGGGGGCGAGTTCGATCTGGACCGCGAGCGGCTCACTTGGCCCGGCGATCTTTCTCTTGGCGCCTACCCCACTTTATAGGAGCGCCTTCATGCCATCGAGCTGGTGTTGCATTGCGGCCATCGCCGTAGCTGGGTCGCTCGTGGTTTGGCTCTCGGAGTGGGAGTCGAGGCGATCGTGTACTTTTCTCCTAGCTCCGCGGTAGGCAATGAGTTCATCGCCGTCGATCTCGGTTTTTTGGCGAGAAGGAGCCAGATGGCTGGTATGCCTTCTGGTAGTTGGGTATGCCGAACTCCTGGTGACGGATTCGGGCTCCGTCGTCTCATGGCTGGGGCCAGAATGCCCCGGTCGCCATGATGGGTTGCTTCCTAGGCGGCTGAAAACGGAACCGTCCCGCCTCGCGAGTGTTTCTGCTTGTGAATCGGGGCTTCCTGACGATTGCTCGACAAGTAACCCCTTGAGCTTCCACTTGCCCGCGCGGCAGATGGCTGATGGGGTAATTGCGGGTGTACCGCATGCTCTCCGTCGCTCCCGTAGGATGGCCATGGTCCCCTCGATCTGTTCCGCGGTTTGGAACTGAACGAGGGAGAGGCTAGGGCCGTCCCTCGGGGGCGGGATCGAGAGTCTCGTGCCGCCGTGGCTACCCTCCGCCGTAGGTTGAGGCTCAGATTGAGCCGGAATAAGGCGTCGGGCGGATCGGAGAGTGGCTCTCTTCGATGTGGTGGCAGACGTCATGATTCTGAAGGTTTTTGTTTGAAGAACAGTGAGTGTTTCTTCAAGTATATGCCCCGGAGAACAATGAGTGTTCTTCGGGACGGTCGGAATGAAAATGAAGGTTAAGACCCCCTTCTTCTAGCGCCAATTGTTGTTACCTAAAATATTATCTGGAGATGATATTGCTGGAATGGACGAGTAACAAACAAAATGCGAGAGCACGTCCGTGGGGAAGTAAATAACACAAGATTTGCCGGGTTTGTTAGGACCGAGCTTGAATGCTCTTGCGAGATGTTATTAATACAAATACGTTGGAGTACAAATATTAATGTAAGAGTACAATTACAATGAGTGTAATGACCCTAGTTATCTAGCTCTTGAGTGCTAGTAATTGCCGGAAGAACCAGAGTTGAAGCTCTGTGAGTTCTTGTTCTCGTTTCTACCGACCGTCTTTGGGTTAAGAGGTTCCGAGAGTCAGAGATAGAAATATGTCCGAAGTTTATAGTGTGGCCAAGATAGAGAACGAAGCCAAGCATCTCTTTTGGTTTCTGAGAGAGAAAAAGTCGAGAGAAAAGCAGACAGAAAAGCAGACAGAAAAGCAGACCCTTTTCTAAGTGCAGGAAGCCTCCTATTTATAGGAGGAGCAGGGATGTCTTAATCCTGACGGGCGATCGCCTTTCCTGTATTATAATAAGGGGGCGATCGTCTTTAGCAGATGGGCTGATTGCCTTAAAGTCCGCGGCTGCTACTGGCATCCAGCTGTGCGAACCAATGAGAGGACAACACGCGTCTCTTGTTGCTGTCTCGGGAGGTCCCACCTTAGACCTTTCGGCGGGTCTGTCGTTAGGTGAGAAGATGGTAACAGTCTGGGGTCAAAGGGCCTTATCCTGCGGTGCCTTTTCCGGATCTGCACGTGGGTCTCTATCCCAAGTTTCGGCCTTCGCAGACTTGGCGGATGTTGGCTTCATGTGGCATGAGGCGGTCGTCCCTGATCGGGCACTCGGAAAGACTGTTAGTTGCCAGGAGGCGATTGCCTTGGCAGTCGATCGCTCGGCGCTGGGTCCTGTTCTGGGTCCTTCGATCGTCAAGTCTGCCTTGGTCTATTTGACTCTTGGTTCGGTCGCCCGGTATTGGTGCCGATCGCCTGTTGAGGTGTATAAATCTCGACACAACAGGATACTCATATCTTTGGTTCGTTTGACCCGAGGGGTGATTTATTTGTTCTTGAAGGGTCTTGAACATTTAATGTTCGATTAAATGTTCGAATGAGTTCCCTTCGATAGTTGTTGGGATTTCCGTTATTTTTGGCCTTGATTCTCGTTGTAATCATGTTTTATTGTTCTTTACGGAGGATTATAGGTGCTCGATGATTCCGATGTTGAATTCCGTTGGTGAGTGATGATTCATGTGGTGTTTTCCCGTAGTAATTTCGGTGCTATCATGTTCTAGATAGTATTCGGGAATTCGAGGGATACCCGACCGTATCCGTTCATTTTTTCCATTGCTCGTGGTATCGAGGCAAGTACCTTGTCCATACAATTCTTGTTTTGTGGATATGATAATTAGCGATCATCTCTATGTGTTTGTTTGATCGTTTGATTTGAACTTTCAAAAGATTTGGTTTAGCCTCGTTAAGGGCTCACTTTCAAAACACGTGTGTTTTGTGAATATTGTGCCCCTTGAATGATTAAGTGAACCCTATGAATTCGCTTGTTGTTGTTGTTGTTGTTGTTGTTGTTGTTGTTATGCTTTTGATAAGATATATACACATATTATCTCTTTTCGGTGCATTATGGTTTGACGTGGTGTTTTGCTAAGTGTTTGATGCCTCTGGGTGGATTGTTTGGATATCCTTGGGGTGATATATTGTTTGTGCATGATTGTTTCGCTAGCCAGCTCAGGAGGGTCCTTAGAGGCCTCGAGTGGGATTCATGGCTTCGTCCCGGTCCTAGGCGACGTGTGTGCTTGATTTGTTTTGTGAATGTGTTTGCTCACCTCGGGAGGGTTCGACGGGGCCGCGGAGGGAGTCCAATGGTAGAGCCCTGGATTCAAGAGTGAAACTTCATGAGTATGTATGTATGTTTTGTGAATGTGTTTGCTCACCTCGGGAGGGTTCAACGGGGCCACGGAGGGAGTCCAATGGTAGAGCCCTGCATTCACAAGTGAAACTTCACGAGTGCGTGTGTATGTTCTGTGAATGTGTTTGCTCACCTCGGGAGGGTTCGACGGGGCCATGGAGGGAGTCTAATGGTAGAGCCCTGGATTCACGAGTGAAACTTCACGAGTGCGTGTGTATTTTATGTCCGTCGAGGACGCCTGACGTGGGTTTTAACCTTGTGTATTCTTGTTGGTTTTATTTGTGAAAACAAAACCTTTGGGCTGTGACCCCTGTTGATTTTGGAAAGAGAAGGATTCGGTAATCCTAAATTGTTATCTATTAAAACTCTCGATGGCATTTTAAACTGTTTTATAAATTGTTTCCCCTGATTGGTGATCTTTCGGTTTTGGAATGTTTTTCCCAAACTCTTACCTCGGGAAGTACTTTTCGTTATGTTTGGCTTTTTGAGGATTCCTGGTTATTGTTATTCGTGGAATGTGAATGGTATGACTCGTATTTTTGCACTTTGTTCTTGCACTAGCAAAACAGTGGAGTTTTGCTAACCCCCGAGTATTCGGGGGGTGGATGTCTGTCTTTGCATTCAAGTTTTGGGAGCATAACACAGGGTCGGCACGAAGGATGATGAAAGATGATCAATACTAATCACATGAGGAACCGTACGTTGTTGTATTGGTTCAGTTGTATTTTATTTCCGCTGCAGTATATATTCCCCGTTGTACGGGAGCATTTTGTATTCGACCCATGCGTGGGCATGTATTGAGTTGTATGTATTTATTGAAAGACCAAATCGGTCTACTGAGTCATTTTTAGCCTTAAAGGCATTGTTGAGATGTTCGACGTTGTTTACCCGCCTGGTAGATCCTTGAGGAAAGGGTCTACGGCGTGTAATATCCCTGAGTGGATTGGGGGTGTTACACGCAACCTTCCGGCAGTAGCGTGCGCTATGCCGGTTCCTGTCGCACCTTTCCGGCCAGTGCCCGCACCTGTCCGGCCAGTTCCCGCACACGTCCGGCCAGTGCACGCACTCGTCCGGCTAGTGCCCGCACCCGTTTGGCCAGTGCCCAGCCGTCATGACTCGACGACTCGATTTTCCGAAAACGCACGGAACGAACACGACCAACGCTTGAGGACAACAACGTCCATCCGGAATGAAAACAACGGATAACAAATCACCCCATACGGCCATAACACCAAAATCAGTTGTCGAGAAAATAATACCGACACTCGAAAACCGGGAAATATACGAAAAAAATCCAAAATAACCGGAACAAAATCATGGGTATTATAGCACATATATCCCTATATTACGACTCAACAGAATATATATATATATATATCTATAATTATAGTTCATCCATCAATCCAAGTTGTGTACGTCAACTAGTGTTAGCATTCATCACTCGGCATTCACCGACATAGGCATATATATCAATATACGTATATACATACATATATTTAACATATAAATATATATAAATCTATATATATATATATATATTTACACACACACACACACACATATATATATATATATATATATATATATATATATATATATATATATATATACATTCGTATAAATTCATACACTTTGACAACAATGATTTCACGTAGTTACAATTCGTATATCAAGGTACTTGCCGTGGTAATCTCTCGCGAATACTCCGAAAATACGGTTGATTGAAAAAAATCCGGAACTCCAATGAAAACGACGATCGTAAAGGCTCAACACCAGATTTTCATAGGGAATTCGTCCCTAATATCCTATCATCAAATAAACAATAAACCACACGAGGAAAAACATCGCGAAACGACCGAATCTCCCTCTTCGGCATTTTCCCAGACACCTTGAAAGCGTCAATTGAAAACTCATATAAACGACGAATCGGAAATGATAAAACCGTGGAAAGATGATGAAAATGATAGAACACAACTTATTCTTCGATTATCCATTAGTAATCTGAGTTAATACGATTAAATCGGACGAAATCAACTAAAATCCCCAAAACTTGATTTTTAGGAAATCATACCTTGATTCGATGGGTCGGAGAATATTAGAGGATGATTAATCGATGTTAGTGTTGTGCGGCGATTTATACACCTCAATGGCGATTGTCCAGGTGGTCAGGAGCCAGCTAAAGAAGACAGACGCTGGGCAAGCGCCAAGCGGTCGACGTCCAAGGCGATCATCTTTTGGCATCTGGCGACCGCCTCTAATGTCCGACTGGAAACGATCGTCCCATGCCACGTGTGAATCCGACACCCATCAAAGTATGTAAAGACTGAATCTCGGGTGAAGACCTACGTGCAGATCGGCAAAAGGCGCCGCAAGAACAGGCCCTACTCCAGCCCATCAGTAGCTGTCAGTGATAAGGACGACCTCACCTACTGAAAGACCCGCCGAATGGTCCTAGGTGGGACCTCCCAAACAGCAACGTAAGGCACCTGTCGCCCCCTCATTAGTCCACGCATCTGGCTGCCAACAGTGGCTGCGGACTTTAAGTAAACATTCCCATATGCTTAGACGATCGCCCGCCTTATTTAAATATAGGAAATGGCAATCCCCCGCGGAGGACAGGGACGTCCCAACAACCCTTTCTCCTATAAATAGGAGGCCTCCAGCATTGGCAAAAGGGACGGTTTTTTCACAACGTGAACACAAAGAGTGAAAAACATTAATGCAAACACAGTTTACAACGTGAACACAGAACGCTAAAAGCAAACAATACAGTGAACTCTTTATCTTTGTAACAAGAACTCACAGAGCTTCAACTCTGATTCTTCCGGCAATCTTCAGCACTCGATAGCTAAGATAACTAGAGTCTTTACACTCATTGTAATAGTGCTCTAACATTAATATCTATAATCACTAGTATTCATATTAATAACATTACGCGAGAGCATTCAAGCCCGGGACTAACAACCCCGGCATATCTTGTGTTATTTATTTCCCCACGGACGTGCTCTCGCACTTTGTTTGTTACTCGTCCATTCCAGCATATCATCTTCGGATAATATTTTGGGTAACAACAATTGGCGCTAGAAGGAGGGGCTATCTTAACCTTCATTTTTTATTCCGACCGTCTCGAAGAACACTCACTGTTCTCCGGGGCATATACTTGAAGAAACACTCACTGTTCTTCAAAGAAAAACCTTCAGAATCATGACGTCTGCCACGACCTCGAAAAGGGCCACTCTACGATCTGCCGGACATCTTATTCCGGCCCAGGCCGAATCCCAACCAACGGCGGAAGGCGACCATGGCGACGCTAGGCTCTCACTCCCGCCCCCGAGGGACGGCCCCAGTCTCTCACTCGATCAGTTCCAAACCGCGGAACAGATCGAGGAGGCTATGGCCATCCTCATGGAGCGACGGAGGGCATGCGACTCGCCCACCATTACTCCATCAGCCATCCGCCGTGCAGGCAAGCGGAAGCTCAAGGGGATATATGTCGAGAAGTCGTCAGAAAGCCCCGAGCCGCAGGAAAAGGCGCTCGTAAGGCGGGACGATTCCGTCTTCAGCCACCTAGGGAGTGATCCCTCATGGCGACCCGGGCATTCGGTCCCTAACAGGGAGACATCGGAGTCCGAATCCGTCACCAGGAGTTCGGCATACCCGACTCCCAGAAGACAGGCCGGACAACGGGCTCCCACTCGCCCAAGAATTGAGCTCGGTGGTGGAGAACTCGTCACCTACCACGGGGCCAGGAGATCGGTACATGATTGCCTCGGCTCCCGCTCTGAGAGCCAATCCGCGAGCAGTCAGGCTACGGCGATGGCCGCCATGCAGCGCCAGCTTGACGAAATGAAGGCGCTCATTGAAACCGGGGTAGGCGCTAAGAGATCGATCGCCGGACCAAGTGAGCCACTCGCAACCCAGATCGAGCTCGCCCCCGTACAACCGAAGATCGCTCCTCCTCAAACACCTCTATATTAGGGGAGATCAGATCCTGAGACCCACTTGAGCAAGTTCCGGATTTACATGACCGTATGTGGGGCATCAGACGCGACGAAGTGCCGAATGTTCCCATTGACATTGGGAGATCTTTCCCACAGGTGGTACATCTCACTGCCACCACGCTCAATCAACTGTTTTGAGAAACTGGCGAAAGACTTCATGTCGTATTTCGCCGCCAAAGTCGCTCGACCAGAAGGCCCCCACCGCATGATGAAGATCAGGCAGGGGAAGGACGAGCCCGACGAAGACTACATCGACCGGGTGGATGAAATAGTCCTCATCGGCAAGACCATTAGCGATGAGCTCGCTCTCTACTCGGTCCTAGGGGGATTCTATGGTGATTCACCCATGTTCAGGCACCTCACGAAGGACATCCCCCCGACCTATGCGATCTTCTGTGTCAGGGCCACCGACTTTCTGGCTAGGCAGAGGATGCTCACCCTCCGTTTAGGGGATGGATCTACCGGAGAAGGGAAGGCGCCATCCCACATCCCGAAGAATGCGGTCACCAAGCCCATAAAGGCGGTCGCAAATCCGCCCGGTGAGTTCAAGGCCTTCGAGGATGTGGAAGTTCACCTCCTCCGCAACCTCAATCTGTCTCCGACCCACATTTTCAACGCCATCAAGGGACGCGAGTGTCTTAACAAACCAAAGACGATGAGGGACAACAGTCATCTAGACCGCAGCAAATTTTGTGCCTACCACAAGAGTCCCAGCCAAAACACCAGCCAGTGCCGCGACCTCCTCAGACAACTCTGGAGACTGTTTGAGGAAGGCAAGTTGGATAACTTGGTTACCAAGCCAGAACCCCGGGCAGAAAGGACCGGGGGGCGCGAGCGCCGACAGAGCGATGTAATCCCTCCCAATCCGGTCGCCAGGATCGAGCAGAACGAGCCGGAGTACTCAGACGAATCAATCCCTCCGATCAACCCCGGCGGCCGGATCAATATGCTTCAGTCGGGAGGTGGAAACCTCGGAGGCCTTTCCCCAGTTTCCACCATGTCGAATAGAAAGCGGAAGGCCGAGATGAGGGCATTCGCAGGGGTCCATGTCGTGGTGACCCCAAAGCTGACCATCTCCAGAGACGCTCTCATCACCTTCTCCAACAAGGATAGGGAGGGAGTGCAGTGCCCCAAAGAGGATGCATTGGTAATCTCTGCATGTATCCTTGGGAAAATGGTCGATCGCGTGCTGGTCGACAATGGGAGCTTTTGCAATATCATATTCAAATCTGCTCTTGACCAGCTCAGCAACTAACCAAGTTCATCAAGCCATTTGATACCGCGCTTCAAGGGTTTTGCAACAACACGGTCCAAGCCTAAGGATCAAGCTCTCTGTCGAACTAATATGCTATTACGATCCCAAGGTTAGGATCACTAGGAACCTCAATTTTGTAATCATAGATAGGCCCGACATCTATAATGGGTTCCTAGGTCACCCCTTTCTAGAAACCTTCGAGGCGGTCGCCTCTTCTTTCTTTTACTGTATCAAGTTTTCCACTACCGACGGGACGGTCGGTACTATAAAAGGAGACCAACTAATGGCAATGAAATGTTTGAATTACTCCTGTGTCGTAACTTTCCATACTATTTATAACATTGAGACGATCGACAATCAACCGATGGAGATCGACGAGCCAAGCACCTCATACCAGCCCGACTCTGAGGACGACGTCTCACATCGATTGACGGACGACATTGAGCCAAGGATCGGTTTTGAGCCAAGCCTCGACATTGATCCAAGGATCGAGTCCGGAAATCATTCCAAATGAGAAGCGACTATCCCCATTGAAGATTTGGAAAGTATTACGATAGATTCGGCTCACCCAGAGCGGGAAGTGCAGATCGGCACAAGCGTCGGTCCCGAGTTAAAGGATGATCTGATCAGTTTACTACGTAAGAACATCAGAGTCTTTGCCTGATCGCATCAAGATATGGTCGGCATTAGTCCTGAACACGCTTGCCACTGTCTAAAGATCGACCTGACAAACCAGCCTGTTCACCAGAAACGTAGGAAATTCGGTCCTGAGAAGTACGCTGCGCTCGACGCAGAAGTCAAAAAGTTGCTCAACAACAAACTAATCGGAGTATCTACCGACGAGCCACAGTGGGTAGCCAACGCGGTTCTCGTCAAAAAGCCGAGCAACTCATGGAGGTTATGCATCGATCTCACCGACCTCAATGCAGCATGTCCAAAAGATCACTTTTCAATGCCTCATATTGACCACTTGGTCGATAGCACAGCAGGTTGCGAAATGATGTCTTTTATGGACGCCTTCGCCGGGTACCATCAGATCCCAATGGCGGAGAAAGACGTAAAACACACGTCGTTCCACATGGAAAAAGACGTATACTTTTGGGTCCGAATGCCGTTCGGTCTGAAGAATGCGGGGGCGACCTACCAGCGACTAGTCAATGGGATGTTCACCAAACAGATCGGCAAGACCATGGAGGTTTACATTGAAGACATCGTGGTCAAGAGCCTCAAAAAGGAAGATCACCTCAATGACCTTGCCGAGACGTTCGCCATCCTCAAGAAGTTTAACATGAAATTGAACCCCAAGAAATGCAACTTTGGGGTAAGCTCCGGAAAGTTCCTGGGGCACATCGTGAGCCAAAGGGGGATTGAGGTGAACCCGACCAAGATCCAGGCGATCCTCGACATGCAGGAACCACGAAATGTCAAACAGGTGCAACGCCTCACAGGTTGTCTAGTTGCCCTTAACCGTTTCATTTCTCGGCTCGGAGACAAAAGCAAGCCATTCTTCGCCACCATAAAGAATAAGAAGTTTGCATGGACAAAGGAAAGTCAAGTGGCGTTCGCCAAAATCAAGGAGTATCTTTTTAATCCCCAAATCTTGGCGAAACCAATCCCCGGCGAAAAGCTATTCCTTTACCTGGCGGCCTCGGAGGTTGCGCTGAGCGCTGTATTAGTGCGAGCAGAGGGGCAAGCCCACTTGCGAATCTATTTCGTTAGTCAAGCGCTCCATGACGTGGAAACGCGTTATACGCCTCTGGAGAAGATCGCCTATGCATTGGTCATGAGTGTTCGCAAGCTGATGGCTTACTTCTTCGAACACCAAGTGGATGTTCTGACTACTCTCCCCTTAAGGCAAGTTCTGCACCGGCCAGACACCAACGGGCGACTCCTCAAGTGGTCATTGGAGATTGCCCAATACGGTATTACGTACGCTCCTCGCACGGCGATCAAAGGCCAAGCTCTGGCGGACTTCGTGGTGGAATTAACGTTCCCACCCAGTCCAACCCAGGTCGGCCATCCTGCTTGGAAATTGTACGTAGATGGCTCGGCAACCAACTCGCGAGCAGGGGCAGGGATGGTCCTCATCAGCCCCGACAGCCAAAGTTTCACAAATGCTGTGCATTTCGGGTTCCGTGCGACCAACAATGAAGCTACGTACAAAGCCTTGGTAGGCGGGCTCGATCTAGCACTCGCCCTAGACGTTCGTCGCCTCCACATATTCACGGACTCCCTCTTGGTCATGAACCAAGTCAAGGGAGAATATGAGGTGCGCGGTGAACAAATGATCAAATACCAAGAATTGGTCGCCGAAATGTGCACAAAGTTTGAAGAAGTGCTGATCGAACAGGTCCCGAGAGAGCACAACTCCCAGGCCGATTCCCTATCCAAACTAGCATCATCAGATGGGGCGGCAGATTTCTCTAACATCCAAATCACGAAATCAGCAAATCCGGCGATCTAGAGAACCCTGATTACCACAGTTGTTATCGCCGAAGAGAACTGGATGACTCCATTCATTAAATATTTGAAGGACGAGAACGGTCCCCGCCGATCGTATCAAAGCTCGCCAGCTTCAGCTCCGTGTAACCAGATACACCCTATTGGGCGACCGGCTTTACAAGCGAGCTTTCAGCCATCCTCTCCTCAAGTGCATTACGCCGGAGGAAGGCCGACTCGTTTTAGCTGAAATCCATGACGGGATCTGTGGAAATCATGCTGGGGGGCGAGCTCTCATCCATAAAATGACCAGGCAAGGTTTTTTCTGGCCTACATTACAAAAAGACGTGATCGCCTACGCCCGATCATGTCACAGGTATCAAGTGATGGGCCCGAACATCAAGCTCTCCCCCGAGCAGCTCACTTCTATATACAGTCCCTAGCCGTTCGCCCAATGGGGCATTGACCTCATCGGTCCCTTGCCGACGGCGCCAGGGGGATGTAAATTTGCCATTGTGGGGGTTGATTATTTCACGAAATGGGCTGAGGCGGAGCCACTCAACAAGATCGGCCAAGAACAAAGTAATCAAGTTCATTTGGAAGAACATCATATGCCGGTTCGGTCTACCCCAGTCTATCATCTCCGAAAACGGAAAACAGTTCGATGGTTTGGAAGTCATGCAATTCTGTGAGAAATGGGGAATCAAAAAGTTGTTCTCGGCCCCTTACCACCCTCAGACGAGCGGGCAGGTAGAGGCTGTAAACTAGATCCTCAAGCACACGATCAAAGCAAGACTCGAATCCAAACAAAGACGATGGGCGAGCGAGCTCCCAGATGTTTTGTGGTCCTACCGAATGACAACCCGAAACTTAACCGGCGAAACCCCATTCGCCCTCGCCTTCGGAACAGAAGCAGTGATCCCTTCAGAGATCGCCGTCCTCAGCCACCAAACTGAACAGGAAATGACGACGATTAATGATGTAGCCCGACAGATCGACTTGGATATGCTTGAAGAACGACGACTGACCTCGGAAATGAAGAACACGATCCAGAAAAGGAAATCCAAAAAATTCTTCAATTCAAAGTTCAAGGAAAGGCGATTCCAAGTGGGCGACCTAGTCCTCAAAAAGGTCCAGACTCACACGGGAGTATTTGGCCCAAATTGGGAAGGCCCCTTCAGGATATCTAAATGGCTGACCAAAGGAGCCTACGAACTCCAACACCCGAACGTCACTCCGGACCAATATCCATGGAACGCCGTACATTTTAAGAAATACTACCAATAAAAAACTCTGTATTCAGTCACCCAATGTGCAAAGAGTTTAATGAGGTTTTCCGATCCCATCTCTATGATTCGCCTCGACAGAACAAACAAATAAAAGAGAGGACGACTCGCTCACCCAACAAGAGGTCGTCATCTAACCTGACGGACCTATGCAAGCGATCGCCCCTCCAAGCACAACGTATACCGTCGATGTAATATCCGCAATTTTGATTTTCTGGTAATTTTCTTTTTTTGGCGGAAGTCCATCTTAGCAACACGGTTGTGACCGTTTCGTCATTACGAGAATATTTAATTCTGCACTTTTTGTCATCCGAGTTCGTTTCGGTATCGTTTTGTTGAGTTCCGTGTTCTTAAACGGCTTTTCCGCACTTGAGTTCGATTCTTGCGAATCTCGTCTGAAACTATTGTTTTGAATTTCTCGTAAGTTTATTTAATGTTATTATTCATGTTGCGAGATTTGTCTTGGTATTTCGATCGTGCATCGTGTATTTCAGTCGTTTTTGCCCATTTTCGTAATTTCCCAAAGTTTGGGGTAATTACTTTCCATTGTAGAATTTCGAGCCTTCGGGTGGTCGGAATCGTGTGTTCTCTTAGCGCTTGGATTCGTGTTTGAGATTACTTCATAACCTTATCTTCGATTCATATTTAGGTTCGGGTTTCGGCGTCCTACGGGCCGTTGGAGTGGCGACGGCCGAGTCACGGCCGCACTTCTTGGAGCAGGGCCTGGCCTGGCCGAGTTACGGCCGTAAGGTGCCGGTTACGGCCGTACGTGCTCGGCAGACATGGCTGGATGAATGTCGGTTACGGCCGTAAGGGCATCGATTATGGTCAAATGCAGGTGCCGAGGCGGTGTTCGGACGAATGCGATTCTGGCCATGGGACTGCCGAATGCATAAGTGCGAGTTCCGGCCGTAAGGCCACTGTCGATTCTGGCCGTAAGCGTCGGCGCTGGGCGGATTTTGACGAATGCCGGTTACGGCCGTAAGGCCCTGCCGGTTACGGCCGTAACCCTGTCGGCCATATATAGGTCAGGGACGGGCCAGACCACATTTTACACCATTTCTTCACCTCGGTGGCGGCTGGCGACGGGAAAATCGGGAAATGGAGTTTTTGGTCGATTCCACTCGATTTCTAAGCATTTTTGAGGATTCTTATTGATTATATCAACATCAAATCATTGTTCTTCGTCGGAATCGAGGTAATTTCTTGAAATATCCTAGAATTTGATTTTTCGAGATTTCTTCTTGATTTTCGTTGTTCGTCCGAATTTGATGAATCGATTGAAGTTAGTAAACATTATTAATCGTGTTCTATGGATTGTATATCCATATCTTCGATTCGTTCAACCCGATTGATGATTCTTAGGTTCTTGAGGAACTTTGAACATTTAGTGTTCGATTAAATGTCTCAAAGAGTTTCTTTCGGTCGTTGTGTTGATTTCGATTGATATTGTGTTATTGATTGAATTGTATTTCATTCAAGGTTGTTCGAGTACTTGTGTTTATCAGAGGACGCCGTTCGTTGTTCGTGGAAGGAATTTATCACCTTCGGTTGAGGCAAGTTTTATACTTGTACTAGTCAATGAGATTAATGTTATCATATATGTGTATGAATGTGTTGTATCATTCCGAGACTTAGTCTCTTCATAAGTTCATTGATATTAGGGGATCATTCGATATGATACTCTTCGGCGATTATGCCAAATGTTTATTATCATTCATTAATGGCCGGTAAGGCATTGAGATATTCATTGTTAATGTTATTATCGATCACCGGTCGCGGTATCGATGTATCGGTTGTTGTTGTTAATATTGATGTCAATCTAAGACGTTGTAATCATTGTTATTAATGTTGGCGTCCTGCCATTCATGTTGTATTGGCCGATTGAAGGCATTGTCGTATTCATTCTCATTTTCGTCGTCGGTAGACGATTAAAGGTGCCGAGGCATTCATTGCATCATTGTTATCGATTGGCCGTTCTAAGGCAATCGAGGATTTCAATCACTCATTGTATCATTGTTATCGATTGGTCGTTCTAAGGCAATCGAGGAGTTCAATCATTCATTATATCATTGTTATCGATTGGCCGTTCTAAGGCAATCGTGGAGTTCAATCATTCATTGTATCATTGTTATCGATTGGCCATTCTAAGGTGTTGTTACCCAAAATATTATCTGGAGATGATATGCTGGAATGGACGAGTAACAAACAAAGTGCGAGAGCACGTCCGTGAGGAAATAAATAACATAAGATTTGCCGGGGTTGTTAGTCCCGGGCTTGAATGCTCTCGCGAGATGTTATTAATATGAATACTAGTGAGTACAGATATTAATGTTAGAGTACAATTACAATGAGTGTAAAGAATCTAGTTATCTTAGCTATCGAGTGCTGAAGATTTCCGGAAGAACCAGAGTGGGAGCTCTGTGAGTTCTTGTTACAAAGATGGAGAATTCTCTGTATTGTTTGTTGTGTGTTCACGTTGTAAACTCTATTTGTGTTAACGTTTTTCGCACTGTGTTTTCGTTGTAAAAACCATCCTTTTGCCAATGCTGGAGGCCTCCTATTTATAGGAGAAAGGGTTGCTGGGACGTCCCTATCTGCCGCGGGCGATCGTCGTATTCTGTATTTAAATAAGGCGGGCGATCGTCTAAGCATGTGGGACTATTTCCTTAATGTCCACAACCGCTGTTGGCAGCCAGATGCGCGGACCAATGAGGGGGCGACAGGTACCTTACGTCGCTGTTTGGGAGGTCCCACCTAGGACCTTTCGGCGGGTCTGTCGGTAGGTGAGGCCGTCCTTATCACTGACAGCTGCTGACGGGCTAGAGTAGGGGCCTGTTCTTGCGGTTCCTTTTGCGGATCTGCACGTGGGTCTTCACTCGAGATTCAGTCTTCGTAGACTTTGACGGGTGTCGGATTCACACATGGCATGGGACGATCGTCTCCAGTCGACATTAGAGGCGATCGCCAGATGCCAAAAGACGATCACCTTGGACGTCAACCGCTAGGCGCTTGCCCAGCATCTGTCTTCTTTAGCTGGCTCCTGACCACCTGGCCAATCGCCATTGAGGCGTATAAATCGCCGCACAACAATTGCTCCCCAGCTCGCTCCGATGTTGAAGACGTGGTGTGAGGTGTCACTGCTGGCGATCGCCTGTTTTAGCCGAGCGATTTGTCTACTTATGAAGTGGACGATCGTCGCCTGGACGAACTGATTTTGAATTCGGACGATCTCCTTAGGTGATGGAATTAGAGGGAAGTGGAGGCGGGATTTCGAGACGTCAGAGGGACATGCGTCGCGCTTCCGTTGGGGCAGTCCGACAGTTTATGTCACACTTGTCAGCTGGCGTGTCCTCGAAACGACGCATACGCGGGTTTTGAGGGCTGCATTAAATGCGTCTGCCCCGACGGTTGCCCTTCAGCCCCCGAGATTTCGCCTATTTGCATAGAAGTCCCTGCTCTCTCCTATAAAAGGGCTAGGGCTACTGGATTTTAGATCTTTATGCGCCCTTGCCTTTATACGAAGACTCTGCCGAAATTCCATAAAGCTTCTTGCGCCGATCGACGTTTTCTCTAGGTAAGAACAAAAATTCTCTTCCCCCTTTTCTCTTCGAACATGTTTGGAGTAGGATCCAATGTGTATGAGGCGGGTATCTCTTCCGCTGCCGCGCCTTCGCCTGCCCCGGATGAAACCTCCGCGGCTCTTCACATGGAGATGGCCGTCGAGGCCATTCGTGCGGGAATTGCACCCGCGGTGGTTGAAGAGCTTTTCAACGAGGCTGACGCGGCGAGGTCGGCGGCGGCAGAGCAGAAGGGCTCGCCGGTAGACGAGGATGAGGCGGTGAGACTGTATTGGGAGCAGAACAGTGTGTTCGGCCGGGCCTTTCTGGAATTCGCCGGACTTATGGAGAGGATGGCCGGACCACATCCTCAGTTTGATTTCGGTGCATACTCGGTCGCCCACCCCTATGAACCCATGAAGCGGACGTCAATTCGGGCCACAGACCGCTCCCTGTGGACCCTCGGTCAGATCCGGAGTTCGGTGACCAGGAAGGACTTGAGTCATTGGAGGGCGGAGTTCCATATCCCCTCTGATGTCTCATTATATGTGCCTGCGGAGAACGAACGCGCCGACCAACCTCCCGAGGGTATGGTCGCCGTTAATGAATTGATCTTAGGGGCCGGATTGCGGTTCCCATTGCCGTTCACCGTGTCATTCCTGTTGACCGCATGGAATGTGGCGCCGCTCTAAGTGACGCTGAATGCCTGGTTGCAGATCATCAGTACCTTGACTCTTTTTGGCGGTCACCGGCTGTTCCGTCTCCCTTCTGCGCTGGAAATGAACTACCTCTTCAAGCTGAAGACGTAGAAGGGTTCAGTTGGCGGCTACCACATTCAGGGTCGCATGGGTTGGGTGGTCCTCGGGGTGCCGAACAAGGTCCGAGGTGACCTGACGAAATGGTGTTGGGTCGGCGGAGCGTGGAGGTCGGCGACGAGCGATAAACTAGAGGATGAGTTGGATATCCCCACCGGCTTTCGAGAGAGGAATCCGAGTAAGGGTTTTAACTCTCCCTTTGTTCGGATACAACTCGAACTGATCTAATTTGGTTTTATTTTTGCAGGTTCCCATGTTCCAGTGGTCGGCGATCTTCCATTTGACTTCTTGATCGTCTGGGAGCGAATCCGCAGTCTACCAGACAACTACATCGCACGGTCAACAACAAAGCTCATTGGTTGGGCGCTCGGTTGTTTCGCTTCCCTCGCCACTTGAAGGTTCCAGGTATAAATGTTTACTATCCCCTTTCTGCTTGACGATCGTCTTTGATTAAAAGAGATGTCTAACTTGGTTGGATGTCTTATTTGACAGAGATCCACTTCCCCTGCTACTCCGAGCCGCCCTCAGAGATTATTATGTCGAACCCCGACCTTATGAACCGTCTCCACCAAGGGAAGAAGGCGGGCCGTACCCTTGCAACGATGACCCATCCGATCCCTGAGGCGAGACCTCTCATAGCACCGGTCGTCGAGCCGGGAGCCCAAGAGGAAGAGCAGCTCCAGCGCAACCACAAGAGGCGGAGGCCGGAGGATCCCCTACCGACTGTTGCTATGGAGGCATCCATTGTGGTGCCGCCGGTCGCCGCACCTCCTATTTCTGCTGTTCCAATGGCGGAGGGGTCTACGCCCTCAGCTACCTTCCTAAAGGCCATGGCGACCGCTGACGCCGAGACTCCGCGGGGCAAGCCCTACTTCGGCCGCGACCCCGAGAAGGTCGAAAGGTAAGAATGGTTTGATCTTGCTGAGTTAAGTCACTTGTGTGGGATGTATATTGACTCCTTTGTTGTTGGTGCAGGGTCCGCCTTGCCGACCCGAACACCTCGCCGATGGTGCTGGATTTCCTAGCGAGCAAGTCCCCCCACGAGCCTATCGACGTCCCTTCCTACATCTCCCGGGCCATCTCCTCCCTTCCGAAGGCTTGGATGACCGACCTGGATGCGATTGTGCGCCGGCGGTCTGGAGATGCCATGCAGGCGACTCTTGCCCTGATCCTCCAAGCGGCGACGATGGCCGCTCAAGCTGTTAAGGATTATGAGGGGCGGCCCTCTACTGCTCGCCTCCATTCAGAGCTTGAGGCTGCTCAGAACTAGAATGCCTAATTTGCTGATAGGATCGTGTCTATGGAGAAGGAGTATGTTGAGACGGCCAAGCGAGCCAAACAAGATCTTGACCGGATGAGGCAGGAGCTCGACCGGTCCCGGGCAACGATCGATCGAATGCGCGACCAGATGATGGAGGCTCCTCGGTTGCATGCAGCCTCGCAGGAGGAGGTGACCGGGCTGAAAGTGGTGGTGGACCGGCTAAATGGCGCGTTGGAGTCATCGAAGGGGGAGCTGGCCGCCAAGGTTGCCGAGATCAAGGATGCGGACACAACAGTCGCGGGACTGAAGGAGAAGTTGGAGGCGATCGAGACCGATCCCTACCTCAACGTGGAGTACGTCGGCAAGTTTGCCTATTACATGGCTTACACCGACGCCATCCGCGCTGCCAAGAAGGGAGGGCTTGAGGTTGGCCCTCTGATCGATAACTTCAAGGCCTATGTGCTTGAGCACCCCTTGCGGCCGGACTTTTCTCTACCAATCCTTGACCTCACCGAGCTCGGGATCGATCTGAGTTGGTATCCGTCACCGGAAAAACTTGTTCATCCGGAAGCTGGTGAGGAAGTGCCCGTCGATCCAGCTGCTAGTGACGAAGGCCAGGCTGGGGCGGCCTGAGTGAGACCGTTGTTATGATGTTTTTTCCTTGTAATTTTCAGTTTCTTCTTGTTTTTGCCTTTGGGCGTGTATGTACAAACGACTTGAATGGAATAAAATACGTTTTTGCATCTTATTCTTTATTTGTACGATCGCCTCTCTGAATTTTTTGCGTGCGAATTTACACAAGTGTTTACATAATTTCGCCTTATGCTTTGCTTGTATGATCATCTTGTCTGAATGTTTCACATCATTTCGACTTTGCACAATTGTTTGTAGAGCATCTGTCGTATGAATAACTCCGAATGTATTGGTATACTTGAAATTCTTACTTATAAATATCTTGAACAAAACTGATCGTCATACGTGTGTTTGAACAAATCCGATCATGTGTGGTTCCGTCCTCCTGATCGCATGTATGAATAGCTCCGCTTTGCCCCTTGTTTTTGTTTACTTGGTGAAGGTAAGGGAATGAAAATAATTCATTTAGTGAGCTATCCTTAGTTTGTTTTTTGCGATCTTCAATTTTGTTGATTCCTCGAGGGAGGCCGAGCGTCCTGGTCTGGCAAGATTTCGCACAGTCGTGGGGTTCGATGGAACCGACCTCTACGACTATGTCTTATGCGCGAGCGACATTCTGTCTGATGGTTAACTTCTCGCGACTCACATAATTGTGAGGGTCCTCCATAGACTACGTTTCGCCTCGCAATGTAGCGAAGGGGTAGTCAGTCTTTGCCTGGAGGAGTCCTTGCACGGGGCGCCGTCGGATAAATCGACTTCGCTACCGTGGCTTGTTAGCACTTTTCTGCCTAAGAGGGCATACATTGTGATGGGGCTAGGACGCGATTGCCTGTCTCGGTCCATCAAATTAGAGGATGGATCCGAGGACGGGCGGGCGCGTCCACTGATTTGTTTTGGAGGATCCTTTGGCTACATCCGCCTCGTATTTAAACGAAAGGGTGGGCGATCTTTGCCCAAACCATGGCACCGGTTCCATCGACTCCCAGAACCTTGCATGAACGGGCTACCGGTTCCATCGACTCCCAGAACCATGGCTGCACCTCGGACCGCCATGTTAGATGACGATCCTCGACGGTATACGTTGTGCTTGGAGGGGCGATCGCTTGCAAAGGTCCGTCAGGTTAGATGACGACCTCTTGTAGGGCGAGCGAGTTGTCCTCTCTTTTATTTGCTTGTTTTGCCGAGGCGAATCATATAGATGGGATCGGAAAATCTCATTAAAATCTTTGTACATTGGGTAACTGAATACAAAGTTTTTTATTTGTAGTATTTCTTCAAATGTACGGCGTTCCATGGATATTGGTCCGGAGTGCCATCCGGGTGTTGGAGTTCGTAGGCTCCTTTGGTCAGCCATTTAGATATCCTGAAGGGGCCTTCCCAATTCAGGCTAAATACTCTCGTGTGAGTCTGGACCTTTTTGAGGACTAGGTCGCCCACATGGAATCGCCTTTCCTTGAACTTTGAATTGAATAATTTCTCGGATTTCCTTTTGTGGATCGTATTCTTCATTTTCGAGGTCAGTCGTCTTTCTTCGAGCATATCCAGGTCAATCCGTCGGGCTACATCATTGTCCGTCGTCATTTCCTGTTCAGTTCGGTGGCTAAGGACGACGATCTCTGAAGGGATCACGGCTTCTGTTCCGAAGGCGAGGGCGAACGGGGTTTCGCCGGTTGAGTTTCGGGTCGTTGTTCAGTAGGACCACAAAACATCTGGGAGCTCGATCGCCCATCATCCTTGTTTGGATTAGAGTCTTGCTTTTATCGTGTGCTTGAGGATCTTGTTTACAGCCTCTACCTGCCCGTTCATCTGAGGGTGGTAAGGGGCCGAGAACAACTTTTTGATTCCCCATTTATCGCAGAATTGCATGACTTCCAAATCGTCGAACTGCTTTCCATTGTCGGAGATGATAGCCTGGGGTAGACCGAACCAGCATATGATGTTCTTCCAAATGAACTTGATTACTTGTTCTTGGCCAATCTTGTTGAGTGGCTAGGCCTCAGCCCATTTCGTGAAATAATCGACCCCCACGATGGCAAATTTACATCCCCCTGGCGCTGTCGGCAAGGGACCGATGAGGTCGATGCCCCATTGGGCGAACGGCCAGGGACTGTACATAGAAGTGAGCTGCTCGGGGGAGAGCTTGATGTTCGGGCCCATCACTTGACACCTGTGACATGATCGGGCGTGTTCAGGATTAATGCCGACCATATCTTGATGCGACCAGGCAAAGACTCCGATGTTCTTACGTAGTAAACCGATCAGATCCTCCTTTAACTCAAGACCGACGCTTGTGCCGATCTGCACTTCCCGCTCTATGCGAGCCGGATCTATCGTTATACTTTCCAACTCTTCAATGGGGACGGTCGCTTCTCGTTTGGAGCGATTTCCGGACTCGATCCTTGGATCGATGTCGAGGCTTGGCTCGAAACCGATCCTTGGCTCGATGTCGTCCGTCAATCGATGTAAGATGTCGTCCTCTGAGTCGGGCTGGTACGAGGTGCTTGGCTCGTCAATCTCCATCGGTTGATTGTCGATTGTCTCAATGTTATAAATAGTATGGGAGTTACGACACAGGAGTAATTCAAACATTTCTTTGCCATTAGCTGGTCTCCTTTTACAGTACCGACCATCCCGTCGGCAGTGGGGAATTTGATACAGTAAAAGAAAGAAGAGGCGATCGCCTCGAAGGTTTCTATAAATGGGCGGCCTAGGAACCTATTATAGATGTTGGGCCTATCTATGATTACAAAATTGAGGTTCCTAGTGATCCTAACCTTGGGATCGTAATAGCATATTAGCTCGACAGAGAGCTTGATCCTTCCATAGGCTTAGACGCCAAACCCTTGAAACATGGTATCAAATGGCTTGATGAACTTGGTTAGGTTTCCGAGCTGATCAAGAGCAGATTTGAATATGATGTTGCAAAAGCTCCCATTGTCAATCAGCACGCGATCGACCATTTTCCCAAGGATACATGCAGAGATTACCAATGCATCCTATTTTGGACACTGCACTCCCTCCCTATTCTTGTTGGAGAAGGTGATGAGCGCGTCTCTGGAGATGGTCGGCTCTGGGGACACCACAACATGGACCCCTGCGAACGCCCTCAGCTCGGCCTTCCGCTTTCTATTCAACATGGTGGAAACCGGGGAAAGGCCTCCGAGGTTTCCACCTTCCGGCTGAAGCATATTGATCCGGCCGCCAGGGTTGATCGGAGGGATTGATTCGTCTGAGTGCTCCGGCTTGTTCTGCTCGATCCTGGCGACCGGATTGGGAGGGATTCCGTCGTTCTGTCAGCGATCGCGCCCCCCGGTTCTTTCTGCCCGGGGTTCTGGCTTGGTAACCAAATTATCCAACTTGCCTTCCTCAAACAGTCTCCAGAGTTGTCTGAGGAGGTCGCGGCACTGGCTGGTGTTGTGGCCGGGACTCTTGTGGTAGGCACAAAATTTGCTGCGATCTAGATGACCGTTGTCCCTCATCGGCTTTGGTTTGCTAAGCCACTCGCGCCCCTTGATGGCGTTGAAAATGTGGGCCGGAGACAGATTGAGGTTGCGGAGGAGGTGAACTTCCACATCCTCAAATGCCTTGAACTCACCGGGCGGATTTGCGACCGCCTTTCTGGGTTTGGCGACCGCCTTCTTCGGGACGTGGGATGGCACCTTCCCTTCTCTGATAGATCCCTCCCCTAAGCGGAGGGCGGGCATCCTCTGGCTAGCCAGACAGTCAGCGGCCCTGACGCGGAAGATCGGGTAGGTTGGGGGGATGTCATTCGTGAGGTGCCTGAACATGGGTGAATGTCCATAGAATCCCCCTAGGACCGAGTAGAGAACGAGTTCATTGCTAATGGGCTCGCCGGTGAGGACTATTTCATCTACCCGGTCGATGTAGTCTTCGTCGGGCTCGTCCTTCCCCTGCCTGATCTTCATCATGCGGTGGGGGCCTTCTGGCCCGGCAACTTTGGCGGCGAAATAAGACATGAAGTCGTTCGCCAGTTTCTCAAAACAGTTGATTGAGCGCGGTGGCAGTGAGATGTACCACCTATGGGCAAGATCGCCCAATGTCAATGGGAACATTCGGCACTTTGTCGCGTCCGACGCCCCACATCCGGTCATGTAAATCCGGAACTTATTCAAGTGGGTCTCAGGATCCGATCTCCCCTCATATAGAGGTGTTTGAGGAGGAGCGATCTTCGGTTGTACGGGGGCAAGCTCGATCTGGGCCGCGAGCGACTCAATCGGTCCGGCGGTCGATCTCTTGGCGCCTGCCCTAGTTTCTATGAGCGCCTTCATTTCGTCGAGCTGGTGGTGCATGTCGGCCATCGCTGTAGCCTGACTACTCGCGAATTGGCTCTCGGAGCGGTAGCCGAGGCGATCATGTACCGATCTCCTGGCCCCATGGTAGGTGAAGAGTACTCAACCACCGAGCTCAATTCTTGGGCGAGTGGGAGCCCATTGGCCGGCCTGTCTTCTGGGAGTCGGGTATGCCGAACTCCTGGTGACGGATTCAGACTCCGATGTCTCTCGGCTAGGGACCGAATGCCCGGGTCGCCATGAGGGATCACTCCGTAAGCGGCTAAAGATGGAATCATCCCGCCTTACGAGTGCCTTTTCCTGCGGCTCGCGGCTTTCTCACGATTTCTCGACATATAGCCCCTTGAGCTTCCGCTTGCTCGCACGGCGGATGGCTGATGGAGTAACAGTGGGCGATTCACATGCCCTCCGTCGCTCCCTGAGGATGGCCATAGCCTCCCTGATCTGTTCCGCGGTTTAGAACTGATCGAGTGAGAGGCTGGGGCCGTCCCTCGGGGGCAGGAGTGAGAGCCTAGCGTCGCCGTGGTCGCCTTCCGCCATAGGTTGGGAGTCAGCCTAGGCCGGAATAAGATGTCCGGCAGATCGTAGGGTGGCTCTTTTGGAGTTCGTGGCAGACGTCATGATTCTGAATGTTTTTCTTTGAAGAACAGAGTGTTTCTTAAAGTATATACCTCGGAGAATAGTGAGTGTTCTTCGAGACGGTCGGAATAAAAAATGAAGGTAAAGCCCCTTCTTCTAGTGCCAATTGTTGTTACCCAAAATATTATCCGGAGATGATATTGCTGGAATGATCGAGTAACAAACAAATGCGAGAGCACGTCCGTGGGGAAATAAATAACACAAGATTTTCCGGGGTTGTTAGTCCCGGGCTTGAATGCTCTCGCGAGATGTTATTAATATGAATACTAGTGAGTACATATATTATTGGTAGAGTACAATTACAATGAGTGTAAAGACTCTAGTTATCTTAGCTATCGAGTGCTGCAGATTGCCGGAAGAACCAGAGTTGAAGCTCTGTGAGTTCTTGTTACAAAGATGGAGACTTCTCTGTATTGTTTGCTATTAGCGTTATGTGTTCACATTGTAAACTCTGTTTGTGTTAACGTTTTTCACTCTCTGTGTTTTCGTTGTGAAAAACACCGTCCTTTTGCCAATGCTGGAGGCCTCCTATTTATAGGAGAAAGGGTTGCTGGGACGTCCCTATCCTCCGCGGGCGATCGCCGTTTCCTGTATTTAAATAAGGCGGGAGATCGTCTAAGCATATGGGACTGTTTCCTTAAAGTCCGCAGCTGCTGTTGGCATCCAGATGCGTGGACTAATGAGGGGTCGACAGGTGCCTTACGTCGCTGTTTGGGAGGTCCCACCTAGGACCTTTCGGCGGGTCTGTCGGTAGGTGAGGCCGTCCTTATCACTGACAGCTTCTGATGGGCTGGAGTAGGGCCTATTCTTGCGGCGCCTTTTATGGATCTGCACGTGGGTCTTCACCCGAGATTTGGTCTTCGCAGACTTTGACGGATGTCGGATTCACACGTGGCATGGGACGATCATCTCCAGTCGAACATTAGAGGCGGTCGCCAGATGCCAAAAGACGATCGCCTTGGACGTTGACCGCGAGGCGCTTGCCTAGCATCTGTCTTCTTTAGCTGGCTCCTGACCACCTGGCCGATCGCCATTGAGGCGTATAAATCACCGTATAACATAAGGCAATCGAGGAATTCAATCATTCATTGTCTCATTGTCATCGATTAGCCGTTCTAAGGCAATCGATGTGCTCAATCATTCATTGTATCATTGTCATCGATTAGCCGTTCTAAGACAATCGAGGTTCTCAATCATTCATTGTATCATTGTCATCGATTAGCCGTTCTAAGGCAATAGAGGTTCTCAATCATTCGTTGTATCATTGTTATCGATTGGCCGTTTTAAGGCAATCGACGTATTGAATCATCCGCTGCATCATTGTTATCGATTGGCCATTCTAAGGCAATCGAGGTATTGAATTGCGGCTGTCGAGGATAGTTCCCATCCGTTGTGTCGTTATTATCGATTGACCATTCTAAGGTAATCGAGGTATTGAATTAGAACCGCTGAGGATGGTGCCCATCCGTGAGTTACTATCGTCGTGTTGGACGACTCAAGGCAACACACTATCTTTCTTGTGAATTCGGTAATCTTCAGATTGTTGCTGTTTGTGATTAATTATGTTTTGGAGGCTAGTCTCAGCTAGTGCTCATTATAGGTAAGTTTGGGGTTTGAACCTTTGCGGTTGGGTTTCCAACACCTACAGTCACGGCCATTGGATGGCCTAATTGTGATACGGATTCGTGTCGTGGCTTCGTCCCTAATTGTGATACGGTTTCGTGCCGGGGCTTTGGCCCTAATTGTGATACGGCTTCGTGCCGTGGCTTAGGCCCTAATTGCGACATGGCTTGTTTCGTGGCTTCGGCCCTAATTATGATATGGCTTAGTTCCGTGGCTTCGGCCCTAATTGTGATACGGATTCGTGCCGTAGCTTCGGCCCTAATTGTGATACAGATTCGTGCTGAGGCTTCGGCCCTAATCGATACAGCTTCGGGCTGTTTTGGCTTCATGTGATTGTGATATTTGACAGCTTCGGCTGAGTGGCTTTCAGGCCTTTGTGATGTCTCGATAATTTCATTGGAGCCTTCGGGCATTGTGATTCATAATTAATTCAGTTCTGGTTTGGTTCATGTCGTGTAATTCATTGTGGTACTCTATAATTATGATTCGCCGTTGGGCATTTACGTTCTAACCTGTCGAATTGGTTTTAATAGTATGCTGTGGGCATAGTGTTTCACGAATGCTCGGTTCTTACCTTGGTTTGTGAGCATCTCATATTATTATCATCATTGTACCGTTTCATTCTGCTTGGATGCATATAATGTTATACATTTATTTTATGTTCATTATCTGGATGACTGACCCTTGGGGGCGGAACATGTTTTCATGTTTTAGGTGCTTTCGAGGAGAGAGTTGGGACACAGGGGCATGATGATGACGATGAGGCATTCGAGCGATACTAGTTCGAGTTGTTCATGTGGTCAGTCAGTTGGAGTGTTCTCCAGTTTGTCAGTCATTATCATTATGTATTACCCGAGCAGATGCTCGTGGATGTTGTATTTTATTTTTGGCCATGTAGGCCCATCGTTGTCGTTGAAATTCCTTATCGGAATATTATGTCGGATATCATGGTAGGGACTATGATTTTCCCTTGTTGTTTAATTTAATGTATTTTAGTCATGTTCGCCTGGTTGATCTCCTGGCGTGGGGTCCACGGCACTGTAATAACCCAATAGGATTTGGGGGTGTTACAGAAGATGGTATCAGAGATTTTGGGTTGTGAGATACCCTGATATGTGAGTTATGTGGCTCTACCGACGCGGTAGTAGTGGGACTGTCAGGTTATGACAATCTAGTCAGTCGGGTTTTGTGAGTCGTAATATTAGTACGACTGCACGAGTCATTCATTCATCGAGTCGTCGTCAGTTAAGACTAGTATCGTGAGACCTCGAAGCTTCGTATGACCTGTGTAAGGACTCAATTCTCTTTATGTTCATACATTCATCATGTCATTAATTATTCATGTTTTGTTGAAACCTATATGTGATATTAGTGTTATGATTGATTCATGAATAATTATTTTGGAGCACATTTGACCATGCAAGCGATAAGGATCAACTCATTCATTAGTCAACAATCCTCGATCATCATTTTATCTTGTCGATCATATTAATTCATTCATTGCTCAGTCAATCTCATTGTTCAGTTAATTCATTCATCACTCAGTCAATCTCATTGTTCAGTTAATTCATTCATCACTCAGTCAATCTCATTATTCAGTTAATTTATTCATCACTCAGTCAATCTCATTGTTCAGTTAATTTATTCATCACTCAGTTAATCTCATTGCTCAGTTAATTCATTCATCCCTCACTCAATCTCATTGTTCAGTTAATTCATTCATCACTCAGTCAATCTCATTGTTTAGTTAATTTATCATCACTCAGTCAATCTCATTGCTCAGTTAATTCATTCATCACTCAGTCAATCTCATTGCTAAGTTAATTCATTAATCATCCAGTCCATATCGCGGTTCAGTTGTTGATCTTGTGGATCGAATTTTCAATCCTATTAACTTGTTCAAGATAATCATTTCAGGAATTTCATCAGATAGTCATGTCACCTCACTTGATCTTTCATGCGATCTTATCATATTCCGGCGTCATGTCGACGATCATTTTATTGCATTATTAATGCATTCATTGTGTTAGAGCATGTATGCTCATTGTTATCATTCCGTCTCGTAATCATAATGCGATCTTCATACAGGATCTGTAATTATCATGTGACTTTCCTACCTCGGTATGGAAAGAGCTGTCAGAGGGACATCGGACTCCGACGTCCAAGAGATCATTTTCTAGTCGTCTTCGTGCTGGGAGAGCATCTTCATCTCATACGACGAGTTCGATTGTTGTTTGCTTTAACTGGGATACAATAGGACATTCATCACCGGTTTTGAGCAAGTTAATTCTTGCTCGGTAAGAGGATAATCATTCATTTCATTTGTCGTTCATTCATTCACATAAGTCATTCATCATATATCAACCACATTGAGACTTATAATTATCAAACTAATCATTCACTTCACGGGGAACAATGGTTCCAATCATTTTATTTGAGCTATCACTCATTACGTTATCATTTCACCCCGGTGAGTCATTCTTGATCCTTGTGGGATTTCGATTCATTATCATTCATTGTGATCATTCTTGTTCTTGTGTATCTCGTTAATTTTCCTGGCGGTATATTGCTTCTCCCTACTTGTTTTATGTTTCGGGACGAAACTTCTTTTAAGGGGGGTAGTATGTAATAGCCGCAATTTTGATTTTCCGGTAATTTTATTTTTTTTGGTGGAAGTCGATCTTAGCTGAACTGTTGTGACCGTTTCATCATTCTGAGAATATTTAATTATGCACTTTTTGTCATCCGAGTTTGTTTCGGTATCGTTTTGTTGAGTTCCGTGTTCTTAAACGACTTTTCCGCACTTGAATTTGATTCTTGCGAATCTCGTCTGAAACTGTTGTTTCGAGTTTCTCGTAAGTTCATTTAATGTTATTATTCATGTTGCGAGCTTTGTCTTGGTGTTTCGATCGTGTATCGTGTATTTCAGACGTTTTGGGCCATTTTCGTAATTTCTCAAAGTTTGGGGTAATTACTTTCCGTTGTCGAATTTCGAGCCTTCGGGTGATCGGAATCATGTGTTCTCTTAGCACCTGGATTCGTCTTTGCGAGTAATTTGTAACCGTATCTTCGATTCATATTCAGGTTCGGGTTTCGGCGTCGTCCGGGCCGTCGGAGTGGCGACGTCCGAGTCACGGCCGCACTTCTTGGAGCAGGGCCTGGCCAGGCCGAGTTATGGCCGTAAGGTGCCGGTTACGGCCGTACGTGCTCGACAGACATGGCTGGACGAATGCCAGTTACGGCCGTAAGGGCTATCAGTTACGAACGTACGGGTGCCAGGCAGTGTTCGGATGAATGTCGGTTACGACCGTAAGGACCTGCCGGGTACGGCCGTAAGTGCCGAGTTACGGCCGTAAGGCCCTGTCGGTTACGGCCGTAAGCGATCGGCAGGCGCTGGGTGGATTTTGACGAATGCCGGTTATGGCCGTAAGGCCCTGCCGGTTACGGTCATAACCCTGTCGGCCATATATAGGCCAGGGACGGGCCAGACCGCATTTTACACCATTTCTTCACCTGGGTGGTGGCCGGCGACGGGAAAATCGGGAAATGGAGTTTTTGGTCGATTCCACTCGATTTCTAAGCGTTTTTGAGGATTCTTATCGATTATATCAACTTCAAATCATTGTTCTTCATCGGAATCGAGGTAATTTCTTGAAATCTCCTAGAATTTGATTTTTCGAGATTTCTTCTTGATTTTCGTTGTTCATCCGAATTTGATGAATCGGTTGATGTTAGTAAACATTATTAATCGTGTTCTATGAATTGTATATCCATATCTTTGATTCGTTCAACCCGATTGATGATTCTTAGGTTCTTGAGGAACTTTGAATATTTAGTGTTCGATTAAATGTCTCACGGAGTTTCTTTCGGTCGTTTTGTTGATTTTGATTGATATTGTGTTATTGAATGAATTGTATTTCATTCAAGGTTGTTCGAGTACTTGTGTTTATCGGAGGACGCCGTTTGTTGTTCGTAGAAGGAATTCATCCCCTTCGGTTGAGGCAAGTTTTATACTTGTACTAGTCAATGAGATTAATATTATCATATATGTGTATGAATGTGTTGTATCATTCCGAGACTTAGTCTCTTCATAAGTTCATTGATATTAGGGGATCATTCAATACGATCCTCTTCGGCAATTATGCCAAATGTTTATTATCATTCATTAATGGCCGGTAAGGCATTGAGATATTCGTTGTTACTGTTATTATCGATCACCGGTTCGCGGTATCGATGTATCGGTTGTTGTTGTTAATATTGATGTGGATCGAAGACGTTGTTGTAATCATTGTTATTATTGTTGGCGTCCTGTCATTCATGTTGTATTGGACGATTGAAGGCATTGTCGTATTCGTTCTCATCTTCGTCGTCGGTAGCCGATTAAAGGTGCCGAGGCATTCATTGTATCATTGTTATCGATTGGCCGTTCTAAGGCAATCGAGGAGTTCAATCATTCATTGTATCATTGTTATCGATTGGTCGTTCTAAGGCAATCGAGGAGTTCAATCATTCATTGTATCATTGTTATCCATTGGCCGTTCTAAGGCAATCGAGGATTTCAATCATTCATTGTATCATTGTTATCGATTGGCCATTCTAAGGCAATCGAGGAGTTAAATCATTCATTGTCTCATTGTCATCGATTAGCCGTTCTAAGGCAATCGACGTGCTCAATCATTCATCGTATCATTGTCATCGATTAGCCGTTCTAAGGCAATCGAGGTGCTCAATCATTCATTGTATCATTGTCATCCATTAGCCGATCTAAGGCAATCGAGGTGCTCAATTATTCGTTGTATCATTGTTATCGATTGGCCGTTTTAAGATAATTGAGGTATTGAATCATCCGCTGCATCATTGTTATCGGTTGGCCATTCTAAGGCGATCGAGGTATTGAATTGGGGCCGTCGAGGATAGTTCCCATCCGTTGTCTCGTTATTATCGATTGACCATTCTAAAGTAATCGAGGTATTGAATTGGGACCGCCGAGGACGGTGCCCATCCATGAGTTACTATCGTCGTGTTGGCCGACTCAAGGCAACACACTATCTTTCTTGTGAATTCCGTAATCTTCGGAATGTTGCCGTTTGTGATTAATTATGTTTTGGAGGCTAGTCTAGGCTAGTGCTCATTATGGGTAAGTTTGGGGCTTGAACCTTCGCGGTTGGGTTTCCAACACCTACAATTCAGTAGGTCACGGCCATTGGATGGCCTAATTGTGATACGGCTTCATGCCGTGGCTTCGGCCCTAATTGTGATACGGCTTCGTGCCATGGCTTCAGCCCTAATTGTGATACGGCTTCGTGCCGTGGCTTTGGCCCTAATTGTGATACGGCTTCGTGGCGTGGCTTCGGCCCTAATTGTGATACGGCTTCGTACCGTGGCTTCGGCCCTAATCGACACAGCTTCGGGCTGTTTTGGCTTCATGTGATTATGATATTTGACAGCTTCGGCTGAGTGGCTTTCAGGCCCTTGTGATGTCTCGATAATTTCATTGGAGCCTTCGGGCATTGTGATTCATAATTAATCCGGTTCTGGTTTAGTTCATGTCGTGTAATTCATTGTGGTACTCTATAATTATGATTCGCCATTGGGCATTTACGTTCTAACCTGTCGAACAGGTATTAATAGTATGCCGTGGACATAGTGTTTCACGAATGCTTGGTTCTTACCTTGGTTTGTGAGCATCTCGTATTATTATCATTATTGTACTGTTTCATTCTGCCTTTGGATGCATATCATGTTATACATGTATTTGATGTTCATTATCTGGATGACTGACCCCGTGGGAGCAGAACATGTTTTCATGTTTTAGGTGCTTGCGAGGAGAGAGTTGAGACACAGGGGCATGATGATGGCGATGAGGCATTCGAGCGATACTAGTCCGAGTTGTTCATGTGGTCAGTCAGTTGGAGTGTTCTCCAGTTTGTCAGTCATTGTCATTATGTATTACCCGAGCAGATGCTCGTGGATGTTGTTGTATTTTATTTTTGGCCATGTAGGCCCATCGTTGTGGTTGAAATTCCTTATCGGAATATTGTGTCGGATATCATCATAGGGACTATGATTTTCCCTTGTTGTTTAATTTAATGTAGTTTAGTCATGTTCGCCTGGTGGATCTCCTGGCGTGGGGTCCACGGCACTGTAATAACCCAATAGGATTTGGGGGTGTTACAGTCGAGGATCGTCATCTAACATAGCGGTCCGAGGTAGAAAAGTGCATCCATGGTTCTGGGAGTCGATGGAACCGATAGCCCGTCCATGAAAGGTTCCTTTGGGCAAAGATCGCCCGCCCTTTCGTTTAAATACGAGGCAGACGTAGCTGAAGGACCCTCCAAAACAAATCAGTGGACGCGCTCGCCTGCCCTCGGATCCATCATCTAATCTGATGGAACGAGGCGTGCGATCGCGACCTACCCCCGTCACAACGTATGCCCTCTTAGGCAGAAAAGAAGTCGATTTATCCGACGGCGCCCCGTGCAAGGACTCCTCCAGGCAAAGACCGACCGCCCCTTCGCTACATTGCGAGGCGAAACGTAGCCTACGGAGCACCCTCACAATTAAGTGAGTCGCGAGAAGTTAACCATCAGACGGAATGTCGCTCGCGCATAAGACATAGTCGTAGAGGTCGGTTCCATCGAACCCCACGACTGTGCGAAATCTTTCCAGACCAGGACGCTCGGCCTCCCTCGAGGAATCAACAAAATTGAAGATCGCAAGAAACAAACTAAAGATAGCTCACTAAAAGAATTATTTTCGTTCCCTTACTTTCACCAAGTAAACAAAAACAAGGGGCAAAGTGGATCTATTCATACATGCGATCAGGAGGACGGAACCACACATGATCGGCTTTGTTCAAACACACGTATGACGATCGGTTTTGTTCAAGATATTTACAAGTAAGAATTTCATGTATACCAATACATTCGGAGCTATTCATACAACAATTGTGCAAAGTCGAAATGATGCGGAACATTCAGACAAGACGACCATACAAGCAAGGCATCAGGTGCAATTGTGTAAACACTTGTGTAAATTCGCATGCGAAACATTCAGAGAGGCGATCATACAAATAAAGAATCAGATGCAAAAGCAAATTTTATTCCATTCAAGTCGTTTGTACATACACGCCCAAAGGCAAAACAAGAAGAAACTGAAAATTACAAGGGAAAAACAAAATGACATCGGTCTCACTCAGGCCGCCCCCGCCTGGCCTTCGTCACCGGCAGCTAGATCGGCGGGCGCTTCCTCACCGGCTTCTGGATGAACAAGTTTATCTAACGATGGATACCAGCTCAGATCGATCCCGAGGTCGGTGAGGTCAAGGATTGGCATAGAAAAGTCCGGCTACAAGGGGTGCTCAAGCAAGTAGGCTTTGAAGTTATCGATCAGAGGACCGACCTCGAGCCCTACCTTCTTGG
The DNA here is from genome assembly GCA_033398695.1 of Orobanche coerulescens. NCBI lineage: Eukaryota > Viridiplantae > Streptophyta > Magnoliopsida > Lamiales > Orobanchaceae > Orobanche > Orobanche coerulescens. Next base: position 56,675,093 of record CM065809.1, on the reverse strand, counting down.
CAGCGCGGATGGCGTTGGCGTAAGCCATATAATAGGCAAACTCGCCGACGTACTCCACGTTGAGGTAGGGATCAGTCTCGATCGCTTCCAACTTCTCCTTCAGCCCCGCGACTGTTGTGTCCGCATCCTTAAGCTCGGCAACCTTGGCGTCCAACTCCCCCTTCGATGACTCCAACTCGCCATTTAGCCGGTCCACCACCACCTTCAGCCCAGTCACCTCCTCCTGCGAGGCCGCATGCAACCGACGTGCCTCCGTCATCTGGTCGCGCATCTGATCGATCGTCGCCCGGGACCGGTCGAGCTCCTGCCTCATCCGGTGAAGATCTTGTTTGGCTCGCTTGGCCGTCTCAACATACTCCTTCTCCATGGCCACGATCCTATCGGCAAACTCGGCGTTCTGGTTCCGAGCAGCCTCAAGTTCCGAATGGAGGCGAGCAGTAGAGAGCCGCCCCTCATAATCCTTCAGAGCTTGAGCGGCCATCGTCGCCGCTTGGAGGGTCAGGGCAAGAGTTGCCTGCATTGCATCTCCAGATCGCCGGCGCGCGATCGCATCCAGGTCGGTCGTCCAAGCCTTCGGTAGGGAGGAGATAGCCCGGGAGACGTAGGAAGGGACGTCGGTAGGCGCGCGGGGAGACTTGCTCGCCAAGAAGTCCAACACCATCGGCGAGTTGTTCGGGTCGGCAAGGCGGACCCTACAACAAACAACAAAGGAGTTAATATGCATCCCACACAAGTGACTTAACTCAGCAAGATCAAACCAGTCTTACCTTTCAATCTTCTCGGGGTCGCGGCCGAAGTAGGGCTTGCCCCGCGGAGTCTCGGCGTCAGCGTTCGCCATGGACTTTAGGAAGGCCGATGAGGGTGTAGACCCCTCCGCCATTGGAACAACAGAAATAGGAGGCACGGCGATCGGCGGCACCACAATGGATGCCTCCGCAGCAACAGTCAGCAGGGGATCCTCCGGCCTCCGCCTCTTGCGGCTGCGCTGGAGCTGCTCTTCCTCCCGGGCTTCCGGCTCGACGACCGGCGCTATGAGAGGTCTCGCCTCAGTGATCGGACGGGTCATCGTTGCAGGTGCACGGCCCGCCTTCTTCCCTTGGTGGAGACGGTTCATAAGAACAGGGTTCGACATAATAATCTCTGATGGCGGCTCGGAGTAGCGGGGGAAGTGGATCTCTGTCAAAGAAGACATCCAACCAAGTTAGACATCTCTTTCAATCAAAGACGATCGTCAAGCAGAAAGGGGATAGTAAACATTTATACCTGGAACCTTCAAGTGGCGAGGGAAGCGAAACAACCGAGTGCCCAACCAATGAGCTTCGTTGTTGACCGTGTGAACATCGATGTAGTTGTCCGGTAGACCGCGGATTCGCTTCCAGACGATAAAGAAGTCAAATAGAAGATCGCCGACCGTTGGAATAAGGGAACCTGCAAAAATAAAACCAAATTAGACCAGTTCAAGGTGTATCCGAACAAAGGGAGAGTTAAAACCTTTACTCGGATTCCTCTCCCAAAAGCCGGCGGGGATATCCAACTCATCCTCTGGTTTATCGCTCGCTGCCGACCTCTACGCTCCGCTGAACCAACACCATCTCGTCAGGTCTCCCCAAACCTTATTCGGCACCCCGAGGACCACCCTGCCCATGCGACCCTGAATGTGGTAGCCGCCAACTGAACCCTTCTGCACCGTCAGCTTGAAGAGGTAGTTCATTTCCAGCGCAGAAGGTAGACGGAACAGCCGATGACCGCCAAAAAGAGTCAAGGTACTGATGATCTGCAACCAGGCAATCGGCGTCAATTAGAGCGGCGCCACATTCCAGGCAGTCAACAGGTATGACACGGCGAACGACAATGGGAACCGCAATCCGGCCCCCAAGATCAATTCATTAACGGCGACCATACCCTCGGGAGGTTGGTCGGCACGTTTGTTCTCCGCGGGCACATACAATGAGACATCAGAGGGGATATGGAACTCCGATCCTGGTCGCCGATCTCCGAATTTGACCGAGGGTCCACAGGGAGTGGTCTGCGGCCCAAAATGACATTCGCTTCATGGGTTCATAGGGGTGGGCGACCGAGTATGCACCGAAATCAAACTGAGGACGTGGTCCGACCAGATTCTCCATAAGTCCGGCGAATTCCAGAAAGGCCCGGACGAACACACCGTTCTGCTCCCAATACAGTCTCACCGCCTCCTCCTCGTCTATCGGCGAGCCCTTCTGCTCCGCCGCCGACGACCTCGCCGCGTCAACCTCGTTGAAAAGCTCTTTAACCTCCACGGGTGCAATTCCCGCACGAATGGCCTCGACGGCCGTCTCCATATGAAGATATGCGGAGGTTTCATCCCGGGTAGGCGAAGTCGCGGCGGCGGAAGAGCTACCCGCCTCATACACATTGGATCCTCCTCCAGACATGTTCGAAGAGAAAAGGGGGGAGAGAAGTTTTTGTTCTTACCTAGAGAGAATTTCGATCGGCGCAAGAAGCTTCAAGGAATTTCGGCAGAGTCTTCGTCTAAAGGCAAGGGCGCATAAATATCTAAACTCCAGTAGCCCTAGCCCTTTTATAGGCGACAGCAGGGACTTCTATGCAAATAGGCGAAATCTCGGGGGCTGAAGTGCAACCGTCGGGGGAGACGCATTTAATGCACCCCTAAAAACCTGCGTACGCGTCGTTTCGAGGGCACACCAGCCAAAAAGTCTAACATAAACCATCGGAATCCCCCAATGAAAGCGCGACGCGTGTCCCTGTGATGTCTCAAAAGCCCGCCTCCACTTCCCGCTATTTCTAGTGCCTAAGGAGATCGTCCGAATTCAAAATCAGTTCGTCCAGGCGACGATCGTCCGGCTAAGTAGACAAGTCGCTCGGCTAAAACAGGCGATCGCCAACAGTGCCACCTCACCCCACATCTTCAACATCGGAGCGAGCTGGGGGACAATTGTTGTGCGGCGATTTATACGCCTCAATGGCGATCGGCCAGGTGGTCAGGAGCCAGCTAAAGAAGACAGATGATGGGCAAGCCCTAGCGGTCGACGTCCAAGGCAATCGTCTTTTGGCATCTGGCGACCGCCTCTAATGTCCGACTGGAGATGATCCCAGGCCACGTGTGAATCCGACACCCATCAAAGTCTGCGAAGACTGAATCTCGGGTGAAGACCCATGTGCAGATCCGCAAAAGGCGCCGCAAGAACAGGCCCTACTCCAGCCCATCAGCATCTGTCAATGATAAGGATGGCCTCACCTACCAACAGACACGCCGAAAGGACGGCCTCACCTACCGACAGACACGCAGAAAGGTCCTAGGTGGGACCTCCCAAACAGCAACGTAAGGCACCTGTCGACCCTTCATTGGTCCACGCATCTGGCTGCCAATCGCCCGCCTTATTTAAATACAGGAAACGGCAATCGCCCGCGGCGGACAGGGACGTCCCAGCAACCCTTTCTCCTATAAATGGGAGGCCTCCAGCATTGGCAAAAGGGACGGTTTTTTCACAACGTGAACACAAAGAGTGAAAAACATTAATGCAAACACAATTTACAATGTGAACACAGAACGCTAAAGGCAATCAATACAGAGAACTCTCCATCTTTTTAACAAGAACTCACAGAGCTTCAACTCTGGTTCTTCCGGCAATCTTCAGCACTCGATAGCTAAGATAACTAGAGTCTTTACACTCATTATAATAGTACTCTAACATTAATATTTGTACTCACTAGTATTCATATTAATAATATCTCGCGAGAGCATTCAAGCCCGGGACTAACAACCCCGGCAAATCTTGTGTTATTTATTTCTCCACGGACGTGCTCTCACACTTTGTTTGTTACTCGTCCATTCCAGCATATCATCTTCGGATAATATTTTGGGTAATAACAGCTAGGAACTTCAAAACAATGTGGATCGGTAGTTATACACCATGCCTTCGTGTTCTCCAATCCTTGGCCACGGAGAATATGAGTTGTGGGAAGAAAATAGGTGAAGAACACGTCTGCCGAGTCATTATATAGATCTCGCATGATGCACGAGCAGACACGCACGAGCACCGGCCGTGCATGACGCATGTGCCAAGAACCTGCCGGAACACATATGGGAGTCTTCCGGACACACACGGGCATGATGCTCTGGCGTCCGGTCGTGTGGCTTGCTCATGCGCGGCACTGCCTGGCCTCTGCCGCACCACACGAGCACCGCGCACGAGCACTGGTCATGCGCGCCTACTACCTCCTGCCCAGTGCCGCACGAGCGTCGGCCCGTGCGCCTTGCTCGTACGCCCTGCTCGTGCGCGGCCCCCAGGGACTGCCCAGCAATCTGCCTGTCCCACACGAGCGCCGCACGAGCACCTGTCCGTGTGGGCTGCTCGTGTGTACCTGGCCGGTCACTGCCGCACCTGGCCGGCCGGTGCCAGCCTCCATGACTCGACGACCCGATTTTCCGAAATCGCTCGGAAACGAACATGAAGAAACGCTTACGGACAAAAATATCGCTCCGAAATAAAAACAACATACAACAAATCGCCACATATGGCCATAAACACAAAATAAATCATCGAGAAAAATAATATGAACGCTCGACAACCGAGAAATTTCCGGTCTAAAAAGAAAAAATTCAAATTAATCATAATTAAAATATGGGGTATTACACCCAAGGCGGAAAAGGTCAAGAATGGTCTCATGTACGTTGAGGCAAAGATAAACAAGGGTGTCACAAACTTAGTGGACACAGGGGCCACACATAACTTCTTAGCTGAAGACGAGGCAGTTCGATAGGGCATAAGGGGTGCTAAAGAACTGGGATGGATGAAAATGGTGAACTCCACATCAAGAACCATCATTGGCGTGGGAAAGCAAGTCCCGGTCCAACTGGCGGAGTAGGGCAAGATTGACTTCACGGTGGTCAAGATGGATGATTACCGAATGGTTCTAGGAATGGAGTTCATGGAGTTGATGAAGACGGTAACCATCCAAAATGCCCAAATTATGAGCGTCACTCCAAACAAGGTAACTTTCGATATTCCCTTGCTCCATGGAAAATTCGAGTCTCGTATGTTGTCGGCTATACAGGTATCAAAGGGATTTAAGAGAGGGCAAGAGGCATACCTTGCTACCCTAAAGAAGGATGACCCAGTTACTGGTCAAGAAGTCCCGAAGGAAATCAAGGAAGTACTCGCCGAGTTTAAGGACGTGATGCCTCCCGAGTTGCCCAAGAAGTTACTGTAACACCCCCAGAATACGTACGGAAATGTCACACGCCGTAGACCCTTATCACAAAGATCTACCAGGCTAAACTCCAAAATACTACTCAATGATTGACCGACCGGGTTCAAAATTAATTATAAAGTAGACCGACAAGGTTATTAAACAATTTAGAAACTAACGAAATTTACTTCTCGATGACAAAAATAAACTTGAACACAGAAAGGAATGACAACTTAATTTAATAATTGAAAACTACACCCGTGCAAGGGTGAATACTCAACCATATGAGAAAATACCGACCAAGACTACACAAAAGAAAAAGACTCTGACTCTTGTGTGATTCGCATCGTCATCTTCCGTCTCCTTCCAAGCCAATCCCGAGACTGCTCCCGAGCTGCCAAAACCTGAGCACATAACAGGCACCCACCCCCCGAAAACTCGGGAGTTAGCAAACTGGAATTTTGCTAGTGCAAGTACATAATGTACAGGATATACGGAAAGTATCAACACAAACTCAACAGCCACGAAGCCTTAACACTAACCACACATTCACACAAACAGCACATCAACGCATTCATTTACACAAGGTGAAAGGTAATCACATAGTCATATTCTTTTTACGGATCATAACACCAATGAAACTTTAAACAAGCCCAATGAGTTAAAAGATCTAGCTTGAAAAACCCCTTTTTAAAAGGAAAAGCAATTTGATAAGATAGTTTGAAAACGTTATTATTGACTCGGGCCATCTTGGGGTTTTGAAAATCGAATGGGAATACTTTTAGAAAATAACTTCAAAAGCTCTCGGGTCCTCGACCCAATCCATAGAATATCATCACAATACAATCAAGGACACAGCCTCTCATTCGACAAATCCTGCTCAAGACCCCTGATTAATTAACCCTCGGAGATCTCGTCAAATATCCTTGGTTAATTAACCCTGATACCAACATTTAGAACAAGTTGAAACAAACTTTCAGAAACACGAATCGCGGTATATATCAAGACCAACATTTTAAAAAGAGTTAAAAGAACTTTGAATTACGAACATCGTTCGGTGTTCACCAACCATATGGAGCCGCACATTGCAGCGTACACCAGGCCGGAGTACACGCCCCGCCCTCAGAGGTTCCCGAATATGACGTTTCTCACACCAAGTATCCACATTGATTCAAACATCAAGAACACAGACAAACGTTACAACAATTATCAACTCAGTACACCAAGTCACACAAATTATCCGTTAGTCCATAACCACACATCTAAACACTATCACGCACGTTATCATTCAAAACTCAATCACAATAAGCTTTCAGGCATAACCAACCAACGTCGCACATATATCCCTATAGTGCAACTCAACCGAATATATATATATATATATATATATAACCTTACTATATTATATCTATAAGTATAGTTCATCCATCAATCCAAGTTGAGTACGTCAACTAGTGTTAGCATTCATCACCCGGCATTCACCGAAATAGGCATATATATATATATCAATATACGTATTTACTTACATACATTTAACATATGATTATATATATATATATAGATATATACATCCATATAAATTCATAAACTTCGACAACAATGATTTCACGTAGTTACAATTCGTATATCAAGGTACTTGCCTCAAATCCAAAGCACGCGAAGCAATGGGAGAACTCGGCCAGAAACCCTCGAACACCTATAATCCCCCGGCCAAAAACAACGAAGATACGATTACAACAAGAATCAAGACCAAAAACAATGGAGATTACAACAAACTATCGAAGGAAAGTTCATTCGAACATTTGATCGAACATCAAATGTTCACTACACCTCAAGAACACTCAAATCACCCTTCGGGTTGAAACTAACCGAAGATATGGATATACAGTCCATAAAACATATTTAATAACAACATCTAACACCAATCGATTTATCAAAATCGGATGGAAAACGAAATCAAGAATAAAACTCCCAAAAAAGGTCAATTCTAGGGAATCAAGAAAAATACTTTGATCCGATGAAGAACAAAGGACTAAATGATGTTAAATACATGAATACTACTAAGATTAATCATACCCATAACGAATTAATCAACGACATGGAATGAATCAAACACTAACATCGAAATCCCTCAAATCACCCAAAAGTAGGGTTTTAAGAATTTACCTTGGATTAAGGATGAAGAACAATTGTTGGTGTTGTTAATCCACACCAAGAACTTGTGGTGGAAGGATTATCTGAGATTGGTGATGCTAAATCGCCCAAGAAATTGCCCGTATGTCGCTCAAGGAGAAGAGGAATGAGGAGAATGATGAAAATGAATTCTCTCCTCACAAACCCGCTGAAAAAGGGCTAAACTGACTCGCGTGCCGCGGCCCAGAACAAGCGTGCCATGGCCCAGAACAAAAAAAAAACGCCCAGCTAATGGCTAAGTGCCGCGGCCCGGCTAGCACAGGGCCGCGGCCCGTGGTACAGCCCGCTCCAAAGGCACACGGTGCAGTCTTAGCTATTTCGACCATAACTCCTTCGTCCGGACTCCAATTGACTCACCGTTTGAACCATTGGAAAGATCACTTGATTCTCTATAATACTGAATAGATTCAGAATTTTTGGAGTTTCCAAGAATTAATGGTGATTCTACAAAGTCGAACTCATACGTGGAAAAGTCGTTTAAGAACATTGAACTCAACAAAACGACACCGAAACGAACACGGATGACAAAAAGTGTAGAATTAATCATTCTCGAAATGACGAAATGGTCACAATAGAGTTGCTAAGATGGACTTCCGCCAAAAAGCGAAAATTACCGGAAATCCAAATTGCGGATATTACATACTACCCTCCTTAAAAGAAGTTTCGTCCCGAAACTTAAAATAGAGAGCGATGGAACCATAGATTCAAACAAAATTTGTAAGAATCAAATTCGGATGTGGAAAGGCCACAATAATCCACGAAATTTAACAAAACAGTTCCGAAATTCGTGCGGAGGACGGTAAGCTAAGTAAAACAAGGTAGTTTAAAATCGCCGAGAGGATCACAAATGAGTTACCAACAATGAAACGTCACACCATACTGAAAATACTAAGAAAAGTACAGGTAATACATTCCCCTATACTAAAAAGACATTACGACCCCGAAACTTAGAACAAGAGTTGGAAACGTAAAGCAATGAAACGAAAAACAATCGAAGTCACGATTGTTGGAACCAGCAATGATTAAGACACAGTGCAAAATCTTCATTCTCCCATACTAGGATCTTCAGAAGGAAACATAGGGTTTCAGGACACTCTCTGGTCACTTGCTCTATTCTCCAATACGGTAGCATTCTTTGCCAATTTGGAAACTATCTCACAGTGTTTCTCCCGATGACCTTCACACCTGCACCGGTAACAAGTCAAGAGTGGAAAGGGACAATTTGCACGAACATGTCCCTGACGGTTGCAGTTGAAGCACCTCCTCTTCTTACCGAGAGTCACCGACGCCGGTTTGGGATTTCCAGCGCCCACTCCCGACCGCGAAGACAACATGTTGGAACGACGTGAGAGTTTGGGAGCCTTAGTCTCTTCACTATCCAGAAATTTTCCAGATGTCCTCGGTCTCTTTGCTTTGCTCGTGGGCTCGACCACTGAGGAGATTTCATAAGATATCGTTTGATCTTGATACTCCTTCACCGTAGCATGAATCATTGTCGTACGAACCACCTCGCCGCTTCCATTTCCATCATCACGTCTACATCCGCCGAGGCTCAACATACTAATGCAGATAATACCGTTCAACAATATTAATTTATCAGTCGTACAATATACCACAATTATCAGCATGAGGTTTAGTTAGCATCCTTAGAATAACGGTAATATCGTAAAGTATAAAGTTTTCTGAAGTCAATTTCGAGTCCTTCGACGAGGATGATCATTATATGTATGCACTTAATGAAAACAAATTTTTGAAAAAGAGGTCTAGTCACGTTACGCCCAAGACTTGTAAATACTGTCCGTTATTTCGGAAGAGGAAGTTTATACAACGACTCTAAAAATTATTTTCGAGTAATGTAAAAAGGTAAATTGAAAATTGAATAGCAATTAATTTGAAATATTTCAAAAGTGTTGAGTCCCAAACACCACAATTTTGAAAATCTTTACTCTTCTACCAAAATATTTAATCGAAAGGATTTTTCACCGAGATACATAGCACCACTTTAAAATATTCGTGATATTACAGTGCCGTGGGACCCGCACCGGAACCCACCAGGCCAGAAACCATTTTAAAATAAAACGTTCAAAACGCCAAAAAGGCAGATGACGGTAATATTTTCAAATACTCACAAAAGTCATTTATAAAATATTAAATACCGTCATAAAAATACCGTCAAAACGTGCAAGACTAAAATGCCAAAACTCGATTTAGGGAATCGGTTTTAGGAAATAGAACTCCGTTTGCAAGATACCAAAAGCCATTTCAAAGTACTCACACAACGGATAAAATTAACACATAAATTTATTCTAATGAAATGTAGAAACAGATAAATATGCTCGACTTCCGAAGCATACTACATAACCATTTTTACTCGGACCGAATACGCATGCTATATCCTAAAACAATAATATCACCAAGAAGTTCCAACCCCTTGCTCACATTAAACACATTAGCACGATATAATCAAATACGTATATAAGGGGACTTACGATCGGGAGACTTACCATCACGGATTGCCTGAAGATGATGTCGGAACCACGATACTAATCACAACTCTGATGCGAGCGACTTATACCGGACATGGACTTGACCCAACGGCCTAGGTTTTTCGCAAACCAAAGCTCTGATACCATATATGTAACGCCCCCAGAATACGTCCGAAAATGTCACACGCCGTAGACCCTTATCACAAGGATCTACCAGGCTAAACTCCAAAAGACTACTCAATGATTGACCGATCGGGGTCAAAATTAATTACAAAGCAGACCGACAAGGTCATTAAACAATTTAGAAACTAACGAAATTTACTTCTCGATGACAATAATACTCTTGAACACAGAAAGGAATGACAACTTAATTTAATAATTGAAAACTACAACCGTGCAAGGGTGAATACTCAACCATATGAGAAAATACAGACCAAGACGACACAAAAGAAAAAGACTCTGACTCTTGTGTGATTACCATCGTTGTCTTCCATCTCCTTCCAAGCTAATCCTGAGACTGCTCCCGAGCTGCCAAAATTGTAACACCCCCAAACCATTCGGGAATATTACAGCGCCGCAGACCCTCTCCGTGAGGATCTACCAGGCTCAATACAGAAAACACAACAACACAATACATACCGACATGGGTAATTAACAGACCATTAGACCGATTTGGTCTTTTACCACAACATACACATCAACCATACACTACTCTTTCTCGTAACTCATACCCATGCAGGGGTTAACATAAATCAACGTTCCCATATAAGGGAAAATAAACACAACGGAAGGACTGTTGTGTCAAGATTTATTCTTCCCGACAGGCGATCGACTATAAGGCCGAGCGACCAAGTCAACTCCAGTCAAACTATGGCTAGATCGCCTAATCGAAGAAACCAGACCACCATCAGGTACCTAGTGATCGACTCCCAAGACGATCGCCCTTTGGTATCTAGCGATTGACTCTAGTGTCCGGCTAAGGACAATCAGCCTACGCCCCGAACAGAGATGATCGCCCGTCAAAGTCATCGAAGACTGGATCTCAGAACAGCACCCACGTGCAGATCCACAAAAGGTGCTGACAGACAAGATCTTTGCTGACAGACAAGACCTTTGACCACAGCCTGTCACCTACCTCACCTACCGACAGGCGCGCCGAAAGTTGCCGTGACCGCCCGTGATAAAGAATCAGACGCGTGCAGCTCCCCATTAGATCAGACACTGGCCGCCAAAGAAGCACCATGGACTTTAAGGGAACAAGCCCATGTGCTAAAAGACGATCGCCCGATTATTATAATACAGAAAAGGCGATCGCCCGGCGTATCCAAGTCCTATAAATAGAGAACTTCCTCCTACTGGAAAAAGGTTCAGAACTCATTCACTTACACGAAAATACAGTGGAACATATATACCACCAAGCTCTCTGCTTTATCGCCGGAATCCATCTCAGGATTTCTCTCTCCGAATCTCTCGTCCAGAAGACGATCGGCAGAGGCATCAAGTCTCCACTAGACAGATTCCAAGAGATTCATAAGCTCAGGAGCTCAAACATCCAGCTAATACTCTCCGTGAGAGACTGTCGATCTCTCATCGCCGCGACTGTTCATCTCCTTTGTTACAAGAACTCACAAAGCATCAAATCTGGTTCTTCCGGCAATCTACACGCTCACTAGCTAAGATAACAAGAATCTTTACACTCATTGTAATTGTATTCTTACATTAGTACTTATATCCCTGAATATTAGTATTAATAATATCTCGCGAGAGCATTCAAGCCCGGGACTAACAACCCCGGCAAATCTTGTGTTATTTATCTTTCTCACGGAAGTGCTCTTGCATTTGTTTGCTATCCATCCATTCCAGCAATATCTATCTCCGGATAATATTTTGGGTAGCAACAATTGGCGCTAGAAGGAAGGGGATCTAACCCTCAAATTTTTATTCCTACCGTCCCGAAGAACACTCACTGTTCTCGGGGCATATACTTGAAGTGACACTCACTGCACTTCAAAGAAAACCTTCAGAATCATGACATCCGCCGGTACATCGAAGATAGCCACTCTCCGAACCGCCGGACACCATATCCCGGCTCAGTTCGAACCCCAGCCGACGACAGGGGGAATCCGCAGCAACGCGAGACTCTCGATCCCGCACCCGAGAGATGGCCCCAACCTCTCACTCGATCAGTTCCAAACCGAGGAACAGATCGAGGAGGCTATGGCCATCCTAGAGGAGCGACGGAGAGCATGCGCGTCGCCCGCGATAACTCCCTCGATCGTCCGCCGCATGGGAAAATGGAAATTCATTGGGCTACTGAGCGAGCGATCTTCAGAAAGCCCCAATTTGCGAGAAAAGGCTCTCCCACGACCGGACGGATCCATATTCAATCGCTTGGGGCACGACCCATCCTGGCGACCGGGGCATTCAGTTTCCAACCACTAAAAGACGGAATCCGAATCCGTCACCAGGAGTTCGGCCTACCCACCTCACAGCCGAACGCAGGTCAGCCATCTGACTCCCGTCCCGATCGCCAGGGGATCAGTACTCAATCACCTCAGCACCCGCTCCGAGTGCCGAGCCACGAGCAGCCAGGCCACGACGATGGCCGCTATACAACGCCAGCTCGACGAGATGAAAGCACTCTTGGACACTGGGGCAAGCACCAGCAAAAAGATCATCGGGCCGACCGAGCCACTCGCGGTCCACATAGAGATTGCCCCCATACAACCAACGATCGCTCCTCCCAAAACACCTCTGTATGAGGGGAGATCGGATCCCGAAACCCACCTGAGTAAATTCCAAATCTACATGACTGGGTGTGGGGCATCTGATGCAACCAAGTGCCGGATCTTCCCGTTAACATTGGGCGAGCTGGCCCATAGGTGGTACGCCTCACTACCACCACGATCAATCACCTCCTTTAAGAAACTGGCGAATGACTTCACGTCATACTTCTCCAGCAAGGTCGCCAGACCAGAAGGCCCCCACCGCGTGATGAAAATCAAGCAGGGGAAAGACGAAACCGACACAGATTACATCGACCGAGTAGACGAAATCATCCTCACCGGTGAACCCGTCAGTGACGAGCTCGCTCTCTATTCAGTCATGGGGGGATTCTACGGTCATTCACTCATGTTTAGACATCTCACCAAGGATATTCCCCCAACCTACGCGATCTTCCGCGCTAAGGCTGCCAACTTCCTGGCCAGACAAAGGCTACTCACCCTCCACCTAGGCGAGGAAACGCCACCTCCTGTCCAGAAGACGACGATCGCCAAAATAAAGAAGGCGATCGCCAAGCCACCCGGAGATCTCAAGGCCTTCGAGGACATGGAAGCCCATCTCCTATAAACGTTCAACCGAACTCCGGCACATATTTTCTATGCCATCAAGGGGCACGAAAAGCTCAAAAAGCCAAAGGCGATAAGGGACCACGGTCACCTGGACAACAATCAATATTGTGCCTACCATAAGAGTCCCGGCCACAGCACCAACCAATGCCTCGACCTCCTCAAACAGCTCTGGAGATTGTTCGAGGAGGGCAAGTTGGACAGCTTATTGGCTTAGCCAAGGCCCATACCAATCTCTATACACGGTCATCCGAGTCGAACACCAAACAGGTTGAGAAGCTCATACGAGCCGACCCCTAGACCAACCTCGGCGACCGTCTCTACATGCTTCAATCAAGAGAAGGGGACCTCGGAAGTCTCCCCGATCTCCCTCCTTATTTAAGAAACTGGAGGACTCGCTCGCCATATACAGTTCACCATCTAACACGATGGACTAAGGCACGAGATCGCCCCCGCACAACGTACACCGTCAAAGGTCGGCATTTACATGACGATCCAAGGTGGAAGAGTGCAGCCATGGTCCTAGTGATCGATGGAACCGACTGCTTAGGCCATGCAAGGTCCCTTTGGGCCAAGATCGCCCGCCCTTCGTTTAAATACGAGGCCGGCGTAGTTTGAGGGCCCTCCAGAGTTAATCAGTGGACACGATCGCTTGCCCTCAAAGGTTCATCATCTAACATGGTGAACCCGGACAATGCGACGTGCCACAACCCCCGTCTCAACGTACACTGTCGAGGTTCGCCATCTTCATGGTGGGCCGAGGTGGAAGCAGAGCTAAACAAGCCGCGGGCGTGGAGTTGAATCATCTGACGCTGCCCCGTGCAAGGACTCCTCTAGACCGAGACCGCACGCCCTTCGTTTAAATACGAGGCGAGGCGCAGTCTAACAGGGGACCCTCATAATAAAGTGAGTCACGAGACACTCAATGTCTTCGCGCATCAAGACATGATCAAGGAGTCGGTCCATCGAACTCCGCGATCGTGCACGGTTCCTCAAGACGGACGACCGTCCCCGAGGATTCGACAAAGTTGACGACCGCTCACTCAACGAATTATTTTCATCCCCTTACTTCCACTAAGTGAATAAAAACAAGGGGGAAGAGAGCGGACAACCAAAACGACAATCGTCGCTATTCAACCACATACGGAGATCGTCATTTTTTCAGATGTTGTGCAGCGATCGGATTTGTTGTAAAAAGTTATCTTTATGAGTTTATCAATTCATTTGGAACTACCCTCGCAACGATCTCTCCTCACACATTTGTACAAAGTCAAATAAAGACTCAAAAATAACAATCATTCAAGTGATAAGTCAGAAATTCAAACGTTCATTTCATTACTTGAAAAGATCAGAGTACATGGTCGCCCGAAGGCCTAAATGCTACAAAAGAAAGCTACGAATTACAAGGAAATAAGCTAAAACATCAAAAATGAAGTGCCTCAGGCCCCTGCCTGGCCTTCGCCATCAGCATCCGGTGCGGTCCCCTCATCTTCCGGAGCGTCGGGATGAGCAAGATTGGCCGGAGTCGGATACCAGCTCAAATCCACGCCGATGTCCGCAAGATCCAAGATCGGTAAGGAGAAAGTTGAATGGAGAGGATGCTCCAACGCATACGCCTTGAAGTTCTCAGCAAGAGGCCCGACCTCCAAACCTCCCTTCTTAGCTGCTCGGATCGAGTCGGCGAGCGCCATATAATAGGCGAACTCGCTGACAAACTCCAAGTTTTGAAAGGGATCAGCCTTGGTCGCCTCTACCTCTCTTTTCAGCTCCGCCATCGCCTGTTGCGACCCTTGGAGCTCGGCCTCCCTTGCAGCTGCCTTGTCCCTCGACTCCGTCAGCTCGTTAGTCAACCGAGCAATCGTCACCTTCTGACGATCGGCATCCTCCTCAGCAACCTTCTGCGCCCGGACGGCATTCAGCATCTGGTGCCAAAATCGGTCAACCGCCAAACGAGACAACTCGGTTTCCTTCCTCGCCAGCTCAAGCTCATGGCTCGCCCGCTTGGCTGCCTCCAGAGAGTCCCTCTCCATTGCCACGATCTTATCGGCGAACTCGGCGTTCTCTTTCCGAGCCGCCTCGAGATCCGCCTGCAGGCGAATAGTGGAAGGTCGCCCCTCGAACTCCTGAGCAGCCTGGACAGCCATGGTCGCCGTCTGGAGAGAAAGAACGAGAACAGCCTGCATCGTACTCCCCGATCGCTGACGCGCGATCACATCTAGATCGGTCGTCTAAGCCTTCGGTAGAGCAGAAGCAGCCTTGCTGACGTATTGCGGTATGTCACAAGACTGGCGAGGAGATCGGCTGGCTAAGAAATCCAGCACCATCGGCGGGTAGGATGGATCTGTGCGACGGATCCTACATCAATACAACAAAGTTAACACAACTCCTACGCAATTGCAAGTTTCAACACAAAAATGCAATCTACCTCTCACTTCCTCGGGTCGCGATCAAATACGATTTCCCGAGGAGTCTCGGGCCGCCGATCGCCATCTCCCGCATGGAAGCCTCAGAGGGCGGCTCATTCTCCGGAGCAAGAACGGTGATCGGAGGCGCGGCGATCGGCACCTCATTGGCGGGGGCAGGAACCGGAGTTTCTTTCGGCCTCGGCCTTTTGCAATTCGATCAAAGCCCCTCCTCCGGAACTCCCCCCTCAGCCACGATCGGCTCCACACGAGGCTCCGCCTCCGGAACTATTGGCAGCGCAACAGGTGGGGCCCGAGACGACCTCTTGTGGCGGAGACGGCCTATAACTCCAGGATTCGACATGGCGATCTCCGGCGGGGGCTCCAAAAAGCGAGGAAAGCGAACCTCTACAGATAAGACGATCGATCAACAGTTAGATACTTTCCTGAAGTAAGGCGATCGCCTAAAAAGTGAAGGTCACAGAAACACATACCTGGTACCGAGAGATGTCTCGGGAAACGGAATAGCCGAGCCGACAACCAACGACTCTCCTTATTAATCCGATTATCGTCAAGGTCGTTGTCCGACAAGCTCCGTATCCGCTCCCAGACAACCAGGAAGTCAAAAGGCAGCTCCTCGACCGCCGGAATGTGAAAACCTGCAAAACCGAAATCAAATTAGATCAGTCCAAAACGCATCCGAACGAAGGGAGAGTCTAAACCCTTACCGGGATTCCTCTCCCGAAACTCAGTAGGGATCTCCAGCTCGCCCGAAGTATTGTCGCTCGCGGAAGCCCTCCACTTGTCGGCGACCCAGAACCACTTCATCGGATCGCCCCGCACCTTATTTGGGACTCCATGGATTACCCGACCAGATCGGCCCTGAATATGGTAACCGCCGACCGACCCTTTCTGAGCTGTCAGCTTGAACAAATGATTCATCTCCAACGGCGATGGGAGGCGGTACAGGCGGTGACTGCCGAAAAGAGTGAGAGTGCAGATAATTTGGAGCCAAGTGTTCGGCGTCAACTGAAGTGGCGCCACGTTCCAAGCGGCCAGCAGGTGGGAGACAGCAAAAGATAGAGGGAAGCGCAGCCCGGCCTCCATAATCGCCTCATTCACGGCGACCATACCCATCGGAGGCTGATCGGCTCGCTCATTCTCCGCCGGCGCGAACATGTCGCTATTCAACCACATACGGAGATCTTCATTTTTTCAGATGTTGTGCAGCGATCGAATTTGTTGTAAAAAGTTATCTTTATGAGTTTATCAATTCATTTGGAACTACCCTCGCAACGATCTCTCCTCACACATTTGTACAAAGTCAAATAAAGACTCAAAAATAACAATCATTCAAGTGATAAGTCAGAAATTCAAACGTTCATTTCATTACTTGAAAAGATCAGCGTACATGGTCGCCTGAAGGCCTAAATGCTACAAAAGAATGCTACGAATTACAAGGAAATAAGCTAAAACATCAAAAATGAAGTGCCTCAGGCCCCTGCCTGGCCTTCGCCATCAGCATCCGGTGCGGTCCCCTCATCTTCCAGAGCGTCGGGATGAGCAAGATTGGCTGGAGTCGGATACCAGCTCAAATCCATGCCGATGCCCGCAAGATCCAAGATCGGCAAGGAAAAAGATGAATGGAGAGGATGCTCCAACGCATACGCCTTGAAGTTCTCAGCAAGAGGCCCGACCTCCAAACCTCCCTTCTTAGCTGCTCGGATCGAGTCGGTGAACGCCATATAATAGGCGAACTCGCTGACAAACTCCAAGTTTTGAAAGGGATCAGCCTTGGTCGCCTCTACCTCTCTTTTCAGCTCCGCCATCGCCTGTTGCGACCCTTGGAGCTCGGCCTCCCTTGCAGCTGCCTTCTCCCTCGACTCCGTCAACTCGCTAGTCAACCGAGCAATCGTCACCTTCTAATGATCGGCCTCCTCCTCAGCAACCTTCTGCGCTCGGACGGCATTCAGCATCTGGTCCCGAAATCGGTCAACCGCCAAACGAGACAACTCGGTTTCCTTCCTCGCCAGATCAAGCTCATGGCTCGCCTGCTTGGCTGCCTCCAGAGAGTCCCTCTCCATTGCCACGATCTTATCGGCGAACTCGGCGTTCTCTATCCGAGCCGCCTCGAGATCCGCCTGCAGGCGAATAGTGGAAGGTCGCCCCTCGAACTCCTGAGCAGCCTGGACAGCCATGGTCGCCGTCTGGAGAGAAAGAGCGGGAACAGCCTGCATCGTACTCCCCGATCGCTGACGCGCGATCGCATCTAGATCGGTCGTCCAAGCCTTCGGTAGAGCAGAAGCAGCCTTGCTGACGTATTGCGGTATGTCACAAGACTGGCGAGGAGATCGGCTGGCTAAGAAATCCAGCACCATCGGCGGGCAGGATGGATCTGTGCGACGGATCCTACATCAATACAACAAAGTTAACAGAACTCCTACGCAATTGCAAGTTTCAACACAAAAATGCAATCTACCTCTCAGCCCTCTCGGGGTCGCGACCGAAATACGGTTTCCCCCGAGGAGTCTCAGCGTCAGCGATCGCCATCTCCCGCATGAAAGCCGCAGAGGGCGGCTCATTCTCCGGAGCAAGAACGGTGATCGGAGGCGCGGCGATCGGCACCTCATTGGCGGGGGCAGGAACCGGAGTTTCTTCCGGCCTCGGCCTTTTGCAATTCGATCGAAGCCCCTGCTCCGGAACTCCCTCCTCAGCCACGATCGGCTCCACGCGAGGCTCCGCCTCCGGAACTATTGGCAGCGCAACAGGTGGGGCCCGAGACGACCTCTTGTGGCGGAGACGGCCTAGAACTCCAGGATTCGACATGGCGATCTCTGTCGGGGGCTCCAAAAAGCGAGAAAAGCAAACCTCTACAGATAAGACGATCGATCAACAGTTAGATACTTTCCTGAAGTAAGGCGATCGCCTAAAAAGTGAAGGTCGCCGAAACTCATACCTGGTACCGAGAGATGTCTCGGGAAACGGAATAGCCGAGCCGACAACCAACGACTCTCCTTATTAATCCGATTATCGTCAAGGTCGTCATCCGACAATCTCCGTATCCTCTCCCAGACAACTAGGAAGTCAAAAGGCAGCTCCTCGACCGCCGGAATGTGAAAACCTGCAAAACCGAAATCAAATTAGATCAGTCCAAAACGCATCCGAACGAAGGGAGAGTCTAAACCCTTACCGGGATTCCTCTCCCGAAACTCGCAGGATCTCCAGCTCGCCCGAAGGATTGTCGCTCGCGGAAGCCCTCCACTTGCCGGCGACCCAGAACCACTTCATCGGATCACCCCGCACCTTATTTGGGACTCCATGGATTACCCGACCAGATCGGCCCTAAATATGGTAACCGCCGACCCACCCTTTCTGAGCCGTCAGCTTGTACAAATGATTCATCTCCAACGGCGATGGGAGGCGGTACAGGCGGTGACTGCCGAAAAGAGTGAGAGTGCAGATAATTTGGAGCCAAGTGTTCGGCGTCAACTGAAGTGGCACCACGTTCCAAGCGGCCAGCAGGTGGGAGACAGCAAAAGATAGAGGGAAGCGCAGCCCGGCCTCCATAATCGCCTCATTCACGGCGACCATACCCATCGGAGGCTGATCGGCTCGCTCATTCTCCGCCGGCGCGAACATGTCGCTATTCAACCACATACGGAGATCGTCATTTTTTCAGATGTTGTGCAGCGATCGAATTTGTTGTAAAAAGTTATCTTTATGAGTTTATCAATTCATTTGGAACTACCCTCGCAACGATCTCTCCTCACACATTTGTACAAAGTCAAATAAAGACTCAAAAATAACAATCATTCAAGTGATAAGTCAGAAATTCAAACGTTCATTTCATTACTTGAAAAGATCAGAGTACATGGTCGCTCAAGGCCTAAATGCTACAAAAGATCGCATAATTACAAGGAAATAAGCTAAAACATCAAAATGAAGTGCCTCAGCCCTGCACAGCCTTCGCCATCAGCATCCGGTGCGGTCCCCTCATCTTTCAGAGCGTCGGGATGAGCAAGATTGGCCGGAGTCGGATACCAGCTCAAATCCACGCCGATGTCCGCAAGATCCAAGATCGGCAAGGAGAAAGCTGAATGGAGAGGATGCTCCAATGCATACGCCTTGAAGTTCTCAGCAAGAGGCTCGACCTCCAAACCTCCCTTCTTAGCTGCTCGGATCGAGTCGGTGAACGCCATATAATAGGCGAACTCGCTGACAAACTCCAAGTTTTGAAAGGGATCAGCCTTGGTCGCCTCTACCTCTCTTTTCAGCTCCGCCATCGCCTGTTGCGACCCTTGGAGCTCGGCCTCCTTGCACCGCTTCTCCTCGACTCACACCGCTAGTCAACCGAGCAATCGTCACCTTCTGATGATCGGCCTCCTCCTCAGCAACCTTCTGCGCTCGGACGGCATTCAGCATGTGGTCCCGAAATCGGTCAACCGCCAAACGAGACAACTCGGTTTCCTTCCTCGCCAGATCAAGCTCATGGCTCGCCTGCTTGGCTGCCTCCAGAGAGTCCCTCTCCATTGCCACGATCTTATCGGCGAACTCGGCATTCTCTTTCCGAGCCGCCTCGAGATCCGTCTGCAGGCGAATAGTAGAAGGTCGCCCCTCGAACTCCTGAGCAGCCTGGACAGCCATGGTCGCCGTCTGGAGAGAAAGAGCGGGAACAGCCTGCATCGTACTCCCCGATCGCTGACGCGCGATCGCATCTAGATCGGTCGCCCGCCTTCTAGAGCGTATGCCTTTGCCGACGTATTGCGGTATGTCAAAAGATCGCGAGGAGATCGGCCGCTAAGAAATCCAAAGACCATCGGCGGGCAGGATGGATCTGTGCGACGGATCCTACATCAATACAACAAAGTTAACACAACTCCTACGCAATTGCAAGTTTCAACACAAAAATGCAATCTACCTCTCAGCCCTCTCGGGGTCGCGACCGAAATACGATTTCCCCCGAGGAGTCTCAGCGTCAGCGATCGCCATCTCCCGCATGGAAGCCTCAGAGGGCGGCTCATTCTCCGGAGCAAGAACGGTGATCGGAGGCGCGGCGATCGGCACCTCATTGGCGGGGGCAGGAACCGGAGTTTCTTTCGGCCTCGGCCTTTTGCAATTCGATCAAAGCCCCTGCTCCGGAACTCCCTCCTCAGCCACGATCGGCTCCACGCGAGGCTCCGCCTCCGGAACTATTGGGCACGCAATGTGGGGCCCGAGACGACCTCTTGTGGCGGAGACGGCCTAGAACTCCAGGATTCGACATGGCGATCTCTGTCGGGGGCTCCAAAAAGCGAGAAAAGCGAACCTCTACAGATAAGACGATCGATCAACAGTTAGATACTTTCCTGAAGTAAGGCGATCGCCTAAAAAGTGAAGGTCGCCGAAACTCATACCTCGTACCGAGAGATGTCTCGGGAAACGGAATAGCCGAGCCGACAACCAACGACTCTCCTTATTAATCCGATTATCGTCAAGGTCGTCATCCGACAAGCTCCGTATCCTCTCCCAGACAACTAGGAAGTCAAAAGGCAGCTCCTCGACCGCCGGAATGTGAAAACCTGCAAAACCGAAATCAAATTAGATCAGTCCAAAACGCATCCGAACGAAGGGAGAGTCTAAACCCTTACCGGGATTCCTCCTCCGAAACTCAGTAGGGATCTCCAGCTCGCCCGAAGGATTGTCGCTCGCGGAAGCCCTCCACTTGCCGGCGACCCAGAACCACTTCATCGGATCACCCCGCACCTTATTTGGGACTCCATGGATTACCCGACCAGATCGGCCCTAAATATGGTAACCGCCGACCCACCCTTTCTGAGCCGTCAGCTTGTACAAATGATTCATCTCCAACGGCGATGGGAGGCGGTACAGGCGGTGACTGCCGAAAAGAGTGAGAGTGCAGATAATTTGGAGCCAAGTGTTCGGCGTCAACTGAAGTGGCGCCACGTTCCAAGCGGCCAGCAGGTGGGAGACAGCAAAAGATAGAGGGAAGCGCAGCCCGGCCTCCATAATCGCCTCATTCACGGCGACCATACCCATCGGAGCCTGATCGGCTCGCTCATTCTCCGCCGGCGCGAACATGTCGCTATTCAACCACATACGGAGATCGTCATTTTTTCAGATGTTGTGCAGCGATCGAATTTGTTGTAAAAAGTTATCTTTATGAGTTTATCAATTCATTTGGAACTACCCTCGCAACGATCTCTCCTCACACATTTGTACAAAGTCAAATAAAGACTCAAAAATAACAATCATTCAAGTGATAAGTCAGAAATTCAAACGTTCATTTCATTACTTGAAAAGATCAGAGTACGTGGTCGCCTGAAGGCCTAAATGCTACAAATGACTGCTACGAATTACAAGGAAATAAGCTAAAACATCAAAAATGAAGTGCCTCAGGCCCCTGCCTGGCCTTCGCCATCAGCATCCGGTGCGGTCCCCTCATCTTCCAGAGCGTCGGGATGAGCAAGATTGGCCGGAGTCGGATACCAGCTCAAATCCACGCCGATGTCCGCAAGATCCAAGATCGGCAAGGAGAAAGCTGAATGGAGAGGATGCTCCAACACATACGCCTTGAAGTTCTCAGCAAGAGGCTCGACCTCCAAACCTCCCTTCTTAGCTGCTCGGATCGAGTCGGTGAACGCCATATAATAGGCGAACTCGCTGACAAACTCCAAGTTTTGAAAGGGATCAGCCTTGGTCGCCTCTACCTCTCTTTTCAGCTCCGCCATCGCCTGTTGCGACCCTTGGAGCTCGGCCTCCCTTGCAGCTGCCTTCTCCCTCGACTCTGTCAGCTCGCTAGTCAACCGAGCAATCGTCACCTTCTGATGATCGGCCTCCTCCTCAGCAACCTTCTGCGCTCGGACGGCATTCAGCATCTGGTCCCGAAATCGGTCAACCGCCAAACGAGACAACTCGGTTTCCTTCCTCGCCAGATCAAGCTCATGGCTCGCCCGCTTGGCTGCCTCCAGAGAGTCCCTCTCCATTGCCACGATCTTATCGGCGAACTCGGCGTTCTCTTTCCGAGCCGCCTCGAGATCCGCCTGCAGGCGAATAGTGGAAGGTCGCCCCTCGAACTCCTGAGCCGGGATGACCATGGTCGCCGTCCTGAGAGAAAGAGCGGAATGCACATTGTACTCCCGACACGACGCGCGATCGCATCTAGATCGGTCGTCCAAGCCTTCAGTAGAGCAGAAGCAGCCTTGCTGACGTATTGCGGTATGTCACAAGACTGGCGAGGAGATCGGTTGGCTAAGAAATCCAGCACCATCGGCGGGCAGGATGGATCTGTGCGACGGATCCTACATCAATACAACAAAGTTAACACAACTCCTACGCAATTGCAAGTTTCAACACAAAAATGCAATGTACCTCTAAGCCCTCTCGGGGTCGCGACCGAAATACGGTTTCCCCCGAGGAGTCTCAGCGTCAGCGATCGCCATCTCCCGCATGAAAGCCGCAGAGGGCGGCTCATTCTCCGGAGCAAGAACGGTGATCGGAGGCGCGGCGATTGGCACCTCATTGGCGGGGGCAGGAACCGGAGTTTCTTCCGGCCTCGACCTTTTGCGATTCGATCGAAGCCCCTGCTCCGGAACTCCCTCCTCAGCCACGATCGGCTCCATGCGAGGCTCCGCCTCCGGAACTATTGGCAGCGCAACAGGTGGGGCCCGAGACGACCTCTTATGGCGGAGACGGCCTAGAACTCCAGGATTCGACATGGCGATCTCCGGCGGGGGCTCCAAAAAGCGAGGAAAGCGAACCTCTACAGATAAGACGATCGATCAACAGTTAGATACTTTCCTGAAGTAAGGCGATCGCCTAAAAAGTGAAGGTCGCAGAAACTCATACCTGGTACCGAGAGATGTCTCGGGAAACGGAATAGCCGAGCCGACAACCAACGACTCTCCTTATTAATCCGATTAGAGTCAAGGTCGTCATCCGACAAGCTCCGTATCCTCTCCCAGACAACTAAGAAGTCAAAAGGCAGCTCCTCGACCGCCGGAATGTGAAAACCTGCAAAACCGAAATCAAATTAGATCAGTCCAAAACGCATCCGAACGAAGGGAGAGTCTAAAACCTTACCGGGATTCCTCTCCCGAAACTCAGTAGGGATCTCCAGCTCGCCCGAAGGATTGTCGCTCGCGGAAGCCCTCCACTTGCCGGCGACCCAGAACCACTTCATCGGATCGCCCCGCACCTTATTTGGGACTCCATGGATTACCCGACCAGATCGGCCCTGAATATGGTAACCGCCGACCGACCCTTTCTGAGCCGTCAGCTTGTACAAATGATTCATCTCCAACGGCGATGGGAAGCGGTACAGGCGGTGACCGCCGAAAAGAGTGAGAGTGCAGATAATTTGGAGCCAAGTGTTCGGCGTCAACTGAAGTGGCGCCACGTTCCAAGCGGCCAGCAGGTGGGAGACAGCAAAAGATAGAGGGAAGCGCAGCCCGACCTCCATAATCGCCTCATTCACGGCGACCATACCCATCGGAGGCTGATCGGCTCGCTCATTCTCCGCCGGCGCGAACATGTCCACATCTGAAGGAACATGGAACCTCGTCCTCCAGACGGCCAGATCTTTCCTGGTCGTCGAACTCCGGATTTGGCCAAGCGACCACAAAGATCGCTGCGCAACCCGGTACTGCGACCGTTTGGAAGCTGATAAGGGTAGGCGACCGAGTATCCCCGGAAATCGAATCTCGGAGTCGGACAGGCCAACTTCTCCATTATCTCAGCAAAAGCCTTATAGGCCCGGCCAAAAGCGCTATGCTGCTCCTAGTAGGCCCTAATCGCCAGATCTCTCTCTATCTGCGATCGTCTATCTTCAGCAGCCGCCTCCTTAGCGACGTCGGCTTCATTAAATAAAGCCTAGATTTCAGCAGGGTCGATTCCGGCCCGAATAGCCTCAGCGGCCGTCTCCAGGTGGAAGTCGGAAGAAGGTCCTCCTGACATCGATGTCCCGGGAATCGTACCCACTCCATGTGATGATGACGTTTCGGCCATTCTCAAAGAAAGAAAGGAGAAAAGGATTTTTTCTTACCCAAAGATGAAATCGAACGACGATCGGCACTAAGATCTTCAGAAAAATCTTCAGCAAGTCCTTCTTTCTCCAGTAAGTGCGCGTGAGGACGAAGACTGCAGCACTACGCTCTTTTATAGGAGATGGCAGGGACTCATTTGCAATAAGGGAAAATCTCAGGGGTCGGATCTCAAACGTCGCATTTATTGACTCCCTCGAGACCCGCGTACGCGTCTTTTCAAGGATGCGTCAGCCGAGGAGTCATTAATGACCGTTGATATCCTCCAACGGAAGCCCGACACGTGCGCGGAGACTTTTCCACGCCCATTGCCATTTCCCGCGCAGTTTAGCGGCCAACCAGGTCGCCCGAACTCAGAATATATCAGCTCAAAGACGATCGCCAGTTCAGTTAAACACAGAGTCGCTCGTCAAAAGTTCAGCGATCGCCAAGAGAACCACCTCACCCCACGTTTCCAACATAGGAGCGAGCTGGGGGGCAATTGTTGTGTCAAGATTTATTCATCCCGACAGGCGATCGACTATAAGGCCGAGCGACCAAGTCAACTCCAGTCAAACTATGGCTAGCTCGCCTAATCGAAGAAACCAGACAACCATCAGGTACCTAGCGATCGACTCCCAAGACGACCGCCCTTTGGTATCTGGCGATCGACTCTAGTGTCCGGCTAAGGACAATCGGCCTACGCCCCGAACAGAGATGATCGCCCGTCAAAGTCATCGAAGACTGGATCTCAGAACAGCACCCACGTGCAGATCCACAAAAGGCGCTGACAGACAAGATCTTTGCTGACAGACAAGACCTTTGACCACAGCCTGTCACCTACCTCACCTACCGGCAGGCGCCAAAGTTGTCGGTGGGACCGCCATGACAAAGAACTCAGACGCGTGCAGCTCTATCGATCAGACAATTGGCCGCCAAAGCAGCCATGACTTTAAGGGAACAAGCCCATGTGCTAAAAGACGATCGCCCGATTATTATAATACAGAAAAGGCGATCACCCGGCGTATCCAAGTCCTATAAATAGATAACCTCCTCCTACTGGAAAAAGGTTCAGAACTCATTCACTGAGGTTCCGAATTCATTCACGGAAATACAGTGGAACATATATACCACCAAGCTCCCTGCTTTCTCGCCGGAATCCATCTCAAGATTTTTCTCTCCGAATCTCTCGTCCAGAAGACGATCGGCAGAGGCAGCAAGTCTCCACTAGACAGATTCCAAGAGATTCATAAGCTCAGGAGCTCAAGCATCCAGCTAATACTCACCGTGAGAGACTGTCGATCTCTCATCGCCACGACTGTTCATCTCCTTTGTTACAAGAACTCACAGAGCATCAAATCTGGTTCTTCCGGCAATCTACACGCTCACTAGCTAAGATAACAAGAATCTTTACACTCATTGTAATTGTATTCTTACATTAGTACTTGTATCCACGAATATTAGTATTAATAATATCTCCCGAGAGCATTCAAGCCCGGGACTAACAACCCCGGCAAATCTTGTGTTATTTATCTTTCTCATGGAAGTGCTCTTGCATTGGTTTGCTATCCATCCATTCCAGCAATATCTATCTCCGGATAATATTTTGGGTAGCAACAAGGACAAAACAAGACATCACCAAATACCCAACACCGGTCTTCATGTGATTAGTATCGCCGTCTTCCATCATCCTTCATAATGATCATGTGAATTGCTCCCTAGCAACCTGCAAGTACCTAGATGCAAAACAGACATCCACCCTCCGAATACTCGGGGGTTAGCAAAACTCCACTGTTTTGCTAGTGCAAGTATAAATACAAAGACGAGCCATACATATCATACTCCAAGAACATAGAAACCGTGAATATACTTCTCGAGATAATTCGCTTGATCAAAATAATTTGAATTATGAAAGATAGGAATAAAACCATTTTACATCTTACAAAACATTTTACGATCTCGAGAGTTTTGAAAGCATTTGGGGTTTAAGAATTTCCAAGCCTTTCGAAACACTTAGGGACACAGCCCAAAAATCATTTATTTCAAAATATGATTCCGATATCAAAATACGGGGTCCACGACCCAATCATAACATTACAACCACAAGCACGGGGGTCCGTGAATGAACTTATTCACATCACATACTCACAAGAATAACCCGACATAAACTTTGCAACTTGACCATACGGCCGAACTCAACACACCACAGAGCTACAATACACAGAGCAACCACAGGACTCACATACCCCTACCAAATTATCACAGTCAAGGGACAAATCACACACAACACATTTACTGGTGCCATTCCAGCCAAGTATGATACCATTTGGACTGCCATTCTAATCAGACGAAATATGCACCGAAAATCACAGTTCTCCAACAAAACATTTCAAAGTTAACCTTGGTACGAGACTCACGGCCACCGTACCCCGCAGAGCACCGTCGGACATCCCTGGGTGGTTAACCATAGTTCGCGATATGAAACTCATGGCAACGTATCCCTAGAGGCCCCGTCGGAACAATCCCTAGGTGAACATACACATATCATCCACAACACCACGGGAAGCCATAATTCGAATACTAGAATATGCATACAAATGCTAGGTACTTCGCTAGAATGGACACTTTAGTCGACGTAGACTCACAACTAATGTCACACAACCACAAGCAAATACCAATACCAAACAACACCAAGCGTCACAACCTCTTCACGAAGGAATAACAACTAATATCACACAACGTCACATATTCACCGAACAATTACACATATCAATACACAATCCTCGGCAAATAATTACGGTCTACTAAATTCACTAAATGTGTTTAACATCTTCCAACATACGAAACTAACGCACATATTCCGAAAGCACATTAATCCACGAAGCATATGAGTTATCTTTTGAAAGACAACAATTATCGAGAACATACCGATCTTTTTAAAAGTTCATTAAAACATTTGGATTGCACATAAAATCATTTATCAATGATTCCATCTACGAAACATGAAAAGTATGGGCAAGATACTTGCCTCAATACCACGAGCAACGGGAAACAACAAACGGATACGGTCGGTTAGCCTTCGAACCTCCAAAAACAACCAAGACTTCGACAACTTCACGAACGCTATGAAAATAACATCACCATGCATAAATAACGCTAAATGGAATTCGAATCAATCGGAAAAACGACAAGAATCCAAGGGTTCTTCAAGGTAATTGGAAATCAAGTTCCAGGTGGTAAAAATCAATAAACGAGTTACAAAATCCAAAGATTACGGCCAAGACAACAAGAATACCATAACCAATTCATCAAAATCGGACAAATTAATGAATCACGAAGAAAACCCCCAAAAATCATACAAGTAGGGTTCTAAGCAAGGAAACACCTTGATTCGATGAAGAACGCGGATTAAATGATGATTTAATCAAAAAGGATCTTCCAAAAGCCTTTGAAATGAGAAGAATCGGCCAAGAACTCCTCCTACCAGTCGCTCTCGTCCGCAGCCGCCAAGAGGGGTGAAAAACGAGTGAAAAACAAAGTGAAATGAATTCTGGCCGAGTCAGGCCTATATATGGCCAGACACGTTACGGCCGTCACCGGCAGGGCCATACGGTCGTAACCCAGTCAACGCGCATAGCGTGCGCAATGGTCGACAGGTTGCGTGCGCAACGATCGCACGTTACGTCCGTAATCGGCATAGCCTTACAGCCGTAACCGAACTCCCAGTGGCCACTGCCTGCATTCTGCCGAGACCTTACAGACGTAACCGGACAGCGCTAGCGGCCGTAACCTGGTAGACCTTATGGCCGTAACCGAGTCCTCCCAGGACAGTCTGTTCGGCAGCCTTACGGCCATAATCGGCCAGCCCTTATGTCCGTAGTCGGCCCAGCCTGCCCTCCGACTGCCCGGTTCGATACTCGACGACGTCTCGATCATGCGAACGCACCGGCTAAGACCCAAAACAATAACGAACAGTCTACGAAGCTCAATGTACCACAATACAAGCATGCGATTCTCAAAGACGCGGACGACAACAGTCCATTCGACCAAAGAAAGTCAACGAAATCAGAATAAAGATCTCGGGTATTACATTCTACCCATCTTAAAAGAAGTTTCATCCCCGAAACTTGAAACATAGAATGAACAACGCAAAACAAACTCAGATAACACACGATATCCGTTGCCGACAATAACAAAACACAACGAACGAAAATCAATATGGTTGAACAACTCTACAGTACATCAATCAAAACACGAGCTATTCACTGAACAAATACAAAATTCCACAGCCCAAGGGTTGGAAGATCGAAAACAAAACTAATTTCCCGAACTTAAGCAAATTACGAAGGAGTCTGAACGCTTAACAATCACGAAACGAGATCAACAAAAGTCGAACAATCAAACGATTGAATTACAACGATCGGGACAATAACAGTCGATCAATCATGTTCGAATCACGACGAACAATAATACTCAAACAACAACCCCAAAGTTCACACCTCGACTCGAGATAATATACAATCCGGTAAAAACAACAAGATGTACATTCACATAAGATTCACAGGAGCGGAACCGAATTCGAAAAAAGTCACAACGACAATTGGATTAACCCAAAATAATACCGCCACTTGTTCGAACAACAAAAAGTGAAGAGTAGAAAAAGTCCAGAAAATATCGACGAACGCGAACGAGTTGATAGAGTCGAATAAAACGAAAGCAAAAAAATATGGGTATTACACCATATCACCTTTAAAAGAGGTTTCGTCCCCGAAACCTAAACAACGAGAAGGAAGTGCTAGAATAGCAACCTTCCCGAAAATCTTCTCTTGGTCCCACATCTAATCTCCATGACTGCCTGTACCGTGGTCACGACCGTGCCCTTTGCCCCTCGACATAATAAGCGGATACTCTCTCAATACAATGGTACAACATCGCAAAATAATGTACCAAATTGCCAACTCGACTTGACATATCACATAAGACAACTAATAGCAACTCGATAAGAAGGTCCACGAGGTATCCTTTTAAATGATGTCATTTGGAAATTCTTGTATTTGCATGGTTATTCAAAATAAAACTTTGAAAGTATTTTTGGTACCTCGGGTTTTTTTTGTCAAAACTATTAAACAACGGACTCTAACTGTCTCATTTGAAATTATTGGCAAAACAATATTTCCTTACAACCGGCACTATCAAAATCACTATGCCACTACACATCATCATTTGGAGTGATTTAAGATCACGCACAATAACTGGTTCAGTTCAGAAAACTTTTCTAAATCCAAGTTTAAAGTTAAATCGAGCAAGATTCTTCATCTTTCACAATATATTTTTGAAAATAAAAATTGTATTGGTTCTCGAAAAATAAAAATAATTTTTTTTGTGTGTGTAAAAGATTTCTGAAAATCATGTACTCAAATCTTTTGAAAATACAACAGTACGTCAAAAATCATTTTTGAAAATCCTCTCAACACTACACAATAATCAACGGCGGTAATATTTTACAAAATGCTCAAAGGTACTTTAAAACGACTCTTTCAATACAATCGTGGTTCCTTTAGAAAATTCAAGACCGAATCGCCAATTTTAAATGATTTTCAAAATCCACCTGAAGCCGCCGATTGAGCGAACCGTCAAAACTTTATGAATTTTAATTTTCCACAACTTGCTCAAGTTTATAAAATTTTCAGAGAAGCGTTTTTGAAGACACACACAATAGACATAATTTACCACTTTATCAAAATACGATCCATTACCATCAAATCCGATCACACTTCAACATCATCTGTCCGCGTAATTACAGTATCACACAAGTGACCGTCAAAAGATAATTAACATCTAAAACTGAAATTCTACCTCTCAGTAATGAGGACTCTCACAAAAAGTGCATTGAGGACGGCATAACGTTCACAACACCAACTTAGTCACAATTTTGAGCATTATTGATCAAATAATAATGCCAACATCACTACATACCTCTGAACCGACAGTCATGAAATCAAAAGGTCGAAAGCAAGAGCCACTTTCGAGTAAATTTTTGGTAGACCTCATTTGAGTTTTTAAAATCAAATTTCACATTTTGAAAATTTGCAATGCAAGGTGGAACTAAAATATAAGTAGTTTAAATTTTCAAAATTTTCGGTCTCGAGGTCATTATATGAAAATCAAACCTTTTTCCTTTCTTGAAGGATGTTTTAAAATAAAATTTACGTGACTCTTCAAAAATAATTAAACTTTGAAATATCACATTGACAAATTTTCCTTGTGGGATCAAACCAAGCCATTACTTCAATGAAATGATTCACACAATATATACACACATTGTTGCACCGGTATCACTTTTCATTCTAGCACAATACGAGAATCAAACAAGTATGGATACGTATTCACGAGGCACATTTAAACTCCACATAATAACATATAATCACACAAGCTCGTATAACACGAGAAGCAACAAAGTAGGGAGAGTTACATCCACAGATCGCACGAAGATGATGGCTGCACCTCGATACTAATCACGACCGACACCTCAGACGACACGTCGCGACACGACTCAGTCAGACAAAATCTGACAAGACAAGACCCGACAACACACAACTCGACCCGACAGCCTAAGTTTCCGCAAACTAAGCTCCGATACCATATTCTGTAACACCCCCAAACCGTTCGGGAATATTACAGCGCCGCAGACCCTCTCCGTGAGGATCTACCAGGCTAAATACAGAAAACGCAACAACACAATACATACCGACATGGGTAATTAACAGACTATTAGAACGATTTGGTCTTTTACCACAACTTACACATCAACCATACATTACTCTTTCTCGTAACTCATACCCACGCAGGGGTTAACATAAATCAACGTTCCCACATAGGGGAAAATAAACACAACGGAAGGACAAAACAAGACATCACCAAATACCCAACACTGGTCTTCATGTGATTAGTATCGCCGTCTTCCATCATCCTTCGTAATGATCCTGTGAATTGCTCCCCAGCAACCTGCAAGTACCTGGATGCAAAACAGATATTCACCCCCCGAATACTCGGGGGTTTGCAAAACTCCACTGTTTTGCTACTGCAAGTATAAATACAAAGACAAGCCATACATATCATACTCCAAGAACATAGAAATCGTGAATATACTTCCCGAGATAATTCGCTTGATCAAAACAGTTTGAATTATGAAAGATAGGAATAAAACCATTTTACATCTTACAAAACATTTTACGATCTCGAGAGTTTTGAAATCATTTAGGGTTTAAGAATTTTCAAGCCTTTCGAAACACTTAGAGACACAGCCTAAGAATCATTTATTTCAAAATACGATTCCGATAACAAAATACGGGATCCACGACCCAATCATAACATTCCAACCACAAGCACGGGGGTCCGTGAATCAACTTATTCACATCACATACTCATAAGAATAACCCGACATAAACTACACCGTGTCAAACATTACCATGACAACAGTCTCACAGAATGACAACAGAGAGCACAACTTTGCAACTTGACCATACGGCCGAAATCAACACACCACAGAGCTACAATACACAGAGCAACCACACGACTCACGTACCTGTAACACCCCAAACTAGGCGGATATTACAGTTCCGTGGACCCCCGACTGGGACCCACCAGGCAAATGAAAATTTATTAATTAAATAATATAATTGTGGTACCGAACCACAATATATCATCAATCACTCCGACGAGGAGTTTCATTACAACACACCCAAGATAATACCGAACACCTGTATATTATTTTATATGGAGATAAAATATACAACACTGAATGAAATGAATATCCAAATAGAAGTCTGCAGTGGAAATAAAATAAAGGAAACACGAGTGAATGTAAATGACTGGGGCCCCCTACTAGTATCACTTGGACTCTTCGCCGTCAACGTTCTCTTTCCGTGCCTTAGCCTTGCCATGACCTGAAAACAACATTCCCCAACAGGGTCAGTTACACAGAACAACATTCCTCAAGAGTTGAATAAACACAAACATGATATAACTTAATTATGAAATGACGCTGAAGAGAGGCATCATAGTACACCCGTAATGGTATGTGCACGTGCACAAGACGAGTGTCCGGACACACCCACCCTTGTACCTAATTAGTCTCACGGAGGTACATTACCATGTGCACAGTCCAATGTTTCGGTGAACCCAACACATGACCATCACGTGCCCGACTAAAAATTCCACACATCCCCACCCGGCCACGCAATATGAACCCAGAAGGTCATATAGGCAAGAAATGACCATGAAGAAATAATCATGAATAACAATCCGACTAAGTCAGGAATGACTCACCGAGATGAAATGATAGTGAAATGAATGATGGCTCAATGAAATGATTGGAACCATCGTTCCTCGTGAATGAAGTGATTAATTGATAATTAAAAATCTCAATACGGTTAATACATTATGAATGAATTATGATTATGAATGAACAACAACGAAAGGAATGAAAATCCTTTTAACCGAGTAAGAATTAACTTACTCAACCGGTGAAGAATGTACTTCCTCGAACAAACATCCTACAATGAGATGTCGGTCGCTCGAACAACCTTGAATGACAATTACCAATAATGCTCAATATACGAATCAAACATGATTATAACTGACTCAAACTTCGCTACAACAATATCCAAACTCATTGAGGTATTCTAGTGAACACTTAGCAAACACACATCCTTCGATAATATCCAAATCTCGAATATATCAAAACCAACTCCAAAATGAATATTTCAAACCAACAAAACAACTTCAATGATATCAATAATCCCATAGGAATCCACAATTCGAGTTAACGACAACATCTAATCGAAAACCCCCAAAAATATCAAAGTCAACCCCAAAGTGTTCTTGAATCAAACCTCAACAATTCACGAAATCCGAAATATATACTGAATAATCCGTAGGAAAACATTTATCCAAGGTAGATAATCCATATCAAACATATTCCAACAACAATCCAAGCTTACATGAAGAAATCGGGAGGAAAAACCCAAAAA
Organism: Orobanche coerulescens; assembly: GCA_033398695.1. Lineage (NCBI taxonomy): Eukaryota > Viridiplantae > Streptophyta > Magnoliopsida > Lamiales > Orobanchaceae > Orobanche > Orobanche coerulescens. Next base: position 56,641,420 of record CM065809.1, on the reverse strand, counting down.
TCCAAAATTCTAGATCTAAGAAGTTAATACCTTGATTTGATGTATTGGAGATGATGAAATGATGATTAATCCAACTCAAAAGCTTGAAGATGATGATAGGTGATAGTAGCTCGAAGAACACTCTCCAAATCGACTAAAATCGCCCGGAATCGCCCAAAAACGAAATGAGAAATGAAAATGACGAAGAAAGGGCTGAACTGTCCTATTTATAGTAATCCCAGTTTAGCGCGCGCTAGCTCAAGTTCTTAGCGTGCGCTAACGGGTGTTTTGGGTAGTTCAGTACCCACTGTCCGAAAACGGTAGCGTGCGCTACGTACCTATTATAGCGTGCGCTACGGCTGTACACTTAGCGTGTGCTAACCCCAATATGTTAGTGTGCGCTAACTTAAAAATCTGATGCCTAGTAACTGAAATCCAGACATTCTGTCCTCTGACCTGCTCGCGATAGCGTGCGCTACATTTAATATTTAGCATGCGCTACTACACCATTTGCGTACGCTAAAAACTACTCATAGCATGCGCTATGAATTAATCCAATTCAGTCCAGTACCCTACTGGACTCTGCCTGTCCGACCTTAGCGCGCGCTACACCAAAATGTATAACGTCCGCTACTACAACCCACTAGCGCGCGCTACTTACCATTCGTAGCGTGCGCTACTTATATCTCACCTACAGTCCAGTGCCTTCTGGACTGTGAGCCTGAACAACATTAGCGTGCGCTAATGCTGAGTGGTAGCGTGCGCTACCTGTACTCAATTAGCGCGCGCTAAAGAGAGTACGTAGCATGTGCTACTCCTCACACACAGCCCACCACAAAGATGGCAATGATAATACGCTCGGCCCGACTATCCAAACGAGTTGACTGATGAATAAAATTAATACGTGATAACAATATACTCTGAACGGTGAATACAATGATTGAATATGAGTGACAAATGATCATTAATGAGTGAAAATTACTGAGTGACAAATTACAGAATGATAAGTACTGAATGATAATGACTGAATTACAATTGGGTATTACAGTACCCTTACCAAATTATCACAGTTAAAGGACAAATCACACACAACCCATTTACTGGTGCCATTGCAGCCAAGTACGATACCATTTGGACTGCCATTCTAATTAGATGAAATATGCGCCATGAATCACAGTTCTCTAACAAAACATTTCAAAGTTAACCTTGGTACGAGACTCATGGACACCGTACCCCGTAGAGCCCCGTCGGACATCCCTGGGAGGTTAACCATAGTTCACGATACGAAACTCATGGCAACGTATCCCTAGAGGCCCCGCCGGATCAATCCCTAGGTGAACATACATATATCATCCACAACACGACAGGAAGGCATAATTCGAATACTAGAATATGCATACAAATGCTAGGTACTTCGCTAGAATGGCCACTTTAGTCGATGTACACTCACAACTAATGTCACACAACCACAAGCAAATACCAATACCAAACAACACCAAGCGTCACAACCTCCTCACGATGGAATAACAACTAATATCACACAACATCACATATTCACCGAACAATTACACATATCAATACACAATCCTCGGCAAATAATTACGGTCTACTAAATTCACTAAATATGTTTAACATCTTCCAACATACGAAACTAACGCACATATTCCGAAAGCACATTAATCCCCGAAGCATACGAGTTATGTTTTGAAAGACAACAATTATCGAGAATATATCGATCTTTTTAAAAGTTCATTAAAACATTCGGATTGCATATAAAATCATTTATCAATGATTCCGTCTAGGAAACATGAAAAGTATAGGCAAGATACTTGCCTCGATACCACGAGCAATGGGAAACAACGAACGGATACGGTCGGTTAGCCTTCGAACCTCCAAAAACGACCAAGACATCGACAACTTCACGAACGCTATGAAAATAACATCACCACGCATAAATAACGCTAAACGGAATTTGAATCAACCGGAAAAACGACAAGAATCTAAGGGTTCTTCGAGGAAATTAGAAATCAAGTTCCGGGTGGTAAAAATCAATAAACGAGTTACAAAATCCGAAGATTACTGCCAAGACAACAAGAATACCATAACCAATTCATCAAAATCGGACAAATCAATGAATCACGAAGAAAACCCCCAAAAATCATACAAGTAGGGTTCTAAGCAAGGAAATACCTTGATTCGACGAAGAACGCGGATTAAATGATGATTTAATCAAAAAGGATCTTCCAAAAGCCTTGGAAATGAGAAGAATCGGCCAAGAACTCCTCCTACTAGTTGCTCCCGTCCGTAGTCGCCAACAGGGGTGAAAAACGAAGTGAAATAAATTCTGGCCGAGTCAGGCCTATATATGGCCGGACACGTTACGGCCGTAACCGGCAGGGCCTTACGGCCATAACCCAGTCAACGCACATAGCGTGCGTAATGGTCGACAGGTTGCATGTGCAACGATCGCACGTTACGGCCATAATTGGCATAGCCTTACGGCCATAACCGAGCTCCCAGTGGCCATTGCCTGCATTCTGCCGAGACCTTACGGACGTAATCGGCCAGCGCTAGCGGCCGTAACAAGCCTTACGCCATAACCCAGTAGACCATACGGCCGTAACCGAGTCCTCCCAATCCAGTCTGTTCGGTAGCCTTACGGCCGTAGTCGGCCCAACCTGCCCTCCGACTGCCCGGTTCGATACTCGACGAGGTCTCGATCATGCGAACGCACCGGCTAAGACCCAAAACAATAACGAACAATCTACGAAGCTCAACATACCACAATACAAGCATCCGATTCTTAAAGACACGGACGACAACAGTCTGTTCGACCGAAGAAAGTCAACGAAATCGGAATAAAGATCTCGGGTATTACAAAAACCTAAGCGATAACAGGCACCCACCCCCCGAAAACTCGGGGGTTAGCAAACTGGAATATTGCTAGTGCAAGAACATAATGTACAGGATATACGGAAAGTATCAACATAAACTCAACAGCCACGAAGCCTTAACACAAACCACACATTCACACAAACAGCACATCAAAGCATTCGTTTACACAAGGTGAAAGGTAATCATATAACCATATTCTTTTTACGGATCATAACACCAATGAAACTTTAAACAAGCCCAATGAGTTAAAAGATCTAGCATGAAAAACCCCTTTTTTAAAAGGAAAAGCAATTTGATAAGATAGTTTAAAAACGTTATTATTGACTCGGGCCGTCTTGGGGTTTTGAAAATCGAATGGGAATACTTTTAGAAAATAACTTCAAAAGCTCTCGGGTCCTCGACCCAATTCACAGAATATCATCACAATACAATCAAGGACACAACCTCTCATTCGACAAATCTTACTCAAGACCCCTGATTAATTAATCCTCAGAGATCTCATCAAATATCCTTGGTTAATTAACCCTCATACCAACATTTAGAACAAGTTGAAACAAACTTTCAGAAACACGACTCGCGGTCTATATCAAGACCAATATTTTAAAGCGAGTTAAAAGAACTTTGAATTACGAACATCGTTCGGTATCGGGGTCTTAGCTATCACTCAAATATCCATAACAAATAAGCATGCCAGGCGCCTCCCTTGAACACCTGTGCACCGGCGTTCACTCCACTATGTTGGTCGCCCCTTGAACATGTCACCGCGTCGGCGATCACTCCCGCAAGAGCCGCCCCTTGCACGGGCATTAGGTAACACCGGTGTTCACCAACCATATGGAGCCGAACATTGCAGCGTACACCAGGCCGGAGTACACGCCCCGCTCTCAGAGGTTCCCAGATACGACGTTTCTCACAACAAATATCCACATTGATTCAAACATCAAGCACACAGATAAACGTTACAAAAATTATCAACTCAGTACACCAAGTCACACAAATTATCCATCAGTCCATAACCAGATATCTAAACACTATCACACACGTTATCAATCAAAACTCAATCACAATAAGCCTTCGGGCATAACCAACCAACATTGCACATATATCCCTATAGTGCAACTCAACCGAATATATATATATATATATAACCTTACTATATTATATCTATAAGTATAGTTCATCCATCAATCCAAATTGAGTACGTCAACTAGTGTTAGCATTCATCACTCGGCATTCACCGATATAGGCATATATATATCAATATACGTATATACTTACATATATTTAACACACACACACACACACACTCATATATATATATATATATCCGTATAAATTCATATACTTCGACAACAATGATTTCACATAGTTACAATTCGTATATCAAGGTACTCGCCTCAAATCCAAAGCACGCAAAGCAACGGGAAAGCTTGGTCGGAAACCTTGAAAACCTATAATCCCCCGGACAAAAACAATGAAGATACGATTACAACAAGAATCAAGACCAAAAATAACGGAGATTTCAACAAACTATCGAAGGAAAGTTCATTCGAACATTTGATCGAACATCAAATGTTCACTACACCTCAAGAACACTGAAATCACCCTTCTGGTTGAAACGAACTGAAGATATGGATATACAATCCATAAAACATGTTTAATAACAACATCTAACACCAATCGATTTATCAAAATCGGATGGAAAACAAAATCAAGAATAAAACTCCCAAAAAAGGTCAATTCTAGGGAATCAAGAAAAATACTTTGATCCGGTGAAGAACAAAGGATTAAATGATGTTAAATACATGAATACTACTAAGATTAATCATACCCATAACAAATTAATCAATGACACAGAATGAATCGAACACTAACATCGAAATCCCCCAAATCACCCAAAAGTAGGGTTTCATGAATTTACCTTGGATTAAGGATGAAGAACAATTATTGGTGTTGTTAATCCACACCAAGAACTTGTGGAGTAAGGATTATATGAGATTGGTGATGCTAAATCGCCCAAGAAATCGCCCGTAAGTTACTCAAGGAGAAGAGGAATGAGGAGAATGATGAAAATGAATTCTTTCCTCACAAACCCGCTGAAAAAGGGCCAAACTGACTCACGTGCCGCGGCCCAGAACAAAAAAAAACACCCAGATAATGGCTTAGTGCCGCGGCCCGGCCAGCAGAGGGCCGCGGCCCCCAGTACAGCCCGCTCCAGCATCAAAAGGCACACGGTGCAGTCTTAGCTATTTCGACCATAACTCCTTCGTTCGGACTCCGATTGACTCACCGTTTGAACCATTGGAAACCTAACTTGATGCTCTATAATACTTAAAAGATTCGTAATTTTTGGAGTTTCCAAGAATTTATGGTGATTCTACAAAGTCGAACTCATACGTGGAAAAGTCGTTTAAGAACATTAAACTCAACAAAACGACACCGAAACGAACTCGGATGACAAAAAGTGTAGAATTAATCATTCCTGAAATGACGAAATGGACTTCTGCCAAAAAAAAATTACCGGAAATTGAAATTGTGGATATTATAGTTACCACCAAGACGGGGGTGGATAACGAGATTGCATTAGAAAAGGGGGCGAAACCTCCTGCAATGGGGCCGTACCGGATGGCTCCACCCAAGTTAGAAGAGCTTCGAAGGCAGCTGAAAGATTTACTTAATGTCGGCTACATTCGTCCTTCCAAAGCTCCCTATGGTGCCTCGGTGTTGTTCCAGAAGAAACAAGATGGTAGCTTGCGGATGTGCATTGACTACCGGGCGCTCAATAAGGTCACTATACAGAACAAGTACCCAATACCATTGGTGGCGAATCTATTCAATCGCTTGGGGAAGGCAAAATGCTTCTCCAAGCTATACTTGCGTTTGGGGTATTGGCAAGTTCATATTGCAGAAGGAGACGAACCAAAGACCACCTGCGTAACAAGGTATGGTTCGTTTGAGTTATTGGTTATGCCCTTTGACTTAACAAATGCACCTATAACTTTCTGTACTCTCATGAATAAGATATTTCACTCATTCTTGGACAAGTTTGTTGTGGTGTATCTGGATGATATAGTAATATACAGCGAGTCCTTGAATGAACACGCTGAACATATGCGGAAAGTGTTCCAAGCCCTGGGGGAGAACGAGTTATACGTGAAGCTTGAAAACTGTTCATTTGCCCAAACAGAGGTGATGTTCTTGGGGCACAAAGTGAAATAGGGGAAAACTTTGATAGACTCGAAAAAGGTGCAAGCCATTCCTGAGTGGTAACCTTCTCATAACGTCTCCGAACTTCGGTCGTTCTTATGATTGGTGAACTATTATTGGCAATTCATTGAAGGATATTCGGCAAGGGCAACGCCATTGACGAACTACTAAAGAAGAAGGTTGCATGGGAATGGACGGACGAGTGCCAAGCATCCGTCCAGGATCTAAAGGTGGCAGTCATAAATGACCTGGTGTTGAAGCTTCCGGACTACACGAAGCCCTTTGAGCTACCCACGGATGCCTCCGACTATGCCATTGGAAGAGTTTTAATGCAAGAGGGGCATCCTATCTCGTACGAATCCCGGAAGCTAAATGAGATGGAACGGCGTTATCCGGTCCATGATAAAGAGATGACGGCGATTATCCATTCTCTTCGTACGTGGCTATTGTGTTTTATTTTATTATATATTCATTACTTACACTTTTCATTTTAACCCTTCCCAAGTAGTGCATATTTTATATTCATTACTTACACTTTACATTTTATATTCATTACGACTTTACATTTTATATTCATTACTTACACTTCACGTTTTCACCTCGCTTATCCCAAGTACCTTTAAAAACCTTCATCCACGAAGTTGAAGCATTTGTTCGAAGAACAAGTGCTACCACAAAGAAATTAATAAGAGATCTTGTAGATGAGATGGAAAGAGTGAGAGATAACAAGGGATCCAGAGATGTGATTTCAAATCTAGGTAACGAGACTGTTACGATAAAAACTGCCTATCGAGGGGCACCCCTAGAGCAGTAGGCCGATCGAGGGCAGTCCATTCGAGATAGATTCGGTCGTGCATTACTGAAATTATGGGTATTTATCATGTTCCCATTAAAACCCTCAATTTCTAGTTGAATCCAACCTTGATAACAATGGTTCAGCATAACCAATTTGGAGGATTTTCCATGATGGATTCACATACCCACCTATACCACTTCATGGAAATTTGTGACACTATTAAGATGAAGGGGGTGCCGGATGAAGTGCTTGTTGGGAGTATGCCCTCGAATGCCACTCAGAGGATGTTGAGTGAGGGCATTGTACTTGTAATTATGTATATCATTAATATAAGGCAATGAATGATTCTTTATTTACTGGTAGTTACTGGCATTCCTAACTCGTAAATATACATATAGAAACTAGTCCGTGTATTTGAGAGCAAAACATTCCATTCCTTATTTGATAAAGGGGTCAGCACTGGAAAGGTTTATAGCTCAAATACTTAAACGTTCGCAAGTCAATGAAACTTGACTGGGCGTTAAGCTTATGTGAAGACTTGTATGACGTGTTCTTTGACATAGAGAGCGCTTGTCGAAAACTAATGGTTAGTGGGAGCACACGTTATAGGTATGCTAATTGGATTAGTATACTCGAACCGACTCACCCTCGATTTGTCATACGGATTTCACTCCAGGACAGTCAATGATGGAATCGAAAGGTTGTGATAGGTATTCATGGACCTTCGACTTGAGGATTTAGTAGGGATGTGCTTGTGACGTCAAGATTTTCATTAGAGTAGTTCGACCCTGTAAACCAGAAGGTGGGGGTCAACCTCAACGTGCATCTTGACGGGCAAGTAGCAGGTCCTATTGGATACCAAGATAGAATTCTTTCTCCCATTAGTGAGCGGGTTATATGTTCTATGCGGTTATTGGCAGATGAAATCATAAGTCTTTGGCCAAAGCATTGGAGCTAGTTGTATTGGATACACGAGAGCTCGATGATCTCTATTTGCATTAACTCATGCATAGTGTCAAGTACGGATTTTTAAAAAATAAAAAAGTACAGATAGGGTTTGACTGACCGTGTCCCTATAACTTGATCGGGACATTTGAAAGAAGGGTTTATACGTATACTTGTATTCACGAAAGAATGGTTCTTAAATGATCCCATCATTCATTCTCAGTTGGGGTACAGTGTAGGCCGCCAGGCTGGCTAGGTGGTGCTACTACTCTTTGGTTCCTCCCATTGCTGACTGAGACGGACCTACCGAGTCGCGCAATAGGATTGATGACGGAATGAATCGAGCTTAATCTCTCATTTTGAATATTAGATATTGGATATCTAATTTGGGACATTGGATGCCTAAATTGATTTATTGGATAAATTAATTTACGGCCTAATGAATTAAATAAATTATCGGGTGATTAATTTAATTCATAAATATAATTATTTCTTGGAGAAATTAATTATGTTATTTTGTATTTAATATGATTAATTAATTGGATTAATTAATTGATATAAATACATCGGAATAGAATTGGAGTTTATCTGTTTAGACTCACGGGAGTCCGAAACGGATCGAACTTGTCCGATACCTTCTAGATGGCCGCCCCCCTTCACCAACTCCCACTTGGTCTTTATCTCCATTTTAATAATGGAAGACCAAGACTTGAGGGGACAAGATATCAAAGTGATATCTCATGTTGGTGATTTGTGTTGAATAAGAAAGTGGAAGACTATCTCTTTTGGCATATCCTTGGAAACCTCACGGTTCTAGCCAGAGAAAAGAGAGAGAGACTTATTTTGGTCTTCTTCACCATCTTCTTCTTCATTCATCTTCTTCATAATTTTCTTAGAGAAATTATGTTAGGAAATATTGAGAGATATAGATTAAGCACTTAGAGTGTTGTAATCTTGATTAACAAGCTCCTACAAACTTGCTCTAGCCGTATATTTAGAGGATAGCAAGGTGTTGTCATTCAGGTCATTGCTCCGGCGCGTGGCAAGTAGAGATGCGGTATTTTTGGCGTTGGATCATCCAAGAGCTTGGAGCGGATTGGATCGTAGGTAAAGCAATCTAAAGCTTGGGGAATAGCTCAAGAGAAGGAATCCATTTAATCAACGGACTACAAGGGTGAGTTTCTATATCTCTTGTGTTTTCGTATAGTATTCGTATATATGTAGCTCGATCAATTCTCGTAGGGATTCGGATCAAATTAATTTTCATTTTACCGCTTCCGCTGGGCCTTCATTTTAGGCACCGAATCCCAACAGTGGTATCGAAGCGTAGGTCTTGCGATCGTATATATGATATTGGCATTTGGAATGCTCGATTAGATGGTGAATGATTTGGAATCATTTTAGTCATAATCGTGGTATATGTTTTTCGTTCGTAATAGTTGCATTTTTCGTAAGTTTATGTCTAAATATAAATCTTAAATTTCTGGGAAATATGATTTATATTGAAGACATGAAAATCGGAAAATATAGATATTGGATATTCGGTCGAAAATCTAGCCCCGAATCATCGTCGGACGACTTTTTGGACAAAGGGTCAAATCTTGCCAAGGGTGACTCGGCCGTGTCCTGGGTTACACGGCCGTGTCCGACAGTCTGCAAGCCACTGCTAGGCAGACCCAGCCGTGTTAGGCAGGACGACCCGGCTGGCTTCCGGAGGTGACTCGACCGTGTCATTTGAAACAACCATGTCAGGCAGGGATGTTTAGGACACTGCCGGCACAACCCGACCGTGTGATTCAGCACGGGCCGTGTCTGGCCGGCAGGCTGCCGATGGTGACTCGGCCGTGGCAGGCCAGTATCGCCCCGACTTGATTTTTTCGTGTATTCTTGAAAATTAATCTCCCGCATGTTAAATTGGATTTAATATGATTAAAATGATTTATGGTATTTCATTTTATAAGGGAAATTAGATTAATTAGAATACTTATGGGTGACCGAATTATTTGAACGTTTTTCATATTACCGATTGTGTGAATCGATTGTATCTGTTCGTATTGTTGATTGGATCAATGTATCTCTACGCTTTCCATTTATATAGTATTTATTGGATGAATGCTTTTGAATAGAGATGTGGTTCGTGGACTTAGTTTTGAATCGTTCGGTTTATTCGATTGGGTTTTAAAAGCCGTTTTGAGCCTATATGTTTTACTAGAAATATTTGTATCTAGGATGCAATTTCCAATGTAAAATTTATATGTAATGATGAAGACCGGAGGAAGATCCATTTCGAGAAGACGAAGATTCAATACGAAGACTTGTAATTAGATTACGGAGTTTTTATTTTCTAGGAACGGTCCATGAACCTCATGTTGGTAGCAACTAGGTTGTGAATAGTTGTTTCATATTGTATGAATGCCACAAACGCGCTTAAATGAATTAATGTGCAAAGTTTAACATTAATCACGAAAATTCTCCCACGATAAATTATTAAGTTTATAAGGTTTCACGGTTTTCCTTCCCTCCATCGAGCTTTCGGGAAATTGAAACCCAAACCGGATGTGCTATGCTTCCGAGTTATCGGGTTAGTCATTCGGGGAGGACGGATAAATTACCGGGAGCGCATTGGATGACTTCGGTTGGAGAAAATTTTATCCCTAGAAAACTAATAGGTTGCCAGATAAGATTCAATTGTGAAACTGATTTGCATCGTATAAACTTAACTTGTTCATGAACCATAGAAATCATATAGGTTGAGGGGAGTGAACAAGGGGAAAAAGAAGATCGTATCATCCATTAGATGGGTTGGTGTTGGACACCACTTTATAAAAATTAATAGACTTGAAACCTATTCGGTTGCCCTCTATTAAGATTTATAAAGAACACGATCACCACTATAAAGTAGAGCGGCGATACTTCCGGATTTCACATGGGAGTGTGTTATTACGATAAAAATAGTGGGAGCTGGGTAACAAGAATAGAAAAGACCTTAATTCTATACTCAGATCATAATTGAACGAGTCACTAATTAATCTGTCGTACTTAAATGCAGACATAACTCTCAATATGACAATGAATCCACTCGCTATTCTACTCAAAAAGAACACCTTGATGGGACCAAACTTTGTGGATTGGCTCCGCAATCTGATGATAGTCCTCAGTATAGAGGCACTGGGATATGTCTTGGAGACGGGCATTCCGTCGCCTCCAGTGCGGACAAGAGCCAATCAGGAAGAGATTGAAAACCACGATAAGTGGGTTAAGGATGACGTGGAAGTCCGTGCATATATTATGGCTTCCATGTCTAATGAGATTCAGAGAGCTCATGAGAAAATGACTTATGCTAGGCAGATTCTATCTCACTTAACCGAGCTTTATGGTGAGCATAGCCGAACTGCTAGATATGAGATATCCAAGCAATTGTTCGGTGCAAGGATGAAAGAAGGTGAGAAGGTTGGGGAACACGTCCTCAAAATGATATCCATGATCGAGAGATTGGAGGCTCTTGATTTTAAAATGGATACTTCTCTCCAAACCTACCTTATCCTTCAGTCTCTCTCTGATTCCTTCTCACAGTTTGTTATGAACTTCAACTGCAATGAGATTGCATGTAACTTAGTTGGGCTAATGAACAAACTGGTGACCACTTAGTCTCAGATGAAGACTCCGCGGATGAAAGAGTCTTCCCTTGTGATTTCTTATGGACCTCGGAGGTCCAAGAATGAGAAGAAAAAGACCAAGAAGCGGACGGGACCACAAGTCGAGGACCTTAAGGGTAAGGGCAAGGCCCTAATGGTTCCGAAGAGCAAGAAGAAGGATGCTTGTCCCAAGTGCGGTGAGCTGGGCCACTGGGCAAGAGACTGTCCGATTCTTCATGGCGCTTCATGTACAGAACTTTTAGTTTTGGAAACAAATTGTTCTGCTACTGTATTTTCTACATCCTAGATACTGGATTCTGGTGCTAGTTCTCATATTTGTACCGTGAATCAGGATATGGAACAAAGTAGGAAGCTTGGAGCTGGAGAAGTTATGATCATAGTCGGAAGCGGGCATAGTGTCAGGGCAACCGACATAGGATCACTTCTTTTGGGTTTAGAATCCGGCTTTGTTTTGACTTTAGAATATGTACATGTTTTGCCCAAGGGGCATAAAAACATTGTATCCATTCCGGTCATGGACCGAAAAGGCTTTTCATTTTTCATTAGTGATGGTTCCTGCAAAATTTATTTCAGAAATAAACTAGTGGGTACTGCTAAATTGTTAAATGAATTATATCATCTAAACCTCAGTAACAAAGTCGTTGTGAATACTATGACTGAAAATATGGTAGGGATGAAACCAATCAAGTTTTGAAATGACATCTTAGACTTGGTCATGTTGGTCAGACCAAGGTTTACAAGATGGGAAAAGATGGACTTATGAGTCCATTGGGATTGGATCCCTTTCCTACTTGTGAATCTTGCCTTACAGGCAAAATGACTAAGTCCCCGTTCACAGGGACTTTTGAAAGAGCCACTGATAAACTGGGATTAATCCATACCTATGTATATGGTGCTTTGGAAGCAGCACATCACGAATATCAATACTTCATTACGTTTACAGATGATCATACTAGGTACGGTTATGTATACTTAATGAAACATAAATCTGAGGCCTTTGAGAAATTACAGGAATTTAGGACCCTAGTCGAGAAACAAACTGGAAATCATATCAAAGCACTTCGGTCGGACCGAGGTGGCGAGTATATGAGTATGGAGTTTGACGAGTTCCTTAAGGAACATAGAATAGTATCACAACTAACACCTCCAGGCACTCCTCAGGTAAATGGTGTGTCAGAAAGAAGGAACCACACCTTGTTGGACATAGTCTCTTCCATACTGGGCTATATTGACTTACCGATTTACCTGTGAGGGTATGCACTCCTGACTGCTGCTTACAGCTTGAACAGATGTCCTTCCAAATCCATTCCTAGAACTCCACATGAGATGTGGGAGGAAAGGAAACCAAGTCTTAATCATATTAGGATTTTGGGATGTCCCGCCTATGTCAAGAAGACTAAGGTGGACAAAATGGAAGCGAGGTCCGTGAGGAGATGTTTCATTGGATTCCCATCTGAGGCGATGGGTTATCTATTCTACATGCCCAAGGATCGAAATATCATTGTTGCTTTACATGCACACTTCCTGGAAGATGAGTTCATTCAGGAAGGCGGAGCGTGTAGAAATATTTCTTTGGAAGAATACAATGAAACTCCTCAGGAGACACCAGTGCAAGAAATTGGAACTGAACCTTCTGTAACACAAGTACGATCACCTCATAGGTCTAGTAGGGTGTCTCATTTACCTGAGAGGTATAGTTTTATGCACTTGGAGGAATTGGGTTTCCACGAGGTTCCAGGTGATAAACAAGAGACCGACCCGCGACAAATGACCTAGCAATGGTGGATGTAGACTCCATGAATGGACTGTAGCAATCTTCATGTAGTTGGGATCTTCGTTTTGACGAGACGGTCAAAGAGTTTGACTTCATGCAAAATGAAGAGGAACCTTGTGTATACAAGAGGGTTAGTGGGAGCTAGATCGCATTCTTAGTACTATATGTAGATGACATTCTACTAATAGGAAATTATGTGGGAATGCTCAGTTCTGTGAGAGCTTGGCTTTCGAGAAATTTCTCCATGAAGGACTTGGGAGAAGCTACCTATATTCTTGGAATTCGACTATACCGGGATAGAGCAAAGAGAACAATAGGTCTTTCCCAAGACCTCTATATAGATAAGATCTTAAAGCAATTTAAGATGGATGATTCTAAAAGAGGGTTCCTACCGATGAGACATGGAATAAAACTCTCCTTGAAGATGTGTCCTCAAAGTGAGGAAGAAGGAAAGGAAATGAGTAATATACCATATGCTTCGGCCGTGGGTAGCCTTATGTATGCTATGCTATGTATGAGACCTGACATTGCGCATGCTGTAAGTGTGGTGAGTAGGTTTCAGGCAAACCCAGGTAGGGAACATTGGACTGCCGTAAAGAACATTCTCAAGTACCACTACTACACAAAAGGATTTAATGACGGCCATACAACGTCATTAAAATGTATCCATGACATTTTTGAACCGTCATCAATTTCGCCGTCTATACCGGAGTCATGGTTTGAGCATGATACAATGACGTTTCTAAAACGTCATCAAAATATTTTCTACGACAACTTATAAACGTCATAAGAAGAAAGCCATGACACATGATAATTATCATGAAATACGTTTTACGACATGTCAGAAACGTCATGAAAAGTACGGGATGATACTTCATAATTATCATGAAAACGTCATCTAAATATTTTCTACGACAACTTATAAACGTCATAAGAAGAAAGCCAGGACACATGATAATTGTCATGAAATACATTTTACGACATGTTAGAAACGTCAAGAAAAGTACGGGATGATACTTCATAATTATCATGAAAACGTCATCTAAATATTTTCTACGACAACTTATAAATGTCATAAGAAGAAAGCCATGACACATGATAATTGTCATGAAATATATTTTACGACATGTTAGAAACGTCATGAAAAGTACGGGATGATACTTCATAATTATCATGAAAACGTCATCTAAATATTTTCTACGACTACTTATAAACGTCATAAGCAGAAAGCCATGACACATGAGAATTGTCATGAAATACGTTTGATGACATGTAAAAACTGTCATGAAAAGGAACGGATGATACTTCATATTTGTCATGAAAACGTCATCAAAATACTTTGTATGACAACTTATAAATGGCATAAGCAGAAAGCCATGAAACATGATAATTGTCATGAAATACGTTTTACAACATGTAAGAAATATCATGAAAAGGAAGGGATGATACTTCATAATTGTCATGAAATAAATATAATTTTACAAAAAAAAAATTACTGAATTCAATTATAAATCCATAATCAAATATATATAGTAGTAGCAGAATTCAAAATAACTAGATTTCCATTTAGGCAACAAAGTTTCATTGCTTATGCCTTACTGCTATCGGCATAAGCAAGCATATATAATATCTAAGATTTGTTCAACAATAGCTTAACCAACACAAACGCAAAATCTAATGGTTCCAAATCTAAAATTTCCCAACAAAACACAACATCAACCTCTCTCAAAGTAACCCAACCTAGTAGCTAAGTACTACTAATGTGCTAATCTGTCTCAAAAGAAATCAAAAGCTAAAGTATGCAAAGGAACCATGCCCACAAGTGCTTAATGGTCAAGAACAATGTACTTTATTGGCCAAGCAATTGTACTCCCAACTGCATCTTCCATAACAGAAAACTCAGGATGGTAACCATAGAATTCAGCTCCAGGCTTGATAGCTTCAACAACCTCAATTCTATAGCAATCAGGTCCAAGCTTGTAGCCATGCACCTTTGTTGTAGGGTCAACTGCAGATATTCTCCCTGTAGCCACAACTTCTTCTGTTCCCTCCCAATCAAGCAACTTGCAGTAGTCATTAACACAAACCGGGGGTGCTTTAATTGCCTATACAACCAAACACAAAATTAAATAATTACCACCATCAGTTGAACATATAAAACACAACCTACCAAAGATGCGTAAATATAACTTATCTTATAATTCCTAGTTGAAGGACTGAGGGCCACTCTTTCTTCATTGTTTTCAGGTTCCTCCTTATAAACATATAACCAAATCAACAACATAATATTTGACAGAACATTATGAAAATAACACTGAAACACTACAAGTACAGTACAACATAAAATCAGCAACATTCTAAGTAAAGTACTTCTGAAAGCAACACTGAGAATAGGTAGATAATTCTAAAGCCTATCAAAAGACATGCGGCAATAAAGTAACTGTTCTTGAAAAAAAAAGATTACTTTCACTGTAAAGTAAAAATACATCAGAAATTTAAAAGTCTCACTGTTCTTGAAAGCCTATCGGTAAAAATACATCAGAAATACATCAGTAAAAAAAGATCAGTAAAAAAAAGATAATGTTGCAATAAAAATAGATCAGTAAAAAGACATCAGAAATACATCAGTAAAAATACATCAGAAATAGGTAGATAATTTAAAAGCCTATCAAAAGACATGCGGCAATAAAGTAACTATTCTTGAAAAAAAAAGATTACTTTCACTGGAAAGGACATGCACAAGGACAATGTTTAAAGTCTCAAATCAGAACCATACAACAGAAACTTAAAACATCAAAATTAGGTTAGCAACTTACTCGTGGAGATGGAGTCGCAACAGCAGGGTGCTGCTGTGTGCTCTTGCTTCCACCATCACTAGTACCATGACAAGAACAACCACTTTGGCCCTCTCAAACAGAAAGCACAATCCACTTTAATTCCCTCTCCCTCTCTCTCTCTTTATATATATATCTATATATATATATATATATATATATATATATATATATATATATATATATATATATATATACTTTACAGTACACAGTACATAGCAATATTAGAGCATAAAACTTACAATTTTTAAAATAATATCCTCGAGAATTGTCATACGCTTGTTCCCCCGACACAAGTTTAGCCTCTAGATTTGCTTTCCAACTGGTATTTTGTATTTGGGCATCTACCTTTGAAGGTGTAATACCTGCTCCCATACCTCTAACACGACCATGTTTCTCCTTGCCAAGAACTTGACTCAATACATCCCATTTTACAGGAACAGGCTCTTGACTAAGCGGCTGATCATTCAGTTTCTCTTGAATCTCGGCATTTAAAGAAAGCAACAATTAAGTTCATTACATGTAAAATGAAACTGCATCTTAAATAAGCAACAATTGGTCATGGAGAATACTTACAATTTTTTGGCCACGTACTCATTTTTGGCTTTCTTTGGTTCATGGCCTTTAATAAACGACTCAGTTCTACTCAATGTCTTTCCAGGATTATTCAATTCCTAATTGAATAGAAACAAAAAATCCAGTCCTACTCGATGCAAATTCCCATTATGGTCTAAGATGGTTATAGAAAACAGAACATGATTAATACACAAATATTTTATCAGATATTCTCCCACAACTGACTTACATATTCATATTGCATCCTTGCATACCCTTGTCGGCTTAGTGTGTGTGGAAGAAGCTGTAAACCTCTTATTTTTCTGCATATCATATAAACATAATATGGTTACATATGTACCTAAAACCTAATTTCAGATTACAAAGCAAAGTATATCCTCAACTCCTTAATGTTATTATTACAACTATTGTTGGTATTAATATTATTATTACTGGTATTATTATTACTGGTTATTGATCTCACAGACACTTACTTTCCATTGATCTGAACGACGTATTACAACAAATTCATCCCACTCGTTTTGCGGCACATCTGTGGGTCTTAACATGTTAAGCTGTCTTGTAGTTTCTGCCTTGTTGTGCCGAGACTCTAAAATCTTGGTAATGCTAATAGACAATTCAGATTTATAAGCCCTCAACAGCCTTCCAGATTGTTGTAAGACAACAGTCTTATGAGTAAGCTCCACACAAAATTTTTGCTACAAAACAAGATATTAAAATGTTATCTATTTCCATAGTAAAAACATGTATGTGTATATGCCAATAGAACACAAGTAGATACACAAATGGGAAAACACATTACCATCAAAAGTTTCCAGATTTCATCTTTTGCAAGAGGTGCCGCTGTGTCCACCTTGTGCCAAGTATCTATGTTGATTGGCACTTGCTCTTGTACTAAATAACCAATAGTAGAGCTAAATCTCACTGAAAGTTGTCCAACAGGTTGTACATTTTCATTCCACACAACCTCTTGCTTTGTTGTCTCTCCTGTTGGAGTGACTTGTAAGGTAATTTTACCTCTTACACGCTTCATAAGTATCTAATTAGTATCTACTATTTGTATAAATCAAAAACCAATCAGAAACACCATTGACTATATACAACTTAAGAAAAAGCAGTAGCATCAAATATGAAAAATATAACAAGTTCCCATAACAAAGCAACAACAAGAAAAAGAGATAAGAGTAATACCAATTCAGTCAGCAAGTTCTTAGAGCAATACCACTTCTTACTCCTTACTCGTAAATTGGTAGATCAATATCAATCCTCTCATAAAATTTGGAATTTCAGTTTCTGTAAGTTACACAAAATATCATAAACCAGAACAACAATATCAATAAACCAAATATTATTGAAAGCTATGATCAAGTCAATTGAACTTCCCAAATAAAACTAATTTGTTAGGTGTTATAGTTTTATTTATAAGTGGTTCAATACATAGAATAGGCTGGTTCAATTCATTACTTAGTATAGATAGTAAGGCTAATTTAATACTTAGTATTGATAGTATGTGTTGGTTCGATAATACTTAGTATATGTAGATATGGTTTCATACTTAATATAAATACAGTTATATATATAGATAGCATAGGCTGGTTCAATACTTAGTATATTCCGATCACAGAGGCACCAATTTGCCCGAGATTTAATTTGTGACACTGTTTACCATGTCCAAAGGCACTATAATTTTCATCCACCAACCCCAACATAGTTGGTATGATAATGATGATGATGATGATTACCATGTCCAAAGGCATCAATGAATTCCCAGGGTCGAGTGAAGTTTTCCTAATTATAAACTCTAAACGCCTCAGCTAACTTGTCTCAGTTTAGGGGTTAGAGTTCAGCTGATGTAGATAATATGGCTAAGGGGAACATGAATATTTAGAAAAAGAAACAAATAATCAATGATGGATTTTAGGATATTTGGGCTCATTGGATATTTATCTTTAGGCGGCATGAGAATTTTATGCTTGCATAATTGTGACTTTGCGAATAGCTAAGAGGATTTTTATGATTCCTTCTTCATATTGAATGTCAGTGGAGATGCCCCATTGGGCTTTCTTTTTATGATCCGTTGACATCTCTTTTTATGTGTGTTCATAGTTTTGTGGGGTGGTTTTCCCATGCTCTAGAAGAATATTTCTGCTAGTTTTATTTCTGAAGTCATATAAGAGGAACTAACTCCACCATCTTCTTGCAGTCTATGGTTAGTAGGAAATTGGGTTAAGACGGTGCAAAGTACCTTATTTTCTTTTTCTGGCAGGGATTCGGTAGAGTGGCCAACAGTTTTAGGTTTAAACTATGATCGATTGTGAACTTCAGTAATACCTTTTGGAAATCTTCTTGTGTTATTTGTTAAACATTATTAACTTTGGTAAATCTTCTTTTATTTTCTAGAAATTTAACTAACTAGTCTAACAGTTTGTATCGTGTCCTAGTGACTGCTCGGTAATTCTTAACAGTGCTAACTGGTACATCTTGTTCTTGGAAATTGACCTTTTTGAAACAGAAATATTGCATGTAACTACACTGTTGGGGAATGCATCAGTTTTAGAACAAAGTGGGTTTGAACATGCAAGCCCCCTAGCTTCAGGAGGCATATATTCAAATGGAGGAGGTAACATGAACATATGGGCATCACCATTCCAATCAGAAGTATGGATACTAACCATTAACATAACTTTCTGTTTGATCTAATTCTTTACTGTTTTCAGAAGCTCTTGAAAACAACATATACTTTCATCCTAACTTCACTATTCACTTTGGTGATATTAGGTTCAACTTCGACAAGTAGTTTAAAACTAACTACTTCAAGAATCCAATATAGAGTAGCGGCATGTCAGGTACAATATTTTCACCTGTAATTAGAGTTGCAGTGATGTGACTTCCCATATGCCACTTTTGCCAACGAGCTTACAGATTTAACTTAGATTAACATGTAGTATACCACTTTACTGTTATATAACTCTAATTTTATCTGAGGGATGATACTCCTTCTAACTTCTTGCTACTGACATATAAATTTCGTTAGACAATTGAGTCAGTGGTTTGCTTCTGACAAACTTTCTCTCTGTTTTCCTGCCCACAAAGAACTGTAAATACTCTCACTTGAGATAAAACATGGTGCTGTCTGAGTGTGGATATCCATCAATGGTAATGCGTTATGCTGTTTTAGATTCTTTTTCGACCTGTTGTCTCAGCATTGTCTTTTGCTTTTGTCGGCATGCCTTAGATATATTGTATCATCTGTTTTCCTTGTAGGTTTCCTCCTGAGACTGTTTAAGATGTTTATGAGAATTTCTCAATTTTATGCTAAACTTGAGACATTAAATGTTGGAAAACGCACACGAAGAAGGGGAAAACCTTTTCACCATTGTTAATGTTTTATTGTCCTATACGTGGGATAATGTGCAGAAGTCAGGTTTGATGCAACCCACTTCTGCGCCAAGCTGGCTTTCATCCCAAGGTAGTTCGTCAGGTCTCATAGTCAAGAGAACAATCAGGGTTGACATTCCAGTTGATCTTTATCCCAATGTACTAATTTTCTTCCAAGTGTATTTTTTAGTTGCCACATCTTGTTTCTCATACTTATTATTTTTTCCTATCTTATGCAGTTTAATTTTGTTGGTCGGCTCCTTTATTTTGGTCTCTCGAAACCTATATGGATGTAGTACATATAAAGGATGATGAGGATAAGATCATGACTGCGATCTTGTTCCTAAGTGATGATGTTGCCTTATGGTGGATACGATGTTATCAAGATATTGCACGAGGGTCATGTCGGATAGACACTTAGGAAGAATTCAAGGCGGACTTGAAAAAGCAATTCGGTCCGGAAAACGCTTAGAGTCTGGCCATGAAGAAGCTGTGTGGCCTGAAGCAATCGGGGAGCCTAAAGGAGTACGTCAATGAGCTCTCCTCGTGTATGTTGGAACTTCCCGAAATGTCGGACAAGGATCGATTGTTCTACTTCTTGGACGGATTGCAGTCATGGGCGGCCCTTGAACTGAGAAGACAGAAGGTCCAAGACTTATCAGAAGCAATTGCTGCAGCTGTGGAAATTGTAGAATTCTAAAAGGACTTCATGCCGCGGAAGGACAAGAAGGGAGGCAAGGAAAAATGTGGGGGAGATAGGCCTCACAAGACGGGATACAGGCCGACCTTCAAAGGAAAATAAAAGACTAATGAAGTCAAAAGAAGAGAGTGCTTCTTATGCGGGGGTCCACACTTTGTCCAGGATTGCCCGGAAAATAAATCACTTAACACCATAATAAGCCAACAAGAGGAACGGGCCGAAAAAATGCAAATGGGGTCTATACAACTCCTCAATGCAATAAAGGCAAAGGAAGAAATATTGATGGTACCCAAGGCGGAAAAGGTTAAGAATGGTCTCATGTATGTTGAGGCAAAGATAAACAAGGGTGTCACAAAGGCCTTAGTGGACACAGGGGCCACACATAACTTCTTAGCTGAAGATGAGGCAGTTCGATAGGGCATAAGGGTTGCTAAAGAAATGCGATGGATGAAAACGGTGAACTCCACATAAAGACCCATAATTGGCATGGGAAAACAAGTCCCGGTCCAACTGGCGATTGGTAGGGCAAGATTGACTTCACGGTGGTCCAGATGGATGATTACCGAATGGTTCTAGGAATGGATTTCATGGAGTTGATGAAGACGGTAACCATCCAAAATGCCCAAATTATGACCGTCAATCCAAACAAGGTAACTTTCGATAGTCCCTTGCTCCATGGAAAATTCGAGTCTCGTATGTTGTCGGCTATACAGGTATCAAAGGGATTTAAGAGGGGGCAAGAGACATTCCTTGCTGCCTTAAAGACGGATGACCCAGTTACTGGTCAACAAGTCCCGATGGAAATCAAGGAAGTACTCGCCGAGTTTAAGGACGTGATGCCTCCCGAGTTGCCCAAAAAGTTACCACCAAGACGGGGGGTGGATCACGAGATTGAATTAGAAAAGGGGGCGAAACCTCCTGCAATGGGGCCGTACCGGATGGCTCCACCCAAGTTAGAAGAGCTTCGAAGCAGCTGAAAGATTTACTTGATGCCGGCTACATTCGTCCTTCCAAAGCTCCCTATGGCGCCTCGGTGTTGTTCCAGAAGAAACAAGATGGTAGCTTGTGGATGTGCATAGACTACTGGGCGCTCAATAAGGTCACTATAAAGAACAAGTACCCAATACCATTGGTGGCGGATCTATTCGATCGCTTGGGGAAGGCAAAATGCTTCTCCAAGCTAGACTTGCATTTGGGGTATTGGCAAATTCGTATTGCAGAAGGAGACGAACCAAAGACCACCTGCGTAACAAGGTATGGTTCATTTGAGTTCTTGGTTATGCCCTTTGGCTTAACAAAAGCACCTGCAAATTTCTGTACTCTCATGAATAAGATATTTCACTCATTCTTGGACAAGTTTGTTGGGGTTCATCTGGATGATATAGTAATATACATCGAGTCCTTGAATGAACACGCTGAACATCTACGGAAAGTGTTTCAAACCCTGAGGGAGAATGAGTTATATGTGAAGCTGGAAAACTATTCATTTGCCCAAACAGAGGTGATGTTCTTGGGGCACAAAGTGAAAGAGGGGAAGACTTTGATGGACTCAAAGAAGGTGCAGGCCATTGCTGAGTGGTAACCTTCTCAGAACATCTCCGAACTTCGGTCATTATTATGATTGGTGAACTACTATCGGCGATTCATTGAAGGATATTCGGCGAGGGCAACGCCATTGACGAACTACTAAAGAAGAAGGTTGCATGGGAATGGACGGACGAGTGCCAAGCATCCTTCAAGTATCTAAAGGTGGCAGTCATAAATGACCCGGTTTTAAATCTTCCGGACTACACGAAGCCCTTTGAGCTACCCATGGATGCCTCCGACTATGCCATTGGAGGAGTTTTAATGCAAGAGGGGCATCCTGTCTCGTACGAATCCCAGAAGCTAAATGAGATGGAACGGCGATATCCGGTCCATGATAAAGAGATGATGGCGATTATCCATTGTCTTCATACGTGGCTATTGTGTTTTATTTTATTATATATTCATTACTTACACTTTTAATTTTAACCCTTCCCAAGTAGTGCATATTTTATATTCATTACGTACACTTTACAGTTTATATTAATTACTTACATTTCACGTTTTCACCTCGCTTATCCCAAGTACCTCTAGAAACCTTCATCCACGAAGTTGAAGCATTTGTTCGAAGAACAAGTGCTACCACAAAGAAATTAAGAAGAGATCTTGTAGATGAGATGGAAAGAGAGAGAGATAACAAGAGAGCCGGAAATGTGATTTCAAATCTAGGTAACGGGACTATTACGATATAAAAACTGCCTATCGAGGGGCACCCCTAGAGTAGCAGGCCGATCGAGGGCAGTCCATTCGAGATAGATTCGGTCGTGCATTACTGAAATTATGGGGAATTTATCATGTTCCCATTAAAACCCTCAATTTCGAGTTGAAGCCAACCTTGATAACAATGGTTCAGCATAACCAATTTGGAGGATTTGCCACGGTGGATTCACATACCCACCTATACCACTTCATGGAAATTTGTGACACTATTAAGATGAAGGGGGTGCCGGATGAAGCGCTACTTTTGAAATTATTCACATTTTCCCTGAGAGAGAAAGCATGGAGCCGGCTTGGGTCCTTTGCTCCGGGTAGTATAACCACATAGGAAGAGTTAAGTGAGAAGTTCTTGTTCAAGTTCTACCCACCTAACAAAACCATGAAGTTGAAAAGTAAAATTACAAAATTCTATCAGATAGATTTTGAGACGAGGTGTGGGAATGGTACAAGGATTTACTGAGAGGGTGGTCTCACCACGGCTTTCCAAAAGACCGACAAATAATTTTTTTAATAATGGGCTAGTTGGAGATACTATAAGTTTCATCGTTGCGTCAACCGGGGGAGCATTGCTAGCAAGAAGTGCTAATGAAGCATGTGGGCTGATAGAATAGATGACCATGAACAACTATCAATGGAGTACCGAAAGGACAAGCTTCGAAGAACTGGGGAGATCTTTAATTCTATCCCTATATATGACATTCTTGTGCAAATGTCAATGTTGACTAATCAACTAGGGGTCCTGACCAAGGGAATTGACACAAAAGTAACTCCCAAGAAAGTGCGCTATCGGCCAATCTATTGGAGAAAGATCATTATATTAATAACCAGAATTTAATAATTATCGGAATAACCCCTTCAGTATTCTATCACCCTTTCAACAATAATCATGAGAACTGTATCTATTGAAATTCGAAGAATGCCTTACAACCACCAGTTGGGTTTAAGGTGTCGAATGGAAAATTAATCGAATAGATAAAGCCATTCTCACATTTAGAAAATGTCCTGCAAAATCTTTGGGTTCGGGGGGAGTATGGTCACAAGCCTGAAACTTAAAAGAATTAATGGAAGGGCATCACCAGGAGTGGAGCCTGCGACTTAATTTGACCCAACACGGGGAATCTTACCATGTCCAAGCATAGTAAGGATTGACAGATTGAGAGCTCTTTCTACATTCTATAGGTGGTGGTGCATGGCCATTCTTAGTTGGTGGAGCGATTTGTCTGGTTAATTTCGTTAATGAATAAGACCTCAGCCTCTAACTAGCTATGTGGAGGTATTCCTCAGTGGCCAGCTTCTTAGAGGGACTACGGTCTTTTAGGCCGCAGAAGTTTGGGGCAATAATAGGCATGTGACGCCCTTATATGTTCTGGGCTGCAAGCACGCTACACTGATGTATTCAACAAGTTTATAGTCTTGGACGATACACCTGGGTAATCTTTGAAATTTCACCGTGATGAGAATAGATCATTGCAATTGTTGGTCTTCAACGAGGAATTCCTACTAAGCGCGAGTCATCAGCTGGCGTTGACTATGTCCTCACCCTTTGTATGCACAACCTGTCTCTCCTTCCGATTGAATGGTCCGATGAAGTGTTCCTATTGAGGCGACGTGTGCGGTTCGCTGCATGCGACATCGAGAGAAGTCTACTGAATTTTATTATTTAGAGGAAGGATAAGTTGTAACAAGGTTTCCGTAGGTGAACCTACGGAAGAATCATTGTCGATACTTATAAAGCAGACCGCGAACATATATAACTATATGGAATTATGGCGTTTACATTGCATTCCACTCCCGCATGACTGATATAAGGATTTGGTTCATCCGGTATGAGGAAATATTAGACAAGATTAAGAGCCATATCACTTAATTAGCTATGTTCATGGGAGATCAAAAAAATATTGACACACAAATTGTTCAATTAGATATAGTTGTGGGTAGCCAATATCAAAGGAGTCAATTTATGAGTAATATGGAGATAGATCCAAAGGACAGTGCCAAGACATTACCATGAGGAGTGGCACTCACTATTAAGGCCCTAAGATGCCCGTCGAAGAGGAAACTAAAGAAAGAAAAAATAACAAGGAGAAAGTCGACTAAGAAAAAACCAAGATAGTAGAAGAAGTTGTGTTATTATCATTTAAGGTGATGAGAAGCCTTTTATAGCCTTGAAGGATTTCGAATTTTAGAACATGCCTACGAGTTGTTCACATTTCAGTTTAAGTCTTGCGAAGATTAGATCATCCAATAGAAGTCTAGAAGCTCGAAATTTTTAAGGAGTTTTGGCATTACCAAAAAGGAGAAAATTTTTGCGATAAATACCTTAAGTGTCTTGATTAATGCATCCTATAGAGAGCATCCTACAACAATCTTCATACAACGCTAAAAAGACGTTCTTCATACAGAAAAATGAGAATTCAATACAACCAAAAAAATGTTGGCTATTGTGTAATTGTTGTATGCATAACAACATATTACTTAGGAAAAGTAAAATGCAAAACCAACATGATAATACTTATACTTTAAAATCATTATGAACCAAGCAATTATTTACTCATAAAGTAATCACGGTTTTTAAAGGGAACGCTGATATGACAACATTTAATGCAGCCGCCGACTGCGGACCGAAGAGCATTTAATGAAGGATAAAAAGAATGTTTGAAGCATTTAATACTAGAAATTTTAATTCAAATATTCATCAAACATAAATCTAAAGTGTGCACATCTCATCAACCGGCCAACGACTACATTTTTAACGGATCTATTTCCAAGGTTATAAATAGCTCAATCCATAGGACTTGCTCACTTACTGAATTAACTAGAGCACTGATCAACTTGCATACATGAGCAACCAATTCATTCAAGCCTATCATGCATATCTTTATTGAATAAATATTCAGTCCCCAACTGTGAACACCCCACTACAACAAGGAAATAATGAGCCTGCAACTGTTGTTTGGAATACTTGCAATACCAAACTTCAACGTTGAGTACAACAGTTTTTTATGGACTAAGAAGGAACCTTTTTGACCTATGTGGGACGAAGAGAGTTCAGAACAAAACTTAAATCTATGTAAGAATAAGTCAGTTCAAGGAAGCCTACAGCCAATCCGTGTGAACAGGTTAAAGCTACATTCAGGTGTATTAATCTGTGTGAAGCATACAGTAACGAGTTTAGTTAAAATCATATAGTTGGGTATGCCATGATTTTAATATATATTTACTCCTGTGTGGAGAACCTGTGGACATATATAACGTTGCTTAAACCTGTGTTTTTATTTATTGTCCTTACTACTTATCTACTGTCTGTGATTATATTATACTTACTGTAACCATCAAGCTAACATGATATTATTTGGTTGATGTAGTCACGACAACTTGCGTTAGTCTTTGGCTACACATTTCAACCTCAAAAAAAGGTACAACTTATTCAGCCCCCCTCTAAGTTGTTATTTAAGTATAATGTGACCAACAAATTCACTGCAGGAAGGGCCACAAGACATTAAAGAATTGACGAAGAATCGGAGCAAGAAACTTGAATGCTGAAACTGACATGGTCCATGTAGGTATAACATAGATGGGTGTACTATAATGTAAATATAAGAAATGAGCTATAAGTCGACATAGTCGGGAGCACGACCATGTCAAATGACATGGTTCATGCTATTCGACTCCACATGTGTCAGTTTGCTGCACCTGAATTGATTTGGACCTCAAACCTCTTCCAGACCACCTTATGTAAACATTTCTAAGATGTGATTACATAAATTCTGTAATTGTATCTTCCTCCCTTTATTCTACCCAACTTAAAACTACTCAGTGTGTTGAGAAAGCATAAGTCGGCTACTGGGTGGTCTATCTCTAATTTGAAAGGAATTAGTCCTCCATTTGCATGCATAAGATATTATTAGAGGATAATTATAAACACAAGGTGCAAAATTAGAGAAGACTCACCCCGGTCATGTAAGAAGTAGTTAGGAAAGAAGTACTCAAATTGCTTGACACCAGAATTGTTTACCTAATTTCTGATAGTGAGTGGGTGACTCCAATACAAGTTGTATCTTAAAAAGGGTGGAGATTGTAACTAGGGATGAAAAAGAGGAATTAAGTGCCATAAGGGTAGTTACGGGGCAGTGTATGTGTATAGACTACAATGTGAGAGGGCCACTAGCAAGGACCATTTTCATCCCCCCCTTTAATGATAAAATGCTTGGTGAGGTGAATTTTATTGTTTTCTTGATGGTTGTTCAGGATATAATTAAATTTACATAGTAAATGTCCTTATGGAATTTATACTTATCGTATAACGTCGTTTTGTTTAAGTAATACCCAGGCCACCTTTCAACATTGCATGATGGCTATTTTCATATTAAAAACATAATGGAGGTCTTCATGGATGAATTTTCTGGATTTGGTAATTCATTTGATCATTACTTGCATAATCTAACTCTAGCTTTTAGCGTTCTGGAGATACTAATCTTGTACTTATTTTGGAAAAGTTTCATTTTGTGGTACAAAAAATGCATTGTATTAAGACGCATAATGTCTTCCACATAGGTTGAACGGGACAGGGCAATAGTTGCAATAGAAGAGCTTCTCCTCCTAAAAATGAAAAGACCATCGAAAGTTTACTTTGTCATGCCGGTTTCTACATATGGTATATTCACAATTTTTCTAAGATTTCTAAATCATTAAGTAAATTACTATAAAAGGATACCGCTTTCACTTTTTTCTGATGATTGTTTACAAGCACTCAAACTATTGAAAAAGGCTTTAGTGAGTGGACATATCCTTCTAGTGTCGGATTAGTCCCAATCCTTTGAGATCATTTGTGATGTAAGCGACTTCGCAGTAGGGTTTTGCTTATCATGTGAAATTATTCCGAGTCATATACTATTCAAACAAGACATTGGATGGTCCCCAACAAAATTACACTACCACTGAGAAGGAGATGCTTGCTCTAATATACATCTTGACAAATTTCGATACTACTAGAACATGTGGCCATCAGGTACCTATTAGACAAGAAGGATTCCAAGCCCAATTAATGTGTATGATCCTTCTTTTACAAGAATTTCATGAGGATATCCAAGACCGCAAGGGATGCGAGAACTTGGTAGCTGTTCATTTATCCCGACTTGAATACATAAAGGAAGAAACCGCATAATTAAGGGGATTAAAGAAGATTTTTCAGAGGAGAGGTTGTTAATGGTTGAGTTGAAATATCCATGGTATGCTGACATAGTTAATTTTTTTGTTGCAGGTGTCCTTCCTCCATATGTGGCTTGACCTATTACTTTTCAAGAGATGCGTAGACATGATCGTAGGACATTGTGTTCCACAAGAAGAATGGGAGGAAATTCTTCAACAGTGCCATTCATCAATGATGGGAGGACATTTTGGTGCCACAAGGACAACAACCATGGTATTGGAAAGTGGATTATGTTGGCCTACTCTGTACAATTACTGCTACCTCTACATACAGCAATATGGCTGGTGCTAAAGAGTGAAGAATATATCAAGACGGCATGATGCCAATTACGAACATAATCAAAGTGGAGTTATTTGATTTATGGGACATCAATTTCACGGGCCAATTTCCTTCTTCCTTTAGCAATAAATACATTATACTCACAGCAGAGTACGTGTCTCGATGGATAAAGGAAATTAATTTCTCCATCAAATGATCCCAACGTAGTTATGAAGTTCCTAAAGAAGAACATCTTTATTCGATTCGGGAATCTGGGAGCTTTAACCGGTGATATAGGTATGCACTTCATGAACAAAATAATAAATCGGCTTCTTCAAAAATAAGAATTCAATCAAAACAATCGTTGGCATACCATGCCCTAGCAAATGGGCAGGCTGAAGTGGCAAATAAATAGATTAAGAGAACCTTCGAGAAGTGCATGATTACATCGAGAAAAGATTGATCTTCAAAATAAGACGATGCTCTTTGGGACTATCACACTCTAAAAGACACCTATAGGCACATCTCCTTACCGAATTGTCTTTGGCAAAGTGTGTCTTTTACCCGTGGAGCTGGAAAATAGAGCGATCTGGGTGGTGAAAAAATTAATTTTAATTTTGAATCTTCTGGAAAGAAGAGGCTTCTAAATTTAACTGAATTTAAAGAATTCTAGGACAAGTGCTATGAAATTCTCGATTCCACACAAAAAAGATGAAGAAGTGGAATGACCAGATCATAGCACACCGTGAGTTCTTTTTGTGGCATCAAGTGTTCACTCTACTATTCTGGACTAAAGTTGTTTCCTAGAAAACTCAATTTGAATATGGTCGGGGTCGTTCTTGATAAAAAAAGTTGCGTCCTCGTGGAGCGGTTGTATTGTTGGGGCGAGATGGGATGTTACTTAGAGTTAATGGTGAACTCATCAACAAGATCTCAAGAATTATCTCTACACTTTGCAAAACAAGGAGGTGTTCGTTATGATTCTAACTGAGCCATAAAGCTTCTATTTTCAGGCGTCTGGATGATGACCTTACACTTAGCACTGGTTAGGAGGCAATAATTTTTATTTTTATTTCTTTATTTCATTTTATTTCAATAGGAGGCAATATTTTTATTTATGTAGTTCTTTATTTCATTTTATGCTTTATTTTAGCTATCTTAATCTTAATTAGCATATTTTCTTTGATGGGGTTGATCGGTTGAATTTTAAGGTTTAATATGCAGAAAAACGCACCTGGAGGATGAAACTGGCATTCAGATCCGACACTGGCTGTGTCAAATGACACGTCCGTGTTACCTTGTAGGTTCAAAATAGGGCTTGTGGCGATAATTTGACATTGCCTTGTCATTTGATGCGGCTCGTGTTGAATAGGTGGTATAGAAAGAGGACCCGACCATGCCTTTATTTTATTTCATCTCCTTCAACTCTTTCTCAACTATAATCCTCAATTTTCCTTTCATCAATTTTCGGTTCTAAGGGCAAAAATCCCCCAAATTAAACATAGAAACACTTAATGTGACATCCTTTTGTCATAATTACTCAATTATAATTTGATTTGTGGAAAGATTTAGGAAAACACTCAAGAACACCACATCACTTAGCTTCGATTTTAATCCAATTTTGAGGTGAAATGTTGAATTTGCTTTCGCTTCTTGTCTATGATGCTTGTGTGATGAGGTATGGTTCGACATGATTCACGGGTTTGAGTTTCTTGTGAAATTTTTATGAGTTTTGTAGATTAATGAGGAAAGTGAGATTAGTGGGTTGTATGTTATTCTTGGATTTAAGTGTTGGGCACTATCTAATTTCAGGTTTGAAAGTGATTAATGTCAATTGAACGAGCATCATGTTTTGCGTATGAATTTGAAATTAGGGCTAGTTTATTAATTTAAGTTTTGAGGAAGCTATTGTTTTTTTGGGGGGTATGTGATGAGATACCCCTTGGTTATTGTTAATTGAAGAATTTTTACTGGAAGGAAAAATCACAGTATCTTATCCGGGTTTGGTTTGTGCCCGGAGTAGGTTTGGAGTCTCTTTGGCAAAAACGGGCCTTATGCGTAGCAATCCCACAGTTATTGCACGTGATAGTCTGCCTCGGACACTTGGTGCTGAAATGACCCTGTTCTCGACAGTTGAAACATGTGATGGCCAAACTGGATGCTCGGTACTGAGATTCCGCTGGTCTAGGTACCATAGGAGGTCGCTTAGAAAAAGTAGGGCCCGCACGAGGATTCTTGAAGGTTGCTTGACTTCCTTCTGACTGATTACGATTCTTGGATTTCTTGCTAGCAGATGAAGGTTGTTGCTTAGCAATCTCCTTAGCAGTAAGCTCATAAATAAGAGCTTTCTCGATGAATTCGGCCAGGGTGGTGCAATTGTGATTAAGCAACTGCATCCGCATACGAGGTTTCAACCTCTTACTGAAATACTTGATCTTGTCCGCCTCGGAGCGAATAATAGATGAGGCGAAAGGAACTAGCTCCTGAAATTTCTCAGCGATAGCGAGAACATCATCTTCAGCTGAGGGGTCGGGAATGAGTAATTCTGATAACTTGGCCTCCCTGAGTGTGGCCGTATAATATCTTTCCATCATGAGGGTCTTGAACTGGTCCCAAGTGCAAGATCCGTTGGTGGGCTTCAACGATAACCACCATGAATGAGCGCTCTTACCCAGATAGTAAGCCGCAACTAAAACTTTGTGCCCTTCGGGACACTCTACCATAGCAAATAGTTTCTCAAAGTGTTCAAGCCAATGAACAATATCCTCCGGCTCCGATGAGCCCTCAAAAGTAGGTGGTCTCTGGCGGGAAATGTCGCCAATAATACTGCTCACACTCCTCTCTTGCCCCTGAGGTGGCGGCGGAGGAGCCTGCTGATTTTGGGCGGTTGAGTTCTGCATCGTCTCCATCACACGTGCCATTTGAGTCATTTGTGCCATCATGCCCTGCATAAAAGCAAGTGGATCAACCCGAACACCTTCTGATTGAGCTGTGTACCGGGTACGACTCCCTGACAGTGAATGATTATTTCCAGGTGAATGAGTGGCAGCGTCGCTCGATGAATTGGCATTATCCTCGCGTTCGCGCGTGTATTTACACGAGCTCCCGGGTTTTGACCCGTTCCAAGGCCTCTTCCCCTGCGTCCTCTGATAGCTCTCTCCATACTTAAGTAGGAAAGTCACATGATAATTATAGATCTCGCATGAGTACTATATTATGATTACGTTATGAAATGATGATAATGAGCATACGCGCTCTAACACAATGATTACATGAATGATCAACTGAGGTGACATGATTATCTGATGAAATTCTTGAAATGATTATCTTGAACAAGTTAACAAGATTAATGATACAATCCACAAGATCAACAACTGAGTAATGAAATGAACTAAGTGATTAATGAGTTAACATGATCGACATGATCAAAAATGAAAATGATGATTGAGGATTGTTGAGTGATGAATAATGAATGAGTGATTCTTATTACCAGAAATGTTACCATTTCTTTGGTCTGAGGGGCTTGGTGTTTGCATGGGTCACACATGACGCGAAAGTCCAATGATACTAGTCTGATGAACAATGATTTCAAATGAGACATGACTCGGAAGGTAGTATTCAAAACCACACCCCGATACCAACTCTGTAACACCCTCAAATGGGCGGATATTACAGTGTTGTGGACCCCCAACTAGGACCCACCAGGCGAATAAAAGTTAATGAATTAAATAATATAATTGTAGTAACGAACCACATTATATCATCAATTACTCCGATGAGGAGTTTCAAGTACAACACACCCAGAAAATACAGAATACATGTATATTTTATATGAAGATAAAATATACAACACTGAATAAAAAAATGAATATCCAAACGGAATCTACAGCGGAAATTACACAACAAGCTGACATGAATAAATAAGAGACTGGTGCCCCCTACTAGTATCACTAGGATTCCTCACCGTCAACGTTCTCTTCTCATGCTTTTGCCTTGCCATGACCTGAAAATAACATCCCCCAGCGGGGTCAGTTACACAGAACAACAATCCTCAAGAGTTGAGCAAGCACAATCATTATGTATCTTAATTATGAAATGAAGCTCAAGAGGGGCATCATAGTACGCCCGTAATGGGACGTGCAAGTGCAAAAAATGAGTGTCCGGACACACCCGCACTTGTACCTAATTAGTCTCATGGAGGCACGTTAGCGTGTGCACAGTCCATTATGTCGGTGAACCCGATCACATGACTATCGTGTGCCCGACTAAAAATTCCACACATAACCACCCGGCCACGCAATATGAGCCTAGGAGGTCACAAGAACAAAAGTGACCACGATAAATATTAATGAATAACAATCCGATACGGGTCAAGAATGACTCACCGAGATAAAACAATAACGAATGAATGATAGCTCACTGAAATGATTGGAACCGTCGTTCCTCGTGAATTGAATGATTAATTTGATATTTACAAGTCTCAACATGATTTATTCTATGAATGAATTATGAATAGGAATGAACAACAACGAGAGGAATGAGTATCCTTTTAACCGAGTAAGAATTAACTTACACAAATACCGGTGATGAAAGTCCTTCCTCGAACAAACATCCTAAATAGAATGTCGGTCGCTCGAACAACCTTGAATGACATAATTACCAACAAACGCTCAATATACGTATCAAGCACGATTATAACTAACTCAAGTTGTCGATATGACAAATCCAAGTTCATTGGGGCATTATAACAAACACGTTGTAACCAATCTTCGATTGTTTACAACCAATCCTCAATTATATCGATACCAAACCTCCAAGGAGTGATACAATCCAACAAAACATCTCCAACACAATCAATAATCTAATATGAATGCACAATTCGAGATTTCAACAACATCTAATCGAAACCCCCAAAACCAAATCAACATTCAAAGTGTTCTTCAAATAATCCTTTAACAATCCAATGAATATTCATACAAACTCATAATCATACGTATATCTCTTCATACAACTTGATTATAACATCCAAAACATCATATTCCATCTTAAAATCGAAATCTAAGCTTTGGATAAAATTTACCTTTTGAAGATCCAACCTCTTCGATCCGTCAAAACTATTGTCAGTGGACTTCCCAAGCTTCACAAATGGATAAGGATGATTAAACTTGAACACACAAGTGTTTGATGATGAGAAATCTCTCCCAGAAAAACTCTCTCAGAACCAAAATGAAGAAGGGGTGAAATGAGCACAAAAATCCCGTTCAATCCTTTATATACTGCGCAGAGTTATGATCGTAACTCTGTCACCTTACGGCCGTAACAATGATCTGTCGAAAAAAAATAATGCCATCATTGACTGGGTTACGGCCGTAACCAAAGCTAACTTACGGCCATAACAACAACACTTACGGCCGTATCCTGCCGAACTTATGGTCGTAAGTTGCCTTCATCAAAAACACCCTCCTGCCCAACGAATGCATGCTACGGCCGTAGACTCCCAAAACATACGGCCGTAACTAAAATGACTTACGGCCGTAAGTTGTCTTCGTCCAGAAAGACACAAATTCCACGAATGCATATTATGGACATAATGATGATCAGTTACGGCCGTAACTCACTGCTGGAAATGACGAAAATCCAGTAAATCCGTCTTCTCGTTACCAATGATGAAAGATCCGACATATGATACTTGTATGAATGTAATTGAGTCCAATAACATGCAATAGGTGATACTTCAAACACAAGACTACCCATCACGATGATTATGAAAATACTCTCGTCTCGATACTCCAACGGAGTTGAATAATGATCGGTAACTGATACACGACTCCAAGTACGCCAATGATGAATACAAGTGACTGAACAAGAATGATGAATGATTAATAAGGAATGAAAAAATAATCAGTGACAATTACTGAATGATAATTACTGAATGATAATGAATTTACAACCGGGTATTACATACTCTGAGTCATTACACGAATACACGAACTAACGCTGCAATAATAGAACTTAAATTCATAAGTAATTTACACGGTCACATTGACAGAGATGTACGACCTTTACCAAAACAATCACGGTCAAAACATTGTACATACCATTGTGGTCAAACATGGGTAATATTCAAAATTTTTTTTGAGGTATTAGTTCAAATGATAATATTTTAAAACTCGTGAGTTTGAAAGATTTTACTGAGATGAAATTTTCGAAAAATACTTTTAACACCTCGATCGTTTAATCAAAACCATGAACCCCTTATCACAACTGTTTTGTTTTGAAATCATTTGCAAAAGAACATTTTGAAATATCAATTCTACTCGATAATCGATATCATCGAGACGACCCTATCAATATGCATCATTATCACCATTAACGACATACAGGGTAACCACATGTTACCACGCCACACCTTCACGAATAACAACGCACATGGTAATATGTTGCCATGCCCCTTAGCATCGCCCCCAGAGGTTTCGCCAAACCATCCCCGGGTGGAAAACCACTTGTACTCGCACTAATCATTTCCACCGATCAACTATCACATAAGAATCAAGTCATATAATAATACAATTAAATCAGACTTTGCAGTCACACCGCCTAAGTGTACTGTAACACCCCCAAACTAGGCGGATATTACAGTGCCGTGGACCCCCGACTGGGACCCACCAGGCGAATGAAAATGAGTCAATTACGCAGGGTAAATGTAGTACCGAACCACATTACGCGATTAATTACTCCGATGAGGAGTTTCATACAACACACCCAGGATAATACAGAATACATGTATATTTTATATGAAGATAAAATATACAACACTGAGTGAAATGAATATTCAAACGGAATGTCTGCAGCGGAATAATGAAGGAAACATAAATGACTGAAAAGACTGTGGCCCCCTACTAGTATCATTGGGACTCCTCGCCGTCACCGTGCTCTCCCCGTGCTTTAGCCTTGCCATGACCTGAAAAACAATATCCCCCAACGGGCCGCCATACGTAACAACAATCCTCAAGGGTTGAAAATACACAATCATGATATATCTGAAGTTATGAATTATCCTGTCGAAACATATGCAATCAAACATGCTATATGAATCAACTATCAGTACGGCTCAAAGGAATGGCGCCACACTACGTCCAGGATGGAAATGTGTCCGTGCACAAGCCACCAACGAGTATCGATCGAATACACGCGTGGTCTTGTACCTAATCAGTCTCAGGAAGCTATCAACTCGTGTGCACAGTCCAATGTGAGGCCACCAACGAACACACGACTATAATGTGCCCGACATGAAAATCCTACACATACCAACTGGCACGCTAGTATGACCCGGAATACCACGATATAACAAAAGTGACAACGAAAATGAATAATGACTCACCAAGATGAAATGATGGTGAAATGAATGACAGCTCAATAAAATGATTGGAACCGTCATTCCTTATGACTGAGGTGATTAATTGATAATGACAAGTTTTGATATGGTTAATACAATGATGAATGAGTTACGATTATGAATGAACAACAACAAAAGGAATGAATATCCTTTTAACCGAGTAAGAATTAACTTACACAACACCGATGAAGAATGTCCGTCCACGAACAACGTCCTAAATGAAATATCGGTCGCTCGAACAACCTTGAATAACATAATTACCAATAATTCGATCATTACGCGAATCAAATACGATCATAACCGACTAAAACGTCAATACAACAATATCCTAACTCGAATATATCGAAACCAACTCCAAGATGAGTATTTCAAACCATCAAAACACTTTCAATGATATCAATAATTCCATAGGAATCCACAATTCAAGATTACAACAACGTCAATCGGAAATCCCCAAATTAACCGAAGTCAACCCCAAGGGTTCTTGATATAAATCCCCAAAATAACCATTTAATCCGTAGGAATATATTTATCCAAGATAGATAATCCATATCTAACATATTCCAACAATAATCCAAGCTTACACGAAGAAAATCGGAAGGAAAACCCAAAAATCCGAGATTCTAGATCCAAAAGATTAATACCTTTGATTTGATGTTAAGGAGGTGATGAAGTGATGATTAATCCGAATGATGATCTTGAAGATGATGATTGATGATTACACCTCGAAGGATACTCTCCAAAATTCCCGAAATCGCCCGAAACCGATGAGGGAATGAGAAAGAATGATAAATGACGAACTCGGCTAACTGTCCAATATATAGTCACTCCATGTTAGCGTGCGCTAGCCCTTGTGCGTAGCGTGCGCTAACGGGTATTTTGGGTAGTCCAGTACCCACTGTCCGAAAACGGTAGCGCGCACTACGTACCGTTTTGTAGCGTGCGCTACGGCTGAACATTTAGCGTACGCTAACCCAAAAAGATTAGCGTGCGCTAACGAATTATCTGATGCCCAGTACTGGAGTCCAGAACCTTCTGTCCTCTGATCTGATCTCGGTAGCGTGCGCTATGACCAACAAGTAGCGTGCGCTACTACACCGCTTGCGTACGCTAAAAACCACTCATAGCGTGCACTATGAATAAATTCAATTCAGTCCAGTAGCCACTGGAATCGACCTGATCCGACCTTAGCGCGCGCTACAACAAATATTACCGTGCGCTACTACAAACCACTAGCACGCGCTACTTACCATCGGTAGCATGCGCTACTTATAACTCACCTGCAGTCCAGTACCTTCTGGAATGCAGCCAGGGCAACATTAGCGTGCGCTAATGCTGAGTGGTAGCGTGCACTAGCTGTACTCAATTAGCGCGCGCTAAAAAGAGTACGTAGCGTGCGCTACTCCTCACGCACAGCCCACAACGAAAGTGACAATGATGATAAACATGGCACGAAACTCCAATTAGATTGATTATGGATGACGATTGATACACGATACAATTACTCTGAACGATGAATACCATGATTGAATATGAGTGACAAATGATCATTAATGAGTGAAATTACTGAGTGACAATTACTGAATGATAAATACTGAATGATAATAACTGAATTACAACCGGGTATTACATACACCCCCCCTTAAAAGAGTTTCATCCCCGAAACTAAGGGTCAAACAACTCGGGATAACTCTCCCGCATACTATCCTCGGTTTCCCAAGTAGCCTCTTCGATCCCATGTCTAGACCACTGAATTTTCACCAAAGGAATCGTCTTATTCCTCAACTGTTTGATTCGCCGCTCTAAAACTCGTATAGGACGCTCCTCATATGAATGATCATCGGGGATCTCAATTTCATCGAACTGAAGTATGTGACTCGGGTCGGCAATATACTTCCGCAACTGTGAGACATGAAACACATTATGAATTCGGTTCAACGCCGGAGGTAGAGCCAGTCGATAAGCTAACTCGCCTACTCGATCCAAAATCTCAAACGGTCCAATGAATCTCGGACTCAACTTCCCTCTCTTCCCGAAACGGAAGATACCTCGACTCGGGGATACTTTGACCAAAACGTGGTCACCCGTCTCGAACTCTAGTGGTCGACGACGATTGTCTGCATAAGATTTCTATCGAGTCTGAGCGGCCAACAAACGACTCCTGATCAAAGCTACCTTCTCACGGGCGGCTATAAGCATATCGGGCTCGGTGCCGATTGATTTTGATAAGTCGTCCCAACACAAACGAGATCGACAACGACAACCGTACAAGGACTCGTAAGGTGCCATCTTAATCGAAGAATGCCAACTATTATTATACGTGAACTCGATCAATGGTAGTTGGGCTTCCCAATCGTCTTTCCAATCGAGGACGCATGCCTTCAACATGTCCTCTAATGTCTGAATAGTCCTCTCTGATTGCCCGTCGGACTGAGGATGAAAAGCGGTACTGAGATTAAGTTAAGTTCCCATAGCACGATGAACTGATTTCCAAAAATGAGACACGAATCGTCCGTCACGATCGGAAATGATACTTTTAGGAGTACCGTGCAGTCTCACTATCTCTTTGATAAACAACTGGGCAAGTCTCTCGGGACCCCACGTATCCTTAATCTCAAGGAAATGCGCCGATTTAGTTAAGCGGTCCACAATTACCCAGATCGTATTCATGCCACGACGACTCGTTGGCAAACTCGTGATGAAATCCATAGAAATGTCTTCCCACTTCCATTCTGGAATAGGGAGAGGTTTCAGCATACCCTCCGGTTGCTGATGTTCAATCTTAACTTGTTGACAGGTTAAGCAACTCGAAACAAATTCTGTGACTTCTCGCTTCATATTACTCCACCAGTAATTTTGTTTCAAGTCCTTATACATCTTGCTAGACCCCGGATGAACAGAATAAGGGGTAGCATGAGCTTCTCTCAAAATCGAGTTTTTCAACTCGTCATCCGCCGGTACGCACAACCGATTCTTAAATCTCAAAAGTCCATCCTCGTGGACCACGAATCCAGGGGCTTTCCCCTGAGCCACATCCTCACGGATGCGCAACAATGATGGGTCTGAAACCTGCTTCTCTCTGATTGCCTCCTCAAGTGACGATGAAATCTCTAACATACAAAGCTGT
Source organism: Orobanche coerulescens (assembly GCA_033398695.1). Classification (NCBI taxonomy): domain Eukaryota; kingdom Viridiplantae; phylum Streptophyta; class Magnoliopsida; order Lamiales; family Orobanchaceae; genus Orobanche; species Orobanche coerulescens. Next base: position 56,602,389 of record CM065809.1, on the reverse strand, counting down.
CCCTGAACTCGCTGAAGCCAGACCTCGATCTCGGGTCTAAGGAATTCCTGCTGAAGCTCCTTCTGAACTGTTAAACGAGCAAGCATCTGCTCCTGGACGGACTTACGACTCAAGGCGTCGGCGACAACGTTCGCCTTGCCCGGGTGGTAAAGGATCTCGATATCGTAATCTTTGATTAGTTCCAACCACCGTCTCTGTCGCATATTTAACTCCTTTTGAGTAAATATATACTTCAAACTCTTGTGATCAGTAAAAATTTGACAGGTGACGCCATAAAGGTAATGACGCCAGATTTTCAAAGCGAACACCACGGCTGCTAGCTCCAGGTCGTGGGTCGGATAATTAACCTCGTAAGGTCTCAATTGCCGTGAAGCATAAGCAATAACTTTCCCGTTCTGCATGAGTACACATCCGAGACCCTGCCCGGATGCATCACTATAAACCACAAATCCTTCCGTCCCTTGCGGCAAGGAAAGAACAGGTGCTGAAGTTAACCGGCTCTTGAGTTCCTCAAAACTCTGTTGACACGCGTTGGACCACGTGTATTTCTTATCTTTCCGTAAAAGATTCATCATGGGTTGAGCGATTTTAGAAAATCCTTCAACAAACCGCCGATAATAACCGGCTAATCCGAGAAAGCTCCGGATCTCCTTAACATTCTTCGGAGGTAGCCAATCTCTAATAGCCTCCGTCTTTTGAGGATCGAAACGAACTCCGTCTGATGAAATTACATGTCTAAGAAATGTCACTTCGGACATCCAGAATTCACATTTGGAAAACTTCCCATAAAGTTGCTCTCGTCTCAACACGTCGAGAACCTGATGAAGGTGAAACTCGTGTTCCTCCCGGTCACGAGAATAAATCAAAATATCATCAATGAAGACAACCACAAATTGATCCAAAAAGTCGATGAAAACCCAATTCATTAACTTCATGAATACCGCAGGTGCATTAGTTAATCCAAACGGCATTACCACGAATTCATAATGACCATAGCGTGTTCGAAATGCCGTTCTCGCGATATCCGACTCTCGAATTCGCAACTCATGATATCCAGATCTTAAGTCGATCTTGGAAAATACTGAAGCTCCCTGAAGTTGATCTAAAAGATCATCGATACGGGGTAGAGGATATTTATTCTTGATCGTCACCTGGTTCAATTCACGGTAATCAATACACAAGCGGAACGAACCATCCTTCTTCTTGACAAATAAAACTGGTGCTCCCCACGGGGACGCACTCGGTCGGATATTACCTTTCTCGAAAAACTCCTCAAGTTGGTTCTTTAATTCCTGCATTTCGGTCGGGGCCATCCGGTACGGTGCCTTCGATATCGGGGACGTACCGAGCTCCAACTCAATCGTGAATTCCACATCTCTCTGTGGAGGCAAACCAGGTAACTCGTCTGGAAAAACATCGGCATATTCCCTCACTACCAGAATATCCGTCAACATTACTGGTGATTTCTCGGTTTTGGTCATATAGCACCAATAACCAACACGCCCCTGACTGAGTAATCTCACTGCTTTCATTAAGTTAATGACCTTACCAGAACAGCCGGGATTACCTCCCTGAAAAACACATTCAACCCCATCGTCTGATATGATAGTGACCATACGCTTACGGACACTAATGATGGCATCGTGACGATCCATCCAATCAATACCCAGAATGACGTCGTCTCTCGGCAAATCTACTACGATTAGGTCTGCTAGCCATACACGGCCATGAAGCTGAATCGGACAATCCTTAATCTCATGATTACCGATAATTCTTCTACCGTCAGGTAGACCAATGACATAAGGCTCACAACTAGTAGCACTACCCAGACGTAGTCTACTCAAGCATGACTCAGAAATGAATGAATGCGATGCACCAGTATCAAAAAGGGTACACACAGGTTGAGATAGAATATCGAGTGTACCTGAGATCATCCGGGCCTCTGGATCGTCGGTCCTTTTCATCTCATAAATTCGGGGCTTGCCGGCCCCCGAACCGGACGCTCCGTGCCTCGATAGCTCTTAGCTCGCCTTTAGCTCTGTCGTCTTGAGCAGCCCGAGTGGCTTTGATTACGCACCGAATGACACAGGGCCCGAGATGACGCGGAGTGGGTTTAGAGTCCCTTTGGCAAAACGGGCCCTATGCCCGGCAATCCTGATTGTGGCACGTGATGATCGCCGGACATTTGGTGCTGAAATGACCCTGTTCCTCACAGTTGAAACAGGTGATGGCCGAACTGGCCGCTCGTGACTGAGATTCCGCGGGTTTAGATGCCATGGTAGGTCGCTCAGAAAAAGTAGAGCCCGCACGTGGTTTCTTGAAAGTGGCCTGACTCCCGTCAGACTGATTACGGTTCTTGGACTTCTTGCTAGCAGATGAAGGTTGCTGCTTAGCGATCTCCTTAGCAGTAAGCTCATAGGTAAGAGCTTTCTCAATGAATTCGGACAACGTGGTGCAATTATGATTAAGAAGCTGTAGTCTCATACGGGGTTTCAGCCTCTTGCTGAAATACTTGATCTTGTCCGCCTCAGAGTGAATGATAGACGAGACGAACGGAAGAAGTTCCTGAAATTTTTCGGCGATGGCGATGACATCATCATCCGCCGAAAGGTCGGGAGTGAGTAATTCCGACAACTTGGCCTCCCTGAGTGGGGCCGGATAGTACTTCTCCATCATGAGAGTTTTGAACTGATCCCAAGTACATGATCCGTCTGTGGGCTTCAACGATAACCACCATGAATGAGCGCTCTTACCAAGATAGTAAGGCGCAACTGAAACTTTATGCCCTTCAGGGCAATCCACCATAGCAAATAACTTCTCGAAATGCTCAAGCCAATGAACATTATCCGCCGGCTCAGATGAGCCCTCAAAGGTAGGTGGTCGCTGGCGAGAGATATCGCCAATGATATTGCTTACACCCCTCTCTTGCCTCTGAGGTGGCGGTGGAGGAGCCTGTTGATTTTGAGTAGTGGAGTTATGCATCGCCTCCATTAGTTGTGCCATCTGAGTCATTTGGGCCATCATGCCCTGCATAAAAGCCAGTGGGTCAACTCGAACACCCTCTGACTGAGCTGTGTCCCGGGTACGACTCCCTAATAGCGAATGATCACGTCCAGGTGAATGAGTGGCAGCGTCACTGCTCGATGAGTTAGCATTATTACTGGCATTCGCATGTGTATTCACACGAGTCCTCGGGTTTCGGCCTGCACCACGGCCTCTTCCCCCTCGTCCTCTGCCAGCTCTTTCCATACTGAAGTGGAAAGTCACATGATGATTATATCTCTCGCATGAATATCACATTATGACTATGACATGAGATGATGAAAATGAGCATACACTCTAACACAGTGGTTACATGAATGATTAACTGAGGTGACATGATTATCTGATGAAATTATTGAAATGATTATCTTGAACCAGTTAACAAGATTAATGATATGATCTTCCAGATCAACAACTGAGTAATGAAATGAATTGAGTGATTAATGAGTTAACATGACCGTCCTGGTCAAAATGAAAATGATGATTGAGGATTGTTAACTGATAAATTATGAATGAATGATTATTGCCAGAAACTATACCATGGCGTTAAAAATCTTACAGTTCTTGGTCTGGTTGGCTCGGAATTTGCACAGGTCACACGTGACGCGAAAGTCCAATGATACTAGTCCGATGACGATGATTTCAAATGAGACATGACTCGGAAGGTAGTATTCAAAACCACGCTCCGATACCAACTCTATAACACCCCCAAACTAGGCGGATATTACAGTGCCGTGGACCCCCGACTGGGACCCACCAGGCGAATGAAAATGAGTGAATTACACAGGGTAAATGTAGTACCGAACCACATTACGCGATTAATTACTCCGATGAGGAGTTTCATACAACACACCCAGGATAATACAGAATACATGTATATTTTATATGAAGATAAAATATACAACACTGAGTGAAATGAATATTCAAACGGAATGTCTGCAGCGGAATAATGAAGGAAACATAAATGACTGAAAAGACTGGGGCCCCCTACTAGTATCACTGGGACTCCTCGCCGTCACCGTGCTTTAGCCTTGCCATGACCTGAAAAACAATATCCCCCAACGGGGTCAGTTACACAGAACAACAATCCTCAAGGGTTGAAAATACACAATCATGATATATCTGAAGTTATGAATTATCCTGTCGAAACATACACAATCAAACATGCTATATGAATCAACTATCAGTACGGCTCAAAGGAATGGCGCCACACTACGTCCGGGATGGAAATGTGTCCGTGCACAAGCCGCCAACGAGTATCGATCGAATACACACGTGGTCTTGTACCTAATCAGTCTCACGAAGCCATCAACTCGTGTGCACAGTCCAATGTGAGGCCACCAACCAACACACGACTATAATGTGCCCGACATGAAAATCCTACACATACCAACCGGCACGCTAGTATGACCCGGAATACCACGATATAACAAAAGTGACAACGAAAATGAATAATGACTCACCAAGATGAAATGATGGTGAAATGAATGACAGCTCAATGAAATGATTGGAACCGTCGTTCCTTATGACTGAGGTGATTAATTGACAATGACAAGTTTTGATACGGTTAATACAATGATGAATGAGTTACGATTATGAATGAACAACAACAAAAGGAATGAATATCCTTTTAACTGAGTAAGAATTAACTTACACAACACCGATGAAGAATGTCCGTCCACGAACAACGTCCTAAATGAAATGTCGGTCGCTCGAACAACCTTGAATAACATAATTACCAATAATTCGATCATTACGCGAATCAAATACGATCATAACCGACTCAAACGTCGATACAACAATATCCTAACTCGAATATATCGAAACCAACTCCAAGATGAGTATTTCAAACCATCAAAACACTTTCAATGATATCAATAATTCCATAGGAATCCACAATTCAAGATTACAACAACGTCAATCGGAAATCCCCAAATTAACCGAAGTCAACCCCAAGGGTTCTTGATATAAATCCCCATAATAACCATTTAATCCGTAGGAATATATTTATCCAAGATAGATAATCCATATCTAACATATTCCAGCAATAATCGAAGCTTACACGAACAAAATCGGAAGGAAAACCCAAAAATCCGAGATTCTAGATCCAAGAGATTAATACCTTTGATTTGATGTTAAGGAGGTGATGAAGTGATGATTAATCGGAATGATGAGCTTGAAGATGATGATTGATGATTACACCTCGAAGGATACTCTCCAAAACGCCCGAAATCGCCCGAAACCGATGAGGGAATGAGAAAGAATGATAAATGACGAACTCGGCTAACTGTCCAATATATAGTCACTCCAGGTTAGCCTGCGCTAGCCCTTGTGCGTAGCGTGCGCTAACGGGTATTTTGGGCAGTCCAGTACCCACTGTCCTAAAACGGTAGCGCGTGCTACGTACCTTTTTGTAGCGTGCGCTACGGCTGAACACTTAGCGTACGCTAACCCAAAAAGATTAGCGTGCGCTAACGAATTATCTGATGCCCGATCTTTGAGTCCGTAACCTTCGTCCTCCGATCGATCTCTCGGTAGCGTGCGCTATGACCAACAAGTAGCGTGCGCTACTACACCGCTTGCGTACGCTAAAAACCACTCATAGCGTGCGCTATGAATAAATTCAATTCATTCCAGTAGCCACTGGAATCGACCTGATCCGACCTTAGCGCGCGCTACAACAAATATTACCGTGCGCTACTACAAACCACTAGCGCGCGCTACTTACCATCGGTAGCGTGCGCTACTTATAACTCACCTGCAGTCCAGTACCTTCTGGACTGCAGCCAGAGCAACATTAGCGTGCGCTAATGCTGAGTGGTAGCGTGCGCTACCTGTACTCAATTAGCGCGCGCTAAAAAGAGTACGTAGCGTGCGGTACTCCTCACGCACAGCCCACAACGAAAGTGACAATGATGATAAACACGGCACGAAACTCCAATTAGATTGATGATGGATGACGATTGATACACGATACAATTACTCTGAACGATGAATACCATGATTGAATATGAGTGACAAATGATCATTAATGAGTGAAATTACTGAGTGACAATTACTGAATGATAAATACTGAATGATAATAACTGAATTACAACTGGGTATTACATGTACAACCAAATTTTTCTAGCAAGAATGGTAACGATCAACAACACATCAATGATACCCATACAGGATAACCAACCGAGTGCGAGATTATCGATACAATAGTTAAAGTTCACAGTCATCACTGGCGGACCATACGAATATATCAACAGAAATTAAATGATCAGTAGAAGGGCACAGATACAACTGTAACAACAAGTTTACTACTGAGTTAGTAAAAAGCTTACGGCGGTAGCAACATGCAGTTTACGGCCGTAACAACTAGGAGCTTACGGTCGTAACACTAACTTCCTGCGGCCATAACATCCACCAGCTTACGGCCGTAATAGAGAACATCTTCGGCCATAACCACTAGCTGCAAGACAGCAAAATTGTCTCAGCAGCCCCAAAACGGCTCCTAAGGTTAAAGATGGACTCCTAAAAATGTATCCCGACATTTAGAAACACTGAAACTTCTCCGTCCAGCATAGAAACACAAAAAACTCATCGTAACGACTTATTCCCAACAGACAAACACATAACGTTTAAAATTACGAAAATCAAAGTTGTTTTGCAAAATAATAATTTTCCAAAATCCTTTCGATCATATCCAAAAATAACGGTAACATTTTGCAATGTCTGAAGTACTTTAAAGATCATTTTTCAAATACCGCCGGATGGTGTCATTTGAAAGTACATTGGCCTACTTGTCAAAATTCAACCGATTTCAAAATCTATACAAACCGTTGTTTAATCGCACCATCAGAATATTTTCAAAAATTGATTTCCACAAAAATACTCAAGCCCATAAACTCTTTCAGAAAAATATTTTCAAACCTACCCGCAGCGGACATAATTGCCACTATCTAAAAATAACTGAATTTAGAACCACATGCCCAAACGGCAAACAAGATCACCAACTCAATCAAGTGCAACTCGTAAACACCAAATTTAAACATACGTCAAAACCATCCATCTGAGTTTCTCGACAAACTCCACCATCATACATTCTATGGAACACATTAAAGTTCACAATTTTCACATCATACCACCCATGCGGTGGTTCAAAGTCAAACCACCAATACTTCCAGTTCTATGCACATACAGTGTATCACAAGTATCGAATACAAACTCCATTACACAACACCATGCAAACAAAGTTATGCACCACAAATATCTCACAAATGAAATCATGAAACACAGATACTACGCATAAAAGGGGAGACTTACGTCTACAGGCCGTACGGAGATGACGGTCGCCCATGATACTAATCTCATCCGACAACACATCCGACACGTTGTGACTACGCACAACTCAACTTGTCACCCAACAACTCGAATGATTACTCAACAAATCACGACTCAACTTGACCCGACAGCCTAGGTTTCCGCAACCTGGCTCTGATACCATAAATGTAACACCCTCAAAACCATATGGGAATATTATACGCCGCATATCCTTCCCACGAGGATCTACCAGGCTAAACAACACAAAAAGACCAAGTGTTTGCCCGGCCGGGGGTAAAAAATACAATGATATGGATCCTTAAGGTCAACTATAAATAGCTACACTGACTGATGAGGTCGCACGACTGACACAAACAAAAAAAATTCAATTCTTTATAATAAATACCCGCGCAGGGGTAAAGATACAAAATAGCGGAAGACAGGTTAAAACTGTTATGATACAACACAACTCAACTTAACTCCCAACTCTTGATTAGTATCGTATCTCGTCACTTCCTGTGCCGATCCTGTGACTGCTCCCTCGAACCTGTATGTACCTGGACGCAAAACAGACATCCACCCCCCGATTACTCGGGGGTTAGAAAAATTCCACTATTTTGCTAGTGCAAGTATAATATGATACGAAATCTAACAAGAAAATAGCAACCACGAATTAGATACGGCAATCAAGTATGAAAATATTCCCGTGAAGTTTTAAAATTCCGAACTCAAGCAAACAAGTATTTGAAAAGAAACTCATCATCTCGGGGATTTTTAAAGTAGAATTTATTTTGGACCTCGAGTCCCAATTTAAAAACCTTTTCAAAATCATTAGGGCCTCAGCCCGGTTCTCGTTTCAAAACACATTAGCTAAGATAATCATGGGTCTGTGACCCAACTTCAAAATGTTATCCAATCAATCACTGTTACACGATCACTGTTCGTACACATCATGTACAGAACTCCAGTGGCCTCGACGGACCCTACCTGAAACACACACATTGTTCGTACACATCATATTCCGAACTCCAGAGGCCTCGACAGACCCTACCCACAACGCACACATTGTCACTTCACAACACATATTGATCAACTCAACACGTTACCACGAACAACACACATTATTACCAATATGTCAAACCATTCAACAATACACCGCAATACATATTCAAGTATGTAATCAATCCGACACAATTATCATAATCATCACGATATCTCAGTCATGAAGAATCACGTACAACACAAACAATATGATTAACACAACCAACACAATGTAATAACCGTACTCTTTATTAACTGTTTGACCTTGCCATTCTTCCTATTTGTCGCTCTGTAAACTCTTTGTGATGTTTTCGATTTGTTATAGAGTTTTGTACCTTGTTTAGATCATGATCATGTTGTTTAGACCCTTCGGAAGTGTTCTGGGTCAGATAGATGGCGCACGTTAGACCTAGGCTAACGCATGCTAATTCTTCTTGAGTAGCGCATACTAGCTTTAAGACTTAGCGCGCGCTAAGGGACCAGACAGGGCAGAGGTAGTAGCTAATTCTGCTCTCTGGACTAGCAGTTAGCGCACGCTAGGAGTTAGCTAGCGTACGCTATTCGTGGTCAGTAGCACACGCTAACACGTCCGTAGCGCACACTAACGAGATGGGTCGGCAGAGGCAGTGAGGTTTTCAGGCTGTCTGGACTATCAGGTAACATACGCTAGGCTTCAGCTAGCGCACACTACAAGTGTTGCATAGCGCAGGCTAAGCTATACAGCAGCGCACGCTAAGACTCGAGCAGGGCAGAGGACAGTAGGTTCTGGATTCCAATTTCTGTACACCAACTCCCGGGTAGTGCACGCTAACTATCAGCTAGTGCATGCTAAAGGAAGGCGATTAGCACACGCAACGGTATACCTAACGCACGCTAATGGGGCTGGCAGAAGCCACTAGACTACCCGGTGACCCTGCTAGCGCACGCTAATATTGAGGCATAGCGTGCGCTAGACTGGGCACAGTATATATTGGATAGTTGACTTCCACTCGTCATTATTTTCATCCTTTTCTCATTTTCGATCGGGAGCAGCGGGATTTGGGTGATTCGGGGAGTTTGGAGGCGATCCTTCTTCAGATATCAACATCTTTGGTTGAAGAACAAAGATTTCACAACATCTAATCCATTCTATCTTCCAAATCAAGGTAAGAATGCTTAGAACCCTAATTTTGGGAATTTTCGGCATATTCTTAGATTCGTCCGATTTATCCGTTGTGAAGCTTGAGAACTTTGAGATTATGATTTATCTACCCTGTATCTATGTTTCCCTTAGGATTTTACGGATTAGTTTGTGCCGTGTTCGGACTTGTGAGGGTTTGGGTGATTTTCCAACCTCTAGTTGTTTACCCTTGTAGTTTCGTGAATCGTAGATGGATTTTGGGGGTTTCTTCATGAGTTATGAGTATGGATTATTGATTATCATGTCCCTTGCGAATCGTTTAGGTATCGGAAGTGCGTTCTTAGACCTACCGAACTCATACTCTTTTCCATTTGATTTCTCGATGTCTCAAAGGCAAGTATATATTTATGATTGTACGTTCTCGACTTTGAAAGTAAGATATATGAATGGCATGCTTGTTTATATCCACTCTGGGACGGGCTGATGGGTCCTCTGAGGGTTTCGTAGCCTCTGGTGTGATTCCACGGATAATATGAGTTAACCACTCTGGGACGGACCGACGGGTCCTTTGAGAGTTTCGTAGCCTCTGGTGTGGTTCCACGGTTGATCATGTATGTATTGATCTGATGCTAAGAGATTTAGTTATTCTGGAATACTAGTGTTGAAATGATGAATTGACGGTTACTTTTACTTTATTGTCGAGGAGTATTGTATTTCATATTCAATATACTTGCACTAGCTATTCGACGGCTAACCCCTTTATGGGGGAAATACTTTTTATGTATTTCAGGTTCCAGGAGAGCGGACAGGCAGGTATCGGGTCGGCATGAAGATGATGGGCAAGCGTGATACTGTGTATTATCTCCAGTTATATTTCGTGTTCCTCTATTCAGTGTTGTTGTACTGGAATGGTTATTGAATACTCGAGTATTGTTTTTAAGTTTCCTTGATGTTCCGGCCTGTGTTGCCGAGGTATTGATTTGGTCTTTGTGATGTATTTGGATACATTTGATATGGTTTGAATACCCTTTGTATTGTCCTTCATTTCATTGTATTTGGACCTTCTCGGTCAAAATTTATAGTTCCGTGTATGATTAGCCTTGTGGGAACCACGACAGGGATCACGACGCTGTAATATACCCTGAATAACTTGGGGATGTTACAGAATATGGTATCGGAGCTTAGGTCTATGGATACCTAGTCACCGTGCAACCTTTATTCAAAAGTAAGTTGCTTATCAGCGCCACGAAGGCCATAAAACTTTTGAATAAAGGTTGCACGGGCTATTAGTGTTATGCTTTGAAGACGGAAGGGAACAAAGTCGATTTCTCTTCGATTCCGGTTGTTAATGAATATTCCGATGTTTTCCCGGACGACCTCCTGGGATTACCACCAGATAGAGAGATAGAATTTTATGTGGATTTAGAGCCTGATGCTGCTCCGATTTCTTAGGCACCTTATCGTATGGCACCTTCCCAGATGCAAGAATTAAAAAATCAGCTGCGAGAATTATTGGAGAAAGGGTACATCAGACTGCGCGCTTCGCCTTGGGGCGCGCCTGTTCTTTTTGTGAGAAGGAAGGATGGTTCACTACGTTTATGCATCGACTACCGTGAGCTTAACAAAGTGACCATCAAGAACAAGTATCCTTTGCCTCGTATAGACGATTTATTTGATCAGTTGTATGGGGGGCTGCAGTTTTCTCCAAACTTGATTTGAGATCAGGGTACTATCAACTCAGGGTGAAAGAGTCTGATGTTCCGAAGACTGCATTTCGGACGAGATACAGGTATTACGAATTTGTAGTTATGCCTTTTGGATTGACTAATGCACCGGCAGTATTCATGCAGTTAATGAACAAGATATTCATCGAGTACCTCGACAGATGTGTAGTTATCTTTATTGATGACATTTTGATCTATTCCCGAGATAAGAAGGAATATGCCCGACACTTGCGTTTGGTACTAGATATTTTGAGAACTGAGCACCTCTATGCAAAATTCTCGAAATGTGAGTTATGGTTGGAAGAAGTTATGTTTCTCGGCCATGTGATTTTGGCCGAAGGGGTTCGTGTAGACCCGCAGAAGATTGAGGCAGTGCTAGATTGGGAACTGCCTAAAAATGTTAAAGAAGTTCGTAGGTTTTTGGGCCTTGCTGGGTATTACCGTCGGTTTGTCTAGGGGTTCTCAAAACTCGCTTGGCCATTTAAGAAATTACTCCAGAAGACAGAAAAGTTTGTTTGGACGGTTGAGAGACAACAGAGCTTCGATGAGCTGAAGAGACATTTCACCCCAGCGTCGATTCTAGCTTTACCGCATGGTAGTGATGGATTTGCAGTTTATAGTGACGCTTCGGGTCAAGGTCTTGGATGTGTGCTTATGCAACATGATAAGACGTATCTTTTGTGTCACGACAACTGAATCCGTACGATATGAACTATCCTACTCACGATTTGGAGTTGGCCGCGATTGTCTTCGCACTCAAGATCTGGCGACACTATTTGTATGGTTCTCGGTGTCGGATTTATACTGATCACAAGAGCCTGAAGTATATTTTTCAGTCAGAAAAAGCTGAATATGAGACTGAGATGTTGGTTAGAGTTGATAAAGGACTACGATTTGGAAATTCTTTACCACCCAGGAAAAGCCAATGTCGTCGCGGATGCTTTGACCCGCAAATCGGCATCGCTTCAAATGCTCGAGGTTCTTACATATCAGGCGAAGATCCGTCAAGATTTAATTGAGCAAGGAATATAAGTTTGACTTCAATGAGTACAAGAACAGTTGTGCCTCTCGAAATTACTTCGTCCTTGGTTGACGACATCAAAGGGAAACATTGGAGTGACCCGATGATCTCTCAACTGAAGGAAGATGTAGTTAAAGGAAAAGCCCCTGGCTTTATGGTTCACGAGGATAGTATTCTGAGATTCCAAGGCAGGATTTGTGTTTCGAATGATCTAGAGTTGAGGCAGAGAATTCTCCTAGAAGCTCATGCTATGCCTTACTCAATCCACCTCAGAACGAGTAAGATGTACAAAGACTTGAAGCGAAATTTTTGGTGGAATAACATGAAGAAGGATGCCACGTAATTTGTACTACGGTGCTTGATGTGTCAGCAAGTCAAGATCGAACATCAACGACCGGTGGGGTTGTTGAAGCCGTTTCCCATTCCCGAGTGGAAGTGGGAAGACATTTCTATGGACTTTATCACTGGCATGCCGAGAACTAGAGCCAGAATGAATATGATTTGGGTAATCGTCGATCGGTTGACCAAGTCAACACACTTCTTGGGTATTAAGGATACTTGGGGACCGGGGAGATTGGCTCGAACTTTTATAGCTGAGATCGTAAGATTGCACGGTGCCCCCAAGACCATTATTTCTGATCGAGACGATCGTTTCGTATCGCATTTTTGGCAGGCCGTTCATCAGGCTTTGGGTACTGAGTTGAGATTGAGCACGTCCTTTCATCCTCAGTCAGACGGTTAGACGGAGAAGATGATTCAAACATTGGAGGATATGTTGTGGGCTTGTGCCCTAGACTGGAGTAATGATTGGGAGCTTCATTTGCTGTTGATCGAGTTTGCCTACAATAATAGTTGCCATGCGTCGATCAAAATGGCACCATTCGAGGCACTTTATGGTAGGCGATGTAGGTCCCCATTATGTTAGGACGAGGCTTCAGAGCTAATCGGAATGGATCCAGATATGTTGATGGAGACTAAGGAAAAGATTTCTATTATTCGGGACCGGTTGCTGACTGCCCAGAGCCTTCAGAAATCTTACGCTGATACTCGTCGTCGACCTTTTAGAGTTCGAAGTGGGGGATCATGTTCTACTCAAGGTGTCGCCGACCAAAGGGGTTTTTTGCTTTGGGAAAAAGGGGAAGCTTAGTCTGAGGTATATCGGACCTTTCAAGATTTTGGACAGGGTTGGAGATTTAGCTTATCGCTTGGCGTTGCCTCCAGCTTTGAGTCACATCCATAGTGTTTTTCATGTGTCTCGGTTGAGAAAGTACGTGCCGGATCCGAGTCATGTTATCGACTATAGTGAGATTGACGTAGCCGAGGATATTACCTTTCCGGAGAGACCTGTGAAGATCCTTGAACGTCCATTCCGTTGGTTAAAGTGCAATGGTCGAGACATAGAGTCGAGGAGGCGACTTGGGAGACGGAAGAGAAGATGCGGTCAGAGTACCCTGAACTTTTTATTTCTTAAGTTTCGGGACGAAACTTCTTTTTAGGGGGAGAATGTAATACCCGTAATCTTTATTAACTGTTTGACCTTGACATTCTTCCTATTTGTCGCTCTGTAAATTTGTGATGTTGTCGATGTTGTTATAGAGTTTTGTACCTTGTTTGGATCATGATCATGTTGTTTAGACCTTTCGGAAGTGTTCTAGGTCAGAGAGATAGCACACGCTAGGCCTAGGCTAACGCACGCTAATTCTTCTTGAGTAGTGCACGCTAGCTCTGAGCCTTAGCGCGCGCTAAGGGACTAGACAGGGCAGAGGCAGTAGCTAATTCTGCTCTCTGGACTAGTAGTTAGCGCACAGTATTCGTGGTCAGTAGTGCATGCTAACACGTCCGTAGCGCACGCTAACGAGGTGGGTCGGCATAGGCACTGAGGTTGTCAGGCTGTCTAGACTATCAGGTAACGTACGCTAGGCTTCGGCTAGCGCATGCTATAAGTGTTGCGTAGCGCACGGTAAGCTATACAGCAGTGCACACTAAGACTCGAGCAGGGCAGAGAACAGTAGGTTCTGGACTCCTATTTTTAGACACCAGCTCCTGGATAACGCACGCTAATGGGGCTGGCAGAAGCCACTGGAATACCCGGTGACCCCGCTAGCGCATGCTAATATTTAGGCGTAGCGTGCGCTAGACTGGGCACAGTATATATTGGACAGTTGACTTCCACTCGTCATTATTTTCATCCTTTTCTAATTTCCGATCGGGAGCAGTGGTATTTGGGCAATTCGGGGAGTTTAGAGGCGATCCTTCTTCAGATATCAACATCTTTAGTTGTAGAACAAAGATTTCACAACATCTAATTCATTCTATCTTCCAAATCAAGGTAAGAATGCTTAGAACCCTAATTTTGGGAATTTTGGGGATTTTCTTAGATTCATCCGATTTATCCACTGTGAAGCTTGAGAACCTTGAGATTATGATTTATCTACCACGTATCTATGTTTCCCTAATGATTTTATGGATTGGTTTGTGCTGTGTTCGGACTTGTGAGGGTTTGGGTGATTTTCCAACCTCTAGTTGTTTACCCTTGTAGTTTCATGAAACGTAGACGTGTTTCGGGAGTTTCTTCATGAGTTATGAGTATGGATTATTGATTATCATGCCCCTTGCGAATCGTTTAGGTACCGGAAGTGTGTTCTTGGACCTACCGAACTCATACTCTTTATCGTTCGATTTCTCGATGTCTCAAAGGCAAGTATATATTTATTATTGTACGTTCTCGACTTTGAAAGTAAGATATATGAATGGCATATTTGTTTATATCCACTCTGGGACCGGCCGATGGGTCTTCTGAGGGTTTCGTAGCCTCTGGTGCGATTCCACGGATAATATGAGTTAACCACTCTGGGACGGACCGAGGGGTCCCCTGAGGGTTCTGTCGCCTCTGGTGCGGTTCCACGGTTGATCATGTATGTATTGATGTGATGCTATGAGATTTAGTTATTCCGTAATACTAGTCTTGAAATGATGAATTGACGGTTAATTTTACTTTATTGTCGAGCAGTATTGTATTTCATATTCAATATACTTACACTAGCTATTCGACGGCTAACCCCTTTGTGGGGAAAATTTTTATGTATTTCAGGTTCCAGGAGAGCGGACAGGTAGGTATCGGGTCGGCATGTAGATAATGGGCAAGCGTGATACTGTGTGTTATCTCCGGTTATATTTCGTGTTCCTCCATTCAGTGTTGTTGTACTGGAATGGTTATTGAATACTCGAGTATTGTTTTTCAGTTTCCTTGATGTTCCGACCTATGTTGTCGAGGTATTGATTTGGTCTTTGTGATGTATTTGGATACATTGGATATGGTTTGAATACCCTTTGTATTGTCCTTCATTTCATTGTATTTGGACCTTCTCGGTCAAGATTTATAGTTCCGCGTATGATTAGCCTTGTGGGTCCCACGGCGGGGCTCACGGCGTTGTAATATACCCTGAATAACTTGGGGGGTGTTACACACAATTCCACAACGTTAAACAAGTAAGGATATCATCACTACCATCAAACGTTCACAATAATCAATTCATAACCAATTCACATGAAGCATATCCACGAATGTAAACCAAATCGTCATAAACCCAACACGAAGTCTCTATTCACAACACACAAATCGTATAGCAAGATACTTGCCTCGATAACCGATACCGAACACTCCGACGAAAACGGCTCAACCGGGAAACATCGAACACCTACAACCCTCAGGGCAAAAACAACGAAGACATAATTACAATGAGAATCAAGACCAAGAACAATGGAAATCCCACCAGACTATCGAAGGAAAACTGATTGGGACATTTACTCGAACTCTAAATGTTCAGTAACTCCCAATAACACTTGAATCGATAGTCGAGTTAAACAAACTCAAAATATGGATATACAATACATAGAACATGATTATTAATACTCAATAACATCAACAGATTCCTCAAAATCAAATGAACAACAAAAATCAAGAAGGAAATCCAAAAGTCAACCCTATGAGATTTCAAGAAATTACCCCGATCCGTCGAAGAACAAGGATTAGATGTTGTTACAATCAAAAAAGGCCTCCCAAAACACCCTGGAATTGAGTAGAATCGACCAAGAATCTAAATTCCCATCTCACCCGTCCGTCAGCCGTGAGAAGAAGAGAGGAAGGGAAGAAAATGGGACAAACCCGTCGCCCATGCCATATATAGCCACGCATGTTACGGCCGTAACAAGCAGAACTTACGGCTGTAACTCTTCACCCTTATGGCCGTAACACCCAGGACTTACGGCTATAAGTACCCCTCTGGACTACGGCACAAAACACGAACGTTCATTACGACCGTAACAACAATCGGTTTACGGCCGTAAACACAGGACACGTTATGGCCATAATAAAAGATACTTACGGCCGTAAGCAGCAACACTTATGGTCGTAACTCATAACTCTTACGGCTGTAACACCACTACTAAACACAGTAGTGAATCTCATAGACTCCAACAGTCAGGTCGGACACCGAATCTAATTCAAAAGAATAACCAACGCACTACGAAATATAACATACCATTCTAGAAGCACAAACTCACACGAAGAGACGCACGCGACAACACGACGCACTCGACTAAAATGGCTACACGATAGTAACAACCAGTGTACCCTGTTAGAACCATTCTGTTTTAATGACAACAGAAAAAAATATCCAGAAAAAAGACAACCAATACAATGTAATAGAAACGAAAATACCGGGTATTACATTCTACCCCACTAAAAATAAGTTTCATCCAGAAACATAAAACAAAACATTAGGATAGAATATAAACAAAACCAACAGGTTCACGCAACAAATATCAATCTCCACTCGAGATAAAGTCCAAAATACAACACGCAACTACATTAATGGGCACCACTGGGGCCCCCAGGAGTAGTAACGGAACTCCGGTTCCCTACCATCTTAGCAACAATCTCGCAGTATTGAACTCGATGCCCCTCGCGTCAACAATTATAACAAGTCACCGGCGATTTCTTACAATGCGCACATTCATGGCCCAGAATGTTATAGTTGAAACATCTTGGAGCACTACCTGAACTCAAAGACATCGACTTGGGTCTTTTAGATTCTCTCGATGAGCGAGAAGGTCCCATACTCAACTGGTACGAGGGTTGAAGTTCAGGAATCCCAATTCCCTTGCTTCCTGATGCGCCATCAGAAATCTTCTGTTTCTTAGCGACAGGCTCTGTAGACATTATAGCTATTTCAAAACCTAAGGCTCGATCTTGATAATCCTTCAATGTTGTACACATAAAAGGAGCTATATACTGCCGAACATGTGGTTTCATACACATATCGAAAAAACGAACCTTATCTGCCTCACTTTTCACTTGATCTCGAACATAACATAATTGCCGATTATAATCGACTATTTCCTGAGATATCAACACGTGTTGGGGCATAGCCGAGAAAACCTTAACAATCCTAC
Source organism: Orobanche coerulescens (assembly GCA_033398695.1). Classification (NCBI taxonomy): domain Eukaryota; kingdom Viridiplantae; phylum Streptophyta; class Magnoliopsida; order Lamiales; family Orobanchaceae; genus Orobanche; species Orobanche coerulescens. The sequence goes on along the minus strand of CM065809.1, from coordinate 56,584,676 downwards.
GCTCTTTAACAGGTGGCGGACAATACTCGGCCTCCATGGCAGTCTTGAATTCAGCCCAAGTAGCTGTACGATCACTAGGCTCTACGGCCTCCCATGAGTCTGCAACTTCCTTGTCAAGCAGGTATTGAGCAATAGGTACTCTTCTTTCATCGGGACAAGCTACAACGTCAAATATTCTGTCCAACTGGAAGAGCCAGTTCTCCCAATCTAACGAGTCCGAAGAACCTACAAAATGGGGCGGGTGCATTCTCATCACCTCTCGTAACCACTTACTAGCTCAATTATCCTCATCTGGGATCCCATCCTGGTTTACGGTCTGATTCATATGCGCCAACTTGTCAACCACCTGACGAAGGATGGCAGCGGCGCCAATGTCAACATTACCTCTGGCTGATTGCCCCTGATCACGCGACTGGTCATCTCGATCACCTGAACTGAGCTGATTGGCACTCGACAACGAGCAAGTCGCCCTCTCATGCTCCTGATTACGACCCCTACCACGACCACCTCCTCGGCATCGACCCCTCGGAATACTGAATGGACAACCATTCAGAATAACACAACAAAACAAACATCACATAATCAACAAAGGACAACAAACAGCAGCACGATAAATCATTCACTCCGAGTCATTACACGAATACACGAACTAACACTGCAATAATAGAACTTAAATTCATAAGTAATTTACACGATCACATCGACAGAGATGTACGACCTTTACCAAAACAATCACGCTCAAAACATTGTACATACCATTGTGGTCAAACATGGGTAATATTCAAAAAAAAATCCAAGGTATTAGTTCAAATGATAATATTTTAAAACTCTTGAATTTGAAAGATTTTGGTGAGATAAAATTTTTGAAAAATACTTTTAATACCTCGGTCGTTTAATCAAAACCATGAATCCGTTATCACAACTGTTTTATTTTGAAATCATTTGCAAAACAACATTTTGAAATATCAATTCTACTCGATAAGCGATATCATAAAGACGACCCTATCAATATGCATCATTATCACCATTAATGACATACAGGGTAACCACATGTTACCACGTCACACCTTCACGAATAACAACACACATGGTAATATGTCGCCATGCCCCTTAGCATCGCCCCCAGAGGTTTCGCTAAACCATCCTCGGGTGTAAAACCACTTGTACTCGCACTAATCATTAGCTCCGATCAACTATCACATCAGAATCACGTCATAGAATAATAAAATTAAATCAGACTTTGCAGTCACACCACCTAAGTGTACAACCAAAATTTTGTAGCAAGAATGGTAACGATCAACAACACGTAAAGGATACCCATACAGGATAACCAACCGAGTGCGACATTACTGATACAATAGTTAAAGTTCACAGTCATCAATGGCGGACCATACGAATATATCAACTGAAATCAAATGATCAGTAGAAGGGCACAAATACAACTGTAACAACAAGTTTACTACTGAGTTAGTCAAAAGCTTACGGCCGTAGCAACATGCAGTTTACGGCCATAACGACTAGGAGATTACGGCCGTAACACTAACTTCCTACGGACGTAACATCCACCAGCTTACAGTCGTAATGGAGAACATCTTACGGCCGTAACCACTCGCTGCAAGACAGCAAAATTGTCTCAGCAGCCCCGAAACGGCTCTAAAGATTAAGGATCTACTCCTAAAAATGTATCCCGACATTTAAAAACACTGAAACTTCTCCGACCAGCATAGCAACACAACAAACTCATCGTAACGACTCAGTCCCAATAGACAAACACATAACGTTTAAAATTCCGAAAATCAAAGTCGTTTTGCCAAATAAAAATTTTCCAAAATCCATTCGATCATATCCAAAAATAACGGTAACATTTTGCAATGTCTGAAGTGCTTTAAAGCACGTTTTTAAAATACCGTCTGATGGTGTCATTTGAAAATACATGACCTACTTATCAAGATTCAATCGATTTTAAAATCCATACAAATCGTTGTTTAACTGCACCATCAGAATATTTTCAAAAATTGATTTCCACAAAAATACTCAAGCCCATAAACTCTTTCAGAAAAACATTTTCAAACCTACCTGCAGCGGGCATAATTGCCACTATCTAAAAATAACTGAATTTAGAACCACATGCCCAAACGGCAAACAAGATCACCAACTCGATCAAGTACAACTCTTAAACACCAAATTTAAACATACGTCAAAACCATCCATCTAAGTTTCTCGAAAAACTCTACCATCATACATTCTCTAGAACACATTGAGGTTCATAGTTTTCACATCATACCACCCACGCGGTGGTTCAAAGTCAAACAACCAATACTTCCAGTTCTATGCACATACAGTGTATCACAAGTATCGAATACAAACTCCATTACACAATACCGTGCAAACAAAGTTATGCACCACAAATATCGCACAAATGAAATCATGAAACACAGATACTATGCATAAAAGGGGAGATATGACGGTCGCCCACGATACTAATCTCATCCGACAAGACATCTGACACGCTGTGACTACGCACAACTCAACTTGTCACCCGACAACTCAAATGACAAGACAACCTATTACTCGAGAAATCACGACTCGACTTGACCCGACAGCCTAGGTTTCCGCAACCTGGCTCCGATATCATAATTATAACACCCCCAAAACCATATGGGAATATTACACGCCGCATATCCTTCCCACGAGGATCTACCAGGCTAAATAACACAAAAGACCAAGTGTTTTCCCGGCCAGGCACAAACAATACAATGTTATGGATCCTTAAGGTCAATTATAAACAACTACACTGACTGATGAGGTCGCACGACTGACACAAACAAAGAAAATTCAATTCTTTATAATAAATACCCGCGTAGGGGTAAAAATGCAAAATAGCGGAAGACGGATTACAACTCTTACGATACAACACAACTCAACTTAACTCCCAACTCTTGATTAGTATCGTAGCTCGTCACTTCCTGTGCCGATCCTGTGACTGCTCCTTCGGACCTGTATGTACCTGAACGCAAAACAGACATCCACCACTCGATTACTCAGGGGTTAGCAAAATTCCACTATTTTTCTAGTGCAAGTATAATACGATATGAAATGTAACAACCAAATAGCAACCACGAAATAGATACGGCAATCAACTATAAAAATATTCCCGTGAAGTTTTAGAATTCCGAACTCAAGCAAAGAAGTATTTAAAAAGAAACTCATCATCTCGGGGATTTTTAAAGTAGAATTTATTTTCGATCTTCAGTCCCAATTTACAAAACCTTTTCGAAATTGTTAGGGCCTCAGCCCGGTTCTCGTTTCAAAACACATTAGCTAAGATATCATCATGGGTCCGTGACCCAACTTCAAAATGTTATCCAATCAATCATTGTTACACGATTGCTGTTTGTACACATCATGTACCGAACTCCAGTGGCCTCGATGGACCCTACCCGGAACACACACATTGTTCGTACACATCATGTACCAAACTCCAGAGGCCTCGACGGAACCTACCCGGAACACACACGTTGTCACTTCAAAACACATATTGATCAACTCAACACATTACCACGAACAACACACATTATTACCAATGTGTCAAATCATTCAACAATACACCACAATACATATTCAAGTATGTAATCAATCCGGAAAAATTATCATAAACATCACGATAGCTCAATCATGAACAATCACGCACAACACAAACAATATGATTAACACAACCAACACAATTCCACAATGTTAAACAAGTAAGGATATCATCACTACCATCAAACGTTCACAATAATAAATTCATAACCAATTCACACGAAGCATATCCACAAAGATAAACCAAATCATCATAAACCCAACACGAAGTCTCTATTCACAAGACACAAATCGTATAGCAAGATACTTGCCTCGATAACTGATACCGAACACTCCGACGAACACGGCTCAACCGGGAAACCTCGAACACCTACAACCCTCCAGGCAAGAACAACAACGACACGATTACAACAAGAATCAAGACCAAGAACTATGGAAATCCCACCAAATTATCGAAGGAAAACTCATTGGGACATTTAATCGAACATAAAATGTTCAATAACTCCCAAGAACACTTGAATAGACAATCGATTTAAACACACTCGAAATATGGATATAAAATTCATAGAAGACGATTAATAATACTCAATAACATCAACCGATTCCTCAAAATCGGACGAACAATGAAATTCAAGAAGGAAATCCGAAAGTCAATCCTAGGACATTTCAAGAAATTACCCCGATTTGACGAAGAACAAGTATTAGATGTTGTTACAATCGAAAAAGGCCTCCCAAAACACCCTGGAATTGAGTAGAATCGACCAAGAATCTAAATTCCCATCTCACCGTCCATCAGCCACGAGAAGAAGAGAGGAAGGGAAGAAAATGGGACAAAATCCGTCGCCCAGGCCATATATATCCACGCATGTTACGGCCGTTACAAGCAGAACTTACGGCCGTAACTCTTCACCCTTACGGCCGTAACACCCAGGACTTACGGCCATAAGTACCCCTCTGGACTACTGCACAAAATACGAACGGTCATTACGGCTGTAACAATAATCAGTTTACGGCCATAACACAGGACACATTACGGCCGTAATAAAAGATACTTACAGCCGTAACCAGCAACACTTACGGTCGTAACTCGTAACTCTTACGGCCGTAACACCACTACTGAACACAGTAAGGAATATCAACGACTCCAACAGTCAGGTCAGACCCTCGACAACACTCCAGTTATACGAACATACCGAATCTAATTCAAAACAATAACTCAAAAAGGATTTTGATGATAATTTCATTCAAAACATTTAAATTAAATCAATCTCAGCACGTTGCTACATTGAAGGAACAAAATGATGTTAGCGCACGCTATCTATACAAGAGTAGCGCACGCTATCGAGGAATGCATATTCAGCCTAGTCAGTCAGCTGCAGTCCAGTGAAGTTACCTGATGGATAGCGTACGCAAGTCTTTCAACATTTGCGCATGCTAAATTACTACAGTTAGCGCACGCTATACAATAATATTAATGCACGCTATCGCATCATTCAGTCAGAGGACAGTGAGGTTTGGAAAGAAAATGGAAACAGTCTTGCGCACGCTACGAACAATTATTTATGTACGCTAATCCAAGGACTTAGTGCACGTTATTCTACATTGCTTGCGCACGCTACCTAATATGGTCAGTAGTCCAGTAGCTACTGGACTCAAAGTAAGAAGGGCTTTACGTACGCTACACAGGGTTACCTACGTAACTGAAGAATACATTTAGCGCACGCTACGATATATTATTAGCACACGCTAAAATCAGTCAACAAGCTTACCGTTGGAATTTCTACCGTTAGAAAGCAAGAGTCAATGAAGATCCGTGAAATCTGGAAAAGCTGGAAATAATTAATACTAGCGTATGCTAGTCATGCTTGCTAGCGCATGCTAAGTTCAAAATTAGTCGCTGGATAAAGAGACGTTGGGGAGACAAACCAACACTTTCAAAGTCAAGATTGAAGACCTGTTGACCAGCCGATAACGCACACTACGAGTACATGACTAGCGCACGCTAGCCATATAATTTTACCATTCGAACAGTCTTGTGACCGTTCAGGAAAGCCAAGTCAGAATCGACAGCGCATGCTAGAAGACATTATTAGCGCACGCTAATGATACGATTTTCAGTATTTGAAGAATGGCTCTCACCTATAAATACCCATGGGACTTGGGTATCAAAAACACACAACTTCAAGCATACAAGCATACAAGCATTCTTGAGCTCAAATTGCTACTGATTACTATATTTTAAGTTGTGAGAAGGAAAGATACAAGAGTGATTTTCTTTGTAATATCTATTATACTTTGTATTCTTTCATTTGATTGTATGTGTTGCATCACTTACACTTGAGCGTAAGAGAAACGAATCAAGAGTCACTAATCTGGTGTTATTAGGATCTTTGATCCGGCATTATTAGGATTATACTCCCATATTCGTATAGTGAGGATTATCTAGTTTCTATAGAACACTAGATAAACAAAAGTTTATATTGAGAGAGAGGTTGAGCTAGGACCGATAGAAGACAAGCGGTTGTAACGGTTGTGAACTCGGACCGATCGAAGACGAGTCAAATTTGTGGTTGTTCTTGAGCCAATAGAAAAGGAAGTGGGAGAGAGGACGTAGGCAAGTTGCCGAACCTCTATAAATATTTGAGTCTTTATTTTCTGCACTATTTTTCAGTTATTCACAAGAAATTTCATTATTCCGCATTCCCACTATTCAACCCCCCTTCTAGTGGTAAATTTATCTCTTCAGTTAGTATCAGAGATGGTCTCTTTTTAAAGGTTTAACCACCTAAGAGAAAAAGATCCGCAAATGGCACTTCTTGGCCAAATCAAAGGAAATGCTCTCAACCGTCCTCCTTTCTTCGATGGTTCCAATTTCATGACATGGAAAAAGAAAATGGCCTTCTTCGTTCAAGCCTACGATATTGAAATTTGGAAAGTTATCGCTCTTGGTCCGAAGCTTGCTAAGAAAGAGGATGGATCATTGAAAAAGATCGACGAATTCAATTACGAGGATTGGAGGAACACACACGTCAACTCACGAGCTACTCAACTTCTCTATTACACTCTTAATCCTGAATAACTCAATAGGATATCGTCCTACAAAAGCGCAAAGGAAATTTGGGAAATTCTCGAAGTCACTCATGAGGGAACCACCCAAGTCAAGGAAACCAAAATCAACATGCTTCTTCATGACTACGAACTCTTCTCCATGAAAGACGAGGAAACGATCACAAACATGTTGGATCGATTTTCGGCTATAACCAATGGTCTTGCATCTTTCGGAAGGCCTATATCGAGCAGCGATAAAGCAAAGAAAATTCTTCGCTCATTGCCACGAGAATGGGATGCTACAGTTACCGCGATTATTTTGAGATTCGGTGCCTAAAACGAAGGCCCAGCGGAAGCGGTAAAACGAAAATTAATTCGATCCGAATCCCTACGAGGATCGATCGAGCTGCGTATATACGAATTTCAAAACGAATACACAAGAGATATAGAAACTCACCCTTGTAGTCCGTTGATTAGATGGATAACCTTCTCTTGAGCTATTCCCCAATCTCTTGAACGATCCAACGCCGAAAGCACCGCGTGTCTACTTGCTATCCTCCGAGGATACGGCTAGAGCTAAGTGATGAAGCTATATATGTAAAGATTACTACACTCTAAGTGTTTTAATCTTACTCTCTCTATATGATTTTCTCTCAATTTTTCTCCAAGAAAAATGAAGAAGAAATGAAAGAAGAAGATGAAGATAATTGAGAAAATGGTTTTTTCTCTGTCTCTCTCTTTCTATCTCACGTTGAATGTGGCTTGAAATAATAAGTGAGAGATGTCTTCATCTTCATTTATTCAACTCTCCACATGCACATCTCATAATTATGAGAATCAAAGCCCCACCACCTCAATGATCAACCATTAAAGAATGGAACATGGGTCCATATGAAAGTGGGTGGAAATGTGGGGGGGCGGCCCATGTAGAAATAGGATAAGTTCGGTTCGTTTCGGACTCCCGCGAGTATAAACAGATAAACTCCGATTCCGTATCGATGTATTTATATCGATTAATTAATCCAATTAATTAAACATATCAAATACGTTATAACATAATTAATTTCTCCAAGAAATAATTATATCCATGAATTAAATTAATCACCCAGTGATATATTTAATTCATTAGGCCGTAAATCAATTTATCCAATAAATTGATTTAGACATCTAATGTCCCAAATTTAGATATCCAATATCTAATATTCATAATGAGAGAATTAGCTTGATTCATTCCGTCGTCAATCCTCATGCGCGACTCGGTAGGTCCGTCTTAGTCAGCAATGGGAGGAACCAAAGAGTAGTAGCACCACCTAGCCAGCCTGGCGGCCTACACTGTACCACAACTGAGAACAAATGATTGGGATCATTCAAGAACCATTCTGTCGTGAATACCAGTATACGTATAAACCTTTCTTTCAAATGTCCCGATCAAGTTAGGGGGTCACGGTCAGTCAAACCCCATCTATACTTGACGCTATGCATGCGTTAATGCAAATCGAGATCATCGAGCTCTCGTGTATCTAATACAGCTAGCTCCAATGCTTTGGCCAAAGACTTATGATCTCATCTGCCAATAACCGCATAGGACATATAACACGTTCACTAAGAGGAGAAAGAATTCTATCTTGGTATTCAGTAGGACCTGCTACTTGCCCGTCAAGATGCACGTCGAGGTTGACCCCCGTCTTCCGGTTTACAGGGTCGAACTACTCTAATGAAAATCTTGAAGTCACAAGCACATCCCTACTAAATCCTCAAGTCGAAGGTTCACGAACACCTATCACAACCTATCGATTCCGTCAATGACTTTCCCGGAGTGAAATCCGTGTGACGAATCGAGGGTGAGTCGGTTCGAGTATACTAATCCAATTAGCATACCTATAACGTGTGCTCCCACTAACCATTAGTGTTCGACAGGCACTCTCCTTATCAAAGAACACGTCATACAAGTCTTCACATAAACTTAACGCCCAGTCAAATTTCATCGACTTGCGAACGATTAAGTATTTGAGCTATAAACCTTTCCAGTGCCGACCCCCTTATCCAATAAGGAGTGGAACGTTTTGCTCTCAAATATACGGACTAGTTTCTATATGTTTATTTATGAGTTAGGAATGCCAGTAAAGACCAGTAAATAAAGAAACATTCATTTGCCTTATATAAATGGTTTACATAATTACAAGTACAATGACCTCACTCAACAACCTCTGAGTGGCATTCGAGGGCATACTCCTAACAATCTCCCACTTGCACTCAATGCCACACACTATGGTATCTAATACCCATGTTCTCCAGATGACGCTCCAAGCTAGTCTGAGATAGTGGCTTGGTCAGTGGATCGGCAACGTTGTCGGCCGAGTCTACTCTGTGCAGCACAATGTATCCCTTGCGAACAAATTCTCTTATGAGATGATACTTCCTCTCAATATGTTTGGTGTTGTTGTGAAACCTCGGCTCCTTGGCCTGTGCTACAGCTCCGTCGTTGTCGCCGTACAGCGGAACAGGCAGCTCAACACATGGTATCATTTGAAGTTCTCCTAGAAACTTCTTAATCCAGAACCCTTCCTTGGAAGCCTCCGAGGCTGCTTGATACTCAGCCTGACAGGTGGAATCAGCAGTTGCGCTTTGCTTGGCACTACGCCAAGATACTGCTCCTCCATTAAGAGTAAATATGTAGCCAGAAGTGGACATCGAGTCGTCCTTCAGTCCTTGGAAGTCCGAATCAGTGAATCCCACCACATCCAAATCTCCACAGCCATACATAAGAACCATATCTCTTGTTCTTCTCAAGTACTTGAGAACGTTCTTTATAGCAGTCCAATGTTCCCTACTTGGGTTTGCCAGAAACCTACTCACCATGCTTACAGCATGCGCGATGTCAGGTCTTGTACACAACATAGCATACATAAGGCTACCCACGGCCGAAGCATATGGTATATTACTCATTTCCTTGCGTTGTTCCTCACTTTGAGGACACATCTTCAAGGTGAGTTTTATTCCATGCTGCATCGGTAGGAACCCTCTTTTAGTATCATCCATCTTAAATCGCTTTAAGATCTTATCTATATAGAGGGCTTGGGAAAGGCCTATTGTTCTCTTCGCTCTATCCCAGTAGAGCCGAATACCAAGAATATAGGTTGCTTCTCCCAAGTCTTTCATGGAGAAATTACTCGAAAGCCAAGCTTTCACAGAACTGAGCATTCCCACATCATTTCCTATTAGTAGAATGTCATCTACATATAGTACTAAGAATGCGATCTTGCTCCCACTAACCTTCTTGTATACACAAGGTTCCTCTTCATTTTGCACGAAGTCAAACTCTTTGACCGCCTCGTCAAAATGAAGGTTCCAACTACGCGACGCTTGCTTCAGTCCATAAATGGAACGCTGAAGCTTGCACACTTTCTGAATATCGACTTTGGAAACAAATCCTTTAGGCTGCTCCATATAGATTTCCTCCTCGAGGAATCTATTAAGGAAAGCCGTATTTACGTCCATTTGCCATATCTCATAATCGTGGTAGGCAGCTATAGCAAGCATCATGCGAATAGACTTGATCATAGCTACGGGCGAGAAGGTATCGTGGTAATCAATCCCTTCCTTTTGGGTATAACCCTTTGCCACAAGCCTGGCCTTATAGGCGTCAACCTTGCCATCACCATCAGTCTTTCTCTTGTAGATCCACTTATTCCGAATGGGCACTATGCCCTTGGGGTGGTCTACTAGAGTCCAGACCTGATTTACATGCATCGAGTCTATCTCAGCTTCCATAGCTTCACGCCATTTCGCGGAGTCTACATCCACCATCGCTTGGTCATAGGTCGTCGGGTCGGTCTCTTGGCTATCACTTGGAACCTCATGGAGACCCAGCTCCTCCAAGTGCACAAGCCCATACCTCTCAGGTAAATGAGCCACCCTACTAGACCTATGAGGTGGTTGTACTTGTGTTTCAGAAAGTTCGGCTCCAGTTTCTTGCACAGGTGTCTCTCGAGGAGTTTCATTGTATTCTTCTAAAGAAATACTTCTACCTGCTCCGCCTTCCTGAATGAACTCATCTTCCAGGAAGTGTGCTTGTAAAGCAACAACGATCCTTCGATCTTCGGGCATGTAGAATAGATATCCCATCGTCCCATATGGGAATCCAATGAAACATCCCTTCGCAGACCTAGCTTCCAACTTTTCCACCTTAGTCTTCTTGACATAAGCGGGACATCGCCAAATCCTAATATGATTAAGACTTGGTTTCCTTCCCTCCCACATCTCATGTGGAGTTTTAGGAACGGATTTGGAAGGACATCTGTTCAAGATATACGTGGCAGTCAGAAGTGCATACCCCCACAGGTAAATCGGCAAGTCAGTATAGCCCAGCATGGAACGGACCATGTTCAACAGGGTCCGGTTCTTTCTTTCTGACACACCATTTAACTGAGGAGTACCTGGAGGTGTTAGTTGTGAAACTATTCCATGTTCTTTAAGGAACTGGTCAAACTCCGTACTCATATACTCGCCACCTCGGTCCGACCGAAGTGCTTTGATATGATTACCAGTTTGTTTCTCGACTAGGGCCTTGAATTCCTGGAATTTCACAAAGGCCTCGGATTTATGTTTCATTAAGTATACATAACCATACCTAGTATAATCATCTGTAAACGTAATGAAATATTGATATCCGTCATGTGCTGCTTCCAAAGCACCACAAACGTCAGTATGGATTAATCCCAGTTTATCAGCGGCTCTTTCAAAAGTCCCTGTGAAGGGGGACTTAGTCATTTTGGCTTTAAGGCAAGATTCACAAGTAGGAAAGGGATCCGATCCCAATGGACCCATAAGTCCATCTTTTTCCATCTTGTAAACCTTGGTCTGACCAACATGACCAAGTCTTAGATGCCATTTCAAAACTTGATTGGTTTCATCCCTACCACGTTTTCTAGTCATAGTATTCACAACTACTTTGTTGTTGAGATTTAGATGATACAACCATTTAACAATGTAGAAGTACCCACTAGTTTATTTCTAAAATAAATTTTGTAGGAACCATCACCAATGAAAAATGAAAAACCTTTTCGGTCCATGACCGGAATGGATACAATGTTTTTGTGCCCCTTGGGAAAAACAAGTACATCTTCTAAAGTCAAAACAAAGCCGGATTCTAAACCCAAAAAAAGTGATCCTATGTCGGTCGCCTCGACACTATACCCGCTTCCGACTGTGATCATAACTTCTCCAGCTCCAAGCTTTCTACTTTCTTCCAGATCCTGATTCACGGTACAAATATGAGAACTAGCACCAGAATCTAGTATCCAGGAAGTAGAAAATACAGTAGCAGAACAATTTGTTTCCAAAAATAAAAGTTCTGTACCTGAAGTGCCATGAAGAATCGGACAATCTCTAACCCAGTGGCCCATCTCACCGCACTTGAGACAAGCATCCTTCTTCTTCTTGTTCTTCGGAACCATCGGGGCCTCGCCCTTACCCTTAAGGTCCTTAGCTTGCGGTCCAGTCCGCTTCTTGGTCTTTTTCTTCTTATTCTTAGACCTCCGAGGTCCAGAAGAAATCACAAGAGCAGACTCCTTCATCCTCGGAGTCTTCATTTGAGACTGATCGGTCACAAGTTTGTTCATTAGCCCAACTAAATTACATGCAATCTCATTGCAGTTGAAGTTCATAACAAACTGTGAGAAGGAATCAGGGAGAGACTGTAGGATAAGGTCGGTTTGGAGAGAAGTATCCATTTTAAAATCAAGAGCCTCCAATCTCTCGATCATGGATATTATTTTGAGGACGTGTTCCCCAACCTTCTCACCTTCCTTCATCCTTGCACCGAACAATTGCTTGGATATATCATATCTAGCAGTTCTGCTGTGCTCACCATAAAATTCGGTTAAGTGAGATAGAATCTGCCTAGGAGAAGTCATTTTCTCATGAGCTCTCTGAAGCTCATTAGACATGGAAGCCATCATATAAGCACGGACTTTCACGTCATCCTTAAGCAACTTTTCGTGGTTTTCAATCTCTTCCTGATTGGCTCGGGTCCGCACAGGAGGCGCCGGAATGTCCGTCTCCAAGACGTATCCCAGTGCCTCTATACTGAGGACAATCATCAGATTGCGGAGCCAATCCACAAAGTTAGGTCCCATTAAGGTGTTCTTTTCGAGTAGAATTGCGAGTGGATTCATTGTCATATTGAGATTTGTCTACATTAAGTATAACAGATTAATTAGTGACTCATTCAATTATGTTCTCAGTATAGAATTAAGGTCTTTTCTATTCTTGTTATCCAGCTCCCATTATTTTTATCGGAATAACACACTTCCACATGAAATCCGGAAGTATCGTCGCTCTACTTCATAGTGGTGATCGAGTTCTTTATAAATCTTAATAGAGGGCAACCGAACAGGTTTCTAGTCTATTAATTTTCATAAAGTGGTGTCCAACACCAACCCATCTAATGGATGATTCGATCTTCTTTTTCCCCTTGTTCACTCCCCTCACCCTATACGGTTTCTATGGTTCGTGAACAAGTTAAGTTTATACCATCGACGCAAATCAGTTTCACAATTGAATCTTATCCGGCAACCTATCAGGTTTCTAGGGATAAAATTTGCTCCAACCGAAGGCATCCAATGCGCTCCCGGTAATTTATCCGTCCTCCCCGAACGACTACCCCGATAACTCGGAAGCATAGCACATCCGGTTTAGATTTCAATTTCCCAAAAACTCGATGGAGGGAAGGAAAACCTTGAAACCTTATAAACTTAATAATTTATCTTGGGAGAATTTTCGCGATTAGTGTTACACTTTGCACATTAATCGTTTAAGCGTGTTTGTGGCATTCATACAATATGAAACAACCATTCACAACCTAGTTGCTACCAACATGTGGTTCATGGACTGTTCCTAGAAAACAAAAACTCCGTAATCTAATTACAAGTCTTCGTCTTGAATCTTCGTCTTCTCGAAATGGATCTTCCTCCGGTCTTCGTCATTACATATAAATTTTACATTGAAAATTGCATCCTAGATACAAACATTTCTAGTAAAATAAATAGGCTCAAAACGGCCTTTACAACCCAATCGAATAAAACGAACGATTCAAAACTAAGTCTACGAACCACATCCCCATTCAAAAAGCATTCATCCAATAAATGCTATATAAATGTAAAGCGTAGAGATACATTGATCCAATCAACAATACGAACCGATCCAATCGATTCACACAATCGGTAATATGATAACGTTCAAAATAATTCTATCGACCATAAATATTCCAATTAATCAAATTTCCCTTATAAAATGAAATACCATAAATCATTTTAATCATATTAAATCCAATTTAATATGCGGGAGATTAATTTATAAGAATACACGGAAAAATCGAGCCGGGGTGAAAACTGGCCAGTATGACCGAGTCACTCTCGGCAGCCTACCGGCAGTCACGCCTGGCATGGCCGAGTCACGCTCGTAAGATGCCGGCCAGGACACGACCGAGTCACCCAGGACACGGTGGGGTCTGCCTGGCAGTGACTTGGCCAGACTGCCAGACACGACCGAGTCACCCAGGACACGGTCGGGTCTGCCTGGCAGTGACTTGGCCACACTGCCGGACACGACCGTGTCACCCAGGACACGGTCGAGTCACTCTCGGCCAGATTACCCTTTTTGTCCAAAAAATTGTCCGAAGACGATTCGGGGCTAGATTTTCGACCGGATATTCAATATCAATATTTTCCGCCTTTCATATCTTTAATATAAATCATATTTCCCAGAAATTTAAGATTTATATTTAGACATAAACTTACGAAAAATATAACTACAAGGAACGTAAAACATGTACCAAGATTATGACAAAAATGATTCCAAATCATTCACCATCTAATCGAGCATTCCAAATGCCAAATATCATATATACGATCGCAAGACTTACGCTCCGATACCACTATTGGGATTCGGTGCCTAAAACGAAGGCCCAGCGGAAGCGGTAAAATGAAAATTAATTCGATCTGAATCCCTACGAGGATCGATCGAGCTACGTATATACGAATATCAAAACGAATACACAAGAGATATAGAAACTCACCCTTGTAGTCCGTTGATTAGATGGATAACCTTCTCTTGAGCTATTCCCCAAGCTCTTGAACGATCCAACGCCGAAAGCACCGCGTCTCTACTTGCCACGCGCCGGAGAAACAACCGGAACGACGATCACCTTTCTATCCTCCGAGGATACGGCTAGAGCTAAGTGATGAAGCTATATATCTAAAGATTACTACACTCTAAGTGTTTTAATCTTACTCTCTCTATATGATTTTCTCTCAATTTTTCTCCAAAAAAAATGAAGAAGAAATGAATGAAGAAGATGAAGATAATTGAGAAAATGGTTTTTTCTCTCTCTCTCTCTCTCTCTCTTTCTATCTCACGTTGAATGTGGCTTGAAATAATAAGTGAGAGATGTCTTCATCTTCATTTATTCAACTCTCCACATGCACATATCATAATTATGAGAATCAAAGCCCCACCACCTCAATGATTAACCATTAAAGAATGAAACATGGGTCCATATGAAAGTGGGTGGAAATGTGGGGGGGCGGCATATGTAGAAATCGGACAAGTTCGGTTCGTTTTGGACTCCCGCGAGTCCAAACAGATAAACTCCGATTCCGTATCGATGTATTTATATCGATTAATTAATCCAATTAATTAAACATATCAAATACATTATAACATAATTAATTTCTCCAAGAAATAATTATATCCATGAATTAAATTAATCACCCAGTGATATATTTAATTCATTAGGCCGTAAATCAATTTATCCAATAAATTGATTTAGACATCTAATGTCCTAAATTTAGATATCCAATATCTAATATTCATAATGAGAGAATTAGCTTGATTAATTCCGTCGTCAATCCTCATGCGCGACTCGATAGGTCCGTCTCAGTCAGCAATGGGAGGAACCAAAGAGTAGTAGCACCACCTAGCCAGCCTGGCAGCCTACATTGTACCCCAACTGAGAACGAATGATTGGGATCATTCAAGAACTATTCTGTCGTGAATACCAGTATACGTATAAACCTTTCTTTAAAATGTCCCGATCAAGTTATGGGGTCACGGTCAGTCAAACCCCATCTGTACTTGACGCTATGCATGCGTTAATGCAAATCGAGATCATCGAGTTCTCGTGTATCTAATGCAGCTAGCTCCAATGCTTTGGCCAAAGATTTATGATCTCATCTGCCAATAACCGCATAGGACATATAACCCGTTCACTAACAGGAGAAAGAATTCTATCTTGGTATTCAGTAGGACTTGCTACTTGCCCGTCAAGATGCATGTCGAGGTTGACCCCCGCCTTCCGGTTTACAGGGTCGAACTACTCTAATGAAAATCTTGACGTCACAAGCACATCCCTACTAAATCCTCAAGTCGAAGGTTCACGAACACCTATCACAACCTTTCGATTCCGTCAATGACTTTCCCGGAGTGAAATCCGTGTGACGAATCGAGGGTGAGTCGGTTCGAGTATACTAATCCAATTAGCATACCTATAACGTGTGCTCCCACTAACCATTAGTGTTCGACAGGCACTCTCCTTGTTAAAGAACACGTCATACAAGTCTTCACATAAACTTAACGCCCAGTCAAGTTTCACCGACTTGCGAACGATTAAGTATTTGTGCTATAAACCTTTCCAGTGCCGACCCCCTTATCCAATAAGGAATGGAACGTTTTGCTCTCAAATACACGGACTAGTTTCTATATGTTTATTTACGAGTTAGGAATGCCAGTAACTACCAGTAAATAAAGAAACATTCATTTGCCTTATATAAATGGTTTACATAATTACAAGTACAATGCCCTCACTCAACAACCTCTGAGTGGAATTCGAGGGCATACTCCTAACAGATTATGGAATCCAAAGATCTCAACAAACTCGAGTTTAGTGCCCTCATCGGGTCACTTATCAATTATGAGATCGTTCTCAAGTCTAGAGGCACCAAACCAAAGCCTCGGGAAAGAGTAGTCGCATTCAATGTTGATAGCGACGTTGAGGAAGATGTTCCCAAAGATGAAGACGACCAGGAACTTGCTCTCTACGCCAAGAACTTTAGAAGGTATAAAAGCCTAATTCAAAAAAGGCGAAGTTTTCTTGGTCGAGATGGCAAACCGGAGCAAAAGAAGAGTGGCTATACTCCCATAAAGAAGTTCGACAATAATTGTTGGAAATGTGGTCAAGCTGGTCACTATGCCAAAGAATGCCGAGGATCCTCTTCAAAGCCTCAAATGGAAAAATTCAAAAAGAAGGAGGTCCTAATCGCTTCTTGGAGTGATGACGAGGAGGAGGTTGAAAGATCTCTAGACGCAAATCTCGCATTCATGGCACTCGACTCTGAAAGTAATATCGAGGTATAAACTCAATGATGACGAATATGATTCTTTTGATTTTTGTGATTCACAAGAAGTTCATCATGATGATGAGTTATTGAGTGCATTTGAATCCTTGAATACAGAGTAATCATGATAACAAAGTATTGTTTGTTGAAGGTTTGCATCATAATCTTTTTAACGTTTCGAAACTTTGCGACGAAGGCTTTAAAATTCTTTTTGAGCAAACACATTGCACGGCATTTAGAAACAATAAAATTGCATTCATTGGTTTGAGGTGTGGAAACATCTATATTGTTGATCTTAATGATAAAAGTTCATTCAATGAAAATGTCTTATTACTTTGGATGATAATGCATATTTATGGCATCGAAAATTGGGGCATACTTCTCTACCTATCATTTCTATTTTATCTAGACACGACCTTATTCGTGGATTGCCCAAACTCAAGTTTGATAGAAAGCGTTTGTGTGAATCATGCATAAAAGGGAAACACACTCGAGAATCTTTTAATCCAAAATTCGAGGTTTCCACTAGTCGAGTTTTTGAACTTGTGCATATGGATTTGATTGGACCATCTAGACATGTTAGTTTAAATGGCAAACTTTACACTTTGGTTATTGTTGATGATTTCTCTCGATTTACTTGGGTTAGATTTTTAGCACATAAGGATGATGCATTTTCCGAGTTTTCTAAATGGTGTCGTTTGGTATCAAATGAGAAAAAACTCTCCATAATTTCTATTCGCACCGATCACAAAGGTGAATTTGATTGCACTCCGTTTGAACTCCTATGTGATAAATACGGGATTAATCATAACTTTTCGGCCCCTAGAACGCCTCAACAAAATGGAGTTGTTGAAAGGAAAAACCGATCTTTGGAAGAAATGTCGAGGACTATGCTTAATGAATACTCTCTTCCACGATATTTTTGGGCCAAAGCAATCTTTACCGCATGCTATGTGATTAACCGGGTTCATGTTCTTAGAGCTCATATTAAAATCCCATATGAATTATGGAAGGGCAAAAAGCCCAACATAGCTTATTTTCATCCTTTCGGTTGCAACGTATTTATTTTAAACAATGGTAAGGATAACTTGGGCAAGTTTGATGCTAAATCCGACTCCGGAATATTTCTTGGTTATTGCACTAATAGCAAAGCATATCGTGTTTATAATATTAGAATGAATAATGTTGAAGAGTATATACATGTTAAATTCAATGATATGATCTCACTCCCGAGAAAGGTAGAATATTTTGATGACGCAGGTACTTTTTCGGATCCCTCACCCGAAGTGAAGAAAATTTCGGAAATCGAAACGAACACAATCGTTGATTTACCGAAAGATTGGAGGCACATCAAAGACCATCCAAAGGATCTCGTGATTGGAAACATTGAAGACGGTGTTCAAACCCGAAGTAGAACCACCGAATTTATGGCTCATTGTGCTTTTGTATCCGAAATAGTTCCCAATAATATATCCGAAGCTCTCGATGATGAAAGTTGGGTGATGGCAATGCAAGAGGAGCTTGTGCAATTCATGCACAATAATGTATGGAATTCAGTTCCCACTCCTAAAGATAAAACAATTATCGGAACTAAATGGGTGCATAAAATCAAGAGTGACGAAGATGGTTATCCAATTCGAAATAAATCTCGTTTGGTCGATCAAGGGTATAATCAAGAGGAAGGTCTTGATTATGAAGAAAGTTTTGCTCCTGTGCCTAGACTCGAAGCCATCCGCTTGTTATGTGCATTTGCCGCCCATAAAAAAAATCAAACTATTTCAAATGGATGTGAAAAGTGCATTCTTGAATGGTTACATTCAAGAAGAAGTCTATCTCAAGCAACCTCCCGGCTTTGAAGATCATCAATTTCCGGATCACGTCTACAAGCTCAACAAGGCACTCTACGGGTTGAAGCAAGCACCCCGAGCATGGTATGATCGTTTAAGTCAATTTTTAATTGGAAATGATTATAAAAGAGGCAAAGTCGATAATACCTTGTTTGTGAAAATATTGAATGATAATATACTTGTTTGCCAAATCTACGTTGATGACATTGTATTTGGAGCTACTAATGAATCTTTGTGCCAATATTTCTCTAATCTTATGAAAGGAGAGTTCGAGATGAGTATAATGGGAGAATTAACATTCTTTCTTGGGCTTCAAATCAAGCAATGCGAAGATGGAATCATTATCCATCAAACGAAGTACTTAAACGACCTCCTTAAGAAATTCAAAATGGAAAGTAGCAAGGTGATATCTACTCCAATATCTTCATCATTAAAGATCGGAAAAGATAAAAATGGCAAATACGTAGATCAAAAATTATATCGAGGTATGATCGGATCTCTGTTATATTTGACTGCATCTAGGCCAGACATAATTTTTGCTATATGTTTATGTGCTCGATTCCAAGCTAATCCCAAGGAATCACATTTAACTGCTTGCAAACGCATTTTCCGTTACTTGAAAGGAACTATTGGACTAGGTCTATGGTATCCTTCTTGCTTAGATTTTAACTTAATTGCATATAGTGACGCCGATTTCGGCGGATGTAAAATTGACAAAAAGAGTACTAGTGGTACTTGTCATTTTATTGGATCATGCTTAATATCTTGGGGAAGTAAAAAGCAAACCAGTGTAGCATTGTCTACAGCTGAGGCCGAATATGTCGCTGCAGGGAGCGCCTGTGCTCAGGTGTTATGGATTTAAAATCAACTCCGCGACTATGGCATATATTTTGAAAATACCCCTATTCTATGTGATAATACCAGCGCAATTAATCTGAGTAAAAATCCTGTGTTGGATAGTAGAACTAAGCATATAAACATTAGACATCATTTTCTACGCGATCATGTTCAGAAAATGGATATCTGTTTAATTTTTGTCGGGACGAAGGACCAACTCGCTGATATTTTTACAAAACCTCTTCCCGAAGAATCATTTAATTCTATTCGTTTACAACTTGGTATGGGACATATAGACAATTTTTCAAATAAGCTTTCTACTCAAGATATCAATATCCTTGATTCGTTTCATTCACTAGCGCGCGCTAGCTTCACTTTCTTAACGCGCGCTAAATACTGCTTTCGATAGCGTACGCTAATCCTCTCTGCCTTGCGTACGCTAATTAAAACCTTTCGTATTCCAAATCAGCTACTGGACAGTCCAGTAAACTTCCCAGTTTTATCTAACGTACGCTAACTTTATGTTCCTAGCGTACGCTAACTAAAAACCCAGTTGACTATATATTGTCTGTATGACCCAGTAACACTTTCACCCTTTTCTAACGCACGCAAACGCAAGAAAACCCTCTTTTAGAAAAACCCTAGCCGCAAATCCGAATCTTCAAAACTTCCAATTTCTCCCTTAAAACTTCAAATTCCTTCACTATGTCTAGCAAGGGACGAAAAACCATGGGGAAAACCTACAAACGCCCTCGCGATACCGAATATGACGCAACCCGATTTGTTTCCTATGGCGCATCGAAGGTGTTCTTCGATATCCTCCCTCAGGAGAATCTTACCGATTGCTATTTCTTTAATTTCAGCAGTCTTGAACGGGTTAAGGTTAGTATTCGTGAGTTCTTTGAAGCATTAGGGATAGCTCGATTTGTGGAATGCAAAGAAATCATATACCCTGCTTGTGTCCGCGAGTTTTATGCAAATTTGCACTTGGGTGACAGTGATGGTAATGGTGGATTAGTGCTTGGTAGCCTGGTTAATGGAACTGTGGTGAAGATTTCCTCGGAAATACTTCACGAGTTATTTGGTTTATCGAAGGATGGTTACGATTGCATTGGGAAAACTATTGCCGAAGAGTCTCGTGTGTCCGAAAGAGATGTTGCTGACTTTTTGTGCTCAAAAAGAGTCATCGAAGTTACGGATGAAGTTTTTTAGAATAATGATTTTGGCATTCAGATTCGATTGTTGTTGTCTGCCCTAACCAAGTGTTTGATGCCAAAAGTTAATACCCAACACAAAATTGTAGGCGTCGACAAGAATGTGGTGTATCATGTGTTGAAGGATGACAGGGTGAACTTTACTGGTATTGTGCTAAACTGGATGAAGGCGAAATGGGATTCATTTCGTTCAAAGAATTACATGTCGAGGACTCGGAAATCTGGACTTCCTTTTGGCTCTATTCTCACGGTGATCTTCTGGCATTTTCACATTGACTTGTCGAGTGAGGCACCCGTCCCGGTGTCTCGGGGACACGAAATAAGCGACCTAATCCTTAAAGCTATGCACTATGTTGAAACATACAATAGAGGTTGGGTGTTGTTTTCGTACCTCCGAGAAGATGATCAAGTACCGAAGGGGATGCGAATGCCAACACTGGTCGAACGTGTGACGCACCGAGGACCCCATACGCTTAGGGAGATACAAACCAGGGAATTTGTTCGACATCCGAAGATGAAAGGGAAGCGACCAATGCGAGACGCCGTCACGGAGGAAGAAGAAAGTGATCTTTGCGCTCAGATGAGGAGCATCGAGACCTCTCAGCTGGAAATTCGAGAGGATGTTCAGTCTCTTCACACGGAAGTCGAGGAAGTTCGTGGGCTGATATCCGATTTCATTCGATACACACATCCGTCATTCCCATTCCCATCCTCCTCTTCCGATGCAGCACCTTAGAATCTAGGAACTTGGTGCTTGAGTGTAGAAACTTATAATTCGAATGGTTTTTATGTTTCATGTCTTGAAATTCTATGTATTGCATTGAACTTTGTTTTAATGATATTTGCATTTCGCTTCATTTGGTATTTGTTGTATTATTGTCTATGTGATTTCATTTTGGTTCATGATATTTGTTAAGAAGGCAGCAATTCAGGGGGAGTTCCTTTTTGCTTATGTCAAAAAGGGGGAGGATACTCCAAAAACCGAAACATACTAATAAATCGAACAAGTTACCTTGATTCGAATCATTTAAAATGTTTTTGCAGGTTAAATGTTTTGACATCATCAAAAAGGGGGAGATTGTTGACTCAAAAAGGATTTTGATGATAATTTCATTCAAAACATTTAAATTAAATCAATCTCAGCACGTTGCTACATTGAAGGAACAAAATGATGTTAGCGCACGCTATCTATACAAGAGTAGCACACGCTATCGAGGAATGCATATTCAGCCTAGTCAGTCAGCTGCAGTCCAGTGAAGTTACCTGATGGATAGCGCACGCAAGTCTTTCAACATTTGCGCACGCTAAATTACTACAGTTAGCGCATGCTATACAATAATATTAACGCACGCTATCGCATCATTAAGTCAGAGGACAGTGAGGTTTGGAAAGAAAATGGAAACGGTATTGCGCACGCTACGAACAATTATTTATGTACGCTAATCCAAGGACTTAGCGCACGTTATTCTACATTGCTTGCGCACGCTACCTAATATGGTCAGTAGTCCAGTAGCTACTGGACTCAAAGTAAGAAGGGCTTTACGTACACTACACAGGGTTACGTACGTAACTGAAGAATACATTTAGCGCACGCTACGATATATTATTAGCGCACGCTAAAATCAGTCAACAAGCTTACCGTTGGAATTTCTACCGTTAGAAAGCAAGAGTCAATGAAGATCCATGAAATTTGGAAAAGCTGGAAATAATTAATACTAGTGCACACTAGTCATGCTTGCTAGCACACGCTAAGTTCAAAATTAGTCGTTGGATAAAGAGACGTTGGGGAGACAAACCAACACTTTCAAAGTCCAGATTGAAGACCTGTTGACCAGCCGATAACGCACGCTACGAGTACATGACTAGCGCACGCTAGCCATATAATTTTACCATTGGAACAGTCTTATGACCGTTCAGTAAAGCCAAGTCAGAATCGACAGCGCACGCTAGAAGACATTATTAGCGCACGCTAATAATACGATTTTCAGTATTTGAAGAATGGCTCTCACCTATAAATACCCATGGGACTTGGGTATCAAAAACACACAACTTCAAGCATACAAGCGTACGAGCATACAAGCATACAAGCATTCTTGAGCTCAAATTGCTACTGATTACTATATTATAAGTTGTGAGAAGGAAAGATACAAGAGTGATTTTCTTTGTAATATCTATTATACTTTGTATTCTTTCATTTGATTGTATGTGTTGCATCACTTACACTTGAGCGTAAGAGAAACGAATCAAGAGTCACTAATCTGGTGTTATTAGGATCTTTGATCCGGCATTATTAGGATTATACTCCCATATTCGTATAGTGAGGATTATCTAGTTTCTATAGAACACTAGATAAACAAAAGTTTATATTGAGAGAGAGGTTGAGCTAGGACCGATAGAAGACAAGCGGTTGTAACGGTTGTGAACTCGGACCGATCGAAGACGAGTCAAATTTATGGTTGTTCTTAAGCCAATAGAAAAGGAAGTCGGAGAGAGGACGTAGGCAAGTTGCCGAACCTCTATAAATATTTGAGTCTTTATTTTCCGCACTATTTTTCATTTATTCGCAAGAAATTTCGTTATTCCGCATTCCCACTATTCAACCACCCTTCTAGTGGTAAATTTATCTCTTCACATAACATACCATTCCAGAAGCACAAACTCACTCGAAGAGACACACGGGACAACACGACGCACCCGACTAAAAAGGCTACATGATAGTAACAACTAGTGTACCATGTTAAAACCATTCTATTTTAATGAACATAAAAAAAATATCTGGCGAAAAGACAGCCAATACAAGGTAATAGAAACAAAAATACCGGGTATTACAAATACACGGGATGGCAATGACTCGGAAAATGATGCAGTACCACCGTCGCGCCCACAGCCTCGACCGGCACCGTGTGGTGGTGGTTGAGTCTTATGGGGTGGAGCTCGGTGGTTGGAAATGGTAGGTGCCCTGGAGGATTGTACAGAGCCTTGTTGACTCTAATGAGAAGCTGAGTTCCGTGTAGGATTGGCTCGCCAGCATTAGCGAGACATGTGTTCACTCTTTCCGTAAGAGAAACATTCGGTAGCCGACTTGTGACACCAGTCCTTGGTATGTCTGGATACGCCACAGTTGAAGCTGTCCTTATGGTAAGGCCGATCAGATGCACCCTTCTGTTGGTACGAAACTGCTGACTTACAAGACGACACTGACCCCGAGTTCGTCTTGTTGGTACTTCCTGACTGATTATATGTCTTCTGCTTCTTCGAATTGTGCCCAGTGTCATTATTAACAATAGTACCAGCATATGTTGTGACTACGTCTTCATACGCCCTCAGGGTCGTACAGTGAGTCTGGCGGCATAGAGTCCTACATCATCCGGCAACCTCCGTGCAATGTGACAAATTCGTTGATCCTCTGATGGCACCATCTGTGAGACGTAACTTAACTCAGTATGGTAGGCCCGAGTGATCTCTGGCACTGGCAAATTCTGCGGTCCGGCACTGAAAAGTCCCGTGCACGAGCGGTTTGGGCTGATCTAGGACAGTACTCGTTCCTCAATATCCGAGCAAATTCATCCCATCTGACTACTCGGTTTTCTGGCTTGTAAGTTCTCCAGCAGCGGGCAACAATGTTGCGGATCTGATTAAGCCCGAGCGGCACCTTTCGGTTTTATGGACAACCGATCACATCGAAGGCGGACTCCATTTAGGAAATCCAGTCATATACGTGTTTCTCCCTTGCTCCGTCAAAAAATGTCGGCCTAGCTTTCAGCATCTCTCCCAACCATCATTCTCTCCCTGTATTTTTCTCCATGTTGATGATCGGTATCCATTCTGTTTTGTTGACTTGGGCGATACCCATGGAAATAGCCTGGTCGTGGGTTTGGGGGAAAGCTGGGTCCATGCCTCCAGGATTGTTATTCTGGCGTTCCGCCTCCTGATCATTTTGATTAATCGGTCGTGGATGGTTTCCAGCTGGGACGGTCTCGGCAGTGTGCCTGTCCTCGTTTTGGTTCACGGCGAAACCCGCAGCATCGTTTACTATCCTCCACGGTGTGCCATTACAGTCAATATTAATCTAAAGACCAATTCAACACATCATTATCTCTTGCAAATTAAACGTTGCACCCAATTAGAAAATGCATACTCTACTTACTTTGTATTACCCTGAAGAGTTACGGTCCATTGGGGTGTTGGACTTTGGATAATATTTTTGGAAGTAAAAAGAAATTTTGACAAAATCTTTTTCAACACGAACCGGATCTCCCTGATACCATTATCTGTAACACACCCAAAATTTACCGAGGCATTATATCGCCGTGAATCCCGTGTGGTACTCACAAGGCTAATTTAGGAAATTGATATTTTAAATAAGGCATTATGAAACAGGTGAGTCCACGGTTACAAATATTAAACGGAATGTCTTGAAAGAAAACATATTTCGAACACGATTATTACATAAACAGAGCTTTCGGAAATTTAATTAAAACATGTGGTAGCATAACTTTATTCCAACACCGTTCGAGCCTGACCAGAACCCTCGGTCACATATTCAACAAATTTACCTGACACGACGAATCGCGCCAGACAAACCGGGATCAGATAATGATAATCAATAGCAGCATTTCACCACAAAATTCACGATTCGCCAACACCGTACCACATAATATATAGATGATAGTTCACAGTATAGCCGACATTGTCTTTCTATTTTAGCGCATAAACCCCAATGTCGCAACCAAGGGTCACGGAAGTATCTATACGGAAATACTCCGGAACGTGGGTGCCATTTTAGGTCTTATCCCTCAACACATTCATGTTTTCTGACTATTGTAAATAAAATTAGCATAATCCGAGCAAGGTTTCACTGACCTTAATTCCGACGGTAAGTGCCTCACGACAATTTGAACATCCACGACCGATCGAGTTCAACCTAATCACATATTCCTTGATTAACCTTTTGTAAGGATAACGGCGAATAAAACCAGTTTCCCGTCCCCTTTCCTAACCGAATTCTTAACTTAGTTCAATTTTGTAAAGCTAATATCAAGATTCTAAGCTCAATAGCAACACGCATTATTACATTGTTTTAATCCTTAGATTATCGATTGTCAAAAAAATTTATTTAACAAGATAATCGTCAACATTTCTTCGGTGTCAATAATCGATTATAGTAAAATGGAATTCCATTATCCACTAATTCAATTCTTCACTCCTACTCTCAATTAGGTGGGTTACCATTTTACACAACGATTTCAACGGCCGGTTCTTAATGATGGTAATACTATCAAGCTCGATTCCACCTAGTTGAATTAATGTTTGATCATTATACTAACAAGGTAGGCTTCGACGAGTTTAGTATACGGTGATTGGATTCTTAACATAATTTCTCCTACAATCTATTCGTTAAAGTGGATGTTTCCAAGGCCGGTGTGAAATTCACATATGATTATTACAACAAGATACATTAATTAATGGTACGAGAACGAAATATACTTACAAAGATAGTTTTGATTACTACGGGTTCATCTGGTTTGATTGTCTACGAAAGTTAAGCAACAAAACTACCCAAATGCCCGTAATCCAATTGACGTAACAACAATACCCAAAAATAACTTCGATGATTTGCTAGACTTACCTTAATAGACGAAGAACAAAGAAGAACGATGACGAACCAACAAAGAACAACGAGGAGGATTGAAGAATGGATCGATCAACCTTGATAACCTCCTCCGGAGCTTGAGTAATACTCTCCTCTATGTCAATACAAGTGTTTGAAAGGCTAAGAATCGTCTAAGGGGGGCTGGGGAAGGTTTTTAGGAGGTTGCTCAAGTGTTTAGATCGAGGGAAATGAAAGAGGAGGTGTTAATTTATAACACACGATTGCATTTAACGTACGGTAACACTCAAGGGTTTATGTACGTAAAGAGCATTACGTATGTAATGTCTTCTAGTTAACGTATGTAATGGTCGATCAGAATCTACTTCCTGGACTATCCCCATCTATTATGTATTTAGGGGATCATAAAGTACGTAAGCAACCTTAGAATAGTGTACGTTAAGCTGTACAATTAACGTATGTTATCAGCAGTTGACTCATTTGTCCTCTAGCCCACCGAAAGTACCCAATCCGTGTCAAAAAGAAAGATTCTAGTCAGAAGACCAATTCTCGACTTATGTACGTAACTTAGTCGTGTTAATGAATGTAATGCTACGAACCTAACGTACGCTATGCATGTCATCTAGCATACGCTAGTTATTTAGTCCCTTAGTCATCTTATCGCATTTTAACCATCTCGGGGTGACTACGTTTTCACTCATCAACAATTCTGTAGGGAACAAGACATTGGCCACCGTCATATCTGCACTACTAATTGTCCAACGGTGTCAAGGTACGTAACCTCCGTTCCTTTCCCATCGCACAATTTGATCGCAAAATCACTTTAATGAAACCACATAATATAAGAAAACAACATCGTAAATGATAGAAATTGCATAATAATTTCTGAAGTACATGGTAATTAAAGCATGAAATACCCGTGGTATTACACCATACTACTCCTTGCCTCATCCATCCCAGAATGAGTAAGATGTATAAGGATATTAAGAAGAACTTTTGGTGGAATAGTATGAAGAAGGGTGTCACGGAGTTCGTATCTGTAACACCCCCAAGTCATTCAGGGTATATTACAGCGCCGTGAGCCCCGCCGTGGGACCCACAAGGCTAAACATACGCGGAACTATACACTTGACCGATAAGGTCTACATACAATAGAAAGAAAGACGATACAAATGGTATTCAAAAACCATAACCAATGAAACCATATACATCACTGCACAAATCAATACCTCGGCAACACAGGCCGGAACATCAAGGAAACTGAAATACAATACTCGAGTATTTAAAAATCCATTCCAGTACAACAACCTGAATGGAGGAATCCAAGAAAATAACCGGAGACAAAACACAGTATCACACTTGCCCATCATCTTCATGCCGACCCAGTACCCACCTGTCCACTCTCCTGGAACCTGAAATACATGAAACGTATTTCCCCCATAAAGGGGTTAGCCGTCGAATAGCTAGTGCAAGTATAACAGTATGAAACATAATACTCCTCGACAATAAAGTAAATGTAATCCGTCAATTCATCGATATCCGTCAATTCATCAATTTAAGACTAGTATTCCGGAATGACTAAAATCTCAAGACGTATGTGAATGCCGTAAAAACGGTTCGTTCATATCATACGCCGTTACATGTAGGAATGCCGTCAAAACGGTTCGTTCATTACATGCCAACATTATTTCATATGAATGCCGTAGAAACGGTTCGTTCATATCAACCATGGAATCGCACCAGAGGCTACGAAACCCTCAGAGGACCATAGGCCCGTCCCTGAGTGGCTAGAAATAATCATATCATCAATATTCCATACTTTCAAAGTCGAGAACGTATAATCATAAATGTATACTTGCCTTAATAAACGTTACCGAAGATCCCGAAGAACACGGTTAAACCGGGAAGCTTGAACCACGAAGAAGACAACGAACGGGAGGGTTTCGACTTGAGTTCTTCACAAGGATTTCGTCCCTAAGTCATATCAATGATAAATCAACAATCGTACGATGAATAATAATCGTACAACGCACAAAACCCCCCTCCTAGACCTTTTGTCGGACACCTTCAAGGCGTCGACTAATAACTCAACCAAAACGATGAACCAATACAATCCAACCGTGGAATAACGATGGAAATGATAGAATACACCTAAATCATCATCAATCCATCACTAATCTAATTTACTACGGATTAAAAGGATGAAGTCAAACAAAATCCCCAATTTCCAACATAAAATTCGAAGTGTTCTTGAATAATCTTTCAATAATCCGATGAATACTCCAACAAGTCCATAATCATGCGTATATCACTTCATACCCCATGATTTTAACATCCAAAACATTATTACCCAATACAAAATCGAAATCCAAGATGTTGAAGAAATTACCTCTTGAAGATCCAAGCACTATGATTCGAAGAGCATACGATAGAATGATGATCCGGGCTTCACAATCGAAAAGAGATGAAGAGAAATCATATACTCAAGTGATAGGTGAAGAAACCTTCCTCTCTCAAGCCTTTCCTCTCGTGTGATGGTGAAGAAATGAGGAATATCGGTTGAAACGCGCAGAAAAACGCAGATATAGGGGTAATCTGTCATGTGTGCCGCTCGGTATATGTGTGCCGCGCACGGCCCAAAATTCGCTCCCTGTGGCTCGGCAAGGTGCCGCGGCTCAGCCCAGGTGTGCCGCGGCACCGGGTACAGGCGGTTTTGGCCGAATCTGGCAAATGAGAGTGACTTAGCTATTTCGACCATAACTCCCTCGTCTAGACTCCGATTGACTCACCGTTTGAACCATTGGAAAGCTGACTCGATGCTTTATAATATTGCCAAGATTCAGAATTTTTGGAGTTTCCAAGAATTTACGGTGATTTAACAAAGTCGAACTCATACGTGGAAAAGTCGCTAAAGAGCACGGAATTCAACGAGCGATACCGAAACGAACTCGGATGACAAAAAGTGTAGAATTAATCATTCTCGGGATGACGAAACGGTCCCAAGCAAGTTGTCAAAAACGGACTTCCGCCAAAAATAGAAAATTTCTGGGAAACAAAATTACGGGTATTACATTCTACCCTCCTTAAAAGAAGTTTCGTCCCGAAACTTAAAACAGGCAGGGAGAAGAAATATTTCGCCAGGAAAAACTCAACGAGATATAAAAGAGCCGAAACTTACGCCCAAACGGCGAATCATCAATATAGAACACAACAATACATTACCCGAAGGTAAACCAAACCAATGCCGAAAAAGATACGAATTCACAATGCCCGAAGGCTCCAACGGAAATACCGATACATCACAATGGCCTGAAAGCCGAACAGCCCAAAGCTGTAAATCATCACAAAATAGATCTCAAAGAAAACAACCTGACTGTCGGACATACCCCTCGGCGTATGAACAACCAGTCGCAAATCGTCGGACATATCCAATACAACATGGACTACGAACGATCAATCAATAAAGCTCAAGAGGGACATCACAGTACGCCCGATCCGGAAATGTGTCCGTGCACATGTCCACCCCGTATACGGAATCCAGAATATACGTGTGACAATGTACTTAATTAGCCTCAAGAACTACGTCTCGTGTGCACGGTCCAATGCGGAAACATCCACGCATGACCATCGAGTGCCTGGCTAAAAATCCTACACATAACCAATCGGCACGCACACATGATTCCAGATATGCCACGATACAACATGACAACGAAACTCAAGGGATAAAACATCCAATACGGATCATACGACTCACCAAGTGAACGATGACACATGAATAATGAAAGATCGACACGACCAACGATATTCAAAACAACCATCCTGGAATCAGAATTCCCTAAGGACCGATTAACACGGCAATAATCACAACACCACAATTCGGGAAAATCCTCAACCTTCAAAGATCACAAAATTACCGAGTTCACAAGAATAATAGTGTGCTGCCTTGAATCGGCCAACACGACAATAATAATTCAACGGATGGGAACTCTCCTCGACAGTCCCAATTCAATACTTCGATTACCGTAGAATGGCCAATCGATAACAACGATACAATGGATGAGAATATCTTTGAAAACGGATGGGAATTATCTTCGATAATCCCAATTCAATACCTCGATTACCCTAGAACGGTCAATCGATAATCAATGATACGATAGAATAGATGTCCCGGTGTCTTAAACCGACCACCGAAACGGAGATGACAAAAGGATATATCAAACGTCCCCAATCGGTTAACGCAACATCATAGCAACAGATCCAATTCGACGACAAAGATTCAACGATGTCTCAGAACGACATTAATCGCGAACAATAATAATCGATACATCGATACCGCGAACCGGCTATCGATAGCAACTTTACCAACAAGTATCGTAATGCCTTGAACCGGCCATTTACAAACAACAGTAACATTTGGCATAATTTGCCGACGGCGTCGTGTCAACCAATCCCTTGATATCAATACCATCATAAAGAGGCCAAGTCCCAAAATGATACACACAATCGTACGCCTACACGATAACATTAGTATCATTGATTAGTACGAGTATAAAACTTGTCTCGATATCAATACAACGTCTCGTTACCAATTCGATTGATTTCGTCTTACGAATTCCCTCGGCCTCGACCAAGTTAATCTACGAACCCTTCAACCTTAACCGCAACACAACAGTCATAATTCACGATCAAACATCATACCTTATTGTAAGACGAAGGATTAATAATCAACAGGTTCGATGACGACCAATATCAACACCACCAAATCACAAACTCAACCGTTTGAACCATATCTCGACTAAACATAGTCTGAACAATCCAACTCAGACACTGACAAACCCTGTCCACAATACGAGTTGAAATATGATGATCATATCCGCAACAAATAAGGACCAATAATAAAGGTCTAAAAGTCCCAAACTCAATTCTTAAATACGAATTGACAAGGTTCCCTTCTTGTAAATCCGTAGTTAAAATTTTCCGATGATCATCGTTAATTCAAACCATCCAATTAGTTCAACATTATAGATAATCGTATTCTAAGGTGATCAAACAATCCAATCATTCGATTTGAATATTTGCTCCATACGTATGGGCTTCCAAATTCAGAGATGAATAATAGACTCATCAAACTCATAATCACATTCGTATTTCCTATACGAATATTATTTCCAACACATAGTTTAGCTCTAGATATGAATATTCCATATTCATTTTCAAAACATCAACACTTCTAAAATTTTTTTTTTCATCACCTCGTATAATTCAAGAGTTCTTCAAGAACATGAAATATCCGAAATCACGTTCAGAACAACATATCCGAGGTATATATCTCCATGTTACCATTTTCTTCATCATGTCATTCATACAATCTCAAGAATCGCAACAAAACCCTTATCACCATATGAAGAAGATCTCAATGATCATATCAACATCCGAAATCTCTTATTACAATTCCAATAAATCTCGTATAACATTATCACATGATACCATAATTGTAACACCCCGCATCCTCCTGGAATATTACACGCCGTAAACCCTTCTCACAAGGATTTACCGTGCTAAGCACAATTTCCACGTCATTCCAAAATGCCAAAAAGACCGATGACGGTAATATTTTTCAAATACTAAAAAAATCATTTTCCAAATACCGTCAAAACGATCAAGGTTAAAATGCCAAAAACTCAGTTTAGGGAATCGGTTTTACAAAATAAAATTTCATTGGCAAAATACCAAAATCCATTTCAAAAATACTCACGCAATGGATAAAAGTACACCAATTTATGCATTTTCATTGAAATAAGACGAACATCAAAATACACGATTCCCAACATACTCCCTCCCAAGTAGTAATCCAAAAAGAAAAAATGAGCCACTATCAAAGGGATACGAGGATTACCTTGTATGGACGAACCACGAAGAAAGAATAATTGAACTCCATTCCAAGAATCATTAAATCATCATAGTCATCATATGGCCTCAAGAACATCAAGATCTCTATGATTCCATAATCATAATCAACATATTCAAAGCATATCATTATCTTCCTTCAACATAAACCTCATAGAATATGGATAACACAAGAAATCACTTCAAGAATCAACAATAGTTCCATAACCAAGCTCTAATTCCATGATTCCAAGCTCACCATCATGTTAAAAGTGTTTAAAACACTCTTAAAAATAAAGAGGGACGAGTTTTGGAGGGAAATATCTCAAAGGATCGTGAGAGAAATGAAAGGCAACACTTCAATATATAAATTGCACTCTCATTACGTACGTAAGTGTCCTTTCTTAACGTACGTAACAACTTTAACGTACGTAATCCAATATCCATAACGTACGTAACCAACTCACTGTCTCATTCCGTGCAGTCCATTACGTACGTAACCCATACCATATAACGTACGTAATATACCAGTTGACTTGCTACAGTACAATGGTTGTGTTACGTACGTAACACGTCCTGTATAACGTACGTAACACGTCCTGTATAACGTACGTAACACGTACGTTGACTCACCTGTCAACATCCTCCGCCGAAAGTTGCCGAAACAGGGTCCCACCTGCCGACCAGGACTCGGTTCTGTCCGATGCCTTCGTTACGTACGTAATACCTTAGCCTTAACGTACGTAACCATGCCAATCTTACGTACGTAATCTCACCTTATTAACGTACGTAATAATTCCATACTTAGCCAATTTCAACAATTCCTGTCCAAAGTCATGACATACCAAATACGAGCATACGGCAAAATCAATACATATACTCAATTCAAAAACATTGTCATACGTTCACAACGTCCTCGAGCATAATTAACCATCCACGATATCCAATATATAAACGAAAAAAAATATATCCGAAAAATCGGGGTATTACACTCTACCCCCCTTAAAAATAAGTTTCGTCTCAAACTTACAATCACTAAATAAACAACATTTCAACGGAATTCAATTTCACCAAGAATTATCGAATAATTCGAACAACATACTTACAAGTCTGCGAAGTCGAAGATCTCCCGTGATACTAGCATGCGACTCCTAAACAAAGTCTCAACATAATATCGATACACACCATTATCGCCATTAGCAACTTAACAAAATCTCAAGGAAGAGTTCACGTCCGTGACCACGGCCACGATTCTTCCTACTTTCAGCCAACATTCTGAAAGGCACACACGTGCGTAAATATAATCCGAATCGCACATTCTCGAACTGACCAATTCCCAAGAATACCAAGCTATAAACGAAACGATTAAGAAAAAAAATACAAGAAGAGTGAGAGGACTTACAAGTACCGGTCGCACTGTGATGATGGCAGAGTAGTGATACTCTGGGCAAATGCCGACTCAATCGACCCAAAAGACCGACAGCCTAGGTATCCATAAACCTAAGCTCCGATACCATATTCTGTAACACCCCCAAGTTATTCAGGGTATATTACAGCGCCGTGAGCCCCGCCGTGGGACCCACAAGGCTAAACATACGCGGAACTATACACTTGACCGATAAGGTCTACATACAATAGAAAGAAAGACGATACAAATGGTATTCAAAAACCATAACCAATGAAACCATATACATCACTGCACAAATCAATACCTCGGCAACACAGGCCGGAACATCAAGGAAACTGAAATACAATACTCGAGTATTTAAAAATCCATTCCAGTACAACAACCTGAATGGAGGAATCCAAGAAAATAACCGGAGACAAAACACAGTATCACACTTGCCCATCATCTTCATGCCGACCCAGTACCCACCTGTCCGCTCTCCTGGAACCTGAAATACATGAAACGTATTTCCCCCATAAAGCGGTTAGCCGTCGAATAGCTAGTGCAAGTATAACAATATGAAACATAATACTCCTCGACAATAAAGTAAATGTAATCTGTCAATTCATCAATATCCGTCAATTCATCAATTTAAGACTAGTATTCCGGAATGACTAAAATCTCAAGACGTATGTGAATGCCGTAAAAACGGTTCGTTCATATCATACGCCGTTACATGTAGGAATGCCACAAACGGTTCGTTCATTACATGCCAACATTATTTCATATGAATGCCGTAGAAACGGTTCGTTCATATCAACCATGGAATCGCACTGGAGGCTACGAAACCCTCGAGAGGACCATAGGCCCGTCCCGGAGTGGCTAGAAATAATCATATCATCAATATTCCATACTTTCAAAGTCGAGAACGTATAATCATAAATGTATACTTGCCTTAATAAACGTTATCAAGATCCCGAAGAACACGGTTAAACCGGGAAGCTTGAACCACGAAGAAGACAACGAGCGGAAGGGTTTCACTTGAGTTCTTCACAAGGATTTCGTCCCTAAGTCATATCAATGATAAATCAACAATCGTACGATGAATAATAATCGTACAACGCACAAACCCCCCCCTCTTAGACCTTTTGTCGGACACCTTCAAGGCGTCGACTAATAACTCAACCAAAACGACGAACCAATACAATCCAACCGTGGAATAACGATGGAAATGATAGAATACACCTAAATCATCATCAATCCATCACTAATCTAATTTACTACGGATTAAAAGGATGAAGTCAAACAAAATCCCCAATTTCCAACATTAAATTCAAGTGTTCTTGAATAATCTTTCAATAATCCGATGAATACTCCAACAAGTCCATAATCATGCGTATATCACTTCATACCCCATGATTTTAACATCCAAAACATTATTACCCAATACAAAATCGAAATCCAAGATGTTGAAGAAGTTACCTCTTGAAGATCCAAGCACTATGATTCAAGAGCACACGATAGAACGATGATCCGGGCTTCACAATCGAAAAGAGATGAAGAGAAATCATATACTCAAGTGATAGGTGAAGAAACCTTCCTCTCTCAAGCCTTTCCTCTCGTGTGATGGTGAAGAAATGAGGAATATCGGTTGAAAGCAGCGCGAGAAAAATGCGTATATAGGGTAATCTGTCATGTGTGCGCGGCTCGGTATATGTGTGCCGCGGCACAGCCCAAAATTCGCTCCCGTGGCTCGGCGGTGTGCCGCGGCTCAGCCAGTGTGCCGCGGCACCGGTACAGCGGTTTTGGCCGAATCTGGCAAATGAGAGTGACTTAGCTAATTCGACCATAACTCCCTCGTCTGGACTCCGATTGACTCACCGTTTGAACCATTGGAAAGCTGACTCGATGCTTTATAATATTGCCAAGATTCAGAATTTTTGGAGTTTCCAAGAATTTACGGTGATTTAACAAAGTCGAACTCATACGTGGAAAAGTCGCTAAAGAGCACGGAATTCAACAGAACGATACCGAAACGAACTCGGATGACAAAAAGTGTAGAATTAATCATTCTCGGGATGACGAAACGGTCCCAAGCAAGTTGTCAAAAACGGACTTCCGCCAAAAATAGAAAATTTCCGGGAAACAAAATTACGGGTATTACAGTATCACAGTGTTTGACGTGCCAACAAGTCAAAATCGAGCATCAGCGACCAACCGGGCTGTTGAAATCGCTTCCTATTCCCAAGTGGAAGTGGGAAGATATTTCCATGTACTTTATCACTGTAATGCTGAGGACAAAAATAGGAATGAATATGATTTGGGTGATCGTTGATCGATTAGCCAAGTCGGCACACTTCCTCGGTATTAAGGATACTTGGGGACCCGAGAGGCTGGCTCGGACATTTATAGCAGAGATTGTGAGGTTGCACGGTAAGCCTACAACTATTGTTTCAGATCGGGATGGCCGTTTTGTGTCGTATTTTGAGAAATTGGTCCATCAGGCTTTGGGTACTGAGTTTAGGTTGAGTACATCTTTTCATCCGTAGTCAGACAGTCAGACTAAGCAGACGATCCAGACATTAGAGGATATGTTGCGGGCGTGTGCCATAGACTGGAGTAGTGATTGGGAATAACATCTACTGTTGATCGAGTTTACTTACAATAATAGTTGGCACACATCAATCAAAATGGCACCTTCCGAAGCATTATGGTAGACGTTGTAGATCCCCACAATGTTGGGATGAGGCCTCAGAGTTAGTTGGGATGGAGCCAGATATGTTGATGGAAACCAAGGAGAAAATTTCTACCATTTGAGATAGATTGTTAACTGCTGAGAGTCGACAAAAATTTTATGCCGATATTCATCGTCAACCCTTGGAGTTTGAGGTGGGGAATCATGTTTTGCTCAAAATATCACCGACAAAACTAGTGAGTTGGCTTATTGGGTGGCACTACCTCTAACTCTTAGTCACGTTCATAATGTTTTTCGCATTTCTCAGCTGAGAAAGTACGTTCTGGACCCGAGTCACATCATTTATTATGGGGATATTGAGATAGCGGATGATGTCATGTTCGAAGAAAGGCCGGTGAAAATCCTTGAGCATTGTCAAAAACAACTTTGGCACAATATCATTCCATTGGTTAAAGTGCAGTGGTCGAGGTATGGAGTCGAAGAAGCAACTTGGGAAACCGAAGCTATCATGCGTGCTAAGTAGCCTGAATTATTTATCTCTTAAGTTTCGGGACGAAACTTGTTTTTAGAGGGGGAGAATGTAATATCCGCATTTTTCTATTTTTAGTATTTTCCATTTTAATGTATTTTCCATTTTTTGGGACTCGCTTGTAACTGTCTTGATATTTTAATAATGTTTAATTCTGCATGTTTTGACATTCGAGCGTGTTTCGGAGTTGTTTTACTCAATTTCGTGTTTATTAGCAACATTTTCGCTTTTTGGTTCGTTTGGCATAATCATGCTTCAAAATTGCTATTTTGTGTTTCCCGTAAGTTCGTTTAACAATGGGAGTCGTGTTATGAGCTTCGGTTTGGTTGTTTGATGTCGTATCATGTTTTCCGAACGTTTTGGGCCATTTTGTAATTTCTTAAAATTTAGGGTAATTACATTTGTTGTCGTATGCCGAACCATCGGATAGTCGGAATTGTATTTTCTTATAGCGCTTATGCTCATCGTCTCGAACCCTTTGTAAGCACGTCTTCAGGTTTCTTCAATCCTCACGTTTTAATTATGTGATATTTCTTTTCCAGTATAATCGGCTCTCAACACTTCTAAACTGCAGGAGGTTTACGTACGTTATCAATAATAAATAATGTACATTAGGTTCATTCTTACTTACCTAAACTTTTTGTAGCATACGTTATAGCCTTCCGGGAATCGAGCAGAGACTTCTGCCAGGCCATTACGTACGTAACAGACACGGTGTTATGTACATCATAGCAGACCAATTTATATACCTGGGTCAGCATTTTCTCTGCGGATTTCTTCCAGTTATTTTCTCTTCCGTGAGTGGGCGATTGTTGAGCGAATTTTAGGGCGATTCTGGTTCTTTAATCTTTCAGCTATCATCTTCCTTGAGTTTTTGGTGTAGATTAACAACATCAAATCGTGTTCTTTGCCGTCGATCCAAGGTATAATCTCTAGAACCCTAATTTTTGGGAATTAGGGGTTTTCGTGATTTTATCCGACTAGATCCGAATTGATCTTTAATTTTCAATGAGTATGATGAATCTTCACCATATTCATGTTTTACCTATGAATTCATGGTAAATGTTAGTACATTTGCAAAATCAAGAGGGTTTGTTTGCGATCCGCCCTCGTAGTGAGTTTGTATGAATTTTCGTAATTCGTAGGTGGGACTTCCGGGTGTATTTCAGTTCCCGTTTCTAGTTGTATGGTTGTTGATAATCATTTTTATGGATCGTTTAGGTTTGGAATAGTCAAGTTCATTAAATCTTGGTCGTCTACCATCTCGGAACAGTCCATCATGTCTCAAAGGCATGTAATTCTTATGAACTTACATTCTTAAATGTGCAATTTGATGCATATGAGTGTTAGAGTGTATATGTTCACTCTAGGATGGTCCGGCGGGGCCTTGGAGGGATCCACATTTGGTTGGGTCCACGAACATTTGGGGTTAACCAGTCCATAAGGTTCCGACGGGGCTCGGAGGGATCCGCACAAGGTTAGGTCCATGGTTAATCATTAGGATTTATATTACTGTGGCATATTTTGGATATTGGATTTCTGAAAATCATTATCCTAGCTTTTGAAACTATTGTTGCATGTACTTTGAAATTATAAGATGTGAGGATTCATTTGTATTACTTGTACTAGCTATTCAACGGCTAACCCCCTTTGTGGGAAGTACGTTTCATGTATTTCAAGTGCGAAGAATGCGAATGGACGAGTACCGGGGCAATACAATGATGACATCTAGGCGTGATACTATGATGATTTATATCATTCTCCTTCGAGTCCAGTCTTTTGTGTTTAATTTTGTCATGAACAGTTAGTTAGTACTCGAGTACTATAGGATCTGTTTTCTTCTCATTGTTTTGTTGGATATTGTGTTCTGTTGTGTATTTGAGTTTTGTCATTGGAGTTTTATCAGTTTATCCGATTAATTTGATCATGGTTTGATATTTTTATAAAATTCTTGAAGTGTTGAATTGAATTGTGTATGAATTTAGCCTTTTAGGTCCTAGGTAGGGATTCACGGCGCTGTGATATACCCTGAATATCTTGCAGGTTACAAATTATGGTATCAGAGCCTAGGTTTATTGATACCTAGGTTGTTGGTCTTTTGGGTCTAGTCACGTTGTTTTGTAAACACAATATCATCGCGCTGCCATCATCTTAGTACAACCGGTACTTGTAAGTTCGCTTATCCTTCTTATTATCTTTATTGTCTTGTCTTTCGACTTCGTAATGTGGGGAACCGGTCACCATGACTGTTATATTCTGAACTGTACTTATATATTTTCCTCTTTTTCCATCTTTAGAATGTCAGATGGTAGAGGACGCGGCCGCGGTCGCAGTCGACGGCGTGGCGTAGCTGGTGGGTCGGCCATGTGTCTCAGTTCGGATGCTGGTTTGACTACTCCTACCTTGTCGAATTTAGTTCATCCTAGTACCGATGGTCAGCTGGACTAGTCGGCCAGTCAAGAGATTCCCGCAAGGAATAATGCGGGTATAGGTGTGGCCACTATATTACAACAAGTGGCTAACCAGATGGCTATTTTGACCCAGACGGTTCAACTCAACAACCCACCTACTGTGGCGAATACCGGGGCAGAGAAATGGTTACAGGATGTGATCCGAATGCACCCTCCTCAGTTCATTGGTGCTGCAGACTCAACTGGTTGGGAAAACTAGATTAATGATATGAATAAGGTTTTTGTGCTGGTGAATTGTCCAGAGGCACGTAGAGTGTCGATTGCTTAATTTTCTAATGAGAAAGGCTACTAGCTTGTGGCAGGCAGTCAAACCCCAAGACCATGCGGTTACTTGGGATGAATTTAAAGAATTGATGGAAGCCGAATATTGTCTGCATCCTGTCCAAGAGGCTACAATACGAGCCTTCTTCGAGGAGAAGCCCCATGACATTCCCGTATCTCAGGCAATAATCGAGTACAATTAGTAGCTCAACCATGTGAAGGGTCAAGTGAGAGAGGAGAGAGATAAAATCCGACACTTTAACATGCGGATGAAGCCAAAAATCTGAAACTACATGGTAGGATTTGCTTTTACTATACTGAAGGAGTATCAGGGCAAAGCACTGGCCT
This sequence comes from Orobanche coerulescens, assembly GCA_033398695.1. Taxonomy (NCBI): domain Eukaryota; kingdom Viridiplantae; phylum Streptophyta; class Magnoliopsida; order Lamiales; family Orobanchaceae; genus Orobanche; species Orobanche coerulescens. The sequence continues at coordinate 56,544,566 of CM065809.1, read as the reverse complement.
ATGATATGTTCTTCGCGGCTACAGAGACGACAAGTGAAGGTAAGAAATAGTATACCCCCGATAACTTTTCTAGCTGTAAGAGTAACAACCAACAGATATCTCAGTCGGCGAACTACTCATCTGGAAAGTCTTTCCATACATATGGAGGTAATCGAAATTTCAGAACTGGCCCTAGAGTTACCAATCTGGTCATGATGTGTTTTAACTGCAGTCAAGAGGGCCATATCAGCTGTGATTGCAACCTACCCCCTTGAAATGTTATAGTTGCGGCCAGGCGGGCCACAAAGCCACATTTTGTACCGAGGTAGAAAAGACACTTGGGGTTCAGACATCCGCTCCTATGCCTGAAGAACCAAGTGTTAATTATAAGTCATCAGTGTATCAGCCATCTCAGAGTTTCGGTTGGGGGAGAGGATGGGGTCAGTCCGTTAGAGAGGGTGCCTCCAGTGCTGGTTCAGCGTAACTGCGCATTTACGAGATGAGGAGAGCTGATGATCCAGAGGCTACAGGTACTGTTTATGTCATCTCTCATCTAGTTAGAGTGCTTTTCGATTCTAGTGCTTCTCATTCGTTCATCTCTTTGGACTATGTACATCGATTGAGTATTGATTGCTTGTCTATTTGTGAACCTTTTGTGGTTAAATTGCCTAGCATGGATAGAATTGTGGGGATAGGGAGGTTAGAGATCAGTGATAATTGCAGAGAGAGTGTGGCCTTCAAATTTGATCATCGTGGATATCATTGATGAGGATTTGATCCTTGGTGATAACTAGATTGATAGACACGGAGCGATAATGAATTATCGCACGAGGGTAATATTGATGTTGGTTGAGGACGGTACTAAGCATTCATTTACGAGACGCAGGAGGATAGGTTAGAAACTTATAATCATTGCCATGAAGGCAGTGAAAACTCATTAGGGAAGGTTGTGTGGGATACTGGTGTTATGCTGCGAGAGCAGATGACAGGAGAGTCGAACTTTCCTCAATTCCATGGTGATTGACTTTCTGGATGTTTTTCGAGCTGATTTGCTAGGGATACGGCCGGAGCGTGAGATCAAGTTCACAGTTGATTTAGAACCAAGTGCATCCCGATTTCTAAGGCACTGTATCGCATGGCACCTTCGAAAATGCAGGAGCTGAAGAGTCAGTTTGGGAATTGTTGGAGAAGTGATATATCATACCTAGCGCCTCACCTTGGGGTGTGTCAGTCTTGTTCGTGGGGACTAAGGATGATTCACTATGCTTACGTATTGATTATCGGGAACTGAACAAAGTGACCATTAAGAATAAATATCCCTTGCCTCACATAGATGATTTCTTTGACCAGTTACAGGGAGCTATATTCTCGAAGATTGACTTGAGATCTGGATACTACCATCTCCAGTTGAAGGAGTCCGACATTCCTAAAACCGCTTTGCGGATGAGGTACGGGCATTATGAGTTTGTGGTTATGCCATTCGGGCCAACCAACACACCGAGAGTATTTATGAAGCTGATGAATAAAATATTTACCGAGCACCTTGATAATTGTGTAGTCGTCTTCATCGCCGATATATTAGTATATTCTCGTGATGACGAAGATCACGCTCCACATTTATGATTGGTGTTGGAGATTTTGAGGGCCCCAATGACTTTACGTGAAGTTCTCGAAATGTGAATTTTGGTTGTAGGAAGTTATGTTTCTTGGTCACGTAATTTTGGCCGAAAGGGTAAGTGTAGACCCACAGAAGATCGAGGCAGTGTTAGATTGGGCACCACCTAAGGACATGAAGGAAGTTCGTAGCTTTTTGGGTCTTGCTGGGTACTATCGACGGTTCATCGAAGGGTTCTCCAAACTTGCGCGACCACTTACATAATTACTCCAGAAGTCCTAAAAGTTCGAATGGAACTATGAGAGGCAACATAGTTTTGAGGAGCTGAAAAGGCATTTGACTACGGCACCGGTTTTAGCCTTGCCTCAAGGAACGGTGGGTTTTAAATATACATTGATGCTTTAGGCCAGGGACTCGGGTGTGTCCTCATGTAACATGAAAGGACTATAGCTTTTGCGCTCGCGATAGTTGAAATCGTATGAAATGAATTATCCTACTCATGACCTGGAGTTGGCTCCAGTTGTGTTTGTGCTGAAGATTTGGCGCCACTATTTAAATGGTTCTTCGTGCCGGATTTATACCGACCATAAGAGTTTAAAGTATATTTTCATCCAGAGGGAACTGAATATGAGACAGCATCATTGGTTCGAATTAATAAAGGATTACGACTTGGAGATCCTTTACCATATGGGAAAAGCCAATGTTATGGCGGACGTGTTTAGCTGGAAGACGGTATCGCTTATGCTTGAGGTTCTCACACCACAAGCGAAGATTCGACATAAGTTTATTGAGCAGTGGATTGAGGTATGGATTCAGCATGTACAGAGTCGGTTGTGTACCCTCGAGATTACTTCGTCCTTAGTTGATGACATCAAAGAGGAGCAGATGAATGACCCGATAATCAGTCAACTAAGGGCGGATGCGGAAAAAAAGAAATCCCCCGGCTTTATGGTCCATGAGGACAGTATCTTGAGATTCCAAGGAAGACTCTGCATCCCGAATAATTTAGATTTGAGGCAGAGAATAATTCGAGAAGCCCATACGACTCCTTACTCCCTCCATCCCGAAACGAGTAAGATGTGTAAAGATCTTAAGAAGAATTTTTGGTGGAATAATATGAAGAAGGATGTCACAGAGTTTGTATCACGGTGTTTGACGTGCCAACAAGTCAAAATCGAGCATCAGCGACCAGCCGGGCTATGGAAATTGCTTCTTCTTCCCGAGTGGAAATGTGAAGATATTTCTATGGACTTTGTCACTGGAATGCCGAGGAAAGAAATTGGAATGAATATGATTTGAGTGATCATTGATCGATTAACCAAGTCGGCACACTTCCTTGGTATTTAGAATACTTTGGGACCGGAGAAACTGGCTTGGACATTTATAGCGGAGATTTTGAGGTTGCACGGTATGCCTAGAACTATTCTTTCAGATTGGGATGGCCGTTTTGTGTCGTATTTATAGAAATTGGTCCATCAGGCTTTCGGTACCGAGTTGAGGTTGAGTAAATCTTTCACTCGCATTCAGACGATCAGATTGAGCGGATGATCCAAACATTAGAGGATATGTTGTGGGCGTGTGCCCTAGACTAGAGTAGTGATTAGGAATTACATATACTGTTGATTGAGTCTACTTACAATAATAGTTGGCATGCATTGATAAAAATGGCACATTTCAAAGCATTATATGGTAGACGGTGTACATCCCCACTTTCTTGGGATGAGGCCTCGGAGTTAGTTGGGATGGAGCCAGATATGTTGATGGAAACCAAGGAGAAAATTTCTACCATTCGAGACAGATTGTTGACTGCTGAGAGTCGAAAAAAATCCTATGCCAATATTCGTCATCGACCCTTGGAGTTTGAGGTGGGGGATCATGTTATGCTCAAAGTATTTCCGACGAAAGGATTTTTCCATTTCGGGAAGAAAGGAAAGCCTAACCCGAGGTATATTAGGTCGTTTGGATTCTAGACAGAGTCGATGAGTTGGCTTATCGGTTGGTGCTACCTCCAGCTCTTAGTCATGTTCATAATGAGTTTCAAGTTTCTCAGCTGAGAAATTACGTTCCAGACCCGAGTCACATCATTAATTATGTGGATATTGAGATAGGGGATGATGTCACGTTCGAGTAAAGGTCGGTGAAAATCCTTGAGCATCGTGAAAAACAACTTCGGCATGAAATCATTCCGTTGGTTAAAGTGCAGTGGTCGAGGCATGGAGTCGAAGAAGTGACTCAGAAAAACGGAGATAGCATGCGTGCTAAATACACTTAATTATTTATCTCTTAAGTTTCGGGAAGAAACTTGTTTTTAGAGGGGGAGAATGTAATATCCGCATGTTTCTATTTTTAGTAATTTCTATTTTAGTGTATTTTTCATTTTCATTGACTCGTTTGTAACTGTCTTGACATTTTGATAATGTTTAATTCTGCATGTTTTGATATCCGAGCGTGTTTCGCAGTTGTTTTACTCAGTTTCGTGTTTATTAGCAACCTTTCTGCTTTTTGATTCGTTTGGCATAATCAAGTTTCGAAATTGCTGTTTTGTGCTTCCCGTAAGTTCGGTTAACACATGGAGTCGTGTTGTGAGCTTTAGTTTGGTTATTCAACCTCGTATCATGTTTTTCGAACGTTTTGGGTCGTTTTGTAATTTTCTAAAAGTTAGGGTAATTACTTTCATTGTCGTATGCCGAACCTTCGGGTAGTCGGAATCGTATTTTCTTGGAGGACTTAAGTTCGTAGTCTTGAACCCTTTGTAAGCGCGTCTTCAAGTTTTGTCAATCGTCATGTTTCGATTCTGTGATATTTATTTTACAGTATAATCGGCTCTCAATAGTTATGAACTGCATGAGGTTTACGTACTTTATCAATAATAAATAACGTATGTTAGGTTCATTCTTAATTACGTACGTAAACTTTTTGTAGCATACGTTATAGCCTTCAGGGAATCGGGCAGGGACTTCTGCCAGGCCATTACATATGTAACAGACAAGGTGTTACGTACGCTAAGTGTATAACGTACGTTAAGTTCCTATGGCTTACGTACGTTATAGCAGAGAAATTTATATACCTGGATTAGAATTTTCTCTGCGGGTTTCTTCCAGTTCTTTTATCTTCCACAAATGGGCAATTGTTGGGCGACTTTTAGGATGATTATGGTTCTTCAATCTTTCAGTTATCGTCTTCCTCGAGTTTTTGGTGTAGATTAAAAACATCAAATCGTGTTTTTCGCCGTCGATCTGAGCTATAATCTATAAAACCCTAATCTTTGGGAATTGGGGGTTTTCGTGATTTTGTCCGACTAGCTCTGGATTGATCTTTAATTTTCGATGAATATGATTAATATTCACTGTATTCATGTTTTCCCTATGAATTCATGTAAATTTCAGTACGTTTGCAAAATCGAGAGGGTTTGGTTGCGATCCGCCCTTGTAGTGAGTTTGTTTGGATTTTCATAATTCATATCTGGGGCTTCTGGGCGTATTTCATTTCCCATTTCTAGTTGTATGGTTGTTGATAATCATTTTTACGGATTGTTTAGGTTCGGAATAGTCAAGTTCATTCAATCTTGGTCATCTACCGTCTCGGAATAGTCCATGATGTCTCAAAGGCAAGCAATTCTTACGAACTTAGATTCTTAAATGTGAAAAGTGATGCATATGAGTGTTAGGGTGTATGCATTCACTCCGAGGGGGTACGACGGGACCTCGGAGGGATCCACATTTGGTTGGGTCCACGAACATTGGGGATTAACCACTCTAGGAGGGTACGATGAGGACTCGGAGGGATCCGCACATGGTTGGGTCCATAGTTAATCATAAGAATTTATATTACTGTGGCATATTTTGGATATTGCATTTCGGGAAATCATTATCCTAGCTTTTGAAACTAGTGATGCATGTACTTTGAAATTGTAAGATGTAAGGATTCATTCATATTGCTTGTACTAGCTATTCCACGACTAAACCCATTTTGGGGAAATACATTTCATGTATTTCATGTATGAATAATGCGAATGAATGAGTACCAGGGCAATACAACGATGACGACTAGGCGTGATACTGTGATGATTTATATCGTCCTCCTTCGAGTCCGATCTTTTGAGTTTATTTTTGTCATGAAGTGTTAGTTAGTACTCGAGTACTATATGAGCTGTTTTCTTCTCATTATTTTGTTAGATATTGTGGTCTGTTGTGGATTTGAGTTTTGTCAATGGAGTTTCATCGGTTAATCCAATTGATTTGATCGTGGTTTGATATTTTTATAAAATTGTTGAAGTATTGAATTGAATTATGTATGAATTTAGCCTTGTGGGTCCCAGGTAGGGATTCACGGTGGTGTGACATACTCTGAATATGTTGGGGGTGTTACATTATACATGTTTTGTTGAAAACAATATGTGACACTTGTGGCGCGATTGATTCATGATTATTTGTTTTGGAGCGTGTGGGATCGGTATCGGCTATGATTAGCGTGATTGATGTGATTTTTTATCTGTTGATTATGTATGCTCGTGTTTGGCTATTAACTTAGCATTCTGGATTGGCCGTTGAGGCATATTTGAGCTATGATCATGATTGAACATTATTCTTTCAGTATGGAAAGAGGAATCAGAGGACGTGAAAGAGGGGGTAAAGGCTACAGCGCAGGCTGGAACTCAGAACCTCATGTTTATGCATGTGTGAATGCCAAGATGGATTAAAGTTCGATCGGTGGTGTTACCTACTCGATCGATTCTCCTTCGCGAAGTCATAAGAGGCTGATGAGACTGAGAGTGGACACGTCGATCCTTTCTTGTTTATGAGGGGCATGATGGCCCAGATGACTCAGATGACATAGATAGTGGTGACCATGTAGGCCTCGCTGGTCCGTAGTCCACCGCAGTAGGGACCCCAAGCGCCATTCCATGGGCAGGCTGGGGGTTTGAGTTTGATTGTTGGCGATATCTCTCGATAGAGGCTACCTACTTTTGAGGGTTCGTTGGAACTAGTGGACATTGTTCATTGGCTTGAACATTTTTATTAACTCTTCGACATGGTTCAGTGTCCGAAAAAGTGTTAGGTGCCAATAGCGGCTTACTACTTGAGTAAGGGCGCTTATTCTTGGTGGCTTTCTGTGAAACCCACCGATCGTGATTGTGTTTGGGACGAGTTCAAGACTCTCATGTTAGAGAGGTATTACCCGGCTCCACTTCGTGAAGCCAAGTTGTCAGAGGTCTTGAACCCCTAATTCGCCCAGGACAAGGGTGTTGCAGCTATTGCTGAGAAGTTTCATGTGTTGACTCAAAATGTATTTTAATGATTATTACATTCAAAACATTTAATTAGATCAATCCCAGATCGATAGTATTTTGAAGGAGCTAAATAATGTTAGCGCACGCTAGTCATCTCATAGTAGCGCACGCTATCGAGAAATAAATGTTCAGCCCAGTCAGTCAGCTGCAGCCAAGTGAAGTCACCTGATGGATAGCGCACGCAAGTCATTCAATATTAGCGCACGCTAAGTAACTACAGTTAGCGCACGCTATACTATCAATATTAACGCACGCTATCGCATCATTCCAGAGGACAGTGAGGTTTGGAAGGAAATTGGAAATGGATTTTGCGCACGCTACATACATCAACTTACATACGCTAAACAAGGATGTAGCGCACGTTATTGTTCAGCTCTTGCGCACGCTACCGATATCACGGTCAGTAGTCCAGTAGCTACTGGACTCAATATGTCAAGGATTTTACGTACGCTACATAGGGTAACATACGTTACTGAAAGAAATTATTAGCGCACGCTAACGTATAGGCATTAGCGCACGCTAAAAGGAGTCAGCATATTACCGTTTGATTTTCTACCGTTGGAAGGCAAGAGTCAATGAAGATCCGGAAAATCTGGAAAAGTTGGAATTAATTAATGCTAGCGTACGCTATGCATACTTGCTAGCGCACGCTAATCTCAAATCTAGCCGTTGGATAAAGAGTCGTTGGGAAGACAAACAAACCTTTTAAAAGTCAAGATTGAAGACTTGTTGACCAGCCGTTAACGCATGCTACCGTTACATGACTAGCGCACGCTAGCCATACTATTTTACCGTTGCAACAGTCTTTGTGACCGTTCAGAGAAGCCAAGTCAAAGATCGATAGCGCACGCTAGAGGACATTATTAGCGCACGCTAATAATACGTTTTTCAGCATTTGAAGGATGGCTCTCACCTATAAATACCCAAAGGACTTGGGTATCAAACACACAACTTCAAGCATACAAGCATACAAGCATACAAGCAATCAAAGCATACCTGAGCTCAGTTTTATATATTTTATTGCATTTCAAGTTGTGAGAAAAGAAAGATACAAGAGTGATTTTCATTGTAATATCTATTATTCTTTGTATTCTTTCATTTGATTGTAAGTGTTGCATCACTTACACTTGAGCGTAAAAGAAACGAATCAAGAGTCACTAATCCGGTGTTATTAGGATCTTTGATCCGGCATTGTTAGGATTATACTCCCATATTCGTATAGTGAGGATTATCTAGTTCCTATAGAACACTAGATAAACAAAAGTTTATATTGAGAGAGAGGTTGAGGTTGGACCGATAGAAGACAAGCGATTGTAACGGTTCTGTACTCGGACCGATCGAAGACGAGTCAAGATTGTGGTTGTTCTTGAGCCAATAGAAAAAGAAAGTCGGAGAGAGGACGTAGGAAAGTTGCCGAACCTCTATAAATCTTTGAGTCTTTAAATTCCGCACTATTTTTCATTTACTCGCAAGAAATTTCGTTATTCCGTATTACCACTATTCAACCCCCCTTCTAGTGGTAAATTTATCTCTTCAGTTGGTATCACAGAGGGTCTCTTTTTAAAGGTTTAACCACCTAAGAGAAAAAGATCCGCAAATGGCACTTCTTGGCCAAATTGAAGGAAATGCTCTCAACCGTCCTCCTTTATTCGACGGTTCCAATTTCATGACGTGGAAAAAGAAGATGGCGATCTTCGTTCAAGCCTACGATATTGAAATCTGGAAAGTTATTGCTCTTGGTCCTAAACTTGCTAAGAAAGAGGATGGATCGTTGAAAAAGATCGAAGAATTCAACGACGAGGATTGGAGAAACACACACGTCAACTCACGAGCTACTCAACTTCTCTATTGTGCTCTTAATCCCGAAGAACTCAATAGGATATCGTCCTATGAAAGCGCAAAAGAAATTTGGGAAATTCTCGAAGTCACTCATGAGGGAACCACCCAAGTCAAGGAGACCAAAATCAACATGTTACTCCATGACTACGAACTATTCTCCATGAAAGACGATGAAACGATCACAAATATGTTGGATCGATTTTCGGCTATAACAAATGGTCTTGCATCTTTCGGAAAGCCTATATCGAGCAGCGACAAAGCTTAGAAAATTCTTCAATCGTTGCCACGAGAATGGGATGCCACGGTCACCGCGATCATGGAGTCCAAAGATCTCAACAAGCTCGAATTTAGTGCCCTCATCGGGTCACTTAACAATTATGAGATCGTTCTCAAGTCTAGAGGCACCAAACCAAAGCCTCGGGAAAGAGTAGTCGCATTCAATGTTGATAGCGACGTTGAGGAAGATGTTCCCGAAGATGAAGACGACGAGGAACTCGCTCTCTATGCCAAAAACTTTAGAAGGTATAAAAGCCTAATTCAAAAGAGGCGAAGTTTTCTTGGTCGGGATGGCAAACCGGAGCAAAAGAAGAGTGGGTATACTCCCACCAAGAAGTTCGACAATAATTGTCGGAAATGTGGTCAAGCCGGTCACTATGCCAAAGAATGCCGAGGATCCTCTTCAAAACCTCAAATGGAAAGATTCAAAAAGAAGGAGGTCCTAATCGCTTCTTGGAGTGATGACGAGGAGGAGATTGAAAGATCTCTAGACGCAATTCTTGCATTCATGGCACTCGAATCCGAAAGTAATATTGAGGTAAGTTCTAAACTCAATGATGACGAATATGACTCTTTTGATTTTTGTGATTCACAAGAAGTTCATCATGATGATGAGTTATTGAGTGCGTTTGAATCCTTGAATACGGAGTATGACGAGATGGTTAAATTAAACATATCTTTAAAGAGAAAAATAAAATCTCTAGAACTCGAAAATTCCTCTCTTCAAAACAAGGGCAAAACTATTGAGATCGACCATACATTATGCCTTGAAAAATAAAATGTTTTGAAAATCGAGTTAACAAAAACTCAAAAGGAGCTGAAATATATTTTGAACAAATTTACTCTCGGAAACGAGAAATTCGAAAGGCTTCTATCTATTCAAAAATTGTGCTTGCTCAAACACGGTCTTGGTTTCGATCCTTTTAAACGGGAACAATCCCTTATCAACCTTGACAAAATAAAGAAAACCGAAACCGAGAACTCAAAAGATTGTTCCAAACGAGTTCATGATGTTAATGCTCATTCAAAGTTGAGAACCATCAAAGTTAAGCAAATATGGGTTCCTAAAGGGACAATTGTTCCGAATGCTATAAGCATAGTTAACTTTGGAGGACCCAAACGGGCTTGGGTACCGAAACAACCGAGAAATTCTACTTTTGTAGGTACCGGCACCAAGGAAAAACAAGTGGTACATTGATAGCGGATGCTCAAGGCACATGTGCGGCTCCGAGGACTTATTTGAAGACCTCGAATACCAAGAACATGTGACCTTTGGAGATAATCAAAAGGGAAAAATCAAAGGCATCGGCAAAGTCGGTAAGGAACCTTCTCCTTCTATCAACAAAGTATTGTTTGTTGAAGGTTTGCATCATAATCGTCTTACCGTTTCGCAACTTTGTGATGAAGGTTTTAAAATTCTCTTTGAACAAACGCATTGCACAGCATTTAGAAATAATAAAATTGCATTCATTGGGTTGAGATGTGGAAACATCTATATTGTTGATCTTAATGATAAGAGTTCATTTAATGAAAAATGTCTTATTACTTTGGATGACAATGCATATCTATGGCATCGAAAATTGGGGCATACTTCCTTACCTATTATTTCTATTTTATCTAGACACGACCTTGTTCGTGGATTGGCCAAACTCAAGTTTGATAGAAAGCATTTGTGTGAATCATGCATAAAAGGGAAACACACTCGAGAATCGTTTAAACCTAAATTCGAGGTTTCCACTAGTCGCGTTCTTGAACTCGTGCATATGGATTTGATTGGACCATCTAGACATGTTAGTTTAAATGGTAAACTTTACACTTTGGTTATTGTTGATGATTTCTCTCGATTTACTTGGGTTAGATTTTTAGCACATAAGGATGATGCACTTTCCGAATTCTCTAAATGGTGTCGTTTGGTATCAAATGAGAAAAATCTCTCCATAATTTTTATTCGCACCGATCACGGAGGTGAATTTGATTGCACTCCGTTTGAACTTTTATGGGATAAATATGGTATTAATCATAACTTTTCGGCTCCTAGAACACCTCAACAAAATGGATTTGTTGAAAGGAAAAACCGATCTTTGGAAGAAATGTCGAGGACAATGCTTAATGAATACTCTCTTCCACGATACTTTTGGGCCGAAGCAATTTTTACGGCATGCTATGTGATTAACCGGGTTCACGTTCGTAGAACTCATCTTAAAACCCTGTATGAATTATGGAAGGGCAAAAAGCCCAATATTGCTTATTTTCATCCTTTTTGGTTGCAATGTATTTATTTTGAACAATGGCAAGGATAACTTAGGCAAATTTGATGCTAAATCCGACTCCGGAATATTTCTTGGTTATTGTACTAATAGTAAAGCATATCGTGTTTATAATATTAGAACGAATAAAGTTGAAGAGTCCATACATGTTAAATTCAATGATATGATCTCACCCCCGAGAAAGGTAGAATACTTTGATGATGCAGGTACTTTTCCGGATCCCTCACCCGAAGTGAAGAAAATTTCGGAAATCGAAATGAACACAATCGTTGATTTACCGAAAGATTGGAGGCTCATCAAAGATCATCCAAAGGACCTCGTGATTGGAAACATTGAAGACGGTGTTCAAACCCGAAGGAGAACCACCGAATTTATGGCTCATTGTGCTTTTGTATCCGAAATAGTTCCCAAGAATATATCTGAAGCTCTCGATGATGAAAGTTGGGTGATGGCAATGCAAGAGGAGATTGTGCAATTCAAGCACAATAATGTATGGAATTTAGTTCCCGCTCCTAAAGATAAAACAATTATCGGAACTAAATGGGTGCATAAAATTAAGAGTGACGAAGACGGTTATCCAATTCGAAATAAATCTCGTTTGGTCGCTCAAGGATATAATCAAGAGGAAGGTCTTGATTACGAAGAAAGCTTTGCTCCCGTGGCTCGACTCGAAGCCATTCGCTTGCTATGTGCATTTTCCACCCATAAAAAGATCAAACTATTTCAAATGGATGTGAAAAGTGCATTCTTGAATGGGTACATTCAAGAAGAAGTCTACGTCAAGCAACCTCCCGGTTTTGAAGATCATCAATTTCCGGATCATGTCTACAAGCTCAACAAGGCACTCTACGGGTTGAAGCAAGCACCCCGAGCATGGTATGATCGTTTAAGTCAATTTTTAATTGCAAATAATATAAAAGAGGCAAAGTCGATAATACCTTGTTTGTTAAAATATTGAATGATGATATACTCATTTGCCAAATCTACGTTGATGACATTGTATTTGGAGCTACTAATGAATCTTTGTGCCAAGATTTTTCTAATCTTATGAAAGGAGAGTTCGAAATGAGTATGATGGGAGAATTAACGTTCTTCCTCGGGATTCAAATCAAACAATGCGAAGATGGAATTTTTATCCATCAAACGAAGTACTCAAACGACCTTCTCAAGAAATTCAATATGGAAAGTAGCAAGGTGATATCTGCGCCAATGTCTTCATCATTAAAGCTTGAGAAAGATGAAAATGGCAAATCCGTAGATCAAAAATTATATCGAGGTATGATCGGATCTTTGTTATATTTGACTGCATCTAGGCCAGATATAATATTTGCTACATGTTTATGTGCCCGATTCCAAGCTAATCCCAAGGAATCACATTTAACTGCTTGCAAACGCATTTTTCGTTACTTGAAAGGAACTATTGGACTAGGTCTATGGTATCCTTCTTGCTTAGATTTTAATTTAATTGCATATAGTGACGCCAATTTCGGCGGATGTAAAAGTGACAAAAAGAGTACTAGTGGTACATGTCATTTTATTGGATCATGTTTAATATCTTGGGGAAGTAAAAAGCAAACCAGTGTAGCATTGTCTACAGCTGAGTCCGAATATGTCGCTGCAGGGAGCGCCTGTGCTCAAGTGTTATGGATTAAAAATCAACTCCGCGACTACGGCATATATTTTGAAAATACCCCCATCCTATGTGATAACACTAGTGCAATTAATCTGAGTAAAAATCATGTGTTGCATAGTAGAACTAAACATATAGATATTAGACATCATTTTTTACGTGATCATGTTCAGAAAAAGGATATCTGTTTAATTTTTGTCGGGACGAAGGACCAACTTGCTGACATTTTTACAAAACCTCTTCCCGAAGAATCATTTAATTCCATTCGTTTACAACTTGGTATGAAACATATAGACAATTTTTGAAATAAGCTTTCTACTCAAGAAATCAATATCCTTGATTCACTTCACTCGCTAGCGCGCGCTATCTTCATTCTCTTAACGCGTGCTAAAAATTGCTTTCAATAGCGTACGATAACCTCACTGACTTGCGTACGCTAATTAAAAATCTTTCGCATTCCAATTTAGCTACTGGACTGTCCAGTAAGCCTTTCATTTTTACCTAACGTACGCTAACTCTTTGTCCCTAGCGTACGCTAATTAAAAGTTCGCTGACTATATATATACCGTACGAACCAGAAACACATTTACCCCTTCCTAACGTACGCAAACGCCTGAAAATTCCCTTCCAGCGAAAAACCCTAGCCGCAAATCCGAACCAAATACTGCAATTTTCTCCCTCAAAACTTCGATTCTCTTCAAAATGTCTAGCAAGGGAAGAAAGGCCATGGAGAAAAACTACAAACGCCCTCGCAATAATGATTATGACGCGACTCGTTTCGTTTCCTATGTTGCATCGAAGGTTTTCTTCGATATCCTTCCACAGGAGAGTCTGACAGATTGCTACTACTTCAATTTTAGCAGCCTTGAAAGGGTTAAGGTCAGTATTCGTGATTACTTTGAGGCATTAGGAATTGCACAATTTGTTGAGTGCAAAGAGATTGTTTACCCTACGTATGTACGTGAATTTTATGCGAATCTGCACCTTGGTGATAGTGGTGATAATGGAGGTTTAGTGCTCGATAGCCTAGTGAATGGAACTGTGGTGAAGATTTCTTCGGAAATTCTTCATGAGTTATTTGGCTTATCGAAAGACGGGTATGATTGTTGTGGGAAAACCATTGCCGAAGAGTCTACGGTGTCCGAGAGAGATATTGGTGATTTTTTATGTTCGAAAACGGTCATCAAAGTCACGGATGACGTCTTCGAGAATAATGATTTCGGTATCCACATTCGCTTGTTGTTGGCCGCTCTAACAAAGTGTTTAATGCCAAAAGTCAACACCCAACACAAGTTAGTCGACGTTGATAAGAATGTCGTGTATCGGGTGCTGAAGGATGATAGAGTGGATTTCACTGGTATTGTGCTAAGTTGGATGAAAGCGAAAGGGGAGTCTTTTCGGTCGAAAAATTACATGTCGAGAACTAGGAAATCTGGACTTCCTTTTGGTTCAATTCTTACGGTGATCTTTCGGCATTTCCGCGTCGACTTGTCTGATGAGGCACATGTTCCGGTGTCTCGGGGACACGAAATAAGTGACCTAACCCTCAAGGCCATGCATTATGTTGAGACATTTAATCGAGGTTGGGTATTGTTTCCGTATCTCCGAGATGATGACCAAGTGCCGAAGGGGACACGGATGCCTACACCGGTCGAGCGTGTGACGCACCGAGGACCCCATACGCTTAGGGAGCTGCAATCCAAGTCATTTGTTCATCATCCGAAGACGAAAGGGAAGCGCCCGATGAAAGATGTCGTCACGGAAGAAGAGGAAAGCAACCTTTGCGCTCGGATGCGGAGCATCGAGACCTCTCAGCAAGAAATTCGAGAGGATGTTCGGGCTCTTCGTTCGGAAGTCCGGGAAGTGCGCGGTTTGATCTCCGATTTCATCCGTTACACACACCCTTCGTTTCCTTTCCCCTCGTCCTCTTCCAACCCTGCACCTTAGATTTGAGGATTTTGATGCTTGGTTGTAGAATCTTATTATTCGAATCATCTTTATGTCTCATGTCATGAAAACTTTATGTATTGCTTGAACTCTATCTTAATGATATTCGCATTTCACTTCATTTGGTATTTGTTGTTTACGAGTATTGTTATTTACGTAATTTCGCTTTGGATAATGGCATTTTCGTTGATATTTGTTATAATGCAACAATTCAGGGGGAGTTCCTTTTTGTTTCTGTCAAAAAGGGGGAGAATACTTCAAAAACCGAAATATACTAATATATCGAACAAGTTACCTTGATTCGAATCATTTAAAATGTTTTTGCAGGTATAAATTAAATGTTTTGACATCATCAAAAAGGGGGAGATTGTTGACTCAAAATGTATTTTGATGATTATTACATTCAAAACATTTAATTAGATCAATCTCAGATCGATAGTATTTTGAAGGAGCTAAATAATGTTAGCGCACGCTACTCATCTCATAGTAGCGCACGCTATCGAGAAATAAATGTTCAGCCCAGTCAGTCAGCTGCAGCCAAGTGAAGTCACTTGATGGATAGCGCACGCAAGTCATTCAATATTAGCGCACGCTAAGTAACTATAGTTAGCGCACGCTATACTATCAATATTAACGCACGCTATCGCATCATTCCAGAGGACAGTGAGGTTTGGAAGGAAATTGGAAATGGATTTTGCGCACGCTACATACATCAACTTACGTACGCTAAAACAAGGATGTAGCGCACGTTATTGTTCAGCTCTTGCGCACGCTACCGATATCACGGTCAGTAGTCCAGTAGCTACTGGACTAAATATGTCAAGGATTTTACGTACGCTACACAGGGTAACGTACGTTACTGAAAGAAGTTATTAGCGCACGCTAAGGTATAGGCATTAGCGTAAGCTAAAAGGAGTCAGCATATTACCGTTGGAAGGCATGAGTCAATGAAGATCCGGAAAATCTGGAAAAGTTGGAATTAATTAATGCTAGCGCACGCTATGCATACTTGCTAGCGCACGCTAATCTCAAATCTAGCCGTTGGATAAAGAGTCGTTGGGAAGACAAACCAACCTTTTCAAAGTCAAGATTGAAGACTTGTTGACCAGCCGTTAACGCACGCTACCGTTACATGACTAGCGCACGCTAGCCATGCTATTTTACCGTTACAACAGTCTTTGTGACCGTTCAGAGAAGCCAAGTCAAAGATCGATAGCGCACGCTAGAGGACATTATTAGCGCACGCTAATAATACGTTTTTCAGCATTTGAAGGATGGCTCTCACCTATAAATACCCAAAGGACTTGGGTACCAAACACACAACTTCAAGCATACAAGCAATCAAAGCATACCTGAGCTCAGTTTTATATCTTTTATTGCATTTCAAGTTGTGAGAAAAGAAAGATACAAGAGTGATTTTCATTGTAATATCTATTATTCTTTGTATTCTTTCATTTGATTGTAAGTGTTGCATCACTTACACTTGAGCGTAAAAGAAACGAATCAAGAGTCACTAATCCGGTGTTATTAGGATCTTTGATCCGGCATTGTTAGGATTATACTCCCATATTCGTATAGTGAGGATTATCTAGTTCCTATAGAACACTATATAAACAAAAGTTTATATTGAGAGAGAGGTTGAGCTTGGACCGATAGAAGACAAGCGATTGTAATGGTTGTGTACTCGGACCGATCGAAGACGAGTCAAGATTGTGGTTGTTCTTGAGCCAATAGAAAAAGAAAGTCGGAGAGAGGACGTAGGAAAGTTGCCGAACCTCTATAAATCTTTGAGTCTTTAAATTCCGCACTATTTTTCATTTACTCGCAAGAAATTTCATTATTCCGTATTACCACTATTCAACCCCCCTTCTAGTGGTAAATTTATTTCTTCAGTTAGAGAGGTATTACCCGGCTCCACTTCGTGAAGCCAAGTTGTCCGAGGTCTTGAACCCCTAATTCGCCCAGGACAAGGGTGTTGCAGCTATTGCTGAGAAGTTTCATGTGTTGACTCAAAATGTATTTTGATGATTATTACATTCAAAACATTTAATTAGATCAATCTCAGATCGATAGTATTTTGAAGGAGCTAAATAATGTTAGCGCACGCTACTCATCTCATAGTAGTGCACGCTATCGAGAAATAAATGTTCAGCCCAGTCAGTCAGCTGCAGCCAAGTGAAGTCACCTGATGGATAGCGTACGCAAGTCATTGAATATTAGCGCACGCTAAGTAACTACAGTTAGCGCACGCTATACTATCAATATTAACGCACGCTATCGCATCATTCCAGAGGACAGTGAGGTTTGGAAGGAAATTGGAAATGGATTTTGCGCACGCTACATACATCAACTTACGTACGCTAAAACAAGGATGTAGAGCACGTTATTGTTCAGCTCTTGCGCACGCTACCGATATCACGGTCAGTAGTCCAGTAGCTACTGGACTCAATATGTCAAGGATTTTACGTACGCTACACAGGGTAACGTACGTTACTGAAAGAAATTATTAGCGCACGCTAACTTATAGGCATTAGCGCACGCTAAAAGAAGTCAGCATATTACCGTTTGATTTTCTACCGTTGGAAGGCAAGAGTCAATGAAGATCCGGAAAATCTGGAAAAGTTGGAATTAATTAATGCTAGCGCACGCTATGCATACTTGCTAGCGCACGCTAATCTCAAATCTAGCCGTTGGATAAAGAGTCGTTGGGAAGACAAACCAACCTTTTCAAAGTCAAGATTGAAGACTTGTTGACCAGCCGTTAACGCACGCTACCGTTACATGACTAGCGCACGCTAGCCATACTATTTTACTGTTGCAACAGTCTTTGTGACCGTTCAGACAAGCCAAGTCAAAGATCGATAGCGCACGCTAGAGGACATTATTAGCACACGCTAATAATACGTTTTTCAGTATTTGAAGGATGGCTCTCACCTATAAATACCCAAAGGACTTGGGTATCAAACACACAACTTCAAGCATACCAGCATTCAAGCATACAAACAATCAAAGCATACCTGAGCTCAGTTTTATATCTTTTATTGCATTTCAAGTTGTGAGAAAAGAAAGATACAAGAGTGATTTTCATTGTAATATCTATTATTCTTTGTATTCTTTCATTTGATTGTAAGTGTTGCATCACTTACACTTGAGCGTAAAAGAAACGAATCAAGAGTCACTAATCCGGTGTTATTAGGATCTTTGATCCGGCATTGTTATGATTATACTCCTATATTCGTATAGTGAGGATTATCTAGTTCCTATAGAACACTAGATAAACAAAAGTTTATATTGAGAGAGAGGTTGAGCTTGAACCGATAGAAGACAAGCGATTGTAATGGTTGTGTACTCGGACCGATCGAAGACGAGTCAAGATTGTGGTTGTTCTTGAGCCAATAGAAAAAGAAAGTCGGAGAGAGGACGTAGGCAAGTTGCCGAACCTCTATAAATCTTTGAGTCTTTAAATTCCGCACTATTTTTCATTTACTCGCAAGAAATTTCGTTATTCCGCATTACCACTATTCAACCCCCCTTCTAGTGGTAAATTTATCTCTTCAGTTGGTATCAAAGCGGGTCTGTTTTTAAAGGTTTAACCACCTAAGAGAAAAAGATCCGCAAATGGCACTTCTTGGCCAAATTGAAGGAAATGCTCTCAACCGTCCTCCTTTCTTCGACGGTTCCAATTTCCTGACGTGGAAAAAAAAGATGGCGATCTTCGTTCAAGCCTACGATATTGAAATCTGGAAAGTTATTGCTCTTGGTCCTAAACTTGCTAAGAAAGAGGGTGGATCGTTGAAAAAGATCGAAGAATTCAACGACGAGGATTGGAGAAACACACACGTCAACTCACGAGCTACTCAACTTCTCTATTGTGCTCTTAATCCCAAAGAACTCAATAGGATATCGTCCTATGAAAGCGCAAAAGAAATTTGGGAAATTCTCGAAGTCACTCATGAGGGAACCACCCAAGTCAAGGAGACCAAAATCAACATGTTACTCCATGACTACGAACTATTCTCCATAAAAGACGATGAAACGATCACAAATATGTAGGATCGATTTTCGGCTATAACAAATGGTCTTGCATCTTTCGGAAAGCCTCTATCGAGCAGCGACAAAGCTAAGAAAATTCTTCGATCGTTGCCACGAGAATGGGATGCCACGGTCACCGCGATCATGGAGTCCAAAGATCTCAACAAGCTCGAATTTAGTGCCCTCATCGGGTCACTTATCAATTATGAGATCGTTCTCAAGTCTAGAGGCACCAAACCAAAGCCTCGGGAAAGAGTAGTCGCATTCAATGTTGATAGCGACGTTGAGGAAGATGTTCCCGAAGATGAAGACGACGAGGAACTCGCTCTCTATGCCAAAAACTTTAGAAGGTATAAAAGCCTAATTCAAAAGAGGCGAAGTTTTCTTGGTCGGGATGGCAAACCGGAGCAAAAGAAGAGTGGGTATACTCCCACCAAGAAGTTCGACAATAATTGTCGGAAATGTGGTCAAGCCGGTCACTATGCCAAAGAATGCCTAGGATCCTCTTCAAAACCTCAAATGGAAAGATTCAAAAAGAAGGAGGTCCTAATCGCTTCTTGGAGTGATGACGAGGAGGAGATTGAAAGATCTCTAGACGCAAATCTTGCATTCATGGCACTCGACTCCGAAAGTAATATCGAGGTAAGTTCTAAACTCAATGATGACGAATATGACTCTTTTGATTTTTGTGATTCACAAGAAGTTCATCATGATGATGAGTTATTGAGTGCGTTTGAATCCTTGAATACGGAGTACGACGAGATGGTTAAATTAAACATATCTTTAAAGAGAAAAATAAAATCTCTAGAACTCGAAAATTCCTCTCTTCAAAACAAGGGCAAAACTATTGAGATCGACCATACATTATGCCTTGAAAAAGAAAATGTTTTGAAAATCGAGTTAACAAAAACTCAAAAGGAGCTGAAATATATTTTGAACAAATTTACTCTAAACGAAATTCGAAAGGCTTCTATCTATTCAAAAATCGCCCTTGCTCAAACACGGTCTTGGTTTCGATCCTTTTAAACGGGAACAATCCCTTATCAACCTTGACAAAATAAAGAAAACCGAAACCGAGAACTCAAAAGATTCTTCCAAACGAGTTCATGATGTTAATGCTCATTCAAAGTTGAGAACCATCAAAGTTAAGCAAATATGGGTTACTAAAGGGACAATTGTTCCGAATGCTATAAGCATAGTTAACTTTGGAGGACCCAGACGGGCTTGGGTACCGAAACAACCGAGAAATTCTACTTTTGTAGGTACCGGCACCAAGGAAAAACAAGTGGTACATTGATATCGGATGCTCAAGGCACATGTGCCGCTCCGAGGACTTATTTGAAGACCTGGAATACCAAGAACAAGGACATGTGACCTTTGGAGATAATCAAAAGGGAAAAATCAAAGGCATCGGCAAAGTCGGTAAGGAACCTTCTCATTCTATCAACAAAGTATTATTTGTTGAAGGTTTGCATCATAATCTTCTTAGCGTTTCGCAACTTTGTGATGAAGGTTTTAAAATTCTCTTTGAACAAACGCATTGCACGACATTTAGAAATAATAAAATTGCATTCATTGGGTTGAGATGTGGAAACATCTATATTGTTGATCTTAATGATAAGAGTTCATTTAATGAAAAATGTCTTATTACTTTGGATGACAATGCATATCTATGGCATCGAAAATTAGGGCATACTTCCTTACCTATTATTTCTATTTTATCTAGACACGACCTTGTTCGTGGATTGCCCAAACTCAAGTTTGATAGAAAGCATTTGTGTGAATCATGCATAAAAGGGAAACACACTCGAGAATCGTTTAAACCTAAATTCGAGGTTTCCACTAGTCGCGTTCTTGAACTCGTGCATATGGATTTGATTGGACCATCTAGACATGTTAGTTTAAATGGTAAACTTTACACTTTGGTTATTGTTGATGATTTCTCCCGATTTACTTGGGTTAGATTTTTAGCACATAAGAATGATGCATTTTCCGAATTCTCTAAATGATGTCGTTTGGTATCAAATGAGAAAAATCTCTCCATAATTTCTATTCGCACCGATCACGGAGGTGAATTTGATTGCACTCCATTTGAACTTTTATGTGATAAATATGGTATTTTTTTCGGCTCCTAGAACACCTCAACAAAATGGAGTTGTTGAAAGGAAAAACCGATCTTTGGAAGAAATGTCGAGGACAATGCTTAATGAATACTCTCTTCCATGATACTTTTGGGCCGAAGCAATTTTTACGGCATGCTATGTGATTAACCGGGTTCACGTTCGTAGAACTCATCTTAAAACCCCGTATGAATTATGGAAGGGCAAAAAGCCCAATATTGCTTATTTTCATCCTTTTGGTTGCAATGTATTTATTTTGAACAATGCCAAGGATAACTTAGGCAAGTTTGATGCTAAATCCGACTCCAGAATATTTCTTGGTTATTGTACTAATAGTAAAGCATATCGTGTTTATAATATTAGAACGAATAAAGTTGAAGAGTCCATACATGTTAAATTCAATGATATGATCTCACCCCCGAGAAAGGTAGAATACTTTGATGATGCAGGTACTTTTCCGGATCCCTCACCCGAAGTGAAGAAAATTTCGGAAATCGAAACGAACACAATCGTTGATTTACCGAAAGATTGGAGGCACATCAAAGATCATCCAAAGGACCTCGTGATTGGAAACATTGAAGACGGTGTTCAAACCCGAAGGAGAACCACCGAATTTATGGCTCATTGTGCTTTTGTATCCAAAATAGTTCCCAAGAATATATCCGAAGCTCTCGATGATGAAAGTTGGGTGATGGCAATGCAAGAGGAGCTTGTGCAATTCAAGCACAATAATGTATGGAATTTAGTTCCCGCTCCTAAAGATAAATCAATTATCGGAACTAAATGGGTGCATAAAATTAAGAGTGACGAAGACGGTTATCCAATTCGAAATAAATCTCGTTTGGTCGCTCAAGGATATAATCAAGAGGAAGGTCTTGATTACGAAGAAAGCTTTGCTCCCGTGGCTCGACTCGAAGCCATTCGCTTGCTATGTGCATTTGCCGCCCATAAAAAGATCAAACTATTTCAAATGGATGTGAAAAGTGCATTCTTGAATGGGTACATTCAAGAAGAAGTCTACGTCAAGCAACCTCCCGGTTTTGAAGATCATCAATTTCCGGATCATGTCTACAAGCTCAACAAGGCACTCTACGGGTTGAAGCAAGCACCCCGAGCATGGTATGATCGTTTAAGTCAATTTTTAATTGCAAATAATTATAAAAGAGGCAAAGTCGATAATACCTTGTTTGTTAAAATATTGAATGATGATATACTCATTTTCCAAATCTACGTTGATGACATTGTATTTGGAGCTACTAATGAATCTTTGTGCCAAGATTTTTCTAATCTTATAAAAGGTGAGTTCGAAATGAGTATGATGGGAGAATTAACGTTCTTCCTCGGGCTTCAAATCAAACAATGCGAAGATGGAATTTTTATCCATCAAACGAAGTACTCAAACGACCTCCTCAAGAAATTCAATATGGAAAGTAGCAAGGTGATATCTACGCCAATGTCTTCATCATTAAAGCTTGAGAAAGATGAAAATGGCAAATCCGTAGATCAAAAATTATATCGAGGTATGATCGGATCTTTGTTATATTTGACTGCATCTAGGCCAGATATAATATTTGCTACATGTTTATGTGCCCGATTCCAAGCTAATCCCAAGGAATCACATTTAACTGCTTGCAAACGCATTTTTCGTTACTTGAAAGGAACTATTGGACTAGGTCTATGGTATCCTTCTTGCTTAGATTTTAATTTAATTGCATATAGTGACGCCGATTTCGATGGATGTAAAATTGACAAAAAGAGTACTAGTGGTACATGTCATTTTATTGGATCATGTTTAATATCTTGGGGAAGTAAAAAGCAAACCAGTGTAGCATTGTCTACAGCTGAGGCCGAATATGTCGCTGCAGGGAGCGCCTGTGCTCAAGTGTTATGGATTAAAAATCAACTCCGCGACTACGGCATATATTTTGAAAATACCCCTATCCTATGTGATAACACTAGTGCAATTAATCTGAGTAAAAATCCTCTGTTGCATAGTAGAACTAAACATATAGATATTAGACATCATTTTTTACTACTTGAGTAAGGGTGCTTATTCTTGGTAATGTGGTATTGTGGTTGAGTAAGTGGTACACAACCACAATACCACTACTGACCGTGATATCGGTAGGGTGTGTTTACCTTAATCTGTGTTGTGGTATTGTGGTTGTGTACCACTTATTGTTGATCTACATTGTAACGATAGTATTTGAGAATCCTGGGATTTGAGATTGTTTGATGTGATTTTTCCCAATTTTATATTTTGGTGTTGTATCCGATATTTTGTGATAATCTGGATAAATCTTGGTTGTGATTTGAGATGTCAAGTCGTGAGGACTTAGGCATGCGAATGATATGGTCCCAAGGACTATACATGTGTTATTATTATCCTTGTGTGGCGTGCGTCGGTGATTTCATGGGCGCCTGATGCTGATGAGGACGGGAGTTGTAACGCTTAAAATAAACCGGATGTAACAGTGCCGTGAATCCCGTGTGGGACCTACAAGGCGATTTTAAAAGAGGTTTTAAAATGATTTATTCAACGAGTAGTTTGCGGAAACGTTCTAATGAAAGCGTTCGTACAACTGAAATGCAAAAGGATAATAATGTCTGTTCATACGGTTATTACACAACGTGGATTATTCAAATTCAGTTTAAGAAATTAACAAGTCTTCTTTCCAATACTGCTCAAGCCTGACCGGAACCTTCGGAAATGTCCTGCACATATTCAACAAATTTGCCTGACGCGACGTATCGCGTCAGTCAACCCAGGTCAGACAATCGAACCAATTTTATTGATAGAATCAAATAAATTCCGAAAAACAAGGTTATCACCGAACATTCAACATCATTTCTTTATCAGCACATAAACTCCCAAGGTCGCAACCAAGGGTCACAGAAGTATCTACACAGGAATACTCCGGATGTGGGTACCATTCAGGTTTTATCCCTCAACACAGTTCCACAAGATATATCAACATATAAACTCCCAAGGCCGCAGCCAAGGGTCACGGAAGTATCTACACAGGAATACTCCGAACGAGATAGATAAGATGAGCACCTTACCAAGGACAGTAACACATGCAATATTCTGAAATATTAATATGTAAGGTCCGAGCAAGATTCACTTGCCTCAAATCCGACGAGAGTTACTCCCTTGATAACACAAAGGCTCGAACGACCACACCCAAAAGCTCAATCTATTACATGTTCGTCAATTAACATCTTATGGTAATAATGTTGATTAATGACAATTTTCCCCCATCCCATTTGTTGTGTCGAGATTTGTTCACCTCGACAGGCGATCGACTACAAGGCCGAGTGACCGAGTCCACAACCAATCAAGCTATGGCAAACTCACCTTAGCGAAGATATCGGACCCCCTTCAGGTACCCAGCGATCGACACCCAAGGCGATCGCCCTTTGGCACCTAGCGATCGACTCTAGTGCCCGGCTAAGGATGACCGTCCTACGCGCCGAACAGAGACGATCGTCTATCAAAGTCGATGAAGACTGGATCTCAAAACAGCACCCGTGTGTAGGTCCGAGACAAGATCCGCTTTTCATGGATTGTTGACCACCAACAGCTGTCTCTGACAGAGGCAGCTTTACCTACCGACAAGCCCGCCGAAAGGCACAATGTGGGACCGCCCATGACAGCAACTCAGACGCGTACAGGCTTCTCATTGGACTGCGCGACTGACTGCCAGCAACTCCTGCAGACTTTAAGGAGACAAGCCCATGTGCTAAAAGACGATAGCCCGCTTATTATAATATAGCGAAGGCGATCGCCCAGCAGGTCCAAGTCCTATAAATAGAGAACCTCCTCCTACTGGGAAAAGGTTCCACATTCAGTTCCCAATTTGTTCGCTTACATTCCGAATTCACTCACGGAAATACAGAAGAACATACATGCTCCCAAGCTCCCAGCTTCCTCCCCAGAATCTATCTTAGGATTTCTCTCTCAGTACCTCTCAACCAGAAGACGGTCGGCAGAGGCAAGAAGTCTCCACAGTGCAGATACAAAGAGATTCACAAGCCCAGGAGCTCAAGCATACAGCTAATACACGCCGTGAGAGACTGTTGATCTCTCACCGCCATCACAGTTCATCTACGTTGTTACAAGAACTCACAGAGCATCATATCCGGTTCTTTCGGCAATCTACACGCTCACTAGCTAAGAGAACAAGAATCTTTACACTCATTGTAATTGTATTCTTACATTAATACTTGTATCCCCGAATATGTGTATTAATAATATCTCGCGAGAGCATTCAAGCCCGGGACTAACAACCCAGGCAATTCTTGTGTTATTTACTTTTCCCACGGAATGTTCTCGCATTTGTTTGCTATCCATCCATTCCAGCAATATCTATATCCGGATAATATTTTGGGTAGCAACAATTGGCGCTAGAAGAAGGGGAATCTAACCCTCATTTTTATTCCTACCGTCTCGAAGAACACTCACTGTTCTCCGGGGCATATACGTGAAGAAACACTCACTGTTCCTCATAGAAATCTTTCAGAATCATGTCTTCTGCCTCCGCATCGAAGAAAGCCGCTGGCCGATCCACCAGACGCCTCCTTCCATCTCAGTCCGAGCCACAGCCGAGGGCGGAGGATAGCCTCCGCGGTCCGAGACTCTCGATCCTGCCCCTGAGGGACGACCCAAGCCTCTCGCTCGATCAGTTCCAAACCACGGAACAGATCAAGGAGGCCATGGCCATCCTACAGGAGCGACGGAGTGCTCTCGACGCGCCGCCCGCTATCAGCCCCTCGGCCATCCGCCGCATGACCAAACGGAAGTAAAAGGCGATACTGACCAAGCGATCGCTAGGAGGCTCCCATTCGCAATAAGAGGTGCTCGCCAGCTGGGGCACCTCTGTTTTCTATCGTCTAGGCAGCGACCCATCTTGGCGACAGAGGGAGTCCGGCCCCAGCCACAAGACGACGGAGCTCGAGTCCGTCACTAGGAGTTCGGCGTATCCAACTCCCAGAAGACAGGCCAGCCATCTGGCTCCTCCTCGCCAAAGAACCGAGGTCGGCAGCAGCGGAGTCACGAGATCGGTACACAATCGTCTCGGCTCCCGCTCCAAAAGCCGATCCACGAGCGACCAAGCTGCAGCGATGGCCGCGATGCAACGCCAGCTTGACGACATAAAGGCGCTCCTGGAATCTGGGGCAGGCACCAAGAGCAAGGTCGTCGGGCCGAGCGAGCCACTTGCGGTCCACATCGAGCTCGCCCCCGTATAGCATAAGATCGCTCCTCCGCAAGCACCTGTGTACGAGGGGAGATCAGACCCCGAAACTCACCTGAACAAGTTCCACATCTACATGACCGGTTGTGGGGCATCAGACGCGACCAGGTGCTGAATGTTCCCTCTGACGCTGGACGACCTTGCCCACAGGTGGTACACCTCATTGCCGCCTCGATCCATCGGTTCCTTTAATCAACTGGCGAACGACTTCACAACATACTTCGCCACCAAGGTCGCTCGGCCAGAAGGTCCCCATCGCATGATGCAGATCAGGCAAGGGGAAGAAGAGTCCGACTCGGAATACATCGGCCGGGTAGACGAGATCATCCTGAACGGCGAGCCCATAAGCGATGAGATCACCCTATACTCGGTCCTAGGAGGATTCCATGGTCTTTCGCCTATGTTCAGGCATCTTACGAAGGACCAACCCACGACCTACGCGATCTTCCACGCTAAGGCCACAGACTTTATGGCTAGGCAAAGGTTTCTTCTTAGCCTATGAGCAGCGCGGTCGGTGCCCGAACGACGATCTCCAGTCTTCCAGCCCGATCGCCGATATCAAGCAACATCATCAAAACCGGAGGACTCGCTCACCATCTACAGTTCATCATCTAACATGGTGGACTATGGCACGAGATCGCCTCCACCGCACAACGTACACCGTCGAAGGTCTGCATTTAACATGACGATCTGAGGTGGAAGAGTGCATCCATAGTCCTGGTGGTCGATGGAACCAACTGCTTAGGCCATGCAATGTCCCTTTGGGCCAAGATCGCCCGCCCTTCGTTTAAATACGAGGCCGGCATAGTTTGAGGGCCCTCCAAAACTAATCAGTGGACACGATCGCCCGCCCTCAAAGGTTCATCATTTAACATGGTGAACCCGGACAATGCGACGCGTCACTACCCCCCTCTCAACGTACACCGTCGAGGGTCGCCATCTTCATGACGGGCCGAGGTGGAAGCAGAGCTAACAAGCCGCGGAAGTGGAGTTGATTAATCCGATGACGCCCCGCGCAAGGACTCCTCCAGACCAAGACCGCACGCCCTTCGTTTAAATACGAGGTGAGGCGCAGCCTAACGGAGGACCCTCACAATAAAATGAGTCACGAGACAGACAAAGTCGCTCGCGCACAAGACATGGTCATGGAGTCGGTCCATCGAACTACGCGACTATGCACGGTTCCTCAAGATGGACGACCGTCCTCGAGGATTCGACAAAGTTGAAGACCGCTCACTCGACGAATTATTTACATCCCCTAACTTTCACTAAGTGAACAAAAACAAGGGGGAAGAGTGCGGAACACCTATACGACGATCGTCCCTATCCAGTCACATACGGAGATCGGCAATGATTCAGATGTTCGTGCAGCGATCGAATTTGTTGTAAAAGTTATCTATATGAGTTTATCAATTCACGTAGACCTACACTTGCAATGATCTCTCCTCACACATTTGTACAAAGTCAAGCAAAAGACTCAAAAATAGCAATCATTCAAGTGAAAAATTAGAGAATCAAACATTCATTTCATTACGTGAAGGATCAGAATACATGGTCGCCCGAAGGCCTAAATGCTACAAAAGAAAGCTACAAATTACAAGGCAATAAGCTAAAACATTAAAAAATGAAGTGCCTCAGGCCCCTGCCTGGCCTTCGCCTTTAGCCACCGGACGGCCTCCCCACCCTCCGGAGCATCGGGATGAACAAGGTTGGCCGGAGTCGGATACCAGCTCAAATCCACGCCGATATCCGCGAGATCCAAGATCGGCAAGGAGAAAGCGGAATGGAGAGGATACTCCAACGCGTACGCCTTGAAGTTCTCAGCAAGAGGGCTGATCTCCAAACCTCCCTTCTTAGAAGCCCGGATCGAGTCGGCGAACGCCATATAATAGGCGAACTCGCTGACAAACTCCAAGTTTTGAAAGGGATCGGCCTTGGTCACCTCTACCTCCGATTTTAGCTCCGCCATCGCCTGCTGCGCGCCTTGGACCTCAGCCTCCCTTGCAGCGGTCTTTTCCCGCGACTCCGCCAGCTCGCTAGTCAGCCGAGCGACGGTCACCTTCAGTCGATCGGCCTCCATCTCAGCGGCCTTCTGCGAGCGTACGGCATTTGTCATTCGGTCCCGGAATCGGTCAACCGTCAACCGAGACATCTCGGCGTCCTTCCTCGCCAGCTCAAGCTCTTGGCTCGCCCGCTTAGCTGCCTCCAAATAGTCCTTCTCCATTGCCACAATCTTATCGGCGAACTCGGCGTTCTCTTTCCGAGCCGCCTCGAGATCCACCTGTAGGCAAATAGTGGAAGGACGCCCCTCAAACTCCTGCGCAGCCTAGGCAGCCATGGTCGCCGTCTGGAGAGAAAGGGCGAGAACATCCTGCATTATACTCCCAGATCGCTGACGAGCGATCGCATCTAGATCGGTCATCCAGGCCTTTGGTAGATCAGAAACGGCCCGGTTGACGTATTGCGGGATGTCACAGGACTGGCGAGGAGATTGGCTCGCTAAGAAATCCAACACCATCGACGGGCAAGATGGATTTGTGCGACGGATCCTTCATCAACACAAAAAGTTAACACAACTCCTACGCAAATGACAAGTTTCAACTCAGCAAGCAAAGTCTACCTCTCGGCTCTCTTAGGATCGCGACCGAAGTATGGCTTCCCGCGAGGGGTCTCAGCTTCGGCGATCGCCATCTCCTGCAGGAAATCCACGGAGGGAGCAGGCTCATTCTCCGGAGGAACAACGGTGATCGGAGGCGCGACGATCGGCACCTCACTGGCAGGGGCAGAAACTGGAGTTTCTCCCGACCTCTGCCATTTGCGATTCATCCGAAGCCCCTCCTACCGGACTTCCTCCTCGGCCACGATCGGCTCCACGCGAGGCTCCGCCTCCGGGATGATAGGTAACGCCACAGGAGGAGCACGCGATGACTTCGTCTGGCGAAGACGACCCAAAACTCCGGGGTTCGACATAGCAATCTCCGGTGGGGGCTCCAAAAAGCGAGGAAAGCGAACCTCTGCAATAAGAACAATCAAGCCACAGTTAGTCATATTCCTCCAAGAGGACGATCGCCCACCAATTGGAGATCGTAGAAGGTCATACCTAAGACCAAGAGATGTCTCGGAAAATAGAATAGGCGAGCGGACAACTGACGACTTTCCTTGTTGATCCGGTTAGCGTCCAACTCGTCATCCGGCAAACTTCGTATCCACTCCCAGACGACCAGGAAATCGAAAGGCAACTCCTCAATCGCCGGAATATGGAAACCTGCAAAAACCAAATGGAATTAGATCAGTTCAGAACATATCCAAACAAAGGGAGAGTCTGAACCCTTATCGTGATTTCTCTCCCGAAAGCCAGTGGGTATGTTCAGATCGCCGGTGGGGTTGTCACTCGCTGAGGCTTTCCAGGCACCGACGACCCAGAACCACTTCGTCAGATCGCCCCGCACCTTGTTCGGGATTCCAAGGATCACCCGACCAGATCAGCCCTGAATATGATAACCTCCGACCGACCCTTTCTGAGTCGTCAGTTTGAACAAGTGGATCATCTCCGACGGCGAAGGGAGGCGGTACAGTCGGTGACCACCAAACAAGGTCAGAGTGCAGATAATCTGAAGCCAAGCATTCGGCGTTAGCTGGAGTGGCACCAAATTCCAAGCAGCCAGCAGATGGGAGACGGAGAACGACAGAGGAAATCGCAACCCCGCCTCCATGATCGCCTCGTTCACAATGACCATCCCCTCCGTAGGCTGATCGGCTCTCTCATTCTCGGACGGCACAAAGAGATCCACATCTGAAGGGATATGGAACCTCTTCCTCCAGATGGCGAGATCCCTCCTGGTCTCCGAACTCCTAATTTGGCCCAGAGACCATAGAGATCGCTGTGCGGCCCGAAATAGCGATCGCTTAGGAGGCTGATAAGGATTAGCGATCGAGTACTCCCGGAAATCGAATCGAGGAGATAGACCAGCCAACCTCTCCATATGATCGGCAAAAGCCACGTAGGCCTGGCCAAAGGCGCTGGGCTGCTCCCAGTAGGCTCTCACCGCCAGATCCCTCTGCATCTGTGACCGTCGATGCTCAATTGCCGCCTCCCTAGCGACATCGTCCTCGTTAAATAATGCCTCGACTTCCGTGGGGTCGATACCGGCGCGGATAGCTTCTGCGGCCGTCTCCAGGTGGAAATCAGCGGAGAATCCTCCCCGGACGTTAGAAGTCCCGACGGTGGAGGAGGGGCCCACTCCCGATGAAGAAGGTATTCCAGACATTCTCGAATTCAAGACAAGGAGAAAAGGAGTGTGTTCTTACCAAAGATGGAATCGACCGACGATCGGCAATCAGATCTCCAGAAAAATCTTCAGCAAAACCTTCTTTCTCCGATAAGTGCGCGTAAGAATGAACACTGCAACACTACGCCATTTTATAGGAGATGGCAGGGACTCATTTGCAATTAAGAAGAATCTCAGGGGTCGGATCTCAACCGTCACAATTAATACTCCCTTGAAACCCGCGTACGCGTCTTTTCAAGGATGCGTCAGTCGAGGAGTCATAAGTGACCGTCGGTCTACCCCAACAGGAACCCGACACGTGTCCCAGAGACTATTCCGCATCCGCTGCCATTTCCCGCTCATTTCAGCGACCTACCAGGTCGTCCAAACTCAAAATCTATCAGCTCAAAGACGAACGCCAGTTCAGTGAAATGCAGAGTCGCTCGTCGAAGTTCAGAGATCGCCAGTAGAACCACCTCACCCCACGTTTCCAACATAGGAGCGAGCTGGGGGGCAATTGTTGTGTCGAGATTTGTTCACCTCGACAGGCGATCGACTACAAGGCCGAGCGACCGAGTCCACAACCAATCAAGCTATGGCAAACTCGCCTAAGCGAAGATATCGGACCGCCTTCAGGTACCCAGCGATTGACACCCAAGGCGATCGCCCTTTGGCACCTAGCGATCGACTATAGTGCCCGGATAAGGACGACCGTCCTACGCGCCGAACAGAGACGAACGTCCATCAAATTCGACGAAGACTGGATCTCAAAACAGCACCCATGTGCAGGTCCGAGACAAGATCCGCGTTTCATGGATCGTTGACCACCAACAGCTGTCTCTGACAGGGGCAGCTTTACCTACCGACAAGCCCGCCGAAAGGCACAAGGTGGGACCACCCATGACAGCAACTCAGACGTGTGCAGGCTTCTCATTGGACTGCGCGACTGACTGCCAGCAACTCCTGCAGACTTTAAGGAGATAAGCCCATGTGCTAAAAGACGATCGCCCGCTTATTATAATACAGCAAAGGCGATCGCCCAGCCGGTCCAAGTCCTATAAATAGAGAACCTCCTCCTACTGGGAAAAGGTTCCACATTCAGTTCCCAATTCGTTCGCTTACATTCCGAATTCACTCACAGAAATACAGAAGAACATACATGCTCCCAAGCTCCCAGCTTCCTCCCCAGAATCTATCTTAGGATTTCTCTCTCAGTACCTCTCAAGCAGAAGACGGTCGGCAGAGGCAAGAAGTCTCCACAGTGTAGATTCAAAGAGATTCACAAGCCCAAGAGCTCAAGCATACAGCTAATACACACCGTGAGAGACTGTCGATCTCTCACCGCCGTCACAGTTCATCTACGTTGTTACAAGAACTCACAGAGCATCATATCTGGTTCTTCTGGCAATCTACACGCTCACTAGCTAAGATAACAAGAATCTTTACACTCATTGTAATTGTATTCTTACATTAATACTTGTATCCCCGAATATTTGTATTAATAATATCTCGCGAGAGCATTCAAGCCCGGGACTAACAACCCCGGTAATTCTTGTGTTATTTACTTTTCCCACGGAAGTGTTCTCGCATTTGTTTGTTATCCATCCATTCCAGCAATATCTATCTCCGGATAATATTTTGGGTAGCAACACCGTTAGGATACTAAACTTGATTGTTCATGTCGCCAAAATCGTAATTCTCTAATTGTGACCATAATGCATATTACTAGTTTCCTCGGTTCGCTATTTTACAATTAATCATATCGTTGATTAATGTTCTAATACAACATCTCTACGTCGTGATTATGGCTCAAGGCTACCATAATTACATCACTAATTTTAGTTTAAATTACTAGAATGGAACGATTAAACACTAATTCCCCGAAATTAACATGTTTGATAACTTATCCGAATTGATAGTCGTTAGAAAGTTCATCAAGGAATTATTATTAACGTTTTTACGATATGGTAATCGGATTATAACTGAAATCTACAACAAGATGATTCTAAGTTGTTGGTGATTAGCAATTCGGTTACGATTTCCCATTCAATTACGAGTACTACCAACATTCATTCCAACCACTTAACAAGATAGGCATCGATTAATATTTGTGATAGTTTTCACCGTTCCGATCATTCTCGAAAGTTCTAAACTACCCAAGGCATCCGAAATTTAGTATAACTCATATAACAACACTGAAGTGAGTTCAAGCTTCGATAAACTTACCTTTATTGGCAAAAGGGGATGAAGAACGACGAAGGACGATGAAGAACGAGAGGGTAGCACCTCCAAAACCTCCTACGGAGCTTGATCAACTCACTCCAACAGGATAACACTTGATTAGGGAAGCTAAAAACCGACTTAGGGAAGGTAGAGAATGGTATACAAGAGTAAGGAATGAGTTTTGGGTTGGAAGAAATGAAAGGGAGGGTGTCCTTTTATAAATCCGAAATGGCTTTACGTACGTTAGGCATGAAGCTTTATGTACGTAATCCATGTTACGTACGTTAGCCCAGAAAACTTAACATACGTAAGGAAAAACTCAGAAGTAACTGGACTAAATTACACACATCATTATGTACGTAACTAAAGTCGGATTATGTACGTAACACCCATTGACTTGCCTGTCGTTATCGCACCGAAAGTTGGTCCGACAATGCACCATCCGATGAAGATTCCTTATCCGAAGACTGACGACCGTGTTACGTACGTAAGGTGTAATCTTTAGCGTACGTAATACATAGTTGTTAACGTACGTTAGGTTCAGTTTGTTCACTAAGTTATAATCACATTGATTCCTTATAATGCGACTCCCTCTCTATCTCGTCGAGTAATCTCTCGGGGAACAAGATGTTGGCCACCGTCATATTCGCACCGATAATTGCCCAACAACATCAAGGTACGTCACCGACAAATCATCAATTATCATACAACACATCAAAAGAATAACAGGCGCAGACAAGCTTCATTTATGATAATAAAGTACGATCATATCATTCAAAATATATTTATCGTGACTGAGTACATTTATTTATTAAATAAGTGAAATAGAAATGATCGTTCAACGTGAAACAGTATGTAATACTGGTGGTATTACATACCACCCCCTTAAAAATAGTTTCGTCCCGAAACTAATAGAATAACCTGAGATGATTCTCCCTCACGCTCGACTCGGTTTCCCAAGTTGCTTCTTCTATGCCATGGTGCGACCATTGAACTTTGACAAGAGGTATGGCCTTATTCCTTAGTGTCTTAACGCGTCGATCCAAAATCGCGGTTGGGACTTCTCTAAAAGTAGCATCATTAGAAATCTCTACCTCCTCGAAATTAATCTTGTGGCTTGAGTCGTACACGTACTTCCTCAGCTGGGAAACGTGGAAGATGTTATGCACTCCTTCTAATGAAGGTGGAAACACTAGTCGATAAGAAAGTTTACCAACTCGGTCCAGTATTTTGAATGGGCCAATAAATCTCAGGCTCAATTTGCCTTTCTGGCCGAAGCGTCGAACGCCCCGCATCGGCAATACTTTAACCCAAACGTGGTCCCCGACCATAAATTCCAATGGTCGCTGGAGGTCTATAGCATATGACTTTTGGCGGCTCTGAGCTGCCAGCATGTGTTTTCGAACGATGGTAATCTTCTTAATATATTCCTGGATTAGATCCAACTCGGTAGCGATGAGATCGGACGCATCATCCCAACACAAAGGAGACTTGCACATCCTACCATACAAGGCCTCGAAGGGTGCCATACCTATGCTTGCATGCCAGCTGTTGTTGTATGAAAACTCCGCCAAGCAGAGGTGTCTGGACCAATCCTTACCCCAATCGAGTACACACGCTCTTAATAAATCCTCCAGGGTTTGTATGGTACGTTCTGTCTGTCCATATGTTTGAGGGTGATAGGCCATGCTGAAATGTAACTGAGTACCCGTAGCCTTGTGGACAGCCTTCCAGAAGCGGGATATGTATCTAGTATCTCTATCTGATATGATTCCCGAGGGAACGCCATGTAGCCTCACGATTTCTCAGATAAAGATGGTGGCCAGTTGCTCTGTCCCGGTGGTTTCCTGAATTGGAATGAAATGTGCTGACTTCTTCAGTCAGTCTACAACGACCCATATCGTGTCTTTTCCTCTTGCCGTCACTGGTAACTTGGTGACAAAATCCATTGATATGCTCTCCTATTTCCATTTCGGAATAAGGGCTGCATGATTCCGGCCGGCCTGCGGTGTTCAATCTTCACCTGTTGACATGTCATACATCGAGCAACGAACCTTGCTACCTCCTATTTCATGTTCTACCACCAGAAACTCTTCCGCAGATCCTTGTACATTTTGCTCGCCCTGGGATGTACCGAATAGGGAGTAGAATGAGCTTCCTTGAGTATAGTCTGTTTAAGTTCGTCATTCGGTGGAATAAAAATTCTGTTCTTAAACCTCACCAAGTTTCCTTGGATCCTGTAGTCTGAAATAATTCGCCCTTCGGCCCTTACGCTGATCGCACGAAGTTCTAAGTCTTCCATTTGTGACAGGCGTATCTCGTCCAGCAAGGATGAATGAATATTAATTAAGCACAACTGTCCCTGGCGGTGTTGTATCCATACTTCAATGCCATTTCTCCTTAGATCTTGCTGCAGTTCCGACTGTACTGTTAAACCGGATACTGGCATCTCCTGTGCAGTTTTCCGACTCAGTGCATCTAATATGACGTTGGCCTTTCCAGGGTGATATACAATCTCCACATCGTAATCCTTGATCAGCTCCAGCCAACGCCTCTGCCTCATGTTTAACTCCCTCTGGGTGAAAATGTATTTTAAACTCTTGTGGTCCGTAAAAATCTTACAGGTAACCCCATAAAGGTAGTGTCTCCAAATCTTAAGGGCGTGGACCACTGCAGCCAGTTTCAAGTCGTGTGTCGGATAGTTCACCTCATATGGTTTAAGTTATCGAGAGGCGTATGCAATAACTCGGTTATTTTGCATGAATACACATCCAAGTCCATGCTTAGATGCATTGGTGTATATTACGAATCCTTCCGTGCCCTGTGGTAGTACCAGTACTGGCGCGGTAGTCAGCTTCCTTTTCAGTTTGTCAAAGCTCTCCTGACAATCTGTTCTCCTGACAAACTTGGTACTTTTCTTTAGTAGATTCGTCACTGGTCGGGAAATACTAGAAAAAGATTCGACAAACCGTCGATAATATCCTGCCAAACCCAGAAAACTTCTCACTTTCTTGACGTTTTTGTTGGGAATATGCCCTCGAATGACACTCAGAGGATGTTGAGTGAGGGCATTATACTTTTAATTATTTAAATCACTAATATAAGGCAATGGAGATTTCTTTATTTACTGGTAGTTACTGTCATTCCTAACTCGTAAATATACATATAGAAACTAGTCCATGTATTTGAGAGCAAAACGTTCCACTCCTTATTGGATGATGGGGTCGGCACTAGAAAGGTTTATAGCTCAAATACTTAATCGTTCGCAAGTCGATGAATCTTGACTGGATGTTAAGTTTATGTGAATACTTTTATGACGTGTTCTTTGACATGTAAAGTGTCTGTCGAACACTAATGGTTAGTGGGAGCACACGTTATAGTTATGCTAATTGTATTAATATACTCGAACCGACTCACCCTCGATTCGTCACACAGATTTCACTCCGGGACAGTCAATGACGAAATCGAAAGGTTGTGATAGGTATTCGTGAACCTTCGACTTGAAGATTTAGTAGGGATGTGCTTGTGACGTCAAGATTTTCATTAGAGTAGTTCGACCCTGTAAACCGAAAGGTGGGGGTCAACCTCGATGTGCATCTTGACGGGCACGTATCAGGTCCTACTGAATACCAAGATATAATTCTTTCTCCCGTTAGTGAGCGGGTTATATGTCCTATGCGTTTATTGGCACATGAGATCATAAGTATTTGGCCAAAGCATTGGAGCTAGTTGTATTGAATACACGAGAGCTCGATGATCTCGATTTGCATTAACGCATGCATAACGTGAAGTAGATATGGTGTTTGACTGATCGTGACCCTATAACTTGATCGGGACATTTGAAAGAAGGGTTTATACGTATACTGGTATTCACGACAGAATGGTTCTTGAATGATCCCAATCATTTGGTCTTAGTTGGGGCACAGTGTAGGCCGCCAGGCTGGCTAGGTGGTGCTACTACTCTTTGGTTCCTCCCATTGCTGACTGATACGGACCTACCGAGTCGCGCAATAGGATTAACGACAGAATGAATCGAGCTAATTCTCTCATTATGAATATTAGATATTGGATATCTAATTTTGGACATTGGATGTCAAAATTAATTTATAGGATAAATTAATTTATGGCCTAATGAATTAAATAAATTACTGGGTGGTTAATTTAATTCATAAATATAATTATTTCTTGGAGAAATTAATTATATTAGTATGTATTTGATATGATTAATTAATTGGATTAATAAATCAATATAAATACATCGGAACGGAATCGGAGTTTATCAGTTTGGACTCACGGGAGTCCGAAACGGACCGAACTCTTTCCTACCCTTCTAGAAGTCCGCCCCCTATTTCCACACCTTTCATCTTGTCTTTTGTTTCCATTTTTAAATGGAAGACAAGTGACTTGTGGGGTAATCTCATGTGGATGAGTTGTAGGTGTAGGGTGGGAGTGTATAAAGTAGGGGAGGAAGACTAATCTTGATTCTCACTTTGATTCTTAGCACATTCATACGTGAGAGTTGAGTGAGTTCAAGAGAGAGAAAAGTTCTTTCTCAAAGTCTTCTTCTTCATCTCATTTTTTGAGAGTTTTTCTTAGAAAAAATATCAAGACATAAAGAGAGAAAGTGAGTTATACACTAAGAGTGTTGTAATCACAAAATCAATAGCTTCATCATCTAGCTCTAGCCGTATCCTTGGAGGATAGCAAGGTGATTGTCATTCCGTTCGTTTCTCCGGCGCGTGGCAAGTAGAGACGCAGTATTTTCGGCGTTGGATCATCCAAGAGCTTGGAGTGAATTCGATCGTAGGGAAAGCAATCTAAAGCTTAGGGAATAGCTCAAGAGAAGGAATAAATTTAATCAACGGACTACAAGGGTGAGTTTCTATATCTCTTGTGTTTCATATAATATTCGTATATACGTAGCTCGATCGATCCTCATAGGCATTCAGATCGAAATAATTTTTATTTTACTGCTTCCACTGGGCCTTCGTTTTAGGCACTGAATCCCAACAGTGGCATCGGAGAGTAGCTCTTGCCATTGTATAAACGATATTGGCATTTGGAATGCTCGATTAGATAGTGAATGATTTGGAATCATTTTAGTCATAATCGTGGTATATGTTTTTCATTCGTAATAATTGTATTTTTCGTAAGTTTATGTCTAAATATAAATCTTAAATTTCTGGGAAATATAATATATATTGAAGATATGAAAGTCGTAAAATATCAATATTGGATATCCGGTTGAAAATCTAGCCCCGAATCGCCGTCGGACGACTTTTTGGACAAAAAGGGTAATCTGGCCAAGAGTGACTCGACCATGTCCTGGGTGACGTCCGGCAGGGTGCCAAGTCACTGCCAGACAGACCCGGACGTGTCAGGCGACACGGGCCGTGTCTGGTCCAGAAGTGACTCGACCGTGTCAGGCGACACGTCCGTGTCTGGCAGGAATGTCTGGGACACTGCCGGCACGACCCAACCGTGTCATGCGACACGGGTCGTGTCTTGCCGGCAGGCTGCCGGCGGTGACTCAGCCATGGCAGGCCATTTTCGCCCCGGCTCAATTTTTCCGTGTATTCTTAAAAAATAATCTCCCGCATGTTAAATTGGATTTAATATGATTAAAATGATTTATGGTATTTCATTTGATAAGGGAAACTCGATTAATTGGAATAATTATGGTCGATCGAATTATTTTGAACATTATCATATTACCGATTGTGTGAATCGATTGGATCGGTTCGTATTGTTGATTGGATCAATGTATCTCTACGCTTTCTATTTATATAGTATTTATTGGATGAATGCTTTTGAATGGGGATGTGGTTCGTGGACTTAGTTTTGAATCATTCGTTTTATTCGTTTGGGTTGTAAAGGCCGTTTTGAGCCAATTTATTTTACTAGAAATGTTTGTATCTAGGATGCAATTTTCGATGTAAAATTTATATGTAATGACGAAGACCGGAGGAAGATTCGTTTCGAGAAGACGAAGATTCAAGACGAAGACTTGTAATTAGATTACGGAGTTTTTATTTTCTAGGAACGGTCCATGAACCACATGTTGGTAGCAATGGTTGTTTTCATATTGTATGAATGCTACAAATGCGCTTAACTGATTAATGTGTAAAGTGTAACGTTAATCGCGAAAATTCTCCCACGACAAATTATTAAGTTTATAAGGTTTCAATGTTTTCCTTCCCTCCATCGAGCTTTCGGGAAATTGAAACCCAAACCGGATGTGCTATGCTTCTGAGTTATCGGGGTAGTCATTTAGGGAGGACGGATAAATTACCGGGAGCACATTGGATGCCTTCGGTTGGAGCAAATTTTATCCCTAGAAACCTGATAGGTTGCCGGATAAGATTCAATTGTGAAACTGATTTGCGTTGATGGTATAAACTTAACTTGTTCACGAACCATAGAAATCGTATAAGTTGAGGGGAGTGAATAAGGGGAAAAAGAAGATCGTATCATCCATTATATGGGTTGGTATTGGACACCACTTTATGAAAATTAATAGACTAGAAACCTGTTCGGTTGCCCTCTATTAAGATTTATAAAGAACTCGATCACCACTGTGAAGTAGAGCGACGATACTTCCGAATTTTACATGGGAGTGTGTTATTCCGATAAAAATAGTGGTAGTTGGGTAACAAGAATATAAAAGACCTTAATTCTATACTGAGAACATAATTGAACGAGTCACTAGTTAATCTGTCGCACTTAATGCAGACATAACTCTCAATATGACAATGAACCCACTCACAATTCTACTCGAAAAGAACACCTTAATCGGACCTAAATTTGTAGATTGGCTCCGCAATCTGATGATCGTCCTCAGTATAGAGGCACTGGGATACGTCTTGGAGACTGACATTCTGGCGCCTTCTGTGCGGACCAGAGCCAATCAGGAAGAGATTGAAAACCACAAAAAGTGGGTTAAGGATGATGTGAAAGTCTGTGCTTATATGATGGCTTCCATGTCTAATGAGCTTCAGAGAGCTCATGGGAAAATGACTTCTGCTAGGCAGATTCTATCTCACTTAACCGAACTTTATGGTGAACACAACAGAACTGCTAGATATGAGATATCCAAGCAACTATTCGGTGCAAAGATGAAGGAAGGTGAGAAGTTTGGGGAACATGTCCTCAAAATAATATCCATGATCGAGAGATTGGAGGCTCTTGATTTTAAAATGGATACTTTTCTCCAAACCGACCTTATCCTACAGTCTCTCCCTGAATCCTTCTCACAGTTTGTTATGAACTTCAACTGCAATGAGATTGCATGTAACTTAGCTGGGCTAATAAACAAACTTGTGACCGCTCAGTCTTAGATGAAGACTCTGCGGATGAAGGAGTCTGCCCTTGTGATTTCTTCTAGATCTTGGAAGTCCAGGAACAAGAAGAAAAAGACCAAGAAGCAGATGGGACCACAAGTCGAGGACCTTAAAGGTAAGGGCAAGGCCCCAATGGTTCCGAAGAGCAATAAGAAGGATGCTTGTCTCAAGTGCGGTGAGCTGGGCCACTGTGCAAGAGACTGTCCGATTCTTCATGGCACTTCAGGTACAAAACTTTTAGTTTTGGAAACAAATTGTTCTGCTACTGTATTTTCTACTTCCTGGATACTGGATTTTGGTGCTAGTTCTCATATTTGTACCGTGAATCAGGATCTGGAACAAAGTAGGAAGCTTGGAGCTGGAGAAGTTATGATCACAGTCGGAAGCGGGCATAGTGTCGAGGCAACCGACATAGGATCACTTCTTTTGGGTTTAGAATCCGGCTTTGTTTTGACTTTAGAAGATGTACTTGTTTTTCCCAAGGGGCATAAAAACATTGTATCCATTCCGTTCATGGACCGAAAAGGCTTTTCATTTTTCATTGGTGATGGTTCCTGCAAAATTTATTTCAGAAATAAACTAGTGGGTACTGCTACATTGTTAAATTGATTGTATCATCTAAATCTCAGCAACAAAGTAGTTGTGAATACTATGACTAGAAAACGTGGTAGGGATGAAACCAATCAGGTTTTGAAATGGCATCTAAGACTTGGTCATGTTGGTCAGACCAAGGTTTACAAGATGGAAAAAGATGGACTTATGGGTCCATTGGGATCGGATCCCTTTCCTACTTGTGAATCTTGCCTTAAAGGCAAAATGACTAAGTCCCCCTTCACAGGGACTTTTGAAAGAGCCGCTGATAAACTGGGATTAATCCATACCGACGTATGTGGTGCTTTGGAAGCAGCACATGACGGATATCAATATTTCATTACGTTTACAGATGATCATACTAGGTATGGTTATGTATACTTAATGAAACATAAATCCGAGGCCTTTGAGAAATTCCAGGAATTCAAGGCCCTAGTCGAGAAACAAACTGGTAATCATATCAAAGCACTTCGGTCGGACCAAGGTGGCGAGTATATGAGTATGAAGTTTAACGAGTTCCTTAAGGAACATGGAATAGTATCACAATTAACACCTCCAGGTACTCCCAAGTTAAATGGTGTGTCAGAAAGAAGGAAACAGACCTTGTTGGACACGGTCCGTTTCCATGCTGGGCTATACTGACTTACCGATTTACTTGTGGAGGTATACACTCCTAACTGCTACAAATATCTTGAACAAATGTCCTTCCTAATACATTCCTAAAACTTCACATGAGATGTGGGAGGGCAGGAAACCAAGTCTTAATGACATTAGGATTTGGGGATGTCCCGCCTATGTCTATAAGGCTAAGGTGGACAAGTAGGAAGCTAGGTCCGTGCGGAGACTTTTCAATGGATTCCCATCTAAGACGATGGGTTATCTATTCTACATGCCCAAAGATCGAAAGATTGTTGTTGCTTTGCATGCACACTTCCTGGAAGAAGAGTTCATTCAGGAAGGCGGAGCACGTAGAAATATTTCTTTGGAAGAATACAATGAAACTCCTCAGGAGACACCTGTGCAAGAAAAATGGAACCGAACCTTCTATAACATAAGTACAACCACCTCGTAGGTCAAGTAAGATGTCTCAATTACCTGAGAGGTATAGTTTTATGCACTTGGAGGAACTGGGTTTCCTTGAGGTTTCAAGTGATAAACAAGAGGTCGACCCACGACCAATGACCTAGCAATGGTGGATGTAGACTCCATGAAATGGACTGTAGCAGTCTTCATGTAGTTGGGAACTTCATTTTGACGAGACAGTAAAAGAGTTTGACTTCGTGTAAAATGAAGAGGAATCTTGTGTGTATAAGAGGGTTAGTGGGAGAAAGATCGCATTCTTAGTACTATATGTAGATGACATTCTACTAATAGGAAATGATGTGGGAATGCTCAGTTCTGTGAAAGCTTGGCTTTCAAGTAATTTCTCCATGAAAGACTTGGGAGAAGAAACCTATATTCTTTGGATTCGACTCTACTGGGATAGATCGAAGAGAATGATAAGTTTTTTCCCAAGCCCTCTATATAGATTAGATCTTAAAGAGGGTTCCTTCTGATGCGACGTGGAATAAAGCTCAGTTTGAAGATGTGTCCTCATAGTGAGGAACAATGAAAGAAAATGAGTAATATGCCATATGCTTCGAAATTTGGGTAGCCTTATATATACTTTATTGTGTACAAGACCTGACATTGCGCATGCTGTAAGCATGGTAAGTAGGTTTTGAGCTAACCCAGTCAGGGAACATTAGACCGCCGTAAAGAATGTTCTCAAGTACTTTAGAAGTACTAAGAGATCTGGTTCTTATATATGGTGGTGGAGAACAGAATGTGGTGGGATTCACTGTATTGGACTTCCAAGGACAGAAAGACGATTATATGTCTACTTATGGATACATTTACTCTTAATGGAGGAGTAGTATCCTGGCATAGTGCCAAGTATAGCGCGACTGCTGGTTCCACCTGTTAAGCTGAGTATAAAGCGGCCTCGGAGGCCTCCAAAGGAAGGGTTAAGAAGTTACTAGGTAAACTTCTCGTGACACCTTGTGCTGTGCTGTCAGAGCGGTAGCATAGGCCTAGGAGCTGAGGTTTCACAACAGTACCAAACATATTGAGAGAGTATCATCTCGTAAGAGTATTTGTTCGCAAAGAGATACATTGTGCTGCATAGAGTAGAGTCAGACGACTACGTCGCTGAACCACTGACCAAGCCACATTCTCAGATTAGCTTGGAGCGTAATTTGGAGAACATGGGTATTAGATACCATAGTGTGTGGCATTGAGTGCAAGTGGGAGATTGTTGGGAGTATGCCCTAGAATGCCACTCAGAAGATGTTGAGTGAGGACATTGTACTTATAATTATGTAAATCACTAATATAAGGCAATTGATATTTCTTTATTTACTGGTAGCTACTGGCATTCCTAACTCGTAAATATATATATATAGAAACTATTCCGTGTATTTGAGAGCAAAACGTTCCACTTTTTATTGTATAAGGGGGTCGGCACTGGAAAGGTTTATAGCTCAAATACTTAATCGTTCGCAAGTCGATGAAACTTGATTGGGCATTAAGTTTATGTGAAGACTTTTATGACGTGTTCTTTGACATGTAGAGTGTATGTCGAACACAAATGGTTAGTGGGAGCACACATTATAGGTATGCTAATTGGATTAGTATACTCGAACCGACTCACCCTCGATTCGTCACACGGATTTCACTCCGGGACAGTCAATGACGAAATCGAAAGGTTGTGATAGGTATTCGTGAACCTTCGACTTGAGGATTTACTAGGGATGTGATTGTGACATCAAGATTTTCATTAGAGTAGTTCGACCCTGTAAACTGGAAGGCGGGGGTCAACCTCGACGTGCATCTTGACGGGCAAGTAGCAGGTGCTACTGAATACCAAGATAGAATTCTTTCTCCCGTTAGTGAGCGGGTTATATGTCCTATGCGGTTATTGGCAGATGAGATTATAAGTCTTTGGCTAAAGCATTGGAGCTAGTTGTATTGGATACACGAGAGCTCGATGATCTTGATTTGCATTAACGCATGTATAGCGTCAAGTACAGATAGGGTTTGACTGACCATGACCCTATAACTCGATCGGGACATTTGAAAGAACGGTTTATACGTATACTGGTATTCACGACAGAATGGTTCTTGAATGATCCCAATCATTTGGTCTTAGTTGGGGTACAGTGTAGGCCGCCAGGCTGGCTAGGTGGTGCTACTACTCTTTGGTTCCTCCCATTGCTGACTGAGACGGACCTACCGAGTCGCGCAATAGGATTAACGACACAATGAATCGAGCTAATTCTCTCATTATGAATATTAGCTATTGGATATCTAATTTTGGACATTGGATGTCAAAATTAATT
This sequence comes from Orobanche coerulescens, assembly GCA_033398695.1. Classification (NCBI taxonomy): domain Eukaryota; kingdom Viridiplantae; phylum Streptophyta; class Magnoliopsida; order Lamiales; family Orobanchaceae; genus Orobanche; species Orobanche coerulescens. The sequence goes on along the minus strand of CM065809.1, from coordinate 56,500,514 downwards.
TATAGGATAAATTAATTTATGGCCTAATGAATTAAATAAATTACTGGGTGGTTAATTTAATTCATAAATATAATTATTTCTTGGAGAAATTAATTATATTAGTATGTATTTGATATGATTAATTAATTGGATTAATAAATCAATATAAATAAATCGGAACGAAATCGAAGTTTATCTGTTTGGACTTACAGGAGCCTGAAACGGACCGAACTCTTTCCTACCCTTCTAGAAGCCCCCCCCCCCCCACCCATTTCCACCACCTTTCATCTTGTCTTTTGTTTCTATTTTTAAATGGAAGACAAGTGACTAGTGGGGTAATCTCATGTGGATGAGTTGTAGGTGTGGGGTGGGAGTGTATAAAGTAAGGGAGGAAGACTAGCTTCGGGTAGAACTCCGCTTCCATCAACTTCTTGAACTCTTCCCAAGAAACAGCATGATCATCTTGATTCTCACTTTGATTCTTAGCACATTCATACATGAGAGTCGAGTGAGTTCAAGAGAGAGAAAAGTTCTTTCTCAAAGTCTTCTTCTTCATCTCATTTCTTGAGAGTTTTTCTTAGAAAAAGTATCAAGACATAAAGAGAGAAAGTGAGTTATACACTAAGAGTGTTGTAATCACAAAATCAATATTTTCATCATCTAGCTCTAGCCATATCCTTGGAGGATAGCAAGGTGATCGTCATTCCGTTCATTTCTCTGGCGCGTGGCAAGTAGAGACGCGATATTTTCGGCGTTGGATCATCCAAGAGCTTGGAGCGAATTGGATCGTAGGGAAAGCAATCTAAAGCTTGGGGAATAGCTCAAGAGAAGGAATACATTTAATCAACGGACTACAAGGGTGAGTTTCTATATCTCTTGTGTTTCCTATAATATTCGTATATACGTAACTCGATCGATCCTCGTAGGGATTCGGATCGAATTAATTTTCATTTTACCGCTTCCGCTGGGCCTTCGTTTTAGGCACCGAATCCCAACAGTTTCTAGGTGATTCCCAACTCATAACTGTCTCGATCTTATGGGGGTCTACCTTAACGCCTTCTGTTGAAATTACATGTCCCAAAAAGGTCACCTCCGGCATCCAGAACTCGCATTTAGAAAGTTTGGCATAAAGTTGGTGTTGCCTCAAAACACTCAACACCTTCCTCAAGTGTTCCTCATGTTCCTGTTGGCTCTGGAAATAGATCAAAATGTCGTCAATAAAAACTACCACACACTTATCGAGAAATTCTATCAGAACCTTGTTCATCAGTTCCATGAAAACGGCTAGGGCATTAGTCGAGCCAAACCACACCATCATGTACTCGTAGTGTCCGTATCTCTCGAAATGCGGTCTTTGGAATATCCTCCTCTCGAATTCTCAATTGGTGATATCCATAATGTAAATCGATCTTTGAAAACACAGTCGCTCCCTGTAGTTGATCTAGTAAATCATCAATCCTTGGAGGTGGGTAACGGTTCTTAATAGTGACTTTATTCAGTTCTATGTAGTCGATACACAGGTGTAGGGAGTTGTCCTTCTTCTTTACAAAAAGGACCGGCGCACCCCATGGCGAAGTGCTCGGACGAACGAACCCCTTACTTAGCAATTCCTAGAGTTGTAGCTTTAATTCTTTCATCTCAGCTGGTGCCATTCTGTATGGTGCCTTGGAGATAGGCGTAGTTCCTGGCTCAAGTTCAATCGAAAGATCGACCTCCCGTCGTGGCGACAATCCTGGTAATTCATCGGGAAAAATGTCTGGGAATTCGCTCACTGTGGGAATATTAGCAACCGACAATTGTGATGTGTCCTCCTGAAGAATATAACACAAATAATATGTCTCCCATTCGTCACAAGATACTCCTGCTGTAAGGAGACTGAGGGACCCCTTAGTACTAAAGTGTTCTCGGCCTATGATTATGTGAGTAACACCGTCAGGAGTTGTAATGGAAACTGTCAGGTGATAGGTGTCTAATACCATCCTGTGCATTGTCATCCAGTCCATACCCAAAATAACGTCTTCGTTCTGAAGTGGAAAAACCATGAGATTTGTTGTCCAGCCCTGGTTATCGACGTGGATCGGGCAGTTTTGAACTTCCAAATTAACCCCCACCCTACTACCCTCGGGTAGCTTAACAGTAAAAGATTCACAAGGTACACAAGGAAGATTCAAACGGTTAACACATTCCACGGATATGAATGAATGGGTCGATCCAGTATCAAACAGTACATGAACAGGCTGGGAATTAATAAAAAGTGTACCTGAGACAGCAGGTGCAGTCTGGTTATCAGTAGCTCTCATTTCGAACACGCAGGATGGCAGTGTCCCCGAAGAGGGTGCAGTGCCTCCCCCGCGCCCACGTCCTCTTCCATCAGCGTATGGAGGAGTTTGGTAAGGTGGGGATCGGTAGTCGGACATGGAGGATGCCCTGGATGTCTGAACCGAGCCTTGCTGACTCTGAGGGGCTGAATTGTGGTGTAGGTTTGATCCGTGAGCAGTAGCGAGACATGTGCCCACCCTTTCCACATGAAAAACACTTTGTAGACGCCTTACGACACTGACTCATGGTATGCCCCGCTATGCCACAATTGAAATAGCTCCGGCGAGAGGGCCCGTCAGATTCTCCTTTCTGTTGGGATGAAGCTGCTGATTTAGAGGAGAACCCAATTCCCGAGTTCATTCTACTGGTGCTCCCGGACTGATTAGATGTCTTCTGCTTCTTTTGGTTATGCCTCGTCTCCGAACTGACAACCGTACCGGCGTATGCTGTGACTACGTCCTCATATGCCCTTAGAGTGGTGAAGTGAAACCCGGCCGCGTAACGTTGAACATCTTTCGGCAACCGTTGAGCAAGGTGACAAATTTGTTTATCTTCCGATGGAACCATTTGTGCGACATAGCTTAGTTCGGTCCTGTAAACTCGAATGATTTCAGGTACTGGTAAGTCCTGAGGTCCTGCACTGAAGAAACTCCCCGCTCGAGCAGTCTGCGCTGATCGGGGGCAGTACTCGTCTCTCAATAGTTTGGAAAATTCGGTCCATCCAACTACTATGTCCTCCAGTTTATAGGTCCTCCACCATCGGGCTGCGGTGTCGCGGAGCTGGTTGTTTCCAAGCGGTACCTTCCGGTTCCCTGGGCAACCGATCACCTCGAAAGCAGTCTCCATCTTGGAGATCCAATCATCCACGTGCTTATCCCCTGATCCATCGAATAATGGCAGTCTGGCCTTCAGCATTTCTCCCAGTCAACGGTCCTTCCCAGCATTCTCTTCTATGTCAATGATCGGTACACATTCCGCCCGGATGACCCGAGCGATCCCCATAGCAATGGCCTGGGCGAGATTCTAGACGAAGACTGGATCAAATCCCCCGTTGTTCTGATTTTCCGCCTCCTGTTCGTTCTGATTAACGGGCGGTGGCTGATTTCCGGATGGGTTAGTCTCACCGGTGTTCCGGTCTTCCTGTTGATTCATAGCAGAACCCTGTGCAGCGTTTACGTTCCTTCTAGCTCCACGACGTGCCATTAGTGATGATCGTTCGATCTAGAAGGTTAGTTTAGTACAAATAGTCTCTCAGTTTTTATTGAATTCAAGCATTATACCTGATTCTCAAGAGTTTACGTGTATTTTACCTCGACATTCCTCGAGGAGTTATGGTCGCCGAGAGTGTTAGACTTTTGAAGGCAAAACGTTTCCAAAATATTTTGATACAACTTTCCACGTGAGTTTTTTTGTCCCCGATACCATTTTCTGTAACGCCCACAATAAACTGGACGTAACAGGGCCGTGAATCCCGTGTGGGACCCACAAGGCGATTTTAAAAGAGGTTTTAAAATGATTTATTCAACAAGTAGTTTGTGGAAACGTTCTAATGAAAGCGTTCGTACAACCGAAATACAAAAGGATAATAATGTCCGTTCATACGGTTATTACACAACGTGGATTATTCAAATTCAGTTTAAGAAATTAACAAGTCTTCTTCCCAACACTGCTCAAGCCTGACCGGAACCTTCGGGAATGTCCTGCACATATTCAAAAAAATTGCCTAACGCGATGTATCGCGTCAGTCAACCCAGGTCAGACAATCAAACCAATTTTATTGATAGAATCAGATAAATTCAGAAAAACAAGGTTATCACCGACCATTTAACGTCATTTCTTTATCAGCACATAAACTCCCAAGGTCGCAACCAAGGGTCACAGAAGTATCTACACAGGAATACTCCGGCCGTGGGTACCATTCAGGTTTTATCCCTCAACACAGTTCCACAAGATATATCTACATATAAACTCCCAAGGCCGCAGCCAAGGGTCACGGAAGTATCTACACAGGAATACTCTGGACGAGATAGATAAGATGGGCACCTTACCCTGGACAGTAACATATGCAATATTCTGAAATATTAATACGTAAGGTCCGAGCAAGATTCACTTGCCTCAAATATGACGAGAGTTACTACCTTGATAACACAACAGCTCGAACGACCACACCCGAAAGCTCAACCTATTACATGTTCATCGATTAACATCTTATGGTAATAATGATGATTAATGACAATTTTCCCCCATCCCGTTAGAATCCTAAACTTGATTGTTCATGTCGCCAAAATTGGAATTCTCTAATTATGACCATAATGCATATTACTAGTTTCCTCGGTTCGCTATTTTACAATTAATCATCTTGTTGATTAATGTTTTAATACAACATCTCTACGTCGTGATTATGGCTCGAGGCTACCGTAATTACATCACTAATTCTAGTTTAAATTACTAGAATGGAACGATTAAGCACTAATTCCCCGAACTTAACATGTTTGATAACTTATCCGTATTGATAGTCGTTAGTTAGTTCATCAAGGAATTATTATTAACGTTTTTACGAAATGGTAATCAGATTATAATTGAAATCTACAACAAGATGATTCTAAGGTGTTGGTGATTAGCAATTCCGTTACGATTTCCCATTCAATTACGAATACTACCAACGTTCATTCCAACTACTTAACAAGATAGGCATTGATTAATATTTGTGATAGTTTTCACCATTCCGATCATTCTCGAAAGTTTTAAACTACCCAAGGCATCCGAAATTTAGTATAACTCGTATAACAACACTGAAGTGAGTTCAAGATTCGACAAACTTACCTTTATTGGCAAAAGGGGATGAAGAACGATGAAGAACGAGAGGGTAGCACCTCCAAAACCTCCTCCGGAGCTTGATGAACTCACTCCAATAGTATAACACTTGATTAGGGAAGCTAAAACCGACTTTGGGAAGGTAGAGAATGGTATACAAGAGTAAGGAATGAGTTTTGTGTTGGGAGAAATGAAAGGGAGGGTGTCCTTTTATAAATACGGAATGGCTTTACGTACGTTAGGCATGAAGCATTACGTACGTAAGCCATGTTACGTACGTTAGCCTAGAAAACTTATCGTACGTAAGGAAAAACTCATAATTAACTAGACTAAATTACGCACATCGTTACGTACGTAACTAAAGTCGGATTACGTACGTAACACCCGTTGACTTGCCTATCGTTATCGCGCTGAAAGTTGGTCTGGCAGTGCACCATCCGATGAAGATTCCTTATCCGAAGACCGACGACCGCGTTATGTATGTAAGGTGTTATCTTTAGCGTACGTAATGACACACTCTTAGCGTATGTAATACATAGCTATTAACATACGTTAGGTTCAGTTTGTTCACTAAGTTATAATCACATTGATTCCTTATAATGTGACTCCCTCTCAATCTCGTCGAGTAATCTCTCGGGGAAAAAGACGTTGGCCACCGTCATATTCGCACAGAAATTGCCCAACGACATCAAGGTACGTCACCGACAAATCATCAATTATCATACAATCACATCACAAGAATAACAGGCGCGGACAAGCTTCATTTATGATAATACAGTACGATCATATCATTCAAAATACATTTATCGTGACGGAGTACATTTATTTATTAAATAAGTGAAATAGAAATGATCGTTCAATGTGAAACAGTATGTAATACTGGTGGTATTACAGGAGTGTACATCAGTGATTGTAGACATGTACAATGAGCGGCTCTCTCGGGATGTGTAAGCCAGTGTTACAAGTCATGCGGGTGGTACAGCTTTCTGGATGGCCTCTAGCGTAGGAGTCATGATTCGACTGATCTCGCACTTGGTTGAGTGTTTTATCACTTTACTTTTGCGTTATTCAGACAGAGGAAATGTGGGGACCCGAGGGGATGGCCCAGTTGCTCAGGCAGAGTGGTTCGCATTGAGAAGTATTTTTGGAGATGTTGTTTCCAGATCTGGATGGATAGTCATATTTCGAGTTATGTACCCTTAGTTTCGGGGCCAAAACTCTTTTAAGGGGGGAGTATGTAATATCTGGGGGTAAAGTTTTTCATTTTTATGTAGCATTATACGTATTCATTTGGAATTGTACGAGTGTTGTTGTATTAGACTGATACAATGTAAATTGTATTTGGATATTTTGGAGTCGAAATATTTATACTTGTCATCGTTATTATTTTTATCGACTGTATGTTGCTTGGTAAGTTTGATTATGGCTAAGTATACTATCTATAATGTACGCTACATGCTTAGGTAACAAGCACTACACACGGAGGGTTATGTATGTTAAACCATGTTTGTTAACGTAGCATAGGGTATCAGATCGCATCTGACTTTCGGTGTGTAGGGCTGAGCATGGCTGGACCATTTTGCCTTGATCGGGACAGCTAGGTCAATGCCCATTATGCACGCAATGCATGGTTTCTAACATATGTAATGTTGAGGTTGTTACGTATGTCAGTTTGGACAACTTACGTAAAGATATTTTGTTTTTGAGGTAGTAGCTTCTGGTAGGGCGTAGCGTGCGCTACATAGTGACGATACAGTACGTAAGGTGGTCTAACATACGCTAATCTTGGAGAATAGCGGCCGTGATGGAAAGTGCAGATGGACATGTCTTGTCTTTCATTTCTACACGATCCACTTCCGACTCTTCTCTCTAGAAATCAATTCTCTACACTCATTAGTGATTTCCAACCCCTTCCAACTTGCCTTGGAGCTTCATAACTTGGATTTAAGCTTGGGAGCTTGAACATTGAGGTGGATTCTTGAAGTATTTGAGGTTGTTCTTCATTTTCAAGAGATATGTTGGTTAATCTTGTGTTAATCTTGAGATTATGATGAGGTTGTTGATGACTACTTCATGTGTTAATGAATTGTCGGAGGATAACGTGATTCTTGATGGTTTTTGTAAATATATGTTGAGGACATGATGATTATGACTTGACGATGAGTGTGTTCTTGATGTTTTAAGAATACTTAGATGTTATAATCATATATAGGAAGAGTTATGTTAAGGTTATTAGATGATTAACATATCCTGGAGATTAATATTGATGTTGGTTGTGTTCTTGAGAGATTATAACCATTTTAATGAAAGATTATGATGAGTATGAGATAGTTATCATAATTTAGAAATGGTTAAGTTAATCTTGTTTATTAATCCGAAATTCATGATGAATTGATGATTGATGGTTGTGTAGACATTATGTTTGTAGTGTTGATGATGTTCTTGGTGTGATTATGATGATATATGGTGATATCATCATAATAGGACGATTAATATGATGTTTTTCTTGATAATTTTGTTGAATTGTTTTTCTCAAGTGTTAAGAACATTATGATCATGTTAATTGATCATTGAGGTGATTGGAGGGAGTTAGAAATCATAGTTAAGGACTATGATATTCACTTGTGTAGTTTGATCGATTTGTGATTGAATCGAGGTTATCTATCGTGTTGTCTTCGATATTGATATTGTGTTATTGAATGAATTGTATTTAATTCAAGGTTGTTCAAGTGATTGTGATTGTCGAAGGACTCCGTTCGTTGTTCATGGGAGGATTTCATCGCCTTTGGTTTGAGGCAAGTTTTACACTTGTACTGGTCAATGAGATTAATATTATCCTGTATGTGTATGAATGTTTGTATCATTTCGAGACATTGTATCTTCATGATATGTTGATATAACACCAATGGCCGATTCAAGGCATTGAGATACTTGTTGTAAATGTTGTTGTCGATAGCCAGTTTGCCATATCGATGTATCAGTTGTTATTGTTGATTGGTGTTCGATTAAGACATCATTGAGATTGTTGATACAAATCTTGGTGTTTTGTTATTGATTGTTTTATTGTCCAATTGAAGGCACTGACATATTCGATTCGGTAACCGATTAAAGGTGCCGAGGCATCTGTTGTGTCATTGTTATCGATTGGCTGTTATAAGGCAATCGAGGTATTTGAATTGGGACCACCGAGAATGTGCCCATCCGTGAATTATTATTATCGTGTTGGCCGACTCAAGACAGCACACTATCATTCTTGTGAATTCGGTAATTTTGCGATCATTTTCGTTTGTGATTACTTGTGTTTTGGAGGATAGTCTCGGCTAGTGCTCAATGGGTAAGTCTGGGGCTTGAACTTATTGCAGTTGGTTTCCCAGCACCTGCAATTCAGCAGGGTACGGTCATTGGATGGTCTCATTGTGATACAGCTTTAGGCAGTTTGGCTTCGGCCATCTCATTATTGTGATATAGCGTCGGCTATTAGGCTTCGGCCATCTCATTGTGATACAGCTTCGGCTATTTCGCTTCGGCCATCTCATTATTGTGATACAGCCTCGGCTGTTTGGCTTCGGTCATCTCATTGTGATACAACTTCGGGCTGTTTGGCTTCGGCTCATTATTTCAGCTTTGGATGATGGGCTTTTAGGCTATTATATGATGATTTGTAGTTTAGGTTGAGGGCTTTATGGTCATTGTGATGTTTTGCAGCTTCGGCTAAGGGCTTTCAGGCCATGTACGATGTATTGGTATTTCAGTTAGAGCCTTTGGGCATCGTTGTTGTTATCTGTTGCAGCTTTGGGCTGGTTTGTCTTCGGGTAATTTGTGTTTGTGTTCTATATTGATTATTCATCGTTGGGCACTTGTATTCTGACCTGTTGAACAGGTATTGATCATATGCCATGGGCATAGTGTTTCACGAATGCTCGGTTTTTACCATTATTTGTGAGAATCTCGTATCATTATTGTACCATTTGTTTTGCCATTGTATGCATATCATGTTGTACATATATTTAATATTCCTTATCTGGATGACTGACCCCGTAGGGGAGGAATATTTTTCATATTTTAGGTGTTTGCGAGGAGGGAGTTGAGACACAGTGGCATGACGATAGCGACGAGGCATTCGAGCAATACTATTTCCTAGTTGTTCGGAGTTCATATTGGTCGGTCAATTATTGGAGTATTCTCCAGCTTGTCAGTTGTTGTTATTTGTGTTATCCGAGCAAGGCTCGTGGATGTTGTTGTAATTTATTTTGGCCATGTATTCTCATCCTTGTCATTGAAATTCCATATCGAAATATTGACTTTATGAGCTTCTAGCTGATGAAGTGTTGTTCAAGATGATGAGCACTGTATATCTCTTTGATCTGAGTTGCAGTAAGCTTGGAGATATATTTTGATCTGATGATAACTTTGATAGCTTTGATTGATTTCGGTTTCGGTTTCGGTTATTGTAACTGATCTTCAATGCCTTGATGAGATATATATAGTCTCTGATATATATCCGTTGAGATATATCCGTTGAGCAAGATTCCGTTCCAACGGGATGAAAAGCACGATCCGGATTTAGCGGGATTGAAGATATGTTGACTGACAGTATTTAAATACTTCTTTATTCAACGGGACTTGACTTCCGAAGATTCCTTCTTTGTCCTGTTGAGAGCTGTATGGAAGATAATTATATTGGTGATTCGAGACAGTTTCCATACTTGGTCTTTATAAGACTTGAAGAAAGAGAATCAAATGATGAATAAGTCTAGGATTCTGAATCCACCTCGGTTTATCCGAATTTACTCTCGATTATTTGAAGTTAATGATTTTCCCAATTTATTGAAGGCGAAGATTGCGGAAATCCTTGATGTTCTTAATGATTGCTGCATAGCCATGAAGATTATTCAGAGGAGCTCGAACCAAATCAATTGCCAATTGAGAGTCAGATTAACAAGTAACATTCTTGGAGCCTTCCTCCCACGCAAGGGACAACCCCCTATACAATGCCATTAGTTCCGCAAACAAATTGTCATGAACTCTTGAGGAGCCAGCAAAGCCCACCTACCAACTTCCATCATTGCTACGGATCACTCCACTCATACCTGAGGGCCCAGGATTGCCGAAGCTACTACCATGGACATTAAGAACAATACAATTATCATAGGACGGATGCCAAGAGACCCATCTCACCTGGTTATCACTAGAATTCCTCGGTGTAACCTCCTTAGTCGCTGTAATAATAATAGCAAGGTTGTGAACCTCTATGTGCTGCTTGTATAAGGGAAAGACTTCATTTGCAAGGATAATAGGATTCTTGGCCCTCCAATTCCACCAAATAGCCGACACAAAGGTAGGTGATCTGCTGCTCGATACGCCATTGTAGAGGCAAGTAGTCGTACTATGTTCAGCAAAGAAACCTACATCATTGAAATTTAACGAAGTCCATAGATCTCTTGAGAGAGGGCAATCCCGAAGGATATGAAGGGTAGTTTCTGAGGGTGCATTACATCGCATGCACTGAAGAGACGCCAACATGTTATGGTGATGCAATATGGAGGATGTTGGGAGAGACTCGCTGTTGGGATTGTTGTGGAAGCGGTAATACGAAAATTAATTCGATCCGAATCCCGACGAGGATTGATCGAGCTACGTATATACGAATATAAAAATGAAATCACAAGAGATATTAGAAACTCACCCTTGTAGTCCGTTGATTAAATGGATTCCTTCTCTTAAGCTATTCCCCAAGATTTAGTTGTTCTCCACGAATCCAATCCGTTCCAAGCTCTTGGATGGCCTAAAGACTGCATCTCTACTTACCACGCGCCGGAGAAACGAACGGAACGACGATCACCCGATTAACCTCTAAGGTTACGGTTAGAATCAAGTGATGAAGCTATGATTATAGCACTCTAAGTGTATAGTCTATATCTCTCAATTTTATCTTGATTTTCTCCAAGAACAATCAAGAAGTGAAATGAAGAAGATGAAGAAAAATAACTCTTTTCTCTCTCTTTGCCAAAACTCACGATGGAATAATTGAGGAGAAGTGAGAGTTGTCTTTCTTTATTCTACTTCCAAATCCCACACAATCCCTTTTATCCTTATTATAAGAGATATGATATCTCACAAGTCTTAAGTCTTTCACCAACCAAATCAAGACTAAGACCAAGGTAAGGAATCAAGGTGGGGGCGGCCTCTAGAAGAAAACGGACGAGTTCGGTTCGTTTCGGACTCCCTTGAATCCAAACAGATAAACTCATATTTTGTTCCAATGTATTTGTGTCGATTAATTAATCCAATCAATTAATCACATTAAATACATAATAACATAATTAATTTCTCCAAGAAATAATTATATGTATGAATTAAATTAATCACCCGGTAATTTATTTAATTCGTTAGGCCGTAAATCAATTTATCCAATAAATCGATTTAAACATCTAATGTCCCAAATTAGATATCTAATATCTAATATTCATAATGAGATAATAAGCTTGATACATTCCGTCGTCAATCCGATTACGCGACTCGGTAGGTCCGTCTCAGTCAGCAATTGGAGGAACCAAAGAGTAGTAGCACCACCTAGCCAGCCTGGCGGCCTACACTGTACCCCAACTGAGAACGAATGATGAGATCATTCAAGAAATATTCTGTCGTGAATACCAGTAAACGTATAAACCCTTCTTTCAAATGTCCCGATCAAGTTATAGGGTCATGGTCAGTCAAACCCTATATGTACTTGATGCTATGCATGCATTAATGCAAATCGAGATCATCTAGCTCTCGTGTATCCAATACAACTAGCTCCAATACTTTGGACAAAGACTTATGGTCTCATCTGCCAATAACCGCATAGGACATATAACCCGCTCACTAACGGGAGAAAGAGTTATATCTTGGTATTCAGTAGGACCTGCTACTTGCTCGTCAAGATGCACGTCGAGGTTGACCCCCACCTTCCAGTTTACAGGGTCGAACTACTCTAATGAAAATCTTGACGTCACAAGCACATCCCTACTAAATCCTCAAGTCAAAGGTTCACGAATACCTATCACAACCTTTCGATTCTGTCATTGACTGTCCCGGAGTGAAATCCGTGTGATGAATCGAGGGTGAGTCGGTTCGAGTATACTAATCCAATTAGCATACCTATGACGTGTGCTCCCACTAACCATTAGTGTTCGACAGGCACTCTCCATGTCAAAGAACACCTCATACAAGTCTTCACATAAACTTAACGCCCAGTCAAGATTCATCGACTTGCGAACGATTAAGTATTTGAGCTATAAACCTTTCCAGTGCCGACCCCCTTATCTAATAAGGAGTGGAACGTTTTGCTCTCAAATACACGTACTAGTTTCTATATGTATATTTACGAGTTAAGAATGCCAGTAACTACTAGTAAATAAATAAACATTCATTGCCTTATATTACTGATTTATATAATTACAAGTACAATGTCCTCACTCAACATCCTCTGAGTGGCATTCGAGGGCATACTCCTAACAATCTCCCACTTGCACTCAATGCCACACACTATGGTATCTAATACCCATGTTCTCCAGATAACGCTCCAAGCTAGTCTGAGAAAGTGGCTTGGTCAGTGGATCAGCGACATTGTCGGCTCAGTCTACTCTATGCAGCACAATGAATCCCTTGCGAACAAATTCTCTGTCGAGATGATACTTCCTCTCAATATGCTTGGTACTATTATGAAACCTTGGCTCCTTGCCCTGTGCTACAGCTCCGTCATTGTCGCATTACAGCAGAACAGGAAGCTCATCACATGGTATCACTTGAAGTTCTCCCAGAAACTTCTTAATCCAGAACCCTTCCTTGGAAGCCTATGAGGCTGCTTGATACTCACCCTGATAGGTGGAATCAGCAGTCGCGCTTTGCTTGGCGCTACGCCAAGATACTGCTCCTCCATTAAGAGTAAATATGTAGACAGAAGTAGACATCGAGTCGTCCTTCAGTCCTTGGAAGTCTGAATCAGTGAATCCCACAACATCCAATTCTCCACCGCCATACATCATAACCATATCTCTAGTCCTTCTTAAGTACTTGAGAACGTTCTTTACGGCAGTCCAATGTTCCCTACCTGGGTTTGCCTGAAACCTACTCACCACACTTACAGCATGCGCAATGTCAGGTCTCGTACACAACATAGCATACATAAGGCGACCCACGGCCGAAGCATATGGTATATTACTCATTTCCTTTCGTTGTTCCTCAGTTTGAGGACACATCTTCAAGGAGAGTTTTATTCCATGTCGCATCGGTAGGAACCCTCTTTTAGAATCATCCATCTTAAATCGCTTTAAGATTTTATCTATATAGAGGGCTTAGGAAAGACCTATTGTTCTCTTCGCTCTATCCCGGTAGAGTCGAACTCCAAGAATATAGGTTCCTTCTCCCAAGTCTTTCATGGAAAAATTACTCGAAAGCCAAGCTTTCACAAAACTGAGCATTCCCACATCATTTCCTATTAGTAGAATATCATCCACATATAGTACTAAGAATGCGATCTTGCTCCCACTAATCCTCTTGTATACATAAGGTTCCTCCTCATTTTGTACGAAGTCAAACTCTTTGACCGCCTCGTCAAAACGAAGATTCCAACTACGCGACGCTTGCTTTAGTCTATAAATGGAACGCTGAAGCTTGCACACTTTCTGAATATCGACTTCGTACACAAAGCCTTTAGGCTACTCCATATAGATTTCCTCCTCGAGGAATCCATTAAGGAATACCATCTTTACGTCCATTTGCCATATCTCATAATCGTGGTAGGCAGCTATAGCAAGCATCATACGAATAGACTTGATCATATCTACAGGCGAGAAGGTATCTTGGTAGTCGATCCCTTCTTTATGGGTATAACCCTTTGCCACAAGCCTGGCCTTATAGGCATCAACCTTGCCATCACCATTGGTCTTTCTCTTGTAGATCCACTTGTTCCCAATAGGCACTATGCCCTTGGGGTGGTCTACTAGAGTCCAGACCTGATTGACATGCATCGAGTCTATCTCAGCTTCCATAGCTTCACTCCATTTCGCAGAGTCTACATCCACCATCGCTTGGTCATAGGTCATTGGGTCGGTCTCCTGGCTATCACTAGGAACCTCATGGAGACCCAGCTCATCCAAGTGTGCAAGCCCATAGGTCTCAGGTAAATGAGACACCCTACTAGACCTATGAGGTGGTTTTACTTGTGTTTCAGAAGGTTCGGTTCCAATTTCTTTCACAGGTGTCTCCTTAGGAGTTTCATCGTATTCTTCCAAAGAAATACTTCTACCTGCTCCGCCTTCCTGGATGAACTCATCTTCCAAGAAGTGTGCTTGTAAAGCAACAATGATCTTTCGATCTTCGGGCATGTAGAATAGATAACCCATCATCCCAGACGGGAATCCAATGAAACATCCCTTCACGGACCTAGCTTCCAACTTTTCCACCTTAGTCTTCTTGACATAGGCGGGACATCTCCAAATCCTAATGTGATTAAGACTTGGTTTCCTGCCCTCCCACATCTCATGTGGAGTTTTAGGAATGGATTTGGAATGACATCTGTTCAAGATGTAAGCGGCAGTCAGGAGTGCATACCCCCACAGGTAAATCGGTAAGTCAGTATAGCCCAGCATGGAATGGACCATGTTTAACAAGGTCCAGTTCCTTCTTTCTGACACACCATTTAACTGAGGAGTACATAGAGGTGTTAGTTGTGAAACTATTCCATGTTTCTTAAGGAACTCGTCAAACTCTGTACTCATATACTTGCCACCTCGGTCCGTCCGAAGTGCTTTGGTATGATTACCAGTTTGTTTCTCGACTAGGGCCTTGAATTCCTGGAATTTCTCAAAAGCCTCGGATTTATGTTTCATTAAGTATACATAACCATACCTAGTATGATCGTCTGTAAACGTAATGAAATATTGATATCCGTCATGTGCTGCTTCCAAAGCAGCACATATGTCGCTATGTATTAATCCCAGTTTATCAGTGGCTCTTTCAAAAGTCTCTGTGAAGGGGGACTTAGTCATTTTGCCTTTAAGGCAAGATTCACAAGTAGGAAAGGGATCCGATCCCAATGGACTCATAAGTCCATCTTTTTCCATCTTGTAAACCGTGGTCTAACCAACATGACCAAGTCTAAGATGCCATTTCAAAACTTGATTGGTTTCATCCCTACCACGTTTTTTAGTCATAGTGTTCACAACTACTTTGTTGCTGAGATTTAGATGATATAATCCATTTAACAATGTAGCAGTACCCACTAGTTTATTTCTGAAATAAATTTTGCAGAAACCGTCACCAATGAAATATGAAAAGCCTTTTTGGTCCATGACCAGAATGGATACAATATTTTTGTGCCCCTTTGGCAAAACAAGTACATCTTCTAAAGTCAAAACAAAGCCGGATTCTAAACCCAAAAGAAGTGATCCTATGTCGGTCGCCTCGACACTATGCCCGCTTCCGATTGTGATCATAACTTCTCCAGCTCCAAGCTTCCTACTTTGTTCCAGATCCTGATTCACGGTACGAATATGAGAACTAGCACCAGAATCCAGTATCCAGGAAGTAGAAAATACAGTTGCAGAACAATTTGTTTCCAAAACTAAAAGTTTTGTACCTGAAGTGCCATGAAGAATCGTACAGTCTCTAGCCTAGTGGCCCAGCTCACCGCACTTGAGACAGGCATCCTTCTTCTTCTTGTTCTTTGGAACTGTCGGGTACTTGCCCTTACCCTTAAGGTCCATATCTTGTGGTCCAGTCTGCTTCTTGGTCTTTTTCTTCTTATTCTTAGACCTCCGAGGTCCAGAATAAATCACAAGGGCAGGCTCCTTCATCCGCGGAGTCTTCATCTGAGACTGAGCGGTCACCAGTTTGTTCATTAGCCCAGCTAAATTACATGCAATCTCATTGCAGTTAAAGTTCATAACAAACTGTGAGAAGGAATCAGGAAGAGACTGTAGGATAAGGTCGGTTTGGAGAGAAGTATCCATTTGAAAATCAAGAGCCTCCAATCTCTTGATCATGGATATCACTTTGAGGACATGTTCCCCAACCTTCTCACCTTCCTTCATACTTGCACCGAATAGTTGCTTGGATATCTCATATCTAGCAGTTCTGCTATGCTCACCATAAAGTTTGGTTAAGTGAGATAGAATCTGCCTAGCATAAGTCATTTTCTCATGAGCTCTCTGAAGCTCATTAGACATAGAAGCCATCATGTAAGCACGGACTTTTACGTCATCCTTAACCCACTTTTCGTGGTTTTCAATCTCTTCCTGATTGGCTCTAGTCCGTACAGGAGGCGCCGGAATGTCCGTCTCCAAGACGTATCCCAGTGCCTCTATACTGAGGACAATCATCATATTGCGGAGCCAGTCCACAAAGTTAGGTCCAACTAGGGTGTTCTTTTTTAGTAGAATTGCGAGTGGATTCATTGTCATATTGCGAGTTATGTTTGCATTAAATATAACAGATTAATTAGTGACTCATTTAATTATGTTCTGAGTATAGAATTAAGGTCTTTTCTATTCTTGTTACCCAGCTCCCACTATTTTTTATCGGAATAACACACTCCCATGTGAAATCCAGAAGTATCGTCGCTCTACTTCATAGTGGTGATCGAGTTCTTTTTAAATCTTAATAGAGGGCAACCGAACAGGTTTCTAGTCTATTAATTTTCATAAAGTGGTGTCCAACACCAACCCATCTAATGGATGATTCGATCTTCTTTATCCCCTTGTTCACTCCCCTCAACCTATACGGTTTCTATGGTTAGTGAACAAGTTAAGTTTATACCATCGACGCAAATCAGTTTCACAATTAAATCTTATCCGGCAACCTATCAGGTTTCTAGGGATAAAATTTGCTCCAACTGAAGGCATCCAATGCGCTCCCAGTAATTTATCCGTCCTCCCCGAACGACTACCCCGATAACTCGGAAGCATAGCACATCCTGTTTGTATTTCAATTTCCCGAAAACTCGATGGAGGGAAGGAAAACCTTGAAACCTTATAAAGTTAATAATTTGTCATGGGAGATTTTTCACGATTAACATTACACTTTGAAATTAATCATTTAAGCGCGTTTGTGGCATTCATACAATATGAAACAACCATTCACAACCTAGTTGCTACCAACATGTGGTTCATGGACCGTTCCTAAAAAATAAAAACTCCGTAATCTAATTACAAGTCTTCGTCTTGAATCTTCGTCTTCTCGAAATGGATCTTCCTCCGGTCTTCGTTATTACATATAAATTGTACATTGAAAATTGCATTCTAGATACAAATATTTCTAGTAAAATAAATAGGCTCAAAACGACCTTTACAACCCAATCGAATAAAATGAACGATTCTAAATTAAGTGCACGAACCACATCCCCATTCAAAAGTATTCATCTAATAAATACTAATTAAATGGAAAGCATAGAGATACATTCATCCAATAAACAACACGAACCGATCCAATCGATTCACACAATCGGTAATATGAAAACGTTCAAAATAATTCAGTCGATCACAAGTATTCCAATAAATCAATTTTCCCTTATAAAATGAAATACCATAAATCATTTTAATCATATTAAATCCAATTTATAATGTGAGAAATTATTTTTAGGAATACACGAAGCGAAAAAGCCCGATATGGGTCCGAAATGGGCTCAACCGCGCCCGAAACGCCACCGGGCAGCATGCAGGGCTGCCCAGTAGCCCTGGGCCGTGGCCCCCAGTCCATAAAGGTAGTATGCGGGCTGCAAGAGCCCTGGGCCGCAGCCCCCAAGCCCTGGGCCGCGGCCCCGTGCTTCCGGACCACTCCTGGACCGTCCAACGGCAATTCGGGGCTAGTTTTTCGACCGGATATCCAATATCTATATTTTCCAACATTCATATCTTCAATATAAATCATATTTTCAAGAAATAAAGATTTATATTTAGACATAAAGTTACGAAAAATATAACTACAACGAACGTAAAACATGTACCACGATTATGACTAAAATGATTCAAAAATCATTCACCATATAATCAAGCATTCCAAATGCTAATATCGTATATACGATCGCAAGACCTACTCTCCAATACCACTGTTGGGATTCGGTGCCTAAAACGAAGGCCCAGCAGAAACGGTAAAACAAAAATTAATTCGATCCCATGACAAATATATACGAATATAAAAACGTATATACGAATATAAAAATTAATTCGATCCGGATCCCTACGAGGATCGATCGAGCTACGTATATACGAATATAAAAACGAAATCACAAGAGATATTAGAAACTCACCCTTGTAGTCCGTTGATTAAATGGATTCCTTCTCTTGAGCTATTCCCCAAGCTTTAGTTGTTCTCCACGAATCCAATCCGCTTCAAGCTCTTAGATGATCCAACACCGAAAGACCGCGTCTCTACTTGCCACGCGCCGGAGAAACGAACAGAACGACGATCACCCGATTAACCTCTAAGGTTAGGGCTAGAATCAAGTGATGAAGCTATGATTATAGCACTCTAAGTGTATAGTCTATATCTCTCAATTTTATCTTGATTTTCTCCAAGAACAATCAAGAAGTGAAATGAAGAAGATGAAAAAAAATAACTCTTTTCTCTCTCTTTGCCAAAACTCACGATGGAATAATTGAAGTGAGAGTTGTCTTCCTTTATTCTACTTCCAAATCCCACACAATCCCTTTTATCCTTATTATAAGAGATATGATATCTCACAAGTCATAAGTCTTTCACCAACCAAATCAAGACTAAGACCAAGGTAAGGAATCAAGGTGGGGGCGGCCTCTAGAAGAAAACGGACGAGTTTGGTTCGTTTTGGACTCCCATGAGTCCAAACAGATAAACTCCTATTCCGTTCCGATGTATTTGTGTCGATTAATTAATCCAATCAATTAATCACATTAAATACATAATAACATAATTAATTTCTCCAAGAAATAATTATATGTATGAATTAAATTAATCACCCAGTAATTTATTTAATTCGTTAGGCCGTAAATCAATTTATCCAATAAATTGATTTAAACATCTAATTTCCCAAATTAGATATCCAATATCTAATATTCATAATGAGATAATATGCTTGATACATTCCGTCGTCAATCCTATTGCGCGTCCTGATGTTTAGCGTGCGCTAGCGGTTTACTAGGCAGTCCAGTGAGTTCTGACTGCCTCGTTAGCGTGCACTACGAACTTGGTAGCGTGCGCTAACACCTTACCGATAGCGTGCGTTAATCCCAAATGTTAGCGTGCGCTAACTGATGTCTGATACTCAGAAACAGAAGTCCAGGACCTAGTGTCCTCTGCCTTGCTCGCGTTAGCGTGCGTTACTAATATGACTTAGCGTGCATTAGAAGCACAATTAGCTTACGCTACTTATCACTCATAGCGTGCGCTACGAATTTCCCAAATCAGTCCAGTACCTTCTGGACTGTCTGCCTCACTTGCGCTAGCGTGCGCTAATACTGAACCATAGCATGCTCTACCTGCATCCCATTAGCGTGCGCTAACAAGAATACGTAGCGTGCGCTACCTCCCAAACTAAATACCCAACTATGATAATGATGATGACAATAATCTTGGCTCGATCTCAAATAGTGATAAATGACAAATAACAACTGATATGCGATTCCAAGGTACGCCGAAAGGTGAACACAGTTGAATGAATATTACTGGTGAATGATTATTACTGAGTGAAAAAAAATTTGAGTGACAATTACTGAATGATAATAGTGAATCTAAATCTGGGCATTACATACCCTCCTTAAAAGAGTTTCGTCCTCGAAACTAAGGATAAACATCTCGGGATATGAACCACCCATCAGGATCTGAAAATAGCACTGTAAAATTATTCCTCGGAACCATATCAATCGCACGCCCAAGTCTCCATGACTAGACGTCTCGAAACTCAATGAACGATTACCCAGATAATCACGAAATCTCGGTTACAATACCAAAGTAACACATAAATGATCTCAAAATCTCAAGATTCTCAAATACGATCCTCATAAAATAGATCAACCATAAATGATTCACAATAACGATACACCACTACGGATTGGGTTACCTAGTCATCCGGAAAAACAAGGCCACATCTCAAATGTACCCAAAATTGATATCCTTCATATCATCGATCTCCTAGATTCCAACGATTCAAGGAAGACTCAAATCTGAACTTACCGCTTAATATGACCCCGAAAGGTTACCAAAAACGAGAGTGACTATGATGAATGATAAATGATTAGAAATCCGACAAGGATCAAGAATGACTCACCGAGGTGAACTAATAACGCAATGAGAGATAACTCAGATGAAATGATTGGAACCGTTGTTCCCCGTGAAATGAATGATTCGTTTGATAATTATAAGTCCCAACATGATTGATATATGATGAACGAATTATATGAATGAATGAACAACAATGAAATGAATGATTATCCTATTACCGAGCAAGAATTAACTTGTTCAAAACCGGTGATGAATGTCCTTACCTCTGGCTCTCGAAGCCTGGTAGGACCCCTTGGATGATGCATGGGTTGGAGTAACAAAATCTCTCGAGGCTTGTGAGCCCTCTCGAGATCTCCCGGCTCTAGAACTCCTACAGTATTTCTGAAGGTGTCCCTGTCTCCCACACGAAAAACAAACAACGGCCTACATCGAGCACCGGGTACTGCGATGTCCTATAGTATCACAATTAGTCATGAATCAATCGTAACAATAATATCACATATAGGTTTCAACAAAGCATGTATAATTAATGACATAATGAATGTATGAACATAAAGAGAATCGAGTCCTTACACAGGTCATACGAAGCTTTGAGGTCTTGCGATACTAGTCTTCACTGATGACGACTCGATGAATGAATGACTCGGGCAGCCGTACTAACTTAACGACTCACAAACCCCGACTGTCCAGATTGTCATAATCTGACAGCCCCACTACTGCTGCGACGGTAGAGCCACATAATTCACATATCAGGGTATCTCACAACCCAAATTTCTGAAACCATCTTCTGTAACACCCCCAAATCCCATTGGGTTATTACAGTGCCGTAGACCCCACACTCGGAGATCCACCAGGCGAACAAGACTAAAATACATTAAAATTAACCAACAAGGTAGATCACAGTCCCTACAATGATATCCGACACAATATTTCGATAAGGAATTTCAACGACAATGATGGGCCTACATGGCCAAAAATAAAAATACAACAACATCCACGAGCATCTGCTCGGGTAATACATAATGACAATGACTGACAAACTCGAGAACACTCCAACTGACTGACCAACATGAACAACTCGGACTAGTATCGTTCGAATGCCTCGTCGCCATCATCATGCCCCTGTGTCTCAACTCTCTCCTCGTAAGCACCTAAAACATGAAAACAAGTTCTGCCCCCACGGGGTCAGTCATCCAAATAATGAACATCAAATACATGTATAACATGATATGCATCCAAAGGCAGAATGAAATGGTACAATGATAATAATAATACGAGATGCTCACAAACCAAGGTAAGAACCGAGCATTTGTGAAACACTATGCCCACGGCATATGAATAATACATGCTCAACAGGTTAGAACATAAGTGCTCAACGGCGAATCATAACTTATAAAGCACCACAATGAATTACATGAACATGAACCACACCAGAACTGAATTAATTATGAATCACAATGCCCGAAGGCTCCAATGAAATTACCAAGACATCATAAAGGTCTGAAAGCCACTCAGCCGAAGCTGTCAAATATCACAATCACCTGAAGCCAAAACAGCCCGAAGTTGTATCGATTAGGGCCGAAGCCACAGCATGAAGCCGTATCACAATTAGGGCCGAAGCCACGGCACGAAGCGGTATCACAATAAGGGTCGAAGCCACGGCACGAAGCCGTATCACAATGAGGGCCGAAGCTACGGCACGAAGCTGTATCACAATGAGGGCCGAAGCCACGACACGAATCCATATCACAATAAGGGCCGAAGCCACGGCACGAAGCTGTATCACAATGAAGGATGAAGCCGCGGCACGAAGTTGTATCACAATGAGGGTCGAAGCCACGGCACGAAGCCGTATCACAATGAAACCATCCAATGGCCGTCGACTTACTAAGTCGTAGGTGTTGGGGGAAAAAACCGCGAAGGTTCAGGCCCCACCAAACTTACCCCATAATGAAACCATCCAATGGCCGTTGACCTACTGAGTTGTAGGTGTTGGGGGAAACAACTGCGAAGGTTCAGGCCCCACAAACTTACCCCATAATGAAACCATCCAATGGCCATTGACCTACTGAGTTGTAGGTGTTGGGGGAAACAACCGCAAAGGTTCAGGCCCCACCAAACTTACCCCATAATGAGCAGTAGCCGAGACTAGACTCCAAAACACAATTAAGCACAGACGGCAACGATTCAAAGATTACCAAAATCACAAGCATGATAGTGTGCTGCCTTGAGTTGGCCCATACGAAGACAGTAATTCACGGATGGGCACCGTCCTCGACAGTCCCAATTCAATACCTCAATGGCCTTAGAATGGCCAATCGATAACAATGATGCAGCGGATGATTTAGCAAATGATTGAGTACTTCGATTGCCTTAGGATGGCCAATCGAAAACAATGATATAATGAATGATTGAACACTTCGATTTTCCTGAGAACGGCCAACCGATAACAATGATATGATGAATGATTGAACACTTCGATTTGCCTGAGAACGGCCAACTGATAACAATGATATAACGAATGAGTGAATACCTCGATTGCCTTATAACGGCCAATCGATAACAATGATACGAAGGATGCCTCGGCACCTTTAATCGGTTACCGACGACGAAGATGAGAAATGAATATGCCAATGCCTTTAATCAGCCAATACAGTTTTAATGACAAAACACCAACATGAATACAATGATTACGACAATGTCTTAATTCGACATCCATATCAACGACAACAATCGATACATCGATACCGCGAACCGGCCATCGACAATAACATTAATTAACATTTGGCACCATTGTCGAAGAGTATCGTATCGAACGATCTCTTAATATCAATGAACTCATGAAGAGACTAAGTCTCGGAATGGTACAACATATTAACACACATATGTGATAACATTAATCTCATTGACTAGTACAAGTATAAAACTTGCCTCAATCCGACGGCGAGAAAGTCCTTCCACGATCAACGTCCTTGAAGAATATCGGCCGCTCGGACAACCTTGAACAATACAAATACCAATAATTCGCTCAATCTACGAATCAAGCATGATCACAACCAACTCAAAATTCGAAATAACACTACCCGAAACTCATTGGGGCATTTAAACAAACACGTCGTAAACAATCTCCAATTGTTTACAACCAAAACTCAATTATATCAAAAACTAACCTACAATGGATGATTCAATCCAACTAAACATCATGAATACTATCAATAATCCAATGGGAATACTTAAATCGGAATTTCAACAACATCTAGTCAAAACCCCCCAAAAATTCCAAAGTCAACACCAAGGTGTTCTTGAAAAATTCCTCAATGATTCACAAATTCCGAAAATTACATCAATGAATCCGTAAGAATACAAGTATCCAAGATAGATAATCCATATCTAACATATTCCAACATAAAAGCAAGCTAACTCAAAGAGATCGGGAATAAAACCTTCAAATCCCAAAATTCAAGCTTCAATGAAAAATTACCTTGATTTGGAGTGATAAAACTGATTAAATGATGATTAATCCAACTTAGGAGCTTGAAGATGATGATAGGTGAATGCAGCTCGAAAAGATCTCTCCAAAACATCCAAAATCGCCCAAATCGATGGAAGGAGGAGGAGAAAATGAAAAATGACGATTCTGGATCGAACTGTCCCATTTATAGTAAACCAGCTTAGCACACGCTATGTCCTGATGTTTAACGTGAGCTAGCGCTTTACTAGGCAGTCCAGTCAGTTCTGAATGCCTCGTTAGCATGCGCTACGAACTTGGTAGCGTGCACTAACACCTTACTGATAACGTGCGTTAATCCCAAATGTTAGCGTGCGCTAACTGTTGTCTGATACTCAGAAACTGAAGTCCAGGACCTACTGTCCTCTGCCTTGCTCGCGTTAGCGTGCGTTACTAATATGACTTAGCTTGCGTTAGCAGCACAATTAGTGTACGCTACTTATCACTCATAGCGTGCGCTACGAATTTCCCAAATCAGCCCAGTACCTTCTAGACTGTCTGCCTCACTTGCGCTAGCGTGCGCTAATACTGAACCATAGCGTGCTCTACCTGCATCCCATTAGCGCATGCTAACAAGAATACATGGACTGCGCTACCTCCCTAACTGAATACCAAAATATAATAATGATGATGACAATAATCTCGGCTCGATCTCAAACAGTGATGAATGACGAATAACAACTGATATGCTATTCCAAAGTACGCCGAAAGGTGAACACAGTTGAATGAATATAACTGATGAATGATTATTACTGAGTGAACAAAATTTTGAGTAATAATTACTGAATGATTATAGTGAATCCAAAGTCGGGCATTACAATTCGAGGAGGACAGATAAATTACCGGGAGCGCATTGGATGCATTCGGTTGGAGTAAATTTTATCCCTAGAAACCTGATAGGTTGCCAGATAAGATTCAATTGTGAAACTTATTTGCGTCGATGGTATAAAATTAACTTGTTCACGAACCATAGAAACCGTATAGGTTGAGGGGAGTGAACAAGGGGAAAAAGAAGATCGAATCATCCATTAGATGGGTTGGTGTTGGACACCACTTTATGAAAATTAATAACTAGAGACCTGTTCGGTTACTTTCTATTAAGATTTATAAAGAACTCAATCATCACTATGAAGTAGTGCAACAATACTTCCGGATTTCACATGGGAGTGTGTTATTCCGATAAAAATAGTGGGAGCTGGGTAACAAGAATAAAAAAGACCTTAATTCTATACTCAGAACATAACTAATCTATCGTACTTAATGCAGACATAACTCTCAATATGACTAGAATCCACTCGCAATTCTACTCGAGAAGAACACCCTGATCGGACCTAATTTTGTGGATTGGCTCCGCAATCTGATGATAGTCCTCAGTATAGAGGCACTGGGATACGTCTTGGAGACGGACATTCCGGCGCCTCCAGTGTGGAAAAGAGCCAATCAGGAAGAGATTGAAAACCACGAAAAGTGGGTTAAGGATAACGTGAAAGTCCGTGCATATATGATGGCTTCCATATCTAATGAGCTTCAGAGAGCTCATGAGAAAATGACTTCTACTAGGCAGATTCTATCTCACTTAACGGAGCTTTATGGTTAGCACAATCGAACTGCTAGTTATGAGATATCCAAGCAACTGTTCGGTGCAAGGATGAAGGAAGATGAGAAGGTTGGGGACCACATCCACAAAATGATATCCATGATCGAGAGATTGGAGGTTCTTGATTTTAAAATGGATACTTCTCTCCAAACCGACCTTATCCTACATTCTCTCCCTGATTCCTTCTCACAGTTTGTTATGAACTTCAATTGCAATGAGATTGCATGTAATTTAGCTGGGATAATGAACAAACTTGTGACCGCTCAGTCTCAGATGAAGACTCCGTGGATGAAGGAGTCTGCCCTTGTGATTTCTTCTGGACCTCGGAGGTCTAAGAATGAGAAGAAAAGGACCAAGAAGCAAATTGGACCACAAGTTAAGGACCTTAAGGGTAAGGGAAAGGCCCCGACGGTTCCGAAGAACAAGAAGAAAAAGGATGCTTGTCTCAAGTGCGGTGAGCTGGGCCACTGGGCTAGAGACTATCCGATTCTTCATGGCACTTCAGGTACAGAACTTCTAGTTTTGGAAACAAATTGTTCTGCTACTATATTTTCTACTTCCTTGATACTAGATTCTGGTACTAGTTCTCATATTTGTACTTTGAATCAGGATCTGGAACAAAGTAGGAAGCTTGGAGCTGGAGAAGTTATGATCACAGTCGGAAGCGGGCATAGTGTCGAGGTGACCGACATAGGATCACTTCTTTTGGGTTTAGAATCCGGCTTTGTTTTGACTTTAGAAGATATACTTGTTTTGCCCAAGGGGCACAAAAACATTGTATCCATTCCGGTCATGGACCGAAAAGGCTTTTCAGTTTTCATTGGTGATGGTTCCTGCAAAATTTATTTCAGAAATAAACTAGTGGGTACTGCTACATTGTTAAATGGATTGTATCATCTAAATCTCAGCAACAAAGTAGTCGTGAATACTATGACTAGAAAACATGGTAGGGATGAAACCAATCAAGTTTTCAAATGGCATCTTAGACTTGGTCATATTGGTCAGACCAAGGTTTGCAAGATGGAAAAAGATAGACTTATGGGTCTATTGGGATCGGATCCCTTTCCTACTTGTGAATCTTGCCTTAAATGGAAAATGACTAAGTCCCCCTTCACATGGACTTTTGAAAGAGCCACTGGTAAACTGGGATTAATCCATACCGACGTATGTGGTGCTTTGGAAGCAGCACGTGATGGATATCAATATTTCATTACGTTTACAGATGATCATACTAGGTATGGTTATATATACTTAATGAAAACATAAATCCGAGGCCTTTGAGAAATTCCAGAAATTCAAGGCCCTAGTCGAGAAATAAACTGGTAATCATATCAAAGCAATTCGGTCGGACCTAGGTGGCGATTATATGAGTACG
Organism: Orobanche coerulescens; assembly: GCA_033398695.1. Classification (NCBI taxonomy): domain Eukaryota; kingdom Viridiplantae; phylum Streptophyta; class Magnoliopsida; order Lamiales; family Orobanchaceae; genus Orobanche; species Orobanche coerulescens. The sequence goes on along the minus strand of CM065809.1, from coordinate 56,473,688 downwards.
GAGTTTGAGGAGTTCCTTTAAGAACATGGAATAGTTTCACAACTAACAGCTCCATGTACTCCTCTGTTAAATGGTGTGTCATAAAGAAGGAACCGGACCTTGTTGAACTTGGTCCGTTCCATGTTGGGCTATACTGACTAACCGATTTACCTGTGGGGGTATGCACTCCTGACTGCCGCTTACATCTTGAACAGATGTCCATCCAAATCCATTCCTAAAACTCCACATGAAATGTGGGAGGGCAGGAAACCAAGTCTTAATCATATTAGGATTTGGGGATGTCCCGCCTATGTCAAGAAGACTAAGGTGGAAAAGTTGGAAGCGAGGTCCGTGAAGGGACATTTCATTAGATTCCCGTCTGGGATGATGGGGTATCTATTCTACATGCCCGAAGATCGAAAGATCATTGTTGCCTTACAAGCACACTTCCTGGAAGATGAGTTCATTCAGGAAGGCGGAGCAGGTAGAAGTATTTCTTTAGAAGAATACAATGAAACTCCTCGGGAGACACCTGTGCAAGAAACTGGAACCGAACCTTCTGAAACACAAGTACAACCACCTCGTAGGTCTAGTAGGGTGTCTCATTTACCTGAGAGGTATGGGCTTGTGCACTTGGAGGAGCTGGGTCTCCATGAGGTTCCAAGTGATAGCCTAGAGATTGACCCAACGACCTATGACCTAGCAATGGTGGATGTAGACTCCATGAAATGGACGGTAGCAGTCTTCATGTAGTTGGGACTTTCATTTTGACGAGACAGAGTTTGACTTCATGCAAAATGAAAAGGAACCTTGTGTATACAAGAGGGTTAGTGGGAGAAAGATCACATTCTTAGTACTATATGTAGATAACATTCTACTAATAGGAAATGATGTTGGAATGCTCAGTTCTGTGAAAGTTTGACTTTTCAGTAATTTCTCCATGAAAGACTTGGGAGAAGCTACCTATATTCTTGGTATTCGGCTCTACCGGGATAGAGCGAAGAGAACAATAGGTTTTTCCCAAGCCCTCTATATAGCTCAGATCTTAAAGAGGGTTTCTTCCGATGCGACATGGAATAAAACTCTCCTCGAAGATGTGCCCTCATACCATATGCTTCGTCCGTGGGTAGCCTTATGTATACTTATTGTGTACGAGACCTGACATTGCGCATGCTGGGAGCGTGGTAAGTAGGTTTCGGGCTAACCCAGTTAGGGAACATTAGACCACCGTAAAAGAACGTTCTCAAGTACTTTAGAAGGACTAGAAATCTGGTTATTAAATATGGTGGTGGAGAACTGAATGTAATGGGATTCACTATGTTGGACTTCCAAGGACAGAAAGACAATTCTATGTCTACTTCTGTCTACATTTACTCTTATTGGATGAGCAGTATCTTGGCATAGTATAAAACCCAGATTTTTGAACATGTTAAAATACCCTTTAATCTCGAATCTATAAAAGACGTTTAATTATTTAAAATATTGCATTACGATTATAACCTAAGTATTTATATCGTTAACATTTGAACAAATTAATGTAATACGAATATAAGACTTATACTGAAATAATTTGTACACATTTAAAATTGTCACACGTTTTCTATTTTTGTCCCTAGCCGAATGATATGTTGTACACAAACATATGGAATCGTGAATCATATCAAGGTTCGTGATGAATTTTAAATTTGGCAAAGTCTTCCATCAAATCCCCATAATTTAGGCATTTTTTCTTTTTGAAATTCCTCCCCACTCGCCTATATATATCACACACATATACTTCACAAAATTAAAAACCATAAAACCTAAAACTAAAAATGGCGGCTACCTAGTTCTCTACGATTCCCGTTCAATCGAGGCATGCACAAATGAAGACTTGTTGGTAGATTGAAGGTCTCGGGTGGATTGGTATGATTAAACACGTTATATGATGACTTAAATGAATTCTGGAATTAAGATAGCTTGTATACCTGAATTTGTGAACGAGATAGGTCATGATATATAATGATTCAATTCAGTTTCTTTTGATTAAAACCTAGTTTTATGTCTTAGTTAAGTTCTCCAATTGGTTTGGAGTGATTTCGAGTTGTTTTGGTCGTGTTTTTGATTTTTGTGTGAGTAAGTGTTGAATCTAAAATTCGGGAGTCTGAAATCAGTCCACTTTGTCGATTTTTGATTCAAAAACTATATTGAGTTGGGCCATGAAACTCTCCAGTATGTAACTTCTATATGATTAGTAATTTGGTAATTTTTCCTGGATGTTTTGGTAGGTCGTTGAGGCGGATACTTTTTGGGTACAACTGCAGGTCGGTTTTATAAATAGTCTGAGTTTGAGTATTTTTCTGTGGGGTTAATCTAACTAATAAATTCCAGGAAAATTCGTGTAGGTTCTAAAAACATTCAAGTACCTGTGTGAATTTTTGAGAATTTTACTTTTGAGTTCTGATGTGGTTCAAAAATTCGTCAAGTTGTAACCTGTTCATAGATAAAGCTGATAAAAAAAGGCTAAAATGCTAATAAAGGTTAGGGTTGTATTGAATTTATCTCCACGTATGCTGTCAAGTTTTTGGGTCATATTGAAAGGGGCCCATTTTAATGACACCAACGTTTTTTTTGAGTGATTCTTGAGTCTAAAATTAAGTTCTGGAAAAGTACTTTTTGAATATGTAAGTCTTGAAATTTTTAAAAGTGGAGAGAATGTCTTTTCTGATTTTATAAGTTCAAGTGTCAAACATGTCAATTAGTAATCTGAATTTCAACCTTGGTTTATGATTTTTGTTTTGAAATAAGTAAGTAATCATTCACTCAAATTGGACAAGGCTTAAATATAAGAGGTGTTTGGACTCTTTGATTTTTGGCAGAATTTTTAGAGTAGCACATCATGGTCTCTTAATTGCTTACTTTTTGAGTCTGAGATCTGTCATCGAATCTGGACTAGTTTTGATAAGGAATTTTTGTTCTATAGCTATACTACCAGGAAATTCTACAAAAATTACACAAAGTAGGAAACATATGTACCTACTTGGGGTAATTTTGCTAAGGCTCCAGGAGGTGCACAAATATACTTTAAAAATCCGGAAACGTGATACATGTTTTGTGGTTTCCCACCCGGGGAGGGTCCGACGGGGCCTCTGGGGGCCGATACTAATGGGTACGGGTGCGGGTTACCAAGTGTGATTTTCGTCATGTTGATGATGTTGATGTTTTCGATAATTGTGATATGTCCGGAATATCACAGCATTTTATTCTCGATGTTGATGTACATTATATATTGAATTTTGGTACTTGGCTAGAATGACACTAGAAATCATGTTGTTTGTGTTGACTCAAAATGTATTTTGATGATTATTCCATTCAAAACATTTAATTAGATCAATCTCAGTTCGATATTATATTGAAGGAGCTAAATAATGTTAGCGCACGCTACTCATCTCATTGTAGTGCACGCTATCGAGAAATGCATGTACAGCCCAGTCAGTCAGTTGCAGCCAAGTGAAGTCACCTGATGGATAGCGCACGCAAAGGATAGTGAGGTTTGGAAGGAAATCGGAAATGGATTTTGCGCACGCTACATACATCAACTTACGTACGCTAAATCAAGGATGTAGCGCACGTTATTGCTCAGCTCTTGCGCACGCTACCAATATCACGGTCAGTAGTCCAGTAGCTACTGGACTCAATATGTCAAGGACCTTACGTACGCTATACAGGGTAACGTACGTTACTGAAAGAAACATTTAGCGCACGCTAAGGCATAGGCATTAGCGCACGCTAAAAGGAGTCAGCATATTACCGTTTGATTTTCTACCGTTGGAAGGCAAGAGTCAATGAAGATCCGTAAAATCTGGAAAAGTTGGAATTAATTAATACTAGCGCACGCTATGCATACTTACTAGCGCACGCTAAGCTCAAATCTAGCCGTTGGATAAAAAGACGTTGGGGAGACAAACCAACATTTTCAAAGTCAAGATTGAAGACCTGTTGACCAGCCGATAACGCACGCTACGGATTAAGGACTAGGGCACGCTAGCCATACAATTTTACCGTTGCAACAATCTTTGTGACCGTTCAGAGAAACCAAGTCAAAGATCGATAGCGCACGCTAGAGGACATTATTAGCGCACGCTAATAATACGTTTTTCAGTATTTGAAGGATGGCTCTCACCTATAAATACCCAAAGGACTTGGGTATCAAACACACAACTTCAAGCATACAAGCATACAAGCATACAAGCAATCAAAGCATACTTGAGCTCAGTTTTATACCTTTTATTGCATTTCAAGTTGTGAGAAAAGAAAGATATAAGAGTGATTGTCATTTTAATATCTATTATACTTTGTATTCTTTCATCGGATTGTAAGTGTTGCATCACTTACACTTGAGCGTAAAAGAAATGAATCAAGAGTCACTAATCCGGTGTTATTAGGATCTTTGATCCGGCATTGTTAGGATTATACTCCCATATTCGTATAGTGAGGATTATCTAGTTCCTATAGAACACTAGATAAACAAAAGTTTATATTGAGAGAGAGGTTGAGCTTGGACCGATAGAAGACAAGCGATTGTAACGGTTGTGAACTCGGACCGATAGAAGACGAGTCAAGATTGTGGTTGTTCTTGAGCCAATAGAAAAAGAAAGTCGAAGAGAGGACCTAGGCAAGTTGCCGAACCTCTATAAATCTTTGAGTCTTTATATTCCGCACTATTTTTCATTTACTCGCAAGAAATTTCGTTATTCCGCATTACCACTATTCAACCCCCCTTCTGGTGGTAAATTTATCTCTTCAGTTGGTATCGGAGCGGGTCTCTTTTTAAAGGTTTAACCACCTAAGAGAAAAAGATCCGCAAATGGCACTTCTTGGCCAAATTGAAGGAAATGCTCTCAACCGTCCTCCTTTCTTCGACGGTTCCAATTTCATGACGTGGAAAAAGAAGATGGAGATCTTCGTTCAAGCCTACGATATTGAAATCTGGAAAGTTATTGCTCTTGGTCCTAAACTTGCTAAAAAAGAGGATGGATCGTTGAAAAAGATCGAAGAATTCAATGACGAGGATTGGAGAAACACACACGTCAACTCACGAGCTACTCAACTTCTCTATTGTGCTCTTAATCCCGAAGAACTCAATAGGATATCGTCCTATGAAAGCGCAAAAGAAATTTGGGAAATTCTCGAAGTCACTCATGAGGGAACCACCCAAGTCAAGGAGACCAAAATTAATATGCTACTCCATGACTACGAACTTTTCTCCATGAAAGACGAGGAAACGATCACAAATATGTTGGATCGATTTTCGGCTATAACCAATGGTCTTGCATCTTTCGGAAAGCCTATATCGAGCAGCGACAAAGCTAAGAAAATTCTTCGATCGTTGCCACGAGAATGGGATGCCACGGTCACCGCGATCATGGAGTCCAAAGATCTCAACAAGCTCGAATTTAGTGCCATCATCGGGTCACTTATCAATTATGAGATCGTTCTCAAGTCTAGAGGCACCAAACCAAAGCCTCGGAAAAGAGTAGTCGCATTCAATGTTGATAGCAACGTTGAGGAAGATGTTCCCGAAGATGAAGACGACGAGGAACTCGCTCTCTATGCCAAAAACTTTAGAAGGTATAAAAGCCTAATTCAAAAGAGGTGAAGTTTTCTTGGTCGGGATGGCAAACCGGAGCAAAAGAAGAGTGGCTATACTCCCATCAAGAAGTTCGACAATAATTGTCGGAAATGTGGCCAAGCCGGTCACTATGCCAAAGAATGTCGAGGATCCTCTTCAAAACCTCAAATGGAAAGATTCAAAAAGAAGGAGGTCCTAATCGCTTCTTGGAGTGATGACGAGGAGGAAATTGAAAGATCTCTAGACGCAAATCTTGCATTCATGGCACTCGACTCCGAAAGTAATATTGAGGTAAGCTCTAAACTCAATGATGACGAATATGACTCTTTTGATTTTTGTGATTCACAAGAAGTTCATCATGATGATAAGTTATTGAGTGCATTTGAATCCTTGAATACGGAGTATGACGAGATGGTTAAATTAAACATATCTTTAAAGAGAAAAATAAAATCTCTAGAACTCGAAAATTCCTCTCTTCAAAACAAAGGCAAAACTATTGAGATCGACCATACATTATGCCTTGAAAAAGAAAATGTTTTGAAAATCGAGTTAACGAAAACTCAAAAGGAGCTAAAATATATTTTGAACAAATTTACTCTCGGAAACGAAAAATTCGAAAGGCTTCTATCTATTCAAAAATCGCCCTTGCTAAAACACGGTCTTGGTTTCGACCCTTTTAAATGGGAATAATCCCTTATCAACCTTGACAAAATAAAGAAAACCGAAACCGAGAACTCAAAAGATTCTTCCAAACGAGTTCATGATGTTAATGTTCATTCAAAGTTGAGAACCATCAAAGTTAAGCAAATATGGGTTCCTAAAGGGACAATTGTTCCGAATGCTATAAGTATAGTTAACTTTGGAGGACCCAAACGGGCTTGGGTACCGAAACAACCGAGAAATTCTACTTTTGTAGGTACCGGCACCAAGGAAAAACAAGTGGTACATTGATAGCGGATGCTCAAGGCACATGTGCGGCTCCGAAGACTTATTTGAAGACCTCGAATACCAAGAACAAGGACATGTGACCTTTGGGGATAATCAAAAGGGAAAAATCAAAGGCATCGGCAAAGTCGGTAAGGAACCTTCTCCTTCTATCAACAAAGTATTATTTGTTGAAGGTTTGCATCATAATCTTCTTAGCGTTTCGCAACTTTGTGATGAAGGTTTTAAAATTATATTTGAGCAAACGCATTGCACGGCATTTAGAAATAATAAAATTGCATTCATTGGTTTGAGATGTGGAAACATCTATATTGTTGATCTTAACGATAAAAGTTCATTCAATGAAAAATGTCTTATTACCTTGGATGACAATGCATATTTATGGCATCGAAAATTGGGGCACACTTCTCTACCTATCATTTCTATTTTATCTAGACACGACCTTGTTCGTGGATTGCCCAAACTCAAGTTTGATAGAAAGCATTTGTGTGAATCATGCATAAAAGGAAAACACACTCGAGAATCTTTTAAACCAAAATTCGAGGTTTCCACTAGTCGAGTTCTTGAACTTGTGCATATGGATTTGATTGGACCATCTAGACATGTTAGTTTAAATGGCAAACTTTACACTTTGGTTATTGTTGATGATTTCTCTCGATTTACTTGGGTTAGATTTTTAGCACATAAGGATGATGCATTTTCCGAGTTTTCTAAATGGTGTCGTTTGGTATCAAATGAAAAAAATCTCTCCATAATTTCTATTCGCACCGATCACGGAGGTGAATTTGATTGCACCCCGTTTGAACTTCTATGTGATAAATACGGTATTAATCATAACTTTTCGGCTCCTAGAACGCCTCAACAAAATGGAGTTGTTGAAAGGAAAAACCGATCTTTGGAAGAAATGTCGAGGACAATGCTTAATGAATACTCTCTTCCACGATACTTTTGGGCCGAAGCAATTTTTACGGCATGCTATGTGATTAACCGGGTTCATGTTGGTAGAACTCATCTTAAAACCCCGTATGAATTATGGAAGGGCAAAAAGCCCAATATTGCTTATTTTCATCCTTTTGGTTGCAACGTATTTATTTTGAACAATGGCAAGGATAACTTAGGCAAGTTTGATGCTAAATCCGACTCCGGAATATTTCTTGGTTATTGTACTAATAGTAAAGCATATCGTGTTTATAATATCAGAACGAATAAAGTTGAAGAGTCCATACATGTTAAATTCAATGATATGATCTCACCCCCGAGAAAGGTAGAATACTTTGATGATGCAGGTACTTTTCCGGATCCCTCACCCGAAGTGAAGAAAATTTCGGAAATCGAAACGAACACAATCGTTGATTTACCAAAAGATTGGAGGCACATCAAAGATCATCCAAAGGATCTCGTGATTGGAAACATTGAAGACGGTGTTCAAACCCGTAGGAGAACCACCGAATTTATGGCTCATTGTGCTTTTGTATCCGAAATAGTTCCCAAGAATATATCCGAAGCTCTCGATGATGAAAGTTGGGTGATGGCAATGCAAGAGGAGCTTGTGCAATTTATGCACAATAATGTATGGAATTTAGTTCCCGCTCCTAAAGATAAAACAATTATCGGAACTAAATGGGTGCATAAAATTAAGAGTGACGAAGACGGCTATCCAATTCGAAATAAATCTCGTTTGGTCGCTCAAAGATATAATCAAGAGGAAGGTCTTGATTACGAAGAAAGTTTTGTTCCCGTGGCTCGACTCGAAGCCATCCGCTTGCTATGTGCATTTGCCGCCCATAAAAGGATCAAACTATTTCAAATGGATGTGAAAAGTGCATTCTTGAATGGGTACATTCAAGAAGAAGTCTACGTCAAACAACCTCCCGGTTTTGAAGATCATCAATTTCCGGATCATGTCTACAAGCTCAACAAGGCACTCTATGGGTTGAAGCAAGCACCCCGAGCATGATTTTTCTAATCTTATGAAAGGAGAGTTCGAAATGAGTATGATGGGAGAATTAACGTTCTTCCTCGGGCTTCAAATCAAGCAATGCGAAGATGGAATTTTTATCCATCAAACGAAGTACTCAAACGACCTCCTCAAGAAATTCAATATGGAAAGTAGCAAGGTGATATCTACGCCAATGTCTTCATCATTAAAGCTTGAAAAATATGAAAATGGCAAATCCGTAGATCAAAAATTATATCGAGGTATGATCGGATCTTTGCTATATTTGACTGCATCTAGGCCAGATATAATATTTGCTACATGTTTATGTGCTCGATTCCAAGCTAATCCCAAGGAATCACATTTAATTGCTTGTAAAGACATTTTTCGTTACTTGAAAGGAACTATTGGACTAGGTCTATGGTATCCTTCTTGCTTGGATTTTAATTTAATTGCATATAGTGACGCCGATTTCGGCGGATGTAAAATTGACAAAAAGAGTACTAGTGGTACATGCCATTTTGTTGGATCATGTTTAATATCTTGGGGAAGTAAAAAGCAAACCAGTGTAGCATTGTCTACAGCTGAGGCTGAATATGTCGCTGCAGGGAGCGCCTGTGCTCAAGTGTTATGGATTAAAAATCAACTCCGCGACTACGGCATATATTTTGAAAATACCCCTATCCTATGTGATAACACTAGTGCAATTAATCTGAGTAAAAATCCTTTGCTGCATAGTAGAACTAAACATATAGATATTAGACATTATTTTCTACGCGATCATGTTCAGAAAAAGGATATCTGTTTAATTTTTGTCGGGACGAAGGATCAACTTGCTGATATTTTTACAAAACCTCTTCCCGAAGAATCATTTAATTCCATTCGTTTACAACTTGGTATGGGACATATAGACAATTTTTTAAATAAGTTTTCTACTCAAGAAATCAATATCCTTGATTCGCTTCATTATTAGCGCTAGCTTCATTTTCTTAACGCGCGCTAAAAACTGCTTTCGATAGCGTACGCTAACCTCACTGCCTTGCGTACGCTAATTAAAAACTTTTCGAATTCCATATTAGCTACTGGACTGTCCAGTAAGCTTTTCATTTTATACCTAACGTACGCTAACTCTATGTTCCTAGCGTATGCTAACTAAAAATCCGTTGACTATATATATTCCGTACGACCCAGAAACAAATTTACCCTTCCTAGCGTACGCAATCGCAAGAACACCCTTCCAGCGAAAAACCCTAGCCGCAAATCCGAACCTACAATCTTCCATTTTCTCCCTCAAAACTTCATAATGTCTAGCAAGGGAAGAAAAGCCATGGAGAAAAACTACAAATGCCCTCGCAATAACGATTATGACGCGACCCGATTCGTCTCCTACGTTGCATCGAAGGTATTATTCGATATCCTTCCACAGGAGAGTCTGACCAATTGCTACTTCTTCAATTTTAGCAGCCTTGAACGGGTTAAGGTCAGTATTCGCGATTTCTTTGAGGCATTAGGAATTGCACGATTTGTTGAGTGCAAAGAGATTGTTTACCCTGCGTATGTCCGTGAGTTTTATGCGAATCTGCACCTTGGTGATAGTGGTGATAATGGAGGATTAGTGCTCGGTATCCTAGTGAATGGAACTGTGGTGAAGATTTCTTCGGAAATACTTCACGAGTTATTTGGCTTATCGAAAGACGGATATGATTGTTGTGGGAAAACCATTGCCGAAGAGTCTACGGTGTCCAATAGAGATATTGCTGATGACGTCTTCGAGAATAACGATTTCGGTATCCACATTCGCCTGTTGTTGGCCGCTCTAACAAAGTGTTTAATGCCAAAAGTTAACACCCAACACAAGCTCGTAGGCGTTGATAATAATGTGGTATATCGGGTGTTGAAGGATGATAAAGTGGATTTCACTGGTATTGTGCTAAGCTGGATGAAAGCGAAAGGGGAGTCTTTTCGGTCGAAAAATTACATGTCGAGAACTAGGAAATCTGGACTTCCTTTTGGTTCAATTCTTACGGTGATTTTTCGGCATTTTCGCGTCGACTTGTCTAATGAGGCACACGTTCCGGTGTCTCGGGGACACGAAATAAGCGACCTAACCCTCAAGGCCATGCATTATGTTGAGACATTCAATCGAGGTTGGGTATTGTTTCCGTATCTCCGAGATGATGATCAAGTACCCAAGGGGACACGGATGCCTACACCGGTCGAGCGTGTGACGCACCGAGGACCCCATACGCTTAGGGAGATGCAATCCAAGTCATGTGTTCGTCATCCAAAGACGAAAGGGAAGCGCCCGATGAGAGACGTTGTCTCGGAGGAAGAAGAGAGCGATCTTTGCGCTCGGATGCGGAGCATCGAGACCTCTCAGCTGGAAATACGAGAGGATGTTCGGTCTCTTCACGCGGAAGTCGGGTCTCTTCGTTCGGAAGTCGGGGAAGTTCGCGGGTTGATCTCCGATTTCATCCGTTACACACACCCGTCGTTCCCTTTCCCATCGTCCTCTTCCGATCCTACATCTTAGATTTTAGGATTTTGATGCTTGGTTGTAGAATCTTATTATTCGAATAATCTTTATGTCTCATGTCATGAAAAACTTTATGTATTGCTTGAACTCTATCTTAATGATATTCGCATTTCACTTCATTCGGTATTTGTTGTTTACGAGTATTGTTATATACGTAATTTCGCTTTAGATAATGGCATTTTCGTTGGTATTTGTTAAAAATGCAACAATTCAGGGGGAGTTCCTTTTTGTTTATGTCAAAAAGGGGGAGAATACTCCAAAAACCGAAATATACTAATATATCGAACAAGTTACCTTGATTCGAATCATTTAAAATGTTTTTGCAGGTATAAATTAAATGTTTTGACATCATCAAAAAGGGGGAGATTGTTGACTCAAAATGTATTTTGATGATTATTCCATTCAAAACATTTAATTAGATCAATCTCAGTTCGATATTATATTGAAGGGGCTAAATAATGTTAGCGCACGCTACTCATCTCATAGTAGAGCAGGCTATCGAGAAATGCATGTACAGCCCAGTCAGTCAGCTGCAGCCAAGTGAAGTCACCTGATGGATAGCGCACGCAAAGGACAGTGAGGTTTGGAAGGAAATCGGAAATGGATTTTGCGCACGCTACATACATCAACTTACGTACGCTGAAACAAGGATGTAGCACACGTTATTGCTCAGCTCTTGCGCACGCTACCAATATCACGGTCAGTAGTCCAGTAGCTACTGGACTCAATATGTCAAGGACCTTACGTACGCTATACAGGGTAACGTACGTTACTGAAAGAAACATTTAGCGCACGCTAAGGCATAGGCATTAGCGCACGCTAAAAGGAGTCAGCATATTACCGTTTGATTTTCTACCGTTGGAAGGCAAGAGTCAATGAAGATCCGTAAAATCTGGAAAAGTTGGAATTAATTAATACTAGCGCACGCTATGCATACTTACTAGCGCACGCTAAGCTCAAATCTAGCCGTTGGATAAAAAGACATTGGGGAGACAAACCAACATTTTCAAAGTCAAGATTGAAGACCTGTTGACGAGCCGATAACGCACGCTACGGATTCAGGACTAGCGCACGCTAGCCATACAATTTTACCGTTGCAACAGTCTTTGTGACCGTTCAGAGAAACCAAGTCAAAGATCGATAGCGCACGCTAAAGGACATTATTAGCGCACGCTAATAATACATTTTTCAGTATTTGAAAGATGGCTCTCACCTATAAATACCCAAAGGACTTGGGTATCAAACACACAACTTCAAGCATACAAGCATACAAGCAATCAAAGCATACTTGAGCTCAGTTTTATACCTTTTATTGCATTTCAAGTTGTGAGAAAAGAAAGATACAAGAGTGATTGTCATTGTAATATCTATTATACTTTGTATTCTTTCATCGGATTGTAAGTGTTGCATCACTTACACTTGAGCGTAAAAGAAACGAATCAAGAGTCACTAATCCGGTGTTATTAGGATCTTTGATCCGGCATTGTTAGGATTATACTCCCATATTCGTATAGTGAGGATTATCTAGTTCCTATAGAACACTAGATAAACAAAAGTTTATATTGAGAGAGAGGTTGAGCTTGGACCGATAGAAGACAAGCGATTGTAACGGTTGTGAACTCAGACCGATAGAAGACGAGTCAGGATTGTGGTTATTCTTGAGCCAATAGAAAAAGAAAGTCGGAGAGAGGACGTAGGCAAGTTACCGAACCTCTATAAATCTTTGAGTCTTTATATTCCGCACTATTTTTCATTTACTCGCAAGAAATTTCGTTATTCCGCATTACCACTATTCAAATCCCCCTTCTAGTGGTAAATTTATCTCTTCAGTTTGTGTCTTGTCCCTAGATGGTAATGTTTTAGTGCCGTAATGCAGGTTTTATTACTGTTCTCGTGCATTGTGGTTTGAAAATAAAAATTTGGGTTAAGTTCCTAACGATCGTGTAAAGGTTGTCTTGCGGAAAATGACTTTGGGTCGAGACCCAATTGTCTTGAAATGGTTTCGAAACTAAGGACGTGAGGTCCAGAAGGATTTACTACTTAAAAATGTTTGTTTCATGAATCGAGATTTGGGACTGTGACCCCATTGTTTTCGAAAAAGTTTTTATAATCTTTGATTTGAAGACCCAAAAGACTATTGTTGCCTTCTAAAGCTCCCGAGTTGATAAATTACTTTCAAGGACTTGAGTTTGTACTTTAAGCTTTGAAAACCTCTCAGGAACTTCTTTAATGGTTTATTGTCGTCTTATAATAACTGATATTTATGTAGTATATTTTGTATGACTTGAATACTTGTACTAGCCATTCCAATGCTAACCCGGTAAATGGGGGAAATGCGTATCATGCATTTCAGGTATGCTTAGTTCGTTGGGAGCAATCACGGGTACGGCATGGAAGAAGACGAGCCGCGATACTAATCAAGAGTTAGAGTCAGTATTGATGTTATTATATTGTTGTGGTATCTTTAGCCTTCCGCTATATTGTATTTTGACCCCTGTGTGGGTAAGTTCAGAAAGGAGTTTTTATTTGGATTGATTTCTTGTCGTGTGACCCTATTGGTCGGTGTATTTTAATATTTGACCTTATCGGTCGGTGTTGGTATGTAGTTTGACCGTGGTCTGTCATATCTTTATCATCTCATGGTAATTAGTCTGGTAGATCCCTCTGAAAAGGGGTCTACGGCGTGTAATATTCTCGGTGGATATCTGGGTGTCACATTTATGGTATCAGAGCGCACAGGTTGTGGAAACCTAGGTTGTCGGGTCGAGTCGAGTCGCATCTTGTCACGTCATCCGAGTTGTCGGTTAACAAGTCGACTTGTGCATTGTCATATCATGTCGTTCATGTTGTTCGTTGAGATTAGTATCGTGGGCGATCGTCATCTTCGTGCGACCTATGAATATTTTACGTGTGTAGCAATTGGGATATACTGGCAGATTGCGTTTGGATTGGTACTATGTGTTGTGGTAGTTTCTGGACATTAATGTGTTCCAGGTGGCGTATTGACGGTAGAGATTATCAAAAACACAAACAAATAGTTTCGATGTATGTTTGAATTCAAGATTATATTTATGAGTGGTGTCAGATAGCATGATGATTTGAACGCTAGTTGGGCACCTGTTTGGAAATCGGATAGGTTTGACTAGTTGTTGCTAATTGCTACAAACGTGTTCTTATTGATAACTGTATTGGCTGCGCGTGTATTTGAAAATGTTTCTGAAGATTTCATAGACTCGAGCATGTTGTGAAAAATCAGATCTTCTCAAACATTTTACAAGTACGGTTAAACGGTGATTACTATGAATTTTGAAAATTTTCTGAAATTTTGGATAAGCCGGCCGTATATTTTCATAGAAGAGAGTTGATTGACTATTTCTTGCTACCTCATTGTATGCTCATCGATAGATATAAAAATGGATGTAAACTCGCACGCAATGCAGCGAAAATATTCTTGATCCTCACAACACTCGAATATGTGTAACACTCGTAAGAAATAACCAAAAGTAGGGCAATTCGGTCATGTAAGTAAGAACAATGTGATGATGGTTATCAAACTAGACCTATAGTTTGATAAGGTGATTTCTTCTCAATACCTATTGAGAATCAATCGGATTAATACTCAAAAACGCGTCGAATAAAAATCAAAGGTTTGATGAAAAGCATTCAACAATGGTGAAAACACAAAGTGTATTCTTTTTCTTCAACATTCAAATTCATTGTCTTGTTACAAGGCTAATGATAGACTACTTATAGGAGATATAGTCTAAGTCTACTAAGGAATCAAACAAATAAAGAAAATAATTCAAAGATTACAAAATCTTTGAATAATCAAAACAAATCAAATAAAATAAAAAAAATGAAACATAAATCACAAAATATGGGAACACAATCCCTAAAAGAGTAAAGAAAGGAAAAGAGAAGACAAAAATACACAAAAATATATAAAATAAGGGGGCTGTCGGCAGGGACTCGACCGTGTCCCGAGGCACGGATGCGGCGCGGTTGACAGACTCGGCAGCACGGAACACGGTCGGGTGTCCGGACGATCGGGCCCGGATTGTGGGCGAGTAGGACTCGACCGTGTCGCCTGGCACGGTCGGGTTCGGCCGACAGGCGTTCCGGCATTTCTGGGCGAGTAGGACTCGACCGTGTCGCCTGGCACGGTCGGGTTGGATGGGCAGACATTCCGGCAATTCTGGACGAGTATGACTCGACCGTGTCGGATGACACGGCCGAGTTCGGTCGGCAGTGCTTTGGCATTTTCCGGCAGGTGGTGACACGGGAGTGTCCTGGGACACGGTCGAGCTCGGCAGCTTGATCCTTTTACGTCTTGTGTTCATTTTCTCGCCTAAAAATGTCGTCGTACGTGCATGACGCGTTGTAAGGCCATTTACGTCGATCCTTGCTTCGTTTTGTTTATTCGGACTAGTCAATTCCATATCATTCCCTCTCCATTTAAAGGGAATTGTCCTCAATTCCGAAATCCCTTCGTCATCAAGATAATTAACTAAAGCCTCTAAGTACTTGATCTCGAAATATCCGCAGTGCGTACATGGCTCAAAATCTTGAGACGATAGGTAGTAGGGAGTCTCAGAGAATCACCAACAAAATAACTATCATGAGCTATAAAGAAATAATAATCATTTTGTGAGTCAGAACTGTTATCATCCTGGTGGTCGGACTCATCGGACTCCACTTCAAGACCTGGGAAAAATGCTTCGTCGTCGATTTTCATGTCAAAATCTTGGCAAGGTTCAGCATTTCCGTCAGTTTGTCAAAATCTTGGTAAGGCTCAAGATATAGATGTTCTGGAATCGTAACATCTTCTTGCTCCGTATCAAGAACTGAAAACGCCTCATTGGAGTCTGCCTCATAAATTGGACAAAAATCTTCATAACAACTTTCATCGAGATATGGATCGTCGTCGGGTACAATATCAAAAATGGGAAGCATTAATGATTTCACGCCGAGTTCACCATCAAAAATGGGAAACACGGGATCAATTATGGGTTCCTCTTCGTCAACTAGTTCTGTATCAAATACTGGTGGCCCTTCATAATCCGGCCCAATTTCCATGACACTAAAAGGCTCCTCTTCATTAAAATAATTTGATCTGTTTTGGTCAATCTGGCCAACACAACCAAATGGCCCATGCTCAAAGTAGTAAGATCCAGGTTCGTCAATTAGGGAAACGCGGCTCAACTCATCTTCTTTGTTGTATTGCGCCGTTGAAAACTCTGTCTTGTCTACTTCATTGAAAATGGTGGTAGGGACATCGTCTTCATCAAAAAAAAAGCTTCGCTAGAAATTCTTCGATGGAAAAAATTCTTAGATCGAATGTCGGCGGCGGGGCGTCGAAGGACTAGTGGGGGGGGAACAACGTGTGGTGGTATGATTTGAACCTTCGATTGAAATGTTTTATGAATTTTTGCAATATCTGCTTTTTTGCTTACGTTGTTGTGAACGGGACTGTTTTAGTTTTTGCCACCAGACGGCGGCGATACCGCGGAGGCACTTTGTCACCAGCGAAACGCGGCGGTTGATTGGGGCATCCTTGAAGTCCGAGTGCTCCTCACAAGCATGGAGCCAATCTATACACGCATCTGGATTACTAGAATAATGAAACTCCGGTATGCTGTGGAATTTGGCCAGGAAATCAATATCGTTGAACTTCATTATGCTGAAAGATCAAGAACCTTAACTGAATTAAGAAATTCAGGTGTGGTCTCTGATGACAAGAGTCAAGAGATATTTCGTTAACAAGCAATCGTTGAATAAATCGCCCAAGGAGATGAACTTGGGCTCCGATACCACTAATGATACGAATTACGTATAAAAATGGACGTAAACTCGCATGCAATGCAGACAAAATATTATTGACCCTCACAACACTCGAATATGTGTAACACTCGTAAGAAATAACCGAAAGTAGGGCAATTCGGTTATGTAAGTAAGAACAATGTGATGATGATTATCAATCTAGACCTATAGTTTGATAAGGTGATTTCTTCTCAAGACCTATTGAGAATCAATCGGATTAATACTCGAAAATGCGTCGAATAAAAATCAAAGGTTAGATGAAAAGCATTCAACAATGGTAAAAACACAAAGTGTATTCTTTTTCTTCAACATTCAAATTCATTATCTTGTTACAAGGCTAATGATAAACTACTTATAGGAGATGTAGTCTACTAAGGAATCAAACAAATAAAGAAAATAATTCAAAGATTACAAAATCTTTGAATAATCAAAACAAATCAAATAAAATAAAAAAAAGAAACATAAATCACAAAATATGGGAACACAATCCCTAAAAGAGTAAAGAAAGGAAGAGAGAAGACAAAAATACACAAAAGTGTATAAAATAAGGGGGCTGCCGGCAGGGACTCGACCGTGTCCCGAGACACGGCCACGGCGCGGTCGACAGGCATCGGCAGGACTCGACCGTGTCTCCTGGAACACGGTCGTGTGTCTGGACAGTCAGTTCCGGCAGTTGTGGGCGAGTAGGACTCGACCGTGTTGCCTGGCACGGTCGGGTTCGGCCGACAGGCATTCCGGCATTTCTGGGCGAGTAGGACTCGACTGTGTCGCCTGGAACGGTCGGGCTGGGCGGGCAGACGTTCCGGCAGTTCTGGACGAGTATGACTCCACCGTGTCGGACGACACGGCCGAGTTCGGTCGGTAGTGCTTCGGCATTTTCCGGCAGGTGGTGACACGCGCGTGTCCTGGGACACGGTCGAGCTCGGCAGCTTGGTCCTTTTACGTCTTGTGTCCGTTTTCTCGCCTAAAAATGTCGTTATACGTGCATGATGCGTTATAAGGCCATTTACGTCGATCCTTGCTTCGTTTTCTTTATTCGGACTAGTCAATTCCGTATGAGTATTTTTAAATGACTTATAAGTATTTTACAATCTAAGTTAAGTTGGAAAATTGTCGTGAATATTTTATGGGTATGCATAAGTAGTGACTTAGCGTATACATTATTTTTAATTATAAACGTTTTGAGTTTTGACAAAGTGATCGTGCGCTTTCATAGAAACTTTGCGACGGAATACGAAGGTTTTGTTTTGAAGTACTTTCGATATTTTATAAAATATCATCGTCGTCAATCTTTTGTCATATTTGAAGGAATTTTAGAAATGGTTTTAGCCTATTGACGATAATTGCAATAACTCGAGTATATGATTTTAAAAGAAATCTTTCACACCATATAAATGTTTTGTATTTTAAAAAAAATGTGATTTTCATTTTCAAAAATAAATAAATAGTGAAAGATAAAAAATCTTACTCGACTTAAACTTTAAACTCGGATTTGGAGAAATTTTCTGAAGTTAGCGCACGCTAATGTCATTGTTAGTGCATGCTAACGAACCTGGACTGAAGTGTAGACTGAATTGAATCACTTAGAGCATGCTAATTTTGTACCTAACGCGCGTTGAGTGCAGTGTGTGGAGGATATGGATTTTGCTTATAGCGACAGGCTAGAGTTATGATATATTTGTCGTATTACCGTTCCTGTTGAGGAGCTTTAGTTGAGTACCTAATTGTTGTGTTGCGTGGTTTGGGTTTGTCTATAGTCCGTATAATTTTATTCCGACGTGATTGTTGATCTGTGGAAATATTTAGCATGAGTGTGAATGGTTTCCCACCCGGGGATGGTTCGGTGGAACCTCTGGGGTCGATGTTAAGGGGCATGGCCACGGGATATCCTGTGTGTTGTTATTTGTGATCAGGATATGTAGCGGTTTGATTTCTCTTGATGATGACGTTTTGATGGATTTTGATATTCCGAAACATGGTTTTGCAAATGAATTCAGAAAGAAACAATTTCGATCTATTCCTTATAGTTTTTGTAAAACAGCCCGAGGTGCCAAAAGCGTTTTCCAATCTTATTTCGGAAAAAAAAATTATGAACTTAGATTTTGAAATGTTACTCCCTCTGTCCGCCACCCATGTGCAACAATTTCCTTTTCCATTCGTCTGCAACCTATGTGCATTGTTTATTTTTGGCAATTTTTTACCCTTTCACAACACAAGTGGGTCCATTTACTCCACTCACAACACATCCTACCAACTAAGTCAACTCAAATATTAAAACCCGTGCCGGTCAAAAGAGTGCATATGGGTGGTGGACGGAGGGAGTACTATTTAAACAAATATCTCGGGGATTTTTTGAAAAAGAATGTTATCAGTGATTTGTTGTGGCTGTGCCTGTTTTTGGTATCGACAATGATCGTAAGTTTTCTGTTGATATGGTCATGTGGTCCATCAGTTACGACTGTAAGTCCATTTATTGCAATTGTAATTACTGTACTCGTGAAACTTTCGCGAGTAGATATTTTGTGTGATGCTATTATTGCCTTACGTTGGTATGTTGCGCTGAATCGACATTATGGGTATTGTTATGCTATGTTGTGTTCCATAGCGCTGAGCGGTTGTGTGTTCAGTATGCCGAGAAGACGAGGTCGAGGTTGTAGCTGTGGACGTAGTCAGAAGCATGGTGAGGCACGTGATCAGAGGCAAGTAGCCGGAGAGAATGTCATTGTTGGCAGAAATCCAACGTTTGTAATGACTCTATCATTGACGAATCCTATGTCCGTGACAATGGGGCAGAAGAATTCAAGGGATTCATCGGGAAGTAAGGGAACGAGGGTCCATAGACCTCAACCCCCGTATCTGTAATACCCGTGATTTTCTCTCCCAGTAATTTTTTCAGTTTTGACATTTTTTGATTTCCAAAACTCGCTTGCGAGCGTTTTGACATTTTGATAATGTTTTGTTCTGCGTATTTGGTCATCTGAATTTGTTTCGGGGCTGTTTTACCCGAATCCATGTTTTGAGCAACTTTTTCCGCTATTTGGTTCGATTCGTGTGATGGTGGTTCGAAACTATGGTTTCGTGCTTCCTATAAGTCCGTTTAACTTTGTTAGACGTGTTGTGAACTTCAGTTTGGTTGTTTGATTTTGTATTGTGATTTTCGGATGTTTTGGGCCGTTTTGTAATTTCCCAAAGTTTGGGGATAATTACTTCCATTGTCGTATTCCGAACCTTCAGGTAGTCGGAATCGTGTTTTCTTTTAGCGCTTGAGTTCATCGTTGTGCACCTTTCATGTGCATGCCTTCGTCTTGTGTTGTTTTTGTCGTTTTTTCGTTTCGTCGCGCTCGTACTCGACGATCTGAACTTAACTGTTTGGAACTGATAAGTGCCTTAAGTACGCTATGCGATGAGCATAACGTATGTTAACAACATGTGGTGCTTATATACGTTAAGCCCTTTTCATAACGTATGTAATGGTCTTCACAATATCAGGCAGAGAGCCCAGGATGGCTCTTCGTATGCAAGGGCTTACACCTTACGTACGTTAACCGTATAACGTATGTTAGAATGTTGCCCTAACGTACGTAAACTCCAGCTCTTTTATATAACCAAGGGTTGACCCAGATCGGGTCATTTCTTCTACCTTCCCTTTGCTGCAGTTTTTGTCATCTTAGATGGCTAGGAATCGAGCTTCCAACAAGAGTAGATGATAGTAAACATCTTCGTGATTCTTGCTCGTGTGTAGCATTGTCTAATCCTTCTTGTTCCTTCGAATCTAAGGTAATCATCTTGTAAACCCTTTTCTATATATTTCGTGAATCTTTAAGATTCGTGTTGTTCTTCATGAATCGTGTTGTTGTATATCATTAATCAGTTGTATTGATCATATTTTGGTATTTTGATCCGTGTTCTTATCGTGTTCGGGTTCGGGCGATGTTCTTGATGTTCTTGGGGAAGTATTGAACCCCAAGTGTTCGATCCAATGTTTCTACGAATTCTTGTTGAGAATTTCGTATGTTTTGCATCTTCCTTGCGATCGACCTTGTGGTAATTATGTTATTCTTGTATTTTCGACCTAGTTGGAGGATTCGAGGGTTTCCGGTCGAGCTTTCCCATTGCTTCGCGTGCTTTGGACTTGAGGCGAGTATCTTGTCTATATTCTTTATACTTTGAGAATGTGATTTGTCGTGAATTTAACGTGGACTTGTTAGTGATTGAACATTGAACCGTAACTTACTTTTAAATGAATATGTGATTTCTATGAAAGTAAATACGAACGTAAACTTGAGTTTCATGTAGAATGATAACAACCATTTCATGTTGTATTTTACTTAAAATGGATGCTAGAAATGAGTAGTTATCTGAGGAATTGTGGAATCGTAGAATATTTTTATTATTCGCTTGTTAGCCTTTTTCCTGAACGATGGTGTCATGTGAATGTTGTGACTTTGTGGAAGTGTATGATGCGTTAACTTATGTTTTGCACATTTGCAATTATGGTGAATATTGTACCTTTGTTGTTGTGTATCTTGGTGAATTGTGATGTTACCCGGGTAGGGACCCATGAGGCCTCTGGCGGCGCATGCTTGCGAGTACGGCCAGTTGATATGTTATGACCATAATGTTATCAAATCGGGTAGCTCTGGAGGCGCTCTGAGAATCATCACATGCGAGTGCGATGTCACGATAACTTATGGGCGTGTTTGAATGATGTTACCCGAATAGGGACCCGTGAGGCCTCCGGTGGCGTGTGCTTGCGAGTATGGCCAGTTGTCATGATTTGACCATAAGGTTATCTAATCGGGTAGGTCTGGAGAGGTCTCCGGGAATCGTCACTTGCGAGTGCGATGTCAATATAACTTATGGGTGTGCCTTAGCTTGTTTGCGTTAGTCAGTCCGGATGGGTCCCATCGAGGCCACGAAGGTGATTTGAGTGTTTGATGTGATAACTCTGAATTGTAAATGTTTGGACCATGGATCCCGGATGTACTTATATTATTAATTAGTCGTTGAGACTTGGTTGTGAATAGAATCATTTCGACGTTTTTGGTAAACTCTTTTGAAAAGTAGAATTATAAACTTTTCGTGATTTTACACTGAGACCCCCAAAGTCTTCAATTATTCTCTAAATGTGTTTTGGAGTTATTCTTATGATCCTTCCTAAAGGAAATTGTTTTGAAATGAATTTAGACTCGGGGATCCTGTTACTACCTTATTAAAACGTTATTTTCATAACGGTTGTATTCTTGATTTATAACTTTATAGCTTGGTTACTTGCTAGCGATTTCCATCGCTAACCCCTCGTTGGGGATTATTTTATATTTATTTCAGGTGCCCTGATTGGAGAGTGAGCAACCACAGGATCGGCTTGGAGGATGATGTAAAGCAGCGATACTAGTCACAGTTGTAGTCGGTTGTCCGTCAGTGATTTGTCGGTCTGAGTGTTTATTTCTAGTTTCTTTGTCATCCTTAAGAGGATGGAAATATTATGTAATATGTGATCGAGACCTAATCGGTCTACGGTTTTATGTTTTGGTCGAGTTAACCGCGTGTAGGTTTTGTTTTGTAGTCTCCTGCCTAGTAAATCCTTGCGGAAAGGGTTCTACAGCGTGTAATATCCCTTAGTGGATTGAGGGTGTTACTTAAATGGTATCAGAGCTTGGTTTGCGAAAACCTAGGCAGTTGGGTCTTGTCGAGTCGTGTCTTGTCGTGTCACCCGGGTGAGCAATTGTGAACAAGTGTGATCATTGTGATCCGTTGTGGTCAATTGTGATTAGCTGTGATTAGTATCGTGGTGCAGCCGTCATCTCCGTGCGGCCTGTGGACGTAAGTCTCCTCTTTTGTGTGAGGTATCGGTATTTCATGATTTCATTTATGTGCGATGATTGTGGCGCATAATTTTGTTTGTATAGTGTTGTGTAATGGAATCCGTGTTTGATATTCGTGGCATCGTTTGTGTATTGGGTTGAATGTATTGATGGTTGGACACCGAATGGTGCAATATGATGTGAAAACTGTGAACCTTAATGTGTTCCAGAGAATGTATGGACAGTAGAGTTCGTGAGGAACTCAGATGGATGGTTTTGACGTATGTTTGAACTTGGTGTTCACGAATTATATTCAATTGAATTTGTAATCTCGTTTGCCAATTGGGCATGTGGTTTCAAGTTCGATTATTTTTGGATAGTTGTAATTATGTCTACTGCATGTAGGTTTGAAAACGGTTTTCTTAATTGTAACTATGAGCTTGAGTATGTTTGTAAAAGAACCGAATTTTGAAAATGTTTCGATGGTGCGGTTAAACAACAATTTTGTATGGATTTTGAAGTCGGTTGAACTTTGACGAGTTAACCATGTATTTTCAAATGACACCTTCAGACGGTATTTTAAGGAGGCATTTTAAAGTATTTCGGACATTGTAAAATGATATCGTCATTGTGGATATGATTGTAACGCCCCGACTTTCTAGGGTAAATATTGAGGAAATAAATAAAAAGTAAATTTTGACAAAAATAATTTTCTTGAGAATATAAAAATTTTTGCCTACAAAGTCGAGTCGCTACAATAAAATAAAAATAAATACCTTTAAATAAGGTAACATTTCATCATAGATACGAGGTAAAATTTTGCGGTGGAAGAATAAATTATATTTTATAAATTTCTAATCAACGTTTCCCCAAGTAAGTTTCAAAACATTTGACATAACGAAAAACATCATATAATAAATCTTATTTCATATGCCCTCTCGGCTCGCTCCTTCGTCCATCCGGCTCGGTTCAACCTGCAGGATCCATAAAGGTGGGGGTGAGCTTCCTTCAGCTCATGGAAATCACACTGATCACAGTAATATACAATCTCATGGAAAGCATAACATGAATAATCTATCACATTTTTCCTCAACGTCAATGCATACTCACAATATTACGTATAGCATGAATCGAGCACGCATTCACGAATATTGAGGTTGCGCTGGTGCCCCCGCAACAACATGATACATACTCACAATATTATGTATAACATGAATCTAGCATGCATAACACGAATATTGAGGTTGCGCAGGTGTCCCCGCAACAACATGAAACATACACACAATACCACATATAACATGAATCGAGCACGCATGTGAATATTGGGTTGTGCAGGTGTCCCCACACAACATGAATCTTAAGATAACCTCTTACACGAATACAGGTGAGCCTGATTTATAACGTGCATCGTCAATTTATAAACATGAATTGAATATCACATATGCATTCCAATTAAAGCCTTTAAAGTGATAGTGAAAATTCCTACCTGAATAAATGATGAAGTCTGACTTGAAATGAAGATGCTCGACTCAGAGTCCTAATCCCGTAAATCCTCAATAAAGTCTACATATAATAATAATAATTATAATCCTTACAGTTTATTATTTATATAATAAATGAAATATACAAATATCACTATATAATAACTGAAAATAAATTTCAATTATTTATTAATATTAGTCGAAGAGTTAATATTATTAATGACTGAAATTAAAATACTTATTCATAAATTCAGATTAATTATTAATATTAATTGAAAGTCAATATTTTCATGTTTTGGGTCAAAATAGGACTGGAAGTGAATTTTAAAAGTTGATTGGGTTAAAAACCAAAGTAAATGGAAGTCTGGGGTTAAATTGAAAGTTTCTGAAAACTAGGAGTACTAAATTGATTAACTCCTAAAATCCCGCGGGTATAAATACCCCTTAACTCAACCCTAGCCTACAGAATTCATTTCCTCCTTCACTTCTCATTTCTTCTGGTCAAACCCATTCTCTCTCCAGCACTTTCTTCCATCTCTCTCTCTAACTTTCACCAAAATCCGACCTCCCCTCTCTTATGCCCCACCGGAGCACAGAAGACAGATAACACACATACACATGGTCGGAACACACACACATATGGTCGGAACACATATAGCATGTGACCGGATCGTGGCGGACAAAATGGAAATCGGCGGTGGTTCGGCCCAGGTGTCGCAGTCGCAACTGCTCCCGAATTTTCCGGTGAGTTCGATTCGGCAGAGCTTCCTAGATTCCGACATGCCCGACGGCGTACGGCGGAGGCAGAGGCTCGCGACTGAAGGGGGCAGGTTGTAATGCCCGAGATTTCTGTTATGTAATTGGAACTTGCGATATTGTAATGATTATACTTTTGTCTAAGTATTATTCTCCGTATTTCATAATCCGATGTTGCCGAGCGTTTAATTTCATGGTTGTGATTTGTAGGGTTGAAATTCTGTGCATGTAGCGCACGCTACAGGCTAAGGGTAGCGTACGCTAACATGGTTTCATAGCGCACGCTACTGAATGTAATTAGCGCACGCTATGCGTGGTCAAATTGATTGGGACGTGCGGTAGGTGAGATCTGGCCGGGGGACCCCTGTCGGATTGTGTCGGATGTACCTGGACGGCTTTCGGGAAAAGCCGAGTCAACGCCTTAGCGCACGCTACAGGTCGATGCGTAGCGCACGCTAAGTGCCGAGTACAGTCTAGTCCAATGAGCCGTTAGCGCACGCTACGAGCAGGGCCTAGCGCACGCTAATAGCCATTTATTATAAATAGGACATCATCCTATTCGAGATTTCAGTTTTTCTCCTCCCATAACCCGAACTCTTACACTTAGATCATAATTCCCTTCGTCCTAAACACTTCATATCAACCTCCTAGCTCGAGATTGAAGATCGTTTATCATTGGAGCTTGGTGTTCAAGCCTTCGGTGTTGGATCGCTTCGTTTTCCTCCGTATTCTTCACTACCTTGAGGTAGGTGATTCTTCACTAATGTTAGTAATGTCCTAAGGAAGTTTAAATCATGTTTTGATAAACAAGTAATTCGTTTATAATCGGTCATCACATGTTAGAAGGATACTTTTGACGTATCGGCATTATATATCGTATGAACCTTTGAACCATCTTATTATAGGACTCCTAAGCATGTTCAAATCAAGTATTGATCAATAATCGGATATCTACCCAGTTGATACGTTTTACACGATGGAATCATGTGTTTTGGAACATAGAACAAATGGAACTTAGGTTATTTCTTGGAGATCGTAGAAAGGATATGATGTTGAGTTGATTATCCGTATATTTGTACCTCATGATAATGGAATCTTCCACAAACCTTGTTAGCATGTTTTGCCCGAAGATGACTTGTATTATCACGGTAGAATTCATGAGTTTTTCCACCCTTCAACCCAGTTTTCGGTTCGCGGTATTCTGCCATGCAGTAGTAGCGCACGCTAACACGTGTAAGTTAACGTGCGCGCTATCGGGTCGGGAACGCCAAACGCACGTAGCGTGACGTTATGAGACCAGCCGAGTTAGACGCCAGACCGTGGCTAGCGCACGCTAGTCTTATACGATAGCGTCGCTAACAGCCGTCTTAGCGCACGTTACGAGTACGTAGCGCGCTAAGCACCCAGCGATTGGTTATTTTTGATCTTTTCGACCGTAGACCGAATTGTTAGGCCATCGTTCGACTTAAGATGATTTGTATATCGTTCCTTTTGTTAAGGTTCGAGCTTGTTACATTGATCGAAGGAGGCGGCCTTCGAGTGTGTCGAGATCTTTGAAGTGTTTTGCCCTTGCCATTTTCGAGGCAAGTATCATATGTCGAGTTCGATTTATCATGCTTGTGGTTTTATTCATATTGTTGAATATGATATGTATTTCTGAGAATACTCGTGATATTCGTTGTTATATTGATGAACATATTGAAATGCATATGTGTATGCATAATTGTTTGATTATGGTATAAATGATCCGAGGGGGTCATGAGGATCTATGCTGAGGGCGCTGGATCGAATGTCCACCATGCGTTGGTCCGACGGGATCATCATGGGGATCTATGTTGAGGGCGCTGGATCGCTGGACGGGTTTTCCACCATGCGTTGGTCCGACGGGATCATCATGGGGATCTATGCTGAGGGCGCTGGATCGCTGGATTACCATGTATTGTGTTGATGGAATCGTGAGGATTCGCATCGTTGGATTCCGGTGGCGGAAGTCCGGTTTGCATGTTTTATGATGTATTGATGATTTATTGTATGATGATACTTGTACTAGCATTGTTTTGCTAACCCCTTCGGGGTGGACATTGTTTTGATGTTCAGGTGGTCGAGGAGCGGGGAGGCAGCCACAAGACCGGCTGTGACGATGAGATGGCTCGGTGATGTGATTGATGTTATTGTTGTCGAGAGTTGTTTTCTTGTTTCGTTCGCACTCGAGTACGTCTGTTTTTATAATGTGCTTTCTATATGGTTGTATAAATTAACTATTTGATCGGTTGAATCAAATCTGTATTTGAACTTCAGTTGTTCGATTGTATTGTTTTTACAC
Source organism: Orobanche coerulescens (assembly GCA_033398695.1). Lineage (NCBI taxonomy): Eukaryota > Viridiplantae > Streptophyta > Magnoliopsida > Lamiales > Orobanchaceae > Orobanche > Orobanche coerulescens. The sequence goes on along the minus strand of CM065809.1, from coordinate 56,446,497 downwards.
TTCTTATAAAATTAGCCTTGTAAATCCTTATCTAAAGGGTTTACGGCGCTGTAATTATTCCGAATATCTCGGGGTGTTACAGAATATGGTATCGGAGCTAAGATTTATGGATATCTTGGCAGTCGGGTTAGTTGGGTCTGTTTTAATTATTGGTCGTTCGTAACATCACTGCTGAGCCAGCATCGCCAATTGGATCGGGTTGTAAGTTTCCTAATCTCGAATACTACTGTTCTATTTAATTCATGTCTTGTAAACATTGATGGATGTACTTTGAGAAAGTTTGTCCTGGATAATGAGTATTTATGTTTACAGTATGTTGAGAGGAGGTCGTGGACGCGGACGTGGTCGTGGACGCGGACGTGGTAATGCGAGGCAAGAAGAGTCGGTATCTACTCCAGAGATAGCCGCTAGTCAAACGGATTCACATTCCGAGGGACAGCAGGGATCGGCAAATAATAATGCAGATCCTAACGTGCCGGGAGTGCTTCACAGTGGTTGCCCAGATAAACCAGTTTGCTCAAGTTGTGGATCGCATGCAGACGGCGATGGGACAGCAGAATAACGTAGATAATCGGGGAGATAAATGGCTTACCGAGGTGGTCAAATTGCATCCTCCGAAATTTGACGGTTCCACTGAGACGCTTTCGTGGGATCATTGGCTGAAGGAATTGGAAAAGATTTTTGCAGGGATTAACTGTCCCAACGATAGGAAGGTTCCTGGCCGCCAAGATTCTTTTGACCGGGAGGCTTTCGATCGGTGGGAGGCCATTCGACCGAGGAGCACAATGTTGATCGGACGGAATTCAAAGTGATGATGGAGGCACAATATTGTCCTCGCCCGATTAAAGAGGCCCGAGTTCGGGAGTTTTTCTCACCGCAAAATTCGAAGCATCTGTGACGGAAGTGATTAAGACTTTTAATCACCAAATGAATTATGTGCGTCACCTGGTCAGACCGAGGCGGAAAGGATTTTCCATTTTGACATGCGAATGAAGCCGGAAATTCACAATATATGTCCGGATTTGATTGCACCACCTTGAGGCAAGATTGGGACAAGGCGTTGGCCTACGATATGAAGGAAGCGGCAGAGAGAAATCGACGGAAGCAAAGAAACAAGGTGTCCGCAACTTCACGGAGAATAAGAATAGCGGGCCCCGCCGGGTCAGTCCTCTTTTCACTCATCCAGAGACCTCCGCATCCTAGTCGAGGAGGAAAGAAGTTCCGGCAGACCGATCAAGCTTCGACGCAGGAAGAAGTGTTACAACCGTGGCAAGGCGGGACATGTTCGACGTGATTGTTTCGCGCGCTGTGACTGTTTGAGTGTGGACAGAAGGACATCGCGCAACATTTTGTGGAAATGCGACCCGATCTTTTGGTACTCGTACTCAGCTCGATCCGAAAGAGACGAGTGTGAACCAGACGCAAAGAAAGTGGATTTCAGCAGTAACGCCGGGAAGAGAGAGGCATCCAAGGTCCGGGTCCGCTCCTCCACGCCTGTACGAGATGAGGAAATCGATGATCGAACACACTGTTGCATCAGTGCGATCCAGATCCTTTTGCAACCAGTTAGTGTCTTGTTCGATTCGGGAGCTACGCATTCTTTTATATCTTTGAACTGTGTTAATCGTTTGAACATCTCGTGCTTGTATAATTGTGAACCTTATGTTGTGGGATTACCGAGCGGAGAGAAAATTGTGGGAACCGTAGAAGCTAAGGATTTCCAGATCTATAGAAGGAAGAGATTGGCCATCGAATCTTATTGTGGTTGACATCTGCGGTGACGATTTAATTCTCGGAGATGATTGGCTCAACCGTTATGGAGCTGTGCTGAATTACCGAGAGAGAGTCATTTCCATCATTGCGATGACGGATCGAACACTTATTCCGAGGATGGAGACCGAAGCTCGGGAAAATTGATCAAAGCAATGAAAGCCGTGAAATTATCAAGGTGGATGTCACGGACTTTGGTGCTATGCCATGAAGAAAGAGGAAGGGGTAGAGCTCTCGTCCATTTCAGTTGTGAATGAGTTCTCGATGTATTTCCTGACGAACTACAGGTTACCTCCGCAGAGGGGAGTGGAATTCACTATCGAACTAGAGCACCGGAGCAGCTCCTATTTCCAGAGCCCCATACCGCATGGCGCCAACCGAGATGTATGAACTCAAGAAACAACTGGAGGAATTGTTGCAGAGGGGTTATATTCAACCGAGCGTTTCTCCTTGGGGAGCGCCTGCTCTCTTTGTCCTAAGAAAGACGGATCCCTACGACCGTATTGATTACAGGGAACTCAATAAGATGACAATCAAGAATAAGTATCCTATACCTCGGATCGACGACTTGTTTGATCAACTGCAGGGGGCAAGGGTATTCTCGAAGATAGACTTGCGATTGGGATACCACCAGTTGAGAATTAAGGAATCGGATATACCGAAATCTGCTTTCAGATCCCGGTACGGGCATTATGAATTCGTAGTGATGCCGTTTGGACTTACCAATGCTCCTGCAGTATTCATGCAATTAATGAATCGGGTATTCTTGGAGTACTTGGATAAATTTGTGGTCGTTTTCATTGACGACATCTTGATATATTCGAGGGACGCAGAGGAACATGCTGAACATTTACGTGTGGTTTTGAGCATCTTGAGAAAGGAACAGCTGTACGCTAAGCTTTCTAAATGTGAGTTCTGGCTTAAGGAAGTAACTTTCCTTGGGCATGTGATATCACCGACGGAGTTCGGGTGGACCCGAAGAAAGTCGAAGCAATCTTGGAATGGGAAGTTCCTAGCAACGTGAAAGAAGTCCGAAGCTTCTTAGGACTTGGCCGGATATTATCGCCGCTTTGTAGAGGGATTTTCCAAAATTGCTCGTCCGCTCACTCATTTTACGTAAAACTCAAAAGTTCACGTGGAATGAGAAGTGCCAGCCGGTTTTGACGAACTTAAGAGGAGACTAACGACAAGACCTATATTAGCACCGCTGCAGGGAACCGATGGATTCATGGTATACGCCGACGCTTGAATCGGGGTTTGGGTTGCGTGTTGATGCAGAGGGATAAAGTGATTGCTTATGCTTCTCGGCAATTGAAACCGCACGGGTTAATTATCCTACTCATGATCCGGAGCTAGTCTGTGGTCTTTGCCTTGAAAATCAAGCGGCATTATTTGTACGGCACTCATTGTCGATCTTTACAGATCATAAGAGCCTCAAATACATTTTCATCGTAAAGAATTAAACATGAGGCAGAGAAGGTGGCTAGAATTGATCAAGGATTACGACTTGGAGATTCTCTATCATCCGGGAAAGCAAATGTAGTAGCCGATGCTTTGAGCCGTAAACTGTCTCCTTCGAGTGTTGGAAGCACTTACGTCCCAACCCAGATTCAACGAGAACCGATCCGCGAGGGGATTGAAGTATGGGCACCATGAATCCAAGGGCAAATTTATGTGATGGAACTGACTTCATCACTGGTCGAGGAGAACAAGTCTAAACAATTGAACAATTCTTTAATCCTTCGATTAAGCGACGAAGTAAAGAAAGGAAAAGCCCCAGGATTCATGATACAAGATGATGGAGTTCTGAGATTCCAGAGTCGACTTTGTGTTCCCGATGATGATGATTTGAGAAGGACTATTCTGAAGGAAGCTCACAGCGCGCCCTATTCTATTCACCCGGGCAGCAGTAAGATGTATAAAGATTTAAAGCAAAACTTCTGGTGGGGGAATATGAAGAAGGACGTAGCAGAGTACGTTTCGAAGTGTTTGACCTGTCAGCAGGTTAAGATTGAACATCAACGACCTGCTGGAATGTTAAAGCCGCTCCCGATCCCTGAATGGAAGTGGGAGGATATCTCGATGGATTTCATCACTAGTATGCCAAGGACTAGAACGGGAATGAACATGATTTGGGTTGTAGTTGATCGACTAACCAAGTCGGCTCATTTCCTGGGAATTAAAGATACATGGGGACCCGAGAGATTGGCACGAATATTTATTGCGGAGATAGTCAGATTGCACGGGACACCGAAGACCATTATTTCGGATCGAGATGGCCGTTTCGTGTCACATTTCTGGAGAGCAGTTCACAGGGCTTTGGGGACTGAGCTCAACTTTAGCACAGCTTATCATCCCCAAACGGACGGTCAGTCCGAAAGGACCATTCAGACAGTAGAGGACATGCTTAGAGCTTATGCATTAGATTGGTCGGTTGATTGGGAAATTCACTTGCCCTTTATCGAGTTCACTTATAATAACAGTTGGCATGCTTCTATTAAGATGGCACCATTTGAAGCTTTGTACGGGAGAAGATGCCGGTCACCCCTGTGCTGGGATGATTCTTCGGATTTGATCGGGACGGAACCGGAATTGATTATTCAGACTCAAGAGAAGATAGCCTTGATTCGAGAAAGACTGCTGATCGCCCAGAGTCGGCGAAGTCTTATGCCGATGTACGTCGTCGCCCTCTAGAGTTCGACCCGGAGACCACGTACTATTGAAGGTGTCTCCTACACGAGGGATTTTCCGTTTTGGGAGAAGAGGCAAACTTAGTCCGAGATATATCGGACCCTTTGAGATCCTCGAGAGAGTGGGAGATTTAGCATACAGTTGGCCTTACCGCCATCGCTGAGTCACGTTCACAATGTGTTTCACGTATCCCAATCGCGAAGTATGTACCGACCCGATCACGTCATTGATTTCGACGAGATCGAGATAGCTAATGATGGCACCTTCAAGAGAGACCAATCAAGATACTTGAGAGCCGGATCAAACAATTGAGGAATAAACCAATACACTTGGTTAAAGTACAATGGTCACGACATGGAGTCGAAGAGGCCACTTGGGAAACGGAGGACGGTATGAAGGCTAAATATCCGGAGTTGTTTTCATCATAAGTTTCGGGACGAAACTTCTTTTAGGAGGAAGGATGTAATGCCCGAGATTTCTATGTAATTGGAACTTGCGATATTGTAATGATTGTACTTTTGTCTAAGTATTATTCTCCGTATTTCATAATCCGATGTTGCCGAGCGTTTAATTTCATGGTTGTGATTTGTAGGGTTGAAATTCATTGCATGTAGCGCACGCTACAGGCTAAGGGTAGCGTACGCTAACATGGTTTCATAGCGCACGCTACGTAATGTAATTAGCGCACGCTATGCGTGGTCAAATTGATTGGGACGTGCGGTAGGTGAGATCTCGCCGGGGACCCTCGCCGGATTGTGTCGGATGTACTGGACGGCTCGAAAAGCCGAGTCAACGCCTTTAGCGCACGCCATGTGTCGATGCGTAGCGCACGCTAAGTGCCGAGTGATCTAGTCGATGAGCCGTTAGCGCACGCTACGAGCGGGGCCTAGCGCGCGCTAATAGCCATTTATTATAAATAGGACATCATCCTATTCGAGATTTCGATTTTCTCCTCCCATAACCCGAACTCTTACACTTAGATCATAATTCCCTTCGTCCTAAACACTTCATATCAACCTCCTAGCTCGAGATTGAAGATCGTTTATCATTGGAGCTTGGTGTTCAAGCCTTCGGTGTTGGATCGCTTCGTTTTCCTCCGTATTCTTCACTACCTTGAGGTAGGTGATTCTTCACTAATGTTAGTAATGTCCTAAGGAAGTTTAAATCATGTTTTGATAAACAAGTAATTCGTTTATAATCGGTCATCACATGTTAGAAGGATACTTTTGACGTATCGGCATTATATATCGTATGAACCTTTGAACCATCTTATTATAGGACTCCTAAGCATGTTCAAATCAAGTATTGATCAATAATCGGATATCTACCTTGATACGTTTTACACGATGGAATCATGTGTTTTGGAACATAGAACAAATGGAACTTAGGTTATTTCTTGGAGATCGTAGAAAGGATATGATGTTGAGTTGATTATCCGTATATTTGTACCTCATGATAATGGAATCTTCCACAAACCTTGTTAGCATGTTTTGCCCGAAGATGACTTGTATTATCACGGTAGAATTCATGAGTTTTTCCACCCTTCAACCCGCTTTCGGTTCGCGGTATTACGCCATGCAAGAGTAGCGCACGCTAACACGTGTAAGTTAACGTGCGCTATCGGGTCGGCAAGCACGTGAAACGTAGCGTACGTTATGAGACCACCGAGTTAGATCGCAGACCGTGGCTAGCGCACGCTAGTCTTATACGATAGCGTCGCTATCAGCCTGCCTTAGCGCACGTTACGTAGAGTACGTAGCGCGCGCTAAGCGATCGAGCAGATTGGTTATTTTTGATCTTTTCGACCGTAGACCGAATTGTTAGGCCATCGTTCGACTTAAGATGATTTGTATATCGTTCCTTTTGTTAAGGTTCGAGCTTGTTACATTGATCGAAGGAGGCGGCCTTCGAGTGTGTCGAGATCTTTGAAGTGTTTTGCCCTTGCCATTTTCGAGGCAAGTATCATATGTCGAGTTCGATTTATCATGCTTGTGGTTTTATTCATATTGTTGAATATGATATGTATTTCGAGAATACTCGTGATATTCGTTGTTATATTGATGAACATATTGAAATGCATATGTGTATGCATAATTGTTTGATTATGGTATAAATGATCCGAGGGGGTCATGAGGATCTATCTTTGAGGGCGCTGGATCGAATGTCCACCATGCGTTGGTCCGACGGGATCATCATGGGGATCTATCTTTGAGGGCGCCGGATCGGGACGGAGTTTTCCACCATGCGTTGGTCGACGGGATCATCATGGGGATCTATCTTGAGGGCGCCTGGATCGCTGGATTACCATGTATTGTGTTGATGGAATCGTGAGGATTCGCATCGTTGGATTCCGGTGGCGGAAGTCCGGTTTGCATGTTTTATGATGTATTGATGATTTATTGTATGATGATACTTGTACTAGCATTGTTTTGCTAACCCCTTCGGGGGTGGACATTGTTTTGATGTTCAGGTGGTCGAGGAGCGGGGAGGCAGCCACAATACCGACAGGACGATGAGATGGCTCAGTGATGTGATTGATGTTATTGTTGTCGAGAGTTGTTTTCTTGTTTCGTTCAGTACTCGAGTACGTCTGTTTTAATAATGTCCTTTCGATATGGTTGTATAAATTAACTATTTGATCGGTTGAATCAAATCTGTATTTGAACTTCAGTTGTTCGATTGTATTGTTTTTACACTTCTTATAAAATTAGCCTTGTAAATCCTTATCTAAAGGGTTTACGGCGCTGTAATTATTCCGAATATCTCGGGGTGTTACACAGGTGAGGTTTGGTCTGCGAATTAATCTGATTTGTTGTTGTTGTTCATACCAGGTTTCGGTTTATGGGTTGATGATTTTTATTCTTGCTTTCTGAATTTAAGTCGGGACTGGAAAAACAGGGATTTGATGGCGACAGTGCAAGTAAGGTTCAGGCCACGAATTTTGAAGTCGGGCTGGTGTAATGGGGTTTTGGATTCGAATCTGATTTAGTTTCGACTATTGATCCTTGTTTTTCTGAATGTGAGTTCGGACTCGGTTCGGGCTGAAACTTCGATTTCAGTTTTAAGTTTGGTTTTTAAACTGGGTTCAGGGGAAAATGAATCAGGTTGCAAATTTTGGATTTTGGTTTGGGCGATTTATTTCTGAATATGGGTCAATGGGGTTCTTCTGTTCGGAAAAAAATATATATATATATATATTGAGCTTTAAGTAAGAATTCCCTTTTTGGTGAAAAAGGATTTGATGAGACTATGAGTTTGATTCGTATTTTAAAGTGTTGGATGCGTTCCAATTATCTTCTTATTGTACTTTATATGTTTGAATTAATGATTCTCGAATAAAAATGATTGTAGGATTTTGCAGTTTTGCTTGCATGTTCGGATTCTATGGGATTTCACAAGTTTTTAATCAAAATGAACATGCTGGAAGTAAGAAAGACAACTTATGTTACCTTTTTGGAGAGAAGTCGAGGTTCCGAAAAGGGATTGAGCAGTCAATGAGCAAGTCCACTTGAATGATTTAGCAAAAAATAACGACGTCTTTGTTGTTATTTGTCTGGTTGTGCTCCTCCTTTTCTTTGTATCGTAAATCTTCTGGCAGAAATTGTGTATTGTATTCTCTGTATTTTTTTTCGTGTGTATATGTGTTTTCTGTGTATTTTTTTTTTGTTGATCGATGAAAGATTGTGTAAAGGATTTCTGCACTGCAAAATTTATATTTATAGGTGTAGATTTTTAAGTGTTTTAGTTGAATTAGGTTTGTGTATTAGGATATACATTGAAGAGTTTTGATGAAGTGAAAAGTCTGATGTTGTTTCATCGACCTGCACCAAAATTCTTAATTGTGGTTAATAAAATTTAATCATAGTTTGGTTAACTTAAGATACATGGTTAAAACATAAATGGTATAATAATAATACTAATAATAGTAATTGTAGAATAACAATTAATTGGTAATGTCGATAATAAAAATCCGAAAATAATAAAGATATTAATAATAATATTAATAATAATAAATTGATAATATTATTAATAATAATGTTAGTATTATACCCGGAAAATTAATAACACTATTATAAAATAAATAATGACCACTTAAATATATCTGACAAAATGACTCGGGCTAGTACTTGTGATACGTCGAAATAAATGTTCATGATCCTCTAAATGAAATTAAATAATATGAAATGCAGTATAATATTTTTATAAATAATAATATTGCATTATGAAAATAGCGGGTATTACATCATACCCCTCTTAGAAAAATTTTTGTCCTCGAAAATAAATGTCATACCTCGATTGAAGAAATTCGGATAACGAGCTTGGAGTTCTCCTTCGCGCTCCCAAGTGGCTCCATCTTTACTGTGGTTATGCCATTGGATTTTGACAAACACCTTCTCTTTGTCCCTCAACTGTCGGACTGATTGGTCGAGAATCAGTTCTGGTTATTCTTTATAGGTACGATTTTTGTTCATCTCCACGGCGGTATAGTTGATGATGTGGCTGGAATCGTTCACATACTTTCTCAACAATGACACGTGGAAGACGTTGTGCACAGCCGAAAGTTCTGGGGGTAAAGCCAAGCGGTAAGCTAACTCACCGATTCGTTCGAGAATTTCGAACGGTCCAATGTATCTCGGTCTCAACTTGCTCCTTGGACCAAAACGAACAATTCCCTTGGTAGGAGATACCTTCAGGAATACCTTGTCTCCAACACAAAATTCGAGATCCTTCCTACGCTTGTCGGCGTAAGACTTCTGACAAGCTTGTGCTATCTTGATCCTCTCACGAATCTTATCCACCACACCAACTGTCTGTTCGATCATCTCGGGACCCAAAATTCTCCTTTCACCTACCTCATCCCAATACAGTGGTGATCGACACTTCCTACCGTATAAGGCTTCATATGGTGCCATACCGATCGTCGACTGATAACTGTTGTTGTAAGCAAATTCTCCCAAAGGCAACAGTCGTTCCCAATTATTGCCCATGTCTAACACACATGCTCTCAACATATCCTAAAGGAACTGAATGGTCCTCTTGGACTGACCATCAGTCTGAGGATGATAGGCCGTGCTAAAATTTAACTGCGTTCCCAAGGCTTATTGCAAACTCTCCCAAAAACGCGATGTGAAACAAGTATCCCTATCGGATACTATAGGGACTGGCACCCCATGCAATTTAATAATCTCCCTGATGTAAAGTTGGGCATAATGATCCATTCAAAAATTCATCTTAACTGGGATGAAGTGAGCTGACTTTGTGAGTCGGTCCACAACAACCCAAATAGCATGGTTTCCTCTTTCCGTTCCAGGCAAACCTACCACAAAGTACATCGTAATGTGTTCCCATTTCCATTCCGGAATATGAAGTGATTTAAGTCCAAAGGGGCGTTGGTGTTGTGCCTTCACTTGTTGGCAAACTATACACTTTCTGACAAAGTTTGCCACATCTCTTTTCAAACCTTCCCACCAAAATGTCCCCTTAAGATCTTGATACATCTTTGTACTCCCAGGGTGTGCTGTATATGGAGTACTATGTGCCTCCTTCAATATCGCTACTCTCAACTTGACAACATTGAGCACACAGATCCTCCCTTCATAGTACATTATGCCATCATCGGACACACTGAATCCCTTATCCTCACCTGAAAGAGTATGTTCTTTCATCTTGACCAAGAAGTCGTCTTGTCCTTGACCTTCTTTGATCTGTTCCCTCAAGGTTGGTTGTACCACCAAACTAACCAATAACAAATCAACTGGATCCGATGGTGTAGCCATCTCAAGGTCCATCCTTGCAAATTCCTTGACTCTTTGGTCAACAAACAAGTTAGGTCTCCTCTCGCCTTACGGCTCAATGCATCAGCAACTATGTTTGCTTTACCGTGGTGGTAATGAATTGTATAATCGTAGTCTTTGACCAATTCTAGCCATCTGCGCTGCCCCATATTCAATTCCTTTTGTGTGAAAATATATTTTAGACTTTTGTGGTCTGTATAAATTTCACACTTACCTCCATAAAGGTAATGTCTCCAAAGCTTCAAGGCATGAACTACCGCTGCTAATTCCAAATCATGAGTAGGGTAGTTCAGCTCGTGCGGTTTCAACTATCTCGAAGCATAGGCAACCACCTTGCCCTCTTGCATCAATACACATCATAAGCCTTGCTTGGATGCATCACTATAAAAGACGAACTCTTTCGTCGGATCGGGAATCGTCAAAACTGGTGCAGCAGTCAATTTTCGCTTAAGTTCTTGGAAACTCTTTTCGCATTTCTCATTCCATAAGATGACTTCTCCCTTTCTAGTCAATTTAGTCATCAGTGCAGCTATCTTCGAAAATCCTTCGATAAATCTCCGATAGTAACTGGCTAACCCCAAGAAGCTGCGAACTTCATTCGCATTTCTAGATATTTTCCAATCATTGACTGCCTCAACTTTAATCGGGTCAACCTCAATTCCTTTAGAAGTGACCACATGTCCCAAAAATGCAATTCGGTTAAGCCAAAATTCACACTTATTGAACTTCGCATACAACTTCTCCTTGCACAGTATTCCCAATACTGTTCTAAGATACTGCTCATGTTCAACCTTGGTCTTTGAATATACAAGTATGTCATCTATGAACACAATGACAAACTTATCCAAATAAGGTTGAAATACATGGTTCATGAGGTCCATGAATACTGCTGGCGCATTAGTCGAACCAAATAGCATCACTAAAAACTCATAGTGTCCATAACGAGTTTGAAATGCGGTCTTCGGGATATCATTATTCTTAATCCTCGGTTGGTGATATCCGGATCTCAAATCTATTTTCGAGAATACTCCCGATCCTCCAAGTTGATAGAATAGGTCCTCTATTCTAGGAAGTGGATATTTATTCTTTATCGTGAGTCGATTAAGTTCACGATAGTCAATGCACATCCTCAAACTTCCATCCTTCTTCTTCACGAAGAGCACTGGCGCACCCCATGGTGAAACACTCGGTCGGATAAATCCGGACTCGAATAGTTCCTAGAGTTGTACTTTCAGCTCTTGCAATTCCTTAGGCGCCATCCTATAGGGAGCCTTCGATATTGGTGCCGCTCCTGGCACTAAATCAATCTAGAATTCAACTTGACGACTTGGCGGTACTCCGGGCAAGTCTTCGGGAAAGACGTCTGAATACTCCTTGACGATAGGTACATCAGATACCGTCTTCTCCGAAGTCATTTTCCCCATCACAATCACCAAGAATCCTTGGCAATTACGCTTCTTCAACATCTTCACCGCTTTCATGGCTGATATCACCTTCGGGGTACTGCTGTGTCTAACTCCCTCGAATACGGTCTTGACATCAACAGAAGGACATAAAGTTACCCTCCTCTCGGAGCATTCAACTACAGCTCTATGTTTGTCCAACCAATCCATACCCAAAATAACATCAAAATTGCTAAGTTCAACTATGTGCAAGTTGGCTAAGAAGCTATGTTCGTTAATCTCTATCTTCACGTTGTTAGTTATCGAGTCTACACGCACTACTCCCCATCATCACTGCTAATAATCTCTACAACAGAAATAGAGGGTCGCGGCTCAATCCACGAAGTGACTTCATCTTCAGACTCGATATCTGCCATCAAAACATCCTTCAGATTTTCGTCGAGATCTATTTTTGAGGTCTCATCGGGAACTTCCTATGGATTCTCTTCTGGATATTCCTCGGGATCCTCCCCAGGGTCTTCTTCGGGATCCTCCTCTGAGTCTTCCTCGTCCATAGAGTCAGCATTCCAATTTGCAGTCGGTATCGCCTCCCGAGCGTTCAAATCCAATAAGCGTCCATCTACGAACTGGAAATCATCTACGGCCTCTCGCTCTTCGAGGGATCTCTTGATGGCTTTTTTCCAAATCCGGAAGATGCAGCAACTCCAGTCTTCGGATAACTTCTCCATCAGGTTCTCTAGCTGTCGAGTGACGGAACCTTGCTTCCCAGATTGCAGCCACTTACTCATCCTATTAATGACGTAGTTTGGTGCATTTTCTGGTAGACTAGGGTCGTCCCACCAGTCTTTACGTGCTAGAAGGCGCGAGTCAAAAGTAGCTGGGACCTTCTTACGTGGAGTCATTCTAGGTTTGGCCATTCTAACAATTCGTACATACATAAATAATTATGTAAATAAAATGAAATGACACATGCATGAATAATGACTGAAATTTGGTACCTCAGACGGAGTGACGAAGTGGCGAAGCTGAGAGCATATGATACTTTTACATTCTAGCGAGTCTACAAAAAGGTAAACCCGCTCTGATACCACTATGTAACGCCCCGACTTTCTAGGGTAAACATTTGGGAAATAAATAAAAGGTAAATTTTGACAAAAATAATATTCTTGCGAATATAAAAATTTTCGCCTACAAAGTCGAGTCGATACAATAAAATAAAAATAAATACCTTTAAATAAGGTAACATTTCATCATAAAATTTTTTTTGAAAGGTAACATTTCATCACAGATACGAGGTAAAATTTTGAGGCGGAAGAATAAATCATATTTTATAAATTTCTAATCAACATTTCCCCAAGTAAGTTTCAAAACATTTGACATATAACGAAAAACATCATATAATAAATCTTCTTTCATATGCCCTCTCGGCTCGCTCCTTCGTCCATCCGGCTCGATTCAACCTGCGGGATCAATAAAGGTGGGGGTGAGCTTCCTTCAGCTCGTGAAAATCACACTGATCACAGTAATATACAATCTCATGGAAAGCATAACATGAATAATCTATCACATTTTTCCTCCACGTCAATGCATACTCACAATATTACGTATAGAATGAATCGAGCACGCATACACGAATATTGAGGTTGCACAGGTTCCCCCGCAACAACATGATACATACTCACAATATTACGTATAGCATGAATCTAGAACGCATACCACGAATATTGAGGTTGCGCAGGTGTCCCCGCAACAATATGAAACATACACGCAATACCACATATAACATGAATCGAGCACGCATGTAAATATTGGGTTGTGAAGGTGTCCCCACACAACATGAATCTTAAGATAACCTCTTACACGAATACAGGTGAGCCTGATTTACAACGTGCATTGTCAATTTATAAACATGAATTGAATATCACATATGCAGTCCAATTAAAGCAATTAAAGTAATAGTGAAAATTCCCACCTGAATAAATAATGATGTCTGACTTGAAATGAAGATGCTAGACTCACAGTCCTAAGTCCGTAAATCCTCGATAAAGTCTACATATAATAATAATAATTATAATCCTTACAATTTATTATTTATACAATAAATGAAATATACAAATATCAGTATATAATAACTGAAAATAAATTACAATTGTTAATTAATATTAGTCGAAGAGTTAATATTATTAATGACTGAAATTAAAATACTTATGCATAAATTCAGATTAATTATTAATATTAATTGAAAGTCAACATTTTAATGTTTTGGGTCAAGATAGGACTGGAAGTGAATTTTGAATGTTGACTGGGTTAAAAATCAAAGTAAATGGAAGTCTGGCGTTAAATTGAAAGTTTTTGAAAACTGGGAGTACTAAATTGAATAACTCCTAAAATCCTGCGGGTATAAATACCCCTTAACTCAACCCTAGCCGACAGAATTCATTTACTCCACTTCTCATTTCTTCTCGTCAAACCCGTTCTCTCTCCAGCACTTTCTTCCATCTCTCTCTCTAACTTTCACCAAAATCTGACCTCCCCTCTCTTAAGCCCGATCTCGGCCGGAGCAAAGAAGACAGATAACACACATACACACGGTCGGAACACACACACACACATATGGTCGGAACACATACATCATGTGACCGAATCATGGTGGACAAAATGGAAATCGGCGGTGGTTCGGCCCAGGTGTCACAGTCGCAACTGCTCCCGGATTTTCCGTTGAGTTCGATTCGGCATAGCTTCCTTGATTCCGACATGCCCGACAGCGGACGGCGGAGGCGGAGGCTCGCGACTGAAGGGGGCAGGTGAGGTTCGGTCTGCGAATTAATCTGATTTGTTGTTGTTGTTGTTCATACCAGGTTTCGGTTTATGGGTTGATGATTTTTATTCTTGCTTTCTGAATTTAAGTCGGGACTGGAAAAATAGGGATTTGATGGCGACGGTGCAAGTAAGGTTCAGGCCACGAATTTTGAAGTTGGGCTGGTGTAATGGGGTCTCGGATTCGAATCTGATTTAGTTTCGACTATTGGTCCTTGTTTTTCTGAACGTGAGTTCGGACTCGGTTCGGGCTGAAACTTCGATTTCAGTTTTAAGTTTGGTTTTTAAACTCGGTTCAGGGGAAAATGAATCATTGCAAATTTTGGATTTTGGTTTGGGCGTTTTATTTCTGAATATGGGTCAAAGGGCTTCTTCTGTTCGAAAAAAAATATATTGAGCTTTAAGTAAGAATTCCCTTTTTGGTGAAAAACGATTTGATGAGACTATGAGTTTGATTCGTATTTCAAAGTGTTGGATGCGCTCCAATTATCTTCTTATTATACTTTATATGTTTTGATTAATGATTCTCGAATAAAAATGATTGTAGGATTTTGCAGTTTTGCTTGCATGTTCGGATTCTATGGGATTTCACAAGTTTTTAATCAAAACGAACATGCTGGAAGTAAGAAAGACAACTTATGTTACCTTTTTGGAGAGAAGTCGAGGTGCCGAAAAGGGATTGAACGGCTGGGCTGAGCAAGTCCACTTGAATGATTTAGAAAAAAATAACGACGTCTTTGCTGTTATTTGTCTGGTTGTGTTCCTCCTTTTCTTTGTATCGTAAATCTTCTGGCAGAAATTGTGTATTGTATTCTCTTTATTTTTTTTTGTGTGTATATGTGTTTTCTGTGTATTTTTTTTGTTGATCGATGAAAGATGGTGTAAAGGATTTCTGCACTGCAAAATTTATATTTATAGGTGTAGAATTTTAAGTGTTTTAGTTGAATTAGGTTTGTATATTAGGATATACATTGAAGAGTTTTGATGAAGTGAAAAGTCTGATGTTGTTTCATCGACCTGCACCAAAATTCTTAATTGTGGTTAATAAAATTTAATCATAGTTTGGTTAACTTAAGATACATGGTTAAACATAAATGGTATAATAATAATACTAATAATAGTAATTATAGAATAACAATTAATTGGTAATATCGATAATAAAAATCCGAAAATAATAAAGATATTAATAATAATATTAATAATATTAATAATAATAAATTGATAATATTATTAATAATAATGTTAGTATTATACCCGGAAAATTAATAACACTATTATAAAATAAATAATGACCACTTAAATATATCTGACAAAATGACTCGAACTAGTACTTGTGATACGTCGAAATAAATATTCATGATCCTCTAAATGAAATTAAATAATATGAAATGCAGTATAATATTATTATAAATAATAATATTGCATTATGAAAATAGCGGGTATTACATCCTACCCCTCTTAGAAAAAATTTTGTCCTCGAAAATAAATGTCATACCTCGATTGAAGAAATTCAGATAACGAGCTTGGAGTTCTTCTCCGCGCTCCCAAGTGGCTTCATCTTTACTGTGGTTACGCCATTGGATTTTGACAAACACCTTCTCTTTGTCCCTCAACTGTCGGACTGATCGGTCGAGAATCAGTTCTGGTTGTTCTTTATAGGTACGATTTTTGTTCATCTCCACGGCGGTATAGTTGATGATGTGGCTGGAATCGTGCACATACTTTCTCAACAACGACACGTGGAAGACGTTGTGCACAGCCGAAAGTTCTGGGGTAAAGCCAAGCGGTAAGCTAACTCACCGATTCGTTCGAGAATTTTGAACGGTCCAATGTATCTCGGTCTCAACTTGCTCCTTGGACCAAAACGAACAATTCCCTTGGTAGGAGATACCTTCAGGAATACCTTGTCTCCAACACAAAATTCGAGATCCTTCCTACGCTTGTCGGCGTAAGAATTCTGACAAGCTTGTGCTATCTTGATCCTCTCACGAATCTTATCCACCACACCAACTGTCTGTTCGATCATCTCGGGACCCAAAATTCTCCTTTCACCTACCTCATCCCAATACAGTGGTGATCGACACTTCCTACCGTATAAGGCTTCATACGGTGCCATACCGATCATCGACTGATAACTGTTGTTGTAAGCAAATTCTCCCAAAGGCAACAGTTGTTCCCAATTATTGCCCATGTCTAACACACATGCTCGCAACATATCCTCATGGATCTGAATAGTCCTCTTGGACTGACCATCAGTCTGAGGATGATAGGCCGTGCTAAAATTTAACTGCGTTCCCAAGGCTTCTTGCAAACTCTCCCAAAAACGTGATGTGAAACAAGTATCCCTATCGGATACTATAGGGACTGGCACCCCATGCAATTTAATAATCTCCCTGATGTAAAGTTGGGCATAATGATCCATTCGAAAATTCATCTTAACTGGGATGAAGTGAGCTGACTTTGTGAGTCGGTCCACAACAACCCAAATAGCGTGGTTTCCTCTTTCCATTGCAGGCAAACCTACCACAAAGTCCATCGTAACGTGTTCCCATTTCCATTCCGGAATATGAAGTGATTTAAGTCCAAAGGGGCGTTGGTGTTGTGCCTTCACTTGTTGGCAAACTATACACTTTCTGACAAAGTTTGCCACATCTCTTTTCAAACCTTCCCACCAAAATGTCCCCTTAAGATCTTGATACATCTTTGTACTCCTAGGGTGTGCTGTATATGGAGTACAATGTGCCTCCTTCAATATCGCTACTCTCAACTTGACAACATTGGGCACACAGATCCTCCTTTCATAGTACATCGTGCCATCATCGGACACACTGAATCCCATATCCTCACCTGAAAGAGTACGTTCTTTCATCTTGACCAAGAAGTCGTCTTGTCCTTGACCTTCTTTGATTTGTTCCCTCAAGGTTGGTTGTACCACCAAACTAACCAATAACGAATCAACTGGATCCGATGGTGTAGCCATCTCAAGGTCCATCTTTGCAAATTCCTTGACTCTTTGGTCAACAAACAAGTTAGGTCTCCTCTAGCCTTACGGCTTAATGCATCAGCAACTATGTTTGCTTTACCGTGGTGGTAATGAATTGTATAATCGTAGTCTTTGACCAATTCTATCCATCTGCGCTGCCTCATATTCAATTCCTTTTGTCTGAAAATATATTTTAGACTTTTGTGGTTTGTATAAATTTCACACTTACCTCCATAAAGGTAATGTCTCCAAAGCTTCAAGGCATGAACTACCGCTGCTAATTCCAAATCATGAGTAGGGTAGTTCAGCTCGTGTGGTTTCAACTATCTCGAAGCATAGGCCACCACCTTGCCCTCTTGCATCAATACACATCCTAAGCCTTGCTTGGATGCATCACTGTAAATGACGAACTCTTTCGTCGGATCGGGAATCGTCAAAACTGGTGCAGCAGTCAATCTTCGCTTAAGTTCTTGGAAACTCTTTTCGCATTTCTCATTCCATAAGAAGACTTCTCCCTTTCTAGTCAATTTAGTCATTAGTGCAGCTATCTTCGAAAATCGTTCGATAAATCTCCGATAGTAACCGGCTAACCCCAAGAAGCTGTGAACTTCATTCGCATTTCTCTATATTTTCCAATCATTGATTGCCTCAACTTTAATCGGGTCAACCTCAATTCCTTTAGAAGTGACCACATGTCCCAAAAATGCAATTCAGTTAAGCCAAAATTCACACTTATTGAACTTCGCATACAACTTTTCCTTGCGCAATATTCCCAATATTGTTCTAAGATACTGCTCATGTTCAACATTGGTCTTTGAATATACAAGTATGTCACCTATGAACACAATGACAAACTTATCCAAATAAGGTTGAAATACATGGTTCATGAGGTCCATGAATACTGCTGGCGCATTAGTCAAACCAAATAGCATCATTATTAACTCATAGTGTCCATAACGAGTTTGAAATGCGGTCTTCGGGATATCATTATTCTTAATCCTCAGTTGGTGATATCCGGATCTCAAATCTATTTTCGAGAATACTCCCGATCCTCCAAGTTGATCGTATAGGTCCTCTATTCTAGGAAGTGGATATTTATTCTTTATCGTGAGTCGATTAAGTTCACGATAGTCAATGCACATCCTCAAACTTCGATCCTTCTTCTTCACGAAGAGCACTGGCGCACCCCATGGTGAAACACTCGGTCGGATAAATCCAGAGTCGAATAGTTCCTAGAGTTGCACTTTCAGCTCTTGCAATTCCTTAGGCGCCATCCTATAGGGAGCCTTCGATATTGGTGCCGCTCCTGACACTAAATCAATCGAGAATTCAACTTGACGACTTGGCGGTACTCCGAGCAAGTCTTCGGGAAAGACGTCTGGATACTCCTTGACGATAGGTACATCAGATACCGTCTTCTCCGAAGTCGTTTTCTCCATCACAATCACCAAGAATCCTTGGCAATTACGCTTCTTCAACATCTTCACCGCTTTCATGGCTGATATCACCTTCGGGGTACTGCTATGTCTAACTCCCTCAAATACGGTCTTGACATCAACAGACATACATAAAGTTACCCTCGTCTTGGAGCATTCAACTACAGCTCTATGTTTGTCCAACCAATCCATACCCAAAATAACATCAAAATTGCTAAGTTCAACTATGTGCAAGTTGGCTAAGAAGCTATGTTCGTTAATCTCTATCTTCACGTTGTTAGTTATCGAGTCTAAACGCACTACTCCCCATCATCACTGCTAATAATCTCTACAACAGAAATAGGGGGTCGCGGCTCAATCCACGAAGTGACTTCATCTTCAGACTCGATATCTGCCATCAAAACATCCTTCAGATTTTCGCCGAGATCTATTTTTGAGCTCTCATCCGGAACTTCCTCTGGATTCTCTTCTGGATCTTCCTCGGGATCCTCCTCAGGGTCTTCTTCGGGATCCTCCTCTGAGTCTTCCTCGTCCATAGAGTCGGCATTCCAATTTGCAGTCGGTATCGCCTCCCGAGCGTTCAAATCCAATAAGCGTCCAGCTACGAACTGGAAATCATCTACGGCCTCTCGCTCTTCGGGGGATCTCTTGATGGCTTTTTTTCAAATCCGGAAGATGCAACAACTCCAGTCTTCGGATAACTTCTCCATCAGGTGCTCTAGCTGTCGAGTGACGGAACCTTGTTTCCCAGATTGCAGCCACTTACTCAGCCTATTAATGACGTAGTTTGGTGCATTTTCTGGTAGACTAGGGTCGTCCCACCAGTCTTTACGTGCTAGAAGGCGCGAGTCAAAAGTAGCTGGGACCTTCTTACGTGGTGTCATTCTAGGTTTGGCCATTCTAACAATTCGTACATACATAAATAATTATGTAAATAAAATGAAATGACACATGCATGAATAATGACTGAAATTTGGTACCTCAGACGGAGTGACGAAGTGGCGAAGCTGAGAGCATATGAGACTTTTACATTCTAGCGAGTCTACAAAAAGGTAAACCCGCTCTGATACCACTATGTAATGCCCCGACTTTCTAGGGTAAATATTGGGGAAATAAATAAAAGGTAAATTTTGACAAAAATAATATTCTTGCGAATATAAAAATTTTCGCCTACAAAGTCGAGTCGATACAATAAAATATAAATAAATACCTTTAAATAAGGTAACATTTCATCATAAATTTTTTTTTGAAAGGTAACATTTCATCATAGATACGAGGTAAAATTTTGCGGTGGAAGAATAAATCATATTTTATAAATTTCTAATCAACATTTCCCCAAGTAAGTTTCAAAACATTTGACATATAACGAAAAACATCATATAATAAATCTTCTTTCATATGCCCTCTCGGCTCGCTCCTTCGTCCATCCGGCTCGATTCAACCTGCGGGATCAATAAAGGTGGGGGTGAGCTTCCTTCAACTCGTGGAAATCACACTGATCACAGTAATATATAATCTCATGGAAAGCATAACATGAATAATCTATCACATTTTTCCTCAACGTCAATGCATACTCACAATATTACGTATAGAATGAATCGAGCACACATACACGAATATTGAGGTTGTGCAGGTGCCCCCGCAACAACATGATACATACTCATAATATTACGTATAGCATGAATCTAGAACCCATAACATGAATATTGAGGTTGCGCAGGTGTCCCCGCAACAATATGAAACATACACGCAATACCACATATAACATGAATCGAGCACGCATGTAAATATTGGGTTGTGGAGGTGTCCCCACACAACATGAATCTTAAGATAACCTCTTACACGAATACAGGTGAGCCTGATTTACAACGTGCATTGCCAATTTATAAACATGAATTGAATATCACATATGCAGTCCAATTAAAGCAATTAAAGTGATAGTAAAAATTCCCACCTGAATAAATAATGATGTCTGACTTGAAATGAAGATGCTAGACTCACAGTCCTAAGCCCGTAAATCCTCGATAAAGTCTACATATAATAATAATAATTATAATCCTTACAATTTATTATTTATACCATAAATGAAATATACAAATATCACTATATAATAACTGAAAATAAATTACAATTGTTTATTAATATTAGTCGAAGAGTAAATATTATTAATGACTAAAATTAAAATACTTATGCATAAATTCATATTAATTATTAATATTAATTGAAAGTCAACATTTTAATGTTTTGGGTCAAAATAGGACTGGAAGTGAATTTTGAATGTTGACTAGGTTAAAAATCAAAGTAAATGGAAGTCTGGGGTTAAATTGAAAGTTTCTGAAAACTGGGAGTACTAAATTGAATAACTCCTAAAATCCCACGGGTATAAATACCCCTTAACTCAACCCTAGCCGACAGAATTCATTTCCTCCACTTCTCATTTCTTCTCGTCAAACCCGTTCTCTCTCCAGCACTTTCTTCCATCTCTCTCTCTAACTTTCACCAAAATCTGACCTCCCCTCTCTTAAGCCCGATCTCAGTCGGAGCAAAGAAGACAGATAACACACATACACATGGTCGGAACACACACACATATGGTCAGAACACATACATCATGTGACCGAATCGTGGCGGACAAAATGGAAATCGGTGGTGGTTCGGTCCAGGTGTCGCAGTCGCAACTGCTCCCGAATTTTCCGTTGAGTTCGATTTGGAATAGCTTCCTAGATTCCGACATGCCCGACAGCGGACGGCGGAGGCGGAGGCTCACGACTGAAGGGGGCAGGTGAGGTTCGGTCTACGAATTAATCTGATTTGTTGTTGTTGTTGTTCATACCAGGTTTCGGTTTATGGGTTGATGATTTTTATTCTAGCTTTCTGAATTTAAGTCGGGACTGGAAAAACAGGGATTTGATGGCGACGGTGCAAGTAAGGTTCAGGCCACGAATTTTGAAGTCGGGCTGGTGTAATGGGGTTTCGGATTCGAATCTGATTTAGTTTCGACTATTGGTCCTTGTTTTTCTGAACGTGAGTTCGGACTCGGGCCGAAACTTGATTTCGAGTTTAAGTTTGGTTTTTAAACTGGGTTCAGGGGAAAATGAATCAGGTTGCAAATTTTGGATTTTGGTTTGGGCGTTTTATTTCTGAATATGGGTCAAAGGGGTTCTTCTGTTCGAAAAAAAATATATATTGAGCTTTAAGTAAGAATTCCCTTTTTGGTGAAAAACGATTTGATGAGACTATGAGTTTGATTCATATTTGAAAGTGTTGGATGCGCTCCAATTATCTTCTTATTATACTTTATATGTTTGGATTAATGATTCTTGAATAAAAATGATTGTAGGATTTTGCAGTTTTGCTTGCAGGTTCGGATTCTATGGGATTTCACAAGTTTTTAATCAAAACGAACATACTGGAAGTAAGAAAGACAACTTATGTTACCTTTTCGGAGAGAAGTCGAGGTTCCGAAAAGGGATTGAAAGACTGGGCTGAGCAAGTCCACTTGAATGATTTAGCAGAAAATAACGACGTCTTTGTTGTTATTTGTTTGGTTGTGCTCCTCCTTTTCTTTGTATCGTAAATCTTCTGGCAGAAATTGTGTATTGTATTCTCTGTATGTATATTTTTTTGTGTATATGTGTTTTCTGTGTATTTTTTTTTTGTTGATCGATGAAAGATGGTGTAAAGGATTTCTGCACTGCAGAATTTGTATTTATAGGTGTAGATTTTTAAGTGTGTTAGTTGAATTAGGTTTGTATGTTAGGATATACATTGAAGAGTTTTGATGAAGTGAAAAGTCTGATGTTGTTTCATCGATCTGCACCAGAATTCTTAATTGTGGTTAATAAAATTTAATCATAGTTTGGTTAACTTAAGATACATGGTTAAAACATAAATGGTATAATAATACTAATAATAGTAATTGTAGAATAACAATTAATTGGTAATGTCGATAATAAAAATCCGAAAATAATAAAGATATTAATAATAATATTAATAATATTAATAATAATAAATTGATAATATTAATAATAATATTATTATTATTAATAATAATAATGTTAGTATTATACCCGGATAATTAATAACACTATTATAAAATAAATAATGAGCACTTGAATATATCTGACAAAATGCCTCGGGCTAGGACTTGTGATACGTCGAAATAAATGTTTATGATCCTCTAAATGAAATTAAATAATATCAAATGCATTATAATATTATTATAAATAATAATATTTCATTATGAAAATAGCGGGTATTACAATGATTTGGAAAAAAAATTTATACTGCAAAACGGCTTTGATTTTCGGAATTAAAAACATTATGTGTTTGTGTGTGAGTCATCGCAACAAGCTTGATATGCTGTTATGCACACTGGAGAGTTTTTACTCTAAATGTCGAGATACATTATTAGGAGTCGATCCTTAACCTTGGGAGCCGTTTTGAGGCTACTGAGTTGATGCTGCTGTCTTACAGTTAGTTGTTACGGCCGTAAGCTTCTGACAGCATAGCAGTAATTTTATTCTTACAGTTATGTCTGTGCTCATTATCGGTCGTTTAATCTCTGTCGACCTAGTCATATGGTCCATCCGTGACGATCATGTTGTATCAGTAATATTGCACCCAGTTATTTATCCTGTATGGATATTATTGATGTATTATTAATCGTTACCTTTCTTGTTAGCGAGTTTTGGTTGTACACCTAGATGTTATGACTACATAGTTTGGTTTAATTATATTACCCTATGACATTATCCTGATGTGATAGTTGATCGGTGGTAGTGATTAGTGCGAGCATAAGGGGTTTTTCAACCGGGGATGGTGTGGCGGAGTAACGTGTGGTTATCCTGTATGTCGTTGATGGTAATACTAATATATAATGATAAGGTCATTTTGATGATATCATTCATCGAGTAGATTGATGTTTCAAAATGTTGTTTTGCAAATGACTTTCAAAACGACCGAGGTATTAAAAATATTTCTTTTCAAAAACTCATTTCAGCAAAATCATTCAAACTTATGGATTTTAAAATATTATCATTTGAACAAATACCTCGGAAAATTTTGTTTTTAAAAATATTACCCATGTTTGACCATAATGATATGTACGTAGTCTTGACCGTGATTGTTTTGGTAAAGGTCGTACGTTTTGTTGATGTAGCCAGGTGAATTACATATGAATTTGAATCCTATTGTTGCAGTGATAGTTCGTGTATTCGTATAATGACTCAGAATGAGTATTTTATTGTGTTACTGTTTGTTGTCCTATGTTGATTATGTGGTGCTTGTTTTGTCATTCTGAACGACTGTCAGTTCATTATGCCGAGAGGTCGTGGCAATCAGTCGTGCGATCAGGATCATGCTGCCGGTAATGGCGTTAGTATTGGTGTTGCTACCATACTTTAGCAGGTGGCAGACCAGATGACTCATTTGGCTCAGGCGGTTCAGCGTAACACTACCGTGACTGAGAATGTCAGGTCGAATCAATGGCTTAGAGAAGTGGTTCGTATGCATCCTCCTCATTTTGCGGGTGCGGGTGATACTTTGGGCTGGGACGATTGGCTTTTACAATTGGAGAAGATTTTCAAGGCGGTTGGTTGTCCAGAGGAACGGAGGATTCCTATAACTCAGTTCCTTCTCGATGGTGACGCTGCTAATTGGTGGGAGGCTGTTGAGCCCCAGGATCATGTCGTTACCTGGGAAGAGTTTAAGAAGTTGATGGAAGCGGAGTTCTGTCCGGAGCCGATCCGAGAGCAGAGGATCCGAGATTTTTATCTAGCCGAGCCGCAGGATATACCCGTGTCGTAGGCTATTATCGATTAAAGTCGACAACTCGCTTACGTCAAGAGGTAGGTGAGGACCGAGGAAGACAAAATCCGTCATTTTGATATGCGGATGAGACCAGAGACTCAACAGTACATGTTGGGTTTCACTTGTGCTTCTTTGAGAGAGTATCAAAATCGAGCCATGGTGTACGAGATGGCATTGTTATCTACTGGGCCTTTGCATGATTCGAGGAGGCAGAGGACGTCTGGAGATTTTTCGGATAGTGTGAGAGTCAGAACTTCTTATCATCGAGTTTTGCATAGTCCTACGGCGAAACCTTCCCTTTCTTCGTTTGGTGGAACCAAGAGTTCCCAGTCATTTGCAAGCTAATTGTCCTTCGCAGTCGATTACTTGTTATAACTATGGACTCGAGGGCCACAAAGTTCAGTATTGTGAAATATTCCATGAAGTTTCCCGAAAGCAAGCTTCAGTGCCATTATCAGGATCGACTCGTGTAGATCGCTGAGGTTTAATTGTTCATTCACTTTGTTGTCTACTTACTTCACCCTTTCTTTTTAAGTTTCGGGACGAAACTTCTTTTTAGAGGGGCAGAATGTAATACTTGTGATTTACTCTCGCAATAATTTTTTTCATTTTTGATATTTTTCTGATTTCCAGAACTCGCTTGCGAGCGTTTTGACATTTTGATAATGTTTTGTTCTGCGTATTTGGTCATCTGAATTTGTTTCGAGGCTGTTTTACCCGAAGCCGTGTTTTGAGCGACTTTTTCCGCTATTTGGTTCGATTCGTGTGATGGTGGTTTGAAACTACGGTTTCATGCTTCCTATAAGTCCGTTTAATTTTGCTAGCCGTGTTGTAAACTTAGGTTTGGTTGTTTGATTTCGTATTGTGATTTTCGGACATTTTGGGCCATTTTGTAATTTCCCAAAGTTTGGGGTAATTACTTCCGTTATCGTATTCCGAACCTTCGGGTAGTCGGAATCGTATTTTATTTTAGCATTTGAGTTCGTCGTTGTTCACCCTTCGTGTGCATCCCTTCATCTTGTGTTGTTTTTATCGTTTCGCAGTTTCGTCGCACTCGTAGTCGACGAGCTGAACTTAACAGTTTGGAACTGCTAAGTGCCTTACGTACGCTATGCGATGAGCATAACGTACGTTAACTTCATGTGCTGCTTACGTACATTAAGCCCTTTTCATAACATACGTAATGGTCATCACAATATCGGGCAGAGAGCCCAGGATGGCTCTTACGTACGCAAGGGCTTACACCTTACGTATGTTAATCGTAAAACGTATGTTACAATGTTGCCCCTAACATACGTAAACTCCAGCTCCTTTATATAACTGAGTGTTGACCCATATCGGGTCATTTCTTCCCCCTTCCCTTTGATGCGGTTTTTGGCATCTTGGATGGCTAAGAATCGAGCTTCCATCAAGAGTATATGATAGTAATCATCTTCGTGATTCTTGCTCGTGTGTAGCATCGCCTAATCCTTCTTGTTCCTTCGAATCTAAGGTAATCATCTTGTAAACCCTTTTCTATATATTTCGTGAATCTTTAAGATTCGTGTTGTTCTTCATGAATCGTGTTGTTCTATATCATTAATCGATTGTATTGATCATATTCCGGTGTTTTGGTCCGTGTTCTTATCGTGTTCGGGTTCGAGCGATGTTCTTGGGGAAGTATTGAACCTCAAGTGTTCGATCCTATGTTTCTATGAATTCTTGTTGAGAATTTCATATGTTTTGCATTTTCCTTGCGATCGATCTTGTAGTAATTATGTTATTCTTATGTTTTCGACCTAGTTGGAGGATTCGAGGGTTTCCGGTCGAGCTTTCTCATTGCTTCGCGTGCTTTGGACTTGAGGCAAGTAACTCGTCTATATTCTTTATACTTTGAAAGTGATTTGTCGTGAATTTAACGTGGACTTGTTAGTGATTGAACATTGAACCGTAACTTACTTTTAAATGAATATGTGATTTCTATGAAAGTAAATACAAACGTAAACTTGAGTTTCATGTAGAATGATAACAACCATTTCATGTTGTATTTTGCTTAAAACGGATGCTAGAAATGAGTAGTTATCCGGGGAATTGTGGAATATTTGTATTATTCGCTTGTTAGCCTTTTTCCTGAATGATGGTGTCATGTGAATGTTGTGCCTTTGTGGAAGTGTATGATGCGTTAACTTATGTTTTTCATGTTTGCGATTGTGGTGAATATTGTACCTTTGTTGTTGTGTATTTTGGTGAATTGTGATGTTAGGGACCCGTGAGGCCTCCGGCGGCGCGTGCTCGCGAGTACGGCCAGTTGATATGTTATGACCATAATGTTATCAAATCAGGTAGGTCTGGAGGGGGCTCCGAGAATCGTCACTTGCGAGTGTAATGTCACGATAACTTATGCGCGTGTTTGAATGATGTTACCCGGGTAGGGACCTGTGAGGCCTCCGGTGGCGTGTGCTTGCGAGTGCGGCCGGTTGTCATGATTTGACCATAAGGTGATCTAATCGGGTAGATCTGGAGAGGGCTCCGAGATTTGTCACTTGCGAGTGCGATGTCAATATAACTTATGGGTGTGTCTTAGCTTGTTTGCGTTAGTCAATCCGGATAGGTCCTATCGAGGCCACGGAGGTGATTTGAGTATTTGATGTGATAACTCTGAACTGTAAATGTTTGGACCTTAGATCACGGATGTACTTGTATTATTAATTAGTCGTTGAGACTTGGTTGTGAATAGAATCATTTTGACGTTTTTGGTATACTCTTTTGAAAAGTAGAATTATGAACTTTTTGTGATTTTACACTGAGACCCCCAAAGTCTTCAATTATTATCTTAAATGTGTTTTGGAGTTATTCTTATGATCCTTCCTAAAGGAAACTGTTTTGAAAGGAATTTAGACTCGGGGATCGTGTTACTACCTTGTTAAAACGTTATTTTCACAACAATTGTATTCTTGATGTATAACTTTATAGCTTGGTCACTTGCTAGCGATTTACATCGCTAACCCCTCATTGGGGATTATATTATATTTATTTCAGGTGCCCTGATTGGAGAGTGAGCAACCACAGGATCGGCTTGGAGGATGATGTAACAGCGACACTAGTCACAGTTGTAGTCAGTTGTCTGTCAGTAATCTGTCGGTCTGAGTGTTTATTTCTAGTTTTTTTTGTCATCCTTAAGAGGATGGACACGTTGTGTAATATTTGATCGAGTTGTATTTTGGTTTACCAGTTGTACTGCTATGTGTGTTTTGAGAGACCTAATCGGTCTATGGTTTTATGTTTTGGTCGAGTTAACCGTGTGTGGGTTTTGTTTTATAGTCTCCTGCCTGGTAGATCCTTGCGGAAAGGGGTCTACGGCGTGTAATATCCCTGAGTGGATGGGGGTGTTACAGTATCAATCGATTGTGGAACATTCTAGTCCAGTTGGAAAATCTAGGAGATCTAGGGCGGTATCGTTGACTATGTGTAACTTGCCTAGATGCTTTAACTGTAATGTTCCAGGTCATGTACGCGCGAATTGTAAGAAACCGCCGGTAGCTTGGTATAATTGTGGATACGAGGGTCATCGAGAGCAGCACTGTGATGAAATATCTAGATCAAACGTGACCACTGAGAGGGCCATTCCTATGACGGGGGTGGGTCCAAAAAGTAAGAGACAGAAGGTTTCGAGCAGCTCCTCGGGGGGACAGAGTAACGAGTCCCGCGAACCTGATGATTTGAATCATTTTTTTGGGAAGACTCTTTGTTCGTTTGATCAGCCTAAGAATCTTACTCCAGTGGTGAGTGAGGTAAGCGGTATGAAGATGTGTTTCAACACCATCCAGATGATGGATTACGTACATAACAATGTATGTGTTACGTACGTTAGCCTGTAGGTGAATTGAGGCAGTGAATTTTGAGTAGAGTATTACGTACGTAACATTTCCGTTACGTATGTAAGATCCATTATGTATGTTATTCTTACGGTATTACGTACGTAATGTGTTGTGGCCTATTTATAGGGGCAGCAGACTTCATTTCACGTTTTTCACCATTCTTTCTCCTTCTCTTCTTGCGGTATACGAGATTGGTTTGAGAGGCTAGGGTTGGTCGTGATTTCATCATCCATCAACCTTCTTGAGTCCCTAACAAGGATTAACATCATATAATCCATCATTTTCTGTCGGATCGAAGGTATTGTTCTTGTATTCATGGAGTTGAATTTTTAAAGTTATGTTCTTGATTTCGACCCTAGTCTGATTTTGATTAATCGGGTGGCGTTATATGATGTTATTAATGGTCTTCTATGGATTGTATATCCATATTTCGAGTTTGTTTAACTCGATTACGATTTGAGTGTTCTTGGGGAGTATTGAACATTTAACATTCGATTAAATGTTCTAATGAGTTTCCCTTCGGGAGTTGGGCATGTTTTTCGTTGTTATTAACCCGGTTACTCTCATAGTGATTTCATTCTGTCGTTTAATTTGTGGACGATATAGGTTTGGGGGCTTTCGGTCGAGATGCGGTCTTCGTAGTCGTTTGCATGTTAATCATCGAGGCAAGTGTTCTTGTCTATATGATTTATATTATGCGAATTGAGGTTGTAGAATGAATTTATGATGGTTGTTTAGTTTTGTTGATTTTGCATTATATGGGTCATTTTATATGTTATGTTAAGTTAGAGTCGGTTGTTGTTTGTTTTAGGGATACGTCAATTGAGATGAGGTGTCGGGTAGATAGTACACTTAGACATGGGTTGTAAGAATTTGGTGGTCACTGGGTTGTGTGGATTAAGTTGTGTGTTATGAGTTGGGTTAGTTGTAATGGTTTGATCGGTTGTTATAGCTGTTGATGTGTGGAGATACGTTTATGATTGTTAAGTCATTGTATAGCTCTGTCGGCCGTGGTTATGTGTCAGTTAAGTAACCATTTCTAGCTAGTGCCTTGATTATATATATTGTGATTAACGATTGAGACAAAGCAGTTTGTAAACATAAGTGTGTGTGTGAGTTGTTCTTCCACCCGGGGAGGGTCCAACGGGGCCTCTGGGGGCCGATACTAATGGGTACGGCTGTGGGCTACCGAGTGTTATTTTCGTCATGTTGATGATGTTGATGTTTTCGATAATTGTGATATGTCCAGAATATCACACCATTTTATTCTCGATGTTGATGTCCATTATATATTGAATTTTGGTACTTGGCTAGAATGGCACTGGAAATCATATTGTTTGTGTCTTGTCCCTATATGGTAATGTTTTGGTGCTGTAATGCAGGTTTTGTTACTGTTCTCGTGCATTGTGGTTTGAAAAGAAAATTTTGGGTTAAGTGTTAGGAATACTTGTTAGATTTTGATGATGTCATTAATTTAAAATCAAATGTTTATTCAATTGGCAAAATGTAAGGAAGAACCAAATGAGTATCTTCCATAGGCCAAAATATGTTAAGTATAAAACTTGGCAAAATGTAAAGAAGAACCAAATGAGTATCTTCTGTAGGCCAAAGTTAGTTAGGCTGAAAAACGGCTAAGTACAGTCTAGTCCATCAGAGAAGTACAGCCGACTCGGTCGAGTAGCTCAGTCAACTAAATTTATCGAGAGAAGTTTGACCAGATCGGTAGAGGTACCTCGGGAAGTCACACGATCGGACAAGTCACAAACGGTGATCGAGAGGACCTACTGCAGAGATGTAAGGCACATCACTACTCAACTACACCTAGTACTCCAAGTCCACGTCAGCATGCTTTGAAAAGTCAAATATTACGGAAAGCTCACATGCAACGTGAAGAGACAAATTGGAGTGATTCCCGCAAGAGATATGATTTATTTAAATCATCCTGACCCACCGTGAAGACTTTAATCCTTTTATATTCAAAAGACTCGCGCTCACATGCAGAAGTCCTCACAACGGTCGGAAGATAAAATTAAATAATGGGAATCCAGCCTTGCAACGTTCAAAAAGATTAAACAATGAAGTCTCCCTCCAACGGACGGATTTGTTCAGATTTGCAACGGCTACAAGGAAGAAGCTCAGAGATCGTGATCTATATATATCCAGAGATTTGAAACTGAGCAACTACCGGTGCGAACATATACTCTAGCGATCAAAGCAAACAAAGCAATCTCAAGCAATCAAATAGCATCGTGAAAAAGAGCAGATCCAAAAAGTTCATATTCAAGGAAGCTCTTAAGTTGGAGAAGACAAACACTCTTGTCTATAAATCTTGAGTACGGGGTACTTCACTGGTTAAAGTAAGAGACTGTAAGGGCATCCGAGGATCGAGGATCAAGAGGTGCAAGGCAGTCGAGTGGGTGTACAACGGCACGGAATTCCACTGGTTGGAAGCTGTTGTAGTGTGTTGTGAATCACTGTAATCTTTATCACTGGTTGAAAATTATAGTGAATTCATCTCCAACTGGTTTGGAGAAAAGTGGATTAGTAGAGGATTACCCCACCTCTGAGACCACTATAACTGCCTGTGTTATTTACTATTTTACTGCATCATACTCTTACTGCTGCATACATTGTTAAGTGTTTCATTAAGATTAATTTATATTCGTCATCAGCTGACTTCCGCACTTATCCAAGAACAAACGACTCCAAGTCATTTGTTTGACTATCAGCTGAAGAAACTCACTCTTCGGAAAAAGAGTTCAAGAGTTTCAACAAGTCTATTCACCCCCCCCCCCCTCTAGACTTGTTCCTGGACGACTTGTGACCTACAAGTGGTATCAGAGAGGTTGGTTCATTTTTTCTCACGAACCAGATCTATACTAGATATATATCTTATCTCTCACTGTATAATGGAACACATGCACTCTAGACTACCTGTCTTTTCAGTTGACGAGTATGATCTCTGGAAGATAAGAATGCAGGCACATTTATCTTCAATCCATGACGACATGTGGTGCATCATTGAAGACGGTCCTTTCATTTTTGAGAAGGACAACACAGCCGAGGAGATCGCAGCTGGGAGGCCCGAAAAGATTTCTAAGAAGAGAACGGCGACCCCGAAGAGAGAAAGGCGCAATCTTGACAACAGGGCCAGAGATGTGCTATACCAAACTCTTGACAAATCCACAATGGTCAAGATCAAAAATTGTAAGAATGCCAAAGAGATTTGGGACACATTAGCTCTAATGTGTGAAGGAACGGAGCTGATCAAGGAGAACAAGTTGTCAATACATATCCAAAAGTTTGACAACTTTAAAATGAAGAATGGTGAATCAATAGACCAAGTGGACACAAGGTTCACTGAAATTATCAATGAAATCAACTCCCTGGGCAAAACTTATGGCAACAGGGAGATGGCACTTAAAGTCCTCAGATCGCTCAATCCCGAATGGAGCATGAAGGCTGTAGCTATGAGAGAGTCCAAAGACCTGAATAAGATAAAGATTCAGGAGCTGTTCTCTGATCTAAAGGCTTATGAGTTCGAGCTTCCAAGCTCATCCTCAACTGAGCCTGCAGAGAAGGGAATCGCATTTGCAGCCGAGTCCCCTGCTAAGAGCTTATCTGATGTGAAACCTCCAAATCCACTAGATTTTGAGGAGGAAATGGCTTTCATTATGCAAAGGTTCAGTAACTTCAGAAAAAACTACTCCAAGTATAAGAAAAACTACAAGGAGAATCCAAGAAGGAACCAGAAGGCCGGAAGCTGGAAAGTTGAATGCTACAACTGTCACAAAATAGGACACATTCAAATGGATTGTCCCGAGCTCAAGAAGGATGAAACCAAGAAGGAGGTGGGCAGAAAGGAAGACAGAAGAAAAGCTCTCATCGGAGAAGACCAGGAGCATGTTGAATCAAGCGGCGGTTTCTTTTCTGATGAAGACGAGGAGTATGATTGCCTAATGGAAAACTTGGCTGATGAAGAGGTAACCTCTAAACCTACCGATTCAAATAATAGCTCAGCCATGTCGCAAGATATGGATTTACATGAATCGGTAAATCAGTTATTCAAAGATTTTGAAACACTTAAATCTGCACACCAAGTCAGACAATGAGAGAAGACTCACCGCAAGATGAGAATAGCGGTGAAAAATGATTTCGAAAAACTCAGCCTAGATTTAAATAAGGTTGAGACAACTACAGCTGATTTTAAAAACCAGGAAAGTGTCACTACAGCTGAGATAGACCGGCTAAATATTTTACTTAAAGAAAAATTAGCTGCACTTGCTCATGCCAAAGCTGAGTTTACTAAGCTGGCACAAATAAATAAAACTCAGGCGCAGGAAATAACCTCCCTGAAGGCGTCTTCAACTCTGGGCGAATTGTGTACCTATAAAAGGTCATTATATACCAAATCAGGCCTGGGATATGATTCTCACACTCCCTCTAGTTAAAACCAAGTTTATCAAGGGAGAAACAATGGTCTCGATCTTGAGCACATGTATAAACCGATTTTCAAAACAGCAAATTGAAGTCAAACGCGTCTAAGCCGCGATGTTACACCAGACTGACCACCTAGACAGCGACTAAGCGGGCCTGTGCAAAAGCAAGAAATTGCACAACATGCCCACTATTACCAACAACTTCCCAAAAATAGATTTCATAATGGGAGGCGGATGGAAACCTCAAGGTTATCCAAATTATCAAAATGAACAAGTGTGGAGACCACAAAGGTTTAACAAATGGTCTCAGCCTAGATTTAGAAATGGCCCACACTATTTTGAGGAATATCCGGTATACAATCCAACCAGGAGATTTAGACCTCGACCACAGGCACCTTATAAGGGTTATAATAATAATAACAATTCCTATAATCCAAGGAGAAATCAATTCTCCAGGAAACCAACTAACCCCAAAGGACCCACACAAATTTGGGTACCTAAATCTCTGCTTGTTTAATTGCAGAAAAGGTGGAAGGACTACAACCACATCTCCTCAAGCTCAAATTTTGGAGGAGAAGAATGGTTTGTAGACTCTAGATGCTCAAGACATATGACCGGGAACAAGAAGATGCTGAACAAATATATCAAAGAAAGAGATCCCGATGTAACCTTTGGAGATAGCTCTAGAGGACAGACAAAAGGCTTTGGAGAGCTGCACCGAGGAAACATTGTCATATCCAAAGTCCATTATGTCAAAGGTCTCAAATACAACCTCCTGAGCATAAGCCAGTTCTGCGACGAGAAGAATCTTGTAGTCTTCACCATCTTGAAGTGTATGGTGATAGACATCTTATCTGGAGAAATAAAGCTACAAGGTTTCCGAAGAAGAGATGTATACATGATTGATTGGAACACAGGAACACCTAACTCCTGTTTTCTATCCAAGACTGTAGCTGAGAATGGATGGCTGTGGCACAAAAGACTATGTCACCTGAACTTCAAAGCCATCAACAAGATTAGCTCTCAGAAGCTGGTCAGAGGACTTCCAAATGAAGCATTCAAGAAGGAAGCACTCTGTGATGCATGTCAGAAGGGAAAACAGACCAAGGCATCGTTCAAGCCAGTTCAGCCTACAACGCTCACAACAAGGATCTTAGATCTACTCCACATGGATCTATTTGGTCCTATCAAACCAAGGACTTTGAGCGGCAGAAAGCATGCTCTTGTGATTGTAGATGATTATTCAAGGTACACTTGGATCATTTTTCTATTCAAGAAAAGTGAAACCTTGACCAAGTTACCCGAGTGCTGAGAAGGATCAGAATGAGAAATCCCTCTCCATAATCAAGATCGGATCGGATAGAGGAGGAGAGTTTCTCAACAAGGCGATAATCGATTTCAGCGATCGAATGGGATCCGGCATGAGCTCTCTGCGGCCGGGGCCTTGTGAGAATGGTGTTCTTTGAAAGAAGGAACAGAACCACGAAGGAAGCGGCCAAGGTCCATGATTGCGAACGAGACCTACCCAAGAGGTTCTAGGTGAAGTGTCAACACGGCTGACACACCCAGCAGGAGTATGATAGTAGGGAGACATGGCAAAACTCCTATGAGGTTTGGAATAATAGAACTCCTCGTTGCTTACTTTCATGTTTTTGGTTGTAAGTGTTTCATCCACAACAACGGTAAAACACGGCTAAATGCCTTTGATGCTAAAGCGATGATGGTCTATTCATGGGATATTCCCAAAGAAGCAAGGCATATAGAGTTTTTAACAAAAGAACCTTAGTTGTGGAAGAAACACCCCATGTTGTTTTTGATGAATCTACCGTTGAGTACAGAAACAACTTGAGCAAATTGAGAACAAGCTCAAGTCGGCAACCCTTGAAGAAGTCATTATACATGACAACTGGAATGGTGGACTCACTGCAGATCGGCTGATGACCCAACTGCGGTGATGAAGACCCAATGCAGATCGACAGATCACCAAACCTATCCGATCCGATTCTTTGCGGAAGAAGACCCAGTAGCCGACAAAGACTCATCCGTAGTTCGTAACCAAGCTGCAGATGACAAGGCGTAGCCGATCCGATTGCGGGCAGAATCCAGATCTGAGATAACCACCGAGCAATCAGCAGGGAACAAACCCGAAGAGGGCGAGATCCCCAAATGGCTCAAGGATCATCCAATTCGGAAATCATCGGAAAGTTGGTGATGGAGTCAAGACAAGACATCAACTCTACCGGCGGGAATGGCGATGTTCTCATATTTCATGTCACAAATTGAACCCAAGACCACGTAACAAGCCTTGGAAGATTATTTATGGATTAATGCCATGCAAGAGGAATTGGAGCGAGATGGAGAGAAACAAAGTTTGGGAACTATGCAGACACTGATCACAAGAAAGTTATTGGCACCAAATGGGTGTATAAAAACAAGAGTGGTGAAGACGGAGCTGTTGTTAGGAATAAAGCCGACTCGTGGCAAAAGGATATGCACGTGTGAGGGAATAGATTTTGATGAAACTTATGCACTGTTGCAAGATTAGAAGCCATCGGACTATTCCTCGCATATCTTTGCATTCAAGGACTTTGAAGTCTACCGGATGGATGTAAAAGTGCGTTTGAATGGAATCCTAGAAGAAGAAGTCTATGTAGAGCAACCCCTGTGTTTTGTCAAAGGAGACAAAGTCTATAAGCTATTGAAGGCTCTGTATGGACTCAAGCAAGCACCGAGCATGGTATGAAACACATGTCTGTGTTTCTTGAGAAAAATGGATTTAGCAAAGGAAAAGTGGACAAGACCCTATTTAGAGTAGAGCACGAAGGCCACATATTAATAGTTAAGATTTATGTGGATGACATCATATTCGGGTCAACCAATCCAGACTATGCGAGAAATTCTCAACCTCATGCAAGGAGAATTTGAGATGAGTATGATGGGAAAGCTTAACTTCTTTCTCGGATTACAAGTTAGCGAGATGGAAAAAGGAATTTTCATCAACCAAGCAAATTATACTAGGGATCTTATCAAGAGATATGGAATGGAATCGGCCCAAGCCGCAAGAATTCCAATGAGCACAAGTACTCACAGGCCTTGCGACAGGCGGGCATATCGGTGGACTCAACCCCTCTGAGAGGACTCATCGGATCTCTTACGTACCTAAGCGCAAGCGAGCCGGACATATCATATGCAGTTGGAGTTTGTGCAAGATTCCAGTCCAAGCCGAAGCAATCACACCTAGATGCAGTTAAGAGAATAATTAAATACCTAAAGTCTACAATTAATGTTGGACTATGGTATCCAAAGGATGACAACTTCGAGCTATCAGGATACTCAGATGCGGATTTTGCCGGATGCAAAATCAATAGGAAGAGCACTAGTGGAACGTGTCAATTCCTAGGAACCAGACTGATATCCTGGTTTAGCAAGAAGCAGGTTTCTAACTCTATCTCCACTACAGAGTCAGAATACCTAGCTGCAGGTAGCTGTTGTGCACAAATTCTATGGATCAGACAACAGTTAAGGGACAACAATATTATTTCCAACGAAGTTCCTATTTGGTGTGACAACAATAGTGCTATTGCAATAACCAACAATCCGGTTTTGCACTCAAGGACTAAGCACATTGACGTTAAGCACCATTTCATTCGAGACCATGTGCTTAACAAAAGGGTTAGAGTTGAAAGAGTCAGCACATACTATCAAATAGCTGACATCTTCACCAAACCATTGCCAGAAGAAAGATTCCTAGAGCTTAGCAGAGACCTTGGATTACTAGATTGGGAATCTAGCTCTGAAGCAAGTTGAAGGAAGGACGGACCCCCCCTCAGAATCAACCTAAGCTGATGCAGGCGAGAAGACGAAGGCCAGACGAAGCAACTTAGATGTACAGAATACCAGGCGAGAAGTCAAACTCACCTGTTGCAGAGTGGTCAACAGTCAACGAAATCAGACCAGCTAAGTTCTCTAAACTAACCTCTAAATTTTTAATTATTATCTGTCATATTTATAAATATTACTTTGGCTAAAATGGCATTTAAAATATACATCTTTATTAGCCAAGTGGCAATTTTAAATACACGCGTCACACGCCTATTCAATTAACCTCTACGGTGGCCAATCAGAATCAACCGTCAAATTTTAAATGGGGCCACTGATTCAAATTTGAAATTCAAAAGAATATGAAAAGGCGTACCACCGTTTAAATTTATAATAAACTAATCCAAACGACCTTTCATCTTCTTTATAAGGAGGAAAACCTTTCACTTTACTCTTTACGCGTTCAGAAACCCTAGAATCTACAGAGCAAAATATACACTAAAAATCCTAAAATCCTTTTTGCAGAAATGGCATCTTCTGAAGGCGTAAACTTGAAGGCGATGAAGGACCAAGTTATCTTCTCCATGGTCGTCGATTTCGAAGGTTTATTGGAAGCAAATCTAGAGGATTTCGACATGCTGAATCTGATCCGGGCGATGAAGCTGAACGGAATCTACCCGTTTCTCGACATCAACCCGCAACATTTGTTCAAGGAAGATGTGGTTGAATTTTATCGCAATGCTTACCTGATTCAGCACGGGATTCAGAGCAAAGTCGGTGGAGTACCAGTCACCATAGATACAGAGAAGATTCGCTCTGTATTCGGGATGAAACATCGCGGCTTGGCGGTCGAAGCTCTTAAATAATCACCCGCCGAAACCTGGAAGACGATCAAAATCGAAAACATCCCAGAGAAATTGAAGTTTACAGCAAAGAGAAATGAGTTGAAAAGGATTTATCGAGTGGCTTTGGACATCACAAACAAGATAGTCATGGGAATGGCAGGAAGCTATGACCAACTGTCATCATCCAAATTCATGGTGTTAGGTGCGTTAATTCAACAAGAGGAAGTTGATTGGGCGGATTATATTTTCAGGCAACTTGTTCGCGAGGTGAACAAAGTCGAATGGCTGGAAGGCGAAAAGAAATTCAAAACTAAGTTGGCGTTCGGAACGCATCTTAGTTGGTTGTTGGAGAAAATTGGAGTGGCTAAGGGAAACATTGACCCTTTCCACCCAAACAAGAGGCTAGGTCACATGGACCATGACAAGAAGAAGGTTGGAGTCACTGGGAAAGCGGCCGATTGTTGAAGGATTTGCGGACTCAAGCTATTGCCCAAGATACGATTTATCGGACTCGGACCAACTGCGGTGAGATCGGAGCTATGATCGAGTCCGAGAATGAGTCTGACGATACACCAATCGCCATCCGATTCAAGAGACGGGACCCGGCCCAGCAGGACCATCTAACCTGCAGTCATCACCTGAACCCTCTCCAAAGAGGCCAAGGAAGCTGCAATTCAGCGAGGGAGAGCAGCCTGAGCACCATACCAGCCCATCAGTCCAGTCACCAGTTCATCCGGACCTGCCTGCACCAGATACCGAAACTCGAATTGTACATGTTATTACACCTCCTGTGTACATAACCGAAGAAGAGGAAGCAGGTCTTATTATATCTATTCCTGAAGCAGATTACACCTTCAATCTCTTAAAAAATAATACTTTTAATCTCTCTATTGAGCAACTTCAGCTTGTCAAACCGCAAGCAGAAAAACACTCCTTTGTAAATATTTTTAAAGAGTGGAAAACTCTCAAAACCATGTCTTTTACAAATTTTCAAACTTTTGTTGAAACTAGTGGTTGGGAATATCCCCAAGCCACTGAGGATGTTCTGACTAATTTTTGCAAAGAGTCAGATTTAACTTTACTCCTCCAGGATAACTGGTTCATGTCACATTTTGAGACAAACATGGACCATTTTATCCATTCTATAATGTTAAGTATTTTTGATGGTAGTTTTGGAGAGGAGGAGGAAGAGGAAGTAGAAAAGGAGATTAGGATTGAAGAAATTAATGGAGATAATGCAGTTATCAATTTGGTTGAAGAAGATGAAGAAGAAAAAGAACCTGAAGAAAATATACCAGTTGAAAAACAAACAGAGGAGATTGAGAAAACAGAAGAAGTGGATGATGAAGGGGATGAAGAAGGAGAAGAAGTGGAGCAAGAAAAAGATGATGAGGATGATGAAGAAGCAGAAAAGGAGAAAGATGATGATAAAAATGATGATGATGATGATAATTATGATCATGATGATGGAGGTGAAGGAGGAGCAGAACAAGAAAAGGAAGAAGAAAAAGAAAAGATGAGGAAAAAGAGAAAGAAAAATGGAGAAGAAGAAAAGGAAGAAGGAGAAAGAGAAGGAGCCAAAGAGCGAGCCAAAGCGGAGGCAACTCATGCAGTGAGATAGGATTGTTGTACACCGCGGGTACACCGGCTAGATGCGAGCTAGCAGAGGACTCAGTCGGGGACCCCGGAGAAAACCCAATCGGCTTACTGCTGCGGCCGGGAGCTGATCTAGTGGCTCCCTTCTTTGAAGGATCGGGAGAACACTCCCCATCAGCTCGTTATCTCCTACCATGGTAGTGATCAAGCAAATTGTCGAGACACTATTGGGGAGCTACTATCAACTCAGGTCACTCCTGACCTTCAGACCATAAATGCCAAGATTGACACCCTACTTCAGAGAGAGATCCCTCAGCCTCCTCCTCCTACAAACAACAGAATGCCTTTTGGCATGTCTGATTGGATGAGCTGCATGGAACATCAGTTGACAACCCTCATTGATGCTGGCAAAAAGGGGGAAGAGAGGATTCAGGGGGAAGAAAGAGAAATCAGAAGTAAGAAGAAGCAAGATGTCCCTCAGATTGAAGGACCCTCTAGCCTAAAGAGGAAGGAAGCTGTAGATCGAGAAGACCAGGCTGACCAGCCTGTAGGAAAAAGAAGAAGGACCAGAAGCGGATTTGAACCTACTCTTGAATGGGAAGGGTTGGAGCTATGGTATGTTGAGGATTTTTGCCCATTTGAAGCTCTTGAAATGTGGGGAGCTGCTAGGAAGAGGTTCATCAGAGACTATTATGTCTGGGAAACAAACTCTCCCCACAGGAGATTTTCATAAACTGGATGGAAGAAGTTCACCCTAAGCTTTGGGCTGTTCTGAAAAAGTACGCAAAAGAGCAAAAAGCCTTTCCTATGATTCCCTTATTTAGAGCTGAAGAAGCACCAATCCGCATGGATGGTGAACTTGATGAGCTACAACTTCAGGAGGAAATCAAGCTAGTATGCCTTGAGAACAAATTCAGATCTCAGCAGGAGCAGGATTTCGCAGCACTCATGGTGAAAAGAAAATATGGCCTTGCCCCAGTCAAGGTAAGACCTATCGGAGCCAAACCATTCAGGCCTGCCAAGCAGCCTGTTCGAAGAGGCAGAGGAAGAGGCAGATGACCTTAGTTATTTTTCTTACTTGTAATTTATTCTCTGTACTTAAAACATTCTTGTAAAAAATTTCAATGATAAGTCAGAAAATTTTATGAACAGTCTGTTGAATGACAATTTTCCAGTTGTCTCAATATTAGACTGATTTCAGTTTTGTCTTGCACTTAAGTGCAGACTTGGCCATTTGATTTCTTACTTAGTTTTGCCATCATCAAAATAGGGGGAATTTGTTAGGAATACTTGTTAGATTTTGATGATGTCATTAATTTAAAATCAAATGTTTATTCAATTGGCAAAATGTAAGGAAGAACCAAATGAGTATCTTCCATAGGCCAAAATATGTTAAGTATAAAACTTGGCAAAATGTAAAGAAGAACCAAATGAGTATCTTCTGTAGGCCAAAGTTAGTTAGGCTGAAAAACGGCTAAGTACAGTCTAGTCCATCGAGAAATACAGTAGACTCGGTCGAGTAGCTCTGGGCAACTAAATTTATCGAGAAGTTTGACCAGGCGCATCCGAGGTACCTCGGGAAGTCACCTGATCGGACAAGTCACAAACGGTGATCGGTCGAGAGGACCTACTGCAGAGATGTAAGTGCACATCGCCTACTCAACTACGGCT
This sequence comes from Orobanche coerulescens, assembly GCA_033398695.1. Classification (NCBI taxonomy): domain Eukaryota; kingdom Viridiplantae; phylum Streptophyta; class Magnoliopsida; order Lamiales; family Orobanchaceae; genus Orobanche; species Orobanche coerulescens. The sequence goes on along the minus strand of CM065809.1, from coordinate 56,405,564 downwards.
AGTACTCCAAGTCCACGTCGGCATGCTTTGAAAAGTCAAATATTACGGAAAGCTCACATGCAACGTGAAGAGACAAATTTGAGTGATTCCGCAAGAGATATGATTTAATTAAATCATCGACCCACCGTGAAGACTTTAATCCTTTTATATTCAAAAGACTCGGCGCTCACATGCGAAGTCATCACAACGGTCGGAAGATAAAATTAAATAATGGGAATCCACCTTGCAACGTTCAAAAAGATTAAACAATGAAGTCTCCCTCCAACGGACGGATTTGTTGATTTGCAACGGCTACAAGGAAGAAGCTCAGAGATCGTGATCTATATATATCCGAGAGATTTGGCGAGCATCTACTGGTGCGAACATATACTCTAGCGATCAAAGCAAACAAAGCAATCTCAAGCAATCAAATAGCATCGTGAAAAGAGCGAGATCCAAAAGTTCATATTCAAGGAAGCTCTTAAGTTGGAAGACAAACACTCTTGTCTATAAATCTTGAGTACGGGGTACTTCTTGGTTGAAGTAAGAGGCGTAAGGGCATCCGAGGATCGAGGAACAAGAGTTGCAAGGCAGTCGAGTGGGTGTACAACGGCACGGAATTCCACTGGTTGGAAGCTGTTGTAGTGTGTTGTGAATCACTGTAATCTTTATCACTGGTTGAAAATTATAGTGAATTCATCTCCAACTGGTTTGGAGAAAAGTGGATTAGTAGAGGATTACCCCACCTCTGAGACCACTATAACTGCCTGTGTTATTTACTATTTTACTGCATCATACTCTTACTGCTGCATACATTGTTAAGTGTTTCATTAAGATTAATTTATATTCGTTATCAGCTGACTTCCGCACTTATCCAAGAACAAACAACTCCAAGTCATTTGTTTGACTATCAGCTGAAGAAACTCACTCTTCGGAAAAAGAGTTCAAGAGTTTCGACAAGTTTATTCACCCCCCCCCCCCCCTCTAGACTTGTTCCTGGACGACTTGTGACCTACAAGTGGTATCAGAGAGGTTGGTTCATTTTTTCTCACGAACCAGATCTATACTAGATATATATCTTATCTCTCACTGTATAATGGAACACATGCACTCTAGACTACCTGTCTTTTCAGTTGACGAGTATGATCTCTGGAAGATAAGAATGCAGGCACATTTTGTTGGAAAGTAAAACGCAGCGGAAGCGAAGTTTGGGAAAATATGATTATAGCGCTTTACGCATCTACGAGCATTAGATCTATTTAGGCATGCTAATTAATTAATTACTAAGACTAACAAGCAATTTAAATATTATTTATTATTTATTAATTAAATATGTTGATTAATTAAAATATCCTAATCTAGATCCAAGATCATAGGATATTACCTTTTGAAGCGGTTGGTTATTTCCTTCTTGATCGCCTTGTATTTCTACCTTCAGATCTTCTAGAGTATGATCCGCCTTGAACCGGACGTTGTGTGGGCAACGAGCTACCGGAACTTGCTTGGACACCTATGGATCGGCCGAAACAACTTTGATATGTGATCACTATATTTTTCTTTGCTCTCTAGTATTTTATGAACACTCTTAGCAAATTAATTGTGTTATCTAAATTGTAGAATCAAAGACACAAGTCTAGATCTACAATTAAACACAAGAGGGAAAAATTGATCACACAATCTCACCAAGCATGTGCAAATCGGCCAACACCCCATAATGTCCTATTTATAGGCTCTTGGACTACTACTAGGGATCTAAAGGAGGATTATGGAAGGACTCCCAATTAATTCACCTTACCTTATTAGGACTCTTCCTAATATATGGTGAATCAATTAATATCAACTTAGTCCACTAAAAAGTTGATATTGCACTTCCTACCAAAATCCCAAATTACGAAATTGGGCTCCTTATTAAATATATTATTTCCCGTGTTTAAGATATCGAATGTCCATTAATTAATTATAAGCTCTTGTGACTTTAATTAATTAATATCTTATCCAAGAGTAGTACCACTCGAACCTTATTATTATATCGGAATTAAATCCACTGCGAGGTTTAATATAATAATCATTATCGAGCTCCTCAAGGGGACATCATCAACCCGCACGAGTCGGGACACGATTTCTAGTAATAATAATAATTGTCGTATAAACAATATTATTGCCCAAGATACGAGGCTTATTGAGTCGATCATTTTGACTCTCACCTATGGTAAATCAAAGCAATAATTATTATAAATACACAATTAAATATTATATACTTTGAATTAAGAAATAATAATTATACGAGATTTAAGTTCTTCTTACGGTCGATCTGAGAAGACACTATCTCACCTCGATCTGTTCAACGTATGCAAATACGCTAATGTATGCTAATAGTCAAGACCAACTATACTCAAGCATACACTACAACCCTTTATATAATTTGTCTAATAATTATATAGGTTGTGAACTATTATATTATTTTATAAGGCACCGATAATGTGATCTTCCGTGTGACACCAACACACCACATTATCTACAATATAAAATAATTAGACATTTCATTTGCATAACCATAACGTGAATTAATATGCAAAACATGTGATTAAATATAATTAATATCCTCATAGGTAGTAATAGGGAAATTAGGTAATACAAGCATAAAGTATGCTTTGCAGTATACAATCCTAACAATCTCCCACTTATACTCAAAGCATGCTTTTAAGTATACTACTCTATTACATAGTCTCTCATTTCTCCCACTTATACTCAAAGCAATGCTGCCATACACCGTAATCCCATTCCTTCCACATGCCTTTCAAAAACTTTTGAAGGTAGGCCTTTCGTGAAAGGGTCAGCAAGATTATCTTCCGATGCAACCCTGGCTACAACTACGTCTCCTTCCTTTACGAAGTGTCGTATGATGTGGTACTTGCGGTTGATATGTTTACTTGCCTGATGGGCTCGTGGTTCCCTCGAATTTGCGACTGCACCAGTATTATCACAATAGAGTGTAATACCCTTTGGCAAATTGGGAATCACATCTAAGTCCTGCAGGAAGTACTTGAGCCACACCTGGCCTCCTTGGCCGCCTCGGAGGCCGCCACGTACTCGGCTTCCATGGTAGAGTCCGAGATGCATTTACCTTCACACTCCTCCAACTAATGGCTCCACCTCCCGTGCTAAACACATAACCGAAGTAGACTTGGACTTTTCTTTGTCCGATGAAAAATGCAGTCGAGTGTAACCCACCGGAAGCAGTCGTCGATTGATATACAAGCATGTACTCTCTAGTCCTTCTCGGTACTTGAGTATGTGCTTGTGACAATCCAGTGTCACAGTCCTGAGTTCGGCCCGATATCTAGCGGCCATGCCCACGGCATGACAGATATCCGGTCTAGTGCAAAGCATAGCATACATGAGACTTCCCACGCGGATGCATAAGGAACCATCTTCATGTCATCTATCTCCTTTTGTGTCTTAGGACACATGTTCTTAGATAGTTGAATTCCATGTCCTGTAAGGTAGAAAACCTTTCTTGGAATTCTCCATGCTAAAACGCTTGACCTTTGTATCGATATAGGATGCAGGATAAGCACAACATCCTCTTCTTCCGATCACGAAAGATCCCGATTCCAAGGATGTGTCCCGCTTCTCCTAGATCCTTCATATCGAATCGCTCAGACGGCCATACCCGTCGTCCGACAATTCCTTCACGTTGTTTCCAATCGGAAGGATATCGTCCACATACTGATACAAGAAACACCAACACGTTTCCATCGCATTTCTTATACACACAACTCTCACTCGGACATTGGGACGAATCCATATGATGGACTACTTCGTCAAAACGAGTGTTCCAAGATCTAGATGCTTGCTTAAGTCCATAAATGGATTTCTTAAGTTTGCACACCAAGTGCTCTTCTCCTTTAGCAATGAATCCCTCTGCTTGGCGCATATAGATTTCCTTGTCTAGACTCCCATTCAAGAATGCAGTCTTGACATCCATCTGCCAAATCTCCAGATCCAAATGCGCGGCTATAGCTAAAAGAATCCGGATTGACTTAAGCATGGCTACCGCGAAAAGGTTTCATCATAATCGATACCCTCTTTCGAGTGTAACCTTTTGCAACAAGCCTCGCTTTGAAAGTTTCAACCTTCCCGTCACGTCCTTTCTTTCGCTTGTAGACCCATTTACTCCCAATGGCTTGTACACCATCAGGTAGCTCTACTAGCTCCCACACTTGATTGGAATCCATAGATCCCATTTCTGATTCCATTGCTTCTTGCCAGAGTCAGCATCTTTATCTTGGATTGCCTCCTTATAGGTCCAGGGAACCGATTCATCTTAAATGCAGGATTGAGTCGAAGACTTTCCCACGCCTATGAATCGTTCGGGCTGACGAACAACCCTCCCACTACGACGAGGTAAATCCTGAGTTGGTGTAAAAGATTGAGAATCGTCGTGGTGCGGTGTTAGTTGGCGCTTATGCGATTGGTATAGACGGAGTCTCGCCCCTCGGCTCTTCCGAATTATTTCACTCATGGGATTGTGACTAATCATGTAATCCTCTTCCGAAATCGGGCATTGGTGCTAACAATGACCTTCGATCTGAGGACTATAGAACAAGCCACCTTTCGTTCCCTTAGGATATCCCACAAACACTCGTATACATGCGAGATGCCAACTTATCGCCTTCCTTATTCAGACATGTGCCGGAGTACCCCAAATACGAACATGTCCTGGCGGGCTTACGCCCACTCCACGATTACATGGGTGTTTTTGGAACTGATTTCGAAGGCACCAAGTTTAGAATGTACGCCGCTGTTTCTAAGGCGTATCCCCAAAACGAAATAGGTAAATCTGAGTAACTCATCATTGATCTAACCATTTCCAAAAGAGTCCTATTCCTTCTTTCAAAGAACACCATTTTGTTGTGGAGTTCCCACGGTGAGTGGGACGAAATCCCTCATTTGCCAAGAAATCCAAAAACTCTCCACTAAGGTACTCGCCACCACGATCGGATCGTAGTGACTTGATACTCTTCCCATGACGCTTCTCCGTTTTGACCTTGAAGTCTCTGAACTTGTCAAAAGCTTGGACTTACGTCGCATCAAAAAGATGTATCCATATCTCGAATAATCATCTATGAACGTGATGAAATATTGAAACCTCCTAGCCTGGATATTCATTGGACCACATACATCCGTATGAACCAATTCTAACACATCCCGAGCACGGTTTCCCTTGGTTTTAAAAACCCTTTTGGTCATCTTACCTTCCAGACAGGATTCACAAATTGGAAATGACTCAACTTGGAGATCATCGATGGGCCATCATCTACCAATCTTTGAATCCTTCTAAGGTTTACATGTCCTAACCGTAAATGCCACGGATATGTTTGGTTTATGCTTGAAGGTTCTTTTCTCTTTTTAGGTTTAGGCAAAGAGTTAAGTGATTTATACATAGGAGTTTGTGCGGCATTAACAATATATAGTCCATCATTAAAAGTACCTCTGCAAATATATTCACCGCTTCTTTTCTTAATAATGGCATCATCATCAAAAGAAACTGAATAACCATCGCATTTTAATTTAGAAGCGAAATTAAATTCATTCTAAAATCAGTACTAATAATACATTATTCGAACTAATAATTTATCATTAATCTTCAACCGCACGACTCATTTGCATGACCCATAAGCACGGAATAATCGCTTGATTGATGGTAATCTCGCCCGCACTAAGCCGCTTGGTTACTTGAAAACCATGCGAGTCAAAGCAAACATGATCGGTGGAGCCTGAATCAACTATCCACGAAGTGGAAGAACAAGTGCCAAACATGTTTTGACTACTAGTGCACGAGACATACCTTTCTTAAGAGCAGGGCACCGCTTTAAAATGTCCTTTCGACCGCACTTGTAGCACTTTCCCTTTGGCTTTTTGTTCGCCTCGGGGTGAGGAGCCTTGCTTTTCACCTTGAGGGCTGCCACTTGCTTCCAGCCGACTGCTTCTTCTTCTTTCCCCATTTGGGTTTGGAGGAAGTCGCACGGTTGCCGCAAGAATTTGATGATAACCTTGTTTGAAGAGACCTTCACAGATCGAAGCTCTGTCAAGTTCCGCCAAACTATATGTCCTACGGTTCATATTGTAGTTGAGGCGAAAGCGCTCAAAGCTTCTAGGTAAGCCGCCTAAGATAATATCGACTGCGTTTCCGCATCGATAGTAGCCCCCAATATGCTCGATTCGTTCAAATGAGACATCATTTTTAGAACATGATCCTCATCGGAGTCCCTTAAGACATTTGTGTTGTCATCAATACCCTCATAGCATTTTGTCTAGCCGCCCGGTTCTGATGACCAAACATCTCGGTGAGACTTTTCATCATTTCCGCGGCCGAACCCATCGTCTGATGATGATGCTGCAATACATTTGTCAGTGAAGCCAAAATGTAACAGCGAGCCATCTCATCAGACTTTTTCCATTTCCGGAATTCCGCCAACTCTTCGGGAGTGGCATCCGGTTCTGGTTCTAGAGGGCTCTCCTCGATTAAGACAAACTTATGCCCCTCAGCAGTCAGGACAATGTCAAGATTTCTTTTCCAATCGGCAAAGTTAGTGCCATCTAGTTTATTTTCTTTGAGAATAACAGCTAGTGGATTGAAAGACATCTGAGAATAACATGCAAGCCACGATCGTGTGGACGTTTACACATACATTTTTCAAGTAGAGTTTTACGTCTTTAATTTTACTATCTAGTCAAATTACGTTATGACAAGTAAAATTAATAGTTGGTTCCTCTTGGCCATGTATTAATTAACATAGACTCCGATGGGGAGCTTATTAATTAATACACCTAAGTGAACACCATAATTTAACATCCTTAAAATATTATCTTTTAAATAATAGTCCTACAGATGGAGAGGTCCTATCATAAAAAGTAATATTTACCTTATGTTATCATTTTGAAATTTAAAACTAGTGAACCTATAATTAGCACATCCGATATGGAGGAAGACTCTAATGTCAACGCGCATGCTAATTACTTCACAATTTAAATTAATTATGGAGGCCAATTTGATTTTAATTAAAATAAAAATCAATTTAATCACTTAGTTATTTTAGCCTTAAGGTTTTTAATTTTCTCGTCCTAACATGCAAGGAAACATATCACGCATACATCCATACATGCCATACATCAAAACAATAAAACCAAAAATAAAGCATGGATAATTAATTATCCAATTATCATGGTCTTCTTCCTTGAGTTGAATCCGAGAAAATCTTCGCTCGATCTCTCCCATCGAATCAAGCATCTCGTCGCTTCTCCCCCGGGTCGTGGATTTTCAAAATATTAAAATTTTACTTTTATGCAAAATTAATTACATAAAAAAATTAATTTTAAATCCCGACTTCCAATGACGCGAATTAACGCGGCAAAACGACCGACCAAAATCGATTTACCAGCCAACCAGCCGAATCGCCCGGACCAGCCGCCAGCTGCACCGCTGGCCGGCCGCTGCCACAGTGCTTTCTGCTGCCGGCACTTCTGCTGTCGGCCATGCCTTCGCCAGCCCCTAGCCTGATCCGGTTACGCTCTATTTCTTCGTGATCCGTCTTTTTCCGAATTCGATTACAATTTTATACGAAATAAAATACATCGAAATTACATCAAGATTACACGAAAAATAAAACCACCTAGAACTACCCGCGGATTTTCTCACGGGAAAAACCATTACATGCCTCAAAAACGGCCAAACCAACAATTGCATAATTAATAAAAATAAATAAATAAATGCACCATTCATATAAACCATGATAATTGGATCATATCACCTCAAGAACACATCTAGCAAAATATTCCAACATCAAAATATATGAATATTTAAATTGCTATCAATTAATCACTAAAATTAATTAAAATAGCAAAAGCCTAAAAATCCGACTCGATACCAATTGTTGGAAAGTAAAACGCAGCGGAAGCGAAGTTTGGGAAAATATGATTATAGCGCTTTACGCATCTACGAGCATTAGATCTATTTAGGCATGCTAATTAATTAATTACTAAGACTAACAAGCAATTTAAATATTATTTATTATTTATTAATTAAATATGTTGATTAATTAAAATATCCTAATCTAGATCCAAGATCATAGGATATTACCTTTTGAAGCGGTTGGTTATTTCCTTCTTGATCGCCTTGTATTTCTACCTTCAGATCTTCTAGAGTATGATCCGCCTTGAACCGGACGTTGTGTGGGCAACGAGCTACCGGAACTTGCTTGGACACCTATGGATCGGCCGAAACAACTTTGATATGTGATCACTATATTTTTCTTTGCTCTCTAGTATTTTATGAACACTCTTAGCAAATTAATTGTGTTATCTAAATTGTAGAATCAAAGACACAAGTCTAGATCTACAATTAAACACAAGAGGAAAAAATTGATCACACAATCTCACCAAGCATGTGCAAATCGGCCAACACCCCATAATGTCCTATTTATAGGCTCTTGGACTACTACTAGGGATCTAAAGGAGGATTATGGAAGGACTCCCAATTAATTCACCTTACCTTATTAGGACTCTTCCTAATATATGGTGAATCAATTAATATCAACTTAGTCCACTAAAAAGTTGATATTGCACTTCCTACCAAAATCCCAAATTACGAAATTGGGCTCCTTATTAAATATATTATTTCCGTGTTTAAGATATCGAATGTCCATTAATTAATTATAAGCTCTTGTGACTTTAATTAATTAATATCTTATCCAAGAGTAGTACCACTCGAACCTTATTATTATATCTAATTAAATCCACCTGCAGGTTTAATATAATAATCATTATCGAGCTCCTCAAGGGGACATCATCAACCCGCACGAGTCGGGACACGATTTCTAGTAATAATAATAATTGTCGTATAAACAATATTATTGCCCAAGATACGAGGCTTATTGAGTCGATCATTTTGACTCTCACCTATGGTAAATCAAAGCAATAATTATTATAAATACACAAATAAATATTATATACTTAGAATTAAGAAATAATAATTATACGAGATTTACGTTCTTCTTACAACAAGACTGAAGACACTATCTCACCTCGATCCTGTTCAACGTATGCAAATACGCTAATGTATGCTAATAGTCAAGACCAACTATACTCAAGCATACACTACAACCCTTTATATAATTTGTCTAATAATTATATAGGTTGTGAACTATTATATTATTTTATAAGGCACCGATAATGTGATCTTCCGTGTGACACCAACACACCACATTATCTACAATATAAAATAATTAGACATTTCATTTGCATAACCATAACGTGAATTAATATGCAAAACATGTGATTAAATATAATTAATATCCTCATAGGTAGTAATAGGGAAATTAGGTAATACAAGCATAAAGTATGCTTTGCAGTATACAATCCTAACACATTTATCTTCAATCCATGACGACATGTGGTGCATCATTGAAGACGGTCCTTTCATTTTTGAGAAGGACAACACAGCCGAGGAGATCGCAGCTGGGAGGCCCGAAAAGATTTCTAAGAAGAGAACGGAGCTGACCCCCGAAGAGAGAAAGCTGGCCAATCTTGACAACAGGGCCAGAGATGTGCTATACCAAACTCTTGACAAATCCACAATGGTCAAGATCAAAAATTGTAAGAATGCCAAAGAGATTTGGGACACATTAGCTCTAATGTGTGAAGGAACGGAGCTGATCAAGGAGAACAAGTTGTCAATACATATCCAAAAGTTTGACAACTTTAAAATGAAGAATGGTGAATCAATAGACCAAGTGGACACAAGGTTCACTGAAATTATCAATGAAATCAACTCCCTGGGCAAAACTTATGGCAACAGGGAGATGGCACTTAAAGTCCTCAGATCGCTCAATCCCGAATGGAGCATGAAGGCTGTAGCTATGAGAGAGTCCAAAGACCTGAATAAGATAAAGATTCAGGAGTTGTTCTCTGATCTAAAGGCTTATGAGTTCGAGCTTCCAAGCTCATCCTCAACTGAGCCTGCAGAGAAGGGAATCGCATTTGCAATGAGTCCCCTGCTAAGAGCTTATCGATGTGAAACCTCCAAATCCACTAGATTTTGAGGAGGAAATGGCTTTCATTATGCAAAGGTTCAGTAACTTCAGAAAAAACTACTCCAAGTATAAGAAAAACTACAAGGAGAATCCAAGAAGGAACCAGAAGGCCGGAAGCTGGAAAGTTGAATGCTACAACTGTCACAAAATAGGACACATTCAAATGGATTGTCCCGAGCTCAAGAAGGATGAAACCAAGAAGGAGGTGGGCGAAGGAAGACAAGAAAAGCTCTCATCGGAGAAGACCAGGAGCATGTTGAATCAAGCGGCGGTTTCTTTTCTGATGAAGACGAGGAGTATGATTGCCTAATGGCAAACTTGGCTGATGAAGAGGTAACCTCTAAACCTACCGATTCAAATAATAGCTCAGCCATGTCGCAAGATATGGATTTACATGAATCGGTAAATCAGTTATTCAAAGATTTTGAAACACTTAAATCTGCACACCAAGTCAGACAAATAGAGAAGACTCACCGCAAGATGAGAATAGCAAATTGAAAAATGATTTCAAAACTCAAATTTAGATTTAAATAAGGTTGAGACAACTACAGCTGATTTTAAAAACCAGGAAAGTGTCACTACAGCTGAGATAGACCGGCTAAATATTTTACTTAAAGAAAAATCAGCTGCACTTGCTCATGCCAAAGCTGAGTTTACTAAGCTGGCACAAATAAATAAAACTCAGGCGCAGGAAATAACCTCCCTGAAGGCGTCTTCAACTCTGGGCGAATTGTGTACCTATAAAAGGTCATTATATACCAAATCAGGCCTGGGATATGATTCTCACACTCCCTCTAGTTCTGAAACCAAGTTTATCAAGGGAGAAACAATGGTCTCGACTGCTGAGCCTGTGTATAAACCGATTTTCAAAAACAGGCAATGAACAGTCAAACGTCTAGCCGCATCGGGTTACACTGCATACCACCTAGACAGCGACTAGGCAATGGCCTGTGCAAAAGCAAAGAAATTGCATAACATGCCCACTATTACCAACAACTTCCCAAAAATAGATTTCATAATGGGAGGGGCAGATGGAAACCTCAAGGTTATCCAAATTATCAAAATGAACAAGTGTGGAGACCACAAAGGTTTAACAAATGGTCTCAGCCTAGATTTAGAAATGGCCCACACTATTTTGAGGAATATCCGGTATACAATCCAACCAGGAGATTTAGACCTCGACCACAGGCACCTTATAAGGGTTATAATAATAATAACAATTCCTATAATCCAAGGAGAAATCAATTCTCCAGGAAACCAACTAACCCCAAAGGACCCACACAAATTTGGGTACCTAAATCTCTGCTTGTTTAATTGCAGAAAAGGTGGAAGGACTACAACGACATCTCCTCAAGCTCAAATTTTGGAGGAGAAGAATGGTTTGTAGACTCTGGATGCTCAAGACATATGACCGGGAACAAGAAGATGCTGAACAAATATATCAAAGAAAGAGATCCCGATGTAACCTTTGGAGATAGCTCTAGAGGACAGACAAAAGGCTTTGGAGAGCTGCACCGAGGAAACATTGTCATATCCAAAGTCCATTATGTCAAAGGTCTCAAATACAACCTCCTGAGCATAAGCCAGTTCTGCGACGAGAAGAATCTTGTAGTCTTCACCATCTTGAAGTGTATGGTGATAGACATCTTATCTGGAGAAATAAAGCTACAAGGTTTCCGAAGAAGAGATGTATACATGATTGATTGGAACACAGGAACACCTAACTCCTGTTTTCTATCCAAGACTCAGCCGAGAATGGATGGGTGGCACAAAAGACTATGTCACCCGAACTTCAAAGCCATCAACAAGATTAGCTCGTAAGCCGGGTCGAGGACTTCCAAATGAAGCATTCAAGAAGGAAGCACTGTGATGCATGTCGAAGGGAAAGCACCAAGGCATCGTTCAAGCCGTTCACCTACAACGCTCACAACAAGGATCTTAGATCTACTCCACATGGATCTATTTGGTCCTATCAAACCAAGGACTTTGAGCGGCGTAAAGCATGCTCTTGTGATTGTAGATGATTATTCAAGGTACACTTGGATCATTTTTCTATTCAAGAAAAGTGAAACCTTGACCAAGTTACTCGAGGCCGAGAAGGATCCGAATGAGAAATCCCTCTCCATAATCAAGATCGATCGATAGAGGAGGAGAGTTTCTCAACAAGGCGATAATCGATTTCAACGATCGTAATGGGATCCAAGATGAGCTCTGCAGCCGGGACGCCCACAGAATGGTGTTGCCGAAAGAAGGAAGAACTCAAGGAAGCAAAGAAGGTCCATGATTGCGTAAGGCATCTACCTACCAAGAGGTTCTAGGTCAAGTCACAACACACCGACACACCTGTAACAGGAGTATGATAGTAGGGAGACATGGCAAAACTCCCTATGAGGTTTGGAATAATAGAACTCCTACTGTTGCTTACTTTCATGTTTTTGGTTGTAAGTGTTTCATCCACAACAACGGTAAAACACAGCTAAATGCCTTTGATGCTAAAACTGATGATGGTCTATTCATGGGATATTCCCAAAGAAGCAAGGCATATAGAGTTTTTAACAAAAGAACCTTAGTTGTGGAAGAAACACCCCATGTTGTTTTTGATGAATCTACCGTTGAGTACAGGAAACAACTTGAGCAAATTGAGAACAAGCTCAAGTCAAGAACCCTTGAAGAAGTCATTATACATGACACTGGAATGGTGGACTCACCTGCAGATCGGCTGATGACCCAACTGCAGGTGATGAAGACCCAATGCAGATCGACAGGATCACCAAACCTATCCGATCCAGCTTGTCATGAAGAAGACCTAAATGAGCCGACAAAGACTCATCTGTAGTTCGTAACCAAGCTGCAGATGACAAGGCGGTAGCCGATCCAGTTGCAGACCAGAATCCAGCAGATGCAGATAACCACCAGAGCAATCCAACAGGGGGAACAAACCCAGAAGAGGACGAGATCCCCAAATGGCTCAAGGATCATCCAATTCAGCAAATCATCGGAAAGTTGACTGATGGAGTCAAGACAAGACAGTCAACTCTACCAGCAGGAATGGCGATGTTCTCATGTTTCATGTCACAAATTGAACCCAAGACCACAGAACAAGCCTTGGAAGATTATTCATGGATTAATGCCATGCAAGAGGAATTGGAGCAGATGGAGAGAAACAAAGTTTGGGAACTAACAGACAGACCTGATCACAAGAAAGTTATTGGCACCAAATGGGTGTATAAAAACAAGAGTGATGAAGACGGATCTGTTGTTAGGAATAAAGCCAGACTCGTGGCAAAAGGATATGCACAGTGTGAGGGAATAGATTTTGATGAAACTTATGCACCTGTTGCAAGATTAGAAGCCATCAGACTATTCCTCGCATATGCTGCATTCAAGGACTTTGAAGTCTACCAGATGGATGTAAAAAGTGCGTTTCTGAATGGAATCCTAGAAGAAGAAGTCTATATAGAGCAACCCCCAGGTTTTGTCAAAGGAGACAAAGTCTATAAGCTATTGAAGGCTCTGTATGGACTCAAGCAAGCACCGAGAGCATGGTATGAAACACTGTCTGTGTTTCTTGAGAAAAATGGATTTAGCAAAGGAAAAGTGGACAAGACCCTATTTAGAGTAGAGCACGAAGGCCACATATTAATAGTTAAGATTTATGTGGATGACATCATATTCGGGTCAACCAATCCAGAACTATGCGAGAAATTCTCCAACCTCATGCAAGGAGAATTTGAGATGAGTATGATGGGAAAGCTCAACTTCTTTCTCGGATTACAAGTTAAGCAGATGGAAAAAGGAATTTTCATCAACCAAGCAAAGTATACTAGGGATCTTATCAAGAGATATGGAATGGAATCAGCCAAGTCCGCAAGAATTCCAATGAGCACAAGTACTCACCTGGACGCAGACGAGGCAGGCATATCAGTGGACTCAACCCACTACAGAGGACTCATCGGATCTCTTCTGTACCTAACTGCAAGCAGGCCAGACATATCATATGCAGTTGGAGTTTGTGCAAGATTCCAGTCCAAGCCGAAGCAATCACACCTAGATGCAGCTAAGAGAATAATTAAATACCTAAAGTCTACAATTAATGTTGGACTATGGTATCCAAAGGATGACAACTTCGAGCTATCAGGATACTCAGATGCGGATTTCGCCGGATGCAAAATCAATAGGAAGAGCACTAGTGGAACGTGTCAATTCCTAGGAACCAGACTGATATCCTGGTTTAGCAAGAAGCAGGTTTCTAACTCTATCTCCACTACAGAGTCGAATACCTAGTCAGTAGTCATTGTGCACAAATTCTATGGATCAGATAACAGTTAAGGGACTACAATATTATTGCCAACGAAGTTCCTATTTGGTGTGACAACAATAGTGCTATTGCAATAACCAACAATCCGGTTTTGCACTCAAGGACTAAGCACATTGACGTTAAGCACCATTTCATTCGAGACCATGTGCTTAACAAAAGGGTTAGAGTTGAAAGAGTCAGCACATACTATCAAATAGCTGACATCTTCACCAAACCATTGCCAGAAGAAAGATTCCTAGAGCTTAGCAGAGACCTTGGATTACTAGATTGGGAATCTAGCTCTGAAGCAAGTTGAAGGAAGGACGGACCCCCCCTCAGAATCAGCCTAAGCTGATGCAGGCGAGAAGACGAAGGCCAGACGAAGCAACTTAGATGTACAGAATACCAGGCGAGAAGTCAAACTCACCTGTTGCAGAGTGGTCAACAGTCAACGAAATCAGACCAGCTAAGTTCTCTAAACTAACCTCTAAATTTTTAATTATTATCTGTCATATTTATAAATATTACTTTGGCTAAAATGGCATTTAAAATATACATCTTTATTAGCCAAGTGGCAATTTTAAATACACGCGTCACACGCCTATTCAATTAACCTCTACGGTGGCCAATCAGAATCAACCGTCAAATTTTAAATGGGGCCACCGATTCAAATTTGAAATTCAAAAGAATATGAAAAGGCGTACCACCGTTTAAATTTATAATAAACTAATCCAAACGACCTTTCATCTTCTTTATAAGGAGGAAAACCTTTCACTTTACTCTTTACGCGTTCAGAAACCCTAGAATCTACAGAGCAAAATATACACTAAAAATCCTAAAATCCTTTTTGCAGAAATGGCATCTTCTGAAGGCGTAAACTTGAAGGCGATGAAGGACCAAGTTATCTTCTCCATGGTCGTCGATTTCGAAGGTTTATTGGAAGCAAATCTAGAGGATTTCGACATGCTGAATCTGATCCGGGCGATGAAGCTGAACGGAATCTACCCGTTTCTCGACATCAACCCGCAACATTTGTTCAAGGAAGATGTGGTTGAATTTTATCGCAATGCTTACCTGATTCAGCACGGGATTCAGAGCAAAGTCGGTGGAGTACCAGTCACCATAGATACAGAGAAGATTTGCTCTGTATTCGGGATGAAACATCGCGGCTTGGCGGTCGAAGCTCTTAAATAATCACCCGCCGAAACCTGGAAGACGATCAAAATCGAAAACATCCCAGAGAAATTGAAGTTTACAGCAAAGAGAAATGAGTTGAAAAGGATTTATCGAGTGGCTTTGGACATCACAAACAAGATAGTCATGGGAATGGCAGGAAGCTATGACCAACTGTCATCATCCAAATTCATGGTGTTAGGTGCGTTAATTCAACAAGAGGAAGTTGATTGGGCGGATTATATTTTCAGGCAACTTGTTCGCGAGGTGAACAAAGTCGAATGGCTGGAAGGCGAAAAGAAATTCAAAACTAAGTTGGCGTTCGGAACGCATCTTAGTTGGTTGTTGGAGAAAATTGGAGTGGCTAAGGGAAACATTGACCCTTTCCACCCAAACAAGAGGCTAGGTCACATGGACCATGACAAGAAGAAGGTTGGAGTCACTGGGAAAGCAGCCCAGTTGTTGAAGGATTTGCCAGACTCAAGCTATTGCCCAAGATACGATTTATCAGACTCGGACCAACCTGCAGCTGAGATCGGAACTGCAGTCGAGTCTGAGAATGAGTCTGACGATACACCAATCGCCATCCGATTCAAGAGACGGGGACCAGCCCCAGCAGGACCATCTAACCTGCAGTCATCACCTGAACCCTCTCCAAAGAGGCCAAGGAAGCTGCAATTCAGCGAGGGAGAGCAGCCTGAGCACCATACCAGCCCATCAGTCCAGTCACCAGTTCATCCGGACCTGCCTGCACCAGATACCGAAACTCGAATTGTACATGTTATTACACCTCCTGTGTACATAACCGAAGAAGAGGAAGCAGGTCTTATTATATCTATTCCTGAAGCAGATTACACCTTCAATCTCTTAAAAAATAATACTTTTAATCTCTCTATTGAGCAACTTCAGCTTGTCAAACCGCAAGCAGAAAAACACTCCTTTGTAAATATTTTTAAAGAGTGGAAAACTCTCAAAACCATGTCTTTTACAAATTTTCAAACTTTTGTTGAAACTAGTGGTTGGGAATATCCCCAAGCCACTGAGGATGTTCTGACTAATTTTTGCAAAGAGTCAGATTTAACTTTACTCCTCCAGGATAACTGGTTCATGTCACATTTTGAGACAAACATGGACCATTTTATCCATTCTATAATGTTAAGTATTTTTGATGGTAGTTTTGGAGAGGAGGAGGAAGAGGAAGTAGAAAAGGAGATTAGGATTGAAGAAATTAATGGAGATAATGCAGTTATCAATTTGGTTGAAGAAGATGAAGAAGAAAAAGAACCTGAAGAAAATATACCAGTTGAAAAACAAACAGAGGAGATTGAGAAAACAGAAGAAGTGGATGATGAAGGGGATGAAGAAGGAGAAGAAGTGGAGCAAGAAAAAGATGATGAGGATGATGAAGAAGCAGAAAAGGAGAAAGATGATGATAAAAATGATGATGATGATGATAATGATGATCATGATGATGGAGGTGAAGGAGGAGCAGAACAAGAAAAGGAAGAAGAAAAAGAAAAAGATGAGGAAAAAGAGAAAGAAAAATCTGGAGAAGAAGAAAAGGAAGAAGGAGAAAGAGAAGGAGCCAAAGAGCCAGAGCCAAAGCCAGAGGCAACTCATGCAGCTGCAGATAGGATTGTTGTACCTGCCAGGTACACCAGCCTAGATGCAGAGCTAGCAGAGGACTCAGTCGTGACCCGGAGAAAACCTAATCGACTTACTGCGGCCAGAGCCTGCAGCCTAGTGGCTCCCTTGTCAAGGATCGGAGAACACTCCCCATCGCCTCGCTTATCTCCTACCATGACCGAGCCGATCAAGCAAATTGTCGAGACACTATTGGGAGTCGCTATCAACTCAGTCACTCGACCTTCGCACCATAAATGCCAAGATTGACACCCTACTTCAGAGAGAGATCCCTCACCTCCTCCTCCTACAAACAATGAATGCCTTTTGGCATGTCCGATTGGATGAGCCGCATGGAACATCACTGACAACCCTCATTGATCTTTGGCAAAGGGGGAAGAGAGGATTCAGGGGGAAGAAAGAGAAATCAGAAGTAAGAAGAAGCAAGATGTCCCTCAGATTGAAGGACCCTCTAGCCTAAAGAGGAAGGAAGCTGTAGATCGAGAAGACCAGGCTGACCAGCCTGTAGGAAAAAGAAGAAGGACCAGAAGCGGATTTGAACCTACTCTTGAATGGGAAGGGTTGGAGCTATGGTATGTTGAGGATTTTTGCCCATTTGAAGCTCTTGAAATGTGGGGAGCTGCTAGGAAGAGGTTCATCAGAGACTATTATGTCTGGGAAACAAACTCTCCCCACAGGAGATTTTCATAAACTGGATGGAAGAAGTTCACCCTAAGCTTTGGGCTGTTCTGAAAAAGTACGCAAAAGAGCAAAAAGCCTTTCCTATGATTCCCTTATTTAGAGCTGAAGAAGCACCAATCCGCATGGATGGTGAACTTGATGAGCTACAACTTCAGGAGGAAATCAAGCTAGTATGCCTTGAGAACAAATTCAGATCTCAGCAGGAGCAGGATTTCGCAAAGACTCATGGTGAAAAGAAAATATGGCCTTGCCCCAGTCAAGGTAAGACCTATCGGAGCCAAACCATTCAGGCCTGCCAAGCAGCCTGTTCGAAGAGGCAGAGGAAGAGGCAGATGACCTTAGTTATTTTTCTTACTTGTAATTTATTCTCTGTACTTAAAACATTCTTGTAAAAAATTTCAATGATAAGTCAGAAAATTTTATGAACAGTCTGTTGAATGACAATTTTCCAGTTGTCTCAATATTAGACTGATTTCAGTTTTGTCTTGCACTTAAGTGCAGACTTGGCCATTTGATTTCTTACTTAGTTTTGCCATCATCAAAATAGGGGGAATTTGTTAGGAATACTTGTTAGATTTTGATGATGTCATTAATTTAAAATCAAATGTTTATTCAATTGGGAAAATGTAAGGAAGAACCAAATGAGTATCTTCCATAGGCCAAAATATGTTAAGTATAAAACTTGGCAAAATGTAAAGAAGAACCAAATGAGTATCTTCTGTAGGCCAAAGTTAGTTAGGCTGAAAAACGGCTAAGTACAGTCTAGTCCATCAGAGAAGTACAGCCGACTCCAGTCAGAGTAGCTCTGGTCAACTAAATTTATCAGAGAAGTTTGACCAGACTGCAGCCGAGGTACCTCAGGGAAGTCACCTGATCAGACAAGTCACAAACAGTGATCAGTCGAGAGGACCTACCTGCAGAGATGTAAGCTGCACATCAGCCTACTCAACTACAGCCTAGTACTCCAAGTCCACGTCAGCATGCTTTGAAAAGTCAAATATTACGGAAAGCTCACATGCAACGTGAAGAGACAAATTGGAGTGATTCCCGCAAGAGATATGATTTAATTAAATCATCCTGACCCACCGTGAAGACTTTAATCCTTTTATATTCAAAAGACTCGGCGCTCACATGCAGAAGTCATCACAACGGTCGGAAGATAAAATTAAATAATGGGAATCCAGCCTTGCAACGTTCAAAAAGATTAAACAATGAAGTCTCCCTCCAACGGACGGATTTGTTCAGATTTGCAACGGCTACAAGGAAGAAGCTCAGAGATCGTGATCTATATATATCCAGAGATTTGAAACTGAGCAACTACCGGTGCGAACATATACTCTAGCGATCAAAGCAAACAAAGCAATCTCAAGCAATCAAATAGCATCGTGAAAAAGAGCAGATCCAAGAAGTTCATATTCAAGGAAGCTCTTAAGTTGGAGAAGACAAACACTCTTGTCTATAAATCTTGAGTACGGGGTACTTCACTGGTTGAAGTAAGAGACTGTAAGGGCATCCGAGGATCGAGGATCAAGAGGTGCAAGGCAGTCGAGTGGGTGTACAACGGCACGGAATTCCACTGGTTGGAAGCTGTTGTAGTGTGTTGTGAATCACTGTAATCTTTATCACTGGTTGAAAATTATAGTGAATTCATCTCCAACTGGTTTGGAGAAAAGTGGATTAGTAGAGGATTACCCCACCTCTGAGACCACTATAACTGCCTGTGTTATTTACTATTTTACTGCATCATACTCTTACTGCTGCATACATTGTTAAGTGTTTCATTAAGATTAATTTATATTCGTCATCAGCTAACTTCCGCACTTATCCAAGAACAAACGACTCCAAGTCATTTGTTTGACTATCAGCTGAAGAAACTCACTCTTCGGAAAAAGAGTTCAAGAGTTTCAACAAGTCTATTCACCCCCCCCCCCCCCTCTAGACTTGTTCCTGGACGACTTGTGACCTACATTAAGTCCCTAAGGATCGTTTAAAGGTTGTCTTGCGAAAAATGACTTTGGGCCGAGACCCAATTGTCTTGAAATGGTTTCGAAACTAAGGACGTGAGCTCCAGAAGGATTTCCTACTTAAAAATGTTTGTTTCATGAATCGAGATTTGGGACTGTGGCCCCATTATTTTCAAAAAAGGTTTTATAATCTTTGATTTGAAGACCCAAGAGACTATTGTTGCCTTCGAAAGCTCCCGAGTTGATAAATTACTTTCAAGTACTTGAGCTTGTACTTTAAACTTTGAAAACCTCTCGGGAACTTCTTTACTGGTTTTTCGTCTTCTTATAATAACTGATATTTGCGTAGTATATTTTGTATGACTTGAGTACTTGTACTAGCCATTCCAATGCTAAATTCTTAAATGAGGGAAATACATATCATGCATTTCAAGTATGCTTAGTTCGTTGGGAGCAATCACGGATACGGCATGGAAGAAGACGAGCCTCGATACTAATCAAGAGTTAGAGACAGTATTGATGTTATTGTATTATTGTGGTATCTTCAGCCTTCCGCTATATTGTATTTTGACCCCTGTGTGGGTAAGTTCAAAAATGAGTTTTTATTTGGATTGATTTCTTGTCGTGTGACCTTATCGATCGGTATATTTTAAAATTTGACCTTATCGGTCAGTGTCAGTATGTAGTTTGACCCCAGTCGGTCAAACATTTATTGTCTCGTGGTAATTAGCCTGGTAGACCCCTCTGAAAAGTGGTCTACGATGTGTAATATTCCCTATAGATATCTGGGGGTGTTATAAAAAGATGGGTCACTTCGGATATGCATTGATTACAGGGAGATGAATCCACTCACAATGAAGAAGAAGTACCCATTACCAAGTATTCAGGATCTATTCGATCAATTGAGGGGAGCCAGAACCTTTTCGAAGATTGATTTGTGGTCGGAGTACCATCAACTGAAGATTAGGGAGTGTGACATTCCCAACACGGATTTTAGGACCCAGTTACGGGCATTTTGAATTTGTGGTGATGTCGTTTGGTCAAAGTAACGCACCCACAGTCTTTACGGATTTAATGAACAGGGTGTTCCTGTTGGAATTCGGGCCATAAATCGAATATGCAGTAGAAAATAAAGTCGCAAAAACCGTGCTCATCCGAAATCCAAAAGAGGATCTGTCAAGGATCGTATAAACGAATATATAAAAAGAAACGAGAGCATACCCTCATAGACACGACATATTTATATTGTTGATGACGACGAGCACCAATCCAGTCCGTGAAGCTCTTGGATGATCCAATGCCGAAAACAATGTGTCTCTACTTGCCACGCGCTGAAGAAATGATCGGGACGACTTCACTTCATTGTCCTATAAGGACACGGCTAGAACAAAGTGATATGAGCTCACTAATATTATCTATAACACTCTAAATGTTTGGAAATATTTGTCTCTATTTTCCTCTCAATTTTTTCTCTAAGAAAAATGAATAAGATGATGATGGTGATGGAAGAATGAAGAAGACAATATATCAAAGTCTCTCTATCTCTCACTTTCCCTTTGGTGTGAAGTGTATATTCATGTGAGAGAGTAAGAAGTCTTCTTATTTATCTTCAATAATATTCTCCACATGACAAAGTTATGACCAACCCCATATTATATTCATCACAAGATGTATTTGTCCCCCATTAATAAAACATACCAAGATATAATATCAATAAGTCTTCCACCACATTAGGTGGAAGACATGGGGGCGGGCCAAGTTGAAGGAATTATGAAGCTTGGTTTGTTTAGGACTCCCGTGTGTCCAAACAGATAACTTTATTCTATTCCGATGTATTTATATCAATTAATTAATCTAATTAATTAATTATATCAAATACAAAATAATATAATTAGTTTCTCCAAGAAATAATCATATATGTGAATTAAACTAATCACCCAGTAATTTATTTAATTCATCAGGCCGTAAATTAATTTATCCAATAAATTAATTTAGACATCCAATGTCCCAACATTAATTAGACATCCAATGTCCAATATATTAGATATCCAATATCTAATTTTATTAAGAGGGAATAAGCTCGATTCATTCCGTCGTCTATCCTATTGCGCGACTCGGTAGGTCCGTCTCAGTTAGCAATGGGAGGAACCAAAGAGTAGTAGCACCACCTCGCCAGCCTGGCGGCCTACACTGTACCATAACTGAGAACAAATGATGGGGATCATTCCAAAACCTTTCTGTCGTGGATACCAATATACCTATACTTTCAAATGTCCCGATCAATTTATAGGGTCACGGTTAGTCAAACCCTGTCTGTACGTGACTCTATACACGAGTTAATGCAAATCGAGATCACTGAGCTCTCGTGTATCCAATACAACTGTCTCTAATGCTTTGGCCAAAGACTTATGATCTCATTTGCCAATAACCGCATAGGACATATACCCGTTCACTTACAGGAGAAAGAATCCTATATTGGCCGTCGAGGTTGACCCCCACCTTCCGGTTTTTTGGGTCGAACAACTCTAATGAAAATCTTAACATCATAAGCACATTCCTACTAAATCCACAAGTCAAAAGTTCATGAATACCTATCAAAACCTTTCGATTCCATCATTGACTGTCCCAGAGTAAAATCCATGTGACGAATCGAGGGTGAGTCGGTTCGAGTATACTAATCTCATTAGCATACCTATAACGTGTGCTCCCACTAACCAATAGTGATCGACAAGCACTCTCCAAGTCAAAGAACACGTCATACAAGTCTTCACAAAAACTTAACGCCCAGTCAAGTTTCATCGACTTGCGAACGATTAAGTATTTGAGCCATAAATCTTTCCAGTGCTGATCCCCTTATCCAATAAGGAGTGGAATATTTTGCTGTCAAATACACGGACTAATGTCATCCTTAACGCACTTTTCGTGGTTTTCAACATCTTCCTGACTGGCTCTGGTCCACACCGGAGCTGCCGGAATGTCCTCCTCCAAGAAGTATCCTAGCGTCTCCATACTGAGGACTATCACTAGGTTGCAGAGCCAATCCACAAAGTTAGACCCATTTAAGGTATTCTTGTCAAGTATAATTGTAAACGGGTTCATAGTCATTTTGAGAGTTGATATTTTGTTTGTCTGCATTAAGTACGACAGATTGATTAGTGACTCATTCAATTATGATCTGAGCTTAGAATTAAGGTCTTTTATATTCTTGTAACCCAGCTCCCACTACTTTTATCGGAATAACCCACTCTCTTGTGAAATCCAGAAGTATATGTTCGCATTACTTCATAGTGGTAATCGAGTTCTTTATAAATTTTAATAGAGGGCAACCGAATAGGTTTCTACTCTATTAATCTTCATAAAGTGGTGTCCAATACCAACGCATCTAATGGATGATTCGATCTTCTTTTTTCCCTTGTTCACTGCCGTCAACCTATACGGTTTCTATAGTTCATGAACAAGTTAAGTTTACACCATCGACGCTTATCAGTTTCGCAATTGAATCTTATCCGGCAACCTAACAGGTTTCTAGGGATAAAATTTGCTCCAACCGAAGGCATCCAATGCACTCTCGGAATTTGTCGACCCTACTTGAACGACTAGCCCGATAACTCGGAAGCATAGCATATCCGGTTTGTATTTCAATTTTCCACGAGCTCTACATGGGGAAGGAAAACCCTGAAACCTTTTAAACTTAATATTTTAACATGGGAGAATTTTCGTGATTAATGTTACACTTTGCACATTAATTCATTTAAGCGCGTTTATAGCATTCATACCATATGAATAAAACATACAAATTCTAGTTACTACCAACATGTAGTTCATGGACCATTCCTAGAACCAAAAACATCATAATCTAATTACATGTCTCAAGTCTTGAATCTTCGTCCTCTCGAATGGATCTTCCTCCGGTCTTTGTCATTACATATAAATTTTACATTGAAAAATTACATCCTAGAGACAAATATTTCTAGTAAAATAAATAGGGTCAAAACGGCCTTTACAACCCAATCGAAAAACGATTCAAAAAACTAGGTCCACCAACTGCATCACCATTCAAATAAATATGTCAAACATACAACAAGCAATGGTGTGAATTAATCCAATTAATTCTACAATAATCGACAATTTAATTTTCGTCCGTAGTAAACCCTTAAAATATTTTTTTTGAATTTTCCGTTCATCAAAAATTCCAAATTTAATGATTTAATATTGGGAAAAGTAATTTTCGAAAATATACTGAAAACGAGACTCGGTGCCGCTAAGTATGCTTGTCGGCCTTTGACCGCACTGGCAGCTTTGTATGCAGCGGCCTTCAGCAATGCCCGCATGCTGTAGGCACAGCGCCCCGCTGCAGTAGGCATACCGCCAGCAGTCGCCAAGATGCCGTAGGCACGCCGCCCCTAAAGACCCGCACGCTGTATGATATATCATCCAACGATGGCATACAACTCGTTTTTGGGCAGATTTCTAAAATCATGTTATTTGTGATCTTCATATTATTTATATAAATCATATTTTCAAGAAAAAATTGATTTATATCATAACATAAAATCATGAGAAAACATTACTACGACGAACAATAAAATATATACGATTATCATATGATTCCAAATCACAAAAAATCAACAAGCATGCATTCAAAACACAAAAATATCGTCTATACAATCGCATTGACCTAGCTCCCGATACCATTGTTTGGAATTCGGGCCATAAATAGAGTATGCGGCGGAAAATAAAGTCGCACAAACCGTGCTCATTCGAACTCCTAAAGAGGATTTGTCAAGGATCGTATAAATGAATATATAAAAAGAAACGAGATCATACCCTCGTAGACCCGACTTCTTTGTATTGTTGATGACGACGAGCACGAATCCAATCTGGTAAGCTCTTGGATGATCCAACGCCGAAAATATCGCGTCTCTACTTGCCACGCGCCGGAGAAACAATCGGAACGACTTCTACTTCGTTGTCCTCCAAGGACACGGCTAGAACAAAGTGATAGGAGCTTGCTAATATTGTCTGTAATACTCTAAGTGTTTAGAAATATTTCTCTCTATTTTTCTCTCAATTTTTTCTCTAAGAAAAATAAATTAGATGATGATGGTGATGGAAGAATGAAGAAGACAAGATATCAAAGTCTCTCTCTCTCACTCTCCCTTTGGTGTGCCGTATATTCATGTGAGAGAGTAAGAAGTCTTCTTATTTGTCTTCAATAATATTCTCCACATGACAAAGTCATGACCAACCCCATATTATATTCATCACAAGATGTATTTGTCCCCCATTAATAAAACATACCAAGATATATTATCAACAAGTCTTCCACCATATTAGGTGGAAGACATGGGGGCGGCCTAGTTGAAGGAATTATGGAGTTTGGTTTCGTTTCAGACTCCCGTGTGTCCAAACAGATAAACTTCATTCCGTTCCGATATATTTATATCAATTAATTTGTCCAATTAATTAATTATATCAAATACAAAATAATATAATTATTTCTCCAATAAATAATTATATTTATTAATTAAACAAATCATCCAGTAATTTATTTAATTTATCAGGCCGTAAATTAATTTATTCAATAAATTTATTTAGACATCCAATGTCCCAACATTAATTAGATATCCAATGTCCAATATATTAGATATCAAATATCTAATATTTATTAAGAGAGAATAAGCTCGATTCATTCTGTGTCTATCCTATTGTGCGACTCGGTAGGTCCGTCTCAGTTAGCAATGGGAGGAACCAAAGATTAGTAGCACCACCTAGCCAGTCTGGTGGCCTACATTGTACCCTAACTGAGAACAAATGATGGGGATCATTACAAAACTTTTCTGTCGTGAATACCAATATATGTATATATTCCAATATCCCGATCAAGTTCTAGGGTCACACGTAGGTCACAAGTCATTAGAAACAAGTCTAGAGAGGGGTGAATAGACTTATTGAAACTCTTTTTCCAAATAGGAATTAAGGAGTTTCTCAGTTGATGGTACAGATGACTTAGAGTCGTCTATAGACAATATAAGTGCGGAAGTCAGCTGATGACGAATATATAAATATAAAAAATGCAACACTAAGTATGAATGCAGCAGTTAAATATGATGCTAAAACAGTAAAGTACGCAGGCAATTTATAGTGGTCTCAGAGGTCGGGTAATCCTCTACTAATCCACTTTCTCCAAACCAGTTGGAGATGAATCCACTATAATTTTCAACCAGTGATAAATATTACAGTGATTCTACAACTTAGCTACAACAACTTCCAACCAGTGGAAATCCTGTCGTTGCAACTCCTTTCTAACTGCCTAGCACCACTTGATCTTCAAATCCTTGGATGCCTATCAGTCGCGTTGTAACACCCCAAACTAGGCGGCTATTACAGTGCCGTGGAACCCCAACTGGGACCCACCAGGCAAATGAAAATTAATAAATTAAATAATATAAGTGTAGTACCGAACCACATTATATTACCAAATACTCCGATGAGGAGCTTAAGTATAATACACCAGGACAATACAGAATACTAGTATATTTTATATGAAGATAAAATACACCACGCTGAATAAATAAACATCCCAAACGGAATTTGCAGCGGAAATACAAATGAAGAAAAACAAGAATGACTGAAAGGACTGGGGGGCCCTACTAGTATCACTGGGACTCCTCGCCGTCAACATGCTCTTTCCATGCCTTTGCCTTGCCGTGGCCTGAAAACAATATCCCCTAACGGGGTCAGTTACACATAACAACAATTCTCAAGGGTTGAATATACACAATCATGATATATCTTTAGTTATGAAATATCCTTAGTTATGAATTTAAGCTGAAGAGGAGCATCATAGTACGCCCGTAATGTTCTGTGCAAGTGTACAAGACGAGTGCCCGGACACACCAGTTCTTGTACCTAATTAGTCTCACGGAGGTAAACGTTACCGTGTGCACAGTCCAATGTATCGGTGAACCCAATACATGACTATCGTGTGCTCGACTAAAAATTCCACACATCCGCACCTGGCCACGCAACATGAACTCAGAAGTTCATATGAATGAGAATGACCATAGTGAATATCAATAAATAATAAACCGACAAAGTCAAGAATGACTCACCGAGATGAAAATAATAGTGAAGTGAATGATAGCTCAATGAAATGATTGGAACCGTCGTTCCTCGTGAATGAAGTGATTATTCGATAATTACAAGTCTCAATACGGTTAATACATTATGAATGAGTTATGATTATGAATGAACAACAACAAAAGGAATGAATATCCTTTTTAACCGAGTAAGAATTAACTTACACAACACCGGTGACAAATGTCCTTCCACGAACAACGTCCTAAATGAGATGTCAGTCGCTCGAACAACCTTGAATAACACAATTACCAACAATCCGTTCAACATACGAATCAAACACGAATATAACGAACTCAAAACGGCGATACGACTAAACCAAGTTCATTGGGGCATTAAATCAAACACGTTGTAACCAAACTTCGATTGTTTGCAATCAATCCTCAATTATACCAAAATCAAATCCCCAAGAAGTGTTTCAAACCAACAAAACATCTTCAATACAATCAATAATCCAATATGAATATCCAAATTCGTGATTTCAACAACAATTAATCGAAAACCCCCAAATCCAACTCAATATTCAAAGTGTTCATGAATAATCCTTCAATAATCCAATGAATATTTATACAAACTCATAATCATATGTATATCTCTTCATACAACACGATTATAACGTCCAAAACATCATACCTCAACACAAAATCGAAATCCAAGATGTTTAAGAAATTACCTCTTGAAGATCCAAATACTTCGATCCGATGAAAACACGTTAGATCGACTATCCGAGCTTCACAATCGTATGAAGATGACGAAAACCGAACACCCTTATGATTGATGATGAAAAATATCTCCCTCAAGATTTCTCTCTCGGAACAAAGTGAAGGAAATGAGAAAATGAAGAAAAAGTCCCGACCAAGCCCTTATAAACTGCCGGAAGTTACGGCCGTAACTCGGCCAACATACGGCCGTAACATCCCAGGTCAACGGCCTTACGGCCGTAACCAGACAACTCGTACGGCCGTAACTCGGATTCGTCCAAACACCTGCCGACAGCCTTACGGCCGTACCCACACCTGTCTTACGGGCGTAACTCGTCCTCATCCGAAAACACCTGCCGACAGCAATACGGCCGTACCCGCACACCTTATGGGCGTAACTCGACCGATACGGCCGTATCCAGCCAAACTTACGGGCGTAATCCCCCTTCGTCGAAACTGACCAGGCACCCTGCCTGCAACGTACGGATGTATCCGGCCAAGTCTTACGGCCGTACCTGCCTCATCTTACGGCCGTATGCCGCAACCCTTACGGCCATAAGTCCTTCTCGTCCGACAAAACCTGAAATTCACGAACACCCCTTACGGCCGTAACCTGCCCATCTTACGGCCGTAACTCGCCTTCGGCCAAAAATGCCTGGGCACCCTGATCGACACGTACGGCCATAATCGGCCAACTCGTACGGCCGTACCTGCTCAAATTACGGTCGTATGCCGCAACCCTTACGGCCGTAAGTCCCGTTCGTACAAACTGACCTGAACACAACGAACACATGTTACGGCCGTAATGCCTGATTAGTTACGGCCATAACCCGCTGCTGGAAGTGACCAAAAATCCGACAACTCCGATTTCTCGCTACGGTCGAAGAATGATCCGACATACCATACGTATATGAAAGTAAACAAGCCCAACACATGCCAAAGATGATACTTCCAACACAAGACTACCAATCACGATGTTAATAATAATAATACTCTCGTCTCGGCACTCAAACGGAGATGAATTGACGATCGGTAACTGATACACGGTTACAATAAGCCAACAAAGAACACAATGAATGAATCATGAATGATGAGTGATTATTAATGAGTGAAAATTACTGAGTGACACTTACAGACTGATAATTACTGAATGATAATGAATGAATTACAACCGGGTATTACATACTCCCCCCCTTAAAAAGAGTTTTGTCCTCGAAACTAAGGGTCAAACAACTCGGGATAATTCTCCCGCATACCACCCTCGGTTTCCCAAGTAGCCTCTTCGACTCCGTGTCTAGACCACTGAATCTTAACCAAAGGAATCGTCTTGTTCCTCAACTATTTGATTCGCCGCTCTAAAACTCGTATAGGACACTCCTCATACGAATGATCATCCGCGGTCTCAATTTCATCGAACTGAAGTATGTGGCTCGGGTCGAAAACATACTTCCGCAACTGAGAGACGTGAAACACATTATAAATTCGGCTCAATGCCGGAGGTAAAGCCAGTCGATAAGCTAACTTTCCTACTCGATCCAAAATCTCAAACGGTCCAATGAATCTCGGACTCAACTTCCCCCATTTTCCGAAACGGAAAATACCTCGACTCGGGGATACCTTGACCAACACATGGTCACCTATCTCGAACTCTAGTGGTCGACGACGATTATCTGCATATGATTTCTGTCGACTCTGAGCTGTCAACAAACGACTCCTGATCAAAGCTACCTTCTCACGGGCGGCTATAGGCATATCGGGCTCGGTATCGATTGATTCTGATAGGTCATCCCAACACAAAGGGGATCGACAACGACGACCGTACAAGGCCTCGTAAGGTGCCATCTTAATCTAAGCATGACAACTATTATTGTACGTGAACTCAATCAACGGTAGTTGGGCTTCCCAGTCATCTTTCCAATCGAGGACGCATGCCCTCAACATGTCCTCCAATGTCTGAATAGTCCTCTCTGATTGTCCGTCGGACTGAGGATGAAAAGCGGTACTGAAATTAAGCTGAGTTCCCATAGCACGATGAACTGATTTCCAAAAATGAGAGACGAACCGTCCATCACGATCGGAAACGATACTTTTAGGAGTACCGTGCAGTCTCACTATCTCTTTGATGAACAACTGGGCAAGTCTCTATGGACCCCACGTATCCTTAATCTCAAGGAAATGAGCTGATTTAGTTAAGCAGTTCACAATCACCCAGATTGTATTCATGCCACGATGACTCGTTGGCAAACTCATTATGAAGTCCATAGAAATATCTTCTCACTTCCACTCTGGAATAGGGAGCGGTTTCAGCATACCTGCTGGTCGCTGATGCTCTATCTTGACTTGCTGACAGGTTAAACATCTCGAAACAAATTCTGCGACATCTCGCTTCATATTACTCCGCCAGTAATTTTGTTTCAAGTCCTTGTACATCTTGCTAGACCCCGGATGAATGGAATAAGGGGTAGCATGAGCTTCTCTCAAAATCGAGTTTTTCAACTCGTCATTCACCGGTACGCATAACCAATTCTTAAATTGCAATAGTCCATCCTCATGGACCACAAATGCAGGGGCTTTCCCCCGAGCCACATCCTCACGGATGCGTAACAATGATGGGTCTGAACCATGATTCACTCTGATTGCCTCCTCAAGTGGCGATGAAATTTCTAACATGCAAAGTTGCCCTTGCACTCGCTGAAGCCAGACCTCGATCTTGGGCCTAAGGAATTCCTGCTGAAGCTCCTTTTGAACTGTTAAACGAGCAAGCATTTGCTCCTAAACGGACTTACGACTCAAGGCATCGGCAACCACATTTGCCTTACCCGGGTGGTATAGGATCTCAATATCATAATCTTTGATTAGTTCCAACCACCGCCTTTGTCGCATATTTAACTCCTTCTGAGCAAATATATACTTCAGACTCTTGTGATCGGTGAATATCTGACAGGTAACGCCATAAAGGTAATGACACCAAATCTTCAATGCGAAAACCACGGCTGCTAGCTCCAGGTCGTGGGTCGGATAATTAACCTCGTAAGGTCTCAATTGCCGTGAAGCATAGGCAATAACCTTCCCATTCTACATTAATACACATCTGAGACTGTGTCCGAACGCGTCACTATAAACCACAAATCCTTTCGTCCCTTTTGGTAAGGAAAGGACAGGTGCTGAAATTAACCGGCTCTTGAGTTCCTCAAAACTCCGTTGACACATGTCGGACCACGTGTATTTCTTATCCTTTCGCAAAAGGTTCGTCATTGGCTAAGCGATTTTAGAAAACCCTTCCATAAACCGTCGATAATAATCGGCTAATCCGAGAAAGCTTCAGATTTCCTTAACATTCTTCGGAGGTAGCCAATCTCGGATAGCCTCCGTCTTCTGAGGATCAACACGCACACCGTCTGATGAAATTACATGCCCGAGAAACGTCACTTCGGACATCCAGAATTCACATTTGGAAAACTTTCCATAGAGTTGCTCTCGTATCAACACGTCGAGAACCTGATGAAGGCGAAACTCGTGCTCCTCCCGGTCACGAGAGTAAATCAAAATGTCATCAATGAAGACAACCACGAACTGATCCAGATAATCGATGAAGACTCGATTCATTAACTCCATGAATACCGCAGGTGAATTAGTTAACCCAAACGGCATTACCACGAACTCATAATGTCCATAGCGTGTACGAAACGCTGTTCTTGCGATATCCGACTCTCGAATTCGCAACTGATGATATCTAGATCTCAAATCGATCTTGGAAGATACTAAAGCTCCATGAAGTTGATCTAAGAGATCATCGATACGGGGTAGAGGATACTTATTCTTGATTGTCACCCTGTTCAACTCCCGATAATCGATACACAAGCAAAACGAACCATCCTTCTTCTTGACAAACAACACTGGTGCTCCCCACGAGGACGCACTCGGTCGGATATAACCTTTCTCTAACAACTCCTCAAGTTAATTCTTCAATTCCTGCATTTCGGTCGGGGCCATCCGGTACGGTGCCTGCGATATCGGGGACGTACCGGGCTCCAACTCAATCGTGAATTCCACATCTCTCTGTGGAGGCAAACCAGGTAACTCGTCTGGAAAAACATCGGCATATTCCCTCACTACCGGAATATCCGTCAACATTATTGGTGATTTCTCGGTTTTGGTCATATAACACCAATAACCAACACACCCCTGACTGAGTAATTTCACTGTTTTCATCAAGTTGATGACTCTCCCGGAACAACTGGGATTACCTCCCTGAAAAACACATTCGAACCCATCGTCTGAAATGATAGTGACCATATGCTTACGGACACTAATGATGGCATCGTGAAGATCCATCCAATCAATACCCAAGATGACGTCGTCTCTCGGAAAATCTACCACAATTAGGTCTGCTAGCCATACACGGCCATGAAGCTGAATCGGACAATTCTGAATCTCACGATTTCCGATAATTCTCCTACCGTCAGGTAGACCAATGACATAAGGCTCACAACTAGTAGCATTACCCAGACGTAGTCTACTCAAACATGACTCGGAAATGAATGAATGCGATGCACCAGTATCAAAAAGGGTACACACAGGTTGAGATAGAATATCGAGTGTACCTGAGATCATCCGGGCCTCGGGATCGTCGGTCTTCTTCATCTCATAAATTCGGAGCTTGCCGGCCCCGAACCGGACGATCCCGTCTGATAGCTCTTTGCTCCACCTTTGTTCGCTCCTGTCGTCTTGAACGACGTGGACTGAGTGGCCTGATTAGGAACAGGTGACTGCTTCGGGGCCTGAAATAACGCCGGAGTAGGTTTGGAGTCCCTTTGGCAAAAACGGGCCTTATGCCCAGCAGTCCCACAGTTATGGCACGTGATAGTCTGCCTCGGACACTTGGTGCTGACATGACCAAAATCCCCATAGTTGAAACAGGTGATGGCCGAACTGGCCACTCGGGACTGCGATTCTGCCGGTCTGGGCACCACAGGAGGTCTCTCAGAGAAAGTAGAGCCCGCACGAGGCTTCTTGAAGGTTTCCTGACCGCCTTTAGACTGATTACGATTCTTTGACTTCTTGCTAGCAGATGAAGGTTGCTGCTTAGAAATTTCCTTAGCAGTAAGCTCATAAGTAAGAGCTTTCTCGATGAATTCGGCCAGAGTGGTGCAATTGTGATTAAGCAACTGCATCCGCATACGGGTTTCAGCCTCTTGCTGAAATCCTTAATCTTATCCGCCTCGGAGTGAATGATAGATGAGGCGAACGGAAAAAGTTCCTGAAATTTCTCGGCAATGGCGAGAACATCCTCGTCTGCTGAGGGGTCGGGAGTGAGTAATTCTGACAGTTTGGCCTCTCTGAGTGGGGCCGGATAATACCTCTCCATCATGAGAGTCTTGAATTGATCCCAAGTACATGATCCGTCGGTGGGTTTCAACGACAACCACCAAGAATGAGCGCTCTTACCAAGATAGTAAGCCGCAACTGAAACTTTGTGTCCTTCGGGACACTCTACCATAGCAAATAACTTCTCGAAATGCTCGAGCCAATGTACAATATCCGCTACTTCAGATGAATCCTAGAAAGTAGGCGGCCTTTGGCGAGAGATGTCGCCAATGATACTGCTTACGCCCCTCTCCTGCCCCTGAGGTGGCGGCGGAGGATCTTGTTGATTCTGAGCTATTGAGTTCTGCATCGTCTCCATGAGGCGTGCCATCTGAGTCATCTGGGCCATCATGCCCTGCATAAAAGCGAGTGGGTCAACCCGAACACCTTCTGACCGAGCTGTGTCCCGGGTACGACTCCCCGATAGTGAATGATCACGTCCAGGTGAATGAGTGGCAGCGTCACTGCTCGATGAGTTAGCATTATTCCTAGCGTTCGCACGTGTATTCACATGAGCTCTCGGGTTTCGGCCCGCACCGTGGCCTCGTCCCCCACGTCCTCTGCCTGCTCTCTCCATACTGAAGTAGGAAAGTCACAAGATAATTATATCTCTTGCATGAGAATCACGTTATGATTACGACATGAAATGATGAAAATGAGCATACGCGCTCTAACACAGTGATTACATGAATGATTGACTGAGGTGATATGATTATCTGATGATATTCCTGAAATGATTATATTGAACAAGTTAACAAGATTAATGAGATGATTCTCAAGATCAAGAACTAAACAGTGAAATGAACTGAGTGATTAATGAATTAACATGATCGTCCTGATCAAAATGAAAATGATGTTTGAGGATTGTTAACTGATGAATTATGAATGAATGATTAAAATTATACCATGGCGTTAGAAGTCTTACAGTTCTTGGTCTGAGGGGCTCGTCATTTGCACAGGTCACACGTGATGCAGAAGACCAATGATACTAGTCCGATGAGAATGATTTCAAATGAGACATGACTCGGAAGGTAGTATTCAAAACCACGCTCCGATACCAACTATGTAACACCCCAAACTAGGCGGCTATTACAGTGCCGTGGAACCCCAACTGGGACCCACCAGGCGAATGAAAATTAATGAATTGAATAATATAATTGTAGTACCGAACCACATTATATTACCAAATACTCCGATGAGGAGCTTAAGTACAATACACCAGGACAATACAGAATACTAGTATATTTTATATGAAGATAAAATACACCACGCTGAATAAATAAACATCCCAAACGAAATTTGCAGCGGAAATACAAATGAAGAAAAACAAGAATGACTGAAAGGACTGGGGGCCCCTACTAGTATCACTGGGACTCCTCGCCGTCAACATGCTCTTCCCGTGCCTTTGCCTTGCCGTGGCCTGAAAACAATATCCCCTAATGGGGTCAGTTACACATAACCACAATCCTCAAGGGTTGAATATACACAATCATGATATATCTTTAGTTATGAAATATCCTTAGTTATGAATTTAAGCTGAAGAGGAGCATCATAGTACGCCCATAATGTTCTGTGCAAGTGTACAAGACGAGTGCCCGGACACACCAGTCCTTGTACCTAATTAGTCTCACGGAGGTAAACGTTACCGTGTGCACAGTCCAATGTATCGGTGAACCCAATACATAAATATCGTGTGCTCGACTAAAAATACCACACATCCGCACCCGGCCACGCAATATGAACTCATAAGGTCATATGAACGAGAATGACCATAGTGAATATCAATGAATAATAAACCGATAAAGTCAAGAATGACTCACCGAGATGAAAATAATAGTGAAGTGAATGATAGCTCAATGAAATGATTGGAACCGTTGTTCCTCGTGAATGAAGTGATTATTCGATAATTACAAGTCTCAATACAATTAATTCATTATGAATGAGTTATGATTATGAATGAACAACAACAAAAGGAATGAATATCCTTTTTAACCGAGTAAGAATTAACTTACACAACACCGGTGAAAAATGTCCTTCCACGAACAACGTCCTAAATGAGATGTCGGTCGCTCGAATAACCTTGAATAACACAATTACCAACAATCCGTTCGACATACGAATCAAACACGAATGTAACGAACTCAAAACCTCGATATGACTAAACCAAGTTCATTGGGGCATTAAATCAAACACTTTGTAACCAAACTTCGATTGTTTACAATCAATCCTCAATTATACCAAAATCAAATCCCCAAGAAGTGTTTCAAACCAACAAAACATCTTCAATACGATCAATAATCCAATATGAATATCCAAATTCGTGATTTCAACAACAATTAATCGAAAACCCCCAAATCCAACTCAATATTCAAAGTGTTCTTGAATAATCCTTCAATAATCCAATGAATATTTACACAAACTCATAATCATATGTATATCTCTTCATACAACACGATTATAACGTCCAAAACATCATACCTCAACACAAAATCGAAATCCAGGATGTTGAAGAAATTACCTCTTGAAGATCTAAATACTTCGATCCGATGAAAACGCGTTAGATCGACTATTCGAGCTTCACAATCGAATGAAGAAGATGAAAACGAACACCCTTATGATTGATGATGAAAAATATCTCCCCCAAGCTCTCTCTCTCGGAACAAAGTGAAGGAAATGAGAAAATGAGGAAAAAGTCCCGACCAAGCCCTTATAAACTGCCGGAAGTTACGGCCGTGACTTGGCCAACATACGGCCGTAACATTCCAGGTCAACGGCCTTATGGCCGTAACCAGCCAACTCGTACGGCCGTAACTCAGCTTCGTCCAAACACCTGCCGACAGCCTTACAGCCGTACCCGCACCTGTCTTACGGGCGTAACTCGCCCTCGTCCGAAAACACCTGCCGACAGCCATACAGCCGTACCCGCACACCTTACGGGCGTAACTCGACCGATACGGCCGTATCCGGACAAACTTACGGGCGTAAGCCCCCTTCGTCAGCCCGACTGTGCACCACACGCAACATATGGCCGTATCCGGCCAAGCCTTACGGTCGTACCTGCCTCATCTTACGGCCATATGCCGCAACCCTTACGGTCGTAAGTCCTTCTCGTCCGACAAAACCTGAAATTCACGATCACCCCTTACGGCCATAACCCGCCCATCTTACGCCCGTAACTCGCCTTCGGCCAAAAATGCCTGGGCACCCTGATCGACACGTACTGCCGTAATCGGCCAACTCGTACGGCCGTACCTGCTCAACTTACGGCCGTATGCCGCAACCCTTACGGCCGTACGTCCCGTTCATCCAAACTGACCTGAACACAACGAACACATGTTACGGCCGTAATGCCTGATTAGTTACGGCCATAACCCGCTGCTGGAAGTGACCAAAACTCCGACAACTCCGATTTCTCGCTACGGTCGAAGAATGATCCGACATACCATACGTATGTGAAAGTAAACAAGTCCAACACATTCCAAAGATGATACTTCCAACACAAGACTACCAATCACGATGATAATAATAATAATACTCTCGTCTCGGCACTCAAACGGAGATGAATTGACGATCGGTAACTGATACACGGTTACAATAAGCCAACAAAGAACACAATGAATGAATCATGAATGATGAGTGATTATTAATGAGTAAAAATTACTGAGTGACAATTACAGACTGATAATTACTGAATGATAATGAATGAATTACAACCGGGTATTACACGCGTAACTTCAACCAGTGAAGTACCCCTTACTCAGGTTTTAAGATAAGAGTGTTTTGTCTTCTCTAACTAAGAGCTTTCTTCGTATATGAACTGAGATTATTTCTCTTTATGATGCTATAGATTTCTTGATCGCTTGATTGCTTTGATTGCTTGAATTTCTTGAGAGTATAGTTCGCATCATACTTTGCTCTTTCAAATCTTCAGGTATTTATAGCTTGTCAATCCTTAGAGCTTTTCTTCATAGCCATTGCAAATCT
Organism: Orobanche coerulescens; assembly: GCA_033398695.1. Classification (NCBI taxonomy): domain Eukaryota; kingdom Viridiplantae; phylum Streptophyta; class Magnoliopsida; order Lamiales; family Orobanchaceae; genus Orobanche; species Orobanche coerulescens. The sequence goes on along the minus strand of CM065809.1, from coordinate 56,368,540 downwards.
GTAACAAATCCGTCTGTTGGTGAAATAGACTTCTTTATTTTTATTTCCGAATGTTGCAAGGCTGGATTCCCTTATTTTAATCCATTTCCGACCGTTGTGAAGACTTCCACGTTGAGGCGCAGAATAATTTGATTTTAATATGATTAAAGTCTTCAGAGGTGGGTCAGGATGATTTATTTAATTCATATCCTTACGAGAATCTCTCCAATTTGTCCCTTATCGCCCGCATGTGACTTTCCGTAATTATTGACTTTTCAACGCATGTTGACGTGGATAGGTTTATTTGGTTGATTACTCAGACGTGACTTATCTGACCTTTTTAAGTCAATCTGTCTGATGTGCATTCAAACTTCTCTATCATCGGACTTCTCTGACGATGACTTCTCTGATGTCCTGCCGAGACTTCTTTGATCTGACGACTTTTCTGAAGTCTTCTGACCTGATGAACTTGACTGATCTGATGGTCAAACTTCAGATGATTTGGACTCCGTCTGATCACTTGACTGCAGTCTGGTCAAACTTCTCTGATAAAATTTGTTGACCAGAACTTCTCTGATTTTCACTTGACTGTGACTCGGCTTTATGTAGAGTTTGGTCAAGACCTCTGTGATGATACTTGTCTGACCGAAACTTCTATGATGTACTTATATGCACTTTGTACCTAGCCGATTTTATGCCTAACTTAAATGGCCTATAGAAGATACTCATTTTGGTTCTTTACATTTTGCCAAGTATTTGACTTAACATAATTTGGCCTATGGAAGATACTCATTTGGTTCTTCCTTACATTTTGCCAAGTAATAAATATACATTTGAATAAACAAATACAATGATGTCATCATCAAAATCTAACAATGTTGGTGTAATATCGGTATTTGCGCCGTTTGTGCAGAAGCGTAAATATAAGGTGCAAAATAAATGACACGCGGATTTATAGAGGTTCAGCCAAACGTGCCTACGTCCTCTCTCGATGTATCTTTTTCTATAGGTTCAAGATCAAAACCTATGCACCTCTCTTCTATCGGTCGAGGGATTACCGTTACAAGCTCGTCTTCTATCGGTCCGAGTAAAACCATTTTTCCTTTTGTATTGGATAAGGAATCAACCACTCTAGCTTTCTATTAGTACTAGACAAACCTCACTAAGATAGCGATTGCGATTCTAACAATGCCGGATCCTTGATCCTAATAACACCGAATCCAATCGTATGTTTTCTTTTTCTCACTCGTATATGATTTTGTGTATAACACTCAATCACTGTAATTTAAGCTCAAGAACAACAATTATAATGTTTACAATTTTATCTCAAGTGTATATGAATTGCTCAATGTTGTTGTGTGGATTGATACCAACTCACTTGGTATTTATAGCCTTCTTCCATAAACTAGCCGTTGTTGCCAGTTGACTTGCTAGCGTGCGCTAGCTCTTCCCCTTAGCGTTCGCTATCGCACATTTTTGCCTTAGCGTACGTTATGAACTGCATGTTACGTACATTAACATCTTCCCGTTTTAGTTTAGTGGCTACTGTCTCTGACTGTTAGCGTGCGCTAATACTTCTTATGTAGCGTGCGCTAATCATGCATCATTGCATGTGTCATATATCCGTTTATACTTTTTGACTTGTAGTAGATTCTCCCCAACGGATTGATTGACTTGATTCAAACGTTGATATATAGCGTGCGCTAAATATTATCTCTTGCGTGCGCCAAGCTTACTTCACTGCATACGTCATTCTGTGTTTGAATGCTCTTCACAACGGTAAAATTGGCTCGATAGCGTGCGTTAATCCTTATGTGTAGCGTGCGCTATCCTCATCAGGTGACTTCACTTCAGGTTACTTCGAACTCGTCTGATCTGCAGCCGGGGCTGGTTAGCGTGCGCTAACTTGTATGTCTAGTGTGCGCTAGATTTGTATTTTGGCCATCTTTTTGCGTCTTCGTCTGCTTCGATGTTTGCTTCGCCTCGAAGTTGTTTTGCTTTGTTTAGCAACTTAATCATCAAAACATTATTTATGAATATGTGGAATTAATATTCCAACAATCTCCCCCTTTTGGATGATTAAAAAACAACTCTTTGAATTGGATAAAACCTGCAAAAATAAAAATATATGTATATGTACGTTTCAAAGTTTTCGACTTTGATCGTTTCGTTAGTTTCACCAATCCTTTTTCTTTTTCTGTCATTTTCGACTTCTTCGTTTCTCATTTTTCAACTCCTTCGTTTCTCCCACTTTTTGTATGCTTTCTTCTCCTTTTTATTATTTATTTTTCTCGTCATAACTTTCATGACGCTTTTATCCGATTCAACTTCTTCTCCCCCTTTTTGTACTCAGCAAAAAGTGTAGAAAATATAAAGAATACCAATAAAATATGCATGAATATAGAAAATATCTCCCCCTGAAAATATTATCTCCCCTTTAAAAATATTACTCCCCTGAATATAATACCAAGTGTAAATTAGTTTTTAGGTATCCAACCGAAAGTCGGTTTTTCTTTGGAGATGTGGACGATATTTGAAACAATTGTTCCTTTAGGAACTCAAATTTTCTTAACTTTAATCGTTCGTCTTGGGCTCTTGCAATTCGAAATGTGATGCCCAATTTTCAAATATTTTTCACACCGGGGTATTTTGAAATTTACGGATTCATTTTTAGAACGCGGTTTGAATCCTAACCCCTCTTTATTTAATGTGTATTTTTGAACCGAGAGCATATTTTCAAATTTCTCGTTTCCGATAGAAAATTTCTTTGTTAAGTTTTTGAGCTCGGTTTGAACTTTAACAAGATCATTCTTTAAAATATTCTCATTTTCAACGCATTTAGAATGATCGATCTCAACAGATTTTCCCTTTTCAAGAATTTTGGAAATCTCATTTTCCAATGTTTTATTTTTAAATTGAAGGGATTTAATTTCTTTTAAGGCATTTTGATAATCGGTATGTAATAACTCGAATGCCTCAAAAAGTTCGTCGTAAGATTTACTTACTTGACTTTCGACGTCGCTATCATCGAATGAACTTCGGGCCATGAGTGCGAGATTATTTTGATTCATGAAATCTTCATCAGGATCTTCGTCACTCCATGTTGCAACTAAAACCTCCTTGGGTTTAACCCAACAATTCTTAGCAAAGTGGCCTGGTTTACCACATAATCGACACGTGTTGTCGAATTTCTTAGATTCGCCCGCTTGAATGTCCTTCTTTCTCTGGTTTAATAAGTGTTGGAAGTTATTAATATTCTTGGCATAGTATGCTTATTCTTCATCGCTTTCGTATATCAGGATTTCTTCTTTCTTTCTCGACATTTTAGCCTTCATGGCTATCGACCTCTCCTTCGGTTTAGGTTTGGCATTCCGAGATTTTAGAGCAATCTCGTAGTTGATAAGAGAACCAACGAGAGCACTAAAATCAAGAGTATTTAAATCCTTGGACTCCATTATTGTCGTTACTGTACCGTCCCATTCTCGAGGTAGTGATCGGAGAATTTTCTTTACTTTCTCACAACTCGAAAGTAGTTTCCCGAAACATGCTAATCCATTAGTAATAACCAAAAAACGGTCAAGCATTATCATGATGGATTCGTCGTCCTTCATTTGCAATTGTTCGTATTCGTGAGGGAGCATGTTTATTTTCGTCTCCTTGACTTGAGACGTACCTTCGTATGTTACCTTAAGCATTTTCCAAATTTCTTTGGCACTATCACACGATGATATCCGGCTGTGTTCTTCCGGATTTAAGGCAAAATAAAGAAGTTGAGTTGCCTTACAATTGTAGTGGTCGTTTTTCTAATCGGAATCGTCATATTCTTTGAAATTTTTAAGCGTGCCGTTGGAATTCATTAGAATTTTTGGACCAAGACAAATCACCTTCCAAAGCTCGATGTCATATGCTCGGATGAATATAGACATCTTATTCTTCCACGTCATGAAGTTTGAGCCATCAAAAAATGGTGGTCGGTTGAGAGCAAGGCCTTCGACGGGAGCAAGTTGAAACGCCATTGGATCTTTTCTCCTCGGATGTAAAGTCGCTTATAGGAGTACCTCTCCGATACCAATTGTTGGTGTAATATCGGTATTTGCGCCGTTTGTGCGGAAGCGTAAATATAAGGTGCGGAAAATAAATGACACTCGGATTTTTAGAGGTTCGGCCAAACGTGCCTACGTCCTCTCTCGATGTATCTTTTTCTATAGGTTCAAGATCATAACCTCTGCACCTCTCTTCTATCGGTCGAGGGATTACCGTTACAAGCTCGTCTTATATCGGTTCGAGTAAAACCGTTTTTCCTTTTCTATTAGATAAGGAATCAACCACTCTAACTTTCTATTAGTACTAGATAAACCTCACTAAGATAGCAATTGCGATTCTAACAATGCCGGATCCTTGATCCTAATAACACTGAATCCAATCGTATCTTTTCTTTTTCTCACTCATGTATGATTTTGTGTATAACACTCAATCACTCTAATTTAAGCTCAAGAACAACAACTATAATGCTTACAATGATATCTCAAGTGTATATGAATTGCTCAATGTTGTTGTGTGGATTGATACCAACTCACTTGGTATTTATAGCCTTCTTCCACAAACTAGCCGTTGCTGCCAGTTGACTTGCTAGCATGCGCTAGCTTTTCCCCTTAGCATTGGCTATCGCACATTTTTGCCTTAGCGTACGTTATGAACTGCATGTTACATACGTTAACGTCTTCTAGTTTTAGTCCAGTAGCTACTGTCTCTGACTGTTAGCGTGCGCTAATACTTCTTCTGTAGCGTGCGCTAATCATGCATCATTACATCCGTCATATATCCGTTTATACTTTTTGACTTGTAGAAGATTCTCCCTAACGGATTGATTGACTTGATTCAAACTTTGATATTTAGCGTGCGCTAAATATCATCTCTTGCGTGCGCCAAGCTTACTTCACTGCATACGTCATTCTGTGTTTGAATTCTCTTCACAATGGTAAAATTGGCTCGATAGCGTGCGTTAATACTTATGTGTAGCATGCGCTATCCTCATCAGGTGACTTCACTTTACTTCGAACTCGTCTGATCTGCAGTCGGGGCTCGTTAGCATGCGCTAACTTGTATGTGTAGCGTGCGCTAGCTTTATATTTTGTCCATCTTTTTGCGTCTTTGTCTGCTTCGATGTTTGCTTCGCCTCGAGGTTGTTTTGCTTTGTTTAGTAACTTAATCATCAAAACATTATTTATGAATATGTGGAATAAATATTCCAACAAACAAGTATTCCTAACAAATTCCCCTTATTTTGATGATGGCAAAACTTAAGCAATTATTCAAATGAATAACAGGTCTGCACATGGTCAAGTGCAAGACACAAACTAAAATCAGTCTTGTTTTGAGAAAACTAGAGGTTGTCGTTCAAATGACTGTTATATAGTTCTCTGAATTGTTTACAAGTACATAGGCTATAAATGATCAAACAAAATACAGAAAAATTCTACAAAATAAGAATTTTACAGGTAAGTTACAGAAACAGTAAATTACAAAAATCTATCTGCCTCTGCCTCTGCGGACAGTTTGCTTGGGAGGCCTAAAAGGCTTTGCACCAATTGGTCTCTTCTTGATAGGTGCTAGGCCATACTTCCTTCTGATAATAAGAGAGGCAAACTCTTGTTCTTGTTCGGATGAGAATTTGTGCTCTTCACAAAGCTTCCTTATCTCTCTCTGCAATGCTAGCTCATCCAATTCATCGTTTAATAAAGTGGTAGGGCCTTCAGATCTGAAGAGGGGAATCATGGGGTAAGCATTCCATGCTTTTGCATGTTTTACTAAGATGGACCAGAGAGTTGGCCATGTTGATTCCATGAAGTTGATGAATGTATGCTGTGAGGAGTAGTCTTTATCCTGGAGTAACTCCCAGATATAATATTTATCACTGAACTGCTTCCTCGTATCTCCCCACATTGGACCAGCTTCAGCAGGTAGGAATTCCTCAACATACCAAAGCTTTTTGCCTTCCCATTCAAGTCTTGGCTCTTCCCCAAATCTGGTTCTCCTCTTCTTGACTGCAGGCTGATCTTCAGTTAGATTAGGAGCATATATTGCCTCCTTCCTCTTTAGGCTGGATGTCCCTACTTCAAGTAAAGGAATATCCTACCCGTTCTTCGTTCTGAGCTCCTTTCTAATATCAACTAACATAGTTAATTGCTCCTAAACTCTGTGCATCCAGTCTGACATGCCAAGGGGCATCCTGGAGTTTGTGGGAGGGGGAGGTTTACCTCTCTATATTAAGGTGTCTAGCTTGGAGTTCAGGGTGTGAACAATCTGCAGGTCAGGCTTGACTTCTGTGGTAAGCAGCTCCCCAACAGTTTCTTTGACAATTTTGCGGATCAGGTCAGCCATCACAGGTGAGATGGGTGATGCCTGAGGGGAGTGCTTGCATGAGATTTCTGCGCCTGCATGTAGGTGTGCGGTTGACCTACCTGTCTGCAGACTTCTGTCTTCAGGAGGCTGATTAGATGGGGTATTGTCTGGAGTCCCCGATATGTCTTATTGCTCATCTGAGCTGGGGTTTTGGACAGGTGCCCCAGCCTCACCCGCTGTCTTCTGTTTCTTCTGCCTCTTCTTCTTCCTTCTCTTTTTCCTCCTCTTCTTCTTCTTCTTTCTTTTCTTCATCCTTCTTTTCCTCCTTATCATCATCATCTTGATCATCTTTTTCTTCCTTTTCAACTTCTTCTCCTTCATCATCTTCTTCTTCTTCCTCTAATTCTTCTGTCTTTTCTTGTTCTTCTTCAGCAGATTGTTATTCGACTTCAATATTTTCTTCCTCTATTTCTTTTTCTTATTCCTCTTCTTTCTCCTCAGATACTTCTTTTTCAACTTCTACCTTCTCTTCCTCCACTATCTCTTCTATTCTATTTTCTTTTTCTTCAACTTCTCCATCCTCATCTATAGATCCGTCCAAAACACTTTCCATAACAAGATGGATGAACTGGTCCATGTTGATTTTAAAATGGGACATGAACCAGTTCCCGTGGAGCATTAAGATTGCATCTGACTCATTGCAAAAGTGCATGAGCACTTGCTCCGTAGCCTGGGAAAAATCCCAGCTACTCATTTCAACAAACGATTGCAGTTGAGTAAATGGAAAGGATTTCAAAGTTTTCCATTCCTCAAATATATTGATAAATGAATTTTTGAGAACATGATGTTTTACCATTTGAAGCTGCTCTACAGATAGGTTCAGGGAATTTTTCTCTAGCAGGTTGAATGAGTAATCTGCTTCGGGGATGTGGATAATTAAACCTGCTTCTTCTTCTTCAGTCATGTCTGGCAGGGTGATCTGATGGATCTCTTTAGCAATAAGGTTTGTTTGGTCAGGAATAAGAACTAGTGAAGGGATGATCTGCATCTGATTTGCAGGGGCAGGTTCAGGTGCAGATGGATGATCTGATTGCTCTTCCTCTTCAAAAATTAGGCGCCTTGGCCTCTCGGGGGAGGGTTCCGGTGAAGATTGGATCAAAACTGGCTCTTCTGGGGCTGGTCCCCTTCTCTTGAAACGAAAGGCTACTGGAGTGTTGTCTGAATCCGAATCAGAATGTTATGCAGGTTGGTCGCGGCTTGTAGCTTGGTCTCCATCAGACTCATCTGAGCTAGAGCGATATCTGTAGGGTGTTGGCTTAATAGGCATTCCCTCCAGAATTTTGGCTGCTTTCCTTACACTCCCCAATCTTCTCAAAGTCTCTTGGTCCAAGTGACCAAGCCTCTTGTTAATGTGGAAGGGTTCAGGATTTCCCTTCGCCATGCCTAAATGCTCTAGAATCCAACTAATCTATGTCCCAAAGGCCAGCTTGGTTTTGAACCTCTTCTCATCATCTAGCCATTGGACTTTATTTACTTCACGCACCAATTGTCTGAAGATGAGGCTCATCTTGAATTAGAGCGCCCATAACCATAAACTTGGCTGACGACAACTGATCGTATCTGCAGCCATACCCATCACTATTTTGTTGGTAATATCAAACGCATAGCGATATTATTTTCTTAGCTCGCTTCTTTTCGCAGTCAGCTTCAATTTTGATGGCTGGTCAAGAGCCTTGATCTTCAGCCAGGTGTCGGCTGCGTTCTGCTTCAAAGCTTCTACGGCTACACCGTGAGATTTCATCACGAAAGCCTCTACGACAGTCTGCGGAGTGATTTCCACTTCCTCTCCAAAGACTGAACTCCTGATGCCCGATTCCAGAACTCTAGCTTCCCTGTAAAATGCGATAACAGCCTCCTTGTAGAGAAATTTGGGGCTGATGCTCAGGAATGGGTAGATCTCATTCATCTTCATAGATCTATTGATGTTGTACACGTCGTTGTCCAGATTTGTTTCGATCAGCCCCTCGAAATCGACCCCCAGACTGAAAATAATCTGGTCCTTCACAGCCTTCAGGTTTACTTCGTTGAAGTACGATTCCATTTCTGCGCAAGAAAAATTTTTCTGAGTGTATTGAAAGTTCGAAAGGATTTCTGCTTTTGAAAACTAGGGTTTGAAAGCTTGAAGAAGGTAAAGTTGAAATGGTTTTTCCGTCTTTAAATAAAAATTGAAGCGATGTTTGGAATTTAATATTCATTTATTTAAGCGGATGTCCACCTTTTGAGATTTTAAAATTTAAATTAAATTAATCGGTGGTCCTGCTTTTGAAAATTTGAAAAATGATGGTTTGATTTAATTGGTCATTATGGAGGTCGTGTAAACGTGTAGTTTCCACGTGTCGATAATAATTTAATATTCAAGAGTCGGTCAGGGGTAGAGAACTTAGCTGGTTGACCGTTTGACTTGTTTGACTTATCTGCATTAGGTGAGTTGTATCTCCTGTAGTCTGGATCAGCTAGGTTTATTCGTTTGGCTTTTGTATTCTTATATAATCTACCCAGCTAGCTTTCTCGTCTGTACTAGGTTCCCACTCTAGTCATCCAAGTTCCCTGCTCAGCTCCAAAAACCTTTCTTCTGGTAAAGGTTTGGTGAATATGTCAGCAATCTGGTATTCTGTGCTGACTCTTTCTACTCTGACTCTCTTATTAAGCACATGCTCTCGAATGAAATGATGTTTAAGATCAATGTGCTTCGTCCTAGAGTGCAATACGGGGTTGTCGGTTATTGCAATTGCACTATTGTTGTCACACCAAATTGGGACTTTATTTGCAATGATGTTTTAGTCCCTTAGTTGTTGTCTGATCCATAGAATCTGGGCACAACAGCTACCTGCAGCTAGGTATTCTGGCTCTATTGTTGATATAGAGTTAGATACCTACTTTTTGCTAAACCATGATATCAGTCTGGTTCCTAGAAATTGGCACGTTCCACTGGTGCTCTTCCTATTAATTTTGCATCCTGCGAAGTCTGCATCTGAATATCATGATAGCTCAAAGTTATCATCCTTAGGATACCATAGTCCAACATTGACTGTAGACTTAAGGTATTTGATTATCCTCTTAGCTGCATCTTGGTGAGACTACTTTGGCTCGGATTGAAATCTAGCACATACTCCCACGGCATAAGATATGTCTGGTCTGCTTGAAGTCAGGTAAAGGAGTGATCCAATAAGTCCTCTTTAGTGGGTTGGATTCAATGATATGCCTCCTTCATCTGTATCTAGATGAGTGCTTGTGCTCATAGGGATTCTTGTTTGTTTGGCTGATTCCATTCCAAATCTCTTGATTAAATCTCTGGTATATTTGGCCTGGTTGATCAAAATTCCATTCTCCATCTGTTTAACTTGCAAACCTAGAAAGAAATTCAGTTTGCCCATCATACTCATCTCAAACTCTCCTTGCATGAGATTTGAGAATTTCTCACACAGTTCTGGATTGGTTGAGCCAAATATGATATCATCTACATATATTTGAACTAATAATATATAGTCTTCATGCTCCACTCTAAATAAGGTATTGTCCAATTTTCCTTTGCTGAAACCATTCTTTTCAAGAAACACAGATAATGTTTCATACCATGCTCTTGGTGCCTTCTTAAGTCCATATAGAGCTTTTAGAAGCTTGTAGACTTTGTCTCATTTGACAAATCCAGGGGGTTGCTCCACATAGACTCCTTCTAGAATTCCATTTAGAAAGACACTCTTCACATCCATTTGGTAGACTACGAAATCCTTGAATGCTACATATACAAGGAATAGTCTGATGGCTTCTAATCTTGCAACAGGTGCATAGGTTTCATCAAAATCTATTCCTTCACATTGTGCATAGCCTTTAGCAACAAGTCTGGCTTTATTCCTAACAACAGCTCCATATTCATCGCATTTGTTCTTGTACACCTATTTGGTGATAATAACATTGTTGTGATCTGGTCTGTCTGTTAGTTCCCAAACATTGTTCCTTTCCATCTGGTTGAGCTCTTCTTTCATTGCATTGATCCATGAGTAGTCTTCCAAAGCTTGTTCTATAGTGTTGGGTTCAATTTGAGACATAAAGGATGAAAACATTGCCATTCCTGCTGGTAGAGTGGACTGTCTGGTCTTGACTCCATCAGTTAGCTTCCCAATGATTTGTTGGATGGGATGATCTTTAAGCTACTTAGGAATGTCTTCTTCTTCAGGGTCTGTTCCCCCTGTAGATTTTCTTTGGTGAATTTTTTCTCTTTCTGGATCAGCTTGGCTCTGGCTTCCTTGGTCTGCAACTGGATCAGCTACCGCCTTATCATCTGCAGGTGGGGATCTGGTCTGGTCTGCAGATGGGTCTTTATCATCTACATATGGGTCTTCATCAGCTACATCTAGATCAGGTAGGTTTTGAGGTCCTATCTGATCTGCAGTTGGGTCTTCAGGCTGATCTGCAGATGAGTCCATCATTCCTCTATCATGAACAATGACTTCTTCCAGGGTGATGGTTTTGAGCTTATCCTCAATCAGTTCCACCTGTTTTCCTATACTCAGCAGTAGATTCATCAAATACCACATGGGGTGTTTCCTCCACAACTAAGGTTCTTTTGTTAAAGACTCTATATGCCTTGCTTCTTTGTGAATATCCTAGAAAGAGACCATCATCAGTTTCAGCATCAAAGGCATTTAGTTGGGTTTTACCATTGTTGTGGATGAAACTTACAACCAAAAATATGAAAGTAAGTAATTGTGGGTGTTCTGCCATTCCAAACCTTATAGGGAGTTTTTCCATGTCTCCCTACTATCATACTCCTATTTTGAGTGTGGCATGCTGTGTTGACAGCTTCAGCCCAGAACCTCTTGGGCAGGTCTGCTTCTGCAATCATGGACCTGGCTGCTTCCTTCAAGGTTCTGTTTCTTCTGTCGGCAACACCATGCTGCTATGGAGTCTTGGCTGCAGACAGCTCGTGCTGGATCCCATTATGATCACTATACTCAGTGATTGTTCTGTTGAAAAATTCTCCTCCCTCTATCTGATCTGATCTTGATGATTGAGAGAGATTTCTCATTCTGGATCCTTCTCAGCAGCTCAGGCAGCTTTGTCAAGGTTTCACTCTTCTTATATAGAAAGACAATCCATGTGTACCTTGAGAGTCATCTACTACTACTAAAGCATGCTTTCTGCCACTTAGGGTCCTTGGCTTGATAGGGCCAAATAGATCCATGTGAAGTAGATCTAAGATCCTTGTTGTAAGAGTGGTAGGTTGAACTGGCTTGAATAATGCTCTGGTTTGCTTCCCTTTCACAGAGAGCTTCCTTTCTGAAAACTTCTTTTGGAAGTCCTCTGACCAGCTTCTGAGAACTAATCTTGTTGATGGCTTTGAAGTTTAGGTGACATAGTTTCTTGTGCCACAACCATCCATTTTCTGCTATTGTCTTGGATAGAAAGCAAGTGTTAGGAGTTCCTGTTTTCCAATCTATCATATAGACATCTCTCCTTATGAATCCTTGTAGCTTCACTTCTCCAGATAGAATATCTATCACCATACATTTCCAAATGGTGAAGACTACTAGATTCTTTTCATCATAAAATTGGCTTATACTCAGAAGGTTGTATTTGAGCCCTTTGACATAATGAACTTTTGATATAGTGATGTTTCCTCTGTGCATCTCTCCAAAGCCTTTAGTCTGACCTCTAGAGCTATCTCCAAAGGTTACGTCTGGACCTCTTTCTTTGATATAATTTGACAGCACCTTCTTGTTCCCGGTCATTTGCCTTGAGCATCCAAAATCTACAAACCATTCTTCACATCTGATATTTGAATTTGTGGAGATGTGGTAGTAGTCCTTCCACCTTTTCTGCAATCAAACAAGCAGAGATTTAGGTACCCAAATATGTGTGGGTCCTCGGGGGTTAGTTTGTTTCCTGGAGAACTGATTTCTCCTGGGATTGTGGAAGTTGTTGTTATTGCCCCTATATGGTGTGTGTTGTCTGAGCATGTATCCTCTATTAGGATTGTGTACTGGATATCCCTCATAAAATTGGTGTGGTCCATTTCTAAATCTTGGCTTAGACATTTTTAAATCTTTGGGGTCTCCACATCTGTTCATTTTGAAATCTTGGATAACCTTTAGGTTTCCATTTGCCCCTCCCATTTTGAAATCTATTTTTGGGGAGTCTTTGATAATAATGGGCATGTTGTCAGGTTCTCGTATACCTTGGCCATTGCCTAGTCTCATGTCTAGGTGGCTACCTTGTATACCTTGGCTGCAGCCTAGACTTGTGACTTAGCTGTTGCCTATTTTGAAACACTGGTTTGTAATTAGGCTCAACAGATGGGACAAGTGTTTCTCCCTTGATGAAAGTAGTTTTAGAACTAGAGGGAGTGTTAGGGTCATATCCAAGGCATGATTTGACTATAGTGGCATTTTGTTCATACACAATTCGTCCAAGGTTAGATACGCCTTCAGGGAGGTTATTTCCTTCGCCTGAGTTTTACTTAGCTGAGTCAGTTTAGTAAACTCAGTTTTGACATGAGCAAGTGTAGCTGATTTTTCACTATTCAAAACAGTTAATCATTTTATCTTAGCTGTAATGATGCCAGCCTGGTTTTTCAAGTTATCTGCAACCAGTTTTTCAAGATCAGATTTGGTTTTATTCAACTCTAGGTTGAGTTTTTCAAAATCATTTTTCAGCTGCCTATTCCCATCTTGCAGCTGAGTTTTCTCGGCTGATACAGATAGGTGTGCAGATTTTAATTTCTCAAAATCTTTGAGAAGTTGATTTACAGATTCGTGCAAGTCCATATCTTGTGACATGTCTGAACTATAATTTGAATTAGAGGGTTTTGATGTTACCTCTTCATCAGCTAGGTTGGCCATCAGACAGTCATATTCCTCATCGTCACCAGAGAAAAATCCGCTGCTTGATTCCACTTTCTCTTGATCTTCTCCAATGAGGGCTTTCCTTCAGTCTTCTTTTCTGCTCGCCTCCTTCTTACTCTCGTCCTTATTAAGATCAGGACAGTCGATTTAAAATATGTCCTGTCTTATGACAGTTAGAGCATTCCACCTTCCAGCTTCCGGCTTTTTGATTCCTCCTTGGAATCTCCTTATAATTCTTCTTATATTTGGAGTAATTCTTTCGTAAGTTACTTAATCTTTGCATTATAAATGTCACCTCTTCCTCGAAATCAAGTGGATTTGGAGGTTTGACATCAGATAAGCTCTTGGTGGGGGACTCGGATGCAAATGCTATTCCCTTCTCTGCAGGCTCATTTGATGATGAACTTGGGAGTTCGAATTCATATGCCTTCAGGTCAGAGAATAGTTCTTGAATTTTTATTTTATTGAGGTCTTTGGATTCCCTCATGGCCACCACCTTCATACTCCATTCGGGGCTAAGTGATCTTAACACCTTCAAGGCCATCTCCCTGTTGCCACAAGTTTTTCCAAGGGAGTTTATTTCGTTGATGATCTCTGTGAACCTTGTGTCCACCTGGTCTATTGATTCTCCGGTCTTCATCTTCAAGTTGTCAAACTTCTGGGTAGCGATTGACAACTTGTTTTCTTTTATCAGCTCTGTACCTTCACACATCATGGCAAGGGTATCCCAAATTTCTTTGGCATTTTGGCAATTCTTGATCTTGACCATGGTTGACTTGTCAAGAGTTTGATATAGCACATCTCTGGCCCGGTTGTCAAGGTTGGCCAGCTTTCTTTCTTCTGGGCTCATCTCTGTTCTTTTCTTGGAAATTTTTGCTGGTTTCCCTGCTGCTCTCTCCTCGGGAGTGTTGTCCTTCTCAAATATGAAAGGACCATCTTCTATAATGCACCACATGTCCTCATGGATAGAAGATAGGTGTGTCTGCATCCTTATCTTACAAAGATCATACTTGTCAACTGAAAACATGGGTAGTCAAGAGTGCATGTGTTCCGTTCTAAATGAGATATATAAATATATGCAAGATGTATGGATCTGGTTTTGGAATAAATGAACCAACTTCTCTGATACCACTTGTAGGTCACAAGTCGTCAGAAATAAGTCTAGAGGGGGGGTGAATAGACTTATTGAAACTCTTTTTTCCAAATAGGAATTAAGGAGTTTGTCAGCTGATGGTACATATGACTTAGAGTCGTCTATAGACAATATAAGTGCGGAAGTCAGCTGATGACGAATACAAAAATATAAATAATGAAACACTAAGTATGAATGCAGCAGTTAAATATGATGCTAAAACAGTAAAGTACGTAGGCAATTTATAGTGGTCTCAGAGGTGGGGTAATCCTATACTAATCCACTTTGTCCAAACTAGTTGGAGATGAATCCACTATAATTTTCAACCAGTGATAAATATTACAGTGATTCTACAACTTAGCTACAACAACTTCCAACCAGTGGAAATCCTGTCGTTGCAACTCCTTTCTGACTGCCTAGCACCACTTGATCTTCAAATCCTTGGATGCCTATCAGTCGCGTAACTTCAAATAATGAAGTATCCCTTACTCAGGTTTTAAGACAAGAGTGTTTTGTCTTCTCCAACTAAGAGCTTTCTTCATATATGAACTGAGAATATTGCTCTTCACAATGCTATAGATTTCTTGATCGCTTGATTGCTTTGATTGCTTGAATTGCTTGAGAGTATAGTTCGCATCGTACTTTGCTCTTTCAAATCTTCGGGTATTTATAGCTTGTGAATCCTTAGAGCTTTTCTTCATAGCCGTTGCAAATCTGTAACAAATCCGTCCGTTGGAGAAATAGACTTCTTTGTTTTTCTTTCTGAATGTTGCAAGGCTGGATTCCCTTATTTTAATATATTTCCGACCATTGTGAAGACTTCCACGTTGAGGCGCCGAATATTTTGATTTTAATATGATTAAAGTCTTCAGAGGTGGGTTTGGATGATTTATTTAATTCATATCCTTCCAGGAATCTCTCCAATTTGTCCCTTATCACCCGCATGTGACTTTCTGTAATTATTGACTTTTCAACGCATGCTGAGGTGGATAGGTTTACTTGGTTGATTACTCAGGCGTAACTTATCTGATCTTTTTTAGTCAATCTGTCTGATTTGCAATCAAACTTCTTTGTCATCGGACTTCTCTGATGATGACTTCTCTGATATCCTGCCGAGACTTCTCTGATCTGAAGACTTATCTGAAGTCTTCTGACCTGATGAACTTGACTGATCTGATGGTCAAAATTCAGATGATTTGGACTCCGTCTGATCACTTGACTGCAGTCTGGTCAAACTTCTCTGATAAAATTTGTTGACCAGAACTTCTCTGATTTTCACTTAACTGTTACTCGGCTTTATGTAGAGTTTGGTCAAGACCTCTCTGATGATACTTGTCTGACCGAAACTTCTGATGTACTTATCTGCACTTTGTACTTAGCCTATTTTAAGCCTAACTTAAATGGCCTATAGAAGATACTCATTTTAGTTCTTCTTTACATTTTGCCAAGTATTTGACTTAACATAATTTGGCCTATGGAAGATACTCGTTTGGTTCTTCCTTACATTTTGCCAAGTAATATATATATATTTGAATAAACAAGTATAATGATGTCATCATCAAAATCTAACAAGTATTCCTAACATCACGGTCAGTCAAACCCTATCTGTACGTGACTCTATTTATGAGTTAATGCAAATCGAGATCACTGAGCTCTCGTGTATCCAATACAACTGGCTCCAATGCTTTGGCCAAAGACTTATGATCTCATTTGATAATAACCATATAGGACATATACCCGTTCACTTATAGGAGAAAGAATCAGATCTTGGCATTTAATAGAACCTGCTACTTGCCCGTCAAGATGCACGTCAAGGTTGACCCCCACCTTTCGGTTTTCTGGGTCGAACTACTCTAATGAAAATCTTAACGTCACAAGCACATCCCTAATAAATCCTCAAGTCGAAGGTTCATGAATACCTATCACAACCTTTCGATTCCGTCATTGACTGTCCCAGAGTGAAATCCATGTGACGAATCGAGGGTGAGTCGGTTCGAGTATACTAATCCAATTAGCATACCTATAACGTGTGCTCCCACTAACCATTAGTGTTCGACAGGCAGTCTCCACATAAAAGAACACATCATACAAGTCTTCACATAAACTTAACGCCCAGTAAAGTTTCATCGACTTGCGAATGATTAAGTATTTGAGCCATAAGCCTTTCCAGTGCCGATCTCCTTATCCAATAAGGAGTGGAATGTTTTGCTCTCAAATACACGGATTAGTTTCTATATATATTTACGATTCAGGAATGCCAGTGACTTCCAATAAATAAAGAAACATACAATTGCCTTCTCATAATGATGTATATAATAACAAGTACAATGCCCTCACTCAAACATCCTCTGAGTGGCATTCGAGGGCATACTCCTAATAGTTCCACCTTACTTGGATAAGTTCATGGTCGTCTTCATAGATGGCATCTTGGTATATTCTAAGGACAAGAACAACACCAAGAGCATTTGAGGGTTACATTGGAGACACTTCGCAAGGAGAAGTTGTATGCCAAGTTCAAGAAATGTGAGTTTTGACTAAACAGAGCTGGATAACTTGGACATGTGGTGACTTCTAAAAGAATTGAGGTAGATGTAACACCAAAAGATGATCAGAGCATATTACAGCGCCGTGGATCCAACCCTTTGGAATCCACCAGGCTACGTACAAACTCAAGATCATGACCCATGACAAACTTCATCGACATATAAACAATTCCGCAATTTAAGACATTCAAGACAAATGGACCGAACCCGACAGTAACAAACAAAATCCTTCCCAAACCGGATTCACAAGCAAATACAAGTTTAGAGGAAGAAGTAATCGAGTACTGAAACAAATGACATAAATGTTAAATAAAAAGACCACACGCCAAACAAACGACCATTGAACAGAATCACTCTTGCCCATCATACTCATACTGTCTGCATGCTCGTTCTGAAGTGAGTCTATGCCTCTGTTCTATAGGAGATTCACAAGGCCTACAATATTGAGATTTTATGTGTAGGAGCAGTGAAGGGGCCGGCAGGCACGAACGTGTTAGAGGGATACTACTCTTCTTGGCCCCTCTTCGCACCTCCAAGACCTGTACCTGAAATACAAAAGTATTTCCCCCATTTAAGGGGTTAGCGACAACAGCTAGTGCAAGTACAATCCATTTGAACTACCATTCTAATAAGATAAAATATGTGCCAAAATCATTTTAGAAAACATTTTTATATTCCGAAATATTACGGTGCACAAGCACAAAACAGAGTTCTCCAACAAAATATTTCCAAGGTTAACCGTTGGTACGAGACTCACGGCCACCGCACCCCGCAGAGGCCTTGTCGGACCATTCTTGGGTGGTTAACCCCAGTCATGATACGCATACACACGACACTACTTATCCCCAGAGGCCCCGTCAGACTATCCCTTGGTGAATATATGCATTCGCATCCACGGATGCCATGAAGTGACCCTGACTACTCCTAAATGCAAGGTTAACACAACGCAGTCCTAAATGATAATAATAATCGAACGGAATACGCCCACAACTCGGATTACAACCTTAACAATACATGTACGTTCAATACGGATGAGGGTTTTCAGAAAACCTCCCCGAATCAACAATACACGGATTAAACACGACGGAAACGGATTGGGAAACACTCAATAACAATAATTGATAGGAAATATAGCAACACAAACGAACAATTCGAGTTTAAATAGACAAATCCCGAAAAAACCCCAAAATTGACAAGTTTAGGGTCCTAAGTCAAATACCTTAGATTCGGACGAGTAGGGTGATTTCGTTGATGATAATATGTTATTACGACACTACGGTGATGGAAGATGATGAACACACGGATTGAAAGTGGCAAAATCGCCCCAGGAATGATTTCTTGCGTCGCCCGTCGAAAAAACAAAAGGAAGGAAATGAGGACTTATGTACTCTGCCCATTGTTTTAAGAACAGCGGGCTGTTACAGCCGTAACAAACAGATTTTACGACCGTAAGAAGGCCACCTTATGGACATAACCTATGAGGTGTTACGGCCGTAACACCCTACTGGACAGCAGTTTGGGAAGACTGCTGCCCGAACCGCCACGAGCGACAACAAAACCCGAACCTGCTAACAAACCGAACATATGGTTACGAAGTATTCTTGATGATGAATCTAAGCGCTAAAAGGAAACACAATTCCGACTACCCGAAGGTCCGGAATTCGACGACGGAAGTAAATTTCTTCAAACTATTAGGAAATTTCAAAACGGCCCAACGTCCTAAAATCACAATACGACGTCGTATTATCAAACCGAAACTCACAACATGAATAACTCAACTATAAGGACTCATGGAAACGAAGAAACAACAAAATCGAACGAGTTTTACGAGAATCGGACATACATGCGACAAAACATAACATAAAGCGAAATTACGTAAAAACACCTCCAAAACTCGTCCAAATGGAAAAACACCAAGGACAAAATAGATTCAAAACGTCGAAATGGTTACAAGATATTCGATAAAAATAGACATGCGCCAAAAATAGAAACTTTTAAAAATAGAAAGGTACGGATATTAGATTCTCCCCCTCTAAAAAGAAGTTTCGTCCCAAAACTTAAGGATCAAAAAGCTCGAGGTATCTCGCACGCATATACTCTTCCAATTCCCACATCGCTTCCTCCACTCCATGCCTCTACCATTGCACCTTAACCAAGGGGATGGTTTTGTGCCTTAACTCTTTATCCTGACATTCCAAAATTCTCACTGGCCTCTCCTCATCCTCACCAAGGATCAAATCCTCATCCTTAATGTCTACCACAATCAAATTAGAAGACCAATCTCTCCTCACGATAGGCACAGGAAAATCTCTAACCTCACGATCCCTCACAATACTATCTCCACTAGGCAGTTTAACAACAAACGGTTCACATGCAACTAGACAATCAACATGCAGACGACGCACACAATCCAAATAGATGAAAGAATGCATAGCACCAGAATCGAATAGCACGGAAACAGGATGGTCAAGGATGTGAATGGTACCTGTAGCCACTATCATGTCAGGATCTCCCGCTCGTCTCATCTCATACACACGGGGCGGAACAAACCCCGCACTAGATGCTCCCCCTCTAGAAGACTACCACGTCCTTGACCTCTACCGAAACTCTATTAAGAATGATTAGCTGTCGGAGCCTGATTCACGATCGGTTTTCTTGTAGCCGGGGCTGACATCTGAGTAACTGGTGCCCGACTCGCATCTCCACAGTACTTAGCACGATGCCCCATACGACCGCAATTAAGACACTGTAGCGGCGTCTTCTCACACTCACTCATCATATGTCCCGGACGACCACAGTTAAAATAGGTATGACCACGAACAGGAGCAGTCGGAGCAGACTTGGAACCATTGCCTCTCCCAAATGATGGGGACTGATTCTCGAAAGCTCGCGAACCAGACTGAGTCTTCTGATGCCCGCCAGACTTACCTAACAAAAACCGACTGGATTTCTTCTGTTTCTTACCCTCTGCTGCCACCTCTGTCGCAGAAAAAGACATCTCATAGGCCATCGCCCTGTTCTGATAGTCTTTCAAAGTTGTACACCCCAGACCTGACATGTAGTGGCGAACCCTCGGCTTCATCCGCATTTCGAAATGGCAAATCTTATCCTGCTCATCTCGGACCTGATTCCTCACATAATGTAGCTGCTGATTGTAGTCCTTGATCGCCTATGAGATGGAAACATCCTGGGGTTTTGCTTCAAAGAAGGCTCGAATCCTTCCCTCTTTCACCGGCCAGGGACAATATTCAGCCTACATCAATTCTCGGAACTCATCCCACGAAGCTGCCCGATCACGTGGTTTCACTGCTTGCCACCACGTTGTCGCCTCCTTGGCGAGGAAGTACTGAGCAATTGGTACTTTCCTCTCCTCAGAGCAGTTTGCTGCCTCGAACACTTTTTCCATCTCGAATCTCCCAACCAGAATGGTAGGAAGTACCATCGAACTGTGGTGGACGGATACGAATCACGTCCCGAAGCAACTTATCGGTACCAGAACCAGTAGGCGGAACCGGATTAGCATTAGCTTGGTTAACCAGGACCGCTTGGGTTAGTAGCGCCATCTGATTCGCTACTTGCTGCAGAATGTTCGCTACCCCGACATTATCATTGGTATTACCGAAGCTAGCAGACTGATCCTGCTGACCTTCGACACTAGGCGGGACACTGTTCGACAAAGAAGGCATTGCCGAACCAGCCCCAGAGCTATCGCACATGGCCACCCCACCGGCTGCGCCACGTCTCCTACCGCGTCCATGACCGCGGGCGCATCCTCTACCAACAGGCATTCTGAAGAAATAACTAGTGAGTATAGCACAAACACAAAACACGTCATAAAACTAAGAATGAACAACACAGGATAACGCAACGAGTCAAGTTAGGAAAACTTACGAGCACTGGCGTACTGATATAATGGCATAGTAGTGATACTGTTCAGAAACGACACTCGACTAGACCCAAATGACCGACATCCTTGATATCCATAAAACCTTAGGCTCCGATACCATATTCGGTAACACCTCCAAGACGTTTAGGGCATATTACAGCGCCGTGGATCAAACCCTTTAGAATCCACCAGGCTAACGTACAAACTCAACATCATGACCCATGACAAACTTCATCGGCATACAAACAATTCCACAATTTAAGACATTCAAGACAAATGGACCGAACCCGACAGTAACAAACAAAATCCTGCCCAAATTGGATTCACAAGCAAATACAAGTTCAAAGGAAGAAGTACTCGAGTACTGACACAAATGACATAAATGTTAAAATAAAAAGACAACACACCCAAACAAATGACCATTGAACAAAATCACTCTTGCCTATCATCCCCGTACTGTCCGCATGCTCGTTCGCCTCCAGGACCTGTACCTGAAATATAGAAGTATTTCCCCCATTTAAGGGGTTAGCGATACAACTAGTGCAAGTATAATCCATTTGAACTACCATTCTAATCAGATGAAATATGCGCCAAAATCATTTTAGCAAATATTTTTATATTTTGGAATATTACGGTGCACAAGCACAAAACACAGTTCTCCAACAAAATATTTCAAATGGTTAACCGTTGGTACGAGACTCACAGCCACTGCACCCCGCAGAGGCCCCGTCGGACCATCCCTGGGTGGTTAACCCCAGTTCATGATATGCATACACATGGCACTATGTATCCCCAAAGGCCCCGCCAGACAATCCACGGGTGAACATACGCATTCACATCCACAACATACACGAGAAGCCATAATTCAAATACTAGAATACGCAACCAAATGTAAGTACTTGCCTTTGAGACATCTTTAACAAGACGGAAAGTAAACGATGGATAGGAATGCCATGGAGTGACCATGACCGCTCCTAAACGCAAGGTTAACACAACTTAGTTCTAAACTATAACAATAATCGAATGGACTACACCCACAACCCCGATTACAACCTTAACAATACGTGTACGTTCAATATGGGTGAGGGTTTTCACAAAACCTCCCCGAATCAAAAATCCACGAATTAAACACGACGGAAAGGGATTTGGAAACACTCATTAACAATAATTGATAGGAAATATAGCAACACAAACGAACAGTTCGAGTTTAAATAGACAAATCCCAAAAAACCACCCAAATTGACAAGTTAGGGTTCTAAGTCAAATACCTTGGATTCGGACGGAGTAGGGTGATTTCGTTGATGATAATGTGCTATTACGACACTACGGTGATGGAGGATGATGAACACACGACCTGAGAGTGGCAAAATCGCCCCTGGAATGATTTCTTGCGTCGTCCGTCGAAAAACAAAATGAAGGAAATGAGGACTTGTGTCCTCTGCCCACTATTTAAGAACAGCGGGCTGTTACAGCCGTAACAAATAGATTTTACGGCCGTAACAAGGCCACCTTACAGACATAACCTATGGGGTGTTACGTCCGTAACACCCTACTGGACAGCAGTTTGGGAAGACTGCTGTCCGAACCGCCCCGAGCGACAACGAAACCTAAACCTGCTAACAAACCGAACATATGGTTATGAAGTATTTCGATGATGAATCTAAGTGCTAAAAGGAAACACAATTCCGACTACCCGAAGGTCCGAAATTCAACGACGGAAGTAAATTTTTTCAAACTATTAGGAAATTACAAAACGGCCCAAACATTCGAAAATCACTATACGACGTCGGATTATCAAACTGAAACTCACAACATGAATAACTCAACTATACAGACGAATGGAAACGAAGAAACAATGAAATCGAACGAGTTTTACGAGAATCGAACATACATGCGACAAAACATAACATAAAGCGAAATTACGTAAAAACACCTCCGAAAATCGTCCAAATGGAATAACACCAAGAACAAAATAGATTGAAAATGTCGAAATGGTTACAAGCGAGTCGATAAAAATAGACATGCGCCAAAAATAGAAAATGTTAAAAATAGAAAGGTACGGATATTACAGTAGATCCCGACAAGGTTGTAGTAGTAAGTAGTTGGGGAGCAGCCAAAATGCGAGCGAAGTTCGCAATTTTATGGGCTTAGCTGACTATGATAGAATAGTTATCGAAGGATTTTCGAAAACCGCCACTCCTATGACCCAATTAACAAGGGAATGTGTAAGGTTTAAATGGAGTGAGATGTGTGAGGAAAGTTTCCGAGAGTTGAAAAAGAGACTAACATCAACACCAGTATTAACAATTCCTAATCTGACATAAGACTTTATTATTTATAGTGATGCCTAAAAGCAGGTGTTGGGTTGTGTTCTGATGCAACATGGTAAAGTAGTAGCCTATGCATCGAGACATCTTAAACCATATGAGTTAAACTATCTGATGCATGATCTGAAGTTGGCGGTTCTATTACATGCATGAAAGGTTTGGCGTCACTAACTCTATGGAGGAAAGTGTGAGATATCCACGGACCATAAAAGTCTGAAGTATCTTTTCACACAGAAGGATCTTAACATGAGTCAAAGGAGATAGTTAGAATTGGTGGACTATGATCGTACTATTCATTACCATCCGAGTAAGGCTAATATGGTAGCCTATGCCTTAAGCCGAAAGACTAGAGGCGAGTTAGCTTGCTTGACCGACCAGGAGAGTTTGATAAAGGAGTTCTCCCAGTTGAGGATTGAGGTAGTTGAGTCTTCAAAGAGTTCAAAACTAATCCTATCATCTTTGGTCTTGTAACCAAACTTGAGGGATAAGATTAAGAAGGCTCAACCATGGCGATAAGTTCTTGTGCAAGATGAAAGATCGAGCACAAGATGGAAGTATTGAGAAATTTGTCGTTGTCGCGGATGAAGTTTTGACTTATGATGGGAGGTTATGTGTTCCTAAGGATCAATCCCTTAGGAATCAAATCCATGAAGAATCCTATAATGCACCATACTCCGCTCACCCGGGAGGTACAAAGATATACCACAACCTGAAGAAGTTCTTTTGGTGGAGAGGAATGAAGCGGGACATTGGTGTATTCGTGGAGAAGTGTATGATATGTCAGCAGGTGATGGCAGAACACCAGCAGACAGGAGGTTTATTTCAACCATTAGAAATCCCAGAATGGAAATGAGAGCATATCATAATGGATTTCGTGGTTGGTTTGTCATGAACCGTGGGGAAGAATGATGCTATTTGGGTAATAGTAGATCATTTGATGAAGTCGTCTCATTTTCTACTTGTGCGGATGACTTATAGTATGGAACAGTATACAAAGATTTATATTCGGGATATTGTGAGGTTACATGGTGTTCCAGTGTCGATCGTCTTGGATAGAGATCCGCGATTTACGTTGAAATTTTGGAAAATTCTGCAAAGTGCACTGGGCACTAAGTTGAATTTCAGTACTGCATAACATCCGTAGACCGATGGTCAATCGAAACGGCCTATCAAGACACTTGATGATTTATTGAGGGCAGTACTCTTGATACTGGTGAGAATTAGGAAAATAGTTTTCCTTTAGTAGAGTTTGCTTATAACAATAGTTACCAAGCGACTATACAAATGGCCCCGTATGAGGCTCTGTACGGAAGTTTCAAGGTTTTTGGGACAACCCGTAATTTTAATATTTTAAGCTACAACTGTATTATGGCTTCATGCTAATATTTTAACAAAAAAACTATTCAAAATGTGTTACATTCTATTGGTTAATGATATTGACAATGGAGAAATTCCTGATCTATCAAATGTCAATGATGACCGAATAAAAGTAAACTCACACTACTAATGTGTTCATATAGAGAATTAGAATGATATTACAGTAACTTATATCAGATTTTTGAGTCAATATGGGTTGAGCATGAATGAGGAATTTACTTAACACTATTAGCAACTCGAATAGACTGAATTGGATCATGTTTAGTGTGAATTCATTAATTCATAGTCCTTATATTGATGATGGCAGGGAAGTAGACACCGATGCTCGAGCATGGTCAAGATGCGGCTTCTGTCAGGCTTCTAAGAAAGGAAACTTGAAATTACGAATCCCATAAGTAAATGAGAATCTTCAGAGATTGAGTTGCCAATAGTTAATGACTTGTTTAGTTGTTAGGAACTTTGATTTCGAACCAAGCAGAGCATGACAAATTTTATCGTGGTTTATATTTGATAAAGAAAGAAACATGTTACCGTCTATGGTGGATTTTCTGAGTTGAGAATTACTAACTAAAAATGAATTTTGGCAGAGTGATTCTCAAAATAACTAATTAGTAAACTCGCATGGACAACATGGTTACTAAAATATATACAAGGGTTTTTGTCGGGATGCATGCTTATTATATTGTTATATATGCATCATTTGATAAGGAAATACCTATTTGTGAATCAAATATGCTAAGGGATGAAATTTCGGTGCTTGTAATAGTTTAGCTGAGAAACAAAAGAGGATTTCATGTGTTATTCTAGTAAAAAGTTTTAGGTAGAAAATTATTTCTAGAGAGAATAGTTAATACTGAATAATTATGACTTTTATAATTAAAATATGTGGCGGTAGTGTCAATTACGTTCAGAATAACTTTAATGAGCCGACAAAACTGTTGATAGCCCATCCGTCTTGGCATCCATGTAAGCACTCTAGGCAGCTAAACCGGCCGATCAGAGCAACAAGTTGGACCGAGTATGAATCAAATTCTCTCCAGGGCTCGTTAAAGACCGGAGTGGTCAGAGACGTCAAGGCCGACCCGATACCCAGACCGGAAGGACCGAGTAGATCAAGGATAAATACGCTCCCACTCAAGATTACGACAAGGCTGACCAGAACGGCGGGAGACCCGAGGACCGACCCCAGCAAATAAGCATCGCCAGAAGCATGCGGGACAGGCACACAGGACAATTAATTCGTGTTGTCATATCCCTTCCCGAAGCAATCATTAGAAGCCGCCATGTGTCTAAGGCATATTTACACTCTGACAAGTGTTTTGGGCATATTCCCCAACATTCTCCAGTTGTCATCTCCTGACTGGCCAAGATTGTCTATATATAGAGAAAGTGTACAGAAAAAAGGGACTTTTAAAATTTTGTGCGAAAATAGACAGAGAGAGAGAGAGAAAGAGAAAAAAATTAGACTTGTAAAAAATAAGCGAAAAACATAGACCGGCTCAAAATATTCAGCTCGGCTCTATATCATATTAAGGTCATTAATAAAATTTAAGGATCTAATTTATTCCATCTCATTTATTGTGTTCTATATGTCTTCGATCCATTCATCCAGATCAGCACACGTGACGTTGACTAAATCAGCTGTCAACATATTGGCGCTAGAAGAAGGGGGTGTGAAACCTACACAACCAGGATTTTGATAAAAAAACACTATTCCCCGGAGATGTCTCACGAAAGCCCAAAAGACCCTCAACCCGCAACGGAGGAAGAAAACCTCCGCAAGGTGGTGTAATGCTTTAAACATCCAGCTTTCATCCAGGGCATGGAAGCCCTTATGACACGGGTCACTGGGGGCGGAACCCTTCAAAAACCTGAAGACCATGCGGAGGCAGAATCTCAGACGACCTGTCCAGCTGCCTCGAGACGGGATAAAAAGAGGACTGTCTCTTGAGTCGTCGGGGAAGGGGCGGAAAGCCACAGAGAAAGCTCGCATACCTCTCGAAAAAGTAGGCTTTCTCGCCCTATATCTGTTTTCGATCTACTCGGGGTAGGGAAGAAAGTCGAAAAAGCGGCGCCATCTCCCACTATCCAAAGCCAGAGCCGTAAAGAAGAAAAGGCTCCCCGCTAGTCCCTAATCCCGACGCAAGCATTACCTCAAACTCCAGGCGATAACTCGAGTGAAATTGAGTTTCTCAAACAACGCCTTACGGAGCTCGAAAACAAACAACTCCAACCATCCCAAAGTTCGGAATGGCTTAACATCCAGGAGATCCCCCTGGCCCCCGGTGTTCTGGCGGAACCCCTCCCATAGAAGTTTAAGATCCCTCAGATTCCGCCATACAATGGGGAGACAGACCCCAACGCCCATCTCGGACATTATAACTCCTGGATAGGTCTGCACGGGTCTCAGGACGCGTTTCGATGCTGAATGTTCTCCTTGACTTTGGGGAGAGGGCCCAGAGATGGTATTGGACGCTGCCCCACCATTCCATCATACATGGGCTCAACTCATGGCAACGTTCCGATCTCATTTCATGGGGTCCCTAGTGCGAGTCGTCCCGTGATCATCCATCGCTTCCGTCGTACAAGGGCCAAACGAGTCCCTTAAAGATTATATATCCTGTTTTAATAAATGTATATTGGAGACGGAACCCATGTCGGACGACGCGCTGGCCATTATTGCTCAGTCCGGCCTCCTTAAAAATTCTTTTTTCCGCTGGACGGTGTGCCAGAATGTCCCACACACCTATCAATAATTCTTGGAGTGCGCCAGCTCCTATACTGCTGCCGAGGAAGCTATGCCGGCACCGGTTCTAGTCATGCCCTCCGACCAAAAAGGGTCCTACAAAAAGAAAGAAGGCAGGCATGACTATAGAGAGGCCCGTCAAGAATCCCGCCGGGAGAATAAGGCCCTTGCCTATTCCTCGACAACCCCATCAACCTAGAGCTATCGGGAGTGTAGGCCCGAGCTCATGGCTAGCTTTGTTGAAATATATTCTGTCGGGGCCGCGGCCATATTTGATCAAATAAAAGACAAGAATTTGCTCCCGGTTCCTCGGCGATCTATAAAGATCAAAAGGATATGGACCAGACCCGCTTTTGTAAATACCACCAATCGGCGGGCCATAACACCGAACAGTGTCGAGACCTCGTCGCCGGCCTGATCGCGGTATGCGACGATACCGGCTTAAGGCGATTTACCCGGAAGCCACCCCGAGATCGCCAGGATCGGGCCGACCCGGCAAGAGCCAAGAACGATCGGGTGCCTCCAGCCCCTAAGTCCCCCCGGGAAATTCTCACCATCATGGGAATGGCCGAGGTCGATGATCATCGATCAAAGCGGCAGAAGAAGACCTCCATTCGAGTGGTCACCACCTCTTATCAATGGACAGAGCGCCGATCAAAGGGATTTTTATCAGTGGCCGAAGAAGCCCCCAAAAACCCCCAGCTGGCAGTCACTTTCAAAGAGTCAGATGCAGATGGTTTAGATCATCCCCATTCCAAAGCCCTTGTCATCACTCTGCCCATAATGGGGATCCAGGTACACAGAGTGTTGGTAGACTTTGGGGCCTATGCCAGTATCATCTACCTTCATACCCTTCGCAGGATGAAGGTAGACCAATCCTATGTCAGACCCTGCAATGCGGACATCAGGGGGTTTGCCAACTGCCGCACCTCACCATTGGGGGAAATCGACCTCGCCCTGGAGTTTGGTCAGGGGTCGATCAAGAGAACGATGATCACTATGTTTAAGATCATCGATGTGCACAACGACTACAACGCCATCATAGGCCGGCCTGTGATGTCAAGGCTGAGGACCACTCAGTCTACATATCACATGTGCATGAAGTTTTCCACCCTGGACGGCGTCGGGGTACATATAGGAGATCAAAGGGCCGCCAGGGAATGCAATCTCAGCATCCAGGCTTGCGAAATAAACACCGCAGAGGGCACCCTGGGAAGTACACCGGAAGAAATGGGAGCCACCAGCTCTGGACAGCTGGCAGAAGATGCCCTGCTTGAACAGGAGGCCGAAGGTCCCGGGGCCGCTCAAGCCCTCGAAATGGAAACTGACCAGGAAGCGGACCGAGGCCGCAGGCCAGGGAAAGAGCCGATCTTGGAAGAGGATCGTGTCGACCCGTGATACTAGAATCCGAAAGGGAAAATTTTCCATGCTGAGCCAACAGAAGAGCTGGACCAGGTCGACATGGACACATCTTACCCCGTCCGACAGCTAAAGATCGGCCACAACCTCCAAGAGTCGATCCGCTCCGAGCTAATCTTCCACCTGAGATAGAATTTGGACATCTTCACGTGTACCCATTCGGACATGCCGGGATTGACCCAGAATTCACGTGCCACCGGCTGAATATTGACTCCAGTTCAAAGACGGTTATTCAGAAGAGGAGGAAAATGGGGCCTGAACGGCAGAAGGGGCTAGAAGAGGAAGTGGGAAAGCTGATTGACAACAGGTTCATCCGGGAAGCCAGATACCCAACATGGGTGGCCAACCCGGTCCTAGTGAAAAATCCAATCGGGTTGTGGAGGCTCTGCATTGACTTCTCTGATCTAAATAGAGCCTGCCCAAAAGATAGTTTTCCCTGTTGGGATTCGGTGCCTAAAATGAAGGCCCAGCGGAAGCGGTAAAATGAAAATTAATTCGATCTGAATCCCTACGAGGATCGATCGAGCTACGTATATATGAATATATAAACGAAAAAGAAGAGTTGTAAGAAACTTACCCTTGAAGTTCGTTGATTAAATGGTATCCTTCTCTCGAGCTATTCCTCGAGCTTTACTTGAATACTCTATGATCTGAAGCACTCCAAGCACTTGAATGATCCAACACCGAAAGCACCGCGTCTCTACTTGCCACTCGCCAGAGAAACGACCGGAACGACGATCACTCGATTAAACTCTAAGTTTACGGCTAGAATCAAGTGATGAAGCTTTATATGTTAAGATTATTACACTCTGAAGTCTTTTAATCTTTGATCTCTCAATATTTCTTGATGTTTCTCTAAGAACAATCAAGAACAATTTGATGAAAAGGAAGAAGAAGACTTGAGTATTATGAAAAAGGAACTCAAAGTTCTTTTTCTCTCTCTCTAATACAACTCACGTATGGCAATGAAATGGAGTAGTTGTGAGATACTTGTGCCTTCATCTCCCTTTATTTAACCCCTCACATGAACAAATCATTCAATGAGAATCTAACCCCACCACCACAATGATCAACCATTAAAGAATGGAACAAAAGTCCATATGGAAAGTGGGTGAAAATGTGGGGGCGGCCCATGTAGAAAACGGACAAGTTCGGTTTGTTTCGGACTCCCCTGAGTCCAAACAGATAAACTCTGATTTCGTTCTGATGTATTTATATCATTTAATTAGTCCAATTAAGTAAACATATCAAATACAAAATAACATAATTAAATTCTCCAAGAAATAATTATATTCATGAATTAAATTAATCACCCGGTGATATATTTAATTCATTAGGCCGTAAATCAATTTATCCAATAAATCGATTTAGACATCTAATGTCCCAAATTTAGATATCCAATATCTAATATTTATAATGAGAGAATTTAGCTTGATTCATTCTGTCGTCAATCCTATTGCGCGACTGGGTAGGTCCGTCTCAATCAGCAATGGGAGGAACCAAAGAGTAGTAGCACCACCTAGCCAGCCTGGCGGCCTACACTGTACCCCAACTGAGAACGAGATGGGATCATTCAAGAACCATTCTGTCGTGAATACCAGTAAATGTATAAACCCTTCTTTCACATGTCCCGATCAAGATATAGGGTCACGGTCAGTCAAACCCAATCTGTACTTGACGCTATGCATGCGTTAATGCAAATCGAGATCATCAAGCTCTCGTGTATCCAATACAACTAGCTCCAACGCTTTAGCCAAAGACTTATGATCTCATCTGCCAATAACCGCATAGGACATATAACCCGCTCACTAACGCGAGAAAGAACTCTATCTTGGTATTCAGTAGGACCTGCTACTTGCCCGTCAAGATACACGTCTAGGTTGAACCCTGTCTCCCGGTTTACATGGTTGAACTACTATAATGAAAATCTTGATGTCACAAGCACATCCCTACTAAATCCTCAAGTCGAAGGTTCATGAATACCTATCACAACCTTTCGATTTCGTCATTGACTGTCCCGGAGTGAAATTTGTGTGACGAATCGAGGGTGAGTCGGTTCGAAGTATACTAATCTAATTAGCATACCTATAATGTATACTCCCACTAACCATTAGTGTTAGACAGGCACTCTCCACGTCAAATAACACATCATACAAGTCTTCACATAAACTTAATGTCCAGTCAAGTTTCATCGACTTGCGAACGATTAAGTATTTTGAGCTACAAACCTTTCCAGTGCCGACCCCCTTATCCAATAAGGAGTGGAAAGTTTTGCTCTCAAATACACGGACTAGTTTCTTTATATATATTTACGAGTTAGGAATGCCAGTAACTACCAGTAAATAAAGAAACATCCATTGCCTTACATTAATTATTTACATAATTACAAGTACAATGCCCTCACTCATCATCCTCTGAGTGGCATTCGAGGGCATAGTCCCAACAATGCCCAAGTAACAAACAAATAACAAATCGTACAAAGGAGTCTAGATCTCCACATGTACTAATGTGAAATGGGGTGTACTGCACACACACAAGTCCATTCACCAAATTCTAAACATAACTAAGTACCTAGGATGCATCCATACGCTCCCTGCAAAACAGATATACATATGCCAAGTTCTAGACTAAGCATACATACAATATACACGGGCCAAGTGCGCTATATGTAGAAATATAAACAAATGGGAATGCCGTGGACAAAGTCACACCTCCACAGATAGTGTTAATACCATTGGTGCATCAATGGCAAGGTCATAGAACCCCCATGACTAGTTAAACAAATATGGGAAACATAAATAGGCAAATGATGTATATAATAATCGTGAGGGACAATTTCTAATTGTCCATCAAGATGCTGACTATGGAGATGAATATAGCATCAAGAAATAATCAAACGAATAACAAAGCAAATATGGATCAATGGCATCAAATACCAATCATCAGGAAAATAAGTCATGAGAAACTCTTACTGAAAAAGGGCAGAATATCTCTGTACCTTAAGAAATGAAAGCAAATGGAAATTGAACACAAGGAAAGGTGGATCATTCCTCCTTCACTGAATCTACATGAATTATAATCATATATTACTTATACATTCATTAAAGTCATAACAGATTCATTACTCAAAGTTACTTATTAATAGGTTAGGGATTTTACAAGTGAATCTGGTTCTGTTTTCTCATGATTTTTAAAGTATAACAAATAAGGTTCTGAGGTTTTACAATTTTACCTGTGATTACCACATGAGTTAATCACCTCCCAAAAATTTTCCAGATTTTATTTCTAAGTGCAAATACCATTTAAAAAATCGTTTTCTCAAACCTGTCCAGAAACTGTACTGCAGGTATACCCCGAAAGTTTGCATTTATTTAACCCAATTATACACCTAAGAAAAATCTACAAAAATTACAGTAACTAATAAACATATTTAATATTCTCCTGCTAAAATTTGGGGTTCTCAATCGTTGTATTATGTGAAATAAATTATATAATCCGACTAAAATCAGACTCAAGATTTTCAGATTCAACAACCGTTTTCTAATAAATTGTTTGGACGACCAAATCAACCCCAATCGACTTCTAACCAATTGGACTAGTTAGTAAACAATCTGAACTTATCTTCAGACTCAAGAATCATGCAAAAATCTATTGTAAAACTCAAGCTACGGTCCGTTCAAGATAGGGTTATGAATCTGTCCAGAAAGCAAACGCATCTCTACCACTTCCAACATGTTTAATCATACATATTATTGTATAAACACTTATAGATTGACACCAAAACGCACATGTTAATGCATGACAAAGAAGGTTAATGATTTACCTAGATCTGAATCAAGAGGATCGACAATAAAGAAGATGGCGCTCACACAAACACCCAAAAGCTGCTACGAAAGCTTGAACACCAAAGTTGTAGCCCTAACTTGCAACTTCCTTGATTTTGTGGAGAGAAAATAATGGATTTAGGACTGGTTATGTTTCAGAATTTATAGCGAGAAGAGGAGGCCGAATATTGTGTGATAAGAAGGGAATGAAGCGTACAGATTATAAGGAAAAACCGTGTGAAGGAAAAGGAAAGCCGTGTATGTTTGTTTAGGCAAGGGATAGAATCATATCTTCTAAAAAGAAAGGATATACACATGAATATTTGGTCTTATCTTGCTGAAGTGTGTAAGTTAAAACGTATATATATGGAATAGACATGCATAGATTTCGGTTCTAGACAAAAACGTGTGTATGGTTTACAATAATAAAATAAAGTGTGTCGTTTGTATTAATAGGATAGGCTAAGGAAAACGTAAAGTATTTTAGTTGAGCATAGTTTAGGATAAATATTAATAATTTGTATCCTATTTCATAACATATAGTTTTAATTATTTATTAATCATAATATAAACTTAGGTAAAAATCAAATTAGTTATAAAAAAATGTGAAACCAGATTTTAGGGTTTTACATAATCTATATAGAGGGCTTGGGAAAAACTTATCATTCTCTTCGATCTATCCCAGTAGAGTCGAATCGCAAGAATATAGGTTTCTTCTCCCAAGTCTTTCATGGAGAAATTACTCGAAAGCCAAGCTTTCCCAGAACTAAGCATTCCCACATCATTTCTTATTAGTATAATGTCATCTACATATAGTACTAAGGATGCGATCTAGCTCCCACTAACACTCTTGTATACACAATGTTCCTCTTCATTTTGCACAAAGTCAAAATCTTTGACTACCTTGTCAAAACGAATGTCCCAACTACATGAAGACTGCTACAGTCTATTTTATGAAGTCTACATCCACCATTGCTAGGTCATTGGTTGCGGGTCGATCTCTTGTTTATCACCTGGAACCTCGTGGAAACCCAGTTTCTCCAAGTGCATAAAACTATACCTCTAAGGTAAATGAGATACCCTACTAGACCTACGAGGTGGTTGTACTTGTGTTTCAGAAGGTTCGGTTCCATTTTCTTGCACAAGTGTCTCCTGAGGAGTTTCATTGTATTCTACCAAAGAAATATTTCTACCTGCTCCGCCTTCCTGAATGAATCTCTTCTTCCAGGAAGTGTGCTTGTAAAGCAACAACGATCTTTCGATCTTCGGACATGTAGAATAGATATCCCATCGTCCCAGATGGGAATCCAATGAAACGTCCCTTCACGGACCTAGCTTCCAACTTCTCCACCTTAGTCTTCTTGACATAGGCGGGACATCCCCAAATCCTAATATGATTAAGACTTGGTTTCCTACCCTCCCACATCTCGTGTGGAGTCTTAGGAACGGATTTGGAAAAGGACATCTGTTCAAGATGTAAGCGGCAGTCAGGAGTGCATACCCCTACAAGTAAATCGATAAGTCAGTATAGCCCAGCATGGAACGGACCATGTTCAACAAGGTCCGGTTCCTTCTTTTTGACACACCATTTAACTGAGGAGTACCTGGAGGTGTTAGTTGTGAAACTATTCCATGTTCCTTAAGGAACTCGTCAAACTCCGTACTCATATACTTGCCACCTCGTTCCAAACGAAGTGCTTTGATATGATTACAAGTTTGTCTCTCGACTAGGGCCTTGAATTCCTGGAATTTCTCAAAGGCCTCAGATTTATGTTTCATTAAGTATACATAACCATACCTAGTATGATCATTCGTAAACGTAATGAAATATTGATATCCGTCACGTGCTGCTTCCAAAGCACCACATATGTCGGTATGGATTAATCCCAGTTTATCAGCAGCTCTTTCAAAAGTCCTTGTGAAGGTGGACTTAGTCATTTTGCCTTTAAGGGAAGATTCACAAGTAGGAAAGGGATCCGATCCCAATGGAGCCATAAGTCCATCTTTTTCCATCTTGTAAACCTTGGTCTGACCAACATGACCAAGTCTAAGATGCCATTTCAAAACTTGATTGATTTCATCCCTACCACGTTTTCTAGTCATAGTATTCACAACTACTTTGTTGTTGAGATTTAGATGATACAATCCATTTAACAATGTAGCAGTACCCACTAGTTTATTTCTGAAATAAATTTTGCAGGAACCATCACCAATGAAAAATGAAAAGCCTTTTCGGTCCATGACCGGAATGGATACAATATTTTTGTGCCCCTTGGGCAAAACAAGTACATCTTCTAAAGTCAAAAAAAAGCCGGATTCTAAACCCAAAAGAAGTGATCCTATGTCGGTCGCCTCGACACTATGCCCGCTTCCGACTGTGATCATAACCTCTCCAGCTCCAAGCTTCCTACTTTGTTCCAGATCCTGATTCACGGTACAAATATGAGAACTAGCACCAGAATCCAGTATCCATGAAGTGGAAAATACAGTAGCAGAATAATTTGTTTCCAAAACTAAAAGTTCTGTACCTGAAGTGCCATGAAGAATCGGACAGTCTCTAGCCCAGTGGCCTAGCTCACCGCACTTGAGACAAGCATCTTTCTTCTTCTTGCCTTTTGGAACCATCGGGCCTTGCCCTTTCCTTTAAGGTCCTTAACTTGTGGTCCAGTCTGCTTCTTGGTATTTTTCTTCTTATTCTTAGACTTCTGAAGTCCAGAAGAAATCACAAGGGCAGACTCCTTCATCCGCGGAGTCTTCATCTGAGACTGAGCGGTCACCAGTTTGTTCATTAGCCCAGCTAAGTTACATGCAATCTCATTGCAGTTGACGTACATGAAAAACTGTGAGAAGGAATCAGGGAGAGATTGCAGGATAAGGTCGGTTTATAGAGAAGTATCCATTTTAAAATCAAGAGCCTCCAATCTCTCGATCATGGATATCATTTTGAGGAAGTGTTCCCCAACCTTCTCACCTTCCTTCATCCTTGCACAAAACAGTTGCTTGGATATCTCATATCTAGCAGTTCTGCTGTGCTCACCATAAAGCTCGGTTATGTGAGATAGAATCTGCCTAGCAGAAGTCATTTTCTCATGAGCTCTCTGAAGCTCATTAGACATAGAATCCATCATATAAGCACGGACTTTCACATCATCCTTAACCCACTTTTCGTGGTTTTCAATCTCTTCCTGATTGGCTCTTGTCCGCATTGGAGGCGCCGGAATGTCCGTCTCCAAGACGTATCCCAGTGCCTCCATACTAAGGACAATCATCAGATTGCAGAGCCAATCCACAAAGTTAGGTCCGATTAAGGTGTTCTTTTCGAGTAGAATTGCGAGTGGATTCATAGTCATATTGAGAGTTATGTCTGCATTATGTATGATAGATTAATTAGTGACTCGTTTAATTATGTTCTGAGTATAGAATTAAGGTATTTTCTATTCTTGTTACCAAGCTCCCACTATTTTTATCGGAACAACACACTCCCATGTGAAATCCGGAAGTATCGTCGCACTACTTCATAGTGGTGGTCGAGTTCTTTATAAATCTTAATAGAGGGCAACCGAACAGGTTTCTAGTCTATTAATTTTCATAAAGTGGTGTTCAACACCAACCCATCTAATGGATGATTCAATCTTCTTTTTCCCCTTGTTCACTCCCCTCAACCTATACGGTTTATATGGTTTATGAACAAGTTAAGTTTATACCATCGACGCAAATCAGTTTCACAATTGAATCTTATCCGGCAACCTATCAAGTTTCTAGGGATAAAATTTGCTCCAACCGAAGGCATCCAATGCGCTCCCGGTAATTTATCCGTCCTCCCCGAACGACTACCCCGATAACTCGGAAGCATAGCACATCCGGTTTGGATTTCAATTTCCCCAAAACTCGATGGAGGGAAGGAAAACCTTGAAACCTTATAAACTTAATAATTTGTTGTGGGAGAATTTACGCGATTAACGTTACACTTTACACATTAATCATTTAAGCGTGTTTGTGGTATTCATACAATATGAAACAACCATTCACAACCTAGTTGCTACCAACATGTGGTTCATGGACCGTTCCTAGAAAACAAAAACTCCGTAATCTAATTATATATCTTCGTCTTGAATCTTCATCTTCTCGAAACGGATATTCCTCCGGTCTTCGTCATTACATATTAATTTTACATTGAAAATTGCATCCTAGATACAAATATTTCTAGTAAAATAAATAGGCTCAAAATGGCATTTACAACCCAATCGGAAAAAAACGAACGATTCAAAAACTAAGTCCACGAACCACATCCCCATTCAAAAGCATTCATCCAATAAATACTAAATAAATGGAAATTGTAGAGATACATTGATCCAATCAACAATACGAACCGATCCAATCGATTCACAAAATCGGTAATATGAAAACGTTCAAAATAATTCCGTCGATCACAAGTATTCCAATTAATCAATTTTCCCTTATAAAATGAAATACCATATGTTGTTACCCAAAATATTATCCGAAGATAGTATTGCTGGAATGATCGAGTAACAAACAAATGCGAGAACACTTCCGTGAGAAAATAGATAACACAAGATTTGTCGGGGTTGTTAATCCCGGGCTTGAATGCTCTCGCGAGATGTTATTAATAAATATACTGTCGAGTACAAATATTAACGTTAGAATCTATTACAATGAGTGTAAAGACTTCTAGTTATCTAAGCTGTAGAGCGTGTAGATTACCGGAAGAACCAGATATGTAGATCTGTGAGTTCTTGCTTGGGATGTATGATAAGTGTATATGAATATCACTATGAATGTGTAAGTGATTGCCAGATGAGTCTTTGATTCTCTCTCTGTGTGTATTTTGCACTGTATTCACGGTAAAATTTCCTGATCCCTGGACACTTGTTGTGAACCTCCTATTTATAGGAGACAAAGCTGCTGTGACCTCTTTGGCGATCGCGGGCGACCGCCGTTTTCTATATTATAATAAGATGGCCGATCGTCCCGTCACGTGAGGTTGTTCCCTTAAAGTCTGGGGCTGCTGTTGGCGACCAGCTATGCGGGCCAATGGGAAGCCTGCACGCATCATGAATCGCTGCCCGGGAAGGACCCACTTGGTACCTTTCGGCGGCCCTGTCGGTAGGTGAGGTAGGTGACAGGCTGGGGTCAAATGTCTTATCTGTCGGCGCCCTTTGTGGATCTGCACGTGGGCCACCGTCTGAGATTCGGTCTTCGACGACTTTGACGGATGTTGGATCCATACGTGGCACGAGACGGTCGTCTCTGGTTCGGACATCAAGACGATCGCCAGATATCAAAAGGCGATCGCCGTGTTCCAAAAGACGATCGCCACGTACCAAAATACGATCGCTGCGTACCAAAAGACGATCGCCGTATATACCGATCACTGGGCGTTTGCCCAGAGTATGTCTTCTATGGTTGGCTCTCTGATCATTTAGGCCGATCGCCATTGAGGCGTATTAATCGCCGCACAACAATTGCCCCCCAGCTCGCTTCGATGTTTGAAAACATGGGGTGAGGTGGCACTGTTGGTGATCGCCAATGTTTAGACGATCAGGCGATCTGATTTTAAATTTGGACGATCTCCTTTTATGCTGGGAGCAGCGGGAAACGAAGGCGGGCTCTCGAGACATTGCAAAGACACGCGTCGCGCTTCCATTGGGGGAGTCCGACGGTCTGTCAGACTTGTCGCCTGGCGTGCCCTCGAAAAGACACGTACGCGGGATTCGAGGGCTGCATTTAATGTGTCCCCCCACTGACGGTTGCGCTCCAGCCCTCAGACTTTCGCCTATTTGCATAGAGACCCCCGTTTCCATCTATAAAAGGGGCTAGGGCTACTCCATTTTTACTCTTCACGCATCCTTGCCTTCTTGCTGAAACTCTGCAGAAATTTCTGAAGCTTGTTGTGCCGATCGTCTTCCTAGGTTTTAGGTAAGAAAACCAATCTTCTTTCTCCCTTTACTTTTTAAGAATATGTCGGGAGGATCTAAGATCTTCGATACCGGAAGCACTTCCGCCGCCGCGGCTTCGCCTGACCGGGAGGAGATTCCCGTGGGACTTGATATGGAAACGGCCGTCGAGGCTATTCGCGCATGGATTGCACCCGCAGAACTTGAAGAGCTCTTCACGAGGCCGAGGTGGTGAGAACGACGGTGACGGTGGAGCAGGGGGGCTCGCCGGCGGATGAGGACAAACTGGTGCGTCTGTCTTGGGAGCGGGATAGCGTTTTTGGACCGGCTTACATGGAATTCGCTAAGCTTATGGAGGGGGTCGCCGGACCCTGTCCAAAATTTGATTTCGATGCTTATTCCGCCGCCCATCCTTACGAACATGTGAAGCGGACGGCGTTTCGGGCCGCCGACCCGTCTCAGTGGACCTTTGGCAAGATCCGTAGTTCGGTGACCCGGAAAGACTTGAGCCATTGGAGGGCAAAATATCACGTTCCCTCTGACGTCTCCCTGCACGTACCCTCAGAAAATGAACGTGCCGATCAACCGCCCGAGGGTCTGTTCGCCGTTAATGAGATGATTATGGAGGCCGGTCTGCGATTCCTTTTGCCGTTCGCCGTCTCCTATTTATTGGTCGCCTGGAATTTGGCGCCGCTTCAACTGATGCCGAACACCTGGCTACAGGTCATCTGCACTTTGACACTCTTCGGCAGTCACCGGTTGTTCCGGCTTCTTTTTGCGATGGAGATGAACTATCTCTTCAAGCTGGCTGCGCAGAAAGGGTCGATCGGCGGTTATCACATTCATGGTCGGATGGGAAGAGTAGTCCTTGGTGTGCCGAACAAGACCAAGGGCGACCTGGCAAAATGGTGCTGGGTCGGCGGAGCGTGGCGATCGGCATCGAGTGACAGGCCGGAGGAGGAGTTGGAGATTCCCACCAATTTTCGAGAGAGGAATCCGAGTAAAGGTTTTAACTCTCCCTTTGATCGGACTTGTCTTGGACTGATCTAATTTTGTTTCCTTTTTGCAGGACCTCTTGTTCCAGCAATCGGCGATCTCCCTTTCGACTTCTTGATCGTTTGGGAGCGGATTCGTGCCTTGCCGGATTCCTTCATAGACGTTCGCTCACTCGATCGCGAAGTTCACCAGTTGGGGGCTCGATTATTTCGTTTCCCACGTCATCTGAGAGATCCAGGTATAAATTTAATTTCTTCTTCCTTGCTTTGATGATCGTCTCTAAGAGGTCGTAATGTCTAGGTAGTTGTCTAACTTGTTTGTACTTCTTCTTTGACAGAGGTTCACTTTCCCCTTTTTGCCGAGCCACCTCCAGAGATCGCCATGTCTAACCCAGGACTTATCGGTCGCCTTCACCAGGGTAAGAAGACTGGTCGTGTTCCTGCGACGACGTCTCGCCCCATTCCCGTGGTGAGGCCCGCTGTGGTGCCGGTCGCCGAGCCGGAAATTCAAGAAGAGGAGCAACTCCAGTGCCGCAAGAGGCGGAGGTCGGAGGAGTCCCTACCGACTACTGAGGCGGATGTGTCTATTCTGGAACCTCTGGTTGCTGCGGCTCCTATCTCCGCCGTTCCGATGGTGGAGGGATCAGGCTCTAGGCCCTCGGCATCTGGCTCCAGGTCATCGGGCGTCTTCTCAAAAAAGGTGGCGATCGCCGAGGCTGAAACTCCTCGGGGCAGGCCCTATTTTGGCCGCAATCCCGAGCTGGTCAACAGGTAAGGTTGGATTGAACTTTTCGAGTTAGGTATTTTGAGTAAGGTATAGACTAACTCCTTGGTCTCTTTTGTTTGCGCTGCAGGGTCCGTCTTGCTGACCCGGACGTCGCTCCTATGGTGCTGGATTTCTTGTCGAGTAAGACTATGCAAAGGTCTCTCGACGTCCCTACTTACATCCAGAAGGCCATCACCTCACTGCCCAAGGCTTGGACGACCGATCTCGATGCGATCGCTCGTCGGCGATCTGGAGATACCATGCAGGCGACCATTGCCCTGGCTCTCCAGACGGCGACGATGGCCGTCCAAGCTGCCAAGGATTTTGAGGGGCGACCCTCTACTGATCGCCTCCATAGCGACCTCGAGGCCGCCCGGAACACAAACATAGAATATGCCAACCGGATCCAATCTATGGAGAAGGAGTACATAGAGACGGCCAAACGAGCTAAACAGGATGTCGACCGACTGAAGCAAGAGCTGAGCTGCTCCAAGGAAGTGGCCAACCGGTTCCGTGACCAGGAGAAAGAAACTCGCCGGAAGCATGCGGCTTCGCAGGAGGAGGCGGTCGGACTGAAGGCGACGGTGGATCGGCTCAACCGTGAGCTGGAGGCGGCGAAAGGAGAACTGGAGAAATCCAAGGGGGAAACTGCCGCTAAGGTGGTCGAACTGGTAGAAGCTGAGAAGACGACTGCTGAGCTGAGAAGGCAGCTAAAGGCGATCGAGACCGATCCCTACCTCAATGTTGCACTCGTTGGCGAGTTCGCTTATTACGTGGCCTATGCCGATGCTGCCCGAGCCGCAAAAAAGGTAGGGATCGAAATCGGTCCTTTGATGGAGAGCTTCAAAGTCTATGCACTCGAGCACCCCTTGCACCCGGAGTTCTCCCTGCCGATCCTTGACCTCGCCGACTTGGGGATCGACTTGAGTTGGTATCTTTTCCCGGACAAGCTCATTTATCCTGAGGCCGATGGGGGAACTCGTGCCGATCCGCCACCTGAGGGTGAAGACCAGCCGGCGGGGCCCTGAGAGATCTCTTTGTTTTCCTTGTATCTTGTAATTTCTTGCTTTCCCTTTGTATTGCCTTCGGGCTTCGTAATGTACGAAATCTTTGTTATGAATAAAATATTCCTTTTTCGCACTTGTGTCTTTTCATGTATGGTCGCCTTTGAATGTTTGCGTGCGAATTTTTACAAGTATGTGTATGATTGCTTCCAAAGTCTTGTTTATCCGACCGATTGTCTGAATGTTTGAATGTATTGACATGTTTGGAAATTCTTACTTGTAAATTTTGTCGAACGATTCTGATCGTCCTGCGTGTGTTTGAGCGAAGCCAATCGGGTACGGTTCCTTCCTTTCGATCGCATTTAGGACTAGCTCCCCTTCTTTGCCCCTTGTTTTTGTTTACTTATTGTAAGTAAGGGAGCAAAAATAGTATGTTTGGTGAGCTATCCTCAGTTTGACGATTTTGAGGAATCGTACACGGTCGCGGAGTTCGATGGACCGACCTCCACAACCGTGTCTTTGTGCGCGAGGGACATTGCCTATCCCGCGACTCACTTTATTGTGAGGGTCATCCGTTAGGCTGCGCCTGCCTTGTATTTAGACGAAAGGAGGGCGATCTTGGTCTGGAGGAGTCCTTGCCCGGGGCGTCGTCGGTTTATTCGACTCCACGTCCGCGGCTTTGTAAGCACTTTTCTACCTCGGGTCGGCATGTTGGATGTCGACCCTCGACGGTATATGTTGTGACGGGGTAGAGACGCGTCGCATCGTCCGGGTTCACCATGTTAGATGATGAACCTTTGAGGGCGGGCGATCGTGTCCACTGATTAGTTTTGGAGGGTCCTTCGGCTATGCCGGCCTCGTATTTAAACGAAGGGCTGGCGATCTCAGCCCAAAGGAACCTAGCATGGGCGAAGTTGTCAGTTCCATCGACCTCCAGGACCATGGTTGCATTGATTCTACCTCGGATCGCCATGAACGACGATCGTCGGCGGTATGCGATATGCCTGGTGGGGCGATCGCCAGAATAGATGGGATAGGAAAAAATCTCATTATATTCCTTGTACATTAGGCAGTTGAAACTGGATACAAAATTTTCACTGGTAGTATTTCTTCAGATGTACGGCGTTCCAGGGATATTGATCCGGAGTACCGTCAGGATGTTCAAGTTCGTAGGCTCCGTTAGTTAGCCATTTAGATATCCTGAAAGGGCCTTCCCAGTTCGGACCAAAGACACCAGTGTGGGTCTGGATCTTTTTGAGCATGAGATCTCCCACCTGAAACCTTCTCTCCTTGACCTTCGAATTGAAGAACTTCTCGGATCTCCTTTTGTGGATTGTGTTCCTCATTTCTGAGGTCAGTCGTCGTTCTTCGAGCATGTCGAGGTCGATCCGTCGGGCCACATCATTGTCGATCGTCATCTCTTGTTCGGTTCGATGGCTGAGGACGGCGATCTCCGAGGGAGTCACCGCTTCTGTTCCGAAGGCGAGGGCGAATGGGGTTTCGCCGGTTGAATTACGGGTCGTCGTTCGATAAGACCGCAAAACGTCTGGGAGCTCGCTTGCCCATCGTCCTAGCCTGGATTCGAGTCGCGCTTTAATTGTGTGTTTGAGGATCTTGTTCACAGCCTCTACCTGCCCGTTGGTCTGAGGGTGATAGGGAGCCGAGAACAACCTTTTGATTCCCCACTTCTCACAGAATTGCATGACTTCTAAGCCATCGAACTGCTTTCCGTTGTCGGAGATGATGGTCTGGGGCAGGCCGAATCGGCATATGATGTTTCTCCAGATAAATTTGATCACTTGCTCTTGGCCGATCTTGTTTACGGTTCGGCCTCTGGCCATTTGGTGAAATAGTCGACCCCTACGATGGCGAACTTACAGCCTCCTGGAGCCGTCGGCAAGGGACCTATAAGGTCGATGCCCCATTGCGCGAATGGCCAAGGGCTGTACATGGAGGTGAGCTGTTCGGGGGAGAGTTTAATGTTTGGGCCCGTTATTTGACACCTGTGACACGATCTGGCATAGGCGATCGCGTCCTTCTGAAGTGATGGCCAGAAAAAACCTTGCGTGGTTGTCTTATGGATGAGAGCTCGCCCGCCCGCATGGTTTCCACAAATCCCATCATGGATCTCGGCTAAAACGAGCCGACCTTCCTCCGGTGTAATACACTTGAGGAGGGGAAGGCTGAAAGCTCGCTTGTAAAGCCGGTCGTCCAATAGGGTATATCTGGTCGCACGGAGCTGGAGTTGGCGAGCTTTAACACGGTCGTCAGGGACCGTTCCGTCCTTTAAGTATTTGATGAATGGAGTCATCCAGTTCTCCTCGGCAACAACAACCGTGGTAACCAGGTTTCTGTCGATCGCCGGCCTTGCTGATTTTGTAATTTGGATATTAGAGAAATCGGCTGCCCCATCTGATGGCCTTGACTTGGATAGGGCATCGGCCTGGGAGTTGTGCTCTCTCGGGACTTGTTCGATTAGCACTTCCTCAAATTTCGTGCACATTTCGGTGACCAGCTCTTGGTATTTGACCATCTGTTCGCCGCGCGCCTCATATTCTCCCTTGACTTAGTTCACGACCAAGAGGGAGTCCATGAAGATATGGAGGCGTCGAACATCCAGGGCGAGGGCTAGATCGAGACCGCCTACCAAGGCTTCATATTCGGCTTCATTGTTGGTCGCAAGAAAACTGAAACGCACAGCATTAGTGAAACTTTGTCCATCGGGACTGATGAGGATAATCCCTGTCCCTGCTCTCGAATTGGTCGCCGAGCCATCCACATGCAACTTCCAGGCAGGTCGGCCGATCTGGGCTGGACTGTGAAAGAACGTTAGTTCCACCACGAAGTCCGCCAGAGCTTGGCCTTTGATCGCCGTGCGAGGAGCGTATGTGATACCGTATTGGGCGATCTCCAGTGACCACTTGAGGAGTCGCCCGTTGGTGTCTGGTCGGTGTAGAACTTGCCTTAGAGGTAGAGTTGTCAGGACTTCCACTTGATGTTCGAAGAAATAAGCCCTTAGCTTACGAACACTCATGACAAGGGCGTAGGCGATCTTCTCCAATGGTGTATATCGTGTTTCTGCGTCATGGAGAGCTTGACTAACATAGTAGATCGGCAAGTGGACTTGTCCCTCCGCTCATACCAAAACGGCACTCAGCGCGACCTCCGAGGCTGCCAGGTAAAGGAATAGTTTCTCAACGACGATCGGCTTTGCCAGGATCTGGGGGTTAGATAGATATTCCTTTATTTTGGCGAACGCTACCTGACTCTCCTTCGTCCATGCGAACTTCTTGTTCTTTATGGTCGCGAAGAATGGCTTACTTTTATCGCCGAACCGAGATATGAAATGGTTGAGGGCGGGCTAGACAACCTGTGAGGCGTTGCACCTGCTTGACGTTCCGCGCCTCCTGCATGTCAAGGATCGCCTGAATCTTGGTGGGGTTCGCCTCGATCCCCCTTTGGCTCACGATATGCCCCAGGAATTTTCCGGAGCCCACCCCGAAGTTGCATTTCTTGGGGTTCAGTTTCATGTTGAACTTCTCGAGGATGGCGAACGTCTCGGCGAGATCATTGAGGTGGTCTTCCTTCTTGAGGCTTTTGACCACGATGTCGTCAATGTAGACTTCCATGGTCTTGCCGAT
The DNA here is from genome assembly GCA_033398695.1 of Orobanche coerulescens. Classification (NCBI taxonomy): domain Eukaryota; kingdom Viridiplantae; phylum Streptophyta; class Magnoliopsida; order Lamiales; family Orobanchaceae; genus Orobanche; species Orobanche coerulescens. Next base: position 56,323,742 of record CM065809.1, on the reverse strand, counting down.
TTGATTGGCGAACATTCTATTGACTAGTCGCTGGTAGGTTGCCCCTGCGTTCTTCAAGACGAATGGCATTCGGACCCAAAAGTTTATGTCTTTTTCCGTGTGGAAAGATGTGTGTTTTATGTCTTTCTCCGCCATTGGGATTTGATGATATCCGGCGAAGGCATCCATAAATGACATCATTTTGCAACCTGCTGTACTATCGACCAAGTGATCAATATGAGGCATCGGAAAGTGATCTTTTGGACATGCCGCGTTGAGGTCTGTGAAGTCGATGCATAACCTCCAGGAACCAGTTGGCTTTTTGACGAGTACTGCATTGGCGACCCATTGTGGTTCGTCTGTAGCTACCCCGATTAATTTGTTGTTGAGTAACTTTTGGACTTCTATGTCGAGCGACGCGTATTTATCGGGACTGAATTTCCTACGTTTTTGGTGAACAGGATTCATTGCAGGGTCGATCTTTAGATAGTGGCAAGCGTGCTCAGGACTTATGCCGACCATATCTTGATGCGACCAGGCAAAGACTCTAATGTTCTTACGTAGCAAATTGATCAGATCCCCTTTTAATTCGCGGTTCATGCTTGCGCCGATTTGTAATTCCCGTTCTGGATTAGCCGGATCTATCGTTATACTCTCCAACTCTTCGACAGGGACGGTCGCCTCTCGTTTGGAACGACTTCCGAACTCGATCCTTGGATCGATGTCGAGACTTGGCTCGAAACCGATCCTTGGCTCGATGTCGTCCGTTAATCGAACCGAGATGACGTCCTCTGAGTCGGGTTGGTACGATGTGCTTGGCTCGTCGATCTCCATGGGTTGATCGTCGATTGTTTCAATGTTATACATAGCATGGGAAGTATTGAAAGAAGTAACGACACAGGAGTAATTCAAACATCTTTTTGCCATTAGCTGATCTCCTTTTACAGTACCGACCGTCCCATCGGCAGTGGGGAATTTGATATAGTAAAAGAAAGACGAGGCGACCGCCTCAAAGGTTTCTAAAAAGGGGCGACCTAGGAACCCATTATAGATGCTGGGCCTATCTATGATTACAAAATTTAGGTTCCTAGTAATCCTAACCTTGGGATCGTAAAAGCATATTAGCTCGACAGAGAGCTTGATCCTTCCGTAGGCTTGGACTGTGTTGTCGCCGAACCCTTGGAGCACGGTGTTGAACGGCTTGATGAATTTGGTCAAGTTGCCGAAATTTGGTCTAGGCGGATTTGAATATTATGTTGCGAAGCTCCCATTGTCGACCAATACGCGATCGACCATCTTTCCAAGGATCTGACGAGATCACCAATGCATCCTCTTTGGGGCATTGTACTCCCTCCCTGTCCTTGTTGGAGAAGGTGATGAGCGCGTCTTTAGAGATGGTCGGCTCTGGAGGTACCACGACATGGACCCCGGCGAACGCCCTTAGTTCGGCCTTTCGCTTCCTGTTTGACATGATGGAAATCGGGGAAAGGCCCCCGAGGTTTCCACCTCCTGCTTGAAGCATATTAATCCGACTGCCAGGGTTGATCGGAGGGATCAATTCATCAGAGTACTCCGGCTCATGCTCGATCCTGGCGACCGGATTGGGAGGGGTCCTTTCGTTCTGTCGGCGCTCGCGCCCTAGGATCCTCTTTGTCCTCGATTCTGGCTTGGTGACCAAGTTGTCCAATTTGCCTTCCTCAAACAGTCGCCAGAGTTGTCTGAGGAGGTCGCGACATTGGCTGGTGTTGTGGCCGGGACTCTTGTGGTAGGCACGGAATTTGCTACGGTCTAGATGACCGTGGTCCCTTATCGGCTTTGGTTTGGAAAGCCATTCGCGCCCTTTAATTGCATTGAAGATGTGGGCCGGAGATAAGTTGAGGTTGTGGAGGAGGTGAACCTCCACATCCTCGAAGGCTTTGAACTCACCAGGCGGATTTGCGACTGCCTTTCTAGGCTTGACGACATCCTTCGTCTGGACATAGGAAGGCGTCTTCCCTTCTCCGGAGGGTTCCTCGCCTAAGTGGAGGGAGAGCATCCTCTGCCTGGCCAGGAAATTGGCGGCTCTGACGCGGAAGACCGTGTAGGTCGGGGGGATATCCTTTGTGAGGTGCCTGAACATGGGTGAGTGGCCGCAGAATCCCCCCAGGACTAAGTAGAGGGCGAGCTCGTTGCTGATGGGCTCTCCGATCAGGACTATCTCGTCTACCCGGTCGATGTAATCCTCATCTGATTCGTCCTTCCCCTGCCTAGTTTTCATCATGCGGTGGGGACCTTCCGGGCGAGCGACTTTGGCGGCGAAGTACGACGTGAAGTCGTTCGCCAGCTTCTCAAAGCAATTGATTGAGCGAGGTGGTAGTGAGATGTACCACGTGTGGGCGAGGTCGTCCAGTGTTAACGGGAACATTCGACATTTCGTCGCATCTGATGCTCCGCATCCGGTCATGTAGATCCGGAATTTGCTCAAGTGAGTCTTCGGATCTGACCTCCCCTCATATAGAGGCGTTTGTGGGGGAGCGATCTTTGGTTGAACTGGGGCGAGCTCGATCTGAACCGCGAGTGGTTCATTTAGCCCAGCGATCGATCTCCTGGCGCCTGCCCCAGTTTCCAGGAGCGCCTTCATCTCATCGAGCTGGCGCTGCATGACGGCCATTGCCGTCGCCTGAATGCTCGCTGATTGGCTCCCGGAGCGCGAGCCGAGGCGATCGTGCACAGATCCCCTGGCTCCATGGTGGACGATGAGCTCCCTGCCAGTGGGTTCATTTCTTGGGCGAGCGGGGGCTCGCTGACCGGTTTGTCTCCTGGAGTCGGATATGCCGAACTCCTGGTAAAGGATTCGAACTCCGATGTCTCCCGGATGGGGCCTGAGTGTCGAGGTCACCATGAGGGATCGCTCCCTAGGCGGCTGAAGACGGAATCGTCCCGCCTCACGAGAGCCTTCTCCTGCAGATCGGGGCTTTCTGTCGATTTCTCAACATAGATCCCCTTAAGCTTCCGCTTGCCTGCCCGGCGGATGGCCGATGGAGTAATGGTCGCAGGCCCTCCGTCGCTCCCTGAGGATGGCTATAGCCTCCTCAATCTGTTCCGCGGTCTGGAACTGATCGAGTGAGAGGCTAGAACCGTCCCTCGGGGGCGGGAGTGAGAGCCTAGCGTCGCCACGGTCGCCTTCCGCCATGGGCTGGGATTCGGTCCGGGCCGGAATGAGATTTCCAGCGGATCTTAGGGTGGCTCTCTTGGAAGTCGTAGCAGACGTCATTTTTCTGAAGGCTTTTCTGTTGAAGAACAGTTAGTGTTTCTTCAAGTATATGTCCGGAGAACAGTGAGTGTTCTTTGGGACGGTAGGAATAAAAATGAAGGTTAAGACCGCCCTCCTTCTAGCGCCAATTGTTGTTACCCAAAATATTATCCGAAGATAGTATTGCTGGAATGATCGAGTAACAAACAAATGCGAGAACACTTCCGTGAGAAAATAGATAACACAAGATTTGCCGGGGTTGTTAATCCCGGGCTTGAATGCTCTCGCGAGATGTTATTAATAAATATACTGTCTAGTATAAATATTAACGTTAGAATCTATTACAATGAGTGTAAAGACTTCTAGTTATCTAAGCTGTAGAGCGTGTAGATTGCCGGAAGAACCAGATATGTAGATCTGTGAGTTCTTGCTTGGGATGTATGATAAGTGTATATGAATATCACTATGAATGTGTAAGTGATTGCCAGATGAGTCTTTGATTCTCTCTATGTGTATTTTGCACTGTATTCACGGTAAAATCGCCTGATCCCTGGACACTTGTTGTGAATCTCATATTTATAGGAGACAAAGCTGCTGGGACCTCTTCGGCGATCGCGGGCGACCGCCGTTTTCTATATTATAATAAGATGGCCGATCGACCCGTCATGTGAGGTTGTTCCCTTAAAGTCTGGGGCTGCTGTTGGCGACCAGCTGTGCGGGCCAATGGGAAGCATGCACGCGTCCTGAATCGCTGCCCGGGAAGGACCCACTTGGTACCTTTCGGTGGCCCTGTCGGTAGGTGAGGTAGGTGACAGGCTGGGGTCAAATGTCTTATCTGTCGGCGCCCTTTGTGGATCTGCACGTGGGCCACCGTCTGAGATTTGGTCTTCGATGACTTTGATGGATGTTGGATCTATATATGGCACGAGACGATCGTCTCTGGTTCGGACATCAAGACGATCGCCAGATATCAAAAGGCGATCGCCGTGTTCCAAAAGACGATCGCCACGTACCAAAAAACGATCGTTGCGTACCAAAAGATGATCGCCGTATGTACCGATCGCTGGGCGTTTGCCTAGAGTATGTATTCTATGGTTGGCTCTCTGATCGTTTAGGCCGATCGCCATTGAGGCGTATTAATCGCCGCACAACACCATAAATAATTTTAATCATATTAAATCCAATTTAAAATGTGGGAAATCATTTTTAGGAATACACGAAGAAAACAAGCCCGAAAGGGAGTCAAAAAGTGGACCACGCCGAAGCAGGCGAGCGGCAAAGCGGGGCGCCCCGGCCGTGGCTGCGGCCCCTTGAGCACAGGCGGCCCCCGGTCGATCCCTTCCCGGGCGGGCTGCCACAGGCGCGGCCCCCTCTGCGGACCACTCCCGGACCGTCCAACGGCAATTCGGGGCTATTTTTTCGATCGGATATCCAATATCTATATTTTCCAACATTCCTATCATCAATATAAATCATATTTCCAAGAAATAGAATATTTATAATTAGACATAAACTTACGAAAAATACAACTATAATGAACGAAAAACATGTACCACGATTATGACTAAAATGATTCCAAATCATACACCATTCAATCGAGCATTCCAAATGCCAATATCGTATATACGATCGCAAGACCTACGCTCTGATACCACTGTTGGGATTCGGTGCCTAAAATGAAGGCCCAGCGGAAGCGGTAAAATGAAAATTAATTCGATCTGAATCCCTACGAGGATCGATCGAGCTACGTATATACGAATATATAAACGAAAAACAAGAGTTGTAAGAAACTTACCCTTGAAGTTCGTTGATTAAATTGTATCCTTCTCTTGAGCTATTCCCCAAGCTTTGCTTGAATACTCTACGATCTGAAGCACTCCAAGCACTTGAACGATCCAACGTCGAAAGCACCACGTCTCTACTTGCCACGTGCCGGAGAAACGATCGGAACGATGATCACTCGATTAACCTCTAAGGTTACGGCTAGAATCAAGTGATGAAGCTTTGTATGTTAATATTATTACACTCTAAGTGTTTTAATCTTTGATCTCTCAATATTTCTTGATGTTTCTCCAAGAACAATCAAGAACAAAATGAAGAAAAGGAAGAAGAAGACTTGAGTATTATGAAAAAGAAACTCAAAGTTCTTTTTCTCTGTCTCTCTAATACAACTCACGTATGCCAATGAAATGGAGTAATTGTGAGATACTTGTGTCTTCATCTCCCTTTATTCAACCCCTCACATGAACAAATCATTCAATGAGAATCTAACCCCACCGCCACAATGATCAACTATTAAATAATGGAAGAAAAGTGGGTGGAAATGTGGGGGGTGACCCATGTAGAAAACGGACAAGTTCGGTTCGTTTCGGACTCCCGTGAGTCCAAATAGATAAACTCTGATTCCGTTCTGATGTATTTATATCATTTAATTAATCCAATTAATTAAACATATCAAATACAAAATAACATAATTAATTTCTCCAAGAAATAATTATATTCATGAATTAAATTAATCACCCAGTGATATATTTAATTCATTAGGCCGTAAATTAATTTATCCAATAAATCAATTTAGACATCTAATGTCCCAAATTTAGATATCTAATATCTAATATTCATAATGAGAGAATTTAGCTTGATTCATTTCGTCGTCAATCCTATTGCGCGACTCGGTAGGTCCGTCTCAATCAGCAATGGAGGAACCAAAGAGTAGTCGAACCATCTAGCCAGCCTGGCGGCCTACACTATACCCCAACTGAGAACGAATGATGGGATCATTCAAGAACCATTCTGTCGTGAATACCAGTAAACGTATAAACCCTTCTTTCACATGTCCCGATTAAGATATAGGGTCACGTTCAGTCAAACTCTATCTGTACTTGACGCTATGCATGCGTTAATGCAAATCGAGATCATCGAGCTCTCGTGTATCCAATACAACTAGCTCCAATGCTTTGGCCAAAGACTTATGATCTCATCTGCTAATAACCGCATAAGACATATAACCCGCTCACTAATGGGAGAAAGAATTATATCTTGGTATTCAGTAGGACCTGCTACATGCCCGTCAAGATGCACGTCGAGGTTGACCCCCGCCTCCCAGTTTAAAGGGTCGAACTACTCTAATGAAAATCTTGACGTCACAAGCACATCCCTACTAAATCCTCAAGTCGAAGGTTCACGAATACCTATCACAACCTTTTGATTTCGTAATTGACTGTCCCATAGTGAAATCCGTGTGACGAATCGAGGGTGAGTCGGTTCGAGTATACTAATCCAATTAGCATACCTATAACTTGTGCTCCCACTACCCATTAGTGTTCGACAGGCACTCTCCATGTCAAAGAACACATCATACAAGTCTTCACATAAACTTAACGCCCAGTCAAGTTTCATCGACTTGCGAACGATTAAGTATTTTGAGCTATAAACCTTTCCAGTGACGACCCCCTTATCCGATAAGGAGTGGAACGTTTTGCTCTCAAATACATGGACTAGTTTCTTTATATATATTTACGAGTTAGGAATGCCAGTAACTACCAGTAAATAAAGAAACATCCATTGCCTTATATTAATGATTTACATAATTACAAGTACAATGCCCTCACTCATCATCCTCTGAGTGGCATTCGAGGGCATAGTCCCAACAATCCCCTACCCCATATCGACTATATGGTGGACGCGACGGCCGGGCATGAGCTGATGAGTTTTATGGATGCATACTCTGGATACAATCAGATCCCGATGCATCCCACTGATGAAGAAAACACCTCCTTCTACTCGGCCCGCGGCTTATATTGCTACCGAATGATGCCTTTCGGGCTCAAGAACACCGGCGCAACCTATCAACGCCTGGTAAATAAATGTTCAGTAGCTTGATAGGTCATACGATGGAGGTATATGTAGATGATATGATAGTAAAATCTTTGCGCTCGGCCGACCATGTAAATGACCTCAATAAAATATTTGCTATTTTGCGAGAGTACAAGATGAAGTTAAATCCAAAGAAATGTTCATTTGGGGTAGGATCCGGAAAATTCCTCGGCTACATGGTAAGCCAAAGAGGGATTGAAGCCAGTCCCGATAAAATCAGGGCAGTGACCGAACTTGTTCCACCAAATTCGGTCAAAAAAGTGTAGAGCCTAACTGGCCGACTAGCCGCGCTAAGTCGCTTTATCTCTCGCTCAACTGATAAATGTAAACCTTTCTTTGAAGCAATAAAAAAAGAACAGAGATTTTCAGTGGACAGACCCTTGCCAAAGAGCCTTTGAAGCCATCAAGGAAGTCCTGGCAGAAGCACCGATTCTGCAACGACCTGCCCGAAGAGAACCTCTCAATTTATACCTCGCGGTGTCCGATTCCGCGATCAGCGCCGCTCTGATCCGAATGAAGAATGCGGTTCAACATCCGGTCTATTATGTTAGTCAGGCCCTTCATGATGCCGAGCTTAGATATGCCCCAATGAAAAGCTGGACTATGCGCTCATAATGGCATCCCGAAAGTTAAGACCCTACTTTTTGGAACATCAGGTAGTCGTCCTAACAAACTACCTTTTAAAGCAGGTCATGCACCGACCCGACGTGTTCGGCCGGATGATCAAATGGGTCATAGAACTCAGACAGTTTGACATAACTTTTGAATCGCGCACTACCATAAAAGGTTAGGCCCTGGCAGATTTCATCGCGGAGTTCACACCAGCGATCACACAAGAGAATGACCGATCAGAAGAGTGGTCACTCTACATAGACGGGTCCTCAACTTTCGACCGGGCAGGCGCAAGAATAGTCCTCGTCAGTCCCGATCAACGTTTGTTCTGCTTGGCCATCCACTTAGGTTTTCTGGCCACCAACAATGAAGCAGAATATGAAGCCCTCCTGGCCGGTCTCGAAATGGAGACCTCCCTCGGTCTTGCTCGCCTCACTGTCTTGAGTGATTCTGAATTGGTGGTAAACCAAATTAGGGGCGAATACGAGGCCAAGGAGCCCAAACTGGTCAAGTACCTCAGCCTGACGTGGGACCGGCTGCAAGATTTTCGGGGAACTATACAACACATCCCCCGAACCGAGAACATCCAATCCGACTCCTTGGCCAAACTCTCGGCCAGCTCTGGAGCCGAACATATGGATGAGGTCAGCATAGGATACCATGCATCATCATCCCTAGAAATGGCCGAAGTCCAGGCAACCGAACAATCAGAACCGCAAGGATGGATGCAGTCTATAATCCGATATCTTCAAAGTGGCGTTTTGCCCGAGGACCGAGCACAGGCATGATCATTACGAACTTAGTCCGCCCAGTTCACCATCGTGGACGGGACTTTATACAAGAGAGGATATTCAGTTCCATTGCTGAAATGCCTGTCCGAGTCCGAAACAGAGTATGCCCCCAGAGAGGTGCATAAGGGTATATGCGGCAACCATTCTGGTGGCCAGGCACTAGCCTATAAATTGATCCGGCAAGGATATTACTGGCCGAATCTTAAAAAAGACGCCATCGCGCTCGTGCGGAAGTGCGTCTGGTGCCAAATCTTTACCCCTCATATCAGATCCGCGCCAGAAACCCTCACCTCTGTTTATTTCCCATGGCCATTCGCCAAGTGGGGAATTGACCTGATCGGCCCCTTGCCTAAAGGACGCGGAGGAGTGCAATACGCCATCGTCGCAGTTGATTATTTCACAAAATGGGCCGAGGCCGAGCCTATGGCACGGACAACCGAGCAAAAGATAGTCGATTTTATTTGGAAGTCACTCATCTGCCGGTTCAGGATCCCTCAGTCCATTGTCTCTGATAATGCTAAACAATTTGACAATAAGAAATTTCGGGCCTTCTGCGACGGCCTCCATATACGAAATAACTTTTCCACACCGTACTATCCGCAATCCAACGGACAAGTCAAGGCGGTTAATAAAATTATAAAGCAGCACCTCAAGACCCGCCTCGAAGAACTCAAAGGTTCCTGGCCCGAAGAACTCCCTGAAGCCTTATGGGCTTACAGAATAATGCATCGGTCCGCTACTGGAGAAACACCCTTCTCCTTAGCCTTCGGTACTGAGGCAGTCATCCCGGTCGAAATTGGGGCACCTACCTACTGGGTATCCCATTTCGAAGAACAAGATAATGACTTGGCCCTCCAAGTAAGTCTGGACCTCATCGCCGAAAAGCGGACCCAAGCAGAAATGCGGAATGCCATCTATAAAAGAAGATGCAAAAAATATCACAACTCCAAGGTTCACCATAGAAATTTCCAGGTCGGAGACCTCGTTCTTAAATGGGTATTAGGACCGGATCCGGGACCCCTTAAGCCCAAGTGGGAAGGACCATACAAGATTAGTGAAGTTCTTCAGAACGGAGCCTACCGGTTAGAATATCTGAACGGCCATGGATTAACTTATCCGTGGAATGCTATGTATTTGAAAAGGTATTATCAATAAAATTTGACTTTATTTTATTTTTAGCTTTGGTACACTATAAGACCGAGCTCGCCTCGGCACCTCATAAGACCGGCTCATCTGGCACTATAAGACCGAGCTCGCCTCGGCACCTCATAAGACCGGCTCATTCGGCATTATAAGACCGAGCTCGCCTCAGCACCTCATAAGACCGGCTCATCCAGCACTATAAGATCGAGCTCGCCTCGGCACCTCATATGACTGGCTCATCCGGCACTATAAGACCGAGCTCGCCTAGGCACCTCATAAGACTGGCTCATCCGGCACTATAAGACCGAGCTTGCCTCGGCATCTCATAAGATCGGCTCATCCAGCACTATAAGACCAAGCTCGCCTCGGCACCTCATAAGACCGGCTCATCCGGCACTATAAGACCGGCTCATCCGGCACTATAAGACCGAGCTCGCCTAGGCACCTCATAACACCGGCTCATCTGGCACTAAAAGTCCGAGCTCATCTCGGCACTCTGAAAGTCCGAGCTCACCTCGGCACAACCAACAAAAGATGAACAAGGAAGACAACGGCCGAACCAACTGGGCCCAAACATCCAGAAAAAAGCAACTAAACAGGTGCTATAAAGAAGATTTTATTCATTTAAAGAGGCATTTCTACAAAGTACATATGATAAAAAAACAAAGGAAAGGAAAACTGGCACGCAGGCCATACATGAAATAAAATCAAAAAACTACTCGGCCCCGCCATCCCGGCCAGCCGCTTGGAAGGACTGTCCTTCACCATCACCGGGCGGAACCAATCCTGGATCTTCAACAACCTCGGCGGCCTTCGGCTCACCAGCTCCAAGAGATTGAACCTGCAGGTCGGCCGCCTGAGACACTATATAGGCCTCGACCTCCTCAACGGTCTTCCCTTCCTTCATGATATCTAATATCTCATAGCAGGTGAAGACGTAGTTCAGGTTGATCAGCTCCTCGAACTAAGACGTCTCCTTAAAGGCAGCCGCCCCTTCGGCAAGACCCTTGGCGTAGCCCGAAGCCTCGCATGTATTAACCCGCTCGGTCAGGTTCTCAAGCTGGGCCTTCATATCTTTCAAATAAGCAGCATGCTCGACCTGGACCGACTCGTACCGCTTATGCATCATCTCGTCCGCCTCAGTCATTTTGAGAGCCTCGCTCTTCCAGTTCTCGGCCTCACAGGCTCGGCTCTCAAGGAGCTCCATATCTCCCTTCATGGAGGTTATATCCTCCTCCAAGGACTTGATTAGGGACGGGCAGAGATGATGCTCCTCCCGCAGGGCCTGAAGCTCGGCCGCCACCTTCTTATACTTCTCGACCAGGGCTATTAGCTCATCGGTGGCCTTCACGTAAGTGCACATTGCACGGCCGATCAGAGCATTTCTAAATTGGATCTGCTCAGCTGGATCCATGTCGTTGGTCACCATCTCCAGCTTGGGCGTCCAGCCCCGGATAGGAATGTGACTGGACACAGCCACCGCCGGAGGAACCCGGTCGAGCATCTCGGCGGTTGGGGTAGCTGCCCGGATGTAATCAAGGATCCAGCGCCGCGGTGGCCCCTTCATCTGGGCATAAGGTTCCTCCCGGTCCTTATTAACTGGGAGATAATGACTCTCCAAGTCGATTAAGGGTTCCTTGCCAGTCGCATGATCCGTCCGGACAGGGCTCGACGCGGATACAGGAATTTCAGGAGCGGGCCGAGCCTCCGCTTTAGTCACGCTGCCCTCAGGCTCGGTCTCCCCCCTTTTTCGTTTGCCAGCACGCTCTCTCCACTCAGCGGCCTCGGCAGCCAATCTCGCCACATGCTGCGCAGGCGTCTCTTTCCTCCCAAATGGAACCTTGGACCTAGGGACTGGAGAAAGAAGAAATGTTAAAAAAAAATTACCTGAGGAAGACATGGTACTCGGGTCGGTAGATCGGAGGCCGGCCGCCCAGAGGTTTTCTTCAGTGACTAGAAGATGCGACTTCCTCTGCTCGGTGGGAAGATCCAGAAGCTTCTCAATCCGATCGTCAAATTCAGAAGATGTCTCCTGCGCCGGGATACGCTCTGCACATAAAATAAATGATGAGCGTTAGACAAGAAGGGAACATAACAGAAAACACAACACTTACTCATTTTGGCAATAAAATGCTCTAGGATCCAAAACTCAGCGTCTATGACGTCGGGCTCCCACTCATCCACCGAGCTCCTCCAAGGTCCCCCGACATAAAACCATTGCTCCTTCCAGCTGTGGATGGTCTCCGGCACATCCACCACCTCTTTGTGCATGGCATGCCGGGCTGTCAGATAAAACTAGCCGGAGTCAGATCTGCCGACCGATCTCCACAGGAAGAGACTGTTGAACTCCTCGAAGCTGGGCTCGGCCCAGCCGTGTTGATGGAAGAGGACGAAAAGGCCCACCACCCGAGCCCAAGAATTGGGGTGAATTTGGGCCAGCAGAAGACCCCGCTGCCTTAGCCAGCGGGAGAAAGCCAACGGAAGCGGGAACCTCAACCCTGCCAGCAAAGAACGGTAGTACACCTCCGTACAACCGAGAGGAGAGGTGTGGGGCCTCTCCTTGGGAGTCGGAACAAACATCCGCACCCTAGCCGGAATCTTGAACCGCCTCTGCCAAGCCACCAACTGCTCTTCCGTGACAGTGCTGTGGATCGAGGTAGAGTCCCACTTCGCCTCCATGAAAGGGGACGGCCGAGGCCGAATCCAGGCCGTCGAAGGCTCAACCCCTTCTTCATCTGGAGTCCCTTCGACCGCCATCAACGGCGCCGCCACCTCCATGTCTCCATATCCCGGCGACCTCGCGACCTCAACGCCTTCCTCCTCGTCGCTCCAGTCGATGGGAACCCCGCCTACAGTCAGATCCGCCACCCCCGTGCGATTCGGCGACACAGTCAACTCCTCCGCCGCCCTCTCATCCCTCAACTCCGACATATTAAATAGTAAAGGAAGAAAGGCTTACCGAGAATTTCTCTCTAAAATCGAAAAATAATACCGAAACTTTTTTTCTCTCGTCTCTGCAACAAAAAACGAAAATGGCGGAATGAGAAATGAAGAAGAAGAAACCCTACATTTATAAGGGAATGGAGACATTAAATGCCCAGCGCATGGCGCGACGATTCACACTGAACCGTCGCAAAGACCAAAGGCGCGTGAACACGTTATCAAATCAGATTCGGCCACGTGTCTCCCCCATCATGACATCTAGAACCTTGAAATCAAATCGACGCGACTCCTAAAGAGACGTCCCTTCAATATATCTTATCCTCCCACAAGCTGGATCGGCCTTACTACGAAACGACCCTAGCCCCGGCCAGCCCGACACGGCCCTGGACTCGAGGGCCCTTGTTGATAGCCCATCCATCTTGGCATCCACGTAAGCACTCCAGGCAGCTGAACCGGCCGATCAGAGCAACAAGCCGGACCGAGTACGAATCCAATTCTCTCCCGAGCTCGTAAAAGACAGGACCAGTCAGAGACGTTAAGGCCGACCCGATATCCAGACCGGAAGGACCGAGCAGATCAAGGATAAATACGCTCCCACTCAAGATTACGACAAGGCCGACTAGAACGGCGAGAGACCCGAGGACCGATCCCAGCGGATAAGTATCGCCAGAAGCATGCGGGACAGGCATACAGGACAATTAATGCATGCTGTCATATCCCTTCCTGAAGCAATTCTTAGAAGCCGCCACGTGTCTAAGGCATATTTACACTCTGACAAGTGTTTTGGGCATATTCCCCAATATTCTCCAGTTGTCATCTCCTGACTTGCCGAGATTGTCTATATATAGAAAAAGTGTACAGAAAAAAGGGACTTTTGAAATTTTATGCGAAAATAGATATATATAGAGAGAAAAAGATAAAAATATAAGACTTGTAAAAAACAAGCGAAAAACATAGACCGACTCAAAATATTCAGCTCGGCTCTATATGATATTAAGGTCATTAATAAAATTTAGTGATCTAATTTATTCCATCTCATTTATTGTGTTCTACGTGTCTTCGATCCATTCATCCAGATCAGCACACGTGACGTTAACCAAATCAGCTGTCAACAAAAACCATGTCATTAAGGTGTCACGTTTGATATTTTTATGTGACTGATGTGTTGTTACCCAAAATATTATCCGGAGATAGTATTGCTGGAATGATCGAGTAACAAACAAATGCGAGAACACTTCTGTGAGAAAATAGATAACACAAGATTTGTCGGGGTTGTTAATCCCGGGCTTGAATGCTCTCGCGAGATGTTATTAATAAATATACTGTCGAGTAAAAATATTAATGTTAGAATCTATTACAAGGAGTGTAAAGACTTCTAGTTATCTAGGCTTTAGAGCGCGTAGATTGCCGGAAGAACCAGATAGATAATCTGTGAGTTCTTGCTTGGGATATATGATGAACGTGTATGAATATCACTATGAATGTATCAGTGGTTGCAAAAAGAGCCTTTGATTCTCTCTTTGGTGCGTATTTTGCACTTAATTCGTAGTAGAATTCGCGTCCCTTAGGCCATAGCAGTGAGTCCTCTATTAATAGGGGACAAGGTAGTTGGGATTCCTCAGGCGATCACGGGCGATCGCCGTTTTCTGTATTAAAATAAGACGGCCGATCGTCCCGTCACGTGGGCCTGTTCCCTTGAGGTCCGAGGTTGCAGCTGGAGGCCAGCTGGGCGAACCAATGGGAAGCCAGCACGCGTCTCGAGTCGCTTTCCGGGGAGGACCCATTTTGTACCTTTCGGCGGCCTTGTCGGTAGGTGTGGTAGGTGACAGGCTGGGATCAATGATCCTATCTGTCGGTATCCTTTGAAGATCCGCACGTGGGCCATCGCCCAAGATTCGGTCTTCGACGACTTTGACAGATGCTGGATCCATACGTGGCACGAGATGATCGCCTCTGGTTCGCTCATTAAAGACGATCGTCAGACATCAAAAGACGATCGCTGGATACCAAAAGACGGTCGCCGTATGGTGCCGAACTCCAAGCGTTTGTCCAGAGTATGTCTTCCATGGTTGGCTTCTCTGATCGTGATGCCGATCGCCTATCGAGGCATATTAATCGCCGCACAACAATTGCCCCCCAGCTCGCCTCGATGTTGAAAACACGGGGTGAGGTGGCACTGTTGGCGATCGCCAATGTTTAAACGATCAGCTGATCTGAATTCAAATATGGACGACCTTCTTTCGCGTCGGGAGCAGCGGGAAAAGAAGGCGGGCTTTCTAAAGTGTTAGGGACACGCGTCGTGCCGCTATTGGGGGAGTCCGACGGTTTTGTCGGACTTGTCGGCTGGCATGCCCTCGAAAAGACGCGTCTGCGGGATTCGAGGGCGGCATTTAATGCGTCCCCACGTGACGGTTGCGATCCAGCCCTCGAGGTTTATCCTATTTGCATTTAGACCCTCGTCTCCATCTATAAAAAGGACAGGGCTTCTTCTCCTTCACTTTTTACGCGTCTTTGCATCCCTAGCCGAATTTCTGCAAAAATTTCTGGAGCTTCTTGTGCCGATCTCCTTATTTTCTCTAGGTAAGAAAAATTAACCTTCTCCCTCTCTTTAATTTCTAATATGTCGGGAGGATCAAAAGCCTTCGAGACCGGAAGTTCTTCATTGCCGCGTCGCCTGAACGGGAGGAGGTTCCCGTTGGAGTGGATATGGAGACGGCCGTTGAAGCTATTCGAGCGGGGATTGCACCCGCAGAGCTCGAAGAACTTTTCAACGAGGCCGAAGTGGCGAGGACGGCGGCGACGGCGGAGCATGGGGGCTCGCCGGTGGATGAGGATGATTTGGTGCGGGAGGCCTGGGAACGAGAGAGTAGATTCGGCCCCGCCTATGTGGCTTTTGCTCAGATGATGGAAGCGATCGCCGGACCCTGTCCGGAATTCGATTTCGAAGCCTATTCCGCCGCTCACCCTTACGAACATGTGAATCGAACGGTCTTTCAGGCCGCCGTCCCGTCTCCGTGGACTCTCGGGAAGATCCGGAGTACGGCGACCAAGAAAGACCTGAGCCGTTGGAGGGCTAAATATCATATCCCCTCTGACGTTTCCTTGCACGTGCCCTCGGAGAATGAGCATGCCGACCAACTGCCCAAGGATATGGTTGCCGTCAGCGAGATGATTATGGAGGCGGGTCTGCGATTCCCGCTGCCATTCGCCGTCTCCTACTTGCTGATCGCCTGGAATTTGTCGCCTCTTCAAGCGGCGCCAGCAGCTCTGAGATCATCGCACGTTGACCTGTTTGGCGGTCACGGTTGTTTCGCCTCATCGCTATTTGGAGATGAATTATCTGTTCAAACTGGCCGCGCAGAAAGGGTCGATCGGCGGCAATCATATCCAAGGCCGAATCGGGAGAGTGGTCCTTGGCGTGCCGAATAAGACCAGGGGTGACCTAGCTAAATGGTGCTGGGTCGGCGGGGCGTGGCGATCGGCATCGAGTGACAGGCCGAACGAGGAGTTGGAGATCCCCACCACTTTCCGGGAGAGGAATCCGAGTAAGGATTTTAACTCTCCCCTTGATTGAGCTTGTCTTGGACTGATCTAATTTTGTTTTCTTTTTGCAGGGCCTCTCGTTCCAGCAATCGACGACCTTCCATTCGATTTCTTGATCGTTTGGGAGCGGATCCGTGCCTTGCCGAACTCCTTTATCGACGTTCGCTCGCTTGGTACCGAAGCTCATCGGTTGGGGGCTCGATTGTTCTGCTACCCCCGTCACTTGAAAGTTCCAGGTATGAGTTTAAGTGGTGCTTCCCTGCTTGACGATCGTCTCCGGGAGGTCGTTTTGTTTTGTCTAACTTGTTTGTATCTCTTCTTTGACAGAGGTTTATTTTCCCCATTTTGCCGAGCCACCGCCAGAGATAGCCATGTCGAACCTGGGAGTTCTTGGTCGCCTTCACTTGGGCAAGCAGACTGGTCGCGTTCCTGTGACGACGTCTCGCCCTGCTCCGGTGATGAGGCTTGCTGAGGTGCCAGTCGCCGATCCGGTGGTTCAGGGAGAGGAACAGCTTCAGCGCCGCAAAAGGCGGAGGTCGGAGGAGTCCCCGTCGATTTCTGAGGCGGATGTATCCATTCTTGAGCCTCCGGTTGCTGCGGCTCCTATCTCTGCCGTCCCGATGATGGAGCGATCAGGCCCTAGGCCCACGGTCCCCGGCCCCCGGTCATCTGGCAGCTCGGCGAAGAAAGTGGCGATCGCCGAGGCGGAAACCTCCCGGGGCAAGCCTTATTTCGGACGCGATCCCGAGCTGGTCAATAGGTAAGAAAAGGACCAACATTTTCTGAGATAGGCATTCCGAGCATGGTATAGGCTAACTCCTTGGTTTCCTTGGTTTGTCTTTGCGGGGGTTCGTCTCGCCGATCCGGACGTCGCTCTATGGTCTTTGGACTTTTTGTCGAGCAAGGCTCATGTGATCCTCGAAGTCCCTGCTTATGTCGCGAGGCTATCACCTCTCTGCCCAAGGCACAGGCGGCCGATCTTGATGCGATCGCTCGTCGGCGATCTGGAGACGCCATGCGGCGGCCGTTGCCACTGGCTCTCCGTGACGGCGGCGATGGCCGTCAAGCCGCTAGGGATTTTGAGGCGACCCTCCACTGCTCGTCTCCATAGCGACCTCGAGGCCGCCCGGAACAAAAATATCGAGGATGCCAACCGGATCCGGTCTATGGAGAAGGAGTATGAGGAGACGGCCAAAAGGGCTAAGCAGGACGTGGATCGATTGAAGCAGAAGTTGAGCCGCTCTAAGGAGGCTGCCGATCGGTCCCGTGATAAGGAGAAGGAAACCCGCCAGAAGCTCGTGGCTTCGCAGGAGGAGGCGGCCGAGCTGAAGGTGATGGTGGATCGGCTCAGCGGTGAGCTGGAGGCGGCGAAGAAGGAGCTGGAGAAGGCCAGGGGCGAGAATGCTGCCAAGGCGGTCGAGCTGGCGGAGGTCGAGAAGACGGCCGCGGATTTGAAGGGGCAGCTGAAGGCGATCGAGGTCGATCTCTACCTTAACGTGGAGCACGTCGGCGAGTTCGCTTATTACTTGGCCTATGCTGACGCTGTTCGAGCCGCTAAAAAGGCAGGGATCGAGATCGGTCCCCTGATGGAGAGCTTCAAATCCTATGTCCTCGATCATCCTCTGCATCCAGAATTCTCCTTGCCGATCCTTGACTTTGTCGACTTCGGGATCGACTTGAGTTGGTATACCGGCAAACTCATTCATCCCGAGGCCGATGGGGGAGCCCAAGCCGATCCGCAACCCGAGGGCGAAGACCAGCAGGCGGGGCCTTGAGAGGCATTTTTGTTCTCCTCTGTAACTTGTACTTTTTTGTAATGCCTTCGGGCCTCGTAATGTACGAAACTTGTGTTATGAATAAAATGCTCCTCTTTTCATACTCTCTTTATATACGATCGCCCTTTGAATGTTTGCGTGCAATTTTTACAAGTACGTGTATGATTGCTTTCGACGTTTTGTTCATCCGACCGATCGTCTGAGTGTTGAAAGCATTGATATGTTTTGAATCGGAATTCTTACTTGTAATTTTTGTCGAACGACTCCGATCGTCCTACGTGTGTTTGAGCGAAGCTGATCGTGTGTGGTTCCTCTTTGTTCGATCGTATTTGGGATTAGCTCGACCCATCTCTGCCCCCTTGTTTTTGTTCACTTATTGTAAGTAAGGAAACAAAAACTAGTCTGTCGGGCGAGCTATCTTCATTTTGCCGATTATGAAGAATCAAGTACGGTTGGGGTGTTCGATGGACCGACCTCCCCAATCGTGTCTTTGTGTGCGAGGGATATTGTGTATCCCACGACTCACTTTTTGTGAGGGTCCTCCGTTATGCTACGCCTGCCTTGTTTTAAAACGAAAGGCGGGCGATCTTGGTCCGGAGGAGTCCTTGCGCGGGGCGTCGTCGGCTTATTCGACTACACGTCCGCGGCTTGTCAGCTCTGCTTCCACCTCGGCCCGCCATGAAGATGGCGACCCTCGACGGTGTACGTTGAGACGGGGGTAGTGGCACGTCGCATTGTCCGGGTTCACCATGTTAAATGATATACTTTGAGGGCGTGCGATCGTGCCTACTGATTATTTTGGAGGGTCCTTCGGCTACGCCGGCCTCGTATTTAAACGAAGGGCGGGCGATCTCAGCCCAAAGGAACCTTGCATGGGCGAAGCTGTCGGTTCCATCGACATCCAGGACCATGGCTGCATTGATTTTACCTAGGATCGTCATGATCAGCGATCGTCGGCGGTATGCGATATGCCTGATGGGGCGATCGCTAGAATAGATGGGATAGGAAAAAATCTCATTATATTCCTTGTACATCATTGAAATTGAATACAAAATTATCACTGGTAGTATTTTTTCAGATGCACGACGTTCCAGGGGTATTGATCCGGAGTTCCGTCAGGATGTTCCAGTTCGTAGGCTCCTTTAGTTAGCCATCTGGATACTCTGAAAGGTCCCTCCCAGTTCGGACCGAAAATGCCTGTGTGGGTTTGGATCTTCTTGAGGACGAGATCGCCCACTTGAAACCTTCTTTCTTTGACCTTTGAATTGAAGAACTTCTCGGCTCTCCTTTTGTGGATTGTGTTCTTCATTTCTGAGGTCAGCCGTCGTTCTTCGAGCATGTCTAGGTCGATTCGTCGGGCCATATCGTTGTCGGTCGTCATCTCCTGTTCGGTTCGATGGCTAAGGACGGCGATCTCTGAAGGAATCACCGCTTCTGTTCCGAAGGCAAGGGCGAATGGGGTTTCGCCGATTGAATTGCGGGTCGTCGTTCGGTAGGACCACAAAACGTCTGGGAGCTCGCTCGCCCATCGTCCTTGCCTGGATTCGAGTCGCGCTTTAATCGTGTGTTTGAGGATCTTATTCACTGTCTCTACCTGCCCCTTCGTCTGAGGGTGATAGGGCACTGAGAATAGCCTTTTGATTCCCCACTTCTCACAGAATTGCATGACTTCTAAACCGTCGAATTGTTTTCTGTTGTCGGAGATGATGGCCTGGGGCAGACCGAATCGGCATACGACGTTTTTCCATATAAACTTGATCACTTGCTCTTGGCCGATCTTGTTGAGCGGTTCGGCCTCAGCCCATTTGGTGAAATAGTCGACCCCTACGATGGCGAACTTACAGCCCCCCGGAGCCGTCGGCAAGGGACCTATATGGTCGATGCCCCATTGCGCAAATGGCCAGGGGATATACATGGAGGTGAGCTGTTCGGGTGATAGTTTAATGTTGGGGCCCATTATCTGACACCTATGACACGATCTGGCATAGGCGATCGCATCTTTCCGAAGTGATGGCCAGAAAAACCCTTGTCTGGTTGTCTTATGGATGAGGGCTCGCCCGCCCGCGTGGTTTCCACAAATCCCGTCATGGATCTCAGCTAAAACGAGCCGACCTTCCTCCGGTGTAATACACTTGAGGAGGGGAAGGCTGAAGGCTCGCTTGTAAAGCCGGTCGTCCAATAGGGTATATCTGGTCGCACGAAGCTGGAGTTGGCGAGCTTTAACACGGTCGTCAGGGACCATTCCGTCCTTTAAGTATTTGATGAACGGAGTCATCCAGTTCTCCTCGGCGATGGCGACCATGGTAACCAGGCTTCTATCGATCGCCAGCCTAGCTGACTTTGTGATTTGGATATTGGAGAAGTCGGCTGCCCCATCCGATGATGCTAGCTTGGAAAGAGCATCGGCCTGGGAGTTGTGCTCTCTCGGAACTTGTTCGATTAGCACTTCTTCAAATTTTGTGCACATTTCGGCGACCAGCTCTTGGTATTTGACCATCATTGCGCGCGCCTCATATTCTCCCTTGACTTGGTTTACGACCAAGAGGGAGTCCATGAAGATATGAAGGCGACGAACATCTAGGGCGAGGGCTAGATCGAGCCCGCCTACCAAAGCTTCGTATTCGGCTTCATTGTTGTTCGCACGAAAACCGAAATGCACATCATTTGTGAAACTCTGACCGTCGGGGCTGATGAGGACAATCCACCTTTGCTCTCGGGTGGTGTTGAGCCATCCACGTATAACTTCCAGGCAGGTCGGCCGACCTAGGTTGGACTGTGAGGGAACGTTAATTCCACCACGAAGTCCGCCAGAGCTTAGCCCTTGATCGCCGTGCGAGGAGCGTAAGTGATACCATATTGGGCGATCTCCAGCGACCACTTGAGGAGTCGCCCGTTGGTGTCCGGTCGGTGCAGGACTTGTCTTAGAGGTAGAGTTGTTAGGACTTCCACTTGGTGATCGAAGAAGTAAGCCCTCAGCTTACGAACACTCATGACAAGGGCGTAGGAGATCTTCTCCAATGGTGTATAACGTGTCTCAGCGTCGTGGAGCGCCTGGCTAACATAGTAGATGGGCAAGTGGGCTTGTCCCTCCGCTCGCACCAGAACGGCACTTAGTGCGACTTCCGAGGCTGCCAGGTAAAGGAATAGTTTTTCACCGAGGATCGGCTTCGCCAGGATCTGGGGGTTAGATAGATATTCCTTTATTTTGGCGAATGCTATCTGGATTTCCTTCGTCCATGCGAACTTCTTGTTCTTGATGGTTGCGAAGAAAGGCTTGCTTTTATCGCCGAGCCGTGATATGAAACGGTTGAGGGCGGCTAGACAACCTGTGAGGCGTTGCACCTGCTTGATGTTTCGCAGTTCCTACATGTCAAGGATCGCCTGTATCTTGGTGGGGTTCACCTCGATTCCCCTTTGGCTCACTATGTGCCCCAGGAACTTCCCGAAGCCCACCCCGAAGTTGCATTTCTTGGGGTTCAGCTTCATGTTAAACTTCTCAAGGATGGCGAACGTCTCGGCGAGATCGTTGAGGTGATCTTCCTTCTTGAGGCTTTTGACTACGATATCGTCAATGTAGACCTCCATGGTCTTGCCGATCTGATCGGCGAACATTCTGTTGACTAATCGCTGGTAGGTCGCCCCTGCATTTTTCAAGCCGAACGGCATTCGGACCCAAAAGTATTTGTCTTTTTCCGTGTGGAAAGATGTGTGTTTTACGTCTTCCTCCGCCATTGGGATTTGATGATACCCGGCGAAGGCATCCATAAATGACATCATTTCGCAACCTGCCGTACTATCGACCAAGTGATCAATATGAGGCATCGGGAAGTGATCTTTTGGACATACCGCGTTGAGGTCGGTGAACTCAATGCATAATCTCCAGGAGCCAGTTGGCTTTTTGACGAGCACCGCGTTGGCGACCCATTGTGGTTCGTTTGTGGCTACTCCGATCAATTTGTTGTTGAGTAACTTCTGGACTTCTATGTCGAGCGCCGCGTATTTCTCGGGACCGAACTTCCTACGCTTCTGGTGAACATGCTTCATCGCCCGGTCGATCTTCAGATAATGGCAAGCGTGTTCGGGACTTATGCCAACTGTTGTGTCAAGATTTAACACTCTCCGACCGGCGATCGCCTCGGAGATCGGGCGACCTAGCCAATGCCGAGCGGCCGAGGCAGATCTGCCGACCAGCGACCAGGCGGCCGAGCCTTAGCCCAGCGGACAAGCTAAATCGGCCAACCGAATGTCCCAGGACAAGTCCCGGTGCCGAGCGATCGACACCATATACGATCGTCTCTTGGCACCAGCCGACCGACTCCTGGCGACCGACTTATGGACGATCATCTCTCGGCGCTTTGCCGACCGACCCTTTGCCGACCGACCCTCGGTGACCAGCTAGAGATGACCGCTTCATGCTGATCAGGGCCGATGGCCATCCAGTCGGCAAGGGCCGAGCCACAGGACAGCACCCACGTGCAGATCCACAAAAGGCGCTGACAGACCTGTCACCTACCTCACCTACCAACAGGGCCACAGACCTGCAAAAGGAGAGTGAGACAAGACATGTGACCACACTGGCACCTACCTCACCTCGACAAGTCCGCCGAAAGTAACGATGTGGGACCACAGCAGATTTCCAGGACGCGTCGGCTCCTCATTGGAACACACAGCTGACTTCCGGCTGGATTTCTGGACTTTTGGCAGGCTGCCCATGTGATCTTTAGGACGATCGCCCCATTATATTAATGGCCGAAAGACGGTCGCCCACTAGGAGACAAGGCATCTCAGCCCTTATATATACAAGGCCCCCTGCACTTGTATTTTCTCTCTGGCATTCTCGCATTTCAGCATACTTCACAAGCAAAACACACAGCACTTGGCTATTTCCAACTCTTGGCAAACAGCTATCTTTCGGTTTTTCTTCTCTCGGCCTCTCTCATCAGGCAGACGATCGGCGGGGACGAAGAACACCGAGCTTCGCTCAAGAGCCGGATTAACAGAGTCTTTTTACACTCATTGTATTTAGATTTCTCTCATTAATACTTGTATCCACGAATATTTGTATTAATAACATCTCGCGAGAGCATTCAAGCCCGGGCCTAACAAACCCGGCAAATCTTGTCTTATTTATCTTCTCTCGGAAGTGCTCCCGCAATTGTTGTTTGTTGTCCGTCTCCAGCAGTATTTAATCTTCGGATAGATATTTTGGGCAACAATAATTGGCGCTAGAGGAAGGGGATCCAACCCTCAAATTTTTACACCTACCGTCCCGAAGAACACTCGCTGTTCTCGGGGCAGATACTTGAAGTGACACTCACTGCACTTCAAAGAAATCTTTCAGAAATCATGTCTTAGCCTCCGCGTCGAAAGCCGGCCGACAGTGGCGGACCCCTGTTCCGTCGGTCCGAGCCACGGCCCGATGGTGGAGGAAGCCGCCATCGAGAGGCGCTCGATCCGTCCACGGGCAGCGGCCAACCACTCGCTCGATCGGTTCGAACCAAGGAGCAGATCGAAGGGCTGGCGTCTATAGGAGCGACGGAATGCTCTCGACGCGCCTCTGCTATCAACCCTTGGCCGTCCGCCGAAGTCACGCAAGCTCAAGGCGTCATCGGCGAGCGGTCGCCAGAGGCTCCGTCGCAAGAAGAGGCGCTCGCAGGGCACCTCTCTGTCTTCGATCGCACTGGCGGTGACCCGACTGGCGGCCGGGCGGTCCGGCCCGGCTACGAGGCAGCGAGTTTGAGTCCGTCACCGGGAGCTCGGCCTGCCGACTCCCGGAAGGCGGCCAATGTCTGAATCCCCCTCGCCAAATAGCCAAGGCTGGCAGCAGCGGAGTGCGGAGATCGGTACACGATCGCCTCGGCTCCCGCTCCCAAAGCCGATCTGCAAGCGACCGAGCCACGGCGATGGCTGCGATGCAACGTCAACTCGACGACATGAAGGCGCTCCTGGAATCCAGGGCAGGCGCCAAGAAGACGATCGCCGGGCCAAGCGAGCCGCTCACGATCGACATCGAGCTCGCCCCAGTGCAGCTCAAGATCGCTCCCCCGCAAACACCCATGTACGAGGGGCGATCGGACCCCCAGATGCACCTGAGGAAGTTCAACATCTACATGACCGGGTGTGGGGCATCAGATGCGACCAGGTGCCGAATGTTCCCTCTGACGATGGACGACCTCGCCCACCGGTGGTACACTTCATTGCCACCTCGGTCCATTGGCTCCTTCAACGAGCTGGCGCACGTCTTCACGGAGCACTTCGCCACCCGGATCGTCCGGCCAGAAGGACCCCTTCGCATGATGCAAATCAAGCAGGGAGAAGAAGAGTCCGACTCCGACTACATCGACCGGGTAGACGTGATCATCCTCAACGGAGAGCCCGTAAGCGATGAGACCGCCCTCTACGCGGTCCTAGGAGGATTTCAGGGCTTTTCGCCTATGTTCAGGCATCTCACGAAGACCCAACCTACGACCTACGCAGCCTTTCGGGCTAGAGCCGCAGATTTCCTGGCCAGGCAAAGGTTTCTTCTTAGCCTGTGAGCAGCGCGATCGGCACCCGGACAACGATCTCCCGCCCGATCGCCAATATCGACCTACGAATAAAGCGATCGGCAATGAGCGGCGATCGCCGATCTTCCGCCCGATCGCCGATCATCACGCTACATCATCGGCCCGGCCAGAGGACACGATCGCCATCTACGATCCGGCATCTAACATGACGGACTAAGGCATAAGATCGCCTCCACCGCACATCATAAAGCCATGGTCACAGTAGTCGATGGAAGGCTGCTTCGGCCATGCAAGGTCCCTTTCGGCCGAGATCGCCCGCCCTTCGTTTAAATACGAGGCCGGCGTAGTCTAAGGGCTCTCCAACATTAATCAGTGGACACGTGCCACAACCCCCGTCTCAACGTACACCGTCGAGGTCGGCCATCTCCATGGCTGGCCGAGGTGGAAGCAGAGCTAACAAGCCGCGGGCGTGGAGTTGATTCATCCGACGCTGCCCCGCGCAAGGACTCCTCTAGACCGAGACCGCACGCCCTTCGTTTAAATACGAGGCGGCGCGGCTAACAGAGGACCCTCATAATAAAGTGAGTCACGAGACACTCAATGTCTTCGCGCACCAAGACACGGTCATGGAGTCGGTCCATCGATCTCCGCGACTGTGCACGATTCCTCAAACAAAGCGAAACCACCAAGTTTCCATGGTTGATCGGCCAATGTTGTTTTTACAGGTACAAGACCGAAAGATAGCTAAGCCAATCGACCATGATAGCCCAAGTCCAAAACCAAAGTCAGCTCAGCAAGATCGCCCGTCCTCATCTTACACGATCGCCAGCAAGAACCACCTCGCCCCATGTCTTCAACATAGGAGCAAGCTAGGGGGCAATTGTTGTGTCAAGAATTAACACTCTCCGACCGGCGATCGCCTCGGAGATCGGGCGACCTAGCCACTGCCGAGCGGCCGAGGCAGATCTGCCGACCAGCGACCAGGCGGCCGAGCCTTAGCCCAGCGGACAAGCTAAATCGGCCAACCGAATGTCCCAGGACAAGTCCCAGTGCCGAGCGATCGACACCATATACGATCGTCTCTCGGCACCAGCCGACTGACTCCTGGCGACCGACTTATGGACGATCATCTCTCGGCGCTTTGCCGACCGACCCTTTGCCGACCGACCCTCGGTGACCAGCTAGAGATGACCGTTTCATGCCGATCAGGGCCGATGGCCATCCAGTCGGCAAGGGACGAGCCACAGGACAGCACCCACTTGCAGATCCACAAAAGGCGCTGACAGACCTGTCACCTACCTCACCTACCAACAGGGCCACAGACCTGCAAAAGGAGCTGGCAGACAAGACATGTGACCACAGCCTGGCACCTACCTCACCTACTGACAAGTCCGCCGAAAGTAACGATGTGGGACCACCTGTGACAGTACTTCCGGGCGCGTGCTGGCTCCTCATTGGAACACACAGCTGACTTCCGGTTGGATTTCTGGACTTTTGGCAGGCTGCCCATGTGATCTTTAGGACGATCGCCCCATTATATTAATGGCCGAAAGACGGTCGCCCACTAGGAGACAAGGCATCTCAGCCCCTATATATACAAGGCCCCCTGCACTTGTATTTTCTCTCTGGCATTCTCGCATTTCAGCATACTTCACAAGCAAAACACACAGCACTTGGCTATTTCCAACTCTTGGCAAACAGCTATCTTTCGGTTTTTCTTCTCCCGGCCTCTCTCATCAGGCAGACGATCGGCGGGGATGAAGAACACCGAGCTTCGCTCAAGAGCCGGAGTAACAGAGTCTTTTTACACTCATTGTATTTAGATTTCTCTCATTAATACTTGTATCCACGAATATTTGTATTAATAACATCTCGCGAGAGCATTCAAGCCCAGGCCTAACAAACCCGGCAAATCTTGTCTTATTTATCTTCTCTCGGAAGTGCTCCTGCAATTGTTGTTTGTTGTCCGTCTCCAGCAGTATTTAATCTTCGGATAGATATTTTGGGCAACAACACCAACCATATCTTGATGCGACCAGGCAAAGACTCCGATGTTCCTACGTAGCAAGTTGATTAGATCCCCCTTTAATTCATGGTCGATGCTTGCGCCGATCTGTACTTCCCGTTCTGGATGATCCGGATCCATCGTAATGCTTTCCAACTCTTCGACAGGGACGGTCGCCTCTCGTTTGGTGCGATCTCCGGACTTGGTCCTTGGATCGATGTCGAGACTTGGCTCAAAACCGATCCTTGGCTCGATGTCGTCCGTCAATTGATGAGAGATGGCGTCCCTTGAGTCGGGTTGGTATGATGTGTATGGCTCGTCGATCTCCATGGGTTGATCGTCGATCGCTTCAATGTTACATATAGTATGGGAAGTATTGAAAGAAGTAACAACATAGGAGTAATTCTGTAATATCCGCAATTTTCGATTTTTGGTAAATTTCTTTTTTCGGCCGGAGTCCGTTTTGACGGCTCGCTCATGACCGTTTCGTCATTCTGAGAATGATTAATTCTACACTTTTTGTCATCCGAGTTCGTTTGGGTGTTGTTTTGTTGAGTTCTGTGCTTTTTAGCGACTTTTTCGCACTTGAGTTCGATTCTTGCGAATCTCGTCCGAAACTGCTGTTTCGAATTTCCCGCAAGTCCGTTTAACTTTGTTAGACGTGTTGTGAACTTCTGTTTGGTTATTCGATCACGTATCGTGATTTCCGGGCGTTTTGGGCCATTTTGTAATTTCTTGAAAGTTACGGGTATCCATATCTGTATTTGTCATCTTGACCCTTTTCTTGGTCGCGTATGATTAATTATTGCATTACGTTTTCATCTCGAGTCGTTGATGTCGTCCGCGAACTTTTCGTCGTGTTCGTTCCGTGCGTTTTCGGAAATCGAGGCATCGGGTCGTGGCGGCCGAGCACTGGCCGGACGGTGCGGCAGCTGTCGGAAAGTCTTGCACCGCCGAGCAGCCCAGTGTAATATGTCGAACAAATCATCTTGTGCCGCGGCACACCCATCCGTGCAGGCACGGTGCGAGCAGATCTGCGGCACACTGTCAGTGCTTGCAGTACACTCGTGTGTCTTCGCGACCAAAAACCAATCAGACGTGTGACGCGGCACACGCAGGCCGTGGCACAATGCCAAAACACAGGAGTAAATTTTCGGCTGTGCCGCGGCACACTTGGCCAGGTGCGCGACACACGGTCAATGCGGCTCGCCTTTATTAGACGAAATCGGCGATTTCTCCCCATTTCCACCGCATCGCGAGAGAGAGTGAGAGAGAGGGGAAGGGTTCTTCATCTATATCCATTGGGGGTTGATTTTCACCATCTTTCTTGATAGTAGAGCCTGTGCAATCAATCTAACGCGTGTTCTACGGATCTCGGTACTTGAATCTCCTAAGGTAATATTCTAAAACCCTATTTTCGATTAATTTGGGGGTTTTGGGGATTTTCTTCCGATTAGTTCCGTTTTGTTGGTGGATTCATGATGTATACGATTAATATTGTTAGTATCTTTAGTTTTCCTACGGATTCATGGATATTTTGTGGATTTTTATGGAATCGAGAGGGTTTGGTTGTGGTCCGCCCTCGTTGTTATTTTGGTATGAATATACATGAATCGTAGGCGGGGTTCCAGGTGTATTCCATTTCCGTAATCGTCTAGAGTTGGTTGTGATTGTGTTATCCGAATCGTTAGGTCCATTCCGCCGGTTCCTTGCGGTCGTGTTCAACTCTTCCGTTCCGTTCGTGTCGTCGTCTATTTAATCGAGGCAAGTATCCTTATGAACTTACAATCTTGACATAGTAGTTTTGTATGAGAAATTGTGTGTGTGTGTATGCTCACTGCGGGTTAGACTCGACGGGATCTCGGTAGGGTTCCACGAAGCTGTGGGACCGCGAGCTTGCTTTTAACCACTGTGGGTTAGATCCGACGGGGTCTCGGCAGGGATCCACGAAGCTGTGGGTCCGCGGTTAATTGTGGTGCATTTTTACAAATGTGGTTTGATCATTGGCATTTCCGGAAATGAGTATTTTGGAACTATGTTTTCTTTATTGCATGCATTACTATATGTGTAAGATGTAAGTTGTTCATCTAGTTACTTGTACTAGCGTAATTGCTAACCCCTCTGGGGACCCGTTGTCGGGGAAATTCTTGTTATGGATTTCAGGTTATGTTCAGTCAGACGAGCTGCGCTGGATGGTACGAGGATGTCGGCAAGGTTGTTGACATGTGCAATTGAGTCTTGTTATTTCCCTCTTGTCTCTTTTGATGTGGGTGTTTTCCAAATTGTAAACTTATAGATTGTACTCGCGAGTACTTAGGCTTTTCCTTTCAGATTGTGTTTGGACTTCGTTGGAGTTCTTTGTATTTGTCGGTTGATGTTTATTATGCGGTTGTACCGGACGTGTTGTTTATGTTCTTGTTGTTAATAATTGTTTCCTTGCTAACCGAGATGGTTAGTCGAGTGGTGTTTTCTTGTGTTAGCTGGTGGGTCCCATGTAGGGTCCACGGTCTTTGTAATACACCTCGAATATCTTGGGGTGTTACGAGAAAATGGTATCGAGCTCTAGGTTTATGGATACCTAGGCTTGTTGGTTATTTGGGTCTAGTTGTGTTTTGTTTTGCACATTGTCACACCTGCCGCATCTCAAGACATCCGGTGCTCGTAAGTTTTCCTTACTCGATTCTCTTGTTTTCTCGTATTGAAATTCCACTTCTTGAGCGTGATTGCCTCTCTCGTACTTATCGTCGAGTTGTTTCTCGACCCATCCGGTTTGTGTACTTTTGATTTTTGTATTGCGCCGTCCTTTATCTCTCTGGAATATGTGCGCCGTTCTGGGCTTGACCGTTTGTCGTTTTGCGAGCCATCCATCGCTAAACTTCCTAGCATTGGTGGGATCGTGGGTGATCGAAAGATCCGAGTTTTGCTCCGTGGTATATTGTGAGAGGGCTTGACTCTCTAGTCTTTTGTTGTATGATAGAATCTGTGTTTGGTAATTGCGATATACTAAGTGTATGTTGAGCCGAATGTACCGATGAGTTGGACACCGAAGGGTGCAGTATAAGGTAGAAGTTTTGAACATTGATATGTTCCGGTATAGGTATTGATGGCAGAGTTGTTGAGAAACTCACATAGCTGGTTTCGACATACGTCCAAATCGGTGATCTTTGGTTACGTTGTTAAACTTGAAGAGATAGTTTGACATATGCTTGGAATTGGTATTTCCGAGTTGCGCTTTTTAACCGGTGATTTTTGAATGTCGTATATGAGTGTGTTCGGAATTGTTGGTACTTGGCTAATTATTTTTATTTACAACCAACGTGTTTCTATTAATAATAATACATGCGGCGTGCATGCTTGAAAATTTCATAGACTTGATCGTATTGTGGGTTTTTGAAAAGTGACATGAATTTGGGCGAGCCAGCCTTGTATTTTCAAATAAAACCTTGTGTCGGTATTTAAAGGTTGTGTTTAAAAGTGTTTTAGGACATTTTATAAAATGCTACCGCTGTTAAGCCCTTGTCGTGTTTGAAAGGGTCTTGAAAACGATTTTTAACTTATTGGTTTTATTTTCGAATAACTAGAGTATACGATTTTAAAATCAGATTAGCCTGGGGAAACCTAGGTTGTCGAGTCAAGTTGTGTTTGTTGAGTTTTGTCTTGTCGGATTTTGTCTGACTTAGTCGCATCGCGACGCGTCGTTTGAGATCATTGGTCGTGATTAGTATCGAGTGGTGGTCGTCACTTACGTGCGACCTATGGGTGTTGAACTCCCTTCCTTGTGTTGTGCCTCGCGTGACACGAGTTAATTGTATGATTAGTCGTTGAATGATGGAATCCTTCTGTGGATTTTGATTTCACGATATGTGTTTATTAGACTCTCGTATTTGGTTTATACGAGGAGTGTAAATCCTTCTTGATGTATTTTCGCACCGTATTTTATCCATTGCGTGAGTTCTTTCAAACGGCTTTCGGTATTTTGCAAACTGAGTTTTATTTCGTAAAACCGATTCCTTGAATCAAGTTTTGGCATTTTGGCCTTGAATATTTCATGATGGTTTGACAAATGATTTTGTGAGCTTTGGGAAAATATTACCGTCATTGGTCTTTTTAGCATTTTCGAAATGACATGGGAAATTGTGCTTAGCACAGTAAATCCTTGTGAGAAAGGTTTACGGCTGTAATTTTTCGATGAGTTCTGTTGTTGACTCTGTGGTACGTTAGCGCACGCTACTCTTTGCAGCTAGCGCGCGCAAGAGTGAGTTGGTGGCAGGATAAGGGTAGGATAGCGAACGCTACTCGGTAGTTCGGGCGATCCCAGAGCTACCGGGTGGGCTCAAGTTCTCGTTAGCGCACGCTAAGTGTATTTTTGGTCGAGTTTTGTTTGGTGCCGTGATAGCGCACGCTAACCTTAATGATTAGCGCACGCTAATTGTGTCGATATAAATCTTGGACACCGATCTAAGTTGCATTTTCTTCATTTCTTCTCCTTCCTCCATGAGTTTGAGACGTAGCGACTCGGTTTCGCATCTGGGCTAATTTTTCTTCCATCCAAAGGTGTTTTGGAGTATCCTAGATGATTTTTAACATCATCTAATCCATTGTTCTTCGCGAATCTAGGTATTTTCTTGAATCCCTAGAGTTGACTTTTGGAGTTTTGTTCTTGATATCGTTTTCCATCCAGTTTTGATAAACCGATTGTTGTTTTAACGATGTTGTTAAACATATCCTGAGGATTGTATATTACTGTCGTGATTTTGAGCGATTTGATGCGTGTGATATGATGTGTTTAAGTGAATGTTGATACGTGCGAATTTTGGGCATTTTGGCCTATTGTACTTCTGAAAAACCTTGAGTATCTTAGAAAATAAAACTCGAGACGTACTTTTAAAATGAATTATTTCCTCACAGTGCTCTCAAGATGCCTACTAGTGCTACGCTATGTTTCAAAATTATTCTACTTTGAGGATCAAAATATTTTGAGATATTTCTAATGATTTAGAAACGCATTCGTTTAGACCCGAAGGTCGAAATAGCTGAAAAGTTTTAATTTAACGAAAGGTGTCTTCATTTTTTATTTATTTATTAAACGCAAGATAACTTCTTTTAAAAGTCTCGATGACGATGTTTGTACTACTTTTTGATATATGATACTCAAGATCAACTGATGCTTGCAAGTTATTTTCAAAAGATGGTTTTCGTTTTTAAAACCTATCATTCCTATTTGTGGTCCGGGAATATATGTGTAATGTTCATGCTATCGTTAGGGTGTTAACCCCCGAGTTGTTGTTGAATTGGCGGTGTGAGCGTTGAGTAGTTCGCCACACAGTCGTCGTGGTAGCCTCTGTGAGGGGTGTGATATTGGTATTGGATGTTGTCGCCTCGTAGCGGTTTATGCGTTATCGCACATATGCGAGCTGTTAGAGCTCGGGTTGGTATGATTGTGTGCATCGGTGATTGTTCCGCGTCGTGTCGATTGCTTGTTATATTGTTACCTTGGTTCCGTTGTTGTGAGTTTCGGGAGCGAGGTCAAAGGTAATACCCGTACTTAGGGCTGTAAACGAACCGAGCTGTTCGCGAACAAAGCTCGGCTCGGCTCGTTAAGGGCTCGGTTCGGCTCGGTTCGTTAAGAACTCGAGCTCGAGCTCGAGCTCGAAAATCTGTGCGTTAAGAAAACGAGCTCGAGCCGAGCTTGGGCATGTGCGGCTCGAGCTCGGCTCGAGATCGACTCGAGCTCGGTTCGGCTCGTTAAGCTCGATTAATAAATATATTTTTAAATTATTTTTTATAATATTTATATATTATATTATAGATTAATAATTTTTTAAATAATTTTCATATATTAAAATATTAATTTTTATATATATATATTTGAAAATATATAATTTTTAATGATTATTTTAAAATATTTATTTTAAATAATTCAAATATATTATTTAAATAATTTAAAAATATATAATTATTCGCGAACAGCTCGAGCTCGGCTCGAGCTCGACTCGGCTCGAGTTGTTCGCGAACAGCTCGTGTGCGGCTCGATTTATTAACGAGCTCGAGCTCGAACACGATTTTTGTTCGGTAAGAAAGCTCGGCTCGGCTCGGCTCGTCAGAAAAAAATTTAAAACTCGGCTCGGTTCGATCAAAGCTCGGCTCGGCTCGGTTCGTTTGCAGCCCTACCCGTACTATTTTGACTTATATATCTTCTCTTTCTCTAGTCTATCGATTCGCTCGTGTTCATTGATACCTTCTGAACTCGATCTATACCTTGGTTTCACCATTCGAACGAGCTGTAATCTGGTTTTGAGTCGATCTGGTTATCGCTGTGACTTTTCCGAATCCGGTTCGACTATTGTGAATCTTGTTCGGAGGTAACATCTTTTGGTTCTAATAGTTCTTTTATTCAAATGGATCGGATTTTGAACTTTTGTATTTTCGGCTCTATCAACTCGTTTATGCTCGTTAACATTTCTGAACTTTCCCTATCCCTTGCTTTTGTTGATCGAACGAGGGTGGTATTGTTTCGGAATGACTCGTTTGTCGTTGTGACTTTTCAATCGCTATTCCATTTCCTGTGGATCTTATGGGAATGCACGTCTTGCTGTTCTCACCAGGTTATCCTGGGAGTTGTTGTTTGAATTTTATTACCCTACGTGTTTCGGACATGATCGTTCGATTTTTTGTCTCAATCGTTTGTTTGTTCAGTTTTTGTTCTCGTTCGTGATTGTTGAGCGTTTAGGCTCCTTCGTAATTCCCTTAATCTCGGGAAATTAGTCTCGTTTTCGATCTTCCAATCTTTAGGCGGTGGAATTCCGTATTTGTTCAGCGTTTGGCTCGCATTTTGTTTGATGAACCGTTGGGTTGGTCAATCATATTGATTTTCGTTCGTTGTGTTTTGTGATTGCTCGGATAATTGACTTGATTGTATTATTCGTTTAATGACGCTTGTCACTCGTTGATTTTATTATGTCTCTACCGGTGACGTCGTGTTAGTCGCCCTAGAGCGTATTTTCTCGCCGTATGCCTCTTTGCGTTCCTTGCAGCGTTTCACCGTCGGGCGCGAGTCTTCGGTTTTTTTTGCATCTCGTCGAGTTTTCTTGGCAAGGGATATTGCTTCTCCCTACTTATTTTAAGTTTCGGGACGAAACTTCTTTTAAGGAGGGTAGAATGTAATATCCGCAATTTTCGATTTTTGGTAAATTTCTTTTTTAGAGTCCGTTTTGGCTCGCTCATGACCGTTCGTCATTCGAGAATGATTAATTCTACACTTTTTGTCATCCGAGTTCGTTTGGGTGTTGTTTTGTTGAGTTCTGTGCTTTTTAGCGACTTTTTCGCACTTGAGTTCGATTCTTGCGAATCTCGTCCGAATCTATTGCTTCAATTTCCCGCAAGTCCGTTTAACTTTGTTAGACGTGTTGTGAACTTCGGTTTGGTTATTCGATCACGTATCGTGATTTAGGGCGTTTTGGGCCATTTTGTAATTTCTTGAAAGTTACGGGTATCCATATCTGTATTTGTCGTCTTGACCCTTTTCTTGGTCGTGTATGATTAATTATTGCATTACGTTTTCATCTCGAGTCGTTGATGTCGTCCGCGAACTTTTCGTCGTGTTCGTTTCGTGCGTTTTCGGAAATCGAGGCATCGGGTCGTGGCGGCTGAGCAGCTGGCCGGACCGGTGCGGCACTGTCGGAAGTCTTGAGCACCGGCGAGCCAGTGTAATATGTCGAACAAAGCATCTTGTGTGCGCGGCACACCCATCGATCTTGCGGCACGGTGCCGAGCAGTCTTGCGGCACACTCGTGTGTCTTCCGCGACCAAAAACCAAGCGTATCCGTGTGCGCGGCTGCAGTATCTTGTGCACAATGCCAAAACACAGGAGTAAATTTTCGGCTGTTCGCGGCACACTTCGCCGTGCCGCGGCACACGAAGCGATCAACTGTGCAGCTCGCCTTTATTAGACGAAATCGGCCGATTTCTCCCCCATTTCCACCTGCATCGCGAGAGAGAGTGAGAGAGAGGGGAAGGGTTCTTCATCTATATCCATTGGGGGGTTGATTTTCACCATCTTTCTTCGGTAGTAGAGCCCGGGCAATCAATCTAACGCGTGTTCTACGGATCTCGGTACTTGAATCTCCTAAGGTAATATTCTAAAACCCTATTTTCGATTAATTTGGGGGTTTTGGGGATTTTCTTCCGATTAGTTCCGTTTTGTTGGTGGATTCATGATGTATACGATTAATATTGTTAGTATCTTTAGTTTTCCTATGGATTCATGGATATTTTGTGGATTTTTACGGAATCGAGAGGGTTTGGTTGTGGTCCGCCCTCGTTGTTATTTTGGTATGAATATACATGAATCGTAGGCGGGGTTCCGGGTGTATTCCATTTCCGTAATCGTCTAGAGTTGGTTGTGATTGTGTTATCCGAATCGTTAGGTCCATTCCACCGGTT
This sequence comes from Orobanche coerulescens, assembly GCA_033398695.1. Taxonomy (NCBI): domain Eukaryota; kingdom Viridiplantae; phylum Streptophyta; class Magnoliopsida; order Lamiales; family Orobanchaceae; genus Orobanche; species Orobanche coerulescens. Next base: position 56,288,895 of record CM065809.1, on the reverse strand, counting down.
CCTTGCGGTCGTGTTCAACTCTTCCGTTCCGTTCGTGTCGTCGTCTATTTAATCGAGGCAAGTATCCTTATGAACTTACAATCTTGACATAGTAGTTTTGTATAAGAAATTGTGTGTGCGTGTATGCTCACTGCGGGTTAGACTCGACGGGGTCTCGGTAGGGTTCCACGAAGCTGTGGGACCGCGAGCTTGCTTTTAACCACTGTGGGTTAGATCCGACGGGGTCTCGGCAGGGATCCACGAAGCTGTGGGTCCGCGGTTAATTGTGGTGCATTTTTACAAATGTGGTTTGATCATTGGCATTTCCGGAAATGAGTATTTTGGAACTATGTTTTCTTTATTGCATGCATTACTATATGTGTAAGATGTAAGTTGTTCATCTGGTTACTTGTACTAGCGTAATTGCTAACCCCTCTGGGGACCCGTTGTCGGGGAAATTCTTGTTATGGATTTCAGGTTATGTTCAGTCAGACGAGCGGGCGTTGGGATGGTACGAGGATGTCGGCCAAGGTTGTTGACATGTGCAATTGAGTCTTGTTATTTCCTACTGTCTCTTTTGATGTGGGTGTTTTCCAAATTGTAAACTTATAGATTGTACTCGCGAGTACTTAGGCTTTTCCTTTCAGATTGTGTTTGGACTTCGTTGGAGTTGCTGTATTTGTCGGTTGATGTTTATTATGCCGGTTGTACCGGACGTGTTGTTTTATGTTCTTGTTGTTAATAATTGTTTCCTTGCTAACCGAGATGGTTAGTCGAGTGATGTTTTCTTGTGTTAGCTTGGTGGGTCCCATGTAGGGGTCCACGGCGCTGTAATACACCTCGAATATCTTGGGGGTGTTACAAATTCAAACATCTTTTTGCCATTAGCTGATCTCCTTTTACAGTACCGACCGTCCCATCGGCAGTGGGGAATTTGATACAGTAAAAGAAAGATGAGGCGACCGCCTCAAAGGTTTCTAAAAAGGGGCGACCTAGGAACCCATTATAGATGCTGGGCCTATCTATGATTACAAAACTTAAGTTCCTAGTAATCCTAACCTTGGGATCATAAAAGCATACTAGCTCGACGGAGAGCTTGATCCTCCGTAGCAGGCTCGACTGTTGTTGCCGAACCCTTGGAGCACGGTGTCGAAAGGCTTGATGAATTTGATTAAGTTGCCGAGTTGATCTAGGGCGGATTTAAATATGATGTTGCAGAAACTCCCATTGTCGACCAGCACGCGATCGACCGTCTTCCCAAGGATACAAGCGGAGATTACTAGTGCATCCTCTTTGGGACATTGCACTCCCTCCCTGTCCTTGTTGGAAAAGGTGATGAGCGCGTCTTTAGAGATGGTCGGCTCCGGAGGTACTACAACATGGACTTCGGCGAAAGCCCTCAGCTCGGCTTTTCACTTTCTGTTTGACAGGGTGGAAACCGGGGAAAGGCCCCCGAGGCTTCCACCTCCTACTTGAAGCATGCTGATCCGACCGCCAGGGTTGATCGGAGGGATCGACTCATCAGAGTACTCCGGCTCATGCTCGATTCTGGCGATCGGATTGGGAGGAATTCTTTCGTTTGGCTGGCGCTCGCGCCCTCCGGCTCTTTCCGTCCTGGGTTCTGGCTTGGTGATCAAATTGTCCAGTTTGCCTTCCTCAAACGCTTGATCGCGGTATCGAGGAGGTCGCGGCATTGGCTGGTGTTGTGGCCGGGACTCTTATGATAGGCACAAAATTTGCTACGGTCTAGGGGACCGTGGTCCCTTATCGGCTTTGGTTTGGAAAGCCACTCACGACCCTTGATCACGTTGAAGATGTGGGCCGGAGATAAGTTGAGGTTGTGGAGAAGGTGGACCTCTACATCCTCGAAGGCTTTGAACTCGCCAGGCGGCTTGGCGACCGCCTTTCTGGGCTTGGCGACCGCCTTCTTCTGGACATGGGAAGGTGTTTTTCCTTCTTCGGACGGTCCTTCTTCTAAGCGGAGTGAGAGCATCCTCTGTCTGGCCTGGAAACCGGCGGCTTTGCCGCGGAAGATCGAGTAGGTCGGAGGGATATCCTTTGTGAGGTGCCTGAACATGGGCGAGCGTCCGTGGAATCCACTCATGACGGAGTTGAGAGCGAGCTCGTCGCTGATGGGCTCACCGGTGAGGACTATCTCGTCTACCCGGTCGATGTAATCTTCGTCCGACTCGTCCTTCCCCTGCTTGATTTTCATCATGCGGTGGGGGCCTTCAGGGCGAGCGACTTTGGCGGCGAAGTACGTCGTGAAGTCCTTCGCCAGCTTCTCAAAGCCGTTGATTGAGCGAGCTGGTAGTGAGACGTACCATCTGTGGGCGAGGTCGCCCAGAGTTAACGGGAACATCCGACACTTCGTCGCGTCTGAGGCTCCGCATCCGGTCATGTAGATCCGGAATTTGCTCAAGTGGGTCTCCGGATCCGATATCCCCTCATATAGAGGTGTTTGTGGGGGATTGATCGTTGGTTGGACTGGGGCGAGCTCGATCTGAGTCGTGAGTGGTTCGCTTGATCCAATGATCGATCTCCTGGCGCCTGCCCCATTTTCCAGGAGCGCCTTCATCTCGTCGAGCTGGCGTTGCATGGCGACCATCGCCGTCGCCTGACTGCTCGCCGAGTGGCTCTCAGAGCGTGAACCAAGGCGATCGTGTGCGATCCCCTAGCTCCGTGGTGAATGACGAGCTCCCTGCCCGGTGGGTTCCTTTCTTGGCGAGCGAGGCTCGTTGGCCGGCTGTCTCACGGGAGTCGGGTATGCCGAACTCCAGTAAAGGATTCGGATACCGATGTCTCCCATTTGGGGCTGAGTGCCGGGTCGCCATGAGGGATCGCTCCCGGGCGGTGAAGACGGAATCGTCCCGCCTCACGAGAGCCTTCTCCTGCGGCTCGGGGCTTTCGTCGATTTCTCGACATAGATCCCCTTGAGCTTTCGTTTGCTTGCCGGCGGATGGTTGTGAGTGATGGTGGGCGAGTCGTAGGCCTTCCGTCGCTCCCTGAGGATGGCTATAGCCTCCTCAATCTGTTCCGCGGTCTGGAACTGATCGAGTGAGAGGCTAGAACCGTCCCTCGGGGGCGGGAGTGAGAGCCTAGCGTCGCCACGGTCGCCTTCCGCCGTGGGCTGGGATTCGGTCCTCGCCGGAATAAAATTTCTGGCAGATCTCAGGGTGGCTCTCTTGGAGGTCGTTGCTGATGTCATTTTCTGAAGGTTTTTTTCTATTGAAGAACAGTGAGTGTTTCTTCAAGTATATGTCCGGAGAACAGTGAGTGTTCTTCGAGACGGTAGGAATAAAAATGAAGGTTTAAAATCCCCCTTCCTCTAGTGCCAATTGTTGTTACCCAAAATATTATCCGGAGATAGTATTGCTGGAATGATCGAGTAACAAACAAATGCGAGAACACTTCCGTGAGAAAATAGATAACACAAGATTTGCCGGGGTTGTTAATCCCGGGCTTGAATGCTCTCGCGAGATGTTATTAATAAATATATTTTCGAGTACAAATATTAATGTTAGAATCTATTACAAGGAGTGTAAAGACTTCTAGTTATCTAGGCTTTAGAGCGCGTAGATTGCCGGAAGAACCAGATAGATGAATCTGTGAGTTCTTGGTTGGGATATATGATGAATATGTATGAATATCACTATGAATGTCTTAGTGGTTGCCCAAAGAGCCTTTGATTCTCTCTTTGGTGTGTATTTTGCACTTAATTCTTAGTAGAATTCGCCTCCCTCTGGCCACAGCAGTGAGTCCTCTATTTATAGGGGACAAGGTAGTTGGGACCCCCCAGGCGATCGCGGGCGATCGCCGTTTTCTATATTAAAATAAAACGGCCGATCGTCCCGTCACGTGGGCCTATTCCCTTGAGGTCCGAGGTTGCAGTTGGAGGCCAGCTGGGCGAACCAATGGGAAGCCAGCACGCGTTGCGAGTCGCTGTCCGGGGAGGACCCACTTCGTACCTTTCGGCGGCCTTGTCGGTAGGTGTGGTAGGTGACAGGCTGGGGTCAATGATCCTATCTGTCGGTATCCTTTGAAGATCCGCGGGTGGGCCATCGTCCAAGATTCGGTCTTCGACGACTTTGACGGATGCTAGATCCCTACGCGGCATGAGATGATTGCCTCTGGTCCGCTCATTAAAGACGATCGCCAGATACCAAAAGATGATCGCTGGGTACCAAAAGACGATCGCCGCATTGTGCCGAACTCTAGGCGTTTGTCCAGAGTATGTCTTCCATGGTTGGCTTCTCTGATCGTGATGCCGATCGCCTATCGAGGCGTATTAATCGCCGCACAACATGATGTAATAATTGATGTTTTGCTAAATGTTATTTGTGATAATTATGAATTTTTGATCATTGTGGTGTAGACTAAACACATGTGGTATATGAATCGGACAATATTGTCCATCAATCATCAGCAAATATACGATAGATATAGAGGTGCGCAACACTGTATTCTCTTATAAGATTTCCCACAAAGGTTGAGAAACATATTCAAATTAGATTTCGTGATGTAATTCTGTTTCAAGTTTCTGGACGAAACTTATTTTAGAGGTAGAATATGTAGGACGGCATCGTGAAAACGCTGCTTAAACTTTGCGACATGCTTCATTGCGAAATGTAATAGAAAGAAAATTTGGTATCTTCAACTTACCTTTTGCAATTTTTAAATTGGCACCTCTATTCCCATTTGAAACACAAGTAGAATTCGTGTTAACTTGTGCATCATTGCACAATTTTCTTCACAAAGAGTGTCGTTCTGATGAGATTCCTTATTGAAAACGATGACAAAGATTCATCTGATAGTGAGAATGACGAAGATGATGGCATTTCTAAAGCTCAAGAACAAAGAGAGCATACAAATGAATGTAGAAACAATTAGTATCAAAGAGAGCATGCAAATGAATGGAAAAATAATTTAGCATGAAATATGTGGAATGATGCATTGAACAATAAAAATAGAGATGAGTAGATTAGTTAACTGAGTTATTTTCTGCAAAGCTAAGAATTTGTAGACATTTTTATTAATATGATATGGATCTCAAATAGGAAAAAAGACAGTTTTTTTTTTTTTGTTCTGAAATTCCTAATAAAGTGATTGTTGTTTTATTCATATATGTTATTCTGATGATCACAAATATATTATTTCAAAATACTATTTTGTAGTCTCACCAAAATAAGAGTACAACATGATATTAGCTTGTTTGTTTCTTTACAGAAACAAACAAGCCAAAATGTGTTTTTATGAAAAAATGTGAATTCTGTGGAATTTTATTGACATCTGAATTCCATAGAATTCTATTAAATTCTATAAAAATTCATTACCCTAACAAATTTCCTTGATTTCAATATTAGGGACACCTCCCTAAAATCCATAAACATTTGAGGATACTGGAATTTAATGTAATTTTGAAAATTCATACTCAGAATACTAGAAATTCAAAGAATCTATAAAATTCCAAATTGAGGATACTAAAATTCTTATGGGATTGGGAAATCCATATTGGGGACACTTCCCTGAGGGTCGGATTCTCATCTTTCCCTCCGAAGCCAAACAAAGAAAGATGCCCTCCAATATGGGCAAAAGCTATTATGTGCTCCGTGAAATACCTATATTGTAGCGTATAATATAGATGCCCTATTTTCGTCGACCGCCTCCTGCCTCCTTCTCCCGCTTCACCTGCCTGCTTCCCTTTTCCTTTCTTCTCCTTCGCCTGCCACGACCTGCTTCGTCCGCCTGCTGTTTTCTCTTTTCCTTCGCCTTTGCCACGACCTGGTTGCCTACTTTCATTCCGCTCCTCTTCTCTGTCCAATCTTTCTCGTCGTTGTTTTTTCGTTTTTAGGGTTTTCCTTTGTCTTCGATTTTGCCTCTATTTATGCAGGATTTTCAGGGTTCGGATTTTGTTTCTGCTCTTTAAAGAGGTAGGCCCCTTTTTTTTTCCTCGTTCGTGTTTGGTGTGTGTTGTGCTATCTTTTTATGCTTCCATTTTTCGACCGAGAGTTTTCTCTCGATTTTGTTTTTGCTCTGATGTTTGTTTTGGTTTATCGTTTTTTTTCTCGTTTGTGTTTGCTTCCATTTTTGGGTCGAGGATTTGGTTTTTCGGAATATTCACAATTATTTTGAATGTTTTGTTCACTGTGGGGTATTTTTATTGTTTTTTTAATTGTTCTGTGTTTGAGTTTTATTCTATGTTTTTTTTTTCCTGTACTGAAACTGGTAGTTTGAGATTTGCTGCAAATCAGATCGGAGAGTTTTTAGTGGTTTGATGTTATGCTCGTTTTTATTTACTTTACCATATGTTTTGATGGTTTTTGGTGTTTCGGTGCAGGTTGCTGTGTTTTTCAGCCTCCAGCTTGGTTGGTTTCAACTGTGTTTGCCGGTTAGTCCTGCGAACTTTCTTATAGTCTGACTTTGCTTTTTATTCGATAGCTCTTGTTTTTTACTGATGTCTAGGTTCTCGAAGAATATTTGCAATTTGGTCAGCTCGATTATATGAATTGCATTACACAGACATAGCAGATGTATTGCCTATGTTTGTTCATATAGGCTGATTTTGCAGATTAGTTGGTTTTCGTTGGCAGGAGTTCGCTTTCCCATAGTTTAGTGCCGATTTTTTATTTTTTGCAGTATTCTCTTTGCAATAGTTTTTGCTCAATATGTAATTTGTGAGGTATTTGAAATATGTTTTCATTTGCTTTTGGCAACATGTTGTGGTGCTCTTGTATGTTTCAGGTATATGCAATATTTTGCATGCAAAAACATTTCTGTATCAAAATTTTCGGTTGCGCAACTTTTTCTTGGTATTTTTTGGTCCCTACCAGTTTGTCGTGGCGGTATGCGGCAGGAACAGTAGGGTTTTGTTATATTGCTGCATTTTCAGGAGCCATGATGCGTCTCATTTTTTCCATTATTTTTCTGATTCAGACGAATCACATTCCATGTAGCTTTCACTGGCTTCATGTGAGACTTCATGATTTTTTCTTTTTACAGTTTAGTGATGCCCTTTTATTTTTTGCGATATCCTCTCGACTCTTTGTCCATGCTAACGACATTGTAGAGTACATTTCTTATTGTATTATTAATGACTTTTTGCAGTTTAGTAATTACCTTTTATTTTATGCGATATCCTCTCAACGTTTTCCGTGCTAACTTGAATTCAATAGTATTATTCATTATATTTGATTAGGGCGGCCACAGTTATTTCTCTTCTAACATGATGCATTAGGTGCGGTATTAAATAGGCTTTCTGTTTTCTTGTTCAGCAGATTTCTTTTTCTCCCCAAGATCAATAACTGCTGTGTTATTTTCTCTTCAAGGTATACCCTATTTCTTCCTTGCTTCTACCTTGTAGTTTCTGAAATATTTTTTCCCCTTGTATTTCATGTTTGTCTATCGGATGCAATGTCAATGCATGTTTGTGTCTCAATTATCAGCCTGGTCCATATTGCTTTCATGCATGCAGTGTTTTCTGCATGTATTTGCTGTTTGCTTGTTGACTGCAATGTTAATGTCCGCTCGTCTCTTGGTTCATGCATGCTGTGCTCAACCGTACTTGGTTTATATATTTGACCACGTTTGAATATTGCTGTAACAAATTTCATTTTCATTACAGTTAGTGAGGATTTGACTAAAAATTAAATATTACAAAAATTCCTAGACTGATTACTTTTTTTGATACCTCAACACTCGCAGCAACTTATTGGTAATCTCTGTGGCTATTATCGCCCAGATCAAGAATATAGTTTGATTCTCTACCACTTGTATACGTTGGTTTCACTTTTTTCCTCTGTATTTTCTGACTTTCTACCAAACTTGTCAAAGATTTTGCGATGCTTTTCAGTTTCAACTCTCGTAATCTTATCTGGTTTTCTTGATTTCTCAGTAGTCTATTCTTATCATAATCATTCATTTTTCTGTATGCACTTTGATCTTGCTTGTTTGGTTTTTCCTTTCCTGACTTCCTCAAAGTGAATTTGGCAATTTAGGTTCAAAATACATAATATTAGCATTGCACTATCACTCACCTGTATTCATTTGTTTTTAAAGTCAGCTTCGTATCCTTTTTTAAAACAGACATTGCGATCGTGTCATGTGTTTGAATTTATCGGCTGGAAACCTGACATGGCTCCTTAAAACCTATGAATAGAGCCTGGGTCTAGGTAGGTGTAATAATGCCACGAACAAGAACATATGATATTCATTTTCTAGGAGTTCTTTGTGATTTGCTGTTATGCTCGTATTTATTTACCTTACCAATTTTTTTTAGTTTGATTTTAGACTATGTTTTGATGGTTGTTGATGTTTGCTGTGGTTTTCAGCCTGCAGCTAGTTTTTTTAAACTCTCTTCGCCCGTTGCTCCTGCACAGTTTCTTATGTTCTGAATTTTCTTTTTGTTTGGTACCTCTTGTTTTTCACTGGTGTCTGAGACTTCTCCTTTTGATGAATGTTCTCGAAAACATTTGCAATTTGGTCAGCTCGATTATATGAATTGCATTACATAGCAATAGCAGATGTATAGCCCATGCTTGTTCATATAGGCCGATTCGCCAGGTTATTTATTTTCTGCTGCTATATCAAGGATTACTTATTTGGTTTGGTTTCAGGTATACACGACATCTCAAATGCAGTCACCTAACATATTTTCTGTATCAAAATCTTGGGCCACATAACGTTCTTTACAGTCTTACGTGGCATTGTTTTACAAGTTTCTTGTTGAATGTGGTCTTCTATTTTTGAATAAACTTGCAGTATTTCCTTCGTACCATTTAGTTTCTAAAACATTTAACTTCACGTTTTGATTTCAGCCTCTCTTGGTTAAATAAACATTTAGCCTCACTTTATATGTCTGTGAAACTGATTTAGATACTTCTCTTATTCAGATTGAATATCTCCGCTTCCAGAATACTGAGACATTTGGGCAGGTTATTGCGAATTCGATTTCGCCTCCATATTTTCTTTTTTTGTTCCATGTAGTTCCCCTGGCTTCATGTCAGGCTTGTAATTTCTTTTTGTTGGCAGGTTTTTTCCTGCCTACAGTTTAATGACGACCTTTTATTTTTCGCATTCCTTCCCTGAGTGTTTTTTGGTCCTTATCAGTTTCTCGTGTTGGTACGCGACAAGACCATTACAGTTTTGTTATATTGCTGCAATCTCATGAGCCAAGCATAGCATCAGACATCTGCTCTTTTTATTAGGCTTAGGCAACAAAATTATCTTCTTCACATGCCTGTTTGCTCTTTGATGCATCTCGTTTTTCCGTTTACATTCTTACGTCCATGTTGCAATTTCAATAGCTATTTCTGGGTATTTTTGAGTCCCTATTAGTTTCTCGTTGCAGTGTGCGGTAGGAACATTACAGTTTTGTTATTTTGCTGCAATTTCATGAGCCCTGCGTAGCATCAGACATCTGTTCGTCTTATTAGGCTGAATAAAAAAAAAGTATTTTCCTCGGATGCGTGTTTGCTCTCTGATGCATTTCTTTTTTTTTTTGCGTTTATCTTCTGATTCAGCTGAATCACATTCCATGTGGCTTCACTGGCTTCATGTGAGACTTATTTGATACGTATTGCACATTGTTCTTCAGAGGTCGTCAAAGTGGCATCGTTTTATAAATTTCTCGTTGCATGTGGGCTTCTTCTATTTTTGAATAAACCTGCAGTATTTCCTTCGTACCATCACGTGATTAGTCTGTATTTCTTTCACTTCATTTGGTTTCTTAAACATTTAACTTCACGTTTGGATTTCAGACTCTCTTGGTTAAATAAACATTTAGCCTCACTCTATATGTTTGTAAAACTGATTTGGATACTTCTGTTATTCAGATCGAATATTTCCGCTTCCAGGATACTGATACATTTGGGCAGGTTATTGCGATTTCTTCGATTTCGCCTCCATATTTTCTTTTTTTGTTCCATGTAGTTCCCCTGGCTTCATGTCAGGCTTATAATTTTCTTTTTGTTGGCAGGTTTTTAGCTACCTACAATTTAATGAAGGCCATTTATTTTTTGCAATATCCTCTTCGCAATAGTTTTTGCTGAATATGTAATTTGTAGGGTATTTGAATTATGTTTTCATTTGCCTGTGGCAACATGTTATGGTGCCCTCGTATGTTTCAGGTATACGCATTATTTTGCATTCAAAAAATTTTCTGTATCAAAATTTTTGGTCATATAACAATCTTTAGAGTGTTACCTGTCTTTTTAGCTCCGCGTTGCGATTTCGGTGGCCTTCTCTGAGTATTTTTTGGTCCTTATCAGTTTCTCGTGGTGGTACGCAGCAAGACAATTACAGTTTTGTTATACTGCTGCAATCTCACGAGCTAGGCGTAGCATCAGACATCTGCTCCTTTTATTAGGCTTAGGCAACAAAAGTATCTTCACATGCCTGTTTGCTCTCTGATGGATCTTGTTTTTTCGTTTATATTCTTACGTCCACGTTGCAATTTCAGTAACTTTTTATGGGTAGTTTTTAGTCCCTATCTGTTTCTCGTTGCGGTGTGCGGCAGGAACATTAGGATTTGGTTATATTGCTGCAATTTCATGAGCCATGCATAGCATCGGACATCTGCTCATTTTATTAGGCTGAAGAAAAACAAGTATTTTGCTAAGATGCGTGTTTGCTCTCTGGTGCATTTCTTTTTTTTTTTTTGCATTTATGTTCTGATTCAGCTGCATCACAATCCGTGTGGCCTCACTGGCTTCATGTAAGACTTATTTGATACGTATGGTACATTGTTCTTCAGAGGTTGTCCAAGTGAAATGCATGATTTTTTCTTATTATGTCTTTTTATTCTGCTCTGACGACCTCAGGGAGTACAATTCTTATTTATTCTAGATGTGAGGTCGTCTCCTCATGTCAGGTAGTACTCGTTGCTCAATATGTTATTTCTAATGCATTTTACCACTTCCTTGCTAACTTAAATTCAATAGTATTAATAATTATATTTGATTTCCTTCTAACATGGTTCCTTGAGTGTAGTATTAAATAGAATGTCTGTTTTCTTGTTCAATAGATTTCACTTTGCCACCAAGATGAATAAATGCTGTGTATCTCTCCGAGGTATACTCTATTTTTTCTTTGCTTCTACCTTGTAGTTTTCAAAATATTTCTTCGTTCTGCCTCTCCGCTGCGTGCAGACTTCTTCTGCTTGTATTTGCTGTTTGCCTTTGATGTTTTTAAAATCAGCTTCGTCTCCCTTTTTAAAACAGCCCTTGTGATCGTGTCATGTGTTTGAGTTTATCGGATGGAAACCTGACACGGCCCCTTAAAACCTCCGAATAGAGGCTGGGTCTAGGTAGGTGTTACACTGCCACGAACAAGAACACATGATATTCATTTCATGTTCCATTTTCTTATATGTTATCAATATTTGTAAACTGATACTTTAACCATTGCTGTTGAGGTTTGCATAGGTTTGCATACATATTTAAATACAGATGCTTCGTTTCTCCATTGAGAGGTCGAATTAGTAAATGGACATTATAATGGTGTAATGCATTCGAGTTTATCGGCCGGAAACCTGACATGGCCCCACAAAATCTCTGAACAGAGCCTGGGTCTAAGTAGGTGTAACAATGCCACATTTCAAGTTCCATGTACTTTTATGTTATCAACATTGGTAAATTGATATTGTCTCGTTTCTGTTGAGGTTTTTATATATTTGTGTACGTGCCTAAATACAAATTCCTTTCCTCTCTGTTAGAAAATTGCATTGGTAAGTGGACATTAGAATGATCTAGCATGTTCGAGTTTATCGGCTGGAAACCTGACATGGCCCCACAAAATCTCTGAATAGAGCGTGGGCCTAAGTAGGTGTAACAACGCCACGAACAAGAACATATGACATTCATTCCATGTTCTACTGATGTTTGTTAAATACGTATTGCTGTTACAAAACTGATTCAACATGTTTTTGATATTATTAGTCTGAGTTTATTGGTCTCGAATCATTTTGTGCATCTGTATTCTACATGATATTCATTTCATGTTTCATTTACTTTTATGTTATCAATATTTGTAAACTGATAATTTTCCTAATGCTGTTGATGTTTCCATAGATTTGCATACGTGTTTAAATACAAATACTTATCTTCTCCACTGGGAGATCGCATTAGTAAATGGACATTATAATGGTGTTATGCGTTCGAGTTTATCGGCTGGAAACCTGACATGGCCCCACAAAATCTCTGAACAGAGCGTGGGTCTAAGTAACTGTAACAATGCCACAAACAAGAACATATGATATTCATTTCATGTTCCATTTACTTTTATGTTATCAACGTTGGTAAACTGATATTTTCTCGTTTCTGTTGAGGTTTTTATAGATTTGTATATGTGACTAAATAAAAATAACTTTCCTCTCTGTTAGAAAATTGCATTGGTAAGTGGGCATTAGAATGATGTAGCAAGTTCGAGTTTATCGGCTGGAAACCTGATATGGCCCCACAATTTCTGAATAGAGCTTGGGCCTAAGTATGTGTAACAACGCATATGACATTCGTTTCATGTTCTACTGATGTTTGTTAATACGTACTGTTAACTGATTCAGCATGTCTTTGATATTATTACTCTGAGTTTATCAGTCTGAAATTATTTGTATTCTACATGATATTCATTTCATGTTCCATTTACTTTTATGTTGTCAATATTTGTAAACTAATAATTTTCCCATTGTTGTTGAGGTTGGCATAGATTTGCATACATGTTTAAATACAAATACTTATCTTCTCCACTGAGGGGTCAAATTAGTAATTGGACATTATAATGGTGTAATGCGTTCGAGTTTATCGGCTGGAAACCTGACATGGCCCCACAAAATCTCTGAATAGAGCCTGGGCCTAAGTAGGTGTAACAACGCCACGAACAAGAACATATGACATTCATTCCATGTTCTATTGATGTTTGTTAAATATGTACTGCTGTTACAAAACTGATTCAACATGTTTCTGATATTATTAGTTTGAGTTTATCGGTTTGTAATCATTTTGTGCATCTGTGTTCTACATGATATTCATTTCAAGTTCCATTTACTTTTATGTTATCAATATTTGTAAACTGATAATTTTCCCAATGCGGTTGAGGTTTGCATAGATTTGCATACGTGTTTAAATACAAATACTTATCTTCTCCACTGGGAGGTCAAATTAGTAAATGGACATTATAATGGTGTTATGCGTTCGAGTTTATCGGCTGGAAACTTGACATGGCCCCACAAAATCTCTGAACAGAGCGTGGGTCTAAGTAATTGTAACAATGCCACAAACAAGAACATATGATATTCATTTCATGTTCCATTTACTTTTATGTTATCAATGTTGGTAAACTGATATTTTCTCGTTTCTGATGAGGTTTTTATAGATTTGTATGTGACTAAATAAAAATACCTTTCCTCTCTGTTAGAAAATTGCATTGGTAAGTGGACATTAGAATGATGTAGCAAGTTCGAGTTTATCGACTGGAAACCTGACATGGCCCCACAAAATCTCCGAATAGAGCTTGTGCCTAAGTAGGTGTAACAAGGCATATGACATTCGTTTCATGTTCTACTGGTGTTTGTTAAATACGTACTGCTGCTACACAACTGATTCAGCATGTCTCTGATATTCTTACTCTGAGTTTATCAGTCTGAAATCATTTTGTGCATTTGTATTCTACATGATATTCATTTCATGTTCCATTTACTTTTATGTTATCAATATTTGTAAACTGATAATTTTTCCATTGTTGTTGAGGTTGGCATAGATTTGCATACGTGTTTAAATACAAATACTTATCTTCTCCACTGAGGGGTCGAATTAGTAACTGGACATTATAATGGTGTAATGCGTTAGAGTTTATCGGTTGGAAACCTAACATGGTCCCATGAAATCTCTGAACATAGCCTGGATATAAGTAGGTGTAACAATGCCACGAACAAGAACATATGATATTCATTTCATGTTTCATTTAGGGGGTGCTTGGTTGGGGGTATCGGGAGGTAGGGAATGGGAAAGGCAATGAATAAACTGCTGGTGGTGGCTGGTTAGGAGTAAGGAATGCAATCATTGCTTAGTAGTGGGTAATGAGGCATTACTCAGTAAATTGGGAGGAAAGGTAATGATTACCCACCACCGCCACCACCACCACCAGCAGCCACCACCAGCCACCACCACCAGCAGCCGCAGCCGCCACCAGCCACCACCAGCAGCCGCAGCCGCCACCACCACCAGCCACCGCCGCCACCACCACCACCACCAGCCACCACCACCACCACTTTGGAGGTTAATGTGTTTTTCTTAAACCAAGCGCTATCAAAGATAATGATAATCTCCATTCCATTTCTTTATATTCCATTGTATTCCCTTTACCTTTGCTATTCCCATTACCCTCTTTGAACCAAGCGCACCCTTACTTTTACATTATTAATGTTTGTAAACTGATATTTTCTCTTTTCTCTTTGAGTTTTTGATAGATATGTATACGTGCTTAAATACAAATACCTTTCCTATCTGTTAGAAAATTGCATTGGTAAGTGGACATTAGAATGATGTAGCATGTTCGAGTTTATCGGCTGGAAACCTGACATGGCTCCACAAAATCTCTGAATAGAGCCTGGGCCCACGAACAAGAACATATGACATTCATTCCATGTTCTACTGATGTTTGTTAAATACGTACTGCTTTTACACAACTGATTCAACATGTTTCTGGTATAATTAGTCTGAGTTTATCGGTCTGAAATCATTTTGTGCATCTGTATTCTACATTATATTCGTTTCATGTTCCATTTACTTTTATGTTATCAACATTTGCAAACTGATAATTTTCCCATTGCTGTTGAGGTTGGCATAGATTTCCATACGTGTTTAAATAAAAATGCTTATCTTCTCCACTGAGAGGTCGAATTAGTAAATGGACATTATAATGGTGTAATGCGTTCGAGTTTATTGGCTGGAAACCTGACATGTCTCCATAAAATCTCTGAACATAGCCTGGGTCTAAGTAGGTGTAACAATGCCACAAACAAGAACATATGATATTCATTTCATGTTCCATTTACTTTTACGTTATCAACGTTTGTAAACTGATATTTTCTCGTTTTTGTTGAGGTTTTTATAGATTTGTATACGTGCTTAAATAGAAATACCTTACCTCTCTGTTAGAAAATTGCATTGGTAAGTGGACATTATAATGATGTAGAATGTTCGAGTTTATCGGTTGGAAACCTGACATGGCCCCATTAAATCTCTGAATAGGCCTGGGCCTAAGTAGGTGTAACAACGCCACGAACAAGAACATATGACATTCATTCCATGTTCTATTGATGTTTGTTAAATGAGTACTGCTGTTACACAACCGATTCAACATGTTTATGATATTATTAGTCTAGGTTTATCGGTCTGAAATCATTTTGTGCATCTGTATTCCTCTCTAATGTGCTCAGAACCATATTTCACTGCGGTTAGATACCTATACTAACTGTTTCTCCAGTTTTTTTGATTCTTTGATTCTGATTATTTTTTCAGTTACTAAATTTTCGTCGTAATGGACGAATATATTACAGAGTTGCTTAGGGAAATGAACGAATTATCAAACCCTCCAACCTAGGTATAGTCTGCTACTGATGTCGCCAAATGCATACGAGCCTTACAAAATTATCAACCAGATTCTCTTGAGGATTTGCAACAGAGAGCTATCATTGAACAATGCATACATATTCTTGAACATAGGAATATTCTCCGTTACGAGAGGGACACAGCAAAAAACGAGATGATTTTGATGCACTCACTTCATTATTTGATTATCCTGAGTATGAGCTGCCATTTCAGTGTCCTACTAATAGTCCTACGTAAATTTCAGATGACCTTCGTCTCGATGTTTTGACTCCAATGATACAAATCAGGCGTCTCTGTAGCAAATCCTATTCGAGTGTCAGAGCACAAAAAACCATGTACTATATTGGCAGTCAGTGTAATTAGTCCGACGGCTATCTTGATGAGGTGTTTGCATACAAACCACTATTTGAGGACTACGATACGCTCGACCGCAGTCGTGTTCTTTAACGTGCTATTCCTAATATTTACTGCATTCCCAATCTGGCTGAATATGTTTTCAAGCGAGAACTTGGCCTGGGATTCCCTAAACTCAGGGCTCGAGCAAATAAGTAGGTCTGGAATAGATTTGCTGAGCTGCTTTGGCTGTATGGCTTGGAATACAATTGATGATATCTACTGCGTTCCCAACCTGGTCGAATCTGTTCCTAAAGGAAACATTGAGCAGGGCTGTCCTAAACTACGGGCTCAAAAGAGTACTTAAATTGAGGATCGATTTAGTGTGGTTGTTTACCTACGTAGTTCCAAATCTTCCTGCCTATTTGGTTGTTCACTTTTTTCATACTCCTCTTCCGTGTGGCTGTACAATATGGATATTACATATTTCTTTCTGCAAATTTCTTTATTTTGTTTTCACACTTTTACAGTTCATACTAGCAATAAATACTGTCCTAAACTACTAACAGAGGTAGCGGCTGTAACATTTAGAAAAGTAGTCTTCCAAATAATACCTGGTCGTTTCATGAGTATACTAAATAATATATGCCTTTCGTAAATTTATTGTATTTCCTTTCGCCTCTCATTACAATAATGATTTTTAATATGTTATCATCACAGTTTTATGTATTATATTTCTAATACTTCTTCAAATTATACTATTTCTCTAGAAAAATTATCTGTAAAATAGAGTAATGAGTTTGTAGGATTCTTGTACAGTATACTCATGACAATTACATGTCTGACTGTGGAGGTTATCTTTTATAGTACATTAATGGGTTCAGATGTACAGAAATTGTTCTGTATTGAGCTGTATTCTGCTGCATCTATTGAGATATTGAATATTTGCAACCGCATCGAATAGTGACTACATATGTTGTGTGCGTGCCTGAATGGTTCTAACTACTTCCACAGTCGATTGCACTGTCTGTATTCACCCTCTCGCGGCTGATTCTCCGGCGTTTGACTCTACATTTTACTCTAAGGTCCTTATTATTTTTCGTTTATTAGCTGTTTATTGCATATTCTACTTTACTTCGATACGTTTCCAAATTCGTCAAGCTATATTACCCTTTCATACTTTTTAAATATTTTTAAATTAATATGTAATGTCCGGGTCAACATCTCTTGTTCAATGTTTTCTTGACAGGGACAGGAATAAATTTAGCGTTCATCCAGAGATTATTACAATATACATCAAATGGCAAGTACCTCTCAGCAAAAGGCTCAATCAGATCACATATATGTTCTTAATAATACCTAAATTTTCTGATCATCTCGCTGTATTTGTTAAATTATATCATTATATTCTCATACTTTCCAGGACAAGAGCTGAAACTGGATGTCCAATCAATGTCCGTTCATCATCCTCTGGTATGTTAGCTGTCTGGTCCTTTTCTTTATTTTCATTCTCCATCAACATCGTTAATAAGAAAATTATTAACTCTTTCTTACTTTGAACAGGAAACCACAATGTGATTGGCCTGAAAAAAAACGCAAGAAACCGAGATACATACACATCAATGGACACAGGAAAGAAGATCGCTATGCTAGACAAAAGAAGATTTAGGTACAAACAACAAAGTAAGTTACTTCATAAATTTATTTGTTTCTTTCTACTATTTTCTTTATTTCCCTCTTCTTATTAGTCTCTGACCAAATGTATGTTACATTTCGCTTCCTTTACTAAATGTGTGTTGCATGTTCTTTGCTGTAGTTGCATTTGCCAACGAGGCAACATGTTCTACCAGCAGTCAAACTACACCCTCCCGAGCAAAATGACCGCGAATTACTTCTCTTGTGCAACATGATCTTCTTAGCAGAATGGAGAACATCCCCTTGCATGCCTGGTCTCTGCCATTCTCCAGTGCATGCCTTTTCTGCAAGGCCCTGCTTTATTCGAGGGAGCCAAAGAGTTTCTGCTGCCTACGTGGTCAAATTTCCCTGGCTTTACCTACAATGCCGCCCCAACTTTGGGAATTATATACTTCGCTAGAGTCCTCTGATGCAATTCATTTTCATAGGCGTTGTCGCACTTATAACAATACTACTGTTTTTATCTCCTTGGGTACCACGTACGATGAGAACTTGGCCAAATCTAATAAGGGTGTATACAGCCTCAGAATTCAGGGAGCAGTTTATCATTTCATCAGAGATTTGATACTTGCAGAGGGTCATGGACGAAAGCTGCAATTATATTTTTACGAAACTAAAAACGAACTGTAGAATAGACTATCTCACATATTCTACAAGTCATTGTTGATTTGATGAAAATAAATCCCTACGCAATTTTTTTCCGGGGGATTCGCGAACTGGTTAATTTACAAGAATACAACATTGTTCTTCGTGCAGACCCATCTTTGGACATGCGTATTTGCAATTTGCCGACGGAAAACCAAGTCGCTACAATTTGGAATGAAATGACTGGTATTCCTGCAGCGCAGCCGCACGACATTCGTGTTTATACCTCATCAAGAAAACACACCGCGTATATTATTACTACGGTTGCTACAGCCCACTACATGTAACACCCCCAATCCGTTTAGAGACATTAGACGCCGTAGACCAGGCAAGAAACCACAAAACAAACCCACACGTGGTCAATTCGACCAAAATATAAAACCGTAGACCGATTAGGTCTCTCAAAATACAACATATTAGTACAACTGATAAACTAAAATACAACTCGATCACAATTTACACAACATGTCCATCCTCATAAGGAGGACAAAGAACTAGAAATAAATGCTCGGACCGACAGATCACTGACGGACAACTGACTACAACTGTGACTAGTATCGCTGTTTTACATCATCCTCCATGCAGATCCTGTGGTTGCTCTCTCTCAAATCGGAATACCTGAAAAACATAACATAATCCCCCAACGAGGGGTTAGCGATGGAAATCGCTAGCAAGTAACCAAGCTATACAATTATACATCAAGAATATAATCGTTATGAAAATAACCTTTCGACAAGGTAGTAACACCATCCCCGAGTCTAGTCTTTTCAAAATCATTTGCTTTAAGAATGGATCATGTGAATTACTCCAGAAATCACTTTAAGAGATTATTTAGAGACTTCGGGGGTCTCAGTGTAAATCATGAAATATGAATATTTTTCCTTTCCAAAAAGGTTTTCTTTCAAAATCATATAAATGATTTTATTCTCAACCCAAAACCTCAAAGACCAATACCATATCCACCAATATAACTAGGATACAAGATTCAAACATTCACATTTCATAGATATCAAATCAAAAGTCAAATCGTCTCCGTTGCCCCAAAGGTCCTACCCAGATTAGCTCATCGAAAACAACTCAAATACACCCATAAGTTATCTTGACATCGTACTCGCAAGTAACGATTCTCGGAGCCCTCTCCAGACTTACCCGATTATATAACTTTATGGTCAACTCGTAACGCCTAGCCGTACTCACAAGTAACGCGCCTCAGGAGGCCTCGACGGAACCCTACCCAGATAACATAATTCAAACACGCCCATAAGTTATCATGACATCGCACTCGCAAGTGACGATTCTCGGAGCCCTCTCCAGACCTACCCTAATTGATAACCTTATGGTCACAACGTAACGTCTGGCCGTACTCGCAAGTAACGCTCCGCCGGAGGCCTCAACGGGACCCTACCCGGATAACATCTTAATTCACTAAGATGCACAACAACAAAGGTACAATATTCACCACAATCCGCAAACACGTAACACATAAGTTAATGCATCATAACTTCAACAAAGGCACAACATTCACAACACACCATCATTCAGGAAAAAGGCTAATGAGAGAATAATACAAGTATTACGCGATTCCACAATTTCTCGGGTAACTACTCATTTCTAGTCCTGTTTTAAGCACACACAAAAACATGAAATGGTTGTTATCATTCTTCATGAAACTCAAGTTTACGTTCGAATTTACTTTCATAGGAATCACATATTCGTTTGAAAACAAGTTACGGTTAAATATACAATCACTAACAAGTCCACGTTAAATTCACGACACATCACATTCTCAAAATATAAAGAATATAGACGAGATACTCGCCTCAAGTCCAAATCACGTGAAGCAACGGGAAAGCTCGACCGGAAACCCTCGAATCCTCCAACTAGGGTGAAAACACAAGAACAACATAATTACTACGAAGTCGATCGCAAGGAGGATGGAAAATATGTGAAATTCCCAACAAGAATTCGTAGAAACAAAAGATCGAACACTTGGGGTTCAATAATTCCCTCAGAACATTAAGAACATCACTCGAACCCGGATACGACAAGAGACACAAATCAAATCATCGGGAGAGAATCAATACAACCGATTGATGATATACAACAACACGATTCATGAAGAACAACTCGAATCTTGAAGATTCACGAAATATAAAGGAAGGGTTTACAAGATGATTACCTTGATTCGAAGATGAAGAACACGGATTAATGATGTTAATCAACACCATGAACTCAAGGAAGATGTAAACTTGGAGTTACAAGACTCCAAAATTGCCCTCCAATCACCACAAGTCGCCATAGCCGCAGAGGAAGGAAGGAAGGATGAAAAATGACGAACACGGTCAACCCCTGGGTATATAAACCCGTGCCAGCATTACGTACGTTATACACGAAGGATAACATACGTTACGGGTATTGCGTACGTAAGGCACGAAATATTATGTATGTAATCGATGACGAGAACCTCCTGTCCGAAATAACGAAGACCATTACGCACGTTATGGCAAGGATTTAACGTACTAATGCGCACAGTTAACACACGTTAGGACCAACACATAGCGTGCGCTATCGACGGCCAGAACTCACTGTCTGAACTGGGAAGACCTTACGTACGTAATGAGAAGGGCTTAACGTACGTAAGGCACATGATGATAACGTACGTTATGCTTATAGCATAACATACGTAAGTCACTTAGCAGTTCCAGAACTGCTAACTTCAGCTCGTCGAGTACGAGCGCGACGAAACCGCAAAATGACAACAACAACAACACAAGACGAGGACATGCATACGAAGAGTGCAGAACGACGAACCCGAAGGTTCGGAATACGACAATAGAAGTAATTACCCCCAAATTTTGGGAAATTACAAAACGGCCCAAAACGTCCGCAAATCACAATATGACATCAAACAACCCAACCGAAGCTCACAACACGCATAACAAAGCTCAACGGACTTATAGGAAACACACAACTGTAGTTTCGAACCACCATCACACGAAATGAACCAAATAGCGGAAAAAGTCGCTCAAAACACGTATTCGGGTAAAACAGCCCCGGAACAAACTCGGATGACCAAACACGCAGAACAAAATATTATCAAAATGTCAAAATGCTCGCAAGTGAGTTCTGGAAACCAGAAAAGTGCCAAAAATGAAAAAGTACCAAAAGAGAAAATCAGGGGTATTACATTCTACCCCCCTAAAAAAAAGTTTCATCCCGAAACTTAAAAAAAGAAAGGGTGAAGTCACAAACAACAAAACACGGACGACAAAATCTCAGCGGTCCCGACGAATCGATCTCGATACCGATGCCGAAGCACGATTCTCGGAAACTTCATGAAATATTTCACAATACTGAACTCTGTGGCCCTCAAGTCCACAATTATAACAAGTAATCGGTTGCGAAGGATAATTAGCTTGCACATGACCCACAACGTTGCAATTGAAACACCTCTCAGTCTGACTAGGAGTCAAAGAAGATGGCTTGGAACTCTTGGTTCCACTGAACGAAGAAATGAAGGTTTCATCGAAGGACTATGCGAAACTCGATGAGAAGAAGTTCCGACTCCCACACTATCCGAAAAATCTCCAGACGTCCTCTGCCTCTTCGGCTCATGTAAAGGCCCAATAGATAACGATGCCATATCGTACGCCATGGCTCGATTCTGATACTCTCTCAAAGTAGCACAAGTGAAACCCGACCTGTACTGTCGAATCTCTGGTTTCATCTGCATATCGAAATGACGGATTTTATCTTCCTCGGTCCTCACTTGCCCCTTCATGTAAGTGAGCTATCGACTATAATCGATAATAGTCTGCGACACGGGTACATCTTGCGGCTCGGCTAGGTAAAAATCTCGGATTCTCTGCTCTCGGATCGGCTCCAGACAGAACTCTGCTTCCATCAACTTCTTGAACTCATCCCAAGTAACAGCATGATCCTGAGGCTCAACGGCCTCCCACCACTTAGCAACGTCAGTATCGAGAAGGAACTGAGCGATAGGAATTCTCCATTCCTCTGGACAACCAACCGACTTGAAAATCTTTTCTAATTGGAAGAACCAACCGTCCCAGCCCAAAGTATCACCTACGCCCGCAAAATGGGAAGGTTGCATACGTACCACTTCTCTAAGCCACTTAGTCGACCCGACGTTCTCAGTCACGGTAGTGTTATGCTGAACCGCCTGGGTCAAATGAGCCATCTGGTTTGCCACCTGCTGAAGTATAGTAGCAACACCAATACCAACGCCATAACCGGCAGCATAATCCTGATCGTGTGACTGATTGCCACGGCCCCAACCTCTGCCCCTCGACATACTAAACTGAACAACCGTTCGTTAAAATGAGACATAACAACACATAACATCAATCACAAAAGAAGGTCCATACAAGACACACTGCGAAGCACAGAAATATTCTTGCTAACAAGAGTTACCATAGAGTGTTCACACAATAAACTCATATCTGATAGTTCTCATAGATTCGGAAATGAATATTTCCGACAACAACATTTAACAAGTCATCACACATTAGAACCAAGCACATGGGTAAACCACTCGAAACATTTAACACATGCCCTAGGCATTAAGTGCAGCTATCACCGCATATACGACAATATCATTCAAGTTTCGAACCATTCTCAACTGTTACCATCGTTTTTCAAACAAAACCAAACGCTCATAGAATAGTCATAAACTCCTACATTAAAGTTGACAAAACTCATCGATTTTCCAATAATCAAGAACATCCCAATTCAGTTGAACTTTTGAAAATCTCAAGTCAAAATCTCTGTGTTAAAACACTAAATTTTCCGAAATTTTTAAAGTTCAAACTTTCTAACAAGAGTCATGGAAAAACAGTTTAATGACCACAACTCGAGCATCATCAACACGGGTAATAATATAAGTCAGCACACGTTTCTTTCAAATATAATTGTCGAACATACATATTAAAAAAATGTAATTTTCTTCTCAAACAACAAAAATGCTTATCGCTTCTTCGTGAAATGGATCAAGGATTTCCTATTTTAAAATTTTTGAAAAAGTGTGAAAAAATATTTTAGAAGACTTGTCGTTCCTCGTAAAGCGGAAATAACTCAGTCTAGAAAAAAAGAAATTTGAAATCATCAACATCCTGTTCCGTTTCGAAGCTAAACTTTCGATTCTTAGCAAAAAAATTCCAAAATCCTTTCGATCATAATCAAAATGACGGTAATATTTTACAATGTCCAAAATACTTTAAAACGCCTACTTCAGATACCGTCTGAAGGTGTCATTTAAAAATACAAGACTAACTCGTCAAAGTTTAACCATTTTCAGAATCCATGCAAAACTGTTGATTAACCCCACCATCGAAATATTTTCAAAAATCGGTTCTTTACAAACATACTCAGGCTCATAATTGCAATTAAGAAAACCGTTTTCAAACCTACACGCAACGGACATAATTACAACTATCCAAAAATAATCGAACTTGAAACCACATGCCGACTCGGCAACGAGATCACAAATTCAATCAAACATAATTCGCGAACACCAAGTTCAAACATACGTCAAAACTGCCCATCTGAGTTCCTCACGAACTCTACCGTCGATACATTCTCTGGAACACATCAAGATTCACAGTGTTCACATCGCATTGCACTAATCGGTGTCCAACCATCAATATATTCAGCTCAATCTACACACAATATACCACAAGTATCAAACACGGATTTCACTTTACAGCACTAAACAAACAAAATTACGAACCCCAATCATCGCACATACAGGAAATCATGAAATATCAATACCTCGCATAAAAGAAGAGACTTACGTCCATAGGTCGCACGGAGAGGATGGCTGCACCACGATACTAATCACAAAAAATCACAATTGATCACAACGGACCATAATTGTCACGCTTGTTCACAATTGCTCACCCGGGTGACACAACAAGACACGACTCCGACAAGACACGACTAGACAAGACACGACTCGACAAGACCCAACTAGACCCAACTGCCTAGGTTTTCGCAAACCTAAGCTCCGATACCATTTATGTAACACCCCCAATCCATTTAGGGACATTACACGTCGTAGATCCTTTCCGCAAGGATCTACCAGGCAAGAAACCACAAAACAAACCCACACGTGGTCAATTCGACCAAAACATAAAACCGTAGACGGATTAGATCTCTCAAAATACAACATAGTAGTACAACTGATAAACCAAATTACAACTCATCACAATTTACACAACATTTACATCCTCTTAAGGATGACAGAGAACTAGAAATAAATACTCGGACCGACAGATCACTGATGGACAACCGACTACAACTATGACTAGTATCGCTGCTTTACATCATCCTCCATGCCGATCCTGTGGTTGCTCTCTCTCAAATCGGAATACCTGAAAAACATAACATAATCCCCCAACGAGGGGTTAGCGACGGAAATAGTTATCAAGTAACCAAGCTATACAATTATAGATCAAGAATATAACCGTTATGAAAATAACATTTCGACAAGGTAGTAACACGATCCCCGAGTCTAGTCTTTTCAAAATCATTTGCTTTAAAAATGGATCATGTGAATTACTCCAGAAATCATTTAAAGAGATTATTTAGAGACTTCGGGGGTCTCAATGTAAAATCATGAAATATGAATATTTTTCCTTTCCAAAAAGGTTTTTTTTTTTCAAAATCATATAAATGATTTTATTCTCAACCCAAAACCTCAAAGACCAAAACCATATCCACCAATATAATCGGGATCCAAGTTCAAACATTCACATTTCAGAGATATCAAATCAAAAGTCAAATCGTCTCCATGGCCCCGAAGGTCCACCCGGATTAGCTCATCGAAAACAACTTAAATACACCCATAAGTTATCTTGACATCGTACTCGTAAGTAACGATTCTCGGAGCCCTCTACAGACTTACCCGATTAGATAACTTTATGGTCAACTCGTAACGTCTGGCCGTACTCACAGGTAACGCGCCTCCGGAGGCCTCGACGGAACCCTACCCGGATAACATAATTCAAACATGCCCATAAGTTATCATGACATCGAACTCGCAAGTGACGATTCTTGGAGCCCTCTCCAGACTTACCCGAATTGATAACCTTATGTTCACAACGTAACGTCTGGCCGTACTCGCAAGTAACGCGCCGCCGGAGGCCTCGACGGGACCCTACCCGGATAACATCTCGATTCACTAAGATACAACAAAGGTACAATATTCACCATAATCCGCAAACACGTAACACATAAGTTAACGCATCATAACTTCAACAAAGGCATAACATTCACAGCACACCATCATTCAGGAAAAAGGCTAACGAGCAAATAATACAAGTATTACGTGATTCCACAATTCCTCGGGTAACTACTCATTTCTAGTACCTATTATAAGCACGAAAAAAACGTGAAATGGTTGTTATCATTCTACATGAAACTCAAGTTTACGTTCGGATTTACTTTCATAGGAATCACATATTCGTTTGAAAGCAAGTTACGGTTAAATATACAATCACTAACAAGTCCACATTAAATTCACGACACATCACATTCTCAAAGTATAAGGAATATAGACGATATACTCGCCTCAAGTCCAAAGCACGAGAAGCAACGGGAAAGATCGATCGGAAACCCTCGAATCCTTCAACTAGGGTGAAAACACAAGAACAACATAATTACTACGAAGTCGATCGCAAGGAGGATGGAAAATATGTGAAATTCCCAACAAGAATTCATAGAAACAATCGAACACTTGGGGTTCAATACTTCCCCAAGAACATTAAGAACATCACTCGAACCCGGATACGACAAGAGACACGAATCAAATCATAGGGAGAGAATCAATACAACCGATTGATGATATACAACAACACGATTCATGAAGAACAACCCGAATCTTGAAGATTCTCAAAATATAAAGGAAGGGTTTACAAGATGATTACCTCGAATCGAAGACGAAGAACACGGATTGATGATGTTAATCAACACCATGAACTCAAGGAAGATGTAACCTTGGAGTTACAAGACTCCAAAATCTCCCTCCGGTCGCCACAAGTCGCCATAGCCGCAGAGGAAGAAAGGATGAAAAATGACGAACACATTCAACCCCTGGGTATATAAACCCGCGCCAGCATTACGTATGTTATACACGAAGGATAACGTACGTTACGGGTATTACGTATCTAAGGCATGAAATATTACGTACGTAATCGATGGCCAGAACCTCCTGTCCAAAATAACGAAGACCATTACATACGTTATGGCAAGGACTTAACGTACGTAATGCACACAGTTAACGCACGTTAGGACCATCACATAGCGTGCGCTATTGACGGCCAGAACTTTAATACCCGTGATTTCCTCTTTTGGTAATTTTTTGTTTTTGGCATTTTTCTGGTTTTTAGAACTCGCTTGCGAGCATTTTGACATTTGGTCATCCGAGTTTTTTCCGGGGCTGTTTTACCCGAATCCGTGTCTTGAGTTACTTTTTCCGCTATTTGGTTCATTTCGTGTGATGGTGGTTCGAAACTACGGTTTCGTGTTTCCTATAAGTCCGTTGAGCTTTGTTATGCGTGTTGTGAACTTCGGTTTGGTTGTTTGATGTCATATTGTGATTTGCGGACATTTTGGGCCGTTTCGTAATTTCCCAAAGTTTGGGGGTAATTACTTTCGTTGTCGCTATTCCGAACCTTCGGGTAGTCGGAATTGTATTTTCTTTTAATATCTGAGTTCTTCATTGTGCATTCTTCGTATGCATGCCTTCGTCTTGTGTTGTTGTCGTCGTTTCGCGGTTTGGTCCCGCTCGTCCTCGACGAGCTGAACTTAGCAGTTTTGGAACTGCTAAGTGACTTACGTACGCTATGCTATAAGCATAACATACGTTATCATCATGTGCCTTATGTACGTTAAGTCTTTTCATTACGTACGTAAGGGTATTCCAGTTCAGTCAGCGAATTCTGGCCATCGATAGCGCACGCTATGTGTTGGCCCTAGCGTGCGTTAACTGTGCGTATTACGTACGTTAAACCCTTGCCATAACGTACGTAATGGTCTTCATTATTTCGTACAGGAGGTTCTAGGCACCGATTACGTACGTAATATGTCGTGCCTTACATACGTAATATAGATAACGTACGTTATACTTTGTGTATAACGTACGTAATGCTGGCGCGGGTTTATATACCCAGGAGTTGACCGTGTTTGTCATTTCTCACCATTTCTTCATACTTCCGCGGCTAGGGCGACTTGTGGATTGGAGGGCGATTTTGGAGTCCTGTAACTCTAAGTTTTCATCTTCCTTGAGCTCTTGACGTTGATTAACATCATCAATCCGTGTTCTTCGTCTTCGATTCGAGGTAACTCTCTTGAAACCCTCCTTGATGTATTTCGTGAATCTTCAGGATTGGGGTTGTTCTTCATGAATCGTGTTGTTGTATATTATCAATCGGTTGTATTGATTCTCTCCCTATGATTTGAGTCGTGTCTCTTGTCGTATCCGGGTTTTGAGTGATGTTCTTGATGTTCTTGGGGAATATTGAACCCTAAGTGTTCGATCTCTTGATTCTACGAATTCTTTTTGGAATTTCATATATTTTCCACCCTCTTTGCGACTGACTTCGTAGCAATTATGTTGTTCTTGTGTTTTCAACCTAGTTGGAGAATTCGAGGGTTTCCGGTCGAGCTTTCCCGTTGCTTCGCGTGCTTTGGACTTGAGGCAAGTATCTCGTCTATATTCTTTATACTTTTAGAAAGTGATGTGTCGTGAATTTAACGTGGACTTGTTAGTGATGGTATATTTAACCGTAACTTACTTTCAACGAAAATGTGGTTTCTATGATAAGTAATTACGAACGTAAACTTAAGTTTCGCGAAGAATAATAACAACCATTTCATGTGATTTCGTATTCTAAACGGATACTAGAAATGAGTAATTAATCGAAGAATTGTGGAATCACGTAATACTTGTATTATTTGCTCGTTAGCCTTTTTCCTGAATGATGGTGTGTTGTGAATGTTGTGCCTTTGTTGAAGTTATGATGCGTTAACTTATGTGTTACATGGTTGCAGTTGTGGTGAACATTATACCTTTGTTATTGTGTATCTTAGAGAGTTGAGATGTTATCCGGGTAGGGGTCCCGTCGAGGCCTATGGAGGCGCGTGCTTGCGAGTACGGCTAGGCGTTACGTTGTGACCATGAGGTTATTGTAATATCCGGGGGTAATTTTTTTTTTTTTTCGTGTTACTGTTGAGTTGTACGTATTCATTTGGAATTGTACAAGTGTTGTTGTTTGGACCGATACAATGTATATTGTACTAGAATATTTCGGGATCGAAATATTTATACTGGTCGTCGGTTTGGTTTCGTCGTTTGGTTGTTGCTTGGCGAATTTAGAATTTTGGCTAAGTTTATAGTCATAGCGTACGCTACCTGTGTAGCATTACGTACGCTGATTTGTTGCGATTACGTACGTTACGCCCTGAGGTTACGTACGTAATGCGTGGTAGGTGGTGGGAAACTTCCTCGTGGTCAACTTTCGGGGCGAGGGTATCTTTGGGGTATCATTTATATATATATATATATATATATGTAAATATGTTGTCAACTTTTGAGATTCCCCCTCACGTGATTTTCCCCCTCATGCTATATTATATATATATATATATAAATCATCATCACCTCTTCTCCCTCACCTCTCTCTCCCTCTCGCCATTCTCTCCCTCTCGCCATTTTCTCTCTCTCTCGGCTCTCGTTCCCTCTCTTCTCTCCGCTCTCGTTTTTTTTCTTTCTTCCGGCGAGGTGGAGCTGTAGGCGGGCAGCGGCTTCTTCGTCTCCGGCGACGACTGAAGTTCGCGACGACAGGCGGCTCACGACCGGAGCTCGGCGGTGGCCTGGTCGGAATTTCCGAACCGGAAGGCTGCAAATCCGGTCGACCTGTTCCGGCATTTTTTTTCTTCTGGCGAGACGGAGCTCAGGCGTCCACCGGTTCTTCATGGTTTCCGGCCATGGACGTTTCTCCATTGTTTCCGGCGACCGGAGGTGGTTTTTGTCCGGAACGGACGGCGAAACGGAGGTTTGACATACTTCCGGCGAGGAGTTGCAGGCGGAGATGGTGAAAACCGGCCATAGACGGAAACGGACCGGAGTTGGACGAAGTCCGGCGGGCCAATTTTTCCGGCGGCCGATTTCCGGCATGGGAGTTTTTCGGACCTGGCCGATCAGCTTCTTCCGCTGGTTAGTTTCTGTGTGTGAGTTTTTTTTTCTCTTCAGTTATATATATATATATATATATATATATATATATATATATATATATATATATATTATGTGGTGTGTGTTGTATAAATTGTGAAGTGTGGTGTATATATATATATATATATATGTGTGCACTGGTGTGTGTGTGTTGTATAAGAATATATATATATATGTGTTGTGTATATATATATAAATTGTGAAGTGTGTGCATGTGCAGTATATATATATATATATATATATATTATGAAGTGAGTGTGTGTTAGTAATGTGTGTACCGTATGTATATTATACATATATATATATATATATTATATATATGTGTGTATACGGATAAATACGAGTATAGTATGTGTTGGTGTTGGAATCGGAATTATCTATTGTGTTGTTTTCGGTCGATATCGTGTTATCGAATGAATTGTATCTCATTCAAGGTTGTTCGAGTGCTTGTAATTGTCGGAGGACGCTGTTGATCGATTCGTGGTAGGACGTTGATCGTGGAAGGACTTTCTCGCCTTCGGTTTGAGGCAAGTTTTATACTTGTACTGGTCAATGAGATTAATGTTATCATGTATGTGTATGAATGTGTGTATCATTTCGAGACTTGGTCTCTTTATGATTTTGTTGATATCAGGGGATTGTTTGATACGATACCCTTCGGCAAATTATGCCAAATATTATTGTTGTTCGTAGATGGCCGATCCAAGGCATTGCGATACTTGTTGGTAATATTGTTGTCGATAGCCGGTTCGCGGTATCGATATATCGATTGTTATTGTTGATTGATGTTCCTTTGAGATATTGTTGTTGATAGCCGGTTCGCGGCATCGACGTATCGATTGTTGTTATTGATTGATGTTCCATCAAGATATTTTTTTTGAGAATCATCGTTATTGATATCAGTGTTTTTCTATTGATGTCGTTTTGGCCGATTGAAGGCATTGACGTATTCGATTATCATCTTCGTTATCGGTAACCGATTAAAGGTGCCGAGACATCCGTTGTACAATTGTTATCGGTTAACTGTTCTGAAGGTAATCGATATATTGAATTGGGATTATCAAAGATAATTCCCATCCGTTGTATAATTATTATCGATTGTCCGCTCTAACGGTAATCGATATATTGAATTGGGATTATCAAAGATAATTCCCATCCGTTGTTAAAAAGATAATTCCCATCCGTTGTATAATTATTATCGATTGTCCGCTCTAAAGGTAATCGATATATTGAATTGGGATTATCAAAGATAATTCCCATCCGTTGTATAATTATTATCGATTGTCCGCTCTAAAGGTAATCGATATATTGAATTGGGATTATCAAATATAATTTCCATCCGTTGTCAAAAATATTCTCATCCGTTGTATCATTGTTATCGATTGGCCATTCTACGGTAATCGAAGTATTGAATTGGGATTATTAACGATAATTCCCATCCGTTGAATTATTATTGTCGTGTTGGCCGACTCAAGGCAGCACACTATTATTCTTGTGAACTCGGTAATTTTGTGATCGTTGAAGGTTGAGGATTTCCCGAACTGTTGTGTTGTGACTGTTGCTCGTGTTAATCGGTCCTTAGGGATTTTGATCCCAGGATGGTTGCTTTGAATATTGTTGGTCGTGTCGATCTTCGTGTGTCATCGTTCATTTGGTGAGTCGTATGATCTGTATTGGATGTGTTATCCTTTGAGTTTCGTTGTCATGTTGTATCGTGACATATCCGGAATCATATCTGCGTTCCGATTGGTTATTGTGTAGGATTTTTAGCCAGGCACACGATGGTCATGCGTGGATGTTTCCGCATTGGACCGTGCACACGAGACGTAGTTCGTGAGGCTAATTAGGTACATTGTCCCACGTATATTTCTGGATTTCGTATACGGGGTGGACATGTGCACGGACACATTTCCGGATCGGGCGTACTGTGATGTCCATCATTGAGCCATACAATTTTGTTCGTTCATAGTCCATTTAAAGGCGTGGATGTGTTCGACGTTTTGTGATTGAGCGTTCATACGCCGAGGGGTATGTTCGACAGTCAGGTTTGTTTCTTTGAGATCTGTATTGTGATGATTTACAATGGCATTCGGCTTTCGGGCCATCGTGATATTTTGGCAGCTTCGGGCTGTTCGGCTTTCAGGCCATCGTGATATTTTGGCAGCTTCGGCTGAGGGCTTTCAGGCCATTGTGATGTAACGGTATTTCCGTTTGAGCCTTCGGGCATTGTGATCCTTATTTATTTCAGCGTTGGATTGATTTACCTTCGGGTAATGTATTGTTGTGTTCTATATTGATGTTTCGCCGTTGGGCACTTATGTTCTAACCTATTGAGCAGGTATTGATCGTATGCCGTGGGCAAAGTGTTCCACGAATGCTCGATTCTTACTTTGGTTTGTGAGCATCTCGTACTACCATTGTTGTACTATTTATTCTGCCTTTGGATGCATATCATGTTGTGCATGTACTTGATATTCATTATACTGGATGACTGACCCTGTGGGGGCGGAACATGTTTTCATGTTTTAGGTACTTGCGAGGAGAGAGTTGAGACACAGGGGCATGACGAGGGCGACGAGGCATTCGAGCGATACTAGTCTGAGATATTTTGGTGTTCATGTTGGTCGAGACTGGAGTACTCCCATTTTGTTCGGCCGTTGTCGTTTTGTATTATCAAGGCAAGGCTCGTGTATGTTGTTGTATTTTATTTTGGCCATGTAGGCCCATCCTTGTCGTTGAAATTCCATATCGGAATAGTATGTCGGACATCATAGTAGGGTCTGTGATTTCCTATTTTGGTCAGTTTGTTGTATTTTAGTCGTGTTTGCCTGGTGGATCACCTGGTGTGGGGTCCACGGCACCGTAATGACCAATGGGATTTGGGGTGTTACGTAAGATGGTATCGAGAATCGGGTTGTGAGATACCCGACTTGTGTGTTATGTGGCTCTATCAACGCGGTAGTAGCGGGGGTCGGGTTATGACAATGCAGACATCGGGTTTTGTGAGTCGTGATAGTTGGACGACTGTATGAGTCATTCTTTCATCGAGTCGTCGTCAGTGAAGACTAGTATCGCAAGACCTCGAAGCTTCGTATGACCTGTGTAAGGACTCTATTCTCTTTTATGTGCATACATTCATTATGTCATTGATTAAACATGTTTTGTTGACACTTGTATGTGACGATCGGGTGCGATTGATTTATGATTATTTGCTTTGGAGCATATGGACTCTGTATCGACTATGATTAGCGCGATCGATGTGATCCTTTATCTGTTGAGTATGTATACTCGTGTTTTGCGTTGACCTAGCATTCTGGCCGTTGAGGCGTATTTGAGCTATGGTCATGATTGAACGTTATTCTTTCATTCTGGAATGAGGACGTGACAGAGGGGATAGAGGCCGCAGAGTGGGCCGAAAACCCAAAACCTCGTACCAATACTTTGGTGGCTGGAGAATCATTTTCGGAGTTGTGCTCGAGAACCCACCGATCGTGATTGTGTTTGGATCGAGTTCAAGACTCTCATGTTAGAGAGGTATTATCCGGCTCCACTTCGTGAAGCCAAGTTGTCGGAGGTTTTGAACCCCGAATCCGTCGAGGACGAGGGTGTTATTGTTATTGCTGAGAAGTTTCAAGGACTTCTTCAGTTTACTTCATCTGTTATCCGTACCGAGGCGGATAAGATCAAGTATTTTAACAAGAGGTTGAACCCGCAGTTGAGGATACAGTTGTTCAATCACAATTGTAACTCACTTGGCGAATTCATCGAGAAGGCTCTTGGAGCAGAGCTTTCGATCAAAGAGCTTACTTAGAAGGATCCTTCAGTTTCTTCTGGTGAGAGGACTAGGATGCCGATTCGTTCAGAGGGACATCGAGCTCCGACGTCCAAGAGGTCATTTCCTAGTTGGCTTCGTACTGGGAAAGCATCTTCTTCTCAGGCGCCGAGTTCGACTATTATTTGTTTTAATCACGATTCAATGGGCATGTGAGTACTTGATGTACAGTGCCAGCTATTATTTATTTTCTGTTTGGGAGGCAGGGACACCTTCAGAATACTGCAGGAGTTCTAGTGCCAGTAAATCTCGAGAGAGCTCATGGGCCTCGAGAGATTTTGTTACTTCAGTCCGTACTTCATCCAAGGGGTCATATCGGGCTTCGGTAGCCAAAGGTATGGACACCCGAGGGGAAGTAGCGAGTTCAGATTAGGGTCTTCCTCGAGTCGATGAGATCGAGGAGCTCGATAATCTGGAGGATGTTGATTTCGGGTACATTTGAGATGTAACCTTGATTTGTATTTTCCTTGTCTCTCAGATTGATGTTTGACTCGGTCTGTATTTTAATATTGCGGTTGTGAACCATTTATTATTGATCTATCTTGTTATGACTGTATCTGAGAATCTTGACACTTGAGTCATTTGATATGATTTTCTTTGCTTTTGGTCCTGTACCCGAGATTTTTGTGATGATCTGGGTAATCGTTCATTGTGATTCGAGACATCAAGTCGTGAGGACTTGGGTGCGCGGTTGATATGGTCCTGAGGACTATTCGTGCATTGTTATTTTCTTTTGTGGTGCGAGTCCGTGTTTACATGGGCGTTCGATGCTAACGAGAACGGGGAAGTGTACACCGATGATCGTAGACATGTACGATGGGCGGTATTCGCGGGGCGTGTACGCCAGTGTTACGAGTCATGCAGTTAGTACGACTTCCTGGCTGGTCTCTAGCAGGAGAGTCATGATTCGGCTAATCTCGCATTTGATTGAGTGCCTCTATCACTTGATTTTTTTTCGCCTTGTTCAGGCAGAGGAGACGTGGGGACCCGTGGGGTCGGCCCAGTTGCTTAGGCGGAATTGCTCGTATTGAGGAGTATTCCTGGAGATGTTGTTTTCTTATCCTGATGGATAGTCCGTGCCCCGACTTGTGCACCCTGAGTTTCGAGGACGAAACTATTTTTAAGGGGGGGGAGTATGTAATATCCGGGGGTAATTTTTTTTTTTTTTCGTGTTACTGTTGAGTTGTACGTATTCATTTGGAATTGTACAAGTGTTGTTGTTTGGACCGATACAATGTATATTGTACTAGAATATTTCGGGATCGAAATATTTATACTGGTCGTCGGTTTGGTTTCGTCGTTTGGTTGTTGCTTGGCGAATTTGGAATTTTGGCTAAGTTTATAGCCATAGCGTACGCTACCTGTGTAGCATTACGTACGCTGATTTGTTGCGATTACGTACGTTACGCTCTGAGGTTACGTACGTAATGCGTGGTAGGTGGTGGGAAACTTCCTCGTGGTCAACTTTCGGGGCGAGGGTATCTTTGGGGTATCATTTATATATATATATATATATATATGTAAATGTGTTGTCAACTTTTGAGATTCCCCCTCACGTGATTTTCCCCCTCATGCTATATTATATATATATATATATATATATATATATAAATCATCATCACCTCTTCTCCCTCACCTCTCTCTCCCTCTCGCCATTCTCTCCCTCTCGCCATTTTCTCTCTCTCGGCTCTCGTTCCCTCTCTTCTCTCCGCTCTCGTTTTTTTTCTTTCTTCCGGCGAGGTGGAGCTGTAGGCGGGCAGCGGCTTCTTCGTCTCCGGCGACGACTGAAGTTCGGCGACGACAGGCGGCTCACGATCGGAGCTCGGCGGCGGCCTGGTCGGAATTTCCGAACCGGAAGGCTGCAAATACGGTCGACCTGTTCCGGCATTTTTTTTCTTCTGGCGAGACGGAGCTCAGGCGTCCACCGGTTCTTCATGGTTTCCGGCCATGGACGTTTCTCCATTGTTTCCGGCGACCGGAGGTGGTTTTTGTCCGGAACGGACAGCGGAACGGAGGTTTGACATACTTCCGGCGAGGAGTTGCAGGCGGAGATGGTGAAAACCGGCCATAGATGGAAACGGACCGGAGTTGGACGAAGTCCGGCGGGCCAATTTTTCCGGCGGCCGATTTCCGGCATGGGAGTTTTTCGGACCTGGCCGATCGGCTTCTTCCGCTGGTTAGTTTCTGTGTGTGAGTTTTTTTTTCTCTTCAGTTATATATATATATATTATGTGGTGTATATACTGTATGTGGTGTGTTGTATAAATTGTGAAGTGTGGTGTAAATATATATATATATATATATATATATATATAACGTGAGCTGTGTGTGTGGTGTAATATGTATATATATATATATGTGCAGTGGTGTGTGTGTGTGTTGTATAAGAATATATATATATATATATATATATATATATATATATATATATGTGTTGTGTATATATATATAAATTGTGAAGTGTGTGCATGTGCAGTATATATATATATATATTATGAAGTGAGTGTGTGTTAGTAATGTGTGTACCGTATGTATATTATACATATATATATATATATTATATATATATATATATGTGTGTATACGGATAAATACGAGTATAATATGTGTTGGTGTTGGAATCGGAATTATCTATTGTGTTGTTTTCGGTCGATATCGTGTTATCGAATGAATTGTATCTCATTCAAGGTTGTTCGAGTGCTTGTAATTGTCGGAGGACGCTGTTGATCGATTCGTGGTAAGACGTTGATCGTGGAAGGACTTTCTCGCCTTCGGTTTGAGGCAAGTTTTATACTTGTACTGGTCAATGAGATTAATGTTATCATGTATGTGTATGAATGTGTGTATCATTTCGAGACTTGGTCTCTTTATGATTTTGTTGATATCAGGGGATTGTTTGATACGATACCCTTCGGCAAATTATGCCAAATATTATTGTTGTTCGTAGATGGCCGATCCAAGGCATTGCGATACTTGTTGGTAATATTGTTGTCGGTAGCCGGTTCACGGTATCGATATATCGATTGTTATTGTTGATTGATGTTCCTTTGAGATATTGTTGTTGATAGCCGGTTCGCGGCATCGACGTATCGATTGTTGTTATTGATTGATGTTCCATCAAGATATTTTTTTTGAGAATCATCGTTATTGATATCAGTGTTTTTCTATTGATGTCGTTTTGGCCGATTGAAGGCATTGACGTATTCGATTATCATCTTCGTTATCGGTAACCGATTAAAGGTGCCGAGACATCCGTTGTACAATTGTTATCGGTTAACCGTTCTGAAGGTAATCGATATATTGAATTGGGATTATCAAAGATAATTCCCATCCGTTGTATAATTATTATCGATTGTCCGCTCTAACGGTAATCGATATATTGAATTGGGATTATCAAAGATAATTCCCATCCGTTGTTAAAAAGATAATTCTCATCCGTTGTATAATTATTATCGATTGTCCGCTCTAAAGGTAATCGATATATTGAATTGGGATTATCAAAGATAATTCCCATCCGTTGTATAATTATTATCGATTGTCCGCTCTAAAGGTAATCGATATATTGAATTGGGATTATCAAATATAATTTCCATCCGTTGTCAAAAATATTCTCATCCGTTGTATCATTGTTATCGATTGGCCATTCTACGGTAATCGAAGTATTGAATTGGGATTATTAACGATAATTCCCATCCGTTGAATTATTATTGTCGTGTTGGCCGACTCAAGGCAGCACACTATTATTCTTGTGAACTCGGTAATTTTGTGATCGTTGAAGGTTGAGGATTTCCCGAACTGTTGTGTTGTGACTGTTGCTCGTGTTAATCGGTCCTTAGGGATTTTGATCCCAGGATGGTTGTTTTGAATATTGTTGGTCGTGTCGATCTTCGTGTGTCATCGTTCATTTGGTGAGTCGTATGATCTGTATTGGATGTGTTATCCTTTGAGTTTCGTTGTCATGTTGTATCGTGACATATCCGGAATCATATCTGCGTTCCGATTGGTTATTGTGTAGGATTTTTAGCCAGGCACACGATGGTCATGCGTGGATATTTCCGCATTGGACCGTGCACACGAGACGTAGTTCGTGAGGCTAATTAGGTACATTGTCCCACGTATATTTCTGGATTCCGTATACGGGGTGGACATGTGCACGGACACATTTCCGGATCGGGCGTACTGTGATGTCCATCATTGAGCCATACAATTTTGTTCGTTCATAGTCCATTTAAAGGCGTGGATGTGTTCGACGTTTTGTGATTGAGCGTTCATACGCCGAGGGGTATGTTCGACAGTCAGGTTTGTTTCTTTGAGATCTGTATTGTGATGATTTACAGCTTCGGGCTGTTCGGCTTTCAGGCCATCGTGATATTTTGGCAGCTTCGGGCTGTTCGGCTTTCAGGCCATCGTGATATTTTGGCAGCTTCTGCTGAGGGCTTTCAGGCCATTGTGATGTAACGGTATTTCCGTTTGAGCCTTCGGGCATTGTGATCCTTATTTATTTCAGCGTTGGATTGATTTACCTTCGGGTAATGTATTGTTGTGTTCTATATTGATGTTTCGCCGTTGGGCACTTATGTTCTAACCTATTGAGCAGGTATTGATCGTATGCCGTGGGCATAGTGTTCCACGAATGCTCGATTCTTACTTTGGTTTGTGAGCATCTCGTACTACCATTGTTGTACTATTTATTCTGCCTTTGGATGCATATCATGTTGTGCATGTACTTGATATTCATTATACTGGATGACTGACCCCGTGGGGGCGGAACATGTTTTCATGTTTTAGGTACTTGCGAGGAGAGAGTTGAGACACAGGGGCATGACGAGGGCGACGAGGCATTCGAGCGATACTAGTCCGAGATATTTTGGTGTTCATGTTGGTCAGACAGTTGGAGTACTCCCATTTTGTTCAGTCGTTGTCGTTTTGTATTATCCGAGCAAGGCTCGTGTATGTTGTTGTATTTTATTTTGGCCATGTAGGCCCATCCTTGTCGTTGAAATTCCATATCGAAATAGTATGTCGGACATCATAGTAGGGTCTGTGATTTCCTATTTTGGTCAGTTTGTTGTATTTTAGTCGTGTTCGCCTGGTGGATCACCTGGTGTGGGGTCCACGGCACTGTAATGACCCAATGGGATTTGGGGGTGTTACAGTCAATTCGGGTAGGTCTGGGGAGGGCTCCGAGAATCGGCACTTGTGAGTGCGATGTCATGATAAATTATGGGCGTGCTTGAATGATGTTATCCGGGTAGGGTCCGTCGAGGCCTCCGGAGGCGCGTGCTTGCGAGTACGGCCAGACGTTACGATTTCACCATAAGGTTATCTAATCGGGTAAGTCTGGAGAGGGCTCCGAGAATCGTCACTTGCGAGTGCGATGTCAAGATAACTTATGGGTATGTTTGAGTTTATTTTTCGATGAGATAATCCGTATGGGACCCCTTTGGGGCCACGAAGATGATTTGACTGTTGATTTGATATTTCTGAATTGTTTATATTGAATCTTGAATCCCGGTTAAATTGGTGAATATGGTTTTGCCCTTGAGGCTTGGTTGAGAATTGAAGCAATTATATGGTTTTGAAAGAAACCCCTTTGGAAAGGAAGAATTATAAATCTTTCCCTGATTTTACACTGAGACCCCCGAAGTCTCTAAATAAACTCTTACAGTGATTTCTGGAGTAATTCACATGATTTGTTTTCAAGGAATTAATTTCAAAAGACTTTAGACTCGGGGATCGTGTTACTACCTTGTCGAACTGTTATTTTCATAACGGTTGTATTCTTGATGTATAATTATATAGCTTGGTTACTTGCTAGCGATTTCTATCGCTAACCCCTCGTTGGGGGATTATGTTATGTTTTTCAGGTATTCCGATTTGAGAGAGAGCAACTACAGGATCGGCATGGAGGATGATTTAAAGCAGCGATACTAGTCACAGTTTTAGTCGGTTGTCCGTCAGTGATCTGTCGGACCAAGCATTTATTTCTAGTTCTTTGTCATCCTTAAGAGGATGGACATGTTGTGTAAATTGTGATCGAGTTGTATTTTGGGTTTATCAGTTGTACTGTTATGCTGTATTTTGGGAGACCTAATCGGTCTATGGTTTTATGTTTTGGTCGAACCGACCACATGTGGGTTTTGTTTTGTGGTTTCTTGCGTGATAGATCCTTGCGGAAAGGATCTACGGCGTGTAATGTCCCTAAGCGGATTAAGGGTGTTACAAGAACTCACTGTCTAAAATGGGAAGACCTTACGTACATAATGATAAGGGCTTAACGTACGTAAGGCACATGATGATAACGTAAGTTATGCTTATAGCATAGCGTACGTAAGTCACTTAGCAGTTCCAGAACTGCTAAGTTCAGCTCGTCGAGTACGAACGCGATGAAACTGCGAAACGACAACAACAACACAAGACGAGGACATGCATACGAAGAGTGCAGAAAGACGAACTCAAGCGTTAAAAGAAAATATGATTCCGACTACCCGAAGGTTCAAAATACGACAACAGAAGTAATTACCCCCAAACTTTGGGAAATTACGAAACGGCCCAAAACGTCCGCAAATCACAATATGACATCAAACAAACCAACCGAAGCTCACAACACGCATAACAAAGCTCAACGAACTTAAAGGAAACACGAAACCGTAGTTTCGAACCACCATCACACGAAATGAACTAAATAGCAGAAAAAGTCGCTCAAAACACGTATTCAGGTAAAACACCCCCGTAACAAACTCGGATGACCAAACACGCAGAACAAAACATTATCAAAATGTCAAAACGCTCGAAAGCAAGTTCTGGAAACCAGGAAAATGCCAAAAACAAAAAATTACCGAAAGAGAAAATCACGGGTTCTAAAAAGAAGTTTCGTCCCGAGACTTAAAAAAAGAAATGGTGAAGTCACAAACAACAAAACACGGACGACAAAATCTCAGGGATCCCGACGAATTGATCCCGATACCGATGTCGAAGCACGATTCTGGGAAACTTCATGGAATATTTCACAATACTGAACTATGTGGCCCTCAAGTCCACAATCATAACAAGTAATCAGTTGCGAAGGACAATTAGATTGTACATGACCCACAACGTTGCAATTGAAACACCTCCCAATCTGACTAGGAGTCAAAGAAGATGGCTTGGAACTCTTGGTTCCACCGAACAAAGAAAATGAAGCTTTGACCAAAGGACTACGCGAAACTCGACGAGACGAAGTTCCGACTCCCACACTATATCCAAAAAATCTCCAGACGTCCTCTGCCTCTTCGGCTCATGTAAAGGCCCAATAGATAATAATGCCATCTCGTACGCCATGGCTCGATTCTGATACTCTCTCAAAGTAGCACAAGTGAAACCCGACATGTACTATTGAATCTCTGGTTTCATCCGCATATCGAAATGACGGATTTTGTCTTCCTTGGTCCTCACCTGCCCCTTCACGTAAGCGAGTTGTCGACTATAATCGATAATAGTCTACGATACGGGTACATCCTGCGGCCCGGCTAGGAAAAAATCTCGGATCCTCTGCTCTCAGATCGGATCCGGACAGAACTCTACTTCTATCAACTTCTTGAACTCATCCCAAGTAACAGCATGATCCTGAGGCTCAACGGTCTCCCACCAATTAGCAGCGTCACTATCTAGAAGGAACTGAGCGATAGGAATCCTCCGTTCCTCTGGACGACCAATCGCCTTGAAAATCTTTTCTAATTGGAAAAACCAACCGTCCCAGCCCAAAGTATCACCTACGCCCGCAAAAAAGGGGAGGTCGCATACGTACCACTTCTCTAAGCCACTGAGTCGACCCGAAGTTCTCAGTCACGATAGTGTTACGCTGAACCGCCTGGGTTAAATGTGTCATCTGGTCTGCCACCTGCTTAAGTATAGTAGCAACACCAATACTAACGCCATAACCGGCATCATAATCCTGATCGCGTGACTGATTGCCACAGCCCCGACCTCTGGCCCTCGACATACTAAACTGAACAACTGTTCGTTAAAATGAGACATAACAACACATAGCACAATCACAAAAGAAGGTCCATACAAGACACACTGCGAAACACAGAAATATTCTTGTTAACAAGAGTTACCATAGAGTGTTCACACAATAAATTCATATCTGATAGTTCTCATAGATTCGAAAATGAATATTTCCGACAACAACATTTATCAAGTAATCACACATTAGAACCAAGCACATGGGTAAACTACTCGAAACATTCAACACATGCCCAAGGCATTAAGCGCAGCTATCACCGCATATACGACAATATCATTCAAGTTTCGAACCATTCTCAAATGTTACCATCGTTTTTTGAAACAAAACCAAACTCTCATAAAATAGTCATAAACTCCTACACTAAAGTTGACAAAACTCATCGATTTTCCAATAATCAAGAACATCCCAATTCAGTTGAACTTTTGAAAATCTCAAGTCAAAATCTCTGTGTTAAAACACTAAATTTTCCGAAATTTTTAAAGTTCAAACTTTCTAACAAGAGTCATGGAAAAACAGTTTAATGACCACAACTCGAGCATCATAAACACGGGTAATAATATTAGTCAGCACACGTTTCTTTCAAATATAATTGTCGAATGTACATATTAAAAAAATGGAATTTCCTTCTCAAACAACAAAAATGCTTGTAATTATTGCTTCTTCGTGAAACGGATCAAGGATTTCCTATTTTGAAAATTTTGAAAAAGTGTGAAAAAATATTTTAGAAGACTTGTCGTTCCTCGTAAAGTGGAAAGAACTCAGTCTAGAAAAAAAGGAAATTTGAAATCATCAACATCCCGTTCCGTTTCGAAGCAAAACTTTCGAATCTTAGCAAAAAAATTCCAAAATCCTTTCGATCATAATTAAAATGATGGTAATATTTTACAATGTCCAAAATACTTTAAAACGCCTACTTCAGATACCGTCTGAAGGTATCATTTGAAAATACAAGACTAACTCGTCAAAGTTTAACCGTTTTCAACGACCATGCAAAACTGTTGATTAACCCCACCATCAAAATATTTTCAAAAATAGGTTCTTTACAAACATACTCAGGCTCATAATTGCAATTAAGAAAACCGTTTTCAAACCTACACACAGCGGACATAATTACAACTATCCAAAAATAATCGAACTTGAAACCACATGCCCACTCGGCAACGAGATCACAAATTCAACCAAATATAATTGGCGAACACCAAGTTCAAACATACTTCAAAACTACCCATCTGAGTTCCTCACGAACTCTACCGTCAATACATTCTCTGGAACACGTCAAGATTCACAGTTTTCACATCGTATTGCACCAATCGGTTCACAACCATCAATACATTCAGCTCAATATACACACGATATACCACAAGTATCAAACACGGATTTCACTTTACAGCACTACACAAACAAAATTACGAACACCAATCATCGCGCATACAGGAAATCATGAAATACCAATACCTCGCATAAAAGAAGAGACTTGTGTCCACAGGCCGTGCAGAGATGATGGCTGCACCACGATACTAATCACAACGAATCACAATTGATCACAACGGACCACAATGATCACACTTGTTCACAATTGCTCACCCGGGTGACACGACAAGACACGGCTCCGATAAGACACGACTCCAACAAGACACGACTCGATAAGACCCAACTAGACCCAACTGCCTAGGTTTTCACAAACCTAAGCTCCGATACCATTTATGTAACACCCCCAATCCGTTTAGGGACATTACACGCCATAGATCCTTTCCGCAAGGATCTACCAGGCAAGAAACCACAAAACAAACCCACATGTGGTCAATTCGACCAAACATAAAACCGTAGACCGTTTAGGTCTCTCAAAATACAACATAGTAGTACAACTGATAAACCAAAATACAACTCGATCACAATTTACACAA